>CM028130.1:773542500-774857500 GCA_016271365.2 Neoceratodus forsteri
TTAGTGTCATAAGATGTGGAAAGTTTCATGACAGCAGCTTGTTCAGTTTAAAGATATAAAGTGGTCAAAACACAGGGGATTTTTCTTTCCATAGGATATGAGGATTTTTGCTCTTATGTACAGCACACACAGATATAAGTTTGCCTCTGATATTTTCAGGGATGATGGGGTGTATGCCAAGGGTGTGCATTTGGATGGTTTGGTGAAAAAATATATTACCATTTTAGAATTATAACGATTTTTGTGATAGATGCAGGACAGGCAGTGCGAACTGTATTTTGTAAATAAAGTGCATAAGGTAATCAAAAAAAACATTTGCACTGCATTTTGAAAATACAGTGTGAACGGTAATTAGAAAAAAAATTTGAATTTTGTTTTTGCAAATACAGTTTGAATGGTATTTTTAATTACAGTAACCCTCACTATAACGGACAGATTAGGAGCCATAACTTGGGTTTGTCATAGCTCCCTGTTCATTATAATGAGAGACACTGAAAACCAAAACAAAAGCTGGTGAGTGCTATTGCAGTACTATCACTCACTGTTTTCATAACACACAACCACATTGCTTATTGCCTGTAGTGTTCAACTAAACTGATTTTTTGCTGGTTACTGTACTGTTCATTTAATACAGTAATTGTATACAGTAAGTACTTTCGTAATGCCCTGACCTCGTGGCTGCTTTCCCCTGACTTCACACTTTTCTTTCATCACACAGAAAATTGTGATGGCAGGTGGACATGAAGACAAATGAGCACTGCATCTCTCGACTGCAGTTTGTACCGAGTGCTACGTTTTACTACCGACACCTTCAAACTGCGATGCCAGGAGGACAGGAAGACAAATGAGCACTGCATCTCTCAACTGCAGTTTGTACTGAGTGCTACTTTTTAGTCCTGACACAAGCAAACTGCAGACTGTGGTCCACTGTGAACCACTGGCACTCACACTCTCCCTGCCAACAATGTGGATATACGTGTCGTTAAAAGGGGCAGTATGAGAGCAGTGGTCAGAATGGGTTTGTTTAAAGAGTGAACAGTTTTTTTTTTTTTTTTTTTTTTTTAATAAAGTGCTCAATGTGCTTGCCATGATGTCCCTCTGTCTGTAGGAAGCAGGTTAGTTTTTAAAACAATAGTACAGGAGTGGCTTGGTTTTTAAAGTAGCAGTTACAGTACATTGATTGGCTGGCTTTGGGATTGTAGCTGCTTGTTGTTGGCAGGGAACTTCATGAGAGCCAATTTGTATCGGAAGCCTCAAGGACCATTCGTTATAACTGAATATTCTGTATAACGGGGTTCACTATAGCAAGGGGCTACTGCACCTTTCAGCTTAAAATGTTCTTCTGCTGTACATAAGGCTTGTAATTAGTAATGTAGGCATGTGGTAACTGTGGAACGGTTTGTGATAGATGCAGGACAGGCACAGCGAACTGTATTTTTTAAATACAGTGAGAATGGTAATTAGAAAAATACATTCACACTGTATTTTGAAAATACAGTGTGAACAGCAATTGGAAAAAACATTTGCACTGTATTTTGAAAATACAGTGTGAATGGTATTTTTTAATTACCTTTCAGTTTAGTGATAGGTTACTGCACTTTTCAGCTGAAAATGTTCTCCTGCTGTACATGAGGCTTGTAATTAGTAGTGTAGACATGTGGTAACTGATAAGTTTTGTGATAGATGCAGGACTTGCAGTGCAAACTGTATTTTTTAAATACAGTGTGAACGGTAATTAGAAAAAACATTTGCACAGTATTTTGAAAATACAATGTGAATGGTAATTAGAAAAAACATTCAAACTGTGTGCAAATGTTTTTTCTGATTACTGTTCGCACTTTATTTACAAGATAGTTCACACTGCCTGTCCTGCATCTATCACAAAACTTTCTTTGCCACCTCACTGCCACTACATGGTTTGAACTTTTGGGCTGAAATTTGCAGGGTGGCAAGCCCTTGCACCACAGATGTACCTTTTGCTGGTTTGCTGAAAACATTTACACCAGTTCCAGAGTTACAGCACTCCAAAGTTATGAATGTTCCCATAGGATAACACTGTGGTGGCCGCAGAGCCTTTTGGAGCCTATATCTCGAAAGCAATTTGAGATATGGATTTTTTGCTAAATGCAGTTTAGTACACCTTTAAGAATGTGTGGAGGTGGCTAGGTCAGGAATACAACTGCAGAAGATGTTTTCCACACTTGCTACGGTTACGGAGATATTGGCAAATAAGCATTACAAGGGTTGCTTGGAATGCCTCTAGGCCTCTATTATGTGTCTGCACTTCTGTGTAGGTGGGAGTGCAGGGCCCAGAGGGCCTCATGTTCCACCTATGCATGCAATTTATGCTAAACTGGGAGCCCTACACTTATGGGTGAGTGGAAGCCCAGGGCCCAGGAAGGCCCGCACCCCATCTATGGAGACCATTTTACAAACCTGAGGACATACTTATGGGTGGGTGGGGCATGCACTCCCACCTAGGGATTCCATTTTGCAAACCTGAAGAGACAGTTATGGATGGTGGGAGTACAGAGCCCAGAGGCCGCATCCACCTATGCATTCTATATGACTAACATTTCACTTTCTCAAAGAAGGAAATTTATTGCAAAAACTCCATTAATGCATCAGTTAGGGTTGGTTTCACACCTACAAAGTGTGGAATTTGATGTTAGGGTTTCCAACCCTACTGCCCCATGACCCTCCCTGGGCCGGGGTGTGTTAGTTGTTGGTTTGAACTGTCACCCCATTCTCCTATACTGTGCCAGCTCAGCTTGTTTACAGATAGAATGGGTGAGAGTTGAGCCCGATGTTCAACTCACACCAGTGCCTGTTGGTGTGGAGGTGGGGGTGGGTGGGCCTTGGGGTGGTAGGGTTGGAAACCCTAACATCAAATTTCCACACTTTGGTGATGTGGAACAAACCCTAACTGATGCATTAATGGAGTTTTTTGCAATGAATATATATTATAGCTGCCTGGTAGTGCAGCTATAGTTAGGACTGAGTAGGCACTTTAATGTTAAAGTCTCAAATTTTGCACTTTAACAACTTTGCAACCGTTTGTCCGATTTGCCTGAAGTTTTGCATGCGCTGTCTGCTACCATAGATCTCTGGATCTGGCAAGTTGCATTTTGGTCAGATATATGGTTATGGAGCTGTGTAGTGCCAAAATGAATGTAAAACAACCTTTTTTTGGCCATTTTTGGCAAATTCTTTGCTCATCGCTAGAGCCTGAACAGTTTGTCCATCTGGTCTGAAATGTTCAGGGTATATGAGGACTGGTTTGAGAAGTGCCTTTTGAAGGTTTGGTGAAAAATTATTAATCCATTCAAAAGTTATTAAAGTTAAAAGTTTCCCATTATAGCCTATGGAAAAAAATATATGTAGCCCTCGGCAAATTTTACTTCAAAAACACTTTTACTTTTACAAATGGGTTTGGTACTTTCCAAATCTGCCATCTTGTTTTCAGTTAGTGAGGCAGAAAAAACATTGTAGTTCAATATACTGTCCCTGGGTAAACACCAACACTTGGGTTTACCTAATCAAGGCCCTAGGAACATGACCCTGGTATTAGCTTTTCACCAGGATGCCCAGAAATATGTTTTAAAGTTTCTCTGCCATCTTAGCCATGAAAGTTCCATGGCTACTTTCATGAAAGTCCCGCATCTATAATGGTGAGACTTTTGCGGAACTTCCATAGTACTTTGCAAGAACTCCCCATGTAAACCAAATGGAGAAAGTTCCACAGTTCAACAGCCTCAAAACACCACTTTCTTTGCCACTTCATAGCAAGACAATGGTTAGGATGTTTGAGCTGAAATTTGCAGGGTGGCAAGTCCTTGCCCCATAAATGTGTCTTTTGCTGCTTTGGTGAAAACATTTACACCAGTTCCAGAGTTACAGCAGTCCGAAGTTATAAAATTTCCCAGGGTGGCCGTGGCTACCCTGTGGAACTCCTTGCCTGGTTATCTGAGGGAGGTCCCTCAGTGGAAGCCTTTAAAAGGGCCTCAAATCATATTTATTTGCTCAGGCTTTTAACTTGAATTTTATGTAAAGCGGCCAGCAGTTAAGTAGAGAAGAGGTATATGTTATCAGTAAATATTTTATTGTTGTTGTTTTAAGTTTGGCTGTTCAATTTTAAATGTTTTGAATTTGTTCTTATTTTGCAGCACCCAGAGTCCGAATGGAGGTGGATGCTATATAAATAAAATATTGATTGATTGATAACATTGTGGTGGCCATGGCGCCTTATGGTGCCTATATCTCAAACAGTTCAAGATACGGATTTTTCATTAAGAGCAGCTTACTAGGCATGTGTGTAAGTAGCCAGGTCATGAATACAACTGCAAAGGAATTTTTTCCAAAGTTGCTATGATTACTGATATATTGTCACATTTGCAGTAGAAGGGTTACTTGGAATGCCTCCAGACCTGCACTATGTGTATGTATTTATGGGTAGGTGGGAACACAGGGCCCAGAGGGCCCACACTTCTACCTATGCATGCCATTTATGCTAGTGTGAGCACTGGGCCCTCCTACGCTATACATCTACACTCATGAGTAGGTGGGAGCACAGGGCCCAGGGGGCACACACTCCCACCTATGGATATAATTATGCAAAACTAAAAGCACAAGGCCCTCCTGCACTATGTCTCTATACTTGTAGGTAGGTGAGAGTGCAGGGGCCCCGAGATCCTGTGTGCCCAACCATGAAAACCATCTTGCAATACTGGGAGCACAGGGCCTTCCTGCGCTATGTCTCTACACTTATGTGTGGGTGGGAGCTCAGGGCATGGAGGGCTTGCACTTCCACCTATGGATACCATATAAGTAACATTTCACTTTCTCAAAAAGAAAGGAAATTCATTGCAAAAGAGTGAGTTAGTCCTGATGACCCCACAGCTCACCCCAGCACCTGTTGGTCTGTGGAAGATGGGTGTGTGTGGGGGTAGGGTTGGTAACTCTAGCATCGAATCTCCAGACTTTTGTTGGTGTAGAATCAACCCTCACTGATGCATTAATGGAGTTTTTGCAATGAATGTATATATTAATTACAAAAACTCTGTTAATGGATCACTTAGGGTTGATTCCACACCAACAAAAGTGTGGAAATTCAACCAAAACTTCAACCCTACCACCCCATGACCCACCCCATTTCCACACACCAACAGGCGCCTGGGTGAGTTGGGGTCATCGGACTCAACTCTCACCCATTCTATCTGTAAAGAAGCTGAGTTGGCACAGTATGAGAATGGGATGAGTTAGACCCGATGACCGCAACACACACCCTGATGCCTGTTGATGTGTGGAAGGTGGGGGTGGATGGGTTGTGGGGTGGTAGGGTTGGAAACCCCAACGTCGAATTTCCAGTTTTGTTGGTGTGGAAATCAATCCTAACTGATGCATTAATGGAGTTTTTTGAAATGAATTTCCCTTCTTTTTGAGAAAGTGAAATGTTAGTCATATGGAATGCACAAGTGGGAGCATGGACCCTCTGGGCCCTGCTCTCCCACCCATCCATAACTGTCTCCTCAGGTTTGCAAAATGGAATCCATAGGTGGGAGTGTGGGCCCTCAGGGCCCTGTGCTCCCACCTACACTACAAAGATGCAGACACATGGCAGAGGTCTGAGGCATTCCAAGCAACCCTTGTAATGTTTATTGCTAATATCTCGTAACCGTAGCAAGTGCATAACAATTTTTCTGCAGTTGTATTCATGACCTAGCCACCTTCACCTAATGGTGTACTAAGCTGCGTTTAGCGAAAAATCCATATCTTGAACCATTTTCTAGATATAGGCACCAAAAGGTGTTGCGACTGCCACAGTTATCCTATGGGACAATTCACAACTTTGGAGTGCTGTAACTCTGGAACCAGTGTAAATGTTTTCAGCAAACCAACAAAAGGCACATCTGTGGTGCAAGGGCTTGCCACCCTTCAAATTACAGCCCAAAGGTTCAAACCGTGTAGTTGCAGTGATGTGGCAAAGAAAGTTTTGCGATAGATGCAGGACAGGCAGTGCAAACTGTATTTTGTAAATACAGTGCGAACGGTAATTAGAAAAAATATTTGCATGGTATTTTGAAAATACGGTTAGAATGTTTTTTTCTAATTACCATTCACACCGTATTTTCAAAATACTGTGGAAATGGTCTTTCTACTTACCGTTGACGCTGTATTTACAAAATACAGTTCGCACTGCCTGTCCTGCATCTATCACAAAACTTCCAACAGTTACCACATGTCTACATTACTAATTACAAGCCTTATGTACAGCAGGAGAAAATTTTTAACTGAAAGGTAATTAAAAATACAGTTCGAACTGTATTTGCAAAATACAGTTTGAATGGTTTTTCTAATTACTGTTTGTACTGTATTTTCAAAATACAGTGCGAGTGGTTTTTCTACTGTTCACCCTGTATTTTCAAAATACAGTGGGAATTGTTTTTCTAATTACCATTCGCACTGTATTTACAAAATACAGTTCGCACGGCCTGTTTTGCATCTATCACAAAAATCATTATAATTCAAAAATGGTAATATATTTTTTCACCAAACCATCCAAAGGCACACCCTTGGCATATACCCCATCATCCCGGCAAACTTAATTCTATGTGTGCAGTACATATCAGCAAAAACATCCCATGTTATCCTATGGTAAAAAAAATTTCCTTTGCGTTTTGACCACTGTATATCTGAAACCGTAAAACCTGCCATCATGAAATTTTCCACATCTTGTGACACTGACAACACATACCAAATTATGGGTTATTTGGTTGTAAAATGAGAAAGTTAAGGTGCATAAATTTAGATTTAATATTGAGAGGCTGTGCCAACCCTAACTACAAGGGTGCTATCACACTGTTATGAGAGAGAGAGAGAGACTGAGAGAGAAAATAAATACTAGAAAAGGGTTGTGTACAAGAAAATGATACCAAGGGGGCTAATGAGCTTATAAAGCCATGAGCCCAAAGGGCAAGTGACCTTTATGAAGCTCATTAGTCTCTGAGATGGTATTATTTCACAAGTACACAGGCCTTTTCTAACCTTTGTTTTATATAACTGAGTAGGTTGGACACTGCTATATTTACTGTTTTCCTGTAGTGCAGGGCTTTTCCATAGGGTAGAGACTGCCTGTTTTTGTTCCTTTATTGTTTCCATAACGAGGGCCTCCTGTAAAGGAGGCATGGCTCCCATGGTCTTTCCTATAGTGGCACAGGTGTGTGTGATACGGGAGTAGTGTGCAGTTGACAGCCAGGAGAGTGGTGGTCTTGTGAGTGGTGTGCAGTTGTCATGGTCAGGTGGAGCATGCAGCATGGTTTGCAGTTGAGAGCAGGCTGGGAGCAGCTCTTCCTGTGGTCAGAGTGACATTTATTAGTGGGGCACAGTGAGAGCTTTGTGGTCTCTGCCAGACATGTTCAGAATGGTGGCAGTATGGAGGACCTTGGGAAAGCATATGTGAGGTACTACTCTGGTGCTTTCTTAGGATAGATTTCTGCAGGTCGGGGAAGGTGGGTGTATGCGTTATGAAGGGGCTTATTACATGTGTCACTAAGGGGCTTGTTAGACATGTAATTAAGGGACTTGTTATGTGTTGTTGAGGTGGTCTGTAGTAAGTTGGGTATTAATGTGTTATTAAGAGGTTAATAACATGTTAATGCAATGTAGTTAGCTGATTGTGGTAGAGAGCCCGAGACCGAGACCGAGACCAGTCATGCATTGCAGATAGATATATTCATTGCAAAAAACTATGTTAATGCATCATTTAGGGTTTTTATTAAAGCATAAAAAGCTGGGAAATTCAATGTTGGGGTTAGCAACCCTATCACCCCCCCCAACCTACACACACACCAACAGGCATCAGGGTGTGCCTTGGAACCATTGGCCCTAACTCTCACCCCATTCCATATGTAAACAAGATGAGATGGTACAGTATAGGAAAATGGGGTGAGAGTTAAACAAGAACTCAAGGCACACCCCATACCCGTTGATGTGTGGAAGGTGGTAACCTAGCGTCGAATTTCCCGCTTTTTATGCTTTAATAAAACCCTAACTGATGCATTAACGTAGTTTCTTTGCATGAATTTCCCTTCGCTTTGAGAAAGTGTAATGCAACTGGTATGTGGTTGTGGGAGTGCGGGCCCTCCGGGCCCTGCGCTCCCCTCATGTTACCCATAGTTGCACAATGATATGCATAAGTGGGGCGTGGTCCCTCTGAGCCCTGCGTGCTCCCACTTACACATAAGTATGGACATACCGCAGCACTATAGTCATGAAAAGTAACCCTTGTAACACTAGTTTGGCAATATCTCAGTAACTGCAGCAACTATGGAAAAAATTACACTGCAGTTGTAATCATGACTTCAAAACCTTCCCGGGTGCTTAGTCCACCTAAAGATGGATTAAGTTGCGGAGAGTTAGAAATCTGTATACGGGTGCCAAAACATGCAGCTGGCACCGCAATTCAATGGACGCATGGAACTTCGGCATTTTCAGGATTTTTTCACCCAGTTTTCAACATGGCATTTTGGGGACCCCCCCTCATGAACAATGTCACTGCCAGTTTGTTACTCTGTCCCGAAAGTTGAGTTCGCACAGCAAATGCACCATTCTGCACCACAGGTGCGAAATCATGTTTTGGGCAGGATGTGAAAAATGACAGCTGTATACTGTTCATGAGGAGGTGTGGAAAATGGTAATGCTGAAAATCAGGAGGGAAAATATGAAAAATTGGCAGTTACGAGTGAGCATAGCAACTACACAAAGCACACTTGTAATGTGGCCATTTTTGGGAATTTTTTTAACAAAATTTTTAACATGGGCTTTTTGGGAAATCCCCTCATGAACACTGGCACTGTGATTTTGTTACTCCATCCCAAAAGTTGATTCATAAGTGACTGCTCCATTTCGTGCCAGAGGTGTGAAAACACATTTAAGGCAGGATGTGAGAAATGACAGCTGTACTTTCATGAGGAGATGTGAAAAAATGGCAATGCTGAAAATCTGCAGTGAAAATATTAAAAATTGGTGAAGTTGTCAGGCCCGTGGTGCAGAGGGTTGATGCGCTGGATGCCACATCTCTAGCCACGCTGGTGACCCGGGTTCGGGGACAGACTCTGGGTACTGGGGGCCGGCAGGGGAAGGAGAAGATTGAGCATCTGGAGGACTACTCTCCTCTTCTGGGGTGGGATGGGTGGTAAGCCTCGCTCTGTAGTGGCCCCCAGTGGAGACTGGCAGGCACTACAAGTAGCGGCACAGGAGGGACAATCCAGAAAAATGGAAACGGCTCTAATGGCCACCAGATGATGGTTGCCATTCTTCACTACCACAGGAGTCCTCCAGGAAGCCCTGTCTCAGTCTCAGCAGCACCCCAGACCTACTTAGAGTGTACTGGTATGCCCACCCTGGTGCCTTCCCTCTCTGAGGAGGGGGATCCACCTGGCTCAAGAGTTACGCTGGGATACTTCGGGATCATCTGTGATGTGGGACTGAGGAATGGCTTGAGAGGGAGCAGTCGGGGTGAGTCAGGAACATGGCAGCCCAAAGGAGTGGGGGTCATTGGGAATGTAGGGGGGAAATAACATCATCCAAAAAAAATAAAAAATTAAAATTGGCGAAGTTATGAGTGTGTAGAAACTGGGCAATACACACTTGTAACATGTCTGTTTTGAGAATTTTTTGCGCCAGATTTTCAATATGGGCTTTTTGAGACCTCCCCTCATGAACACTGGGAATGTCGTTTTGTTAATCAGTCCCGAAAGTTAATTCCGTGCAGTGACAGCGAAATCACTTTTTGGGACTGAGTAACAAAATTACATTGTCAGTGTTCATGAGGTTGGCTCCCAAAATGCCTATGTTGAAAATTTGGTGAGAAAATACATAAAAATGACCGAGATATCCGCATTTAAATTCTTTGTTTGTATGGAGTCATACAAACATTGATCCTGCCGTGTGGCCTTTCACAGACAAATAGTTTAATGTTAAATACACACATTTTAAGGGCATTTCTGAACAGTAAGTGCAGAATGCACCTAAGGAGTCACAATAAGCAAGTTACATGTGTTGGTTCCTCCCCAGAATATCTTTTTGGGAGGTTTCCAGCTTTTTCCAACTTCCCTTAAGGAGGCCGTAGTTCGGCCTCTTCTTAAAAAGCTTTCCTTGGATCCCGACTGTCTAGCAAACTACAGGCCAGTCTCTAACCTTCCCTTTTTGGGTAAGGTTATTGAGAAGGTGGTGGCATTGCAGCTGGAAGACCATTTGACCAGCCACAATATCTATGATTCTCTCCAGTCCGGTTTCAGGAACATAGTTCTGAGACGGCTCTTGTTCGGGTACTAAATGACCTCCTGATAGTGAGAGATTGAAGGGCCTGTTCCATCTTGGTCCTTCTTGATCTCTCTGCAGCATTTGATACTGTGGACCATGGTGTGCGTTGGGATCGCCTGTGGTTTATCTGTGGACTTTCGGGGGTGGTCCTCAGATGGTTTCAATCTTAGCTCACGGGTAGGACTCAGAGAGTGGTGTCTAGGGTTTGTACCTCTGCTCCATTCTCTCTGCCCTGTGGGGTTCCACAGAGATCCATTTTAGTGCCCATGTTGTTTGCAGTGTATATACTGCCGTTGGGAGCGATTATTAGATGGTATCGCTTGAGTTTTCACTGCTATGCAGATGACACTCAGCTATACATGTCTTTTGTCCCAGAACAAGATGATGCTGTCTTGGTGCTCAACAGCTGTCTGACTGAAATTCAGGTCTGGATGAATGTGAGCTGGTTAAGGTTGAACCCTGGAAAAAACGAGGTGTTTGTTGTGAACCCAGATTGTCATGAGGCGGGTATGTTGGCAGGTTCACCCGGGTCTATGGCTCAGAGGTGTTCAGCTAGCTACCTCAGACTGGGTGCGGAACCTGGACATTATGTTTGATGACTGCTTGACCCTGAAATCACAGGTGTCAGCAGTTGTTAACTTCTTTTACCATCTAAGAAATAGCACCTGGGTGAAACATTTGGTTCCTCCCGATCTTCCAACATTAGTTCACGTCTTCGTTTCCTCCGTCTTGACTACTGCAACACCCTTTATCTGGGCTGCCAGGGGTTGATATCTGCTGCTTGCAGCTGGTGCAGAACGCAGCAGCCAGGCTATTGACTGGTGCATCAAGAACCAGTCATATGACTCCTGCTCTGTGGTCTGCACTGGCTGCCTATACAGTGGCGGATCACCTCTAAGGTTGCTTTGCTAACCTATAAGGCCCTACATGAACAGGCACTGAGTTACTTGAAAGATCTCCTTTGTCCCTACGTTCCTCCATCCTCTCGATCCTCCGATGAGGGATTTCTAGAGGTTCCCAGGATATGTTTGCAAACATCTGGAGCAAGGGCATTTAGTTTTGCTGCCCCTACCCTGTGGAACTCTCTACCTCATCGGGTTCGAGTTGCTAACCGTCCAGAGTTTTAAAATAGCTTTGAAAACCTATCTCTTTAACCTGGCGTTTATTAATTGAGGTTTAGTTTGATTTTCTATGCTGCTATTATATTGCTGCCTGTTGGAATTATATATTTGTTAGAATAATTTATTTTGTTTTATGTATCTATTGTACAGGCGCCTTGGTACTCAGAAAGGCGCCTTTTTATAAATAAAATTGATTTGATTTGATTTCCAAATTTGAATTTCAGGCAAACTGGAAACAAGATGGCAGCCATACGAAAGAGGAATTTTCTCATACAATGCAGGATTCCTCCTTTGTATGCTACAGATATATTGAAGTGCCTACTAGGCATGCTCAGAAACAATTTTTCAAATTTTTAAATTACAATAACTTAAATGGCTTATTGTTTTTTCACTAGGCAAGCAAAGGCATATCTGTGGGTAGTCCTTTCTGTCCTGAAAATTTCATATCAAACAAACCCTCTGGGCAGTAGGCAAGTTCAAAGAAAATCCCAGAAAAGTCAATGGGTACAAATGTATTTCCACCTCTCCATAACTTGGAGATCACACATTCAACCAGAACGAAACTGAAGGAAAGAATTGTTGAGTACATAGAGGCCAGTGGGGCACAGGACCAAAGGCAGTATGGTTTCACAGCAGGAAGGTCATGTCAGATGAACCTAATAGATTTCTTTGACTGGGTGACCAAAGTAGTAGACCAGGGAGGAGCTGTGGATATGGCCTACCTAGATTTTAGCAAGGCATTTGACACAGTCTCATACAAAATATTAATATACAAGTTAGCCAGCCTTTAAGTGGGTCCCAAGGTGGCAGATTGGATAAATAACTGGCTGAACAACAGGATGCAAAGGGTAATAGTAAATGGAGTCCACAGTGACGAAAGGAGGGTAACTAGTAGGGTACTGCAGGGTTCGGTACTAGGACTGGTCCTCTTTAATGTCTTTATAAGTGACATTGGAGAGCACCTGGATGGAAAAGCATGTCTCTTTGCAGAAGACACAAAGATCTGCAACAGGGTTGATACACAAGGTGGGGTGGAAAGGATGAGAAGGGACTTGGCAAGGTTAGAGGAATGGCCAAATGTATGGCAGCTCAGATTCAATGCAAAGAAGTGCAAGGTAATGCACCTGGGAAACAAAAACCCAGGGGAAGAGTACACAATGGGGGGTGAGATAATAACAAAAATCAAGAGACCTAATTATATCAGATGACCTAAAGGTGGGCAAGCAATGTGAGAAGGCAGTAAGAAGGGCTGGGAGGATACTGGGATGCATAGGGAAAGGCATCAACAATAGAAAACAGGAAGTTGTTATCCCTCTGTACAGACAGTTGGTGAGACCCCATCTGGGAGTACTGCGTGCAATTCTGGAGACCCCATCTCCGCAAAGACATAGACAGAGTGGAGGCTGTTCAGAGGAGGGCAACCAAAATGGTGCAGGGTCTGCACCAGAAGACATATGAGGACTAAAGCAGCTTAATATGTATACCCTTGAGGAAAGGAGGGAGAGGAGGGACATGATAGAAACGTTCAAGTATCTCAAGGGAATTAAAGTACAAGAGGGTAGCATCTTTCAGAAAAAGAGATGCGCAAGAACAAGGGGGCACAATTTGAAGATGGGGGGGATGGCTCAGAGGTAATGTTAGGATATATTTTTTTCACTGAGAGGGTTGTGAATGCATGGAACAGCCTTCCTGAGGAGGTTGTGGAGTCAGGAACATGTGGGAGAATTCAAGAATGCATGGGAAAGACATAAGACAATACTAGTGCGGGGTAAGAGGAAGTAAGCTGTTTAACTAGAATCTGCAGCTTATCCATCAGGTAGGGAAATGGGCAGACTAGGTGGGCCAAGCGTTCCTTATTTGCCATCAAATTCTACATTTCTATGTTTCTTGCCAGATCAAGATACCTTCATCACAGGAAAGTGCATACCAAAGTTCGTGCAAATCCGTTCAACTATTGCAAAGTTATTAAAGTGCAACATTTTGAGTTTAACACTGAAGTGCCTACTCAACCCTAACTATAGGGGTGCAGCTGTGCCCCTATTAGATATATACACACATACATGGATATTTGTGCAATAGGTGTGAAGCTAAACTTAGAGGGACTCCCGACCAAAGTGCTACATTACAGCAGTACAGTAAGCATAACCCCAGTATATCTCGTAGCTAATATTAGGTTTCTACATTACTTTGTTTTAAAGTTAAGAGCAATTTTGTAACCCTGATTTCACTACCTATTCCAAAAAGCCAGTTTCAGTGAAGACACTGATGTCATCTTCTGAACTCACTCTAGTACTCCCTGTCAGCAACCTTATAGGACCTGCTTCTCCAAAGTTTAAGAAACTGTAGCTATAGTAATCCTTTAAAAACAAGCATTTGTCAATGCTGAATGTCAATTGCGTTGGTCTATTGATCTCACTCAGTGGCCCTCTGTCACTGGCTCAGTCTGTTTGTCCCAGTGCTGCAGGCTGCTCTTTTGTAGTGGGCTGCTGCCTGCACTGAAACCTTGTTCTGCTGAGGAAGAAATACGCAGCTGTCCCGACAGAGCTCCATTGAGGTGGCTCACTCCCCCTCTCTGACTCGCTCATTCTGTTTCTCCTGGCTCTGCAGGCTGCCCTTTTGTACTGGGCTCCTGCCTATGTTGGTGGCTTTTTGTACCCACAAAGAAATCCACAGCTGTCCTGACAGAGCTCCACTGAGGTCGCTCACTCACCCTGTCTCACTCTGTCAGTCTGGTTCTCCCAGCACTGCAGGCTGCCCTTTTGTAGGGGGCTCCTGCCTCTGTTGGTGCCTTTTTCTGCCCACAGAGAAATCTGCAGCAGTCCTGACAAAGCTGCGTTGAGCTCGCTCACTCCCCTTCTCTCACTCGCTCATTCTGTTCTGCCGGCGCTGCAGGCTGCCCTTTTCTACTGGAATCCTGCCTGCGTTGCTGCCTTCTTATGCCCATAAAGAAATTTGCAGCAGTTACAATACAGCTCTGTTGAGCTCACTACCTCACTCATTCTGATTTTTCTGCCACTGCAGACTGCCCTTTTGTATTGGGCCCCTGCATACCTTGCTGCCTTTTTCTGTCCACAAACAAATCTGCAGCAGTCACAACAGAGCCCCGTTGAGCTCACTGATTCCCCCTCCCTCACTTGCTCGTTCTGTGTCTCCTGGCGCTGCAGGCTGCCCTTTTGTACTGGGCTCCTGCCTGCATTGGTGACTTTCTGGCCAGAAATAAATCTGAAGCAGTCCCAACACAGCTCCACTGAGCTCACTCACTCCCCTCTGTCATCTCACATTCCATTTCTGCTGACACTCCAAGCTGGCCTTCTGTACTGGGCTCCTGCCTGCGTTGCCACATTTTCTGCCCACAAAGAAATCTGCTGCAGTCACACTAGAGCTCCATTGAGCTTGCTCAGTACCTCTGCCACTCACTCGTTCTGTTTCTCTTGACGCTGCAGACTGCGCATTTGTATGGGGCTCCTGGCTGCATTGGCACTTTTGTCTGTCCACAAAGAAATCCGCAGATGTCCCGACAGAGCTCCATTGAGGTCGCTCAGTCTCCCTCTCTCTTGCTCATTCTATTTGTCCTGGCGCTGCAAGCTGCCCTCTTGTATGGGGCTTGTGCCTGCATTGGTGCCTTTTTCTGCCCACAAAGAAATCCCAGCAGTCCTGATAGAGCTCCGTTGAGCTCACTAAGTCCCCCTTGTCTCACTCACTCATACTGTTTCTCCCAGCACTGCAGGCTGGCCTTTTGTACTGGGCCCCTGCCTGTATTGATGCCTTTTTCTGCCCACAAAGAAATCCGCAGCAGTCCTGACAGTACTTCGGTGAGTTCGCCGACTCCCCCTTCCTCACTCGCTCTCTCGTTCTGTTTCTCCAAGTGCTGCAGGCTGCCTTTCTGTAGTGGGCTCTTCTGTTGGGGCTTTGTCTGCCCACAAACAAATCTGCAGCAGTCCCGACAGAGCTCAGTTGAGCTCGCGTCACTCCCCTCTCACCGGTCGATCTTAATCTGTCCCAAACACTGATTTCCCAGGTGACCGTGCTATTGTCCGGCAGGAGTGCAAAAACATATTTTAGCCAGGATGTGAAAAATGACAGCTGTAGTGTTCATAAGGAGTTGTGAAAAAATGCCACTGTTGAAAATGTGGTGTGACAGTATTACACATTTGCGAAGTTACAAGGGTGCGTGGAAACAGTTCAACGCATGTTTGTAACAGTCATGTTATGGAGTTTCGTCACCAAATTTTCAACATAGGGATTTTAGGACCTCTGCTCATGAACAGTGCCACTGTCATTTTCTTAATCTGTCCCGAACACTGACTTCCCACAGTGACCACGTTATTCTGTGCCGGAACTGTGAAAACACATTTCGGTCAGGATGTGAAAAATGACAGCTGTACTGCTTATAAGGAGGTGTGAAAAAATGGCACTGTTGAAAATCTGGTGTGATAATATTACAAAGCTGCGAAGTTACAAGGGTGCATGGAAAGTGTGCAATGCTATCATCACCAAATTTTCAACACAGGCATTTTAGGACCTCTGCTCATGAACAGTATCATTGTCACTTTCTAGATCTGTTCCGGACAGTGATTTCCCACAGCGACCGCTCTATTCTGCACTGGAAGTGTGAAAACACATTTTGGCCAGGATGGGAAAAATGACAGCTGCACTGTTCATAAGTAGGTCTGGGGAAATGGCAATGTTGAAAATTTGGAGTGAAAATATTATAAATTCATGAAGTTACGAGCGTGCGTGCCAACTGCGCAACGCACGCTTGTAATAGCTGGCTTCTTATGGAGTATCGCTACCAAATTTTCAACATAGCATTTTTAGACCCTACTCATGAAGAGTGTTACTGTCATTTTCTTAATTTGTCCTGAACACTGATTTCCACAGCAACTGCACCATTCTGCGCTGGAACTGCAAAAACACATTTGGCTAGGATGTGAACAATGACAGCTGTACTGCTCACAAGGAGGTGTGACAAAATGGCAATGTTGAAAATCTGGCTTAAAAAGATATTGTAAATTCCACGGGGATTCTGACGTCGTAACAACTGCACAAAACGCTCGTAAAACAGTCATTTTTTTAGATTTTTTCCAGCAAATTTGCAACATAGGCTTTTTGCGAGCCCACTTCATGAACACTAGTACTATCATTTCGGTAATCCGCCCCAAAGGATGATTCCACGCAGTGACCGCGAAACCACCTTTCCGGGCCGATTAACACCATGACAGTTCAAGAATTCATGAGGAGGGGTCCCAAAAACCCCATGTTGAAAATTTGGTGAAAGAATTCCCAAAAATGCCCGAGATATGCACTAAAGTTGGAAAAACCCTATTTATTACATTATATAGCTTACCGGCATTTCCTCAGTTCGCGGTCGGCTTTGAAGAGTGCAGACGTGTTCCCGGTCCAGCGAAGATCATCACACCAAGCGCTGAGGGAAGTATGGGGGGTGGGAGGTAGGGTGTTCAGTGGATGGGCATGAGTTGTGGGGGGCAGGAGACTATGAAGGACCGCTTCTTTTACAGGTTGTAACAAAATAAGACATCGGGGCCATTTTCTGATTTAACAGGTGCTTTGGCATGCTGGGGTAGGCTCCCAGCGTGTCACCTGTGTGTTAGCTTAGCCGATGGGGCATTGGGCACCCGGCTGGCAAACAAAGGCAAGGGGAGGGGAGCTGCAGGAGCCGAGGGATTGAGCACCGCTACAGCAACAGAAGAGGGGTATCATTATGCCAACAGGGATTGGGCACCCGTCGGCAGGAACAAAAGGGGATAATCATTATGCTGACGGGATTGGGCACCCCTCAGCAGAAATAACAGGGGTGGGGATAATCATTATGCCGATGGGGATTGGGCACCCTGTCAGCAGGAACAACTGGGGGTTACAGAATGCCAGACGGGAGTGGGCTCCCCATCGGCAAGTAAACACGGTGGGAGGGTATATTGTTTGTGAACACGGCGGCAACCCACCGCAATGTTCACAAGCAATATCAGGATCCACATCCCACCCTTCAATGATGGGTCACTCCTCATTGCAGCCGATGGCTGATGCTGCAATATGAAGTGACCCCTGATTGCAGCGGCTGATTTTTTTTAGAAAGTTGTGGCATGCTGGCTGAACTAGTGTCAGCAGTAACATGCCACAGCATTGGAGGATGGGGGACAAGCCTTGCCTCCACAACCTGCTTCTGGAGAAACCTGCTGCAACATGTTTCTTGCGCATGCGCGCAATCAACATAAAAATGACATTGGGTCGGCTGCAGTGCTTGCTTTTCCAGAATTTTCAGATGCATGGCACTGTACTTAAGAACATGCAGAAGGCGGTTTTGGAATGCAACAATGAACCAAGGCTACAATGTCAAGGTGGTGCATAATTTTAAAATGTCGGGGGACACACACACAATCTCAGAATGTGACAGGGATGTGTTATCTCAAAATGTGGTGGGACAATTAGTCTTGGAATGCAACAGGGACGCACATTGAGGAATTTGGTGGGGACTGGCAATTTCAGAATATAGTGCGGATGCACACCATTTATTTTGAAATTGCTTGTCCCTGCCACATTCCAGAACTGTACGCACCCACCATTTTTCAAAATTGTGCATCACATCCCACCACATTCCAACATTATGCACCCCAGCCACATTCTAAAATTATGCATCCCTTCCTCATTCCCAAATTGTGCATCCTGCCACATTTTGAAATAGCACATCCACCAAATTCCATAATTGTACTTCCCTCAAGTTGTGTTTCAATGCCACATTCCAAAGTTGTCACTACTACGTTTCCAAATTGTGCATCACAGCACATTCTGAAACTGTGCGTCACAACCAGATTCTGAAATTGAGCATCACTGCCACAGTCCAAAAATATGCATCTCCACCACATTCTGAAACTATGGGTCACTGCCCCATTTAGAAATGTGCATCACCACATAATCAAAATTGTGCATCACTGCTACATTCTGAAACCTGTGCATCACTACCGCATTCTGAAATTGTGCATCACTGCCACGTTCGAAGTATGTCACCACCACATTCAGAAATTGTGCATTACCACACATTCAGAAATTGTGCATTACCACCACATTCAGAAATTGTGCATTACCACCACATTCAGAAATTGTGCATTACCACCACATTCAGAAATTGTGCATTACCACCACATTCAGAAATTGTGCATTACCACCACATTCTGAAATTGTGCATTACCACCACATTCTGAAATTATGTGTTCCAGCTACTTTCTGAGACTGTGTCATTGCTGCATTCCTCAATTGCAACCTGGTGACATTTTGAAATCTCATACCTGCAGTATTTTAAACATTGCACACAACTTTGTCATTCTAAAGCTGTTTGCCACTGCAGTCCATTCCCCCATCACATTTTCAAGTACTGAGCCTTGCATCTACACATCACGGAAGTGCATGTGCTGACCCCCCCAGTGTCAGTTTTCCTTTTTCAGATGTTTACTACACCTGCAGTTTTAAGTAACAAAGGAGAAATAAGTAATTTAAGGTAGCTTGCAGGGAGGACTAGGTTGGGAGTTCAGGAGATGTCATCATCAGTTCTTCACTGAAAATGGCTTTTTTGAACAGGTAGTGAATTAAAGGTTACAAAATGACTTGTAACTTTTAAACAGAGTAACTTACAGATCTTATTTTTGGCACGAGGCTGCTTGAGGATATGCTGATCCAAATTCTGAATTTATTAATGCCAGAAATTTCAGCCTCAGTCCCCCTTTAAGCAATAAGGCATGACAGGGCATATGTTGTACTAGGTTTACCTCATGGTCAGAGGCATTCTAAGGCACAATGCGAAGCTGAGTGTCTTCAGCCCCGGACTGTGGGGTAAACCTAGTACAACCAATGTCCCTGAAGTGCCTTATTGTTTATATAATGGGCCTATAGGCAACTTTAAAAAAATAAACTCTCAAAGTTTTCAAAGTCACACAAAATATAATAACATGTTACTAAATAATGTAAATTAGAAAGTTGGCTTGAAAAATAAAGCATACTGACTGGCTCAAAGCCATGGACAGGCATGCATTTATTTTTCAATACCTCGTTAACAAGCAGTGCCAGTTTGGGGTGACACATTACTTAGAATATTACTGGGCACCTGAATTTTCAATCTGATCCACAGCCATTTACTTTACCCTTGCTTAGCTAGAGCGTGAGATACAGCCCACATCTCACTCCTTAGACCACACATTGCAGTAACAAATTTTAAATAAATTACAGCAACTTCGCCTCACCAACACATTCATCCACAGATCACTGAACCATACCCAGTCTTTTATCCCAGACAACCAGGGCATGAAACATACTGTTTTTGTGCAGTCTGCGGGAGGATGACATAGCGAAACAGTAATGGAGATACCTCCCCCCACAGTCCTTACATCACATGCTACAGCTAGCAATTAAAAAAACTGCAGTATACAAAAAACCCTCCATAAAACCACAATGCTCTTCAATTTAAAACTCCACTCTCAATCTCCAATCCCTTCCGGCTTTCACAAGTACCACTAGCTGGAGCGTGAGTCCACATACATGACAAGCTCCACACAACTCTTGCTCCTGTCTTCAGTAACAACACAGCATTTTTCCATTTCCATGTACTCCTTTAGCAACGGCTTAAAAAAAAAAGAAACATCTCTTAGACTACAAAAACAGTAGCGCTGGCACGTCGCGTGCTTAGCGCTACCCTCAGGTACTCCCGACAATTGTTTTTTAAATGTAAGTTACTTTACACAATGCTCTGTCTGTGCACTGCCATTCCAAACTCCTAACACTCCCTCCCAGATAAAATCACAGGATTCAAGTACAGTAGCTTCCAAGTCCAGGTAACAACAGAGACATTCCTTGAAGTTCCCCAATGTGGTAGCCTTCTGTAACGGCATCCTCTACTGACAACAGTGCAAGCAGGAAAGGCAACTTTGATGGACAGGGACTACTTTACATAAAACTGAGTTTTTTGTACTTTTAAGATTTTCTTTATTTTGTAGCTATATTTCAACTACTGAAAAAAAAAGATTTAAGCTAATGCCCATTTCTAAGCATAATAATACCCTCCAGGAGGGTGGTATTGGGAAATACTGGACCTTCCAGGAGACATAAGGCCCTCCGCCTGCCATGTCAAGCCTCATTATGCCCCTGGGTGGTCCAGTATTTCCAAATGCCACCCTCTCGGTATTATTGATTACATAGTCCCTCCACAGATGTTTTCATTTGTCAGTCATCTGTCTTTCTTCACATTCAATGCATTGTGTGATTGTTTACCATGGAATTGAAGAAGTCAAAGCTTTGCTTTATTCCAGTAGAAGAATGCACCTCCCCACACACATGGAATGATAACATGGAATACATGACTTCAAATTCTTCAGAGTTCCACTGGCATACACACATACACAGGCCTCAGGTTGAGCCAGAACCTCAATTTCATCTGTTGCCAGGTAAGGAGCAGGAGTTCTCTGGCAAACAGTTAGGGATAGAGGGGATTTTTCATGGCCCTCAAAGAAACACCAGCAATAGGCAACTCTGAACAGTACTTTATTTTTAAATTTGTGTATGTGTGTAAGGAGAATTCATGAGTGTAAATAACATTAAGTTATTTACTTACCTAGCCATCCATTCGCTCCAGTACTTTCCTATCACTCTACTGCTTCTGTCCTTTTGGTTCTGCTGCTATTGGCTACACACACACACACACACACACACACACACACACACACACACACACACACACACACACACACACACACACACACACTACCTTTTAAATCAGCAATGATTAAGTGCTGATTTTCAGTTCTTCAGCTCCTCCACCGAGTCCTGACTACAAGAAACACTTGCTGTCACTGCTTGCCTCATCTCCCGTTACCTCAAATTCATACCTGGAATGATTAGCCTACAAAGCAGAATGTAACTAAATCAACCACAGTGTTCTATTTATCCTCCAGATGCAAACTCAGATATTATAAATAATTTAAAAATTCATCATGGCTCCTACCAAAGCAAATCCTCACTAAGCAAGAAAAACAGCCATGCTTTTTTTAAGCTCCCTCCCAACCATGATTACCAAGCAATAGAAATGCACACTGTAAATGTACACATGTTCTGTCCCTAACAACCATGTTGCTTGCCCTAGCAACCAGCCCTGAACCATGAAGTAACACAAAGCAGATCACAAAATACAATATTTTATTAAACACACACACACACCAAATAAAAATGCTAAAAAAACTGCATAAATAAAATATGCAATGTGGATCTTGTTATATTAATGATTTATCTGCACTTGAGCAGTTTGACCTCAGATACTTCACTCATGGCTATGCCACTCATGGGGTTACCGAGGTCAAGCTGCTCTTCTGAGATGAATCATCTGTTTAGCTCATTCCCATCACATATCCATTATATATCTATAGCCAGCTATATTTTTTTAGTATTGTTAGTTTGCTTGACAGGTTCCTTGTTAAACCCTTAACTTTGCACATTAATAACTGTGGCATAATTCAATAAAATAGCCTCAAATGTGGCATGCACTGTCTAGGAAGCAAGGTCTAAATATGTGGAAAGTTTTGTGATGCAGCTTGTGTAGTTTCTGAGATTGGCATATGTTGTTTTCCTGTAGAAGGCTAATTTCTTTCCAGTGCTTAACATAGGTTTTTAGCTTTGCTCTCACCTACTGCCTAGACAGAATTAAACTGTTTTCAGAAACATTTAGGGTAGAAGTGGCCTGTGCCAAGGTAGTGCCGTTCAAAGGTTTTGTGAAAAAAATATTATATGGTTCTAAAATTATAAGTATTGAAAGTTTGGTTTTTGAGCTGTTCAGAGCATGCTCAGTAGGATTTTTTGGATAACAGTCTGATACGACACAAAACATTCTGTGTCATGAGACTGTTTTTGGTTTCCACAACTTGCTTCAGACAACATGAAAAAAATGTTCATTTTGCGATGGCCTCCATCTTGTTTCCACCCCAACTAAAAAACATGGCAAATACATAAAAATGGTGTATTTTAAAAAAATCAAACACCTGAACCTAGCTAAATGGCATCCATCTAGCTAGATTTGGATGGAGGTTTTTTAACAAAACCTCCACAAATGTATTTCCTTGGCACCCTAAAATCCAGGGTACCCAGCTTAGCAAGAGGAGCTGTTCACCTGTGTTCACTGTATAAGAGCAATGGGACTTTCTTGACTTGTGAAGCCACAGCTGGATTCATGAAGCTATCTTCAGTTTGAGCAGGGAGCCATTGATCATGAGCCAATCTCTCTATTTTCTTCTCTTATCTATCTGTCTGTCTTTATATTTTTTTATTCCCTCCTCCTCTCAGCTCAGCCAGCCCTCCCTCTTGTTTCCTGATACTGCTTTAAATGAAAGCAAACCAGGCTGCCCATTCCTCTGCCTCTTGCCAACCCCCTACCCTCCGGGTTGCCCCCCATGTATAGGTAGCGCAACATCTTGGTGACCACCCCAAGTACCCTCATGGAATTTAGCTGACACTGGGGTGCCCAATCCCCAGTATCAGATCCAATATTTAATGGAAACCTGCAAAAAAGAAACCTGTCCCCAATGTCTTTCTTTTCTTTCTTGTTTAACCTGTAAAAAAGAAAATGGTCCACCACCAATCTGACCCCATCAGACCCCCACCTACCCTACCTCAATTGCCCCACTCAGAATTCCCCCGCACACCTTCACTCACCTGAACATGTCCCATGATCTAGATCCACTCTCTGATTGAACACATGTCTTACAGATGGAACTGGCAACTGCAACATGAGAAAACAAGGTATGCCTGGTTTAATGTATTTCAGTGGGGTTTGAGCATTTATGTTTTGTGATTTTTAAATATCTTTACACCAGATTTTCAACATAGCCTTTTTGGTAGCCCACCTCATGAACAAGGGTGGTGGAATTTTTCAAATCTGGCCCAAAAGGTGATTTCATGGTCACAGCGCAAAATCACCTTTTGGGCTGGATTTAAACAATTTTCACTTTCTGGGCTCATGAGGTGGGGTCATAAAACAGCTATGTTGAAAATCTGATGTAAAAATATGTTAAAATAACCAAGTTATGAGTGAATGCTGAAATAGGTCAACTTTCACTGATAACTTTTGCAATTTTAAAATATTTCCACTTTTCATGTGCCTTTTGTGACCCCACCTCATGAACAAGGCAGATGACATTTTCAGATCTGTCCCAAAGGTGATGGCATCACTGAAAACTGACACTCTTTCCCTGACCCATGGTTGCCCTAGCCTGTACTCCCAAAACACAATATCCTGACAGTGGGATTTTGTCCCCCCCCATAGTTTGTTATATTAATTCTGTGGGGTGGGAAGAGCCCCACATTGGGAATGTGGGGACGAGGTCCCCAAAACACGGAAAATGCAAAATCCCACTGTTGGGATTTTGTGTTGAGATTATGGACTCAGGCAGCCATGGGTGGAAAAAGTTTCATTTTCATAGTAGATCAAGTTGATTTTACAGTCACTATGTGAAATCATTTTGGGCAGGATTTTAAAATGTTCACTTACCTGGTTCATGAGGTGGGTCATAAGAAGACTATGTTGAAATGTGTGTAAAATATGGTAGAATTACCAAGTTATGATAGAACGTTGAAATATTTTATTGTTCACTCAAACTTTGCAAATTTTAAATATTTTGACTTCAAACATTCAGCATAGCCATTTTTTCACACCACCCCATAAACATGACAGGCATCATTTTTTCAAATCCTGGACAAGACCTGTTTTCCCCATGAGGTGCAAAATGACATTTCTGCTGGTATTCTATAAATGCCACATGTCATGTTTATAAAGGGGAGTCATAAAATGATTATCTTGAAAATTTGGGGTTAAAATTTAAAAACAAAATTAAGAAACATTGTGTGTAGTACTAGTCTTTATACCAGCGTGTAGTGCTTTGTGCTCCTGTGCCAGTGAGCCGAGTTTGTTAGTGAGTGCAGTGATGCAGCTGAATGGGACAAGGCTGGGAGAAAGTGCTGTCATGCAACACCACCCCTTAGCCTAGAAAGGGTTGGTGCAGGATTGCCCGCATGGGCCCAAGTACCATACAGTGAAAGAGAACTCTTCTCTTGGCATAGGGCCCTGCACCTCTGTGCCTGTGGGGGTCAGAGGGACTTGTGATTTGGCTGAGAGATGGATTCTTTGTCCTGTGCATCTGTGGCCACATGGAAGTGCAGGATCCAGAGGATCCTGTGCTTCTGCAATCCACCAGACAACCCCATGAATCCTTGACTTCCATTCTGAATGATGGACAGAATCTTCCTTTGACATGTTTGCATCTGTCCATGCAGGTTCCAAAGGAATCTACGTGAATGAGGATATGATTCTACTGTCTCAAAAGGAAGGACTTTTTTTTTTGCAAAGTGCACTAATGCACGGTTAGGGTTCAGCTAATGCCACTAAATAAGGAAATGTTGTGTTAGTGTTTACAGCCCTAACTCCACACCCCAATCCCTAAGCAGCAAAGGAAAAGAACATTAGATTTTGGGGTCTCTGGAGTCTTGGTGAATCAGTGGTGGGATCTTCCTTGGGGTTGTCAACCCTAATGCCTACCCTCATCTGAGCAAACAGAGTCAGACATGATTGCTTCTTCATGCAGGGTCCACAGGGCACTGCATGAAGAAAGCTACAACAGATTCTGTTAGCAATGTGGTGAGACATACTTCTCTACCTTTGAAGAGTGTATCACTACAGGCTTGGAGCTGTACCTTGTGCTTCAGACAGAAGGCTATGGGATGTGGGGAGGGGTGAGCATTAGGGCTGACAACACCAAGGAGGGTCCTATCACTGATTCACCAAGACTATGGAGACCCCAAACCCTAATGTTTTTTCCCTTTGCTGCTTAGGGGGTTGGAGTGGGAAGTAAGGATTGGAAACCATAATGCAACATTTCCCTACTTTTGTGGTATTAAGCTGAATCCTAACTGATGGATTAACAGAAAATACATATATAGATATATTAATTCTTCCCCCCCTTCCTTTCCCTATTTATTCCTCCTCCCCTATCTCCCTCCCTTCTACCCCCACCAGCTTCCCCGACCATAAGTTTTGCACCTTTTGTTATCTTTTGCTCGTTGGAGATTGTACTCTATTGTAACAAAATTGTAATTGAACTGTAACTTTTTTGTTTGTAAGTACTGTGTCCCTTGTACTATTGTTCTGATGTCCTCTTTGTGATGAGGTACCTTTGTAAATGAGCCTCTGGCTCAAAGGTTTCTAAACTGATGTTTAACTAACTAAATAAATAAATAAATAATTATAATGGCACAGTAGTGCCCCCAATAGTTAGGGTTTAGCTGGGGTTTCTATGTTAAACCTCAAACTTTGCACTTTAATAACTTTGAAACCGTTTAACAGATTTGCACAAAATTTGGCATGGGCTGTTTCATGGGGTAGATCTCATGACATGCCAAGTTTTGGTTCTGGTCAGATATGCAGATTCCGAGATCTGGATAGTGCAAAAACCTTAAAATTCACCCTTTTTGGCAGTTTTGTTATCGCCTTGCACCCAGATGGTGTGAAATTTTGGTGTGAAATTTATATGGTAGCAAGAACTTGGGTCACAGAAGTGCCCTTCACTTATCTGGTGAAAAAATATTGATCCATTCCAAAGTTATTCAATTTTTAAGTTCCCATTATTGTCAATGGGAATTTCACTCTCCCGCATAGCTTCCTGGAACAACAAAGGAATTTGATCTCATGAAAAACTATTCTTTTTCTTGAGGAGACGATCCTTTTTTGTGAGAAAAAAATATTTTTGTGAGCCACCATTTTGCTTTCAAGTTTTGAAATAAAACAGTTCCATAACTCAACCATATGGTGCCTTGCACTGACACCAAAACATATATTCTACTCATCGGCATCTCATGAGGTATATTATGTGTTTATAATTACCGACTTGCCCTTTTTCTCATGGGAAACCATGGCATAATTTGATGTAATAAAGGAGTGTTTATTATGGCAAACACACACAGTTTCCTCGCTCTGCAGATCCCCCACGCAGCTTTTCCTGTCAGACCATTGCCACTAGCTGCCTTCTCTTTCTCTGGGACATGGCTAAGCTGCCACTCAATCAGCGGTAAGTAACTTAAATATGCAGAGCTCTTGTAATAAAAAAAAAAAAAGGGCTGCCAACTGTGCAAAAAAACAAAACAAAAACAGTAAGCCAGACCTTGCGCTGAAACCTGTCTATGGCTGGTGACCTCACCAGATCATCTTTATTTTTATTTTATATAATTGATGAGGCAAAAAAGGGAAACCCAGCAGTTATATAAAATAAAATATGGGTTGGTGTGTATAAACTCAAAGTTTACACACACGGACCCATACTTTATTATATATTTAAGCTCCTGACATGGGCCAGGAATGTTTTTCCCTATATTTAAAGCCTTTTTGCTACTCACTAACTTCCTTTTCACCAGTCCTTTTGTTCACAAAAACGATTTCAGACTTGAGTACAATCACTTCTTTTATAAGGATACCAAAACTGAGTGCAGTAATTGAATTATGGTCAAACACAAGATCTGTACAGAGGTGACAGAACTTTGGGATCTCTAGATCTAATATTTCTTTATATTGCCCATAGGGCTCTATTTGTTTTTTATTTTATACTGAAAAGGCCTGTGAGCAAAAAATAATGCCCATTTTCACAGGCGTCCAGCTTTGACAAAACAAGACTTACAATTACAATAAACCATTTTAACATAGAAAGCAAAACATTACAGTACACAAAATACAATTATTTAAAACAGCTGCAGTCAGACCTAGCAATCAAATATTTCTTGTGAGAATATTTGAAAGCTGAAATACTTGTACAGTTCACTGTGAAACTCGGTTGTGTATTGTAAGGTCTAACAGGCAAAAAAAATCAATGAATTCTGAGCAAATGTATGAAATAAAGGAATTTGAAAGGAATTTCTGCTAAGTGATCTGATATTAACATTACTACTATTATATGGAAACAGTCTGATAATACAATCAGGTAATAATCCAAGATGAACCGTATGTAAGAACATTAGTGATTTGTAACTGACAATATCTGTGAAAGATAAACAGTCAAAAGACTTGTATAACAAACAATGATGTGTAAGTCCTGGGAGTCCATTTGCAAGGTGAACAACACTGTTAAAAGTAGACCTGCATTTTAAAAGCATTTTTGTCAGACGTATAGGAATAAATTATAGACCCATTTTCAATAATTGAAAACAGTAGACTATGAGTTAGGATTGATCTAGTATCTGGGGTAAGATATCTATTAATTTAATAAAGCATTTCTAATTTTTTATGAAGTTTACTAAGAACAGACAGTATACAGTATGTTGCTCAAAAGTCAGGTGTGAATCAAGAAGTAAACCTAAATATTTAAATTCAGTGACCTGTTCAGTTTGATTTCCAAAATGATCATAAAGCTTAAAGTCAGTAATAGGAGACTTTCTTACATTTGAGAAAATCATTGATTTTGTTTTGGTGGAATTCAAAACTAGCCTGTGTGTATCAAACCATGTATGTAAAGAACTAAAGTCCTTTTGTAAATTTTGTTGTAGGGTGGAAATATTGCCAGAGCAAAACAAAAGGGCATCACCAGCATATAAATTCAGTTTGCTGACGGATACAGTATCTGGGAGTGAATAAACAAGAATTGTAAACAAAAGGGTCCAATAATGGACCCCTGAGGACTCACAACTTAAATAAGACTCTTTACAAAGTTGACCATCAATCAGAGTTCTCTGTGTCCTATTATGTAGGTAGTGTTGAAACCAGGAAATTACTTCATAAGATATGTGAACCCCAGCTAACATTTTTTAGTAGTTCTCCATGGTCAGCTAAATCAAATGCCTTGGTAAGATCCACAAAAGCTGAGGCAACATAATTACCATTATCAATTGCCATATAAGCCTGGCTAGTGAATCTCACCAAGGCAGTTTCAGCATTATGTTTTGGTTGAAAACCATGTTGGGTATCAAACGATTGTATTTATCTAAATATTCAATTAACTGATTGGAGACTACCTTTTCAAGTATTTTTGATAGGGGAGCCAGGAGAGATATGGGTTAATAATTATTTAAATTAGACTTAATTCCAGATTTGAAAATTGGCCTCACTACAGCACATTTCCAAATAGTTGGATATATGCCATTACAAAGTGAGTAATTAAACAATTTCATTAATGGCATAGAAATAGAATTAATGACTCTTAAGTATTCTAAAATCAATATTATATGAGCCAATATAGGGTCTAGGATTCATTTTAGTAATGTAATGGATTACATCATACGGGAGAGGACACAGGAGTGACATTCTGGGATTTTGAAAGCTGTAGAATTGGGACAGGAATTGACCTGTTCCAAATAGAAAATATCACTGGGGACTACAACAGACACATGTTGCTTAGGTCTGTACTTGTCTAAACTAGTGAAGTGAAGTGAAAATTAAAAATGTCTGCAATTTTACTGGGGTCATAAACAAGGAACCATCCGGATCAATGGAATAAGCTTCAGATTTAATTGTCCTACCCATTAACAAGTTCAAAGTAGTCCATGTTGATTTAGAGTTACCTTTAACCTCACTCAGTTTCCTTTACTAAAAATCAGTTTTAGTTTTCTAATAGCTGATTTACATTGATTTCAAAGTTTTTTTTATACTCCAATAAGTCAGAGTTTTGTCCATGCTTTCTGTATTTTTTCCTTTCTTTATTTCTAGACCTGCTTAACTTAAGTAAGTTGGGCATAATCCATTCTTTATCATTATTCATCAAAGTTTATTTGTTCGGCATAAAGCCATTACAAAATAGTAATACAACAAATAAATAAATGACAAAACACATATTATAAAATAATTAATAAAAAATGTCTATAAGAGGCTTCACATAGCACCATCCTACAACTTTGTAGATTTTAAAAAACCTGCAAGTTTTGTCACATATACATCATTGGATGTATATAATTCCATTAGTATTTGGTCGGTGGGGAGTCCAAGGTCCCTTAGAATTGGCACTAAGCAAAAAGATCTGCATTTCTGATATAGTGGGCATATCAAAGTAACATGTTTTAAGTCATCTACCATATTTAAATTACATGCACATTTGTCATTTTCCACTCCCTTCCTTTTGTGAACAGAATATACATAATGTGAATAATAAAGCTCTCTTCTGAATCTGGTTATAATTCTTCTTAAATCAGGACAAGACAGTATCAATAAATATGGTTCAATAATATGGGTTATCTTCTTCTCTGCTATTAAAAATATTCGTGACTCTTTCCCTCACCTGGAGTTTTATGTCTCTAAAAGGAAGGGAATAAATTTGGTACAACAAATGACCCAGCCCTAAAGGGTATAGCCAATTTGCTATGCAATCTGGGTTTAGGGGTCTATAACCCCTGGATGCATAGTCAATCTCTTCCTCTAGACATATCCTCGGTAGCTTACAGTTGGGATACAAAAACAATTTAAGCAAAAAAATAATCCTCCTTTCTACAATATATGCTTCTATTGGTAGCTGTCCTAGTTCAGCTCTTACAATTGGTGCAGGCACTGATTGTGGTATTTTAAGGATATACGGAGTAATTTATTTAATTGGGCTTCTAGCTGTTTAGAAACAGCTGGTGCCCATACTTCTAAAACATAAAGTAAACTTGAGTACTTTTGGCCTCTACTACCTCAGAAGACCCTTGACTGATTTGTTGCCCATATTAGCTGAAAATCTTTTAAAGGCATTAAAAGCCATGATTGCTTTATTCTTAACATAATCTTGATGGATATTCTATCATGTCGATTGAGAAATTTACACCTAGATATGAATAAGTTTTAACTGTCTCGATATTTATTTTATTGAAAAAAGTGTTGATATTCTCCCTTGTTTATTTCAAAATCAACATCTGAGTTTTACTTGTGTTAATAATTAATTTATTTTCACTACAGAGTGCACAAAATAGTCAGCTTTCATTTTAGATCCAGGAAGGATGTTGATAAAAGTACCAAATCATCAGCAAAAGCTAGCAATGGAACTTTTTGATTCCTAATAGCTGGAGAATGGAAATTGGAGTGCTCCATCTGTGTTATTAGTGTTAATGTATAAATTAAATAGTAAAGGGGCTAAAAGACAACCCAGTCTGACTCCAAGATTGGTTTTGATATCTGGGATGAGATCACCACACTGGTTAATTTTGACCCTTTGCCAGGTATTATCATGTAACCTAATCAGTGTGTCCAACAGGATGGGATCTATATTATATGATAGTAACTTTTCCTATAACAATGTATGACTAACCAGGTCAAAACAGATTTCAGGTCCACAAAACAACAAAACAAACAAGATTTCTTAACTAACATATGTCCAGATAATATGTGACAAAACATAGCAGTGTTGGACTGTGGATCTGAAGGCTCTAAAATCATTTTGATATTCACTAATAAAGCCTGATCCCTCTGCCCAAGTCTGGAGTCTGTCTAGTAAAATATGACAAACGTTTTTTTTGTAATGTGTCAATCAGGCTAATAGGGCTGTACATTAAAGGATCTGCTGGACTTACTTTTTCTTATATATTGGGCATACAATGCTACCCTTCCAACTAGATGGAATATCAGAATCCTGTAAAATGTTATTAAACAAAACATATAACAGGGGAATCCACCAATCAGTATTATATTTATATAATTCTGCCACTGTGGGGTCAGGTCCAGGGGCTTTGTTATTCTTTAAATGTACCAAGTCATTGTATATTTCTTCCTTGGTTATATAAAGTGGCCTTGGATAGTATAAAGGGGCAACTCATTCCTCACTTCCAAAGTTTCACTAGGTGAATAAAATAAGGACTCAAAATAAACTCTCCATGAATCTGATGTCACATGGGCCTCTATGCCAAAGATAGATTGCTAGTATCCTTGGCTCACTAGGAGCCACTGTTTTTACTATCCCTTTCATAGATAGAATATCTTAATTTTTCCAAGTTATGGGTCTGAAATTTGCTTCTTTCGACCAGTAGTACTTTATATTTTTTCCTAGCATAATTTAGCTGCTTAATGTTACTCTTCTTTGGATTTGGCTTAATTTGGCTAACCAGTTTGTTCAACTGTTTTTTTTTGCATTTTTACAAACTTTGTTGAACCAGGTTCCTTGTCTAATGGGTATTTTTACTTGATATAATGGCTTTATATGATTAAGTATTTTAGTTAAAAGGACATTTTGGTCAGTGTGGTTATCTGCAGTCATAATATCAAGCCTCCAGTCTTTAAGTCTATCAGAGTCCAGTATCTCTGTCAGTGTACTACTTAATCCAGGTGACCACTTAACCCTTAATTCCTAATTTCACATCTTGCTGCGAGAGCAGCATCTATACTAGAGTTATTTGTCCTTGCCACCATGTCATATTCTAGGGATAGTGGAAAGTGTGCTGATTCTGGGTGCCCCAAATTTTGAGGAACATTTAACTTTCTCTATTGCTATTAGATTTACCCAAAGCAAATCTATGGTAGATGATCCCAAAAGGCCAGTATACAGTGGCGTGAAAAAGTATTGCCCCTTCCTGATTTTCTCTATTGCATATTTGTCACACTGGATGTTTTCAGGTCTTTAGAAAATGTAATATTAGATAAAGGGAACCTGAGTGAACAAATAACACTTGTTTTTTTTTTTAATTTCACTTATTTAATGAAAAAGTTAATCAACACCAACTGGCACTGTGTGAAAAATAATTGCCCCTTACACTTAATAACTGGTTATGCCACATTTAGCTGCAATGACTGCAACCAAACACTTCCTATAATTCAATATCAGTCTTTCACATCGCTGTGGAGGAATTTTAACCCACTTCCTCTAGAACTGCTTCAATTCAGTAACATTTGGTAGGTTTTCGAGCATGACCTGCTCGTTTCAGGTCCTGCCACAGCATCTCTATTGGTTTTAAGTCTGGACTTTGACTAGGCCACTCAAAACTTTAATTTACTTCTTTTAGCCATTCTGATGTGGACTTGCTTTTGTATTTTGGATCATTGTCTTGCTGCATGGCCCAACTACGCTTCAGCTTCAGCTGACGGAAGGATGACCGGACATTCTCCTTAAGAATTTTCTGGTACAGAGCAGAATTCATGGTTCCTTTAATTATGGCAAGTCATCCAGGTCCTTAGGCAACAAAGCATCCCACACCATCACACTACTACCACCATGTTTGACTGTTGGTATGGTGTTCTTACTGTGAATGCTGTGTTTGCTTTACGCGAGACATTATGGGATCCATGTCATCCAAAAGTTCCACTTTGGACTCATCTGTCCATAGAACATTTTCCCAAAAGGCTGTGGATCATCCAGGTGCTTCTTGGCAAATGAGAGGCGAGCATTTATGTTCTTCTTGTTTAGCAGTGGTTTCCGCCTTGCTACTCTCACATAAGCCCATTTTGCCCAGTCTCTTTCTGATTGTGGGGTCGTGAACACTGACCTTAGCTGAGGCAAGAAGCCTGCAGTTCTTTGGATGTTGTTTTAGGATCCTTTGAGACTTCCTGAATGATTTTACGTTCGCCCTTGGAGTAATTTTGGCAGGCCGCCCTCCTGGAAGATTCACTACTGTTCCAAGTGTTCTCCATTTGGAGATTATGGCTCTCACTGTGGTTTGATGGAGTCCCGAGCCTTAGAAATAGCTTTGTAACCCTTTTCCAGACTGATAGAGGGCAACACATTTTTCTGATCTTTTCAGGAACTTCCTTTGATCATGGCATAATGTGCTTGTTGAATCTTTGTGCTGGCAACGTGACTCTGATGGTAAGGGTCAAAATAAGTGAGATTTATATTGAGCAGGGCTGGCTGTAATCAAGCCTGGCTGTGTTCAATCAGCTGACTCTAATTATCCCTTTAATTGGGTTGATTTAACTGGGGGCAATTACTTTTCACACAGTGCCCGTTGGTGTTGTAACTTTTTCATTAAATAAATGAAATAAGTAAAAAAAAAAGTGTTATTTGTTCACTCAGGTTCCCTTTATCTAATATTATATTTTGTCTAAAGACCTGAAAACATCCAGTGTGACAAATATGCAATAATAGAGAAAATCAGGAAGGGGGCAAATACTTTTTCATGCCACTGTATGTATAGGCACCTTCTTGATCCCCCACAACTCTCCCATTCATAAGGCAAAAGTTAATATCAGACATAACCTGAATTAGGTCCCTTCCTCATTTATTTGATTTCCTATCCCTTGAGTGTCTTTCCAATCTCAAATTGCTATTTGATATAGCCTTAACCAAAGGCAGTAGTCGGCGCTCACATGTGTCTATGATCTTGTGGGTTATTTGTGCATTGAAATCACCAACAGAAATAGTTGAATACATTATAAACCTGTTGGTAAGTTCATCCAAGAGGCCCACAAAGCTTCCCCATTCCTGAGAATCAGGTTCCTTTCTGGAGTAGGGTGGAATATATATATTGAGCAAAAGGATTTTATAGTCCTTTTGCTCAATCAGAATAGGGAGTACAGTTTTCAATTTGCATGGTATCTGTCTAGTTTTAAATTTAAGAGCTTTTTTCCATATACTGCCAATCCAGTCTTATAATGTCCACAATTGGTTGGGTGAGAAGCTGGATTAAAATAGCCTATAAACCCTGGAATAAGTATTTTATTTTGATGCCGCACGTGTCTCCTGGAGGCATAATAAATCATATGTCCCCAGGAACATCCTACACGCTGGATCAGCAAGCTTAAGTGTCAATCCTCAATGTTCCAAGGAAGAACTCGAATAGGGAAATCTCCTCTAGATTTCCTAACTGGGTCTGAGACAATGATTGTCAGTTCTGTGTGATATCCTGTAAATATTAAAACTGTTCCTAGTTTGAATAGCAGGTTCTTGGATTTTCTCACTTGAATCTCCATTAAAAACATCAGGATGCACCACATATAAGCCCTTCATATCAAGAACAGAAATTTTATCTTGGATTGCCTTTACAAATCTAGGATTTGCAAAGGTAATATACATTGTAGGTGTTAGAATCAGAATTATGTATTTTGAGCCACTCTGTTACTCCTGTAAATTGGAAAATCCAGTATTTGGCTAAAGAAGGTGGCCAGTTCATGCTTGGCTTTACCTACTGGGCCTTAGCTGGCAACTTCCAACGAACAAAGTTAATTTTTGAGTTTCCCAAATTTGCTGCCTTGAACTTTCATAATCTGATATTACTTCCAATACATGATTAATATTTAATGGGGAGGGTCAATTACAGGAGGAACATAAGATGGCTCCTCAACTAACAGTGGAACTCGTAAGGAGGAAAGGTATATATTCCTTTCATTCTCAAACCCCTCATTTTACCAAAGTGTTTCAGCCAGTGGTAAACTATCACAATAAATCAAAACACAATGTTGATAATCTAAACTTGGAGCTCTGAGAACTGTAAGTCCTTTCACTGATCTAGACAGATGAAACAGTCTAACTATCCATTCTAATAACTTTTCCGGTGTTTCCTGGGGTAGTTTTCTGACACCATAAACCTCCATTAAATATTCAGGTTTGTTACCATGAACTCCCACTTGATTCTTAAGGCTCAATTCCTTTGTACCTACAGGGACCCTGGACTCCCCACCATTAACCATATTCTGTTGAGATGTTGGAAAGTTATTAAAATAATTATACATAGTGGTGTTCTCTGTTGATTCCTCCCTAACTGTCATCACTCTGTTAACTTCCTGTATAGATTTTGTTCACTGCTTAGTTTAATTTTCTTTCCTTCTTCAAGAGTGTTACTCTCGGCCGACCCACTATTGTTACTTCTATTCTGTATGTCTTCCTCTGGTTTCTCTTGATTCTTTTTAGAACTCTCTTTTTCAGAAGGTTTCTTCTTTCTTTTTTGTTTGGGCTAGAGATCTGTCAGTTTTTGATTTAACCAAAAACTGTCTACCTAGTTCTTCCTGCTGACCAGTAGGGGCTGCTTCTTTTATAAAGGGAGGGGGGAGATTTACCTGGAGGGCCTTGTTTTCTTTAAGTACATCCTCTTTTGGGGTAGTGTTTAATATAGGACTCATTTCAGAATTATTCTTACAGAATTCATTCTGTATGCGTCCAAGCAATGTTTTATTGTAGAATACATCAGCTCTGAGATTTGCTATTTCTTCCTTAATAGCCCATAAATTCTCCAATAATATAATATTGGCATAGTATGGATTTTTAATAGTCTCAAGAAGTTGCATAGAAAGTGAAGAGGCAGCAGTAAAATCTCCCAATTTCTCTGGGGGTTCTAGATTCTGGTTAGTCTCTATCTCTTGAGGGACATATCACCCGTTTTTGGTTGAAATAGTATTGTCCGAAATCTCTGGAGAGAAGACCAAAGATTGTGGACCAGAAGCAGGTGAAAGCTGAGATGAATAATTATCTAAAGAGGTCTCATTGTTAACACTTTGTAGCTACCAAGTTCTTGAGGTCTTTTATTGTTTGGCTAAGATCTTTAATAACCAAACTTAGATTATCCCTGCTTAGCGTCTACTAAGACTGATTCTCTTTATTTAAAAATCATTCTCTGATTCTGAAGATGATAAAATTGAAATAGTTGCTATATCAGAGTATTTTGAGTAGTCCAAAGACTCCACAGATACTCAGATGTTGTTAAGGGCTATTTCCTCCCATAGTTTCCACTTCCCCAGTCTCAAAGGGATTGAATTCATTGTTTGGAATATCAAATTAGGAGACTCTGAGAGTCTGGTTTGAAACAAATCTTCCCCAACCCCCACCTGCTTCTCTAGAATAGAAGAAGAAAGAGAAGTTGATACAAGTGAAGGTTGCTTCAGAAAATCAGTTGTTTTCATTTGATTTAACGTTTTACTTCATTTTATTTTGCTATTTGAATTACTTTCCCCTAAACAAATCAGAGAAACTGAACCCTGCATTTCATCAATCAGCAGGTCCTTTAATTTTGTTTGGTCCTCCTCCTTCCCCTGATCCTTCTTATTTTTACCCCTTTTAGCCCCACATGTTGAGGTCAACTTTGGAGTAATTATCTTGCCACTACATGTGTAGACCATTGTAAAATATCAGAATTTAGGTAAACACAAAAATAGTTTTCCTTAATAAATACGTAATTAGTGCAACAGAGATGGCCCAAAATGAGCCCAGCTGAAGCAATTATAGTTCACAATAGTTCTAGAATAGTTCAAAGCAGCATATAATCAAAATCCCGTTCAAGCTTTACTTTAAAGTGACCTCTTAGTTCCTAATATGGGTGACCCCTACAGTTCAAAACAACCGAGTCCAAAGTACACTCAGAATAAGAGCCCACAGAAAAGCGTCCATCTTGGGTTTCTTGTAGAACATTTGCCAATGGAAATCCTCTCTGGCCCTTTTCCAAGGTGATATCCATAATAGGAGCAAAGTCTATGGGTTCCACATCCTCCTAGATAGTTAGCAGGACAGTATACAGATGTTTTAAAGATGGATACAATGCTGGCCTCCACCTCAGCCATAAGCGTGTTTGTCCTGCCGTCTAGCCCAATCAGGGCTTAAAGCCTTTCCGAAGGGCCCTTCAGCTCCTACATCCAACTGCCACCATCAGTTTTCTTCCTAAAAGAAGCAGAGAACGCCTTAACTGGGAAGACAACTGTGCCTTAGCACAAGATAGACTGGTAAGCTTTCTTTCATAACATTGATGGCATACCTTTTCCAGATAGAATTCTAGCTTTGAGAGAGAGCCTGCTCTCCTCGCTACTCCACAGCATGGTAGCGTTCAGCACAGCACAGCACTGCACCAATCCATTCTTTAGTGTCACATCTGATTCTCTCTTTCTTAAGAGGAAGTAGTTTGTCATGGGTTCACAGCGGGAAGGTCATGTCAGACGAATCTAATAGATTTCTTTGACTGGGTGACCAAAGTAGTAGATCACGGAGGGGCTGTGGACATGGCCTACCTAGACTTTAGCAAGGCATTTGACACAGTCCACACAAAGATTAATAGTCAAATTAACCAGCCTGGGAGTGGGTCCCAGGGTGGTAGCCTGGGTAAAACATTGGCTGCACAACAGGACACAGAAGGTAATTGTAAATGGAGTCCACTCTGAAGAAAGAGAGGTTACTAGTGGGGTACCGCAGGGTTCAGTATTGGGTCCAGTCCTTTTTAATGTCTTCATCAATGACATTGCAGAGGGACTGGAAGGAAAAGTATGCCTTTTTGCAGATGACACAAAGATCTGCAAAAGGTTGATACACAAGGAGGCGTGGAAAGGATGAAAGGGACTTGGCAAGGTTGGAGGAATGGTCAGAAGTATGGCAGCTAGGATTCAATGCAAAGAAGTGCAAAATAATGCACCTGGAAAACAAGAACCCAGGGGAAGAATACACAATGGGTGGGGAGGTAGTAACAACAACAAAAAAGGAAAGGGACCTGGGGTAATCATATCAGATGACCTTAAGGTTAGCAAGCAATGTGAGAAGGCAGTAGGGAGGGCCGGGGTATACTGGGATGTATAGGAGAGGCATCAGCAGCAGAAAACAGGAAGTTGTTATCCCTCTGTACAGACAGTTGGTGAGACCCCATCTGGAGTACTGTGTCCAGTTCTGAGACCCCATCTCCGCAAGGACATAGACAGGATAGAGGCAGTCCAGAGGAGGGCAACTAAAATGGTGCAGGGTCTGCAAGAGAAGCCTATGAGGAGAGACTAAAGGAGCTTAATATGTATACCCTTGAGGAAAGAAGGGAGAAGGGGACATGATAGAAACTTTCAAATACCTCAAGGAATCAACAAAGTCCAAGAGGGTAGCATCTTTCAGAAAAGAGACTTGCAAGAACAAGGGACACAATTTAAAGATAGGAGGGTGGTTCAGGGGCAATGTGAGGAAGTATTATTTCACAGAGAGGGTAGTGGATGCATGGAACAGCCTTCCTGAGAAGATAGTGGGGTCTAAAACTGTGGGAGAATTCAAGAATGCATGGGACAGACATAAGGCAATTCTTGTGGGGGTCAGGAAGATATAGGCTGTTGGTTAACTAGGATCTGCGGCCTATCCTGTAGGTAGGGAAATGGGCAGACTAGATGGGCCTAGCTGTCTTTATCTGCCATCAAAGTCTATGTTTCTATGTTTCTATGTCCCAAATTGAGAACAAAAAAGATCAAAAACTACCTCAATGTTACTTATTTTATCCAAATATGACCGATTATTTAACAGGACTTCATCTAAAAATTGCTGTTAATCAAGATCTTTTAGGCTCTGGAATATTATAACTTTTGATTCCTTACTGTACATTTAGTGGACCAATTAAAAATACTGCACAATGGTCACTAATACAGTCTGGTAAAACACCAAACAGAACAATGTGGGACGATCTATTAGTGATAACCCCATTCTAAGATGGATTCATATCCTGTCTTGTAATTTATATGGGTTCTCTCAGTAATTACCTGAAAGAGACCAAGGTCAGCAATGATGTTCTTAACTTCAATAGCTTGAAGAAGGGTCAAATGTATATTAAAATCTTAAACAATTATCAGTTTGATACTGGATGGGAAGAAGTGGAAATTTTGAAAAAATACATCTAGACCTTGATTGGCATTGCCTGGGGGGACACATACATTAGTAAAGGTTAGTATTTTATGGTTATCCAAAGTAATGTTAACAGTAAGTGACTCAAAAAATTCACTTTCAGAAGTTAGAGCATGTTCTGAAACAGATCGTGATTAGCAATGTAAATTAGACATCCACCCTTCTCCTACCTGTTCTGTCCTTCGTGAATGTGGTATAACCTTGTAAATGAATCTCATCTTCTGAAATCTTATCCAATAGCCATGTTTCAGTTAATGCTATAATTTCATATTTGTTTTCAGTAACCCAACATTCAAGCTGTTGCTGTTTTGCTAATAAACTTTGTATGTTAAGATGAACTATCTTGAAGTTCATCTTAACATACTTCTTATATTGCTTCTTATTCCATTGTTTACTTGCCTGAGGAATCTAAATCATTCAATACATATACCCCAAGATCTTTTCAAGTGTAGTTTCTGAAAATGTTTTGACACATAGAAAATATTTGTACTTCTTATTGTTGAAGCCAAAATGCATAACCTTGCATTTTTAGGACTAAACGTCATTTCCATGTTACCCTACTGTATGATTTTGTCAAGGTTGTCTTGGATTCTGTCTGCTTCCTCAGAGGTGGCATGTACCCCAGTTTTGGACTCATCTACATATTTGGTCGACCAACTACTTAAGTTTACCGTGAGGTCAGATATAAATATCTGAAAGATGAATGGGCCAAGGACTGACCCCTAAGGCACCCCACTTGGCACACTACCCTCCTGTGAAAACACCCTATTGATCACCACTCTACCAGTTTGCTAGCCATCTAACATATATGGCCTACTCCTCTCGGGTATAATTTTTTTAATACCGCCCAATAAGGGACAAGGTCGAACACCTTGCTGAAGTCCAAAAAGATAACATCACATGGATCCCTCTTATTCAAATGGTAACTAATTCTCTCATAAAAGCATAACAAGTTAGTCATGCAGGACTTGCCCTTGGGAAAACCATGTTGCTCACTAGCAGTGTTGCATAAGGAATGTTGGATTTTGAATTTTAGAATACCTTCTAAGAGTTTGCAAATAATAGATGTGAGGCTGATGGGTTGATAGTTTTTGATATTATGCCTGTCACCCTTTTTAAATAAGGGGACAGCATTTGCAATTTGCCAGTCCTTAGGTACAGCACCACTATTCAGACTATTTTCAAATAACTTTAGAGGGTAATAAGTGATCCAACATTAATTTAATCATTCTTGCAGTGACCATATCAGGGCCTGGAGAGCAATCTGCTTTCATATTTCTAATCCTTGACCCGATTTTGTCCTCAGATTACTATAGTGTTGCTAGTTTCAACACTAAGTGATAATGGTGTCTCATCGTTTATACTATAAATGCTACAAAAATGTTTATTGAATGACTCTGCCATATCGTTAACTCTATGGATAGTGGAATTATCACATGCTAATGGACCTACTTTACATCTGGGCTTTTTCAAGGAATGTATATATCCGTAAAAGGCCTTACTATTAAGTTTTGAATAAATTTTTGCCAGGCTAAGCTCCATCTTACTTTTTGCTCTTCTTATTGCAATTTTACATTGCTTCTATATAGTCTTATATTTGATTCTATGGTGCAAATTGGATGATTTTTTGAAAGCTTTGAATATTCCATGTTTTTTATTAACAAGGTTCAGGATATTTTTATTGAACCACTTTGGCCCTGGCTTGTTGTTATTTGTGCTTTTTTAAATTTTGCTATAAATCTGTAACTCTGGTCCAATATTGTAATTTTTATTTTATCCTACATACCCTCGGTGTCACAATTAGACAATAGGTCATCCCACTTAATACTAGATAAGATACTATTAATTTTGTTTATGTCAGCCTCTTTATAATGATAGAAATATGATTCAGTGTGTGGCTTGATGATGGCGAAATCAATATTGAATCAAATTGTATTATGGTCACTTGTACTTAAAGGTGGACCAGTGGGACAGCATTTAATATTTAAATTTGGTGTGCCCAGTACTACATCTAAAATATTGTCACCGCTTGTTGGCTCTAAAACATACTGATATATTCAAATTGCTCACAGGCTGACATGAGCTGTCTCCCTGGAATGATATGGCTGCATGTGCTTCCCAATCAATATCCCTCAGGTTTAAGTTATCCATAAAAAGTACTTCTCCTTGTTCACAAGCAGATTCAATCTCTAATTAATTGTGAGGTAACATCAGGAGGGGTATCGGGGGGATAACAGTCCAATTACAAAAGAATCAGTTAAATTAGGGAAGACTTTGATCCACAAGCTCTCAGAATCAGTAAATTTATTAATATCTATGGGAGAGAGAGAGAGAGAGAGAGAGAGAGAGAGAGAGAGAGAGAGAGAGAGAGAGAGAGACCGTTTTTATTAGGACGTACTGCAAAAATAAATCATACCCACATATGTCGGCCGGTGGCACTGAGGGTTGAGGTGCTGGATGCCACACCTCACGCTGGTGACCCATGTTCAGGAATGAGCACAGGCTGCCAAGGGTTGGCAGGGGAGATGGATTGAGCATCTGATAGATTACTCCATCTCCGAGGGAGGGGAGATCAGCAGCAGTGCATGCTGACCCTAGCAGAGGCTAGGCTTGGCGATATGGAGCTGTAACAATGTGGGGCAGGAGTGCAGCAGAAGCTTGATGTAGGTGCGCATGGGAGTGTACATGACCCTGTTGTAGGCATCATTGCATGCTCTGCGCCTGCAAGGGGGCACAAAAATGGAAAAAGCAGTGTGGCAGATGAAGGACACCTCGTAGGACCCGTTCCCAGCTAGCCATGGCACTGGCCACTCTGGATCTGGTCTCCAGTGGGGGTTGGAGAACCCTGCCGGCCCCACCGAGGGGGCAAGCCCTGGGGATAAGTGCCAGCACCGGCTGGTGGATGCCGGGGGACGGGGCTGGGGGCGCATATATTCATACCCCAAGACTCATTGTTAGACCACCATGTTTGAGTAACGGCTATTATGTCTGACTTTTCTTTAGCAGCTAATGCTAGTAGCTCATCAAATTTATTATTGAGCCTTCTAGTATTTAAAAGGCAGCACTTTATTTTACTGTACTTATTTTTAGACTTGACCTAATTACACATTTCTTTAAGAGTACTGGAATTTAATGAAATTCCAATGTTTCCCCCAAATTTTCTAGTTTAAAGTCATATTCTCTAGGGCAAGAATAAAACTGACACTCAGAGCCTTTGCTCCCTTTTTGTTTAGATGAAGACCATCCTTAGAATAGCAGGATGTGTCGCTCTAAAAGACATCCCAATTATCAGTAAACACTATTTTTCCTTTACTGCACCAATTGGACAGTCTGGCATTAACCAGAGCAATAGTGTGATTTTTTTTTTTTTTTTTTTTTTTTTTTGTCATTACTGATACTGGTAGAATGCTGGATACTGCAACTCGAACACCTTCTCTTTAATCATGTTCCCAAAGGACAGTAGATCATAACAACTATCTTTTCATGATGCCTCCCAACATCATTTGTACCTACATGCAAAATAACTGTAGAACTGCTTTTAGAAATTAATTTATCTATTCTTTGTTCAATATCTGATACTCTTGTACCAGGAAGGTAAGTGACTGTGGTGTGGATTATGTCTTGTTTACAGACATTTGAATCAGCAAAACATAATGGAATCACCAGTGACAAGTTTCTGTTTGGTTACTTGGTTTCGTTAGACACAAGAAGGCAAAGCCCATTGAGTGTCTCCCACTCCTAGTGGGATGGATTAGGTACAGGGATTCTTGGGCCAGTTAAGGTGGTTATCTAAATGGGTTTTTACATTTTGAGAAGGAGCTTAAGTCCACCACTTCCTGTGAAAGGTAATTCCAGGCCTTAGCTGCTCTTACAGTGAAGAAACAGTCTCTCTTGTATGTAGTTGCTTTAGGAATTAGAAGCTGCTTATTACGGCTTCTAGTATTAACTCATTTTGTTGCATATTTAAATTCACACTGTTCCACTAAATCTTTATCATTAAGGATTTTATACAGCTGCAGCAACCCCCCGATTGTCTGTCTTGCAGACCAACAAGGTCTGTCCCATCTAATCTACTGTAGTTTGACATTTTAACAGTGTTAAAGAGGGTATAAGTTTGGGTAGCTCCTGTTTGTGCTGATTCTTACAGTTTTATGCCTCCAATATGGTAGGGGCTCCAAAATGAGAAGCTTTTCCAAATATGGTCTTGTATATGTACTGTATAGTGGGACAATGAATGATTGGCTTCTGTTTATAAAAGTTCTTTTAACTTTTTTTAGTAATGCATTTGTGGTCTGAACCATTTTTTTGCAGTGATCCTTTGGGGTTAATCTATTAACTATTATACCTAAGTCTCTCTCCTTGTCTGTTTTAAGGATTTGATTATTGAGGGTATACACATAATTTGGATTTTTTGCCCCAAAATGTAAAACATTTGTCATGGTTTTAAGTCATTTTATTAGTTTTACACCAATGCTCAATTGTTTCCAGATCTTTGCATATCAACAGGTGGTTATCGAGGTATCCACTTCACCCTCCAATTCTGTATATCAGTGAATTTAGCAATGACATTATTGAGGTTATTATCAATATCTTTTATAAATATGTTCAAGTGTAGGACCCAACACTGATCCTTGAGGGACCCTGCTTGTGACCTCTCCTGCCTTGGACAGACATCCATGAATTCTGACCCTCTGAGTTCAGAAACTTAACCAGTTATGTATGCATTTAATGATTACTGGGTTTAAGCCAAGTGATATTAGTTTTGAAATTAATTCTTTGTGGGGAACTTTATTGAAAGCCTTTCCAAAGTCTAGTAATAACACAATACATCTACTGGCTTGCTATTGTCAGTGCTGGCACTGACCGAGTTGTAAAATGAAATAAGGTTTGTCGCACAGGAGTGATTCAAGGAAAACCCATGCTGGAGTTTGTTGTTAATGCCCAGATGTTTTATTTCCAATTCAATTTTATTCTTAAGTCTTTCCAGTAATTTACAGCAAGCCGAGGTTAGACTAATCAGCCTATAGTTGTTAATTTTGTCCTTGGGGCCCTTTATGTGGATAGAAATAATAATCAACCCTTTCCAATCTAGTGGGAGTGTTCCTGATTTGATAGACCTGTTGTACAATATAGACAGAGGGGAGGAAAGCACTTCAGTGGTTTCCAACAGTAACCTGGGACTTATATTGTCTGGCCCTGGGGAGGATTTAGGTTTCGGATGTTTGATGCTAGCCAGAACCTCGTCTCTAGAGAAAACAGCTGGACTCGTATCACACACTTGGGTTGGTAATAATTTTAGTTCCTCTTTGGGGTTGAAGATGGAACAAAAATAATTATTGAAAATGTTAGTGCAATTAAGTTGTTTTGGTGTATTTTTACAATCATCTATATATGAATAAAAGATCTATAATTATCTTAAGTGTATGAGATTCTCATTTCACCTTACTTTTTTACTGATTTAATCAATTGAAGTTTGGCCAATTCAGTCTTAGTGTCTTTGTGATAGCTTGCAATTTGATTTTTTCATTGTTTTGTAATCTTTCTTTTTTGCTGTCATTTGTTGTTTAACAGTTTTGGTAAGCCAAGGCAGTACTTTACCTTTATTGTTTACTTCCCATTTGGGAACATATTCATTGATACAGATATCAACCTTATATTTTTGACCAACACTCTTCAACCGAACAGTCAGACAACGCCTGGGTCCAATTAATGCCCTCTAGATATGCCCTGATTCTATTGAAATCTGCCTTATTATCATTTATATATAGTTTATTAGTTTTCTTTGCTATCTATGTTATAATGTCCAATAATATTTATGATCACTGCCCAATAGGGCAAGCAGTGATAATATTTTAAATGTGTGTCCATATTTGTTAATAGTAAATCTAATATGTCAATACCTCTTGTAGGAGTGTTATTAGTTGATCTAGGCCAAGAGTTATGGTGTTGTTCAAAAGTAGTCTTTCCTGACCTGTGGACCCAGTTAATGTGTCCCACGATATGCCAGGAAATTAAAATCCCCAACAATAATTGTGTTTCCAAGTTCAGAAGCTGTAATTGTCTCTTTAATAAGGGATTCAGCATATTCCAGAGAGGCATTAGAGGTTGATAACAGTTTCCTAAAATAAATGTTTTATTTTTATGCAATTGAGTTTGTACCCAGTCTCTGCTACTCTGTCATAATTTCAAAAGTTGATGTCACATAATTCTGTTTTTGATGTAAGTACAAACCCCATTGCCTCATCTTCCCCTTCTGTTATAGAACAATTTATATCCTGGGATTTCCCTAAATCAATCGCTATCATTGTCCCACCATGTTTCTGAAACTGCAATTATGTCCAACTTATCTTTCAGAATAATTTCAAATTCTGATACCTTACACATGTTAAGACTTTGTGCATTAGTGAACATCATCCTACAGGAGTTATGGGAATGTTGAGGTTTATTAGATGTAAGGGATGTTAGTGTCCTGTTACCCCTTATCCCCTTACCATTTAGTTTAAAGCAGAACTAACGAATTTTTTGATAGTTTTACCTAATATTTGATTCCCCCTTCGACTTAGATGTAACCCATCCCAGCTGTAATAACTAATGTTGTTTTCAAATATTTCCCAGTGTTTTAAGCACTGAATTCCATTTTTCAGTGTCCACTTCTGCATCCATTCGTTGGCTTGTTTTATTTTGTTTCTACTAAAATCATACCTAGGTACAGGCAAATTTCAGATAAACAGCCATCTCCTCCTAGCTCTTTGATTTTGTTACATACCCTATATAATCATTTTGATATCTTCTAGGCTTTTTTGTTTATGCTGTTGGTACCTGTGTGTAGAAATACAAGGGGTTTGGGTCAGAATTTTTAGTATTTCCTGGAGCATGGATATAATATGTTGTATTTCATCTCCTCTGAAACTACTACAGGTCCTGTTTTCTTTGTCTTCCCCGCACATGGCTCTATCTAAATATTTAACCATTGGGTCTCCCAGTAGGAAAACCTGCCTAGGGATATTACTGGCGGGTCCACCTTGCTCACTTCCTGGTTGCCGGGAGGAAATATTGTTCACAGTCAAGTCTGTGGGATTAGTTTATTTGTGTATCCTTCCTTCAGTAGCATGTTCTAAGACCTTGGGTTCAGTAACTGTTTCCATGTCTGTACTACTTTGGTATCCTACATCATCCCTTAATGGTTGTAGCGACATGTTAAGAGTACCCTGTTGTGTGTTGAAAGAGGAGGCTCATTCCCTGCATGCTTCTATTGTCACCTCGACCATATCAACCTCTAATGGTGACTCCTTATGCTCTAGGACACTAAATATATTATGTATAGGTATAGCAAAATTCATAGCTCTATGCCTCTTTTTATTTTTATGAGAAGTACCCACATCAGTCCAAGGTTAGAGTCCACATAGTCATCAGTTTCTTTAGTATCTCTTTCCATTTTCTTTATTTAGTTCATTAGTGGTTGGTGCAACAGTACTCTGTAGTATCAATGGATCAGTAGAGGAACCAAAATCAATAATTATATTTTGCTCATGTTAACATTAGCATTCCACTACTTATTGGTGTACTGCCATTGATGGATTTAATTTGAAGTGCAATTTGTTGCTGATTCTGTTCAACCTGATTAATTTTGGGTGAAATAAGCATACCATTGCTTCCAGTTCATAATTCTCTCATCTGGTGCATAAATGTTCTTTGTTGGAGGTATATACGTCACTTAACCACTATATTTTGTATCACATCCCTCACACTGGAGACCTATATCCTCCTCCAGAGTTTTAATAACTTTTACCATGTTTGGTTTAGGGCTTGTTTTTATTTTATTTTTTTTAATAGGAATAGGTCTTTGCCTAGATTACACAGATCTAAGGTGCTATATCACAAGGCCTTAATAGATACAGTAGCCAAACAACTTGATCCTGAGCTGAGTATATATGTGCAGTCTACCCTTATCTACTTTGTTCCTGGTTGTTTTTAGCTAGGGGAAACTTGCAAGTGAACTGTCGTTGCACTCCATGATGCAGACTTACCTTGCATCCAGTGTCCAGTATTAGATAGATATCAAAATGCTGAATACTGTCAATCTGTTTTTATAGAGATGTGCGCTCCAGTCACTCACCCAGCATATCAGCTGCCACTAAAGTAACTATCCCCTCTGTTCTACACATCCACCAGGGACACCACTGACATCATGAAATGCATGTGTCTCGTGTGCGTCTCTGTGCAAGTCATACGCTCAAGCTCACCAGCTTGCTTGGAGGACTTCCATATATCCTGGCCAACCCGGAAGCGTGCCTGGGTCGCATGACTGTTCCGTTCATTGGAATGGCCCAAATCCTTGCAAACTCTTAAAATAAATGGCTCTTTTATAGCTATGCTGTTAAAAGAGGCTTACTTCACCTCAGTGTTCATAAATATCTCAATAAAAATGCAGGTGAATGCTTTTGTAATTCAGCATGCAACCTTGCTGAATTACAAATACCAGGTGACTTCCTGTTGCTAGCCTACACAGTCAGTGGCCCTCCTCCATCCCCTGATAAACACAGTATTGATTTTAAGCACAAATAAAAGTAGCTGACAGGTCTTATCTGTACTGTCTCAATGCTCGAAGCAATCACACAGCATAAGTATAAGAAGGTTATCAATTCACCCGCTTGCTCATAGAAACATAGAAACATAGACTTTGATGGCAGATAAGGACCACTTGGCCCACCTAGTCTGCCCATTTCCCTACCTACAGGATAGGCTGCAGATCCTAGTTAACCAACAGCCTATTTCTTCCAACCCCCCACAAGAATTGCCTTATGTCTGTCCCATGCATTCTTGAATTCTCCCACAGTTTTAGACCCCACAACCTCCTCAGAAAGGCTGTTCCATACATCCACTACCTCTCTCTGAAAAATACTTCCTCACATTGCCCTGGAACTGCACCCCTATCTTTAAATTGTGTCCCTTGTTCTTGCAAGTCTCTTTTCTGAAAGATGCTACCCTCTTGGACTTTGTTGATTCCACTGAGGTACTTAAAAGTTTCTATCATGTCCCCTCTCCCTTCTTTCCTCAAGGGTATACATATTAAGCTCCTTTAATCTCTCCTCATACGGCTTCTCTTGCAGACCCTGCACCATTTTAGTTGCCCTCCTGTGGACTGCCTCTATCCTGTCTATGTCCTTGCAGAGATGGGGTCTCCAGAACTGGACACAGTACTCCAGATGGGGTCTCAACTGTCTGTACAGAGGGATAACAACTTCCTGTTTTCTGCTGGTGATGCTTCTCCCTATGCATCCCAGTATACCCCCAGCCCTCCCTACTGCCTTCTCACATTGCTTGCCAACCTTAAGGTCATCTGATATGATTCTCCCAGGTCCCTTTCCTTTTTGTTGTTGTTACTACCTCCCCCATTGTGTAATCTTCCCTGGGTTCTTGTTTCCCAGGTGCATTATTTGCACTTCTTTGCATTGAATCCTAGCTGCCATACTTCTGACCATTCCTCCAACCTTGCAAGTCCCTTCTCATCCTTTCCATGCCTCCTTGTGTATCAACCCTGTTGCAGATCTTTGTCATCTGCAAGAGGCATTCTTTTCCTTCAGTCCCTCTGCAATGTCACTTATAAAGACATTAAAAAGGACTGGACCAGTACTGAACCCTGCAGTACCCACTAGTAACCCCTCTTTCTTCAGAGTGGACTCCATTTACAATTACCTTCTGTGTCCTGTTGTCCAGCCAATGTTTTACCCAGGCTACCACCCTGGGACCCTCCCAGGCTGGTTAGTTTTACTATTAATCTTTTGTGTGGGACTGTGTCAAATGCCTTGCTAAAGTCTAGGTAGGCCATGTCCACAGCCCCTCCCTGGTCTACTACTTTGGTCACCCAGTCAAAGAAATCTATTAGATTCGTCTGACATGACCTTCCCGCTGTGAACCCATGCTGCCTTGGGTCCTGTGTCCCACTGGCCTCAAGGTACTCAACAATTCTTTCCTTCAGAAGTGACTCCATCACTTTCCCTACCACAGAGGTCAAACTGACAGGTCTGTAGTTTCCTGCCTCTTTCTTGGTCCCAGTTTTGTGAAGGGGAGTCGCATCTACCTTCCTCCAGTCCTCGGGTACCACACCATCTTCCCATGATTTATTAAAGAGTAGTCAGTGGTTTCACTAGTTTCCCCCCTAATTCTTTTAGAATTCTGAGGTGAATTCCATCAGGCCCCATTGCTTTGTCCACCTTCAGTTTTAGGAGTTCTTGCAGAACCCTTTCTTCTGTGAAAGGGCTGGGATCAACCCCCCTATCAAGAGTGCTTCTGTTAATTGGATTAGGCACTTCCCCCTCCTTTTTGTGAATACTGAGCAGAAATATTTGTTCAGTATCCCTGCTTTTTCACTGTCCCCCTCTGCCCACCCACCATTCATTCTATTCACCCTCACTATCCCTCCCTTTGTCTTTCTATGCTCTCTGATGTACCTATAAAAGGTTTTATCCCCCTTCTTAACTGAGTTGGCTATCTTTTCCTCAGTTTGGGCCTTTGCTATTCTGACTTCCCTCCCTGCTTCTTCTGCCTTAACTGGTACAACTCTGTCCTGCTTCTTCTGTGTTTCCTTATACTTCCTGAATGCTATCTTTTTCTCCCTGACTTTCCCAGCCACCTCTTTTGAGAACCATAGTGGCTTTTTCTTTCGATTTGATTTGTTTATTTGCTTCACACAAAGGCTTGTTGCCTCTGTGATGGCAGTTTTGATGATTCCCCATTGTTGCTCCACCCCTCTTTCTAGCCTGTTTGCTAGTGCTTTTCTGAGGCACTCTCCCATCTTGCCAAAGTCAGCCCTACTGAAGTCCAGTACCCTCACTTTTGTATGGCTTGACTCTGTAGCTGAGTTTGACATGAACCACACTGATGGTCACTTGTTCCCAGTTGGCAACCCACTTCTAGATCTGAGATCCTCTCACTGCCCCCATTTGAGAGTACGAGGTCTAAGATTGCTCCCTCATGAGTGGGTTCTGAAACTAGCTGTCTAAGGCCTGCCAACTGTAGGGCATCAAGAATGGCCCTGGTCTTGGATGTGACTGCAGCAAATGTGCCCAGTTAACATCTGGCATATTCAGGTTTCCATCAACAGTATCTCCCCTTTCTCTGCCATCTTAAGAATGCCTTATATCATATCCTTGTCCATTCCCTTCCCTTGACATGGGGATCAGTACACAACCCCTGTGCAGATTGTGGTGCCCTTTCCAGTCTCCAAAGTGACCCTCAGTGCCTACTCTCCTCCCTGTTTACTCTTTTGTTCAGTTGCTTTTATCCCTTCCTTTACATAGAGAGCTACTCCTCCCCCTCTTCTCTCCTGCCTGTCTCTCCTGTAGGTTATGTACCCTGGTATGTTAACATCCCGGTCATGGTTCTCTGTGTACCATGTTTCTGTGACTGCTACGATATCCAGGCATCCCTCTTCCATCAAGGCCACCAGCTCAGGGAGCTTGTTGCCCAGACTATGGGCATTGGTACTCATTACCCTCCATTTCCTGATGGACTTACTCCTTTTAGCCCCATCCCTGTCCTTCTTGCCTTTGTCACTTCCCCATTTACCCCTGCCCTTCTCCCTATTGCCACCTCTATGTTGGTGTTTACCGCACTTACTACCATGATTTTTTGGGGGGGCTAGGATTTCCCTGCTCCTTTCCAGTGCCTCCACCCTTGGCTAGTTTAAATGCTTGCTAATGAATCATTTAAACCTATCACTGAGGATCCTGGTTCCCCTTCTGGACAGATGCAGCCCATCATGCCAGTATAGGCTTGCATCACTCCAGGTGGACCCCCAGTCCCCAATGAAGCCAAATCCTGAGCTCTGCCAGTTTTCCAATCACTGATTGAATTCAATGGTGCAGAACACCCTAACCTCTCCTACGTCCTAGATGGGCAGCACCTCTGAGAAGGTTACCATGCGTGCTACTTGTCTAAGACCCCTCCCCAATTCCACAAACTCTTCATGCACTGCTCTAATCTCTTTCTTAGCCAGGTCATTTGTCCCTAGGTGAACAATGACATCTAGCTCCCTCCCCTGTGCAGCTGCTTTGGCAATCCTGAGGATCGCTCCCTGTCCCTCAAGCCATGGCGCCAGGCAAGCACCTTACCTCCCTCTCCCTTCCTCCCCAGTTCTACCTTCCTAACAGGAGTCCCCACCAGGAGTTGTTTTCTTCCCCTGTGAGGTCCCATGCCACCCTCCTGTGGGTCTCCTTTGTGGAGGTTCCCAGCATCCTCTTTGGTCTCAATTGCAGGTGCCTCCATAGAGGAACCACACTTTACCAGAATGGCATAGGAATTGTGGAGAGGTACAACTGGAGGGATGCACCTCTGTTCCACCACCCTCACCCTCTCTGACCCCACTGTGGTCCAACCGCTCATCTTTCTTGGCAACCTCTGAGGCAACAGCAGTGGCACTGGTGGTCCCTGGATGGAGGAGGAGGTCCCACAAATCCTGGCCAACTCGGCCTAGAGATGAGCAACCTCCTCCCTCAGCCCAGAGAGGTGTCTGCAGATGGGACAACACCGCATCCTCCAGAATGTCTTCCGAAGACTGCTGCTCCACAGCCACTGCACTCACCACTCCCATTATGTTTTATTTCTGGCCCCTAACTGTTTGGAATCCTTACTCTTTCCTTTTTTTCTCTTCTCTCTCTACTTACTTTCTGCCTGTGTGCCCTTTAAGCTCCTGATTGTCCTGTTCTGAGGCAAGAATAGCCTATATTTCTCAGTAGACCCCTTACTTGCTCAGAGGCAGACCTCCAGCAGCTAGCAGGGGCTGGAGAGCTACTCTTGCCCTTCTAGGATGGTGGGTCTTTGGTGGCTCTGTGATCACTCACTTCCTGCTCCCAAACAGGAAGTTCCTGTTGTCAGTCAAATCCTGTGCCTATAAAAGTAGAACTAGCTTTGGGTGGGAGGGAGGAAAGGGGGCAATAAAGTCCCAGTAGAGAAGTCCAGTCACACAGCACTCCTTCCTCCTGGTGTCTTCTGCCAAGCTACTAACAATCTTTCTAAGGCAGTCTTTAAATTTAGCTTCCTTCTAGCTTGGCCACTCCCCCTACTTACTAGATCTTTCTACAAGTAATTTAAACTGCACAGCTATCAATCCCTTTCAGTCACCTGAGATTTACACCTAGATAACTGTTCAGATAACCATTCAGTTCAGTTAACTCAGACAAACACACTAATTTTTGTTGTTGTTGGTTGTTAGTTTTTTACCCTAAATTAAAGGTCCAAGTGCAAGAGTTCTACTTCTTTAGTCCCAGTAGAGAAGTCCAGTCACACAGCACTCCTTCCTCCTGGTGTCTTCTGCCAAGAGGACTTCCTTATATCCTGACTGACTAAGAAATGTGCCTGGGTTATGTGACCTTTCCGTTCATCAGAATGGCCAAAATCCTTGCAAACTCTTAAAATTAATGGCTCTTTTACTTGCTATGCTATTAAAAGAGGCTTACTTTGCCTCAGTGTTCATAAGTATCTCAATGAAAATGCAGGTGAACCTTGCTGAATTACAACTTCCAGGTGACTTCCTGTTGCTAGCCTACACACAGTCAGTGACCATCCTCCACCTCCTGATAAACACAGTATCAATTTTAAACACAAATAAAAGTAGCTGACAGGTCTTGTCTATACTGTCCCTGCTTGAAGCAGTCATACAGAATAAGGACAAGAATTTACTTTTATATTACACTTTTAGGTACTTTAGAAGGTAACTTAGACATGGATTACTTGATTTCCTTTACCAGGGCTGGTGCATCAGTTATATTGGCAAGAGGCGAATATCTATTAGATAAGGTTATTTCCTCATGGCTCAGTGCTCTTCTATCCTTCTTATGGGGATTTGTTTGTAACAAGACAGATTGGTGTCTTTACTTCTCAAATCTACAGTGTTTCCCTCAGGTGAATATTCACCACTATATAAATCTCCGCTATCCTCTTTAATCCTTTTCCTACTGTCCTTATATGCAGTATGTGCATGCTGTGTGGCAGATTTTTTTACACGAGCATTGTATCTATCTTCCAAATTGCACTGCTTCTTTTTCACGATCTGCAATTCTGATGACTGACCCAGTTCAGTACACTTGGGGTATACATATTTTTCAAAGTATGAATCAGTTGGTGCCAGAATGTACATAAGGCAACTGCTACACTTAATACAGAACACTCATTACAGAAGAGCTCTATAAAATCCTTAGAAGGATTACAAATTCCATCTTGATTACAGTAGAACACAATAACACTCAGAACAAAAAGTAACTTACTGAGGACTATCAGATAAAGGGAGTCCGCCAACTCCATCGGTGGGCGAGGAAGATGCATTTGCCTCTGCCCTTGTATACGTCCACCACACTTTGGCCCCACTCATGCTCAGCTCTGCTCACTAGGAGCTGAGCTTTAAGGCAGACCCAGAAGCAGTGCACTATGGGAGAACTCTGAGCGTGCCCAGTAAAAGAACACAAATAAAAGCTCACACTAAGTTATGCAGCTAGCAGGTGTTAGATTGCTGCAGGAATATAAAATAACTAAAAATAAAGTAAAAATCATGCCTCATTTGTAGTCTGTAGTCCCCCAAAATGGCAGGAATGACAACCCCCAGCACTTCTTTTTGGGCTATTACCATGGTAACAGTCCACCACTTGTATTCCCTTCCAGAACACTCCTTTTTTATAGTTTTGTTATTGCACAATCTCACACACACACACACTGGAGATTTGTGGATTAGGGTGTATTTCAGCCACACAGACACAAAGCTCTAACCAGCTAGCTTTCGCTCCCGCTTTTGGGAGCGACTTTAAGAGTTGACCCAGCAACGGGAGACTATGGGAGAACTCACGAGCACACCCAGTAAAAGAGCACAAATAAAAGCCCACACTGAAAGCTATGCAGTTAGCCTGTACTAAGTTGCTGTAGAGATATACAATAACTAAAAATATCTGTTTGCAATCTGTAGTCCTTCAAAATGGTGGGAACTACAACCCCCAGCACTCCCTTGGGCTGTTACTGTGGTAAAAGTCCACCACTTGTATTAGCTTGCAGAATGCTCCTTTTTTTTATAGCTTTGTGAAAGGGACACTGTCAACCTTTTTTGCATCATATTATTTCTAGTTAAACCCCCACATTTTATGATTACTTAACCTCTCTAAAATTCATTATGTTGTTGGTTGGTTACTCTGCCTCATTTCTTAACTGAACTGAAATGCATGCTAATGTATATCTTTGCCATTTGGATAATGTATATCTATACCCAACTTTGTTTTGTTTCAAATTCTTGATCTACTCTTAATTGCATACTTTCTGAACATTAGAAACACACCGAACTGTGCAGTCACTCATGATGCAGTAGTGTTTTGTACTCCCTGAGATTAGAAAAGCTAAAAGGGATTATTATGTTAATCAATTTACTGATTCTCATGGTGACTCAAGACAAGTGTGGAAGGGAATTGATTTGTTGAAGGGTAAGCAACAACCCTCAGTTCTCCCAACTATATTAAATCATGGAAACAAGATGTTGGTTAGTGCCATGGATCAAGTAGAGGCATTTAATGTCTATTTCTCAGAGGCTGGTAACACATTTGTGAAAAAGAACCCTGGTTTGAGCTCTCCACAGTTTGACTTAAATTTTACAGGGAGGTCATGTTTTGCCTTTCAGAATATTACAAGTGAGGATATTAAAAAGCAACTAGACATCCTTGATTCTGGTAAGGGGGCAGGTTGTAATGGGATTTCTCCTATTTTCTAAAAAATGGCATCTAAAATCCTATCTACTCACCTAGCATATTTGTTAAATTTTTCATTGTTAACCCAGGAATTACCCTTGGACTGGAAGACTGCTTTTGTTGCACCTATATTCAAAGGTGGTGTGACCCATTTGAACCTGATTCACGTAGACCAATTTCTGCACTAACAACCAGTGTAAAGGTCTTTGAAAGATTGTTACATAAACAATTAACAAGTTATTTTGCCCAATATAATCTTATTTCTCAGTTACAAGCTAGATTTTATAAAAAATCATAACACAGTTCACATTATTTCAAGGGTAGTTGATGTGCTGACAGCCCTCGACAAGGACAGGGCTGTTCCATCTATTTTTCTTGACTTGTCGAAGGCTTTAGACACAGTTCATCATACCATACTGTTAAATCAACGTAACAAATTGGGTTTAGGTTGTGCTGTACTTATCTGGTTTGGTTCTTATTTGTCACAGAGACAGCAATTGGTAAGGGCTGGTGGAGTCTGTTCAAGTACACTGACACTGACCACAGGGGTTACCACAGGGCTCTGTCTTGGGCCCCCCTGCTGTTCTTGTTTTATGTCAATGAATTACCAACTTATTGCTCAGCAGACTCACAGATGCTTCTCTATGCAGATGATACTATTTTAAATTCATCAAATGATGACTTGGATCTGGCTATGGAAAGTTTACAGAATGATTTTTCTGGCATTCAGGGGGCTCTACATAATTTGAGACTCCTCCTGAATGTCAGGAAAACACAGTGGATGCTTATTGAAAAGCCTAAGGTTAAGGGGATGAACATAATTACTAAATCCCTGCAATCAGTCACTGGTGTTGGAATAGAAAGGGAAAATCAATATAAATACTTAGGTCTGATTCTTGATAATCATTTAACATTTGAATTTCGCATTGTTAATGTTTCAGTGAAATTAAAACAATTATTGGGAGTTTTTTTCCATAATTGAATGTTTCTTAATTATTCCATAAGAAAACTGCTTGTTTTGTAACTGTTTTTGTCAGTATTGGATTATGCTGATATAATCTATAGGAATACAACTGATTCAATCTTACGTAATCTGAATACACTGTAGAACAGTGCCTACGTTTGTAACGAATCTGTCATTTAGTACCCATATATGTACATTATATGCTAAGGTGGGATGGACATCATGAAGGGATAGAAGGATATGCATTGGTATATTTATGATTATAAATTTATTTTACAAATATTACCCCTTTTTTTTTATCAAAACTGCAGCCTAGGTCTTGCCCCAGATATGTTCTTAGATCCATGTCTGGGTTATCTTTTCAGATTCCATGATGTGGACCTAAATATGGGGATAGACTGTTGGTTGTAGCTGTTCCGAGAACTTGGAAAAAAAATTAGAAAACAGTTAAACATTCAGGTGTTGACATCAATAGGGTGATTCAGATCATCACTCACAAGCTTATTTTTTAAGCATTGCAATTGTTTTGGATGAATTTAATTAATGTATGCTTCATTTCTACTGTGTCAGCTGATAATCTTAATGTATTTATTGCTCAACTAATTTTGTGTGTATGTCTAATATGTTTTGTGAGTGAATATGTTTGGACGCAGTTGTAAAGGGAGAAACTATTTTCTCAATTTGCTATCCAATAAATTGATTGATTGATTCTCCCACTGCATTATGAGTGACTAGACTGTATTGAGGTGCTCCTGAGTTCAGGAAAGATGCAATGGGAGTTCATCAAGGAATGTAAATAAACATGTTTTTGTGTGATAACACCAGTATGGTGGGCAGTCTGTTTTTCACTTTTTAAAGGAAAAGAAAGAAGCAGAATCAAACTATCAGCTTATCAGCAGTCTCTACAGAATGTGTCCAATCATAAAATATGTTTTTTAAACTAGGGACAGTTTGAGGACATGGGGAGTTGACTGTGTCCCTTTGATGCACAGTCACACACACACACACACACACACACACACACACACACACACACACACACACACACACACACACACACACACACACACACACTGGAGATTTGGGGATTAGGGTGTATTTCAGCCACACCGACACAAGCTCTACCCAACTAGCTTGGCTCCACTCTAAGGAGCAGGGCACTATGGGAGAACTCGAATGAACATGGCCAGTAAAGGAGCACAAATAAAAGCCCAAACTAAATGCCACGGAGCTAAATGGTGTTAAGTTGCTGCAGGGATATAAAATAACTAAAAATAAAGTAAACATCATGCTCCATTTGCAATCTGTAGTCCCTCAAAATAGCAGGAACTACAACCCCCAGCACTCCTTTAGGTCCACCACTTGTATTCCTTCCAGAACACTCCTTCTTTATAGTTTTGTTATTGCACAATCACACACACACAAGGGATTTGGGGATCAGGGCTTATTTCAACCACACAGATACAAAGCTCTATCCATCTATTTTCTAATTAAATGGGGGTAGTTTGGGCACTGCAAGTAAATTTAAGATGCAAACATAGAGCTAGTGTATCAAAAGAAAGTGGAATGCTGATAGGAATGTGTCATCCTTGGCCCTCTGTTATTGATTTCCTAGGTGGGACCCTGTATCAACTTTCCAGGTGGGCCCACTGTAACCCAGTCTAACCCTGGAACTGTACCTTCTGCCTCAGACAGGAGGCTACAAACTGAGGGGGTTGGGCATTACTCACAACCCCAAAGAGAACCCTACTACCAATGTGTCAAGACTCTGTAAACCCAAACTCCTGTTTTTTCATTTCCCTACATTTTGTGCTTTGTGTTCTTCAACCCTTATGTCTGTATTAATGTAGATGTTTGCAACAAAGACATATGTAACCCCCATAACCCTTCCCCAGGGTTACTAGTATTGGGATGTGTGCCACAGAGCATCTTTGGATTAAGTCTAAAGATTTTCCTAGCTGGTATGAGCCAAAGCACCAGTTACCCAAGTTACTTCAGAATTTAAAAAAAAATTGCCATCGGGCATGGCAAAGCCTCCCCTTATGTCTCTCCTCAAGACTTGAACTCCATAGAGGTGTCTGCGTGCATCCTCAGTCCCCCCCCCCAGATATCCCGAAAGTCTCCTCAGCTATGGGTAGCAGAGCATTATCTGTAGCTGCTCCCACTCTGTGGAACAGAATCTCATTCACTCATTGAACTCCCATGCCACTTTCAACACACATCTCAAATCCTGGCTGCTTGAAGAGGCCACATGCTGTTGCTAGCTTGGATAAATCCCCTACCCTTACTGACTTTTCCCTCTTGGGCTGATTTGGCCTCCCTTGATCTCTCTCATTTCTTTGGACTCCTTTCTTACATCCTCACTACCTGCTTCTTGGGCTCTCCCCTTGGCTGCTGTCTTGAATTTTTTCTTTTTACATCATGCATTAATTTGCACCTATCCTTTGTAAATAATTGTATAATAATTGTTGCTTATCATGATGTACTGATTGTGGCCCGGCCCGATGGCACTGCGGGTTGAGGTACTGGACACCACACCTCGTGCCACACTGGCGACCGGGTTTGAAAATGAGCCTGGGCTGCATGCGATTCGGCAGGGGAAGGAGATTGAGCATCTGAAGGACTGCTCTCTCCTCCGGGAGGTTTGGGGAGATGATCACTTGAGGAACGACCTCTGGCAGAGGCTGGAGATTGCTGACAGAAGCGTTGTGACATATGCAAGGGGATGGAGCCATGGCAGTACATTGCCTTGGCAGCTGGGCTCCACAGGGGTAAACATGCAAAAAAACCTCTGCTGATAGGTGAAGGTGCCTCCCTCTGTAGCCAACACTCCCAGAAATGGACTCTGCTTCCTATGCTGTGCCCCTCCTCCTGGCCTGGTGTCTCAATACTAAAAAGAAAGAGCACCCTGGGCAGGCGCCTTCCCAGAGGGTAGTCTGGGGGATGCCTGAGCCAGACAGGAGCTAATGGGTCAGCCGAGTCATGTAGGGGGTAGAGACTGCCATTCAGAGGTCTCTGGAGAGAGTTCAGTGCTAAGGGTGAAAAAATAGTTAGAAAAATACAAATGATGTACTGATTGTTTTTTTTCTGGCTCTCATTAATTTTCTTTCCTATGTTACTTTCTTTGTTCACCAATGATGTCTGTCTATCACATGGCTTGTACTCATTGTATTACTTGTCACTGCTTCTGTAACTGCCACCTGTGTGGCCTGGGTTGTCTCCTAAAAATGGTCCCTGGATCAGTGCACTTACCGGTTACCAAAGACTTAAATCAATTAGTCAAAAATGTATTTATTTTTATTACTTTTCATATTAAATACATACAATGAAATCCGACTTGGTTCTGAGTTTAAAATAGTTTTCAGTAAAATCAAATAACTTGGATATTTAACTCTTCATCCATTGTTACACTGAGAGGAGGTGAATTCATTTATACTTTTTATAAGCCTTACATAAGGAAGGCAGGACAGTGCAGTGGTTTAAGGCTTTGAGCTGCAAACCTGGAGACCTGGGTTTGAATCCCACAACCCCACTTCCATACTGTGTGACCCTGAGCAAATCATTTAACTTTCATGTGCTCCCAGGTCATACCTGTAAACAAGCTTTCAGCTTAATGTGCCACTCCTGGTTAAACAATTGGGGAAAAAAAAAGCATTGCACTCTCAAAAAATGATATCTAATCACCATGCAGCAAGAAACATGGACGTATTATGCAATAAAGAACTAGTCCTGAATATGTGTCCATGTGCATGAGTCTGCACTTGGAGCACCTGTCAAAGGCAACATTGTGGTCCATATAACTCCATTTAGTTGAAAATCTCCAGCAGAAGCTTTCACTAGAGCTCCACCACGCCAACACACAACTCAACATAACCTGCTCACCACAGTGAAAATTATATGTGACAAATTAGCCAGCAATAGGTAGTAAATAGTAAAAGAGAACATTTTTAACAGCAACTAGGTCAGCAGAAGTACCTATGCTGACTATGAAAGAGTTACAGTACTGCTACTAAGATTTAAGTAGAATAAAACATAGCAACAAGGTTCACTTAAACCAGAGCTATTTATACTAGAACTGTGTAAGGGTTTGCCATCATGCTAGCCACTGACTTGCTGGCCTCATGGTGTGGCCATCTTTAAATCATTGTTTACTTGGCTATTCCCAAACAGGGCTCCAAAACCCATAAGAGATGGCTTTTATTAAATGTAAGGATCGACAAACCCTTGACAAAAGATTAGTGTAGGATCGGCACCACATACTAACTTTACAAAGGTTTGTTACACCATTACTTTACATAGCAGACTGAGTCTAACTGGCTGATTTAATATTCAGCTTAACATTGCCATGTGCTTTAAGCAATCAGTATTAAACTAGAGGGTCACCAGAACTTCAAATCCCTTCCTCCGCTGCAGGAGTAACAGATTGCTGAATGAAATCTTGTTTAATGATGTCCAGTTTCTTCCCAGCCTTGGCAGAATCTGAATATAGAAATGTTTTACTGGCATAAGAGATCCATAGCCAAGCCGGCAACTGCAAAGCATGGGCTACCCCAAGGAGTGCAGGCCTGTTTGGATGGCGTCAGAAGCCTTGCATTGCTGGTGAGTGGCATAACTGACATTGGCAAACAGTAAAACTGAGTCATCCTCCAAAGTCACAGATCCTTTCCCCCTGGCAGCCAACAACACTTTGTCTCTTTTATGAAGTCCACTGGTGATTGCTTGGACCGTACGTGGCTGAACGTCAGCGGTCAATCGACCATGAGGAGTTATCCAGTAAGCCATCAAAATATGATCTGTAATGTCAGTGTCTCAAACGTTTTTAATCAAAAGTTCCAAATAAGCCACCAGATCTTGCCCTTCCACTTGTTCTACAAGACCAAGGAAATACAAATTATCTGAGCATGGGAGTTCTCCAACTGTTCCATCAAAGTCTGAGCAGCTCATTTTCAGCCAGCACACCCGTAACCACTGTAGTCGTGTTTGCCATTTCGGCTGCAAAATCCGCTGTCACTGTAGCCTTTGAGATTTTTGTGTTCAAGATATCTATTCGATCTGATAGATTATCCACTTTCTTGTCCAAGTCCCTAATAGCTTGGAGGAGAGCACCATTCAATGGTTCTGTAATCTCTTCCACCACATGGTGGGACGCTGACACTCCTTGCTCGGACGGCTTGCCCAATCCGAAGCCCCCGCCCTCTTGTGAAGCCTTTTTCTTAGGATTTCCCATGGCGACATATACAATGAAAGGTATCAAAATGTTCCTCTGGATTCTCCGTTTCTGTTGCTGATGTGGTAAAATGTCCTTAATGTAAGAATAAAAAGGTTTTTGTTGATTTTGTCTGGAACCAGTGAGAGCTCATTGATAAGCATCTGATCCATTCAGCTGCTGGTTCTGCCTCCCCCCAGTCACTTCATAACTGATACTTAGCTTGCATATAAATGCTTTCAATGCAGTTGAGATCGATTCAAGTGCACTGAATAAGTGCATCGATCACATGGACATTGGTTCTGAAAATCCATGCAGATGTGATCGGAGCTGGAACTGCTCCAACATGCACACTTAATAAACTTGTACCTGGTTTACATGCACAGTAAAATTGATTACATGGTAATCAATTATGTTATAATTAAATATTTTTCTGCATGTAAACCTGTTCTTTCTGGTGCATCAATTGCTGCCCTTCACGTAACGCAAATGAGTTGGTATTCAATAACCTGGAATTGAAGACAAGGTAACTGATCACCAATGCATGTAAACCTAGTAAATGATGTACTGTTTAGAATTTTCTGCAGTAGCATAATCCACCTTGGGATGCTGCAGTGTGAGCATTCTGAGAAGCTATGCTGTGAGCTGGCAGTTCAGTTTAAACTGTGATAGAGTTGCAGTCAAACTGCTGAGGGAGAAGGGCAGCATCCCAGATTGCTCCTGAGAGAAAAACAAGGCAAAATCTCCAGTGAAGTGGCAGAGGCCATCCTAAACGGAACCCGTCCTGCTGTGGTACAGCAAGGAACAACATCGGGCATCTCATCTGTGAGTAACTGGGACACGTGTATGCCACCCCTCTCGGGGATGGCTTATTAGCCCATGCTCTCCATGGTTGTCTAGGGTCCTGTCTTGGGTATCCATGAGTCCCGCGCCTCTGGGGGAGGGATTTGCTCCAGGTTCAGGTATAAAAGGGGAGGAATCTTTTGGTGGGGAGCTGTCAGGCACTATGTAGAGCAAGTAGGGTTGGGGCTAACATCCCGGCCCAAGAGGTACTGGCCTGTGTGAGTGTTGAGGCTATGCATTTGAATTGATTTCCAAAGGGAAGGGTGGCAGGAGTGTGGCAAAATATAGTGACCCTGGGAGCTCAGCAGAAGGAAGGACAGCAGTTGGAGGAAGGTCAGGACATGGCTGGGTTTTGGGAAGCCTTGTGCTTCAACAAGCAAGGTATGGCATTGGGGCTGCCGTGGCAGTGTCAGGGCAATGACAGGGCTTCTCTGGAGGTGGCAGCTCCAGGGGGCCAGTACCCAGTGTGACACACTGCTTCAGGATAGCTGGAGGGTCCATTTCAGGGATTTGCTTATATTGGGCCTGCTGTGCCTGTGTCTGGGGCAGGACCCATGTTAGACCCATTAACAAAATGCACATTGAGTGTAACTGGAAAGGAGGGAGCCATGTTTGTCCATTCCAAATGTAAGTCTGGCATCATTTTCCCAGCAGGAAAGAGGGTGGTGAGCTGGTGGTTACAGGAACATATGCAGGACAGCGATATGGCATAAGGCCGTAAACCCCAGTGCTAGTTAATATGGGGTGGAGGAGTAAGGCACTCCCTCGGGAACTGGTTGGTTTGTATCTCACACCCTATAAGGTCCTGAGCTTTGAAATGGCTCTGGGTATCTGCGCGAAGTCTCCACCTGGTCTAATGGTCTTAGGCCTGTGTAAGCATTGGTGTCATCAAATACTAGTAACACCTCTCAAGTGTTGCCCTACATATAGATCTTGGCCTTCTGGCTTTGGTTTTCAGTCTGTACCCACCTCACTTACCATCAGGACCCCCAGACACAATGGGGGATGAAGGGGGTATTACACATGTTAACTGTGGGAGTTTTAGAGCATCTGCAGTGTCATTTAAAGCAATGTCCCCAGGAAGACAAAAGTGACTGAACTACATGGAAAGTGATATAAAGATATTCAGAACTGTGGTAACTGTGAAGACCCCCCCTTCTGATCTTCACCATCCTTTGCCCAGGACAAGCCCTAAAGAATGTTGCCTACAGATTTCATGGCACATGGAGGTAGTGACCCAGGGTAGCAGCCAAGTGAAATGGGAGTCAAGGAGAAATCCTCCGCAGGCCATCGAGCTCCTTCAGCCAGAGGTCACACATGTGTGCAGAGTCATTGACGGTGTGCTATTTCTTTTGCTCCAGGAGGTCTAAGAAAGTTTGTTCTACTGTGTGCTGGGACAGAGGGTATGGTGCAAAGAACCCTGCATGGAGTATAATTGTTTGCCCTGATAACACCAGAAAGGATGTTGTGTGGTTAATGCAACTTAAATGCCAGCTGCCCTGGTCAGCTACTGTGAAAGAAAATGTAGTTTTGGACATCTCCCAGTGAAACTGGTCTCCTCAATGGCAGACTGCCAAAGAGAAATGCTGTAGCCAGTAAGCTATGACACAGAAGTCCAAGTATGAAAGACCCCAAGAGTTTTGTGAGCCCACTTGAGTTCCTGGAAAATGGATCTTTACCCCATCTGCCCAGAGTGTGGTATAAGACAGCTAAAGAAGTAAAAGGATCTTTATAAATATGGGGTTCAGATAAAGGATAAGGACTCCAGTATGGTAATACATTAAGTATGTGACTACTGCTTGACACTACCATTGGAAGCAAACATTCCAGTTATTAATTGTTTATTGTGTCAAAAGGTGCCCCTCCAATCTCCCAGCTGTGGTTCCAAAATGGTGAAAGGGATCTTAGAAACCCTGGACTCACCCTACTCCAAGGTGGAGGGCTCCTGACTTCGCCTTGCCACTGGGGGAGAGTCAATTGTGTGTGTGTGTGTGTGTGTGTGTGTATATATATATATGTGTGTGTGTGTGTGTGTGTGTGTGTGTGTGTGTGTGTGTGTGTGTGTGAAGCAGAAAAACTCTGTATAATGCATCAGTTAGGGTTGTTCCACAGCAACAAAAGTGAGGAAATTTGGTGTTAGGTTGAAAGACCCCCTTGGACCCCAGCCTACCCCCAACCAGCATCCAGGGAGTGCATTGGGGTCCTCATCTAACTCTCACCCCATCACATGTGTAAAGAAGCAGAGGTATAGGAGAATAGGGTGAGAGCTAGGATAGACTACCCCAACATGCACCCCAATGACAGTTGGGGGGTAGGTTGGGGGGTGGGCTGGGGGCTTTCAACCCTAACACCAAATTTCCTCACTTTTGTCACTGTGGAACAACCCTAACTGATGCATTAAAAGGAGTTTTTTGCCTCTAATTTCCCTTCTTTTTGAGAATGAGGACGATAAATAGTGAATGGAATGCGTGGTAGAAGCACGGGCCCTTTAGGCCTCGCACTCCACCATGTGATGTCTTGTTACATAGTAACAGGAACTGCAACACAAAGGAAGCAGTAACGTTCGCATATGGTAAAGCAAACATAAATGATAAAGCAAATGGTAAGAGAAATGCAAGCGTAAGTGACTCGGGTTTAACAGTGACGAATGGACATGCAAGCGCATACGAAAATGCAACTGGTACCCGCACAGTGACGAGTACTTCAGTATTGTGAATGCAAATGTTAAGTGTTACAGCAACAAGAATGCCAAAGGAAACAGAAACGAAACATGAACGGAAGCGCACGTAAACGCAAACCTGTAATTACGACGGCACGGGTACCCTCAATTGTAAATGCAAATGGTAAAGTTAACATAAAGAATAAAGCCAAAGGAAAAAAATAAATGCGAACGCAAATGCATACGTAAATGCAAACTGTAACGCCGCACGGTCACTTTACCGCACTTAAACACAAATGGTAATGGTAACAGCAACAATAACACCAAAGGAAACTGAAATGCAAAGGAAATGAAGCACATATGGAAAGCAAACTGTAATGTGTATGGGCACAGTAACACAATAGGAAAGGCAAATGGTAACAAACAGCAACGAAGATGCAAAACGAAAGACAAACGCAAATGAAAAAAAGGGCTGCCATAAACACAAATGGCAATGCACACGGTGATGCAAACTGAAACGCAAACACAAACAGTAGTGGAAATGCAAATGTTAACAGTAACTCAAGTGCAAATGAGAACGCAAAGGTGTACTTAAATGCAAGTGGAAACAGTAACTGTAACAGTAACAGAAGTGCATACCCTGTTTTTCCCCAACAGCTTCATAGAGAAACACAGTGTGTACAAAGAATGTATGCATAATAATGGGCAATGGAGCCAAAAATGAGGTGTTGGAATACTAAATTGCTTATATCTCAGTAACCGTACGACGTAGGAAAAAAAAATTCACATGATTCATGATTTTCCTGGCTACATTTTTTCTAAATGCATAGCCCATAGGGCTACACATTGTCACGATGAAAATTCTGTATCTCGCACCATTTTCAGATACATGAGCCCTCGAAGGAGTGGCATACGCCACCATGTTAGTCTATGGGAAAAAAACATCAACTTTGGAGTTCCATAACTTGGCATCCATGCAATATTTTGCAATCAAACCACAAGAAGGCACTTCTGTGAGATGCTGGCTGCCTTCCCTCCAAGTTTGAGCCCAAAAGACCAAACTGTTCTTTTGCAGCAGGGTGGCAAAGAACTCCTGTCATTTTGGCTATAGTCTGGAAAAGTAGTGTTGCAATGTGACACTTTTCGCAAAAATTTGCGAAAGTGTCACAGGTGCGACACTGCTTTGCGACACTACTGTTTCCAGAAATTTTAAAAACATATTTATGGGGTGTTTAACCCCAAAATAAAGACATGGCTAGCATCCCGGACGAGCCCAAAAGTCATGTAGGTTAAACAGTTGTTTGATACTCACTTTACACTAATCAAAATAGAAATTTATAAAATCTCTCGATGCTTCATTGCAGAATTCCCAGTGTCTCTTCCAGAGGAAGCCAGAAGGTGAAGGAAGGAAACATATTCCAGAGGAAGCCAGAAGGTGAAGGAAGGAAACATATTCAATTCAGTGCTTCAGAGTAACTGGTAACTGGTATTTTTCTTTTAAACTTAGATTGTAGGCTTGTAGTGACACTATACTTTCTTTCTGTGTTGTCTTTACTTATAATTGTTTTTGGGCTGTTGAAAATTTAAAAAATAGTGGTGGTGTAATTCTGTGCTGTCTTTAATTGCTGCAATTTCTGCCCCTCCCCACCCCTTCCCCCAACTCTTAATTATATGCCCTGATAAATCTGATTGACAGGAGCTAAACACAGGTATAGTAAGAGGTGTGAAGTAGGAGGGCATTAGGGGAAGAAGACCACCTCAGCACTGACAAGTGTTTTGACTCATTTATTTATTTATTGGTTTCTTTTTCCTTAAAAAATATATCTGAGGATCAGTTACAGGATTTTTAGTACTGTAAATAAATAAAGAGAACTAAGAGAGCTCAGTAGCAGATAAGTAGTGGAATTGAGTATAATGTGGGGAGTGGTGCAATGCAGTGGCTGTGGGGCAGCCATTCAGGCAGACCCTTCTGGACACTGAGGTGCTGCCCTATCTGCATGCATCTCTCGGGACTGAGGGATGAGGTAGACAGACTCAGAGCGGAAGCAACTGGGTCAGGAGTACCATCACCCTTGTCCAGGAACCACCCAGTCCAATGCAGCTGCCTCAAAAGATGCCGAGAACGAGGAGCACTTGGATGACAGTGGGCCCAGGGAGGTTAGAGCAGTCAGGCAGAGGCACATCCCAGATCCTATTCCTCTCAAGAACTCATATGCCACACTGGCAAATGAGGACAACCAAATAGAGGTACCCAGGAAGTGGAAGGAAAGGATGTGGAGGTTAGGCAGGAGGTGACCCAGTGGGGAAAGCAGTGGACCCCAGAGGAGGAGGAAGCGAATCCTGGTGGGACTCCACTCATAAGAGGGATCCAGCTAGGAACACAGGAGGGGAGGACAGGGAGGTGAGGTGCCTACCAGGTGCCACGGCATGGAGGGATGGAAGGAAGATACTGGGGATCACTGGGAAGGCAAGACAGGAGGGTGAGCTGGATGTCATTATCCACCTAGGTACTAATGACTTGGCAAACGGGAGCCAAAGGAAGTTCAGGAAGAGTTTAGGAAACTGGGAGGGGTCTCAAGCAAGTAGCTACTTCTGTCACTTTCTCTAGAAGTACTACCTGTGAGAGGCAAGGGAGAGCATAGAGGCATGCACCAGGAACTTTAACTCATGGTTGAAGAACTGGTGCTGTGAGGAAGGGTTTGGATTCATTGGTGACTGGGGACCCATCTGGAGGGATGGAGGTTTGTTCAAGCCTGACGGCCTGCATCCATCCTGAAGGGGAATCCAAGCACTCAATGATAAGTTTAAATGCTACATTGACAAGCATTTAAACTAGCAAAGGGGGGTGGCAGGCCAGCAAGGATGGTACCTACTTGCTCACCCCCCACAGCTAGTAATGGAACCAGTGAACCAGAGGAGTGGCTATCTCTGCAAAGCAGTGTGCAAAAGTTGGAGATTAGTGTCCAAAAGGTGGATAAGCAGAAAAGGGGCAAAATTCAGCAGAAGGGCAGACAGCAAGGAGAACCAGGGATAAATGACAACCAAGGAAGGGGCTGAGAGAACAGTGAAGCAGTCTAGGGAGGTCAAATCATGGAAAGCCATGTTGCAAATGCCAGGAGCCTTAGCAACAAGATGGAAGATCTGGAGGCTGTCATGGTACAGTCAGACCTGGACATTGTGGCCATCACTGAAACCTGGTGTAATGATAACCATGACTGGGAGATGGCCATACCTGGCTACAACATATTCTGGAAGAGACAGAGCAGGCAGGAAGGAGGAGGAGTGGCACTGTATGTGAAAAATGACATAAGGGCCACACAGATCCAGGAGGAACAAAATGGGGAGAGATACTGTGGGTTAAGCTGGAAAGGAAAAATGGGGCCAGCCATCCGCACAGGTGTGGTCTATAGACCACCAGCCCAGGAGGAAGAAACAGATAGAGTTGATACTAGCCATCCAAAGGATGGCAGACAAGGGTGAGGTAGTACTAGTTGGAGACTTCAATATACCAGACGTGGACTGGAGCATCCCAGCAGCAGCATCAACTAGGAGCAGATTTATCCTGACTCCTTCAGGTGCCTTCTCTCTAGCAACTGGTCATGGAACCAACCTCGGCAGAAGGCAATACTGGACCTTGTGCCACAAACAGGGACAGTGTGATGGGGTAACAGTGGGGAGCCTGGTAACAGTGACTCACCAGTCATTGTGGTTTGAATCACAGAAAGAGCAGAACCAAACCACACAAAAACACGATCCTGGATTTTAGGGGGACTTTGGGAAAATGGGGAGATGCTTGAAAGAGGCATTAAGGGAATGGGACAGGAATCGGGATTGAGGAACAGTGTGGCATATTTAAAATGGGGATTATAAGAACAACAGAATTATGCATTAAGCAGGTTAGCAAGAGGAAAAGAAAGAGGAGACCATTATGATTCTTTCAAAAGAGGTAGTAAAAGAAAGGAAGCTAAAGACTGTAGTTCAGGGCAATACAAAAAGACACAGGAAGGTGATGGGAGAAGTACCAGGAGAAACAAAAGGGAGGCAGGAAGTCAGTATGTAGTCAAAGTTCGTACAGCTTAACACATTGCAAATCAGTGGTTGCATGTGACAAAAACCTTTGCAGGTGCGTCATGAAAAATGGACAAGGGAGTGTGGATATGAGACTGAAGGGGGAGGATGGGAGCGATGGAGGGATGACAACAGTAAAGCTGACATATTGAATAGGTATTTCTGCTCAGTCTTTTACTAGGAAGAGGGGGGTAATGGGTCTGAAGGGAGCACAAGGGGTGAGAATGGTGCAGAAATGGACACAAGTCCCTTTACACGAGAAAGGGTCCTGAAGGAACTGGAAGTAATAAGAGCTGATAAGCAATGGGGCCAGATGGGGTGCACCCAGGGTCCTTAAAGAACTAGAGAGGTGGTGGCTGAACCTCTGGCTATCCTGTTCAGCCAATCACTGGAAACAGGGGAGGTACCAAAGACTGAGGACAGCAGATGTAGTCCCCTTTATACAAAAGTGGGAACAAAGAGGAAGCAGGAATCACAGACCAGTCAGCCTCACCTCGGTAGTGGGAAAGATCATGGAAGCACTACTGAAGGAGAGATTGGTGGAACATCTGGTTGTCAATGGACTACAGGACCCAAGGCAGCATGGTTTCACCAGGGGAGGCCGCGTCAGACCAACTCATTGAATTTTTGACTGGGCGACAAGGAGGTGGATCAGGGAGGCAGTGGACATGGCTCATCTGGACTTCAGCAAGGCCTTTGACACTGTGCCACATAGAAGACTATTACACAAACTGGGGACTATGGGTGTGGGCAGGACAGTAGTGTGTGGTGGTAGGTAACTGGCTGGGTGGCAGGACACAGAGGGTGGTGGTAAATGGCTCACTCCACAGAGGGAAGAGTGACCAGTGGGGTACCACAGGGATCAGTGCTGGGACCGGTCTTATTCAACATCTTCATCAGTGACATTGCACAGGATATAGAAGGCAGAATTTCACTGTTCGCTGATGACACAAAGCTCTGTAACAGAGTAGACGCACCAGAGTGTGTAGACAGAATGAGAAGGGACCTGCAGAAACTTGAAGAATGGTCAAGGGTTTGGCAGTTGAAATTCAATGCAAAGAAGTGCAAGATAATGCATATGGGGCACAAAAACCCTGGCACAATATATCAGTTGGGGGGGGGTGAGGATATAGCATGCACCAAGCAGGAAAGGGATCTTGGGGTTGTCATCTCTGATGACCTCAAGGTAGGGAAACAGTGTGACAAGGCAGCAGGTAAAGCAAATAGGATGCTGGGATGTATAGGCAGGGGCATCACCAGCAGGAAAAGGGAGGTCATAATTCCGCTATACAAGACACTAGTGAGGCCCCACCTGGAGTACAGTGTGCACAGTCTCTGGAGACCATACCTACGTAAGGACATAGACAGGGTAGAGAAGGTTCAGAGGAGGGCAACAAAGATGGTGCATGGGTTGCATCACAAGTCCTATGAAGACAGGTTGAAGGAACTGAACATGTACTCCCTGGAGGAGAGGAGGGAGAGAGGGGATATGATAGACATACAAGTATCTTACAGGGAGGAACAGGGTGCAGGAAAACACTATTTTTAAGCGAAAAAGATGTTTCAGGACTAGAGGGCATGGGATGAAGTTGGAGGGAGGATGATTCAGAGAAACATGAGAAAGAATTTCTTCACAGAACGGGTGGTGGACAAGTGGAACACCCTGCCAGAGGAAGTGGTGGGGGCTGAAACAATCACGGATTTAAGAATGCATGGGATAGACATAAAGGAATTCTAGAGGTCAGGGGTAAGGGGAAATAGACTTCTAGGAAAACAAACTGAACTTACAAGCTCAAATGGGCAGACTAGGTGGGCCATAGGCCCTTATCTGCCGACACTGTCTATGTATCTATGTATCCTCAGGGTCCGACTAGGTGAATACAGAAAGAATTGTGTCCCTACAGGGTCCCAAATTTAAACACCAAGCATTTTTGTGATCAGTAACCGAAAACAAAATGGCAGATTTGCAACACTACTAGGGCCATTTGCGACACTAAAGTGCATTTGCGACACTTTTGAACTCTTTGTTAACTTTTCCCATTGACTTATAATGGGAGCTTGTTTTTTGAATAACTTTTGAACCGTTCAATATTTTTTCACGAAATCTTCAAAAAGCAGATTGGGGACCCTAGCCACACAATCCTTGAAGTTTTCGGACCGGGCGCGCAAACCGTGCAACCTGTAGGCGAGAGCAAAGAATTCACAAAAAAACGTAATTGTGCTTTTGGTTGTCGCTTAATAACTCTGCAGCCATATATCTGACTGATACGAAAGTTGACAGATCCTAAGATCTGCCATGCCCAATCATGCATACCAAGTTTCAGGCAAATCTGTTGAACGGTGGCAAAGTTATCAAGGTGCAAAGTTTCACCCTTTAACCTTAAAAGTGCTACTCAACCCTAACTATGGTAGCACTACCGTGCTTGATATTGAGAGAGAGAGAGAGAGAGAGAGAGAGAGCTATCTGATCATACAAGGATATAAACTTTTCCCTATAGAAAGGGCCATATTTATTTACCTGTATACCTGTGATTAATCTGTCAATTAAAAGTATACCTGTGACTAATCTATCTATTCAAAGTATATACCTGCAATAATTAAACAATTGCAGCTATATACCTACAGTAATTAAAGCTATAAACCTACACTAATCAAACAATTAAAAGTATGTACCTGCACTAATAAAAAGTGTACACCTGCACTACATTAAACCCTACTAGACACCATTAATAACTCAATTAACACTACATTAGGAAGCAAGCCAAACCAATTAACAAGCTGCAAAAGAGCCTGGAACAAACGACATTTTCATAAAACCCTCCCAAACCCAGAAATCCCTCAAACTCCTACCTGCACTCAGTATACACCATTCCCCTCTTTACTGCAAGAGACCTTCAGGTGCCATAATGTGATTGTAAATGTGATCTGCATAACAATAACCATCCAAATGTATTATATTCAACAAACAATGGGGAAGGGTGGAACACTTGGAAGTCTACCCATCTCAGGGGCTAATTAGGACAATAAAGCCACTTGTCCTTTGGGCTCATGGCCTTATAGCCCTAATGAGCCCCCTCGATGGGTATACATCTTGTATACCACCCTCACCCATTATTTTTTTTTAAAGGTTTTTTACATATTTTATTACAATCCATTTCAGCATTTCTGTACACATCAGGCTTACTTCAGCTCTTTCACAGCCAAACCTGATGGCAAGGACTGCTGGAGTGTTTCTGCCTTCTCCTTGTCTGTAATCACTAGTGTGTACAGGAACCTGCTGCAGCACACTTTGAACTTGACATTGTCCTTGTTTTTCTTAATCTTAACAGATTTGGCATCCTTCCTCCTGGCTGTCAACAATAAGCCTTATTTATTTTATTTACTAAACCATTATAGAAACATAGACTTTGATGGCAGATAACGACTGTTTGGCCCACCTAGTCTACCCATTTCCCTACCTACAGGATAAGCTGCAGATCCTAGTTTGTTTATTTATTTATTGAAATGTTTCACCAGGAAAGGCACACTGAGCAACAAGATGCTCATCTCATGGTGCATCTGGGGGGGGGTACAAAGGAGAGCAGTGAATACATGATACATAGCATTGAGTTACATATTGGAGTAATGAATTGAGAGTAACATTACTTACATTGCTTACATGCATCCATTACTTACATTGAATCAAATTAGAGTTATGCATTGCTTATAGGGCTTTGAACTGCCTTGTATTTAAGGGAAGTACATGAAGTAAGGAAACAGTATAGGAAGGTTTAGAAGTGATGGGAGAAAAGGGAGTAAGGTTTAGACCTGGATTGTGTTACACTATACATGGGTGACAGTCACTGACTAAGGGAATATGTTTGACAGAGAGACAAGGCAGAAGTGTAGTATGAGATAAGTGTGGAGGTTGGTAGAAATATGTCAGCATTTACAGCCAGTAGCTAAAGCCGCTGGTCAGGCCACGTAGGATGTAGGGGGAGCGATGGAGGGGTAGTAGTAGGAAGAGGGGGGAGGGTGTGTGGCTAAAGGGTTGGGGGAGAACAGGTCAGGTGCATGAAGTTTACTGCATAGTAGTTTAAGAGGGCAGAGGATAGAGAATGCCTAGAAGAGGAATGGTGGATTTGGACCGGCAGGTCATTCCAAAGCTTTGGGAGATTGTAGGTTAACCAACAGCCTATTTCTTCCTACTCCCCACAAGAATTGCCTTATGTCTGTCCCATGCATTCTTGAATTCTCCCATAGTTTTAGACCCCTCAACCTTCTTAGGAAGGCTGTTCCATGCGTCCACCACCCTCTCTGTGAAAAAGTACTTCCTCACATTGCCCCTGAGCCATCCCCCCCTCTATCTTCAAATTGTATCCCCTTGTTCTTGCACATCTCTTTTTCTGAAAGATGCTACTCTCTTGGACTTTGTTGATTCCACTGGGGTACATAAAAGTTTCTATCATGTCTCCCCTCTCCCTCCTTTATTCAATGGTATACATATTAAGCTCCTTTAGTCTCTCCTCATATGGCTTCTCTTGCAGACCCTGCATCATTTTGGTTGCCCTCCTTTGGACTGCCTCCATCCTGTCTATGTCCTTGCGGAGATGGGGTCTCCAGAACTGGATGCAGTACTCCAGATTGGGTCTCACTAACTGTCTGTACAGAGGGATAACAATTTCCTGTTTTCTGCTGATGATGCCTCTCCATATACATCCCAGTATCCCCCCAGCCCTCCCTACTGACTTCTCACATTGCTTGCCAACCTTAAGGTCATCTGATATGATTACCCCCGGTCCCTTTCTATTTTTGTTGTTGTTAGTACCTCCCCCCATTGTGTACTTTTCCCCTGGGTTTTTGTTTCCCAAGTGCATTATTTTGTACTTCTTTGTATTGAATCCAAGCTGACACCCTTCTGACCATTCCTCCAACCTTGCCAAGTCCTCTCTCATCCTTTCCACACATTTTTGTGTCCCAAACAGAGAAATCCCCCAAACCCTTAACTGCACTCACCACACTCCGTTCCCTCCTTGCTGCAAGAGTCCTCTGGCCTCCATGTGCCGTGATGCCCTCACCATGCTTCTCACACATTGCTCTCACACGAAGGCTGCTCCTGATTGCAAACAGAATTCCAAACAGCATGGAACTTAGCACCACACTTCACAAACAAGGGCTCTTGAGAACGCCTCCCTAGGTTAAACCAGAGCTCAGCACCATTGCACACCCATACTGCATCTCCACACTGCCGACACCCATACTGCTGCTCCACACTGCAATTTAAAGGGACAGGCACCTTCTGCCACACCCTCTTATATAGGAACCACTCCACTACAGAAAACAAACAGGGAACAAAAAAAAGTGAAAGCAAACCTCCCACTACACTACAGAAATGCATTATGACCAAAACACAAAGGCAGACCTGGAAATGATCACAAATGTGAACTATACCATCCTAATGTATTATATTCAGTAAACAATGTGCAATGGTGGTGCACTCAGAGGTATATCCATCTTGGGGGTTAATTAGGGCAATACAGCCACTTGCCTTTTGAGGTCATGGCCTTACAGCCCCAATTAGCCTCCTCGATGGGTATACATCCTTGTGTACCACCTTTGTTTATTATTTGTTCTACATATGTTAATGTATATATCTTAAGTCAACCTATGGCATATTTGATTTATGCAACAGCTGTTTTGGTGTTTTGTAATAGCAAATGGTAAAGAGCTACAACAGCAAAAAAAGTAAACATGTTAATCTACACAGACCACTGACTATTCGTTAAAAAATAAACTCCATCTCAGCTGGTCTGTCATCACAGCAGTTGGATTTCTCCTGTGATGCCAGTGACCTTGGTGGAAATGGACCTAGGTCACTGGAGAGCTGGCTGGGGCGAGAAGGCTTGAACATCAGAAGACTGCTCGGCTTCTCACAGGTGGAGGGTGGGAGATGACCGGTGCTTGCTGACTGCTGGCAGAGACCAGGGCTTGGCAATGCATGGGGTCCCACTGACTAACAGGGTGTGGTGAACGTCGGGTATATGCCTTGACATTAGTGGCATGCCATGCCCCCAGGGAGCAGAACAGGGAAAAAGTGCTCTATGGCTGACTGGATGATGGTCGCTGGCTCCCGCTGCCACAGAAGCCTAGGGAGACAGCCCAGGACTACCTCAGCAGCACCTGGGCCAAGAAACAAATGAATGTGCTGGCTGACCCCACTGACGCCTATCTCCCTCAGAGGAGGGGTACCTGCCTGGCAGAGATACACTGGGTTACCTGGGGGGTTGCGATGTGGGGTGGTGGTGGCTGGTCTTGGGGGGCAGGGTGCCAGTGGAGCCCAGGTGGCCTGAAGGAGAGGCCAACAAGGAGCCAGGGGAGGCACAAAAAAACTCCCACACCATCTCACAGTTTATTTATCTGTTGAAAGAATTTTACCAGTTAAAGCTGACTGAGCTATAATAGCCTATTTTCATAGGTGTCCTGGGGGAAAATTAAGTTGATCACTGAGCATGATTAAAATGTATTTTCACATGCAAGAATAAATTTCAGAGCCTAGTGTGTGACCAAAATGAGTGAGGCACATTTCTAAGCATGCTTAGTGATCAACTTCATTTCTCATATTACCCAAAATAACATTTATCTTAACAAACTTATTGTCACATCCATTGTATGTTAGGAAATACAAAAGTCGATATGTTCAAAAATGTATCTGAAACTGCACTACCCAATAATACAGTAGAAATTTTCCTCATCAGGTGCAGAAGAGACTAACAGGCATTTCAGACTACATAAGTTTGTTAAACAAAAGGAGAGGTGTAGAGGAAGTTAAAACATTTGCTACAATAAAGGTAAGTGCCAGGAAATTATCCTAATATTTCCTGAGAGGTAATACAAAAGACATGCATAACATGGTTGAGTAAGTTTTGACCTTAGAAATAAAAGCCCAAGATCAATCACTTATACTCTCAAGCTTGTTTGACTTGCGCTTGGAGCACACCCATGAAGGGAGGAGTTGCATCATGGTGCCAACCATGAACGCCATGTAGGAACAATGCTGAGATGGCTCCTGTTTCACCCCCATCCATAACCACAGACAGAGAAAAATGCAGATTTGACAAGCTAATGTCTGAACAAAAGCCGTAGTGAAAAAGAACAGTAAGCTGTTAAAATCATATGGATTTATGACTACAAAACGAGACAGCAAACCAAACATGAGTGGTGCCATTCCAAAAACACAAAACAGTATTCAGTGACCACTCACAAAAGCCCAAACCTTACTGAAACAACTAAGACCTACTTCTAGATCTGTAGAAGATTTATCAGCCACGAGTGTTGAAAACCAGAATGTTTTCCCTATTTTTCAACAAGTGGAGAAACACAAAAATTCAAAGATTGGAATAAAAGGGAATCATTCCGAAGCCTCAAGCGTTAGTATCAAAGACTTTAACTTATCAGAGACTGCTGTGATTGAAAACTTGAAAGGCAATGATATGGCAGCACTGGAACATAATGATAGTCGTTCTGCACCCACTGGGGCTGGCGTTCAACTGAATAAAGACAAAGCTACGGAGCCGACTGGGAAAAGTCCTACAGATGGGTTACGAATGAAAGAAATGGAAACTACTACAAGCCTACATGTACAAACTCCACAACATGAATTACCAACTGCTTCAAAGCCTGTAATGCTAGGGGTAAGCAACATTCACATTTTGCAAAATAAGACTTTACAAAAGAACAATGAAAAAGTGCACACAAATAATCTAAATGTTTATAGCGACCAATATGGCACTCACATTAAAGAAGCATTACAACAGCCACCTAGTGGCTCAAAGGACTCTAATCAGAAAATTAACAATGAAGATGGTAAAGCCGCTACAGTAACCCTAATAAATACTGTTACCACAAATGACTCAGATATAATTTCATCTGATGGTGATAGCGAAGATGAAGATTCATTCTCCCAGGGCAAAATTCTTTTGGCCAAAAAGGTCTAATATCTAACAAGATGGAAATAATGTTGGAACAACAAAATAAAATAGAATCGATTTTAGCCTAACTCAAGACATTTTAAAGAAAATCACGTAACTGAAATAATAGGTAGCTGAAATAAAAAAAATCACTGAACATCTTAACTAAAGAAACCTTTTCCATACCTCATTAATTAAAAAGGCTGGAAATGAAAATAAGGAATTAAAAATAAGATGTCAGACTTAGAACTTAGAACAAGAAAAAAAAAGGATTTTGGTGTACCTGAAGCATGGGACTAGAGTAGAACACTAGTGGACATTTTAAAAGCATAGGGTTGGATTTCGGCTATTCCATCACTGCTCAGAATCCAGGTAAAGAAATAACATTGATGCAGCAGGATAAACATTTAAAAACTTTATTTTACTGAAACCAGCATCTAGACCAAAAACATCATCAGAGGGAAACATTTTGGCAATACCGATTTAAATCTTATTAGACACCTGGACTGAATGACTTTTTTCAGTTAATGCCTTATTTATTAATTTTCTGACATTGGATTATTTATATGTGCCTTTGGTATTTGAGCTCTGAAATTAGTAATTTGAGTTATGTTGAGGATGAATTTATTTACCTGTGACAGCTAGTCCATTAGCTTTTTGCTATCATTATAGCATTTTAAACTATTATTTGAGATATCACAATAATCTTACTATAAGTAATAATACACTATGGTTAGACTTAACAGTTTCCATATATTTGCTACTGCATACAACAGTTAGCCCTTTGTATAGGACTCTTTCTTTTTAGAATTCACCATTATTCTTGCTTTAACATGGTGCTAATATTATTAATGTATTTTAGCATGCATGCTTTTTAGGTAGTATTCTTTTGTTTATCTTTATATTTATATCTCTTGATGCTTACAGGATGGATTTACTTCACAAGAATTATATTTACACTAAGTAGTAGATTAAAGATTCACATATGCTAAAAAGCATACTGTCACTTTAACTTCAAACTTTATCAGAGTGTGATGCCAGACACCACCCCACTTTTGAGAAAACAGAATTTTGGCGCAAAAAGGTTCAGATTTTTTTTGGGGTGGGGTACTTGAATCTAACTGCTGGTTTCAGTAAAATAAAGTTTTGGAATTTTTATCCTGCTGCATCAATGCTATTTCTTTATCTGAATTCCAAGCACTGATGGGACAGCTGGAATCCAACCATCTGCTTTGTGAGTACCACAATTTTTGGCTCTTGTTTTTTGCTTGTAGCCACCTTGCAGCCTTTTATTTTTAAAGGCATGGCAGTAGCTTATAATGATACCAAACATGAGAAAATGGTATATGAAATAGACAGAGTGCATAGAGGGTTGCAATCTAAACCTACAGACAATGAACCCCCAAGACCAATAATATTTAAATTTATGAGATCCCAGATATTCTTTCATGAATGCGATCTATAGAAAAAAGAGATTTTATGTGCTAGAAGCAAACATTTCAGTATATTATCTTCCCTCTGACATTGTACTTGCTAGAAAGAAATTTGATCCTATCAAAAACAAACTCTGGCAAAATGGTTTTAAAGTCAGTGATCCTACCAGCACACGTGAATATTATAATAGATGGAAAAAGACATGTTTATAATACAGTGGAGGAAGCTCTTATTGATTTAAAAGAAAAGCTACCTAACATTTTCTGAGAATACTAAAACAAGCTGCACATTTTAAGTCACAGAAAAGTAAATTGCTTCAGAGTTAACTTTTTATTTTTTTAAATTTGATAACTGGGAAAGGCACCATGAGCCGAGGCTCATTTCCAGGTGTGACCTGGGGAAAGGGGTAAAATATGATAGAGGATAAAAATAAGTACAATTTTAGATGTTGAGCATTAAAATATAACACAATATGCACAACAAACTGGTATTTTATGTCTAGTATGATTTCAAGGGAAATGAGGGGAAAGGCTGTGAGATTATCATTGAGTTAAGATTGTAAATTACCAACATTTACTAATGAAATATCAATATTTACTTGTGGATTAAGTAGAATATAGTTCAACAATAGAAGAAAAAGTTATATGACTATAGAAATGTATAGCGAGTTTGTAAATGTTAAGTAGGAAACAATTATCGGTAGCCAAAAGAGGTATTTAGGCTATGGATGGGAGGAAGGGGTCTTAAGCAGCAACAACACATAAGAGGGATTGCTCTCAAGTCAACAGAAATGGTCTTACATTGTATAACTTGTTTATTCTTCCTGTCTTCTTTTTTGTCATGGGGAAGGCTGGAAAATAATAATGGGAAGGTTGTTTTTTTCAATCAAAAATAAAGGATATCGGTTTTATGTGTTCCAAAACAAAATGTGGTGTTTTAACAGTGCTATGTCTATAACTGATACCTTACTTGTCTCTCCTAGGCTAACTTATGTACAGTACAACTAAGACATCATTTAAGGAGATAATTAAAAAATGACATAATAATCGGTTAAAATAATTTCATTAAATATTAATTAATAAACTCCCCTATTAAGTGGGCCAAAATACTATCATACCTAAAGAAATCTAATGTACAAATTATGTGTCTCCAGGAGACACATTGAAATGAAAAGGAAACTTTAAAATTAAAAAAGAAATGGATTAATCATATAGCATATAGTACAGGTACAGGCAAAAGCAGGGGCGGTGCCGTAATGATATGAAAGGTTTGATTATAAAATTTGGATCATTTTATGGATGATAAAGGTAGAGTATTATTATTAACAATAAACCTTAATAAACAAAATTTAATAACAGGATCTTGTTATGCCCCTTTTGAACAGTACCAAAACTTTTTGGCAAATATTACTGAAGGATTGCAACACCTCAAAGCTGAAAGTATTATATTAACAGGGGATTTTATTGCTCTTATTAATCCAACTATAGATAAATCAACTCTCGTCTCAAAAGGAAATTACAATATTTCAAAAAAATTAAACAACTTCTTGAATCTACAATTACTAAAAGATGATTAGAGAAGTTTAAACCCTTCAGATAAACTACATAGCCACCATGATAAGAAAAACAATACATTTACAAGAATATATTATATCTTTGTGTCCAAAGATCTAATTAAAAATATCTCATCAGTTAATATTGATCCTTTATTTATTTAAGACCATGCTTCAATCAGTATAGATATAACACTACCTAGTTCAGATAGATTTTATACAAAAACTGGTCTATAAATAATGATTTGTTAAAAGATAATCAATTCATAGAACTCATTAAAAAACAATACAGGAATACTGGTCATTTAACTATAAAGAAACGGCAAATATGTATTCCTTATGGGTTGCCCTTAAAGGTACATTAAGAGGTTTGGTAATTACCTATCAAATAAAAATTAACAAAATAAGGAACCAAGAAAACAAAATAAATAAGAGATTAAAACAATTGGAGCTATTAATACAAACAAATGATAATAAATATAAAACTGAATGAACTGCTGTTAAAGGGCACTATGCACAAATGGAGCAGAGTGGCTACACATGCGTATCTGGAGCACATAGCCACTCCACACCCATTGCATTCCCCACATGGCATGCACAGAGGCAGGGGCATGCAGACCCACAACACCCAATCCCCCACGTCTGTGGACCACACCATGCTGGGGGCATTCAGGGAGTGTGCCAGCCCTATACAGTATTCACTAAACCACATAGTGCTGGCCACATGGGTGTGGAGGGTGGTGCATGATATGCCAGGGTAGACCCTGCCATAACCCTGTGCACACCATCATGGTCCCCATCCTCCAGGTGCTGGGGGACCTGGACAGTGTGCTCCATGCTGACCCTGCCTACAAGGCAGCTGGTGAGGGCAGGGGCAATGGGATGGGTGAGTGCCCATAATGCCAGCTTTGTGGTGGCACCTGGATGTTATGGGGGAGACAAACCATGGCACATGCCTCCCTATGGGGGCTCAGGGGTACGGGGATCCACAATAGTGTTGAGGCACAGCCACTGCTGTGGGCATTTGGGCCAGAGGTGGGCACTGACACCGGGGTCCTGTAGTGCACTGGGAGGGTGCTATCCACAGAGGCTGGGCCAGTGAACCAACTGGCCATAGGGGCTATGCTGTGTCGGTCTGGGTGCCTAGGCAGCATGCACAACTCTGGACCCATGCATTGCAACATGAGGGATCTATTTTGGACCCAGAATGGGCATCCCATTGGATTCCCACCTGGGTTTGTGACTCTGCCCCTGGCTGCCCTGCAGAGTCCTGCATGCCAGGGGGAGGAGCCGCAGACAGGTGGACAGTATTGGTGAATGCTGATATGGGTGCACCTGTCCATGGACACAGGATCATGGACAGGGTATGCAACCTTTCAGCGTACCCCCACCCCCTTCATCCATAGTGCCCACCATGAGAAAACAAGATATGCTGTATCATGAAACCAAACAAGTTTCAATTAAAAAAATTAGATACTTTGAATCAGATAAATTGGGTAAACTTCTAATATGCTAACATACTAAAATGCCAGCAGAATAGGCCTAACGGTCTCATGTCTGCTCGTTTGGTCAGCCTCCACCCTGGGAGCTGACCTTGCTGCCCCCCTCACCTTCTCTGGCTTCTCCCTTCCCAGTTCAGAATATTCTTGCTGCATTGGATTTGCTTCCAGAACCTTTCCCCTGTACCTGTCCCACCCCCTCTTGAACCCCTCCACCATCTCTGCCTTCACCAGCCCCCTAGGCAGCACATTCCATGGCTCCACCACCCTTTCAGTGAAGTAGCACCTCCTCCTTTCTCCCCTGAATCTTTCCCTCCAGTTTCTACCCATGCCCTCTAGTGGCCCCTCCTCCTTCCTGAAGCACCTTGACTGTTCCTTCCTATTTACCCCTTCATGTACCTGAAGACCTCTATCATGTCCCCCGGTCCCTTCTCTCTCCAATGTGTACATATTTAGCTCTTCGAGCCTCCTCATAGGTCCTGTCCCCCAAGCCCCAAATCATTTTGGTTGCCCTCCTCTGGACCCTCTCCAGGAGTTTAATGTCCTCTTCTAGCCAATTTAAGATCAGTACAACAAAAAAGATCTTATTTCAGCTATTAAAAATGAAGAAGGTAATTTAGTTTAAAAAAGACAAAACTATAGAATAAGCCTTTTGCAATACTACAAAAAAAAAATTCAGAATAATAAGATTCCAGAAAAAAAATCAAAATTTATAAAGAACATACGAAGAAGCCAGCAGAAGAACATTTGGTCTATCAAGTCTGCTTGTATTGCAGGTCCACAGCTTGTGCTAACGTCCCGCCCTCCCTCCCTCTCCTCCCATCCTCCTACCTATGATCCTTACCTTCCCCATGCCTATACCAGCCTCTTTAAAATTATGAAGTCCAGTTAATCCCTAATACCTTTAAATTTCAACCTTTTGAATTAAAAGATATCATTGAAACAATCAAAACTCTTCCCAGAAATAAATCTCCTGGTCTTGATGGTCTTTCAAATGAATTTTATATTACTTTTGCAGATACTCTAGCTCCCTGGATTCTAAAAATTATTTAAGTATGAATACAAAATCCAATAGATTCAAGTTTACTACCATCTATGCAGGAAGCTAAAATTATCCTAATACATAAAGAGGGTAAACCACAAGAATTAACAGATAGTTATAGACCAATATCCATACTAAATTCATACTATAAACTTCTAGCAAAATTAATAAACGTTAAACTTCAAGAACAATTACATAACTGTATCAGTCCTAACCAGTGGCTTTATTAAGGGTAGAAATATATACCAAGCAAATAAAAACAAAAAATCAGGCAATAATCCATCTTAATAATTCTTCAGATAACTATAAACAGGATACTTATTATGCGGTAGCATTTGATCTTATAAATAGAAATTATCTTTTTTATGTCCTAGAAAAATCAATTCCCATAGAACTAATCAATTTAGTTAAACGTTATGCTAAAACCATCACAAAATCACAAATTAATAGATGTTTATCAGATCAATTACTAATAATGAATTGAGTTCGACAAGGCTGCCCTTTATCCCCCATACTGTTTATACTAACCATAAAACCTTTTTTGCAGATCATAAGAAATAACCAACAAATAGAAGGTATTATATTCAAGAGGAAACAGTTAAGCTAAGTGTATTTGCCGATGATGTTTTATTAATATTAAAAAAATATTGAATCTTCTTTAGGAATTTTCTTATAGGAAGCTAATCTATTTTCAAAAATATTGGAATATCAAATCAATAAAAGTAAATCTATTTTAATTAAACTATCAAAAACGGTCACAAGCTCAAATTTTAAAAAGGTTTCTCAGTACAAAATTCAATAAAATATTTAGGTATTCAGCCAACCCAGACCAAAGCAAAAATATAAAAATAAATTACAATAATGACAAATCAGAAATTAAATCTTTATTAGATAGCTAGAAAAAATGTTTCTTGTCATTATGGGGAAAAGTAGAAACAATCAAGATGATGACTTTACCACATTTCATTTTCATTTTATAAAATATATTGGGTTCACCAAAAAAAGAATGGTATCTTAGCCTTAGATGTATATTTACAAAATTCCTATGGAGAGGAGACAAACCCAGAATTGCCTGGAATATTATGTCAGCCCCTATAGATTTAGGAGGACTAGGATGTCCAGACCCACTAAAATATGCCGAAGCACATATTGCTGCTACATACTACCAGTGGACTACCTTTCCAGATAAAGACACATATTGACAAGTAATTTATCAAAACTCAGTGGATAGCTTACAGGACATATGGTTAAATTGGAATTTACATATGAAAAAAGATGATTTTCTTTCTACGTGGTTTGATATTAAGAGTATATTTTAAATCCAAAAAACCTACATATACCATGGCTATACATGCAAATTTCTTCCAATAATAGGATCTGGGGTACCCACGTATGTTTTGTTTTTAAAACATTATACAATAACGTTTTCCAATTCACAGTCTTGTGCAGCATTGTGCTTCCTTCCTCTTATCCTGAGAAGAGGTAAAAGGTACTTCTAAAGATGGCAGGGTTATATCTATAAACTCTATTCCTGTCTTGAGAGACAATCACCATCCACACATTTTGGTTTTCTGTTTATTACTTTAATTACTTCCATGTAATAATTTCCATGATTTATCCCACAGTGTAATGGTCACCCACAATTATTTAATTTCATTTAAAGCCAACTGGCATATTCAAGTCCCATTTCTTTTTTATATGCAAAAATGCTCAGTTCCATCCATAAAATTTTTAATAAATCAACAGGTACTTTTAAGCAGTTGCTAGTCGTAAGGTTCACAACACTCCACTGGCCACTTGTACACCGTTAAGTGCTCTTTTTCTTTACTGGCAATACACATTCTCAGTGCTTTTGCTAGTTGCTTTAAAAGCAAAAACTATTTGCAGAGTGGTTTTGCTAGTTGCTGTAAAAGCATAAAATCTCAATACTTTACCAGTTGCTGCTAAATGACTGCAACTGCTGTTAATTCTTTATAAGCAGTCTCCTCAGAGAGAATATGTTCTGAGAAGACTGCTTATAAAGAAATTGTGTGTATGAGGAGGAAAGTAAACACAAATACATGTTCTAAATAAAATGGGAATTCAAATAAATTTGAAAAAGGAGAAATGGAGGTAATCATGGTAACTGGACATGATATAAGGAGAGTGGATTCCCAGGAAAAGCTAGCTCTGAGAATGGGGTCACATGACTCTGAAATGTCAGCACGTTATGGGCTCAAGGATGAATGAGAGTAGAAGCAGTGGGAAGTTGTAAGAAACATATCCAGCTCGGGAAAAGAAAATTAAGAGCAAGGAGTCTTTGACTTCATATTTCCAACTGCTATATCTACTGAGACTGTTCGAACAAAGTGCAGAATCCTGTGGCTATAAATGTGGCTGGGATGTAGGCAATAGAGCCAGGAAGATTAAACGCCAAAAGCCTTAACAAGCGGTTGCAGTCATTTAGCAACAATTGGTAAAGTATTGAGATTTTTTCCATGCAGCAGCAGCCCAACAGTATTCATTTAAATGAGCTTGGTTGTACATGTAGGAAATTAGACTTTGTTATGCTAGTATAATATAAGCAAAATGAAATAAGAAAACATGTAAATATTCTGGCTGAGTATGTAGCGGATTAAAAATGGCTGGTGGAGTGTTATGAACCCTGTAAAGAGTTTCTGCTTTTAAAGCAGCTAGCAAAAGCACTCTGCAAATAGTTTTTGCTTTTAAAGCAACCAGCAAAAGCACTGAGAATGTGTATTGCCAGCTAAAAAGAAAACAGAGCACTTAGTGGCGTACAAGTGGACGGTGGAGTATTGTGAACCTTATGACTAGCAACTGCTTAAAAGTACCAGTTGATTTATTAAAAATTTTATGAATGGAACTGAGAGCATTTGTGCATATAAAAAAGAAATGGGACTTGAACATGCCAGTTGGCTTTAAATGAAATTAAATAATGTGGACTACCAAAACACTGGGATAAATCATGGAAATTATACACGAATGAAATTAAAAAGTGGACAGATCTGCTTATAAATGAACAATTTCCAACATTTACACAATTACAAATGAAACTACCTGATAGTAGATGAAATATATTTATTTATTTGACATTAAAAAAACAAATTAAAAAATATAGAAATACTTTTTTCAAATGATCAATCTCCCATACATAGAATATACAAGAATCAGATGCATACATTAAACAAAGGAATAAATAAACTATTATCCAGACTCTATAAAACAGTAATGTAACATTTCAACAAATCATGCCTACAGACTGAATAAAAAATGGAATGAACAACTGGATAATCCAATTAGGGATCAACAATGGCTATCTTTAAGAAACCAAAGTCACAAGCTATATGTCTCAGCCAAAAATAAATCCATACAATTAAAAATTACTAAGAGCCTACTTTACACCCTCAAGATTATCCAAGATAAATGCTGATTATTCAAGCAAATGTTGGCATAATTGTGGATCAAAGTTAACATTACTGCATTGTTTGTGGGAATGCCTCAAAACCAAGGAATGGTGGGAAGCCACCAGATCTATGATAAATAAATATTTACAACTACAGCTTCCCCTACATCCAGACATATTTCTTTTTAATAATCTAAACACTAGAATTACAAACTCAACATTGATCAAAATTATAGGGTTAGCAACCATGGCAACCAAAATGCTTATTCTTAAACACAGGAAAACAGAGAAACTACTAGATTTTGAATTGTATAAATGGTGGGACATTCTGAAAGAAACTCTCTTATATGAGAAATTTATGTATGAACCGGATTCTAACCATGATGATACTATACAGGACAATTAACTCACTTCCCTTAAATTTCACTGTTTCATCTGCTCCAACATTTTCACAGCAGTTTAATTTTGCTGAAGTGCGAGAGAAAGCTGACTTTTCCATTGTAGGATATAATTTCACTGGCATATAATTTTCACTGGATTTTCAAAACAGTGAATATAGCGAAAATTGTGTTCCAGCAAAAATAGGTCCTCTACAGTATCTATGGAACATCCTAGATGGACCTTCAGAGTAATATCGAACCATTGTTAAGAATTTAAGAAATAGAAGTCTAAATGCAGTATTAGGAGCTGACAAATTTTATAAATCATGTAGTATACATATAGTGATCAAAGAAGAAGTGTAATGACTACTACAAAACTAATGTTATAACACACCTTCCTTGAGAATGTATAGAAAGGGTGGGAGTGGGAGAGAATTCATTTTTGTGATAGTCTAAGTACATGTAAAAAAATAATTATGTGATTACGATATAAAGTGTACTGAATATTTTTTTGTATATGTGGAAATGTACTGTTATTACAAATTATATCATGAATAAAAACTTGTGGAAAAAAAAAAAGAAAACCAGGGCACAATCTTACAACAAAGTTGTCACTGAAACACAGTAGAAAAATGACAAGTTCATCTTGCATTGCACCAGCTAATGAGATGGACCATCTAAAATTCATCAAAGAGCAAGACAATAAAAATACCATACAAAAACCAGAAAGTAACATACAGCTTTTCATGAAGTACTGCATGGAGATGGGTGAGTCAACAGAATTCATTTCCCTACCAATGTTGGAACTGGACAATCTGCTGGCAAATTTCATTTTCTTACTAAAAAGGGCAGACAGCTCAAACCATGAGCCCCGTACAAGCTCATTGATTTCCACTATTTCTGATTTATGGCAGAAAAAAGAGCATGTTTGACTTGAGCTTGCCAGAAGTATTCCTTAAGTGATTATCCACAAGATATGGATACTTGGCATAGGAAATAAAGGTCAAAGGTCATAAACTTCTTTACTTTGAAATGTACAAGCCATAAAATCAGTACCAGACCATAATTCTTTGTTGTGAATGTACAGTAAAGATGAGTTTTATGGTAGGTATTCTTGATTGTTTTCATTGCATTCATATGAGTTATGCCATGGGCTGACCAAAATATCACATTTATTTTTATCTGCAGGGCTTGATCTCTATGGCCTCATGAGTCGCAAAGCCACAAGTAAGGTCTGTAGAGGTCAAACCCTGCAGATAAAAATAAATGTGATATTTTTAGCCAGCCTATGGCATATGTCATTTAAAGAATGACAGCACTGCTCCGTCAAGATTAATACTTTCAATGAAGATTTTACTCTTTCTGTTTGATTTCACTGCTTTGCTTTCAACTGCAGCAGATGTCATTGTGATGCCATCAGGCAATTTTTCTCCCATTAGTTAAGAGCTTCTTTGTGACCAGCCTTGAGTGGAAATAAATGCTGATGACCCACCTAACATGGAAATAAATGTTTTATTGCCACTGCAGACCTGTCACACATGAAAATAAATGCATTTATTTGCAAAATGTTATGCTCACAATTATTGTATAAATGGAAGATAGGGTGAGGTGCATCTGTCCATCAACAGCTTGAGTAAAGATGTTTAAAGCAACATTCATCTTATGTATTGGTGCTCCACTTCCCTTCACAGTCAGTAGTGACTCAGAGTGTGGACACATATTCTGCAGTGAAATTCAGACCTTTGACCTACAGAGTAAAGGTTAAAGATTAAAGGCATGTCTTCAGCATTTTCTGAAGCACTAATAACATGGTAGCATCTAAATCTGTTAAGTGGTTTCTGTGCAAGATACTATCAAGACAGGACATCTAAGAGAAGAGTGATCATTGATGTTCAGAAAATTGGTTACGCTGTGTGGGTTTGAGAAAAGGCCCACAGCAAGGGACTGGCTTTACGTTGCTTTAAAGAGCTACTGACAGGGGATACGTAGGACAAGCATAATATCTATACAACCTAACTGATATTTAAATGTTGTTTTCTGAATGAATCTTCCCTTTATTTTTCTGACTAAAGATTTTTACCTAAACAGGATTTTTGGCACTTACAGGGAATTTGTTCCTGCTGCTTATTTCACATGTTGCACCATAAATGATGTCGCTTATGACATTATGGTCTGTTGTCATGGAAATAATTATGATTTTGCATGCAGAAGATTGTGATAGAGTATATAGTGAGGGTTTGTCTGCGTGGATTTCAGTGCCAGCTGAAACCTTGTTGTACCACAATTCAAAGGTCATGGAACATGGTTGTACCCTTCTGTGGTACAACAAGGTTCATGCTGATCAGAAATCCTCAAGACAGCTGGGCCCAGATATTCAAACTGCACCAGGCTGTGGCGCAAGCCTAGGTGCAGCTCAACTTGATTGCGCAGGGGCATGGACTGGGCAATATTCAACGGAGCTGCGCCATGGCTGAGCATAATTGAATATTGCACCCTGGACACCCGCAGTGCGCATGGCGCAGTGGCACTGCACCAGCACCAGTGGCCAGAGTGGAGCATGGGGATGTGCTAGCGCAAGTTCCATTGTGCAAGGTGCAACAACTACGATATTCAAAAGTTGACATGCAAATGGAGCCATAATGTATGCAAGGCGCAAATGGGGCCATTGCATGTCATACTCTTCATTGCATGCAGGTGTGCTGATCCCGACGACTTGCACCTGGGCGCCCTGCCAGGCAAGCAGCCATCGGGGACCGACGCCCCCTGCAGCACGGCAATGTGCCCCACAGCCTGATCGCAGGCATTAGTAAAAGAAATGTAAACCCCAATATCCCTGGTGGTCCAGTGGACCTCTGTCTGCCCGATCGCGAGCTGATGTAAAGATAAATAGAAACTCCTATATCCCTGGTGGTCCAGTGGACCACTGCCTGCCTAATCGCGGGCTGAAGTAAATAATAAATGGAATTCTATATCCCTGGTGGTCCAGTGGACCTGTCTGCCTGATCGTGGGTAAAGTAAAAAAAAAAAAAAGAAACCTCTATCCCTGGTGGTCCAGTGGACCTGTCTGCCTGATTGCGGGCTGAAGTAAATAATAAATGGAATCCTATATCCCTGGTGGTCCAGTGGACCGGTCTGCCTGATCATGGGCTGAGTAAAAAAACAGAAACCTATTATCCCTGGAGGTCCAGTGGACCCCTCCCCACCACCACTGATCCCACTGCCCGCTCCCGGTCATCGCGGTGGGTGGCAGCACCACCTGCCGCCCCTCCACCGCTGACTGACACCATCAGTGGGGCTGTACGCCCTATTGGTGCTGGCGTGAGCCAATGGGCTTGCAGCCCATACCGTACTACACATTCCAGATATGTGAAGATCCATTCCACATATCTGGAATGTATGATCTGATAGAGCTGCACGCCGCTGGCTCACACTGTGGACCAACGGGCTGACAGCCCCACGATGTCGGGGCCTGCGAGCTGTGGGGCGACGGGTGGATGAGTGCTGCTACCAGCGACTGGCCGAGGCGAGACGCAGTGAGATCAGTGGCGGTGCAGGGGGGGGGCCACTGGACCACCAGGAAATGAGGTTTGTCTTCTACTACCAGCGATGAGCAGACAGGTCACTGAACCACCAGGGATAGAAAGTTACTTTTACTTCGGCCAGCGATCCGCAGAACAGGTCCACTGGACCACCAGAAAGAATTCTATTTTACTTCAGCCACGTGATCAGGCAGGCAGCAATCCATTGGACAACCGGGATATAGGATTCAATCCTTTTTTTACTGAAGCCTGCAATCGGGTGGGCAACGGTCCACTGGACCACCAGGGATATAGGATAGATCATTTTATTGACTTAGACCGTGATCAGGTGGGCAGCAGTCCACTGGACCACCAGGGATGTAGGACATTTTCTTTATTCTACTAATGCCCATGATCGGGCATGGGGGGCATCACCACGGAGATGCAGCCGGAGCTCGGGTGGCCACCCACAGGTGGCAGTTGCCGTGTTGTGCCCTGCAATGCGGCAGCTCACCTGTCGGTGGCCGGCCGTTGTTCCTTTTTTTTTTGCTTAACTTTGTGCTGGCACAGGTAGGGTTCGCATGCATGGCTCTGCACATCCGGGCTGAATATCAGGCTGTGCAGAGTATGCATGGGCGCCCCTCGCCTGCGCGCATACGTACTGATGCGATCCGAGGCGAGAGTTTAGTGCCAGGCACAATTCCCGTTTCAATATCGTGCCAGAGGGCATCAGTGGGTTGCGCTGCGCAACACTGTTGTGCCATGCTAACCCTTTGAATATCTGGGCCCTGGTATTTTTCACACAGTGTTGCCACATGCATATCATTAGGTTCAAGTTCTGAACTGAAACTGCCTACCTGCTGTGGAAGCGCTGTGAAAACACTTTTGTTGTTTTTTTTTTTAAAACAATCCCCCAAAAAAACTATACACTATAAAAACTACTGGTTGGGCAACCACATGCCCAACCAGCCTGAGCTTTCAGCTTGGGCTTCTGATTACCTTGGACCTCTCGCTTATAGAAACATAAAAACATAGAATTTGATGGCAGATAAGGACCACTTGGCCCACCCAGTCTGCCCATTTCCCTACCTAATGGATAAGCTGTAGATCCTACTTAACTAACAGTCTACTTCTTCCTACTCCCACCCCCTAGAATTGCCTTCTGACTGTCCCATGCATTCTTGAATTCCACCACTGTTTTTGACTCCACAACCTCCTCAGGAAGACTGTTCCATGCATCCACAACCCTTTCCATGAAAAAATACTTCCTCACATTACCTCTGAGCCATCCCCCTCTATCTTCAAATTGTGCCCTTGTTCTGCACACCTCTTTTCTGAAAGATGCTACCCTCTTGGACTTTGTTGATTCCCTTGAGGTACTTGAAAGTTTCTATCATGTCCCCCTCTCCTCCTTTCCTCGAGGCTAACATATTAAGCTTCTTGTCTCTTCATAGTCTTCTGGTGCACACCCTGCACCATTTTAGTTGCCCTCCTCTGGACTGCCTCCATCCTGTCTATGTCTTTGTGGAGACTGGGTCTCCAGAACTGCATGCAGTACTCCAGATGGGGTCTCACCAGCTGTCTGTACAGAGGGATAACAACATCCTGCTTCTCTACTGGTGATGCCTCTCCCTATCATATGCATGGGCTCTTGATCTCTGATATAATCAGAACCCATCTGTGAGAGCACAGGCTGGATGTGTATGGTTGTCCAACCAGTATTCTCTATTTCACATGGAGGATAAGCAACAGAAGTACATCTACTTTGAATGATTAATATTCTGTCTCCCTGTAAATGTCCTTAACAAAAGTGAGTGTGGGGAAGAGAAACACAGAAATAGGGGACACGCAATGGCCTGACTCAGAATATGCTATTTATCTTCATGAATGACTGGGCTGGATCATAACTTGACACTTGTGAGTTATAAAATTTCTGTGCCTCACAAGTAATGATATATAGAATTATTTTTGGGGAGTTGTGCATTATGGCCCAGATATTCAAAGGGGTTGTGCATGGCACAACAGAGTTGCACCGGCACAACTCCACACTGCGCCCGGTGGGATATTGCGCTGCCAGGTGCAGTGCAAATCCCGATGCACTGGGGTGCAATGCAAATGTATGTGGTGCAGATACAGGGAGCATGCCCCTTCATATGTGGCACATCCCAATATTCATCCCGGGATGTGCGGCACATATGCTGGGACAACCCTGCATTGTGCCGCATAGGGGGGCTCAAAGTTGAGCCCGTGAATTGGAGGAACAACTCCTCGCCACTCACAGGTGGGTTGCTGTATTGCAGGGTGCAACACAGTAGCCACCAGCTGGGGGTGGCCACCTGCCCACCCAGAATACCGTCCACAAGTACCCATATCTCCCTGGTAGTCTAGTGGTTTCCCCCATTTCCATGATTGCTGTAAATGTCTGTAAAACATACCCTAGTAGTCCAGTGGTCTCCCTCCTCCTGTTACCCCGATCACGGTATATGGCCATATAAACATTCCCTGGTGGTCTAGCTGTACCCTCTCCCTCCCCCAAAACCGCTTCTGTGTTCATGTACTGCCTCACGGAATACAACAATTTAACTTTCTTATGCAGTGATTTTCCATTAGATTGTTTGTTTTTTTTTGCTATTCTTTGTCTCCCCACTCTGGCTGGTCCTCCTTTCTGCCACGCTGCCCAGTTCCATCACCCCAGCTTCTCCTGGGATCTACCTTCTCCTGCAATCCCCCATGGCTTGCACTCTGTGGCAGGGTGGCAGGGCATCCTCTTGACCTGCCAGGATCAGATCCGGATCACAGGAGGCACCTAAGTCACCAGGGATGGGACTTGTGCAGCCTGGTGATCATCCTGCCAGTCAAGGTTTTGCCATGTTTTTACTGTCACCAGAGGTGTGATGTGTGAGGACATCAAGACACATAATATGCTTTCCCGCATGACATGGCAGATGTCAGTCATGCCTCCAACCAGCTGGCCCGGGCTGCCTTTCCCCCTGACTTCCATCAGGAGTCAGCCAAGTGTCAGGCAATCTCTACTCTCCCTCTTGGAGGAGAGTAGTCCAGTGGACGCTCAATGCTACAACCCCCTGGCTGCCTGATTGACAACTGGACTCACTTCTGTACCCAGGTCATCATCGCCGCAAGCGGTACTGCTACTGCTGTGCCAGCGGGCTGACCAGATTTTTGTGTTGTGGTGTAATTGTCTATTTATTTCCTGTATGTATTTGTTTTACCATTTTAAGGCACCATGAGTCATTGGATAGGGCACTAAACAAATAATATTCCTTGTCTTTTTGAAGGAAGTTAAGCCATTCTTTTTTACGGTTTGTATTTTATCTCCTGTACCTGCTGTCTGGCCCCATTCCAGTCTGATCCTCCTAGCCCCATCAGCCGGCTTCTCTGGGATTTACCCTTGTGTTTTTTCATTGCTGCCATTTGTCCTCTGCCTGAGGACCCTGGATAGCCTAATTGCTGATGTGGGGTCTGGGGGCGGGACTGGTCCTTCATCCAGCCTTGGTTGGGAGGGTTTCCTCCTATTTTCTCCCTATGCCTGCAGCACGTGCAGTGACATGTTGTGCAAGCTCCCCCTCCCTCTGTAGAGATGCCACCCAGCATTATTGGGTGGCACGCCTTCCCTGGCTTCCCGCTGTGCTGCCACACAGAACCTCTAGGTGGAAGCCACCGAACAGGACTCACATACCCCCTCCCTTCCCAAGGGAGGAGAGCTGTCCTTGGATGCTCAATCCTTCCTCCTCTGGGTGTCCCCTGAGTGACCCATGTCCATTCCTGAACCCAGGTTGTGAGTCTTGCAGGAGCACCTCAGCCTTCTATGCTGCTGGGCTGACTGTGGAAGTTAATCCATTATTGAAACTCTGTTTCAGTTTTGCAAGCTGTTGACAGAAATGAGAGTGATAGTTTAAATGCAGTGCTTGGTGCTAGAAATGGTCCAAGAAGGACAACCAAGATGATTCAAGGCCAACAAGGCAACACCTACAAGGAGAGGCTCAGGATGCTCAACATGTACTCTCTTGACGACAGGAGGCAGAGAGGGACATGAATGAGACCTTCAAGTACCTTAAAGGTATTAACAGGGTGAGCACTGAGGGTCTCTTCAGCCTTAGTGGAAACATGACCACAAGGGTAACAGCCTAAAACTGTGGGGGGAGGTTCAGAAGGGAGATGGGAGGCACTTTTTCACTGAAAGGGTGGTGGCTAAGAGGAATGAGCTAGCAAGGAAGTGATGTCCTAAAAAAGTGGACAGATTCAAAAGGTTGGGGCAGACTTCCGGTGACGTTGAGCTCTTTCTTCAGGCGGCCATCAAGGAAACAACACCGACCTGACTATTATCCTCACTAAACTACGCTTTTCTAACCTCTTTCTAATTTAAAACTGCTATCAAGGCATGAGGACCAAGAGATGCAAAGGGGGACAACATACATTTAACATCTTACCAATTGAAGATGACTTCTCGGACCCGGAGATGCCTGACTCCGGGCCTTGGAGATCCAACATTCTACATGCTCCTCCTCTGCCAAGGCCTCTAAGCTGAAAAAGAATGCTATGGCTACAAAACTTGATGCAATCCAGACAGAACTCAAAGACTTTAAAGCCAAATTCCACACCTTTCAGGTCTCGATGGTTTCTTTCCATTCAGATCTAACTGGCCTGGAGACGAGGGTAAACTCCTTGGAAGAAACCATAGCAGCCCAAACCAATCGAGTAACGCAGGCTCCAGAATACTATGGCCCAGGTGATTAAGGTCTGCCAGCATGCGGCGGAATGCTAAGAGGATGCCGAGAAGAGACATCACTGAAGAAACATTAAAATATATTCCGTGCCAGAAAATAGTGAGGGGTCTGATATTATGGACTTTGTAGAGACTTTGCTGTGCACTTCCTCATGCTAGACACTGATTTTCAGCTGGAATTAGAGCACGTACTCTGGGTATTAGGGCCCAAACCCATGAGCCCAACTGCCTGCCCGAGATCTGTAATAGTGCGCTTCTTGAGATATCGGACTAAGGAACTACACCTTAAAAAGGCTTGGCACAAGGGAAGGTATTTTATGGTGACAACATGTTTACTGGACAATAATTATGCACCAATGACATTGCAGCACAGGATGGAGTACATCCCCCTCTTTCCCATTCTCCAGCAAAGTAAGCTAAAATTTCGGACACCATATCCCACCCGCTGGTAATACAGTACCCTGATGGGCAGCAAAGTTATGAGATGGCAAAAGTGGCCTAAGTCCTGTGGTAGGAAAATAGAAATAAATACAATAAAAATCAAGAAATGCAATAAAAGTGCAGTTGTTATAGCACAGCAGTGATCAAAAGCAGATGTAGAGATCTGGGCAATGACAAAGGCACTTTGAATTAAAGTGATTTTCCCACTTCCTGTAAAATAAAGACAATTGCAGTTCCAATGGTGCTGAGGCTTGAGGCACTGGACTTCAGGACACAAGATGACAGCTCTCCTCTCCTGGGGTGGTTGTGGCCCCAATGGATTCTGCTGCCACCGGGTGGAGGACGGTGGCATCGCGAAATGGGAGGAGGCAGCAAAGTCGGGAGGGCACCTCGGAACGTAGCACACATGCACGCCCAGGGAATGGGGTGGACAAAAATGGGGAAAAACACAGATAAAAGCATTAAAAAACAAACAGTTGGTATCAAAAGGACTCAAACCTTAAAAGGTTCCCAAAAATCTGGATTTCAGGACATTCCATTCTCAATTACCAAAGGCATCTGTATGAAAACAGGGTCGTTGTCCCTTTGACTTCATCTGTTTCTGTTGCTTTTCTGTCTTGAAGTCATAATCCTCAGCTTGAGAAATCAGGACTGTTTCCATGCAACAGGTTATGATGTCATAAAGAGAGGATTATGATGTCACAACAGGAATAAGCAATGCAAACTGATTATGTCTTGGGGAAAATGATCATGTTTTAATAAAAATGTCTTCAGTGCTAAAAATTCACAATTGGTGGCAATTTTGTATAGCTGAGCTCTGCCAAGATGAACTGTGAATTTGTTGCTGAAATAGGAAAATGGTTTTAAGAAATGATAAACAGCTACAAGCACAGGTGGTTGTGAGATGTGACCTGAGATATCAGCCACATATGCAACAGGGATACACTGAAGGGGCAGGATGCACTGTAGCAGTCCCTATTCATATTTGAATAACTGTTTGTTTTCTTCATCTCTCTCTCTCTCTCTTTCTTCATGTGAGCCTGTGGTTGAGTGGTTAGAGCACTGGGACAGTATTCTGGGGGCCTCAGTTCAATTCCCAGCAGGTCACATTATTTTTTATTGCCAGTTAGCTCTGTTGGTTAGAGCATGGTGCTAATAACACGAAAGTCAAGGGTTTGATCCCTGTATGGGCCACTAGAGTTTGCATTGTGAGCCTGTGGCTAAGTGGTTAGAGCACTGGGATGATATTCAAGGGGCCTGGGTTCAATTCCCAGTAGATTATATTATTTCTTTTCCAGCTCAGTGGCACACTGAACATGTGTTCACTTAGTAGGCAAAGGATCAATGGTTTAAATTCAGGCAGACTTAGTATGAATCCTGGCAGGGACTTAAACATTTTTGTATGGCTTGCATCCATCCAGGAATGGAGTGGCAGTCCTCAGTACATGGTTGAAGTGTTACTTCAATGGGCATTTAAACTAGCTAAGGAGGGTGGCCGAAGGCAAAGAGGTTGCAGAAACTGCCTCCCCCAAGCTGTGATAGAGGGTAGAGAATTTCTGGGGGAAAGGATTCCCACCAAAATGAAGGATGACCAAGGGTGCAAGGGAGGAAGGGGGAAAGAAAAGCAGGTAGTATGCAAAGGAAAAGAAGGGAGAAACATAGAAACATGGAATTTGATGGCAGATTAGCTGGGCCAAGCGGTCCTTGTCCGCCCATTTCCCTACCTAAAGGATAAGCTGCAGATCCTAGTTAACCAACAGCCTACTTCCTCCTACCCCCCCACTAGAAATGCCTCATGTCTGTCCCATGCATTCTTGAATTCCCCACTCTTTTTGACTCTACGACCTCCTCAGGAAGGCCATTCCATGAATCTACAACCCTCTGTGTGAAGAAATACTTCCTCACATTACCTCTGAGCCATCCTCCCTCTATCTTTAAATTGTGCCCCCTTGTTCTTGCACATCTCTTTTTCTGAAAAATGCTACCCTCTTGGACTTTACTGATTCCCTTGAGATATTTGAAAGTTTCTATCATATCCCCCCTCTCCCTCCTTTCCTCAAGGCTATACATCTTAAGCTCCTTTAGTCTTTCTTCATATGTCTTCTGGTGCAGACCCTGCACCATTTTGGTTGCCCTCCTCTGGACAGCCTCCACCCTGCCTATGTCTTTGCGGAGATGGGGTATCCAGAACAGTACACAGTACTCCAGGTGTGGTCTTACCAACTGTCTGTACAGAGGGCCAACAACTTCCTGTTTTCTACTGGTGATGCCTCTTCCTATGCATCCCAGTATCCCCCAGACCTCCTTACTGCCTTCTCACATTGCTGGCCCACCTTTAGGTCATCTGATATGATTACCCCCAGGTCCCTTTCCATTTTTGTTGTTGTCAGTATCTCACTCCCCACTGTGTACTCTTCCCCTGGGTTTTTGTTTCCCAGGTGCATTACTTTGCACTTCTTTGCACTGAATCTAAGCTGCCATTCATTTGACCATTCCTCCACCCTTGCCAAGTCCCTTTTCATCCTTTCCACCCCACCTTGCGTATCAACCCTGTTGCAGATCTTTGTGTCACCTGCAAAGAGACATACTTTCCCTTCCAGTCCCTCTGCAATGTCACTTATAAAGACATTAAAAAGGACCAGCCCCAGTACTGAACCCTGCAATACCCCACTAGTGACTCCCCTTTCTTCACTGTGGACTCCATTTACTATTACCCGCTGCGTTCTGTTGTCCAGCCAGTGTTTTAGCCAAGCTACCACCCTGGGACCTACTCCTAGGCTGGCTAATTTATTTATTAGTCTTTTGTGTAGGACTGTTTCAAATGCCTTGCTAAAGTCTAGGTAGGCCATGTCCACAGCCCCTCCCAGGTCTACTACTTTGGTCACCCAATCAAAGAAATCGATTAGATTCATCTGATGTGACCTTCCCGCTGTGAATCCATGCTGCCTTGGGTCCTGTGCCCCACTGTCCTCTAGGTACTCAACAGTTCTTTCCTTCAGGAGTGATTCCATCATTTTCCCTACCACTGAGGTCAAACTGACAGGACTGTAGTTTCCTGCCTCTGTCTTGTTCCCACTTTTGTGAAGGGGAATAACATCCACCCTCTTCCAGTCTTCAGGTACCACACCATCCTCCCATGATTTATTAAAAAGGGTAGTCAGTGGTGTTACTAGTTCTTCCGTTAGTTCTTTTAGAATTCAGGGGTGAATCCCATCAGGCCCCATTGCTTTATCCACCTTCAGTTTTAAGAGTTCTTTCAGAACCCTTTCTTCTGTGACAGGACTAATATCAACCCCCCCATCCAGAGTGCTTCTATTCACTGGATTAGGTATCTCACCCTGCTTTTCCAATGGGGATACTGAGCAGAAGCAGTTGTTCAGTATCCCTGTTTTTTCACTGTCGCTCTCTGTCCAACCACCTTCCTCTTTATTCAGCCTCAATATCCCGCCCTTAGACTTTCTTTTCTCCCTAATGTACCTATAAAAGGTTTTATCACCTTCTTATTCGAGTTGTCTATCTTTTCCTTGGTTTGAGCCTTTGCTATTCTGACTGCCTTCCCTGCTTCCTTCTGCTTTAACTGGTACAGTTCTCTGTCCTACTCCTTCTCTGTTTCCTTATACTTCCTGAACGCTATCTTTTTCTCCCTTACCTTCCCCGCCACTTCTTTTGAGAACCACAGTGTTTTTTTTTGTTTTGATATGTTTATTTGCTTCACACAAAGGCTTGTTGCCTCTGTGATGGCTGTTTTGATGTTTCCCCATTGTTGCTCCACCCCACCTTGTTGCCTGTTTGCTAGTGCTTTTCTGAGGCATTCTCCCTTTTTGACAAAATCAGCCCTCCTGAAGTCCAGTACCTTCACTTTTGTATGGCTCGACTCTTCAGCTAAGTTTTTCGTGAACCACACTGTTTGGTTCATACTAAGGTTCATACTAAGGTTATGTGAAGAGCAAGGGGCGTTCGCCCATAACGCTCTTATACTAAACCAAAGGATAATATGATAAGGTAAAGCCACTGCAAATTAACTGATCAAGTCTATACTTGAAAATGTTCTTATTTTCACTATTAACAACACTGATAGGTAGATTGTTCCAAGGACCCACAGCTCTTAATGTGAAAAAATATTGTCAGCTTTTATGCCTAAATGTATTCCTAATTAATAGTAAGGGATGACCTCTAACATTATAAGAATATTCTTTAAACTGTAGACTTAATTCAGTCATAATGACCAGGTCTTTAATTATATCAAAAAGAAGAAGCAAATCACCTCTAAGATGACGGGTAGATAAAGACATTAATTTTAGTATTTGAAGCCTATCATTATACTTATTATTCTTTAATCCCGAAATTTTCTTAGTAAACCATCTTTGAACATTTTCCAAGGAATTACTAGCAATTTTCTTATAAGAAGACCATAACTGAGCAGCATATTCCAAGTGAGGCCTAACATAGGATCTAAACAGAGGTACAAGGACCTCACATTTACATGAACTAATATTACGTAAAATAGACCACATTACTGTGTTGGACTTATTAATAGTATCTTGAATATGCTTATTATAAGACATGTCATTGGAAATACTAATACCCAGATCTTTTTCATCAAGAGAGCTAACTAAATCTGTTCTATTAATTGATACGTATATTCTGGGTTATTAGATCCCAAATGCATAACTTTGCATTTGTTCAAATTCAGTTTCACCCCACTAATCTACCCAGACAGTAATATTATTTAGGTCATTTTGTATAATAGTGGAGTGCATAATATCTAAACATGGACTACCAATGTTTACATCATCAGCATATTTGATAGAAATAGACTGGCATTTATCAGTCAAATCCACAATAAATGCCTGAAAAGACAAGGTCCCAACACAGAACCCTGTGGGACACCGCTAGAAACATATCCTTCCCTTGAGCTGAATCCGTCAATAAGAACACACTGTGTTCTATTTCTCAACCAATTGCCGATCCAATTTATACTATAACGGTTGATATTAATGTCACTTAACTTAGAAATCAGCACCATATGAGGCATAATGTCAAATGCTCTACTAAAATCGATGTAAATAACATCACATGGAATGTTATGATCCAGATACTCACTAATATTCTCATAAAAAGAGAGCAGATTGGTAAGGTAACTTCTTCCCTTCCTAAACCCATACTGTTCAGTATCATGATTATTTAGGACTGGTGTAATAATATCTTTTATTAGACTCTCCAATACCTTACAAACTGTGGAGGTCAAACTGATAGGTCGATAGTTCTCACAGTTATCTTTTAAACCCTTTTTATGAATAAGTATGACATTTGCTCTTTTCCAATTATCTGGGACATAGTTTACCAATAAAAATTTTCAAATATAATTTTTAAAGGCCATACAATATATTTGGCTAGTAAAAATAGTAAATGTCCAGCCAGTCTATCAGGGCCCGAACAATATTTACCCTTTAAGGAAATCAATTTATCATAAATATGTTTTCCATCAAAGCTTATGATAGAATCGATCCCACTGTTAACACTTACAGGGAAGGTATCCAAATCTGTAAAACTTTTACAGAACTCTGTATTAAATATATCGGCCATCTTATTAGGATCATGCATGATATCACCATGATGTACAATAGGACCAACCTGGCAACCTGGTTTCCTTAAAAAATTGATATAGGAATAAAATTATTTCATATTATTCTTATTTGCAGATTTTGCTAATCTAGATTCCCAAGATGATTTAGCCCTCTTTATAGATGATTTACATTTGGACTGTATCTTTTTATATGCCTCCCAGGTAATGTTAGATTTATTCCTCAAATAAACTTTATGGGCTGGATATTCAAACTGCGCCATACATAGGCGCAAGCCCTTGAGCTGCGCAAAATAGTTGCGCTGGGGTGTGTCCTGGGCGATATTCAAAGGAGTTGCACTATTGAGCAACTCCTTTGAATATCACCCCCCAGACACAGCCACTGTGCATGGCGCAGTGGAACTTGTGCCACTGCAAGTTGACAGAGCGGAGCATTCGACTTGTGGCGGCGCAAGTACCATTGCGCCATGCGCAAAATCACGATATTCAAAAGGTGACATGCAAATGGGGCTATAATTCATGCAAGGCGCAGGGGGGCATTTGAATGTGATTATGTCCCCATTTGCATGCCATTAGCATGTAGGTGCGCCGATCCCCGAGGACTTGCACCTGGCACCCTGCCAGCAGCCGTCGGGCACCGACGCCCCCTTCAGCCCGATCGCGGGCTTTATGTGTAATAAATCCCAACCCCCTCCCGTACGTATCCCTGGTGGTCCAGTGGACCAAAATGCCCGATCGCAGGCGGTATGTGTAATAAACCCCCGTACATATCCCTGGTGGTTCCAGTGGACCGAAATGACCCGATCGCAGGCGGTATGTGTAATAACCCCGAACATAGCCCTGGTGGTCCAGTGGACGAAATGCCCGATCAGGGTGGTGTGTGTAATAAAAACCACCCCAGACATAGCCCTGGTGGCTAGTGTCCCCCACCCACCCATGAGCCCCACCACCCCTCCCCGGCAGCAGCGGCGGCAGCATCCACCCGCCTGCCGACTGGCTGCCCGGTAGGGCTGCACACCATTGGTGCAGAGCAGAGCCAATGGTCGTACGCATCCACATACCGTAGATGACAGTCCACATCATTCACAAATCTGAACTGTCATGTATGGTATGGGCTGCACGCCCATTACTCTTGCTCTGCACCAATAGGCATCTGCCCTACCGGAAGTCAGTCGGCGTGGCGGATGGCAGGCGGGTGGGATGCTGCCGCCCGCTGCTGCCGGGGGAGCGGGTGGTGGGCCTTGGGTGGGTGGGTGGGGGACACTAGCCACCAGGGCTATGTTCGGGGTGGTTTTATTACACACACCGTCATGATTGAATTTCGTCCACTGGACCACTCAGGGCTATGTTCGGGGGTTATTATTACATGGCACCACGATCGGGCATTTCGGTCCACTGAACCACCAGGGATATGTGTAATGGAGAGGGGAAGCTACATTGTTGCCCGCGATAGCTGGTGGGGAGACACTATGCCCACATCCGCTGCACGGGGCACAGGGACTGGGTTAGGCCAGCCACAGGTGGCAGCTGCTGTGTGTGCCCTGAAATACAGCAGTTCAACTGTGGGTGGCCCTCGACTTAAGCCTTATTTTTTGGGCTCAAAGTCCTGCAGGCGCAGGTTGGGGGTTGTGCCTGCACAACTCTGCACAGCCCGGCTGAATATCGGGCTGTGCAGTTTATGCATGGTTCCTCCTCCTTCAGTTCAGCATGCATTCATTTGCATTGCGCTGTTGCTCAGCATGTGTTTCTGTGGCAGCTGCCTCTGCTGAATATCGCAGAATGGAGCAGTTTGACTTGCGCAGGCGCAACCCTATTGCGCATGGCGCAACCCTTTTGAATATCTGGCCCTATATGTTTTCTTTTTTCTGTTTATTAATTTATTTATAGATGTATTAAGCCATTTTGAAGACCTTTTTCTGGTCTGACCCTTGAACTTAGAAGGGATATGGTTATCTCTTATATTTGAGATAACAGATTTAAATGTAAGCCAACAGTTTTCAGGACTTGAGTTAGATAATACAGAATTCCAATCAATCTCCTCCATAACCCTATCAACAGACTTCAAATCTATGTTATTATAGAGATAAATAATAAATTTGTTATTAGTAGAAGGAAATATTTTCTCAATAGCGAAAAGGATAGTATTATGATCACTTCCTGCTATTGGATCTTGAACACTCAGGTCAATAATTGGTAGTGAATCACTACTAATTACCAGATCCAAAATATTATCCTCCCTAGTAGGCCTAGTAACATGTTGTATTAAATTAAGCTCAAGACAAGTGGAGAGAAATTTATTTCCCTTGCCACCTGTTGCAGTAGATTTAGACCAGTCAATGTTTCCAAAATTGAAATCGACGACAATTATAACCTGTCCAGTTTCACATGCCAGTTCAAATTCTGTTATGATTGCAGCTATTACATAGACTGGTGAACTGGGAGGATGATAACAACTACCAAAAATAAGAAAATCATTTTAGTTCAAATAAAATTTGACCCAAATAGTTTCAGTAAATATGTTATGTGTTTTTATGCAATTAGTAATGTCAACTGTATTTAGATTGGTTTTAAAAAACAAGGCTACACCACCACCCCTTCTAGTTGGTCTGTTTAATCTGTATCATTTATAATCACTCAGGCACCCTTCCCATAAAGATTTATCATCTCCCCATGTTTCACATATGGAGATAATATCCACATCATAATCTAAGGTTTTTAGCTGTAGCTCATCCATCTTTTTAGTTAAACCTCTCGTATTGAAGCTGAGGACATGTATTTTTTTATTCAATAATGGAGTGTCACTTATTTTAATGGGGGTGGTAATTGTTTAACCTTTCCCCTCACCCCACAATCTAGTTTAAATCACCATCAATCAGTGATAAAAACTGGTTACTCAAAACAGCATTTCCCCTTCAACTTAAATGCAGTCCATCCCTACTAAACAGATCATTTCTGCCATCAAAAATTTCCCAATGACTAATACAACTGATTTCTTGTTGGAGGCACCACTGGTGAAGCCAGTTATTAATGATCTTGATTTTATGATTAAGATTGAATGAATAACAGGGTACAGGAAGTATTTCAGCTATATTGATTTGACAGCCAACATCCACCAATTTGTTTCTTAACCCTACAAAAGCAGACTTAATATCCTGAATTGAATCATGAAGGATATTATTAACACCCACATGTATAATTACTAAAGGATTATCACCACAATTATACAAAATATTGTCTAACACACTAGAAATGTCGCAAATCTTAGCACCACTGAAACTTGTACATGTTCTATTAACTTTATCTGGATTACAAATAGCTCTATCCAGATACTTAATCATGGAGTCACCAATAACCAAAATCTGTTTATTGGTATGATCTGAAGGGGAAGTACTGCAATTAGCATTGGGTACATCCGAATTTTGTAAACCAATATCCATTGAGAAGTCAATCAGGGGTTGATCAGGAACAAACAATATCAAATCCGAGGAAGTGACATTACTTGTTAACAATGAGTCATGTCTATCATTATTACCAATTGAACTATGAGATAATTTATTGACATCAGGTGGCTGACAAAGCAAAGGTTGAAAACAATCAAATCTATTTGATAATGGGATAGAATAGTGTTCAGCCTTTCTTCCTTTTTTTGTTCTTCTGGAATTTTGAGCTATATACCAACCACAATCATTTTCCTCTTCATTTACATCGTCCTCCCTAGCTCTTTTTTTGTTTAGGACTACATTTATAGGGGATACAGATTTAGAGGGTACGGGGTAGATAATAAATTATCACCCGATTGCTGACCATTTACTACCTCGTGTAGTGAAGTGACATCAATGGGACACTGGGTATTATTAATGATGTGAGGATCAGTAAACTGATTAGAGGCATTTAAACTATTAAACCGATCAAACATATTGTTTTGACTAGTTTCTGTTTCAATCTTAAGGAAAATAAATGTATCTCCTGTTTCAATTCAATATTCTCCAAACATTTGTTACATTGATAGACCTCATTTGAAATAATCTCAATAACACCAGTAAACATTTTACACAATATGCACTGCATCCCTAAAACACCTGAATGAGCTGTCAATGCAGAATTGTTTAAATCAATTAAATCCTGTGAAGCCATAATGCAATTCACTTTATTTTATTTCAAACACAATGTAAATTTTCAAAAATACGAATATATACTTACAAATACGTTTAACTGTACTTAATTACACAGAATTATGAGCCCTTCTATCCCTCTAGACCCTCTAGACATGCGCTGACGCACGTGTCTCGGTGCATGTCTCCATGCGTGAGAGCCACGCTTCCGCTTGCGTGCTTGCAGAGATGCAAGCAGATATAGCTGTAGACCCGGAATTGCTTCAGCGGGTCACGAGTCCTTTAGTGCCCAAAATCAGTACTTAAATACACAGTTGTGCCTTTAAGGTATAAACTCCCCACTGCACACTAGCAGAAACTGACCCAGTTTGCTAAACTTAAAATTATCGCTTTGGTGGTCGCTTGTTCCCAGATGGCTACCCACTTCAAGATCGGAGATCCTCTCTCTGTCCCCATTTGAGAGTACCAGGTCTAAGACTGCTCCCTCCCAAGTGGGTTCCAAAACTAGCTGTCTGAGGCATGCCCCTGTAGGGCACCAAGAATGGCCCGCTCTTGGATATGGCTGCAGGAAAGGTGCTCCAGTTAACATCTGGCATATTCAGGTCCCCCATCGGCAACATCTCCCCCTTCTCTGCCATCCCAAGGATGCCTTCTATTATTTCCTTGTCCATTTCCTCCCCCCTGAGATGGGGGTCTGTATACAACCCCTGCACGGATTGTGGAGCCATTTCCAGTCTCCAGTGTGACCCACAGTGCCTCCTCTTCTCCCAGTTTACCCTTTAGATCTGTTGCTTTGATCCCTTCCCTTACATAGAGAGCTACTCCTCCTCCTCTTCTTCCCTCCCTGTCCCTCCTGTAGATTGTGTACTCTGATATGTTGACAGCCCAGTCATGGTTCTCTGTGTACTATGTTTCTGTGACTGCTGCGATATCCAGGCATCCCTCTTCCATCACGGCCACCATTTTGGGGAGCTTTTTACCTAGACTACGGGCATTGGTACTCATTACCCTCCATTTTTTTATGGCTTTATTTCTTTTTACCCCATCCCTGTCCTTACTGCCTTTGTCTTTTTCTCCATTTACCCCTGCCCTTCTCCCTATCGACTGCTCTATCTTGGTGTTTACCTCACTCACTACCCTGATTTTGGGGGGGACTAGGATTTCCCTTCTCCTTGTCAGTGCCTCCCCCTTGGCTAGTTTAAATGCTTGCCAATGAAGCATTTAAACCTATTACCTAGGTTCCTGGTTCTCCTCCTGGATAGATGCAGACCATCACACCTGTATAGGCCTGCATCCCTCCAGGTAGAGCCCCAGTTCCCAATGAAGCCAAATCCCTGAGCTCTGCACCAGTTTTTCAACCAGTCAGTGAATCCCATGGTGTGGAGTACACTAGCCTCGTCCATGCCATAGACAGATAGCACTTCCGAGAAAGTTACCGTGTGTACTACTTGTCTAAAGCCCCTCCCCAACTCCACAAACTCCTGTTGCACTGCTCTGATCCCATTCTCAGCCAGGTCATTTGTCCCTAGGTGGATAATGACATCCACCTCACTCCCCCTTTCAGCTGCTCCCACAATCCTGAGGATTCATTTCCTGTCCTTCCAAGCCATGGCGCTGGGAAGGCACTTTACCTCCATTTCCCCTCCCTCCCCCAGTTCTACCCCCCTAACAACTGAGTCCCCCTACCAAGTGTCGTTTCCTTCCCCTGTGGGGTCCTGTGCCACCCTCCTGTGGGTCTCCATTGTGGAGGTTCCCAGCATCCTCCTTGGTCTCCACTGCAGGTGCCTCCATAAAGGAACCATGCTCCACAAGAGTGGCGAATGAATTGTGGAGAGGCACAACTAGAGGGATGCACCTCTGCTCCACCGCCCTCACCTTCCCTGAGCCCACCATGGTCCAACCACTCCTCTTTCTTGGCAACCTCTGAGGTAGTGGCGGTGGCCTGGGTGGTCCCTGGGTGGCGGGAGCAGGTTTCTCGAATCTTTGCCAGGTCAGCATTGAGACAAACAACTTCCTCCCTCAGACCCAAGAGGTGCCTGCAAATAGGGCAGCAACGCAGTCTCCAGAATGTCTCCCGGAAGACTGCTGCTCCACAGCCTGTGCATTGTACCACTCCCCACATGTCTGTGTCCCTTCCTGTTACAGATGCTATTCTTTTTTTTTTTTGTTCTTGTTTTAGTGTGTGCAAGCTTGTGAGTGTCTCTACCCCATATTCAGTGTGTTGTGCCTTTAAGGATATGAACAGGTGTATTTTGTTAGAAGTTTTGGGGAAGTGATGTCAGAACCCCTGCTATAAAGGAAGTTATGTACTTGGGGCGAGTGAGGTGAGGGGCAGGGTGGGTGAGAGTAAACCTATGCTGTCCAGAAACAATGAACTACAACTCTGTCCCTCCACCCCGGGGAATGCCTTCCTTCCTTCCTTTCAGACACCTATTTCACAGAGGTTAAGTAACAAGTCTAGTCATAAATGACTGCAAAGATCTCCCAGCTACAGTTCTTCCCTGGCAAATTAAAGTTAAACTAAGAAAAGTCAACCCCAAAAACAGAATCAATATCAGTTACTTACACAGGTCCAAAAAGTAATAATTCAATTCAGTGTAGTCTAGAAAATAACCTCCTTGATTTAAGGAAGCTTTGGCTGCTTTCTCTCTCTCTCTCTCTTTCTGTCTCAGCAGACAGAGACCACAAACAACTCCTGTTTTAAATCCACAGTTCAACTAGGCCCCTTTTAGCTCCTCCCCTTAACAGACACCTATTTCACAAGGTTAAGGACAACTAGACAACATGAGAAGGGACAACAGTAGGACTAACAAAATCTGGACAGCCATGTGTGCCAATGCTAGAAATCTAGAAAATAAGACACTGGACCTGGAGGCCACCATGGCTGAGGCAGGCTTGGATATTGTGGCCATCACCAAAACATGGTGTACAAACAACCATGACTGGGAAACGGTGATACCTGGCCTCATAATGTTTAGAAGGGACAGGGTAGGGTAGTGGTGCCTTATGTTAAGGAAAACATAAAAGCAATAGAGATACAGGGATGATGGGAGGGTCGAGGTGTTGTGGGACAACCTCAAGTCTGGAAATGGAGCCACAATTTGCATGGAAATGGTATAGAGGCCTCCGACACAGGGAGAGGTCACAGACAAAGAGATTTTGGAAGATAGGAAAAATGGCTATGAAAGGGGAGATGGTGCTGGTGGGGGCTTTATTATGCCAGATGTAGAGTGCAGTCTACGTGCTGCAGCATCAGCTAGGAGCAGAAACGTCTTGTCTCCCTGCTGGGGGCATTCCTCATGCAGCTGGTTGGTAAACCCACTCAGGGCAGGGCAATACTGGACTTGGTACAAACAGGGAGAGTGGGAGTCATCTGGGAACCACTGACCATCACACAGTGTGGTTTAATATAAGCGCAACAGCGGAATCCAGCCACACAAGGGCGAGGGCTCTGGATTTCAGAAGGGCTGACTTTACAAAGATGGGGGAATGCATCCGAGAAGACCTGGCAGAAGGAGATGTCAAAGCGGGTGGAGGGGAAATTTCCAGGATAAAAAAGAGCACAGTAAAGGCTACAAACCTGTATGTCAGGCAAATAAGCAAAAGCAGAAAGAGGAGGAGACCATTATGGTTATCGAAGGAAGTGGCAGAAAAGGTAAAGGCAAAAACAGTGGCATTTAGAAGGTATAAGGAGATCCAGAGAGAGAGAGGACAGAGAAGTGTATCTAGGGAAATGGAGGGAGGCAGTAAAGAGTGCAAAAGTGCAAGCTGAGGAAAAAATAGCCCAGACAGTATCAAAAGGGGACAAGACATTTTTCAGGTGTATCAGTGAGAAAAGCGAGACCAAGGGAGGGATTGCACGGTTAATAAAAGAGGCAGGGGACTGTACTGAAGAGGACCATGAAAAAGCAAATATCTTAATATTTCTGCTTAGTATTCACAGTTGCGAGGTAAGGGGAGGTGAGCACCAAGAGATTGGGGGACAGGAAATGGACACCGGTCCCCTTTCTGAGGAAAGGGTCAGGAAAGCACTCACTAATTTGAGGGTGGATAAAGCCATGGGACCAGATGAGGTGCATCCAAGAGTGTTAAAGGAACTCAGGGAGGTGCTAGCTGCACCCCTGACAAACTTGTTCAACAGTTCATCGGAAACTGGCTTGGTCCAGGAGGACTGGAGAAGGGCGGACGTAGTCCCACTTCACAAAAGTGGTAGCAAGGAGGAGGCAGGAAATTACAGGCATGTCAGCCTCACATATGTGGTAGGGAAATTGATGGAAACACTATTAAAGGAAAGAATCGTGGAACATCTGGAATCCAATGGACTGCAGATCCTGAGGCAGCATGGCTTTACAGAGAAGAAGACATGTCAAACAAATCTGATAGATTGTTTTTGACTAAGTAACCAGGGTGTTGGATCGGGGGGGGATATGGCTTACTTGGACTTCAGCAAGGCCTTTGACACTGTTCCTCATAGAAGGCTGGTAAACAAGTTGGGAGGCATGGGGGTGGGCAGTAAGTTAGTAGCCTGGGTAAAAAACTGGTTAGGAGATAGGAGGCAGAGGTTGGTGGCAAATGGAGCTCGCTCCGAGGAGGGAAGAGTGACTAGCAGGGTACCGAAGTGGTCAGTAGTGGGGTCAGTCCCCTTTACCATCTTTATTAATGGCATAGTAGAGGAACTGGAAGGGAAGGTCTGCCTCTTTGTGGAGGACACCAAGATCTGCAACAGGGTAGACACTCTGGAGGGGGTGCAAAGAATGGAAAGAGACTTGAAACGACTGGAGGAGTGGTCAAAAGTTTGGCAGCTAAGGTTTAATTCAAAAAAGTGCAAAATAATGCACTTGGGTTACAGAAATCCGGGGATGCAGTACAAAATGGTGGGAGAGATACTAGCAGCAACCAAGCAGGAAAGAGACCTGGGGGTAATCATATCAGATGACCTGAAGGTGGCCAGACAACATGATTGAGAGAGCTTGCGGGATGCTGGACTGTATAGGTAGGGGCATTAGCAGCAGGAAGAGGGAAATGGTGTTGCCACTATATAGATCTTTGGTAAGACCCCACCTGGAGTACTATACATCCAGATTTGAAGGCCATATTTTAGGAAGGACATACACAGGATGGAGGCCACCCAAAGGAGGGCTACCAAGATGGTACAGGATGTAGATCAAATGTCCTATGAGGAGAGGCGAAAGGAGTTAAACATGTACACCCTGGAGGAGAGGAGGGATATGATCGAGACCTTTGAATACCTCAAAGGGGTGACTAAAGTACAAGTGGGAGGTATTTTTCAGAGGAAAGGGTGCTCCAGAACAAGGGGCCACAATATGAAGCTGGAGGGGGGTAGGTTTAGGACAGATGTGAGGAAATACTTCTTTACAGAAGGGGTGGTGGATGCCTGGAATACTGTTCCAGCGGAGGTTGTTAGGGCGAAAACAGTGGTGGGATATAAAAAAGCCTGGGAAAAACACAAGGGAATCATAAAGGATAGGTAAGGGGTGGAGGGTTCTACAGTGTAAGCAATGCAACAAAAAAGGGCAGACTGGATGGGTCATGCAGCCCTTATATGTTGTCACCTTGTATGTTTTTTCTTTCATGTATTTATTGTGTGAAGTTTTGTGATCATGAAAGGTGTTGGATTAAAAGAACTGAAAACTGAAGCCGTCTGTTTAGCCACATGACAGGTACAGCATGGACAATCAGAGTACAAGCTTCCCCACACTACCCTGTCAATGTGCCTCAGTCTTGTCACGGAGGGACTACTGAGACATTAGTTCAGACTCCATGCCATTTCAATCCTTGGCTTCTCATGAGAATGACAAGTGTACTAAGTGCCAATGCTGTTGGTGGTTGTGAGATGTGGACACATGCCCAGAGCCCACTGAGATCTGGTCTGAAACCACCACATTTCACTTCACATAGGCACCTGAACAGTCCTCAGGTGACAATGGCTTTTGGCCACTATCGACCTGTGCTGGATCTGAACCAGTGACCTAGAGGTCAAAGGCTTCTAAACCAGCATAATTTACTGAGCCATCCAGTTCCCTCTTTTAATTTATTTATTTTTCTTTTTGTTTTCTGTCTCTCTGGCCTCTCTGGATATACCCCCGCATCTAATGCTTCACCTAGTGACATCATCCACTGCAATTAATCAATGGCTCCTGACACAGATACTGCTATTTGTATGCCCTTCTACACTGATGAAAATGGAGCAGCTCCTCAATATTCTTTTCTTCAAAGTACCAGCCTTTGCAAGTAGAAGTATCAGCACCAGAAAACACAGACAGATTGCAACCAATGATGTCACTGCTTCTACAGTGTGTACTAGGTCATAGTCATTCAGATGGCACCTGCCCAACGTGGGGCAGGGAGGGTCTGTGCCAGTCATCATCCAACACTCTTCCCACAGTCATGGATGGGCTTGTAAGGACAAGGGGTATTGGGTGTTGAGTGGGTTGGCCAGACAGCAGAGGGGGGCATTAGATTACAAGGGTAGAATTCATCTTACATCAAAGATCGGGGCAGAAGGGGAGTACCACTGGCCCACCAGGGCTGATTATTCAGGTTAATGCTGAGCGGGCCCTGCGATTCCTGCTGCGGTGCCGGGATCCACCCCAGTCAGCTGCAACCTCCAGCTAAGACCCACCTAACATCTCCTGCCTGCCAGGTTAGCCCTGAGCGGGCTCTGCCATTCCTGCTGCAGCATCGGGATCCACGCCGGTCAGCCGCAATCTCCAGCTAAGGCCAGTCCTACCTCTCCAGCCTGCCAGGTTAGCCCTGAGCAGGCTCCGCCATTTCTGCTTCGGCACCAGGATCCACCCCAGTCAGCCGCAACCTCCAGCTAAGACCCGCCCAACTTCTTCAGCCTGCCAGGTTAGCTCTGAGGGAGCTCCACCATTCCTACTGCGGCACCGGGATCCACCCCGATCGGCCGCAAACTCCAGCTAAGACTGGCCCGATCTCTCCAGCCTTCCAGGTTAGCCCTCAGTGGGCTCCGCCATTCTTGCTGCGGTGCTGGGATCCACCCCAGTCAGCTGCAACCTCCAGCTAAGACCCAGCTGACCTCTCCAGCCTGCCAGGTACACTACTGAGCTCAGGGACTGTAAGGTTTGAAACCTGCTTTCCGACTGGCCAACTACGCTTTCTCCAGTGTATCCATTGGTGGATACCTGCACTGGCTGCTTTCCTATTGGACTGTTTCCCTCTGTGCTTTTAACTTGATTTCCGGTGCTTTTTCTTGCGCTTTTTCTAATATTCAGACAGCCACTTCTGCTTTCAGAAGCAACCCGTAGCAGCTGGTTATTTAAATTTTTCAACTTACGATTCTGCTAGTAATTTAGCTTGTATAGTTCAGTCTAAGCTACATGAAATGACTCTGTTTACTATGCTACTAGGAATTTAAATTTCAGCTGCCATTTCTGCTAATCAGTGTAACCCTGACAAATTGCCAAAGTGATTTCTGCTTAAGCTACAGTTTGAAGTCTAGTGTCTAGGAACTGTATATCTAATTCTGTGCCTTATTTAAAATATTTGCCTAAGTAATTTTTTGCTTGCTACGCAAACTGTGCTGTTAACCCTCTGCCTCTTCCATTCTGGTGGCCACCTGAAAGTGCTGCCCATCTCAACTTCTACTCCTGTTCCTACTTCTCCTCGCTCTGCTCCTCCAGCTGCTCTCACTGCTGGACCCCTGTGGTGACCCCCACCTCCCGCATCCTCTCCTCCACACCCCTTATTCACACTCACTCCTCTACCTATTATCTAAACAGCCCCCCCAGACCCTGCTTCTCCATTGTTCTGTTTCCCTATTTCACGGCATGTGCTAAACTTCTTCCCCCTTCTTTACTCAAGTTAGCCATGAGCGGGCTCCGCCATTCCTGCTGTGGTGCTGGGATCCACCCCAGTCGGCCGCAACCTCCAGCTAAGACTCACCCGACCTCTCCAGCCTGCCAAGTATGCTACTGAGCTCGAGGACCGCAAGGTTTGAAACCCTGCTTTCCAAATGGCCGCCTACACTTTCTCAGGTGTATCCATTGGTGGAACCATAACTGGCTGCTTTCCTATTGGACTGTTTTGCTCTGTGCTTTTAACTGGATTTCTGGCATTTTTCCTGGTGCTTTTACTGAAATTCAGACTGCCGCTTCTGTTTTCAGAAGCAACCTGTAGCAGCTAGTAGTTCCCTGTCGGCACTACGCACCTGCTCCCCACCTGCCTTATCTGTGCTATTATATTTATAGCCACCTCTCTTGTGAATAACTGTCTACTTTCCCCTCCACAGATTATATTATGCAGCCACTAAAGGGCCAATTACCAAAGCCATTCCACCTCAGGACTGCTTTAACCACTGCCTTTATTCCTTCCTCTTCTCGCTCTCCTACCCATCTGCAACTTCACTTACTCAGCCCTCCTTTCTCTTATTTTCAGGTCACTCTAACCCCCCCCTCCTCTTACAATGCATCTCTGTCTCTCCTCCCTCCCCCTCTTACTGTTCCTTACCCTCTCATTACAGCCTCCATTTGCACATTACCCACTGGAACCAGAGAGCCAAACCCCAGTCCGTACCCCTCATCTCCAGTCCCCTACTTTCATCCTTGCAATCACTCCTTCCTCTCTCTTTGAACCCTGGTCACATTCCCCTATCTGCCCCTATGCTTCTCTGACCTCTGTGTCAGCTAATCTTGCCTTTCTTCACCTAATGTTCTCCTTCTCACCCCCTTCCTACTCTTCCAGACCCAAGGTTTCCTCTACCTCCTCCTCCTCTCATAAGTGCCTTAAAATTCACTTCCTGATTATTGCCCTTCTCTTGCTCTCCTCAGGGAACATCCACCCCAGTCCTGGTCCTATTACATCATCCACATCAGGCCTTCCTTCTACTATGATTTCACCCTCCTTCACCCCCTCTGCTCTCCCAAAAGGACTCAAGCACCTACACTTAAACATCTGTAGCCTACAACTAAAAACTGACCTTCTCCAAACCATTGCGACTACCCTAAAGCCTGATATACTCATCATTATGGAAACCTGACTAAAGGACAGCTGTCTGACCACTCGGTCTCCATCCCAGGCTACTCTATATTAAGGCAAGACTGGGCTGGCAGGGGTGGTGGGGTTGCCATGTACATTCTCACCTCACTCCAATATTCTACTATATATTCAACTTCAAATCCAGCAACCCACAACACTCTAGCCATACAAGTGACCCTGCCCTTCACTCTCCCTATTTTCATAGCCAGTGTCTACTGCTGCCAAAACATGCAGCCAACTATCACACTCGACCTAGTCACCTCCTTCTCAGCCCTTTCTCAGTTTGATGAACTATACCTCCTGAGTGATTTCAACTTAAACTGGCTGTCACCGAAGTCAGCCAAAACACATAATGATATGGGAGCCCTAAGCCTCACCCAGCTGATTCTCAGAACCCACCTGCCCTAACCATAAGACACTAAATCATTCCCTGCTTGACTGGGAACTTACCTCCCATCCTCACAGAGTAATCAAATCTGGTATCCTTCCTGATGCCCTCAGTGATCATAACCCAATCTTCTTAGTCCGGAAAGAGCACAGGCCAAAATCCCCACATACAACCCTACAACTATACTCTTTTAACTCACTGAACCTGGAACCCCTACTGCACCACCTTACACTTACTTCTCAATCTTCCTAAATTACCTGCCCTCAGTCTGCTCCCCTTCCTCCTCCATACAAATGTATGCTGATGACACAGTTTTGTATGCATCTGGCTCAAGTCCTGCTGAGAATACAACCAGCTTGCAGCATGATTTCAACCAAGTTCAGCTCTGGTTTGCTAACCATCACCTCTTCCTCAATGCCAAGAAGACTCTCCATGATCTTTGGCACTAGGCAGAGACTCTCTAGGCTCCCCAACCTCCTCTCTTTCAACACCCTGGATGTGACTATTTTAAAGGGCACTTCCTCCTTCAGATACCTTGGGGTTTGGTTGGACCAACACCTCAACTTCTCTGAACCTATCAATGCCATCCTGAAAAAACTGCACCCCAAGCTTGGTGCCCTGTTCAGGAACCGTAGCTGCACCCCTCCAACGGTTAGGTGTGAACTTGTCCAGAAGATGACCCTCCCGATCTTTGACTACTGCAATGTAGTTTATGGTGCTGCTCCCAAATCCGCCCTGACTATACTGGACACCCTATTCCACTCTTTCTGCCACTTTGCCTTAGATGCTCCCTCTCGCACCCACCATTGTGATCTCTACCATGCACTGTCCCTCCCCTCTCTCTCACAAATAGACGTCTATCCTACTGCGCTAAGCTCACCTCTAAATACTGGCTGGGGGTACTCCCCAACTACCTCTCTTCCTCTTTAATTTGCCTATACCTATGCACTTATAATACACTTTTTGCCCCCCAGCACCTATCCCCTCTACCTGCTATTCTCTTAACTCTACCTATATCTAAGCTACCCTTATTACCAGTTACTTATTTTCCGTATTAGGTTCCTGCCTGTGATGCTCTCTCATTTCCCCTTCCTTGTCACAAATCTGCAAATTGTTACTGCCAATTGTTTTGTTTCAATGTATGTAACTTTGTGTAATATGCAGCTTAAATGTATTACTGTTAATACTCTATGTACCCCTTCCCCTAGATCGTGCTGGGAGATAAGCAACTTGTTCGGCGTGCTTTCCTGGTGAAACATTTCAGTAAATAAATTATTTATTTTTACATCGGAGATCAGGGTGAGAGGGTGGTACCAATAGAAAATCAGGGCTTATTTGTTTTTACATTAAAGGACTGGGGGGGTGCGTACCACTAGTCTGCCAGGGATTTGTATGTTTGAGAACAGGGACTGGGTGAGGATGGGGGCCATTGCCGAGGCTCTGCACAATGCCTCCATGTATACAAATGTGCAGAGATTGCATAGACCTGCTTATGGACAGATAATGGCATATAAATGTTCCTTAATGCCGTGCATGCCATATGTGGTCATTAGCATGCTGGCCTCTGAATATGGAAACTGGAGCAAAAGTGCTAGCCCATTTGGGATGCTCTATCCCCTTCTGCTCCTGGATGTCTATTGTCATCAGGAGGCTATTTTGTGCCGCAGATATGTACTCTGTGCGAGGCTACCATAGACTGCATAAATATGCCTTTGATGGACCGAGCTGTATTGCACATGGTGCTATAATTTGTGTGGTGCAAATGGCAGCATCCAAGTATCAGGGCCACAGAGTGCCAAGTGTATTTATTGTAAATGGTGAAAATCTGGATCCCTAATGGAAAATGCACAGACCTTTCTGACCAGTAGAAATTCAGGACATTATGTCATCATAGGAAAAGTATATCTTTCCTGTAACAGCAGAAAATAATTGTTCCAGGTGCAGATAACTTAGCCATTATTCATATCCACATGTTTGTTATCAACCCCACTCTGCAGAATTAGGCATAATAATGTAACACAAACAAAAAAGTGTACTTTTTGCTCTTTTTCAACCTATAAATGTGGTTATTTTACACTGCTTATACAAAATCACTCCATTTCTGATTGTTTCCAGAGTATTTTGATAACACAGGTACCAAATGCATGCAAACTTAACAATGAATTCTGTACACACCTGCCTATTGTTCTGTGCTTATATAGTAAATGCTGCCATACAGTACCCCATGCCCACATTTCCCAACAACCCCCAAACACCTTGAAGCATTATATTACCTGCTGGCTCAGTGGCGTACAAGGCTGAGACACTGGCAGTGTCTCACCTCTCGCCACACTGGTAACAGTGTCTCACCCCTCACCACACTGGTGACAATGTTTCACCCCTCACCACACTGGTGACAGTGTCTCACTCCTCGCCATACTGGTGACAGTGTCTCACCCCTCGCCACACTGGTGACAGTGTCTCACCCCTTGCCACACTGGTGACAGTACCTCACTCCTCGCCACACTGGTGACAGTGTCTCACCCCTCGCCACACTGGTGACAGTGTCTCATCCCTCACCACGCTGGTGACAGTGTCTCACCCCTCACCACGCTGGTGACAGTGTCTCACCCCTCACCACACTGGTGATTGTGTCTCACCCCTCATCACACTAGTGACAGTATCTCATCCTTCTCCACACTGATGACAGTGTCTCACCCCTCACCACACTGGTGACTGTGTCTCACCCCTCACCACACTGGTGACAGTATCTCACCCCTCGCCACACTGATGACAGTGTCTCACCCCTCGCCACACTGGTGACAGTGTCTCACTCCTCACCATGACAGGGCTGAACAACTGCCCTGCCAGCCCAGGAGAATAAAAACTTGAGACCTGCCAGAAGTGGGAGATAAAAATGTGATATTAACAAAAAAAAAAAAGAAGCATTGTGTTACTCAGGGAACAATATACATTGTTTTAAAGAGAAAAAAAAAGGACTTCTGGGCTGCTGATGGTCCAGCAAAGTGCTATACACTTTTATGCAGATGACCAGGGTTAGGGGTTCAGAAGTGTATCCGGGAAGTCACCTAGGTGGCTGGGTGGCCCGGGGGGCTGGGGCCCAGCCAGGGGAAGAAGGTGCCCTGGTTCCAGTGCCACAGCGATCAATTTGGTGGGCCAATGGGGCTTGTCTCCCCAGCAGGATGTTACTAAGTGCATCCATGGTGATGTGTATGGGGTCACACATCCTGCACCAGGCACTGGGGGGGGGGGCCAGGGAGAAAATCATGAAAACCAATGTGCACTGGCAGCCATGAATGATGACATTGATGCCCTGGGGTCTCTCCCCACATGGATCCTCACAGAGAGATGGGGAGAGTGGCAGCTGTGACTGTGGGTGCTGGAACAAGAACCTGAAGCAGGCGGAGGTGGCCCCTTTTGGTCCTAAAGCTATATGAACAACAAACAAAAAAAGCAAAGAAAATTAAGACTTAAGGGATCTGAAAGAGAGCCTCCTTGCCAAATGTTTGCTAAACATAATCCTCCTTTGAACAGGGCTCCACAGTTTTAACTACTGAAAAAAAAATAACATTTTGGTATTTTTCAACCAAATTTTTTGGTTGCCTTATACTATAAGTCCTACATCATCTCATGTTAGGCTACTCCAGGTGCACTGGCTGTGCAGGTACCTCTACCAAAGGACCCTTGGCACAACATGCTCCAAACCTGCTATGGCTGCATGTCTCTGTGGCATACCTTACTCTGTCAATGATATACTGTGGCCTAAGATTCCTTGAACTAAGTTCAGTCAGACAGGTGCTTGCTCTTCCATTTACGTGTTTTGAGACTCCCTCAACCTGCAATGTGGCCTCCAGTTCTGTTATAGATTCATATGGGCCTCTTTCTGGGGCAGGACCTCAGGCTCACGTACCGTCACAAGATTGGGCAGATCTCCACACTTTTGCTTTCCTGGCTGGAATGCCTGCTTGGACTGAGGATGAGGCAGGTGCCTATGTTTCTGCTTTCTCATTTTAGGCACTTAGACTTACTTTGCCTGGGGCTTGCTGCTGTGTAGATATATTTAGTTATTTCCACTTGTGGACTCAGAATTAGCGTTGGGGCTGTACCACACTGGAGCATTCTTATCAGCATCACCTGATACTGTTTCATCAGAGCGGGTACTGCTAAGGTGGTAGTTACTGTCAAACTCTGGATCACAAAAATCATCAATGTTGGACTCAGAGTTAATTATAACCTTGACAATCTCTGCTATGCATTTAGGTAATTCCATAAATTGGGGATACCAATTTCCAAACAACGTTGTGCATGAATTAAAAAAAATCAAAAATATTCACTAGTTATGATTAGTGAATTTAATAGGTGGACACAAGTACAGATGAATCACATTATTTGAGAAGCCCAAGTACACCCCCCCTTTTATTTTGAAGTCCAGCTCCATCTTGCCACAGATTTCCCTCATCAAAATGTGACATGTAAGACCACAGAATGTGCAGCTGCTTCTATAGACATTTTTCTAGCTGCACTTCAACAGCAATGTATGTCAGAGTCAACATTTTGGTCCATACCTTTCTATTCTATTTTAGACAGCCCCCATATCTCCCAACTTGTATGATACAACTTCCTTCCCCATTTTTAGTCTGCTTAGCACTTTACTTAAATGAGAGCTCCTTTTAATACGGCTCACATCAGGATTTTATCGGCATTCCTAAATGTTTTTGTACACCTGTTGTCCCATAAACTCAGGAAGCAGTGTCTGCTGTGTGCTAGTTCATTACAGTCACATGAAAGTGATCTTAAACAACGGGTGTTCAAAAATAACAGACTGCTGATGAAATCCAGGACTGGGCCATATAAAAAGGCATGGTCTTTCTAATTTTTCTACCTCATAAAAGTGGTAAAGCAGACTCAAAATGGGAAAAAGGGTATCATACAAATCTGGAGGCAAGGGGCAATCTAAAACAGTATACAAATTTACAGGTGAAAATCTTCATTGCTATTGTGCACTGTTGCTTTTAATAAAGCTGTTTAGAAAATAACCCCTGGTGCTGTCTTTTAATGCAGACATGTTCAGCCTGGTTTTAAATGTCCATAACATTTCTGATTCTCTCAAAGTTTCTGCGGCACATGTAACCTATGGTGTTCCAGCAAGTTAAATGACTCTCATGTCACACTTTGGCAACCCTTTTTCATGGATATACCCAAATCTGTGCCAAGAGTAACAGGTAGTATGGCTTGGAGGGCAGAACTGTGAACCAGGAGCCCCAGGATTGAAGCTCACTACTGCAACAGTGTGGCTCTGTGCAAGTCAGTGCTTGACTTGTCTGCTGTGCCTCGTAATATATCACTTTGCTATTTGAATCTCCCGATACAGCTAAAATCCAAGCAAATTTCTTTCCCCATTAGGAACTGTAAAGTTCCTTGGGATAGTTTGTATGAAAGTCACTCTACAGGTCTGTATACACTACCTGATCTGCTCCATTGCAAGAGGTGCAGATGAGTTGCACTGGTGCAGGTCACGCAGTGTAAACTGCTCGGTAGCGATGCAGGCAGTTCAGATGCAGTGTACAGTGATCCCTGTTTTGGACAGCAGCTGTACTGGTGCAGACATTTTTTGTTGGCATATGAACAAGTTGTTCCATGTGCACCAGTGCAGCCTCGTGACACACTGTGCCACGCCCCTCTCCTACAAGGACAGTGCTGTACCTGCCACTGTATGTGCTTAAAAAAAGATTAGATGAACTGCAGCTCCCTATGGCTTGTGTCAGATCACTGGGATGTGTATGCAGAGAAAAGATGTCAGCCTAGTTGTGATTCTGGGCTCGTACATTACTGGGCAGGCAGATAAAAAAAACATATTTTGTAGGTTCTCAGTAAAGTGTACTGCAACTGAGCTTCCAACTGAGCTGTGCCTCAAATCAGCACCTCCTCCCCCATCACCACCAGCCAGTCTCAATGGAAATGAGATTGAAACGCAGAAGTCAGAAACTGACCCTGCACTGATGTACTATGATAGCAGCACAAACGCAAGTCGAGAGCAGTGCCCATGGAGTGGCAGCTGAGTGTAGGAGACCACATTGTAGTTATAAAGTAGTGTAAACACACCTTATAAAACCAAAGTTTTGGCCTGCCAGTTATAGCACACAGGAGAGAATCTGAAGCCCCAGGTTTGAATCCTACTAATGTCCTTTACTCACAAAAAACAGTGTAAGGCTGTGCTTAACCACTCTGTAACAGCTCCTTTATCTGCACTGTGGTCTTTGCTGTTTGTATTTCCCTGTGCACCTAAATGGCAGAAATGATATCTCCCCTCCCTCTCCTGGAATATAAAGTGTTTTGGGTTAGTGTAAATAAAAGGCACTATAGTTTTTGCCTAGCAATTACAGCACGCACGTGAGAACCTGGAGGCCAAGACTTGAGTACTATTAACATCACCTGTTTACAGTGTGACTAAGCAAGTCTGGGCTGAACCACTTAGTAATACTTCCCTAATCTGTCACTTTGTTGTTTGTATATCCTAATGGGCCTAAATGGCAGAATAGTTTCTCCCATCCCTCTCCTGGATTGTAATGCAACTTGGGACTGATTTGTATAGCAAGCTGTTAGGGACATAACTCATAATCTCTGGCTGTAGAGTAAAACACATACACTACGTAGAGAAACACATATATCATATAGTGAAATATATACATCATATGGTGAAATGCATACACAATGTAGTGAACCACATACACTATCTACTGAAATATATACATCATATAGCAAAATACATATACTGTATACTGAAATACATATATCATATAGTGAAACACATACACTATATAGTGAAATGTTTACATCATATAGCGAAATACATACACTATATACTGAAATCCACATACTGAGTACTGAAAATCCACATACACTATATACTGAAACAAATGTACTATGTGCTGAAACATATACACTACCTATTGAGATGCATACACTATAGACTGAAACATCCACATATACTATCTACTGAAGCAAATACTCTATACATTATAACAAATACACTATATATTGAAATACATACATTATCTATTGAAATAAATACACTATGCATTGAAAAATCTGCATACACTATATACTAAAACAAATACACTACAAATTAAAAACACTTACCCTCTCTATTGAAAACTTTTGTATACTCTATATACAGAGAGAAATATATTACATACTGAAATATATACACAGTATATTTAAAAAAAACACATACACTATATACTGAAACACATACACTATGTATTGAAATACATACACTGTAGACTGAAAAAGATCACATACACTATATACTGAAATGGGTTACATTCTGAAACTACCCATCACCCTGCCCCTCCCCCTTGAATGGCCAGCAGCTGCGCCCCTTGTCTGTTGCATTCAGTTAGCTGCTGGCTTGAGGAGAGGATGTCTAAAACTGCAGAGCAGGAGGTAAACAAAACAGGGCTATCTCTTCTTCTTCTTCTTCTTCTTCTTCTTTATGGGGTTTTACATCTTGTTTTGCTTGCACACCTTTAATCAAATTTCAGAACATTGTGATGTGACAAGAAACTTTTAGAACTAATTTAAAATGCTGTAGTTTATTCTTTTAAATAAGTGATGCCTTCATTTACCGTTAGACATATTTGTATAGGAAGCTAATACTTAGGATATTCTTAACATACCACTCTCATACCATGTAAACACAGGGGACTGCATGCATTTTTCTAAGTTAAAGTTGTGATCATATTTATGTGTAATTAATTACTGTGTTGGTCCAGCAACTTATCTGAGCTGAATGCTTGGGAAGTGTACTGCAGGAGCTGTGAAAGTGTAAGCCAAATGCTTTCCTAGTTTGTACTCTGCTGAGTTAGTTTTGATTTAGTTTTTGGTTTTATTTGAATGTTTTGTTTAATAAAGGTTCTTGGTCAAGAAAAAAATATATATATATTGCAGCAATCGCTCAGGGCCTAATTCTCGTTAGGAGCTCAGCAGGCATATACATAATTTGCACTTTCTGTTCTGAATAACTTCACTGTGTTGCCTCACTGGTGGCTCTCACAGCTCCTAACCTCCCCATTACATATCTGCGGAGCATTGAAAGGTGGACAGAGCTTTGCCAGGCACTTGGTCTCCACTAATAAACCTGCCCTGGTCTAGCCTCATAGTGCATAGTTACGCTGTTTATATGATATGACTGTGTTATCGAGTTTGAGATTCCCAAACTGTGTTTTATTTCTTTTTCCATTGAGATGTTTATCTTCTAGGTCACCCACTGACCCCCTTGTGCACTGGCCTGTCCATCCACATCACCCAAAATCACCAGGACTTACCTGCTCTGAGATCTCCCATGCCCCCCCATGTGGTGGGGCCAGGAGGGAGAGGGACATTCACAAGGAGACACATATTCAGACAGGAGCAGAGCCTGGTTAGTAGTGCAAAGCCTGTGACAGGTTGGTGGATTATTTTGCCATTGGATGTTTTCTACCTTTGGTTTATCCCCAGGGCAGTCAAGCATGCAATGATGCCAATCCAATTAAAGGCAAGAACTGCTTTGTGCCTGCCTGAGCCCTGCCAACGTTCCTCACCTAGGTGTCTGCTAAAGAGTGGGGTGGTCAGACTCCCCTTCCCTGAGAGGAAAGCAGTCCCAGAGATGCTTAATCATCTCCCCTGCCAGCTAGCCCATGCTTGACCCAGGTCCTCCCCCGAAACTGGGTCACTGGCATGGGAGGCAGTACAGCTACCACCAAGCCACTGAGCCAGCCCACCAGACTGTATTTTTATAAGTAAATAAAAACAGCACTCGGATGAAAGAAGAAATAGTATTTTAGCTACAATTGTTATAAATATTTAAGACACATCACAATGTTTTGAAATTGAATAAAGGTTTCCAAGGAAAATAACATAAAATAATACATAAAGATGCAGAATAAGATAATCCATTTTTGTTTACCTTCTGCATCTTAAGAGGCATTGGCAGGGGTTTTGTAGTCAATTAGGGCCCCATTTTCAGAAGGTTAGCGGAATGCTAAACATCTAAGCACTGTGCCATGTGGGAGAACAGCATGGTTGAACAGGTACCATATATTTAGCAGCCCCCGATGCTAACCTGATCATGTACATGTGCATATGTACTACTAAAGCCTTGCAAATGAGGGATCCCCTCCTGCATACAGAGCACAGTGCTATATAAAAGGTTTTGAAAGTGCTTAACAACTGAAATTATAATACTGTTTACTGCTTCCAAAAATCCTGCCCTCATTTGAGCACACAGTGGTGCATATTGTTACCCTACCTCCGGTCATCATTATGATGCTCCCAAATAGTACAGTATACCAAAATGATCCTTGGCATATAAAGATTCTAGACCCCTGATCACAGTTTAAATGGCTCTGGTTATTATACTAAAATGATCCTTGGTGTCTAGTGCCCCCCACTCAGGCATACTAAGCTGGGAGCTCATTTCTAGATGCATCCTGGGGGAAGGGGAACTTGTACAAGTGGGGCTTAGGTAGCACAAAAGTCTGAAATACATAACATACATGGAGCAGAGTGGTACACAACCACAAATGACATTGGGAATAATACATGCAAAATGTGAGAACTTGAGTGACAAGCAAACAATCAACAATGCGTATACAGCGCAGTCAGGAGCCACAAACATATGCTGGCAATCAAATACAGAGTAGTTGAAATCAACACTAGCTGCAAACATTTGTGCATAATGCCTAGAGTGGAAGGATAAGTGCTAAATTATTGCTGTACCTAAACTGGAAACAAGTCATAGGTGAGCAAGAGGGAAAACTAGAGCAAGTGCAGGAGGGAGAGGTGAGACCTCTGAAGTGGTTTGAAAGAATCCACAAGAGGGAGATTGGAGAATGGCTGGGGCAAGGGAGTTCCAGATTTTAGGGAAGCAGTGACTGAACGTGGATTTGCCGATGTTTGTGGAAACTGAAGGGACTGCTAGGGTTCGAATATTTCAGCTTCTGATGGTATGGCTGTGGGGGGGTGACGATAAAGCGATAGAGCAGAGAAACAAACCAGATTTTCCCACAAAGCTGGCACAGTGGGCATGGAGTCTGTCTACAAGAGAAGAAAAGGAGAGATTTATATATAGAACAGTGATGAGTCCAAGGAGGATAGTCAAGAGTGTAATGGCAAAAATAGTTGAAGAGTGTGTCCAGTCTGGCAAGGATAGTGACTGGGGCTGCACTGTAGACCACATCACCATAGTCAGAGATTGTGAGGATCATTCTCTCGATAATAGCATGGTGTGCTGGAGGTAGGATACAGTCACAGTTACTGTAAAGTACACCAAATCGGGGTGCAGCTTTTTGACTATAGCATCCACTTATTCAGAAAAGTTTAGGTGCTGGTCTAGCCAGACACCAAGATAACTAAAGGTGGTAACATCCTCCACAGGGGAGCCATCCAGGGTATGGAAAATAGGAAGGGGAGGAAGCCTAGAGAGTCTGTGCCTTGTACCAAAGGACATAGAGACAGTCTTCTTGGCATTGAGGAAAAGCTGATTTGTGTGCAGCCAGGACTGAACTTGATCCAAGTCCAGCTGGAGTCTGTGAGCCTGCTGTGAAGAGGACTGTGTCATCCATGTATATGTGAATGGATGCAGACAAGCATATGGAGGGGGAGATCATTAAGGAAAATGGAGAAAAGCAGAGGATCTAACACAGGTAATTTTGGGACCCAAGTGGATACAGGCAGGGAGGAGAGAAAGGGTCACCAATTTTGACTGCTTGGGACCTACCCATGCGGCAGGAATGGAACAGCCAATGGCTGAGTCAGAGAGGCCTGCAGCCCGGAGTTTGGCTAATAATTGGGGTGGTAGACAAGAATGAATGCTTTGCCTAGATCGATGAAGATAGCAGAGGTGAATAGGAAGTGATCCATATCAGTGGATGGATTTGGTGAACCTGAGCAGGAAGATGGTGGTGGAGTGATTTTTGCGGAAGCCAGACTTGTATTGGGTGAAGAAGGAAGAGGAGTCCAGAAAGGGAGAGGGTTGTGACAAGATAATTTGTTCCTGTATTTTGGAGGGAGGAGAGAAATGAGTTAGTAGCTGTTAGCACCAGATGGGTCACCACTTTTTGGAGGAGGAGTAACAGTGGCAGTCTTCCAGTCAGCAGGGATGGAGGAACACCAGAAAGAGAGGTTAGGGAGGTCAGCCAATGGCAAGGAGATTGCAGAAGCAGACAGATGGAGGAGCTTGCTATCCAGGCCATCTGGGCTCCTACCCTTGGAAGGATTAAGGGCAGGGAGGGTGTCAGTGATGAAGGATGGAGTTATTGGAGAGAAAAACAACAATAGGGGGAAGGAAGGAGATGATAATCATGCAGGCTGGCAGGGGTGAGAGGGAGGTGAGGAAGGGGAGAGGAAAGAGAGAGGAGGTGCAGGTGATAAAAATGAATTACACCTTTGTGGTGATGAAGGAGGGGTCAGACACAGGGGTGTCACCCACTCTGAGGACAGGCTGAGTGGGAGGGGAGAAGAGATTGTGACAGCCTTCCAAAATTTAGACAGGTAACCAATGTTGATACTGAAGTTAGATGTAAAATACTCACCTTTGGCAAGCCTTATTGCCCTGGTACAGGTGTTGCAGAGGTGATAATACCTTTGAAAGCCATGGGGGATGAGTTATGTTTATTTTATGACCAGGCCAAACCATGCACTTGCAAGCAATCTATGAGCTTGGCCGTGATCTAGGGGAGGTGGAGTACCTTTTCTCATGTCCTGCTCTGGGGGGGGAAGGGGACATGGCAGTCCCATATTTTGAGGAATTTTGTTTTGAAATACGTTAGCATGGAGTCAGTGGAGCAGGCCAATGAGATAGGGGACCAATCAGAGTGGCTTAGGTCACGGTGCAAGGGGGTGAGGTCCAGAGATTTGAAGGAAAATATAAGCAGTGTTTTGGTGGGAGTGAGGGGGCTTTAGCTGAATGAGACGCAGCAGAGGGTTGTGATTAGGGTGTCAAATCAGAAGAGAGGGAAGTCAAGAGTGGAATGCCACAGGGATCCATCTTGACTCTTGTACTCTTCAATATGCTCATTAACAATGTTTCAGAATGAATCTGGGTTTGTTTCTCTTTGAAGATGACACCAAGCTCATGGGAGGGTAGATAGTGATGGGGAAGTAGGAAACTGCAAAATGACATGTAAAGATTAGAGAGGTGGCCTAAGGTTTGTCAGTTGAAATTCAATGCCAAAAAATGCAAGGTGATTCATTTAGGGGACAAGAACCCCAGGACAGAGTACTGGATAGGAGGGGTAGAGCTGAGCACTACAGCTGAGGAAAGGGACCTAGTATTCATCATTAGTGACTCCCTTAAACAATCAAGCTAGTACAGTGAGGCATCTAGTAAGACAAATAGGATACTAGGATGTGCCAGAAGGGGTTCTGATAGTAGAAGAAAAGAGGTTTACTGCCTCTTTATTGATCATTGGTGAGGCCGCACTGGGTATACTGTTCAGAGTTCTGAAATTCTGAAGGCCTCACTTCAGGAAAGATAAGGACAAAGGGTGATCAGGATGATTCAGAGCTGACAGGACAGATCGTATGAGGCTCTGCTCAAGGCACTGAACATGTCTTCATTGGAGACCAGACAAGAGAGGAATGATATGCTAGAGACCTTCAAGTTCCTGTAAGGAATAAACAAGGTGAATGGAGAAGAACTACTTAGCATGAGTAACAGTTCAAGGGCATGGGGGCACAAGTAGAAACTGATGGGAGGGAGGTTCAAGAGTGATATTGGAAAGTTTTATTTTCCAGAAATGGTGGTGGAAATGTGGACTAGTCTGCCAAGTGAGGTGGCAGGCACCAAAACCATAAATGGTTTCAAGCATGGCTGTGACAGAGTAAAGGGTATAATGGTTACTCAGGCTGACAGTAGTAGGGAGGGGAAGAGGGGATTGGATAGTAAAGGCTAGTACCCAGTATGGGCAGTAGGTTCCGAGGTTTAATAGTGGAAATAGGAGCAGACAGAATGTATCATTTTTTTTCTGCCATCATTGTCTGTGTTTCTGTGTTTCTATTTTCCATGATCCCTGACATCTAGTAGCCCCACCTGCCAGTCGCAAATCTGAGCCCCCTCCCAAAGCCATCCATCCGAGTCCCTCCATCCCTTCCCCATTGGCCGCCCATTTACCCAAGATTGCAGCCACTTCCCTGTGACTGTGATTGGTACAGCATCTTAGCTCATTACCTTGGCTGATCACTGTCTGAGTGAAAGGGAGTGAGTGCACACCTACTGTAGAACATCTGTTTGATAGTAGGTGTGTGCTCACTTCCTGTCACTCAGAAAGTGGCCAGCTGAGGTGGCGAGCAGAGGGGCTGGACCTGTCACTGTCACAGTGGGAGGGACTGGCAGCTGGGGTAATTTATGAGCCACCATTGGGAGAGAGGCGGAAGGACCTTAATGGGTAGAATTGGGAAGGGGCACACACTTGCAATCAAGGTGATCTAGATGCCAGGGATCCTCTTAATCTACTAATCAGAAGCATCTGAATGGTGATTGGGGGTGGGGAAATTCTAGATGCCAGCCAGGGATCATTTTATTATATCAGGGGCATCTGAATTGCGATGAGGAGGTGGGGGCTGGCACTGCTCTGTATAATTCTTCCATGTAGTCATGCACAGAGGCATTGTGCGGAGATGTTAGTTAGCCCATATGGGCCGGCAAATGTCCCACTAGCAGCTTTTTAATGTCTTTATAAGTGATATTGCAGAGGGACTGGAAGGGAAAGTATGTGTCTTTGCAGATGACACAAACATCTACAACAGGGTTGATATACAAGGTGGGGTGGAGAGGATGAAAGGGGACTTGGCAAGGTTGGAGGAATGGTCAAATGTATGGCAGCTTAAATTCAATGCAAAGAAGTGCAAAGTAGCGCACCTGGGAAACAAAAACCCAGGGGAAGAGTACACAATGAGGGTGATATACTGACAATAACAACACGCATTTGTCAATGCTGAATGTTGCTTGCTTCTATGTGCTGTTTAGGTATTTGGAAGTCATTGGAGTGCAAATATTGAAAAGTTGCGAACTTACGACGATGCTATGGAACTGCGCAATGCACGCTCGTAAAACAGTCAATTTTAGGAATTTTTTCACCAAATTTTCAACATAGCCATTTTAAGACCTCTGCTCATCAACAGTGTCACTGTGATTTTGTTAATGTGTCCCATACATTGAGTTTGCACACCAACTGCGCCATTGTGCGCTACATGGGCGGAAAGACGTTTTGGGCAGGATGTGAAAAAATGACAGCTGTACTGCTCATAAGGAGGTGTGGTAAAATGGCAATGTTGAAAATCTGGAGTGGAAATATTGAAAATTCGCAAACCTACGAGCGTGTGTGGGAACTGTGCAACGCACACTCGTAAAACAGTCATTTTTAGGAATTCTTTCACCAAATTTTCAACATTGCCATTTTAAGATCTCTGCTCATGAACAGTGACACTGTGATTTTCTTAATGTGTCCCATACACTGAGTTCGCACACCGACTGCGCCATTGTGCGCTACATGGGCGGAAACATGTTTTGGGCAGGATGTGAAAAAATGACAGCTGTACTGCTCATGAGGAGGTGTGATAAAATGCCAATGTCAAAATCTGGAGTGAAAATATTGAAAATTTGCAAACTTACAAGCGTGCGTAGGAACTGCGCAACACGCGCTCGTAAAACAGTCATTTTTAGGAATTTTTTCACCAAATTTTCAATATAGCCATTTTAAGACCTCTGCGCATGAACAGTGTCACTGTGATTTTCTTAATTTGTCCCGTACATTGATTTCGCACACCGACTGCGCCATTCTGTGCTACATGGGCGGAAACACATTTTGGGTGAGATGCGAAAAATGACAGCTGTACTTCTCATAAGAAGGTGTGGTAAAATGGCAATGTTGAAAATCTGGAGTGAAAATATTGAAATTTCACGAACTTACGAGCCTGCATAGGAACTGCGCAACACATGCTCGTAAAACAGTCATTTTTTGGAATTTTGGCACCAAATTTTCAACATGGGGTTTTTGGGACCCCTTCTCATGAATGATGTCACTGTCATGGCGGTATTCAGACCTGAAGGGTGATTTCACGGTCACTGCGCGGTCACTGTGCGAAATCACGCCGCCGGACTGAGCATGCGACAGTGACATCATTCATGAGTCCCAAAAAAGCTTCATGTTAATACTGGTGCAAGAATTCAAATGCCTGAGATATCAATAAATGAAACCCCCTCTAGCCCATTATACAGCTTACCGGCATTTCCTCAGTTAGCGGTCGGCTTTGAAGGTGCAGGCGTGTTCCCGGTCCACGAAGATAAACCGGCGCGGGTCAGCGGAGAGGTAAGTATAGAATTGGGGTGTGGGGAGGCTGGATGACGTAGTGGGTGGGTGCGGGTTGTGGGAGGGGTGTGGAGGCAGCGCCTGAGACCGTTTTCGTTTTAAGGTATTTAAAAAAGATGGCGTGGACCCTTTGCCATGCTGGGTGGGCTCCCAGTGTGGCACAAGGACGATGGGGTGGACGTTCAGCCGATGGGATTGGGCACCCCGTCGGCCATGGAATTTGTTGCCACGCTGGGAGCCAAAGGGCGGGGAGGGCGTTCAGCGACAGGGATTAAAACCCGTCGGCCATGGAATTTGTTACCACGCTGGGTGGGCTCCCAAGCGTGTGGCAAAGAGGAGGAGCATTCAGCTGACGGGATTGGGCACCCCGTCGGCAAGAGACGCTTGCGCGCTGGGGTGGGCTCCCACGTAGCAACTTCTGGGGGAGGATGCAGCTCAGCCCGGCGGAGTTGGGCACCCGTTGGCTATACAGTCGTCTTGGTAGCGCTGCGCCTGGAGGACTCTTGCGTGAGCAGCCTCTTAAGTGCTCACTGAGCATAGCTCCCCCTTTCAACTGTATGCCACTGCATTTTGGGCGTGTCATAGACAGCTCCAAAATGCATTGGCATACAGGGGCCACGCCTGCCAGCACACTGACTGAATTGGAGTAGGAGGTGACACACCTCCGAAATCTCCGATGATGGCACTATGTTTCTTGCACATGCGTGCAAGCAACATAAAAATGGAAAGGGACCTGGGGGTAGTCATATCAGATGACCTAAAGGTGGGCCGGCAATGTTAGAAGGCAGTAAGGAGGGCTGGGGGGGATACTGGGATGCATAGGGAGAGACATCACCAGTAGAAAACAGGAGGTTGTTGGCCCTCTGTACAGACAGTTGGTAAGACCACATCTGGAGTACTGTGTACAGTTCTGGAGACCCCATCTCCGCAAAGACATAGACAGGGTGGAGTCTGTCCAGAGGAGGGCAACCAAAATGATGCAGGGTCTGCATCAGAAGACATATGAAGAAAGACTAAAGGAACTAAAGATGTATAGCCTTGAGGAAAGGAGGGAGAGGGGGGTCATGACAGAAACTTTCAAATACCTCAAAGGAATCAACAAAGTCCAAGAGGATAGCATCTTTCAGAAAAAGAGATGTGCAAAAACAAGGGGGCACAATTTGAAGATAGAGGGAGGACGGCACAGAGGTAATGTGAGGAAGTATTTCTTCACAGAGAGGGTTGTGGATACATGGAACAGCCTTCCTGAGGAGGTTGTAGAGTCAAAAACAGTAGGGGAATTCAAGAATGCATGGGATAGACATAAGGCAATTCTAGTGGGTGGTAGGAGGAAGTAGGCTGTTAGTTAACTAGGATCTGCAGCTTATCCGTTAGGTAGGGAAATGGGCAGACTAGGTGGGCCAAGCGGTCCTTATCTGCCATCAAATTCTATGTTTCTGTGTTCCTGCCCTATGGACTTAGCATGCTGAGAGTTGAAAATGTCTCATGGGGTAAAGGTGCTATCCTATTTGGGTCATGCTGTCTCGCTTTGCTCCTCTGAATCCCTGTCCTACTGGAGGCTGTGATAGTGCCTAGTCATGTCACAGTGGGCTATCCAGTCGGAACCAGTGATCACTGTACAGTGTGGTTCAATATTACAGTGGGTGCAGAGGCAAGCCACAAAATGACGATGGTCCTAGACTTTAATAGGCTGGATTTTAAAGAAATGGGAGACTTCTTCAGAAACAGCCTAGCAGGGGAGGATTGTCAGAGAGGGGTAGAGGAACAGTGAAGAAAATTAAGTAAAGGCATAGGGAAGGCAACCAGCATCTGCATGAAGGAAGTGAGCAAAAGCAGGGGGAAACAAGCGTTTGTGAATGCTGAATGTTGTCTTGCTGGCATTGGCATTGGTAGTGCAGGAGTTAGAGAGATGCATAATAGGAAAGGCAGTGTAGTATGGAAGTGATGCCAACCCCACACCACCTTGCAGAGACTGACAGGCATTGAGGTGTGCCTCTGGATCGTCGCCCATAATGCTCATGCCATTTTACCTCATCCTACCCTGCAGACTCTGACAAGTGTCGTGTTGTGCCTTGGGGCCATCAGGCCTTATGTTCACCCCATTCCATAAGATAATACATTGAGATAGGTGCAGTATGGGAGAATGGGGTGAACTTTGGGGCCAAAAAGTCCAAGGCACACCATGATGCATGTCACAGGCTGCAGGGTGGGGTGAGGTGGAATGGTGTGACCACTACAGCCGACAATCCAAAGTCACCCCCTGATACCAGTCACTCTCTACAGTGTGGGATATTATGGTTAGAACAAATAAACAAAGTCCAGTGTGCCCCCCAAACTGCTGGGCAGTTTGGGGGGGTGGGGGGCACAGTGGACTTTATTTGTTCATTGATATTGGCCACAACCAGGAGCACTTCTAAAAATAATTAAATAAATTTATAAAGCCAGGGTTGAGCAGATCACATACTGAATTGGTATATTATGGTTAGAAACCTTAACACCCCGGGCGTTTGTTGGTATTTGCACTCCAAATTCTCAACATGGGCTTTTTGTGACCTGCCTCATGAAAGCATTTAAAACCTCCGCTCATGAACAGTGGCACTGTGATTTTGTTAATGTGTCCTGAACACTGATTTCCCATAGCAACTGTGGCATTCTGCGCCAGATGTGCGGAAACACATTTTGGGTAGGATGTGAAAAATGACAACTCTACAGTTCATAAGGATGTGTGAAGAAATGGCAATGTTGGAAAAATCTAGTGTGAAAATATTGAAAGTTCTCAAAGTTACAAGCATGCATGGAAACTGCACAATGCACACTCATAACACAGTCATTTTGTGGAATTTGTTCACTAAATTTTCAACATACGCATTTTGGGAGCCCATCTTATGAACAGTGACTGTCATTTCATTAATCGGTCCCAAAAGGTAATTCTGCGCAGTGACCATGAAATCACCTTTCGGGACCGAATAATGAAATGACAGTGACTGAGTTCAAGACGTGGGGTCCCAAGAACCCAATGTTGAAAATTTGGAGCCAAAAGTCACAAGAATGGGTGCGAGATCCACCTAAGTTGACCCTCCCGCCATTAATGCCATTATACAGCTTACCAGCATTTCTTCAGTTCGTGGTTGGCTTTGAAGAGTGCATACGTATTCCAGCTCCACCAAGATCACAGCGCTGGACTGTGGAGGCAAGTATGGGGTGAGGGGGGGTGAGGGGGTGTGGAGGTGGGGTGTGCAGAGGGTGAGTTCAGGTTGGGGGAAGGCACCCAATAGCAAAGGACCATTTTCTGTTTCAGGTTATAATAAAAATAAAAGAAAAAACACCGAGGACCTTTTTTTTTTTACAGGTGTAAGGAAAAAGTTGGGCAACTGGGGTGGATTCCCAGTGCATCCCATGAGTTTATGGTGTGATGTTAGCCACACTGCGGTGGGCAGGGCCAGGAAAATGCTGATGCAATCAGCTTTTGAACACGGAGACACACTGGGGTGGGCTCCCAGTGTGCCACACAATCTAGGGAGGGTTAAGTATGCCAACAGGGGGATTGGGCACCCCCAAAGTCGGTTTGCTGGGGATTATGAGAGGCAGACAGCAACAGCCGCAACCATGTTTCTTGAAATGTTACACCAGGCAAGGCATACCCTGCTATGATGGGGAGCACCCTCATTGCAGCGGCGAAATTGTTTCATGCTGGTGGCACGCTTTTGCAGTGCTATCATAGACAGCGTGCTATTTCATTCGTGCCACAGAGCCCAGCCCAAAAAAGCAGTGGTGCCATTGGCCACAACATGACTGCACCTCCAAAACCTGTCACCACAAAATGTTGTCTGCGCTGTGCGCATAAGACAACATAAAAAGGACCATTATGGTACTGAAGGGAAGTTGCCATGAAGGTGTCTGAAGCGCATCCCCCAACCAGTCTGGTTAAGCAATTTCTACGCTGTTTTGGAGGAGTGGAATAGCCCCACAATGGCACCCACAGCCGAGACCAAGGTGGATTTGCAGATCCTCAGAGATGCAGTACCAGGAAAGGGGGAAAGAAAACCCCAGAGGAGGAGGAAGCATCTCTTGGTGGGGGACTCAGTTGTCCAAGGAGTGAAGTTAAGGGGACCCAGCAGGAAGGATATGGAGGCAAATCACATTTCAGAAGGCACTGCATGGTGGGATGAAAAGTGGATCAATAGGATCACAACAATAATGGCAAGGAGGGAGGACTGGATGTTATCATCCACCTGGGGATGAATGACCTTGCAGGAGACAAAGTGGAAGTAGCTAGAATCCAAAAGGATTTCAGGAAGTTGGGGGTAGTCTGAAGCAAGTATAACACTTCAAGGAGACAGTGTAGTGCAGTGGTTTAAGGCTCTGAGCTGCAAATCTGGAGACCTATGTTTGAACCCCACAGTCCTCACTTGCATACTGTGTGACCCTGAGCAAGTCACTTAACTTCCTTGTGCTCCCAGGGCGTATCTGTAAACAAGCTTTAGCTTAGTGAGTCTCTCCTGGCAAAAAAAAACAAAAAACACTCCATCTCCTTCTTGGAGATGCCACCTGTCTATGGCAGGAGAAAGGCCAGGGTACTCCACATCCAGTATTTCAACTCCTGGTTGAAGGAATGGCATGGAAAGGAAGGTTATGGCTTTGTGGGGACTGGGACCCCACCTGGACGAATGCAAGCCTGTATAAAGGTAATGGCCTGCATCCGTCAGGGAAGGTGACCCGAGTTAGAAGTGTGAATGCTTCAGTGACAAGCATCTAAAATGGTTGGGGGAGGAGGGGGAGTCAGGAAGGTCAGGCGACTTAGTATCATCCCACCTGGGCACATCCAGAAAAAATAGTTGAAGTCTTGGACACTGAGAGCATAAGGAAAGTGGGAAGTAGTGAATTCTAGGCCACACAAGAAAGACAACTGGGGAGGGGGGATGAAGCAGAGGAGGGGAGGGGGAAGGGAGCAGGAGAGCAGCAGAAAGAGAAGGAGGGGGGATAGGATACAAAATGTGGAAGGCATGGTAATAAATGCCCGCAGCCTGGGAAATAAAATCCCAGACCTGGAGGCAGAGATAGTAGAGACAGACCTGGACATAGTAGCAATAAATGAGACATGGTACACTGTTAATCATGGGACATTGATGTACCAGGTTATGCTCTGTTCGGGAGGGATGGGGATAAAAAAGGAGGGAGTGTGGTCCTGAACGTCAGAGAGGCTATAAAGACGACAGAGGTGCAGGGTAGACAGGGGGAGGCTGAGGCACTGTGGGTCATCCTTGAACCTGGCAAAGGCTCAGCAATATGAACAGGGGTGATCTTCAGGCCTTCAGCACAGGGGGAAGAAGTGGACAGGGAGCTTGTGGATGGAATACACAATATGGCAACAAAAGGTGAAGTCCTGCTGCTGGGGGATTTCAGTATGCCAGACGTGGATTGGTCCACCCAGGCAGCCGCTTCAGCCAGAAGCAGAAGCATCATGGATTCCCTACAGGGGGCAGGTCTACGGCAGCTTGTGCTTGATCCAGAGAAAAGGCCATTCTTGACCTGATACTGACCAATGGGGACAGAACGCAGATGTCTGTGTGGAGGGGCAACTGGGATCCGGCGACCACCACATAGTGTGGTTTAGCATGAGGCCTGGGACCCAGTCCAGTCACATGAGGGCAAACATTTTGGATTTCAAGAAGGCAGACTTAACTGACATGGGGAGATACATCTGAATAGCCTTCTTTAGAAGCTTGTAATAGGGTGCCTTTCAGGAGGTATGAAGAAACACAGAAGAATAAGTATAGAGAGGTGTATCAGGTAAAACAGAGAGAAGTAGGTAAGGTAATGAAGGGATCAATGGCTCAGAGAAAAGAAAGCATAGCCAAAGTGTATCAAAAGAAGACCAGACTTTCTTCAGGTACACAAGCAAGGAGAGGAAGGCAAGGGGAGGGATTCTGAGGACAAAGGGAGACAGCACAGAGGGGATTAGAAAAAAGTGTATATCCTGAACAGGTACTTTTACTGTTTTCACAGTGGAGAGAGACAGGGACAGTTCACCAAAGAGCAGCACGAAAACTGAAACATAGAAACAGAGACTATGACAGCAGATAAGGACCGCCTGGCCCTAGTCTGCCCATTTCCCTACCTACAGTATAAACTGCAGATCCTAGTTAACCAACTTCCTACCCACCACAATAATTGCCTTATGTCTGTCCCATGCATTCTTGAATTCTCCCACACTTTTAGACCCCACGACCTCCTCAGGAAGGCTGTTCCATGCGTCCACCACCCTTTCTGTGAAAAAATACTTCCTCTCATTGCCCCTGAGCCATCCCCCCCTCTATCTTCAAATTGTGTCCCCTTGTTCTTGCACATCTCTTTTTCTGAAAGATGCATACCCTCTTGGACTTTGTTGATTCCACTGAGGTACTTAAAAGTTTCTATCATGTTCCCCCTCTCCCTCCTTTCCTCAAGGGTATACATATTAAGCTCCTTTAGTCTCTCCTTGTATGGCTTTTCTTGCAGACCCTGCACCATTTTAGTTGCCCTCCTCTGGACTGCCTCCATCCTGTCTATGTCTTTGCAGAGATGGGGTCTCCAGAACTGGACGCAGTACTCCAGATGGGGTCTCACCAACTGTCTGTACAGAGGGATAACAACTTCCTGTTTTCTGCTGGTGATGCCTCTCCCTATACATCCCAGTATCCCCCCTGCCCTCCCTACTGCCTTCTCACATTGCTTGCTAACCTTATGGTCATCTGATATGATTAGCCCCAGGTCCCTTTCCATTTTTGTTGTTGTTACTAACTCCCCCCTCCCCCAATTGTGTAATCTTCCCCTGGGTTTTTGTTTCCCAGGTGCATTATTTTGCATTTCTTTGCATTGAATTAAAGCTGCCATACTTCTGACCATTCCTCCAACCTTGCCAAGTCCCTTCTCATCCTTTCCACGCCACCTTGTGTATCAACCTTGTTGCAGATCTTTGTATCATCTGCAAAGAGGCATACTTTTCCTTCCAGTCCCTCTGCAATGTCACTTATAAAGACATTAAAAAGGACCGGACCCAGAACTGAACCCTGCGGTACCCTACTAGTAACCCCTCTTTCTTCAGAATGGACTCCACTTACAATTATCTTCTGTGTCCTGTTGTCCAGCCAATGTTTTACCCAGGCTACCACCCTGGGACCCAGTCCAAAGCTGGCTAATTTGATTATTAATCTTTTGTGTGGGACAGTGTCAAATGCCTTGCTAAAATCTAGGTAGGCCATGTCCACAGCCCCTCCCTGGTCTACTACTTTGGTCACCCAGTCAAAGAAATCAATTAGATTTGTCTGACGTGACCTTCCCGCTATGAACCCATGCTGCCTTGGGTCCTGTGCCCCACTTTCCTCTAGGTACTCAACAATTCTTTCCTTCAGAAGTGATTCCATCACTTTGCTTACCACAGAGGTCAAACTGATAGGTCTGTAGTTTCCTGCCTCTGACTTGCTCCCACTTTTGTGAAGTGGAATCACATCCACTTTCCTCCAGTCCTCAGGTACCACACCATCCTCCCATGATTTGTTAAAAAGGGTAGTCAGTGGTGTCATTAGTTCCCCCTTAATTCTTTTAGAATTCTGGGGTGAATTCCGCCAGGCCCCATTGCTTTGTCCACCTTCAGTTTTAGGAGTTTTTTCAGAACCCTTTCTTCTGTGAAAGGACTGGGATCGACCCCCCCTATCCAGAGTGCTTCTGTTAATTGGATTAGGCACCTTCCCCTCCTCCTCTTTTGCGAATACTGGAGGGGAAAGTGGACATAAGTCCATTTTCAAAGGAAAAAGTATTATTGAAGGGACTTCAAAGTTTAGGGTGGACAAGGCCACAGGACCAGATGGATACACCCAAGGGTATTAAGGGAACTAGACAGGGAGGTGCTTGCTGCACTACGCATGGCCTTATTCAACAACTCACTGGAAACAGGAGTGGTTCCAGAGGACTAGAGGAGAGCAGACTTAGTCCCATTTTGTAAGAGCGTCAGCAGGGAGGAGGCTAGCAAGTATAGTCTGGTCTGTCTTACTTCAGTCATGAGGAAATTAATGGAATCCATACTAAAAGAGAGACTGTTAGGAGTATTTTGAATCCAGTAGGCTGAAAGACCACAGGCAGCACAGATTCACAGGAGAAAGGTCATGCCAAATGAACCTGGTAGATTTCTTTGACTGGATGACCAGGGAAATAGATAAGGGGAGAACAGTGGACATGATTGATCTGGAGTTTAGCTAGGCCTTCAGCTCTGTGCCATAGAGGAGGCTGATAAAGAAACTGAACAGCCTAGGGGTGGGATCCAAAATGGTTAATTGGGTTCAGTGTGCCTGTGCTACTGGTTGTGTGCTTGTGTAACATAGATAATCTTTGTCTGTTCTCCTCTCTATCCGTGGGATATACCACCCTGTATGGGTATAAAGGGGAGGAACCCTAGAGGAGGGTTCCACCCCTTGAGGTGCCGCGGGAGTGATTCCCTTGGCTAATGGTACCTTAGGAAGAAGCCCAAGGGAAAGAAAGGCATGCCACTGGAAGAGGAGGGGTGGATGGAGGAGCAAGGAAAAAATGCTTGTGTGTGGAGTGAGGAGAGCAGCCCTTAAATGAGCTGAATGGGAATGTGTCCGGTTGCACCGCCCCCTTAAACTACAGACTGTAGCCTTCCAATTAATATAGTAGCTAGTTAATGGATAAGAGACAGAGGGTGGTGGATAACGGCACTCACTCTAATGATGGGAGAGTGACCAGTGGGGTACCACAGGACTCAGTACTGGGATCAATCCTTCTGAACATAGGGGACACTGCAGAAGAACTTAAGGGAAGATATGCCTTTTTGCAGATGATATCAACATTTGCAATAGGGTGGACACCCAGGAGTGGTGGAGAGAATGATTAGGGATCTTGTGAATTTTTAGGAGTGGTAAAAAGCATGGCCATTGGACTCAATGCCAAAAAGTGCTAAATCATGCACCTAGGGCATAGGAGCCCAACAGCTGAGTATAGGATGGGGGGTCATTGGCAGTCAATAAACAGGAAAGGGATCTAGGGTTATGTCTAAGGATCTCAAGGTGGCACTGTTGCAAAGCAATGAGTAGGGCTAGTGGGATGGTGGGGTGTGTAGGGAGGGTATCTCCATCAGGAGGATGGAGGTGGTGTTGCCAGACCCCACCTGGAGTGTGATGTAATACTGGAGAACAAACCTCAGAAAGAACATAGACAGGGTGGAAGAAGTCCACAGGAGGGCAACTAAAATGGTGCAGGATTTACATGAGAAGTTCTAAGAGGAAAGACAGTGGGATCTCAGCATGTACACCCTAGAAGAGAGGAAAGGGAAAAGTGACATGATACAGGCCTACAAGTATCTTACAGGTGTGAACAGGGTCCAGGGGAGTCTCTTTCAAATGTGAAAGAGCACCAGGACCAGGGAGGAATGCAATGAAGCTTGGGGGGGGGTCAAGAGAGATGTGAGAAAATATTGGTATATGCCTGAAACAGATTGCCAGCTGAAGTGGTGGAGGGTAAAACAGTAGGGGACTTCAGGCATGTGTGGCGCAGACATAGCAGTATATTAGAGAAGAGGTGGGGAGATGGGAGGATCGTGGGAGATCAGACTGCATGTGAGAAGAAAGATGAGGCAGGAAATATCTAGGCAGACTAGGTAGGCCAAGGGGTCCTTTTCTGAAGACAAATTCAGTGTTTCTATGTTTATGATTGTACATCTGCTATAGAAACAGCTTTTACTACAGTAGGCATCTGATTGTGAACTGTCATTAAGTTGGTGGCTGCTATGGATGTGAGTGGAGGGTCTGTGCTGGTCTCCATACACCACAGGTTGGGGGCAAGTGGGGGCAGCTGTAGTGGTAATGGGGGGCTGGTTGGGGGTAGATATTATACTTAATGGGGCAGGACAATCACTCAACACCTAGGATGTGGTATAGAAGAATTATAGCTCCTGCCAGACTACTAATTGGGACACGTGGGGAACTCTGGTCTGGTTATCAGGCAAATGGTACCAAAGAATTACTGATCTTATCAAGTGTCTAATTGGGGCCCAATTGATCAGTGGTGGGGGGTCTGCTCTCCGCTGGACACATGGGACAGATGTTTTATTACACAGGCATGCAATTTGGGGGGGGCACTGGACACCGGGACAGTTAAGCCATGTACCAATAGAGAGACAAGGGCTAGTGGTAGCCTGACATGGCCAGGTGTTGGGAGTGTAGGGACGCACAGTCCATAACACCTGGTTTGGGGAACCAGTAACTAGTGTTGCACTAATGGATAGCTACACCTCCCCAAACCTTCCAGCACGCCGATGTGCCTATGTGCAAGGTGCTGTCAGCTACTCTACATAGGCGCACAAGGTTGGATTAGTGCCACTTACAAACAGGCTAGTGACTTGATAACCAAGCAATCTTATAACCCTGTGCAGTACTATCCTGCTTTAGAGGTGCAAATTATGTAAATTGGGATTAGCAAGTTGATAACCTAACACTCGCTAAAAAGCTTGAATATTTTGCCTTAGGGCTTTTTAAAACCATTGTAACTCTGTTAAATGAACAAAGAAACACCTCGGAGATGTGGCTGGCGATGGTGCACCTTGGCCCCATGCCCACTGCCGGACCCCACCCACCTGGGTCTCAATCTTCTGTGTGCCTCCTCTGCCTGGATGATACTGGATGTCTTGGGTGCCAGAAGGAGTGGCAGCCCTGCCCTACTATGGATAAGCCAGGGAGGTGTCTCGCCAGGCGGAGGTAGGCATTAGCAGAGCATCGGAGGGACCGAGGGGTGGGAAGAACTGGGTATGGCCTGAGAGAGGACACATCTCTGGTGATCAGAGGAAAAACAGTTGGTAAAAAAAGGAAAAAGATTTTCCCAAACAGCATTCCCCTTTTTGATTTTAACCCAAATCACCTTTTGATAATGCAGCCACCAAACTACCTGACTATCTAACTGCTGCAGGTATTACCAAACCCAAACCCACTGGTGTCAGTTTAGAAAGACACCCTGAATTCTGTCCCCGGATACCTAAATGCCAAGCTGCAGGTCTGAGGTGCAGCTGGTTGACTGGCGCTGACACACCCACCTGAACCAAATAACCCCCTCATGTTCCCTTGATTGCTTTAAATCTTGAACTGGCTTTCAGTGCCAGTGGACTTAAACACAGATAACTATAAATAATATATATATTATATATATATATATATACATATGTATATCTATATTCCTCAGGTGCAGGGCAATTCCTGCCCTCACTCACAGCTCTGCTGTATTAGTCCTAGGATGGTACACATGACTGATATCCTGGGGAAGATGGATCAGCAGACACAGAATCAGGCCTGATGCTTAACACTTGAAGGTGTGGAACCTGCAGCTTGGATCTTCAGTGCGACCCAAGGTCTTGCAGCCCTGCCCCCCCCCAGCCCACAGAGGTCCACTGCAGGGCATCACACAAGACCCACCAGCCACAAGGGACCCAGACATGGGATCATCCCCATGGTCCGGCTCCCCCAGAGGTCAGAGCACCCCAGCACCCAGGCACAAACCCGCAATCCCTTGCCGCCAGCAGCCCCACTTGATAGGGGTCGGTGAGCTCCCCACCTGGCATGTTTAGGATTAATTCTTCAGATCATTTCCATTCTTTCCTCAATTACTTGCTACTCTGTGTAGTCAAACAGTCTCAGCTACCTTCTTGACTTTTGGGATCTGGGGGAACTCTGCAGAATCTGAAAATCCAGAGATTCAACACAACAGTCTCCCATCTTGCTGCATCTCAGGAGCAGACAGCAGGCACCCACCCAGACAGTACCCGCTCACCCCCCTGCCCCCACAGTCTTTCAACCCAACACAGCGGCCACTCTTGTGCTCTGGCTCATGCACAAGTTCAGCAACTCTTTTTCAGATATACATCAAGAAAGTTCCTTTTCTCACTGTGCAGGTGATAGCTGACTCCAGACAGAAGAGGCTCTCTTGTCAGCTTCTTAAAACCTGGGTTCAAATCCAGTTTTCATGTCCATTTTCTACAATCCAGCTTTTCTCTGCCAAAAAACATCCTTTAACCTTGTCTTTGCCTTTTCCTGTTGATGTCTTGTCATTGCCAGTGTCAGACAGAACCTTTTACACCTTTTCATACTTCTCTCATCAAAAGTCTTTGATCATCCGTGTCTCACTGATGTGGCACAAATAAAACTGAAGAAGCTTTTTCCCCATCCTCTTGACACAAATCCATGTTCTTAATCCTTTTTCTCAATCCATTTAACCTTTACTCTGAACAATTTCACCGCTGTGGTGCAATTTCTATGGCAGCAACAGAATACTGCAGATCGCCCCGCAAAATCTTCTCTTTTCTCTCTAGATGGGGAAGGCACAACCAGCTCCAGGGGACAGACGGCTGGCAGCCCCCCCTCCCACAGTCCCACAACACCACCCTCTCCCTAGGGGCTGGAGACACCCTCCCCGTGGAGGGGCTCCCATCAAACTGAACTTTGAAACCAAAGTTCTTCTACCTTGGGAGCTTTCTGACAGCTCCCCATTGGCAGGAGCAACTGTCAACCAAAATTAACATGTACAAGGTTCCCACGACACCTCACTGGTTGCTGAAAAAGGCACACAGACTGTCCCCAGTATTTCTCTCCAAGAGTCTTCACTGAAGTTCTACTCTTTAGCAGACACTTCCCTCTGATGGCCCAACAAAAAATTTAGCATTTTTAGTCATTTTCCAGCCAGTCGCTAATGCTGAAACTTGTTTTCCCCAGCACCAGACAGGTTGAGAAATATGTGTAGTATAACAGCAGCAGGAATGAGGAATAAATGTTCTAGCTCTACCTGGATTAGGTGAGTGGGGGACTACCAAGAATTATTTTTTTATTGTGTCCAGAACTGACAGTGTATGTATGTGTGTTGGGGTGGTTGCTGGCAGGCTGCGTGTGTGCAGTTAAAGCACGATTCCCAGAATCATTAAATAGCACTAACCACACAGTGTGTTAGCACTTCAAGAAAGCATTTCACACACCTGTACGCCTTATATGCATTAGTGTAACCCCCAGTTGTATGAGTGCCTGGTTGCAATTAGTAATCCTGTGCAAAAAAAAAAAATAGTGCCACGTTAACAGGTTAGTACTGCACAGAAGAATGCTTTTTAAAATAGTACCCGCCATGCTTATCACAATGCAGTACTAATTATGTTACAGAGGTATGTGGGCCCCCATTTTCAGATTAGTGTTGTGCCCTTCTAAATGCTGCACCTGAGATAGGGCACAGCCACAAAAGGTGGTGGTAAATGGCACTCACTCCAATGAGGAGAGAGTGACCAGTAGGGTGCTGGAGGGCTCAGTAATGGGACACGTCCTCTTCAATGTCTTTATAAGAGGCATAACAAAAGAACTGGAAGGGAATATATGCCTTTTTGTAGATGACACCACGATCTGTAATAGCGTTGATAGGTGCAGATGGAGAGAATGAGTAGGGACCTAAAAAAACTGAAAGAGTGCAATGGGACATAGCAGCTCGGTTTCAAAGCCAAAAAGTGCAAAATCAAGCATCTAGGGAATAGAAACCTAGAGGCTGAGTATAAAATGTAGGGGGAGGTACTTATGATCACTAAGGAAACCTTTTATATAGCACTGTGCTCTGTATGCAGGAGAGGATTACTCATTTGCATGGCCATAGTAGTATCTATGCACATGCACATGATCAAGTTAGCATCAGGTGATGCTGAATATGACATCCATCCAACCATGCTGTTCCCACATAGTGTAATGTTTAGCTGTGCACACTAACCTTCTGAAAATGGGGCCCTAATTGACTAAAAAGCCTGGCTGATGCCTCTTAAAATGCAGAAGATAAACATAAAAGGGTAATCTTATCTATCTCTTTATGTATTATTTTATCGTATATTGCTTGCCAAACCTTTATCCGATTTCAGAACATTGTGATGTGACTTAAAATGTTTATAACAAACTAGTTAAAATACAGTTTTTTTTCTACTGTTACATATATGCTGTCTTTATTTACTTATAAGCATCTGGACAAATGCCCCTGGTCTTAAAATCGCACATATCGATGTCTGCAGCCTTCCATCTAAATTCGCTGACCTTGAGGCTTGGATTGAGCTACACAAGCCCCATATTCTGGGGCTCACTGAAACATGGCTAAAACCACACCGCACCAAATACACCTTAAAAATACTTGGCTACTCCTACCTACGTCTTGACAAGCCAGGCAGGAAAAAAGGTGGCGGTGTGGCCCTGCTCCTAAGGGAACCCCTCTCAGCTAGCATTGTCCTACACTCTGACCCTTCCTCACCTAGTAAATGGCTACCCTCCAAATTGACCCTGGGATCCTGCAAAAAACTGTATATTGGCTGCTGCTACAACCTCCCTGCAACTGGAACCAATGGACTCACCAGTCTCCTCCAAGGCCTGAGCTCTCTAACTCCCCATAGAGAATCTATCCTTCTTGGTGACTTTAATCTAAACTGGCTGAGCTGACACCAGCCTGACTATGTATCCCTGTTAAAGCACCACAACCTGGTGCAGGTGATCAGTCTTCCCACCAGATTTAATCGACGCTCGGCCACCCAGACTCTACTAGACTGGATCCTCATAAACAGGGAGGACAGAGCATTACTGCGCTGGCACCATTGCTGACTCTATAAGCGATCACTCCGACCTATCTCCTTTGGTCTTCCAAACTAAGCGCCCCCACCCCACCCAAATACCTATCTCTCAGAAATTTCAGCTGCCCAGTCTCCACAAATCTCCTCGAGGAGGCCCGGTCCTTGGACTGGTCCATGCTTTTTTCCCTTTCCAATGCAGCCACGGCAGTTTCCACATTTACCAGGACTCTACTAACACTCCAGGACTGCTTTTCCCTGTCACCACCAGATGGGTCAGAGGCGATTGTTCACACTGGGTCTCTAAAGACCTCCTAACCCTTATGAAGGCCAGAGACCATGCCTGGTCCACTTTCAAAGCGACCCCCTCTCCTGCCCTCTAGGATGCTTACAGGCGCATAAGGAACAAATGTAAACAGGCCAAATTTTTGAAACAGACTCACTTCCGCAATCTGCAAAAGGCCAACCTTGGAGACCCTAGAAAATTCTGGGACTGAATCAGCTCCCTCCTAAACCCCCACCCCAGCTACGCTGCACCACATCTCAACTCCCAGGACGGGCTGCTGACTGACCCTCATGATGTGGCCAGTGTCTTCAACTGTAAGTTCACCAACTTATCCATATACCTAAACAAGCTGCCAACTGCCCAACCTCAAGGCTCAGCCCTAATACTGATACACTGCCATCCTCCTCCAGCTCTGCCATTCACCCGCAAATACCCCCCATTCTAATTTAAAGCCCTCTCCATACACGACACAGTGAAGCTACTCAAAAGTCTACCTAACCACAGCTCCTCCGGATCTGATGGGCTATCTCCAGTCTTCCTTAGGCTGACCTCTCTAGCGACTGCCAGGCCACTCACCTTCGTCTTTAACCTTGCCCTTTCCACCTCCTCCATGCCTGACCCACGGAAGATAGCTAAGGTTATCCCCATTCTTAAATCTGGTGACCCCAAATCCTCCGACATTTACCGTCCGATATCCATCCTCCCTCATTTTAGTGAACTACTCGACAGAGCAGTCCACAATCAGCTCACTGAGTACATAGGCAAATACACCCTTCTATGAAACCAATAGTGCGACTTTCGCAAGAATCATTCCACTGTCACTGCCCTCGCCCTTCTGACTGACCACATCCTCTCTAACATGGATAATGGCAAAGCCACCGGGGCTGTCTTTGTTGACCTCTCAAAGGCTTTTGACATGGTTAACCATGCTCTCCTTACCTACAAGCTTAGCCTCCTTGGTTGTTCTCAGAATGTCACAAGCTGGTTCACTAACTGCCTTACTGATCGCTCACAATTCATGTGTTTTGGTCAAACCTGCTCCCCTACCCTGCCTGTCTCTGTGGGGTTCCCTCAAGGCTCAATCCTGGGTCCACTCCTTTTCTCCTTACTTGTTAATGCGCTTCCCTTTGACTGCCTCAACTGTCACTCTCTCCTGTATGCTGATGACTTTGTTCTCTTCCACAGTGACAAATCCATGGCTGCAATCTCCTCAGTTCTCTCGCACAACTATACTGCGGCCCACAGCTGGTTCTCAAAAAAACTCCTCTTAGTAAATGCCAAAAAAACTAAATCCATGCTGTTCGGATCTAAGCCCTTTCTGGCCAAAACTAAAAACCATGCCCCCTTACGCATTCTCACCCCAGATGGCCCAGCCCTGGAGGATGTCAACACCTACAAATACTTAGGAGTACTGCTCGACCCCTCCCTCACTTTCAGTGAGCATGCAAATTCCCTTGTCAGAAGATTCCATCAAAAGTTAGGTGCCATCTATAGATTCAGGCAATATCCCACCCCTGAAGCCAGACTAGCCATTGTCCAGGGTAATCTCCCTATTCTTGACTACTGCTCCCCTATTTATGCCAGGACCTCAGCTACTGCCATGGCTAAACTCGCCACTGCCTACAACAGCACCCGTCGCTTTGCTTTATTGGCCCCATTCTCCACCCAGCACTGTACCCTCTATAATACCCCTGGATGGCTACTGCTACAAGGTCACTTCGACCTAGCCCTCTGCTGCATGGTAGACAATGTCATCCGCACCACTCCAGAATCCCCCCCAACTGTCCTTCTGAAAACCAGAACGCTCCTCCGAAACCTCCGCTCTAATGGTACTCCCCCTCTTAGCTGTTCCTAGGGTATCCACCAATATGGGTAGCAGAGCTTGGTCTGCAGCTGCCCGTTTGCAGTGGAACAAACTACCAGCTGAACTCCGTTCCATTGACACACACTCTAGTTTCAAGTCCCACCTTAAAGTCTGGTTCCTGGCAAACTCATCCTGCCGCTGCTCCCTGGGGTCTGACACCAACCCACACTAGTCAACTCCCCAGCCCAGGGGTTACCCACCTACCCACACTAGTCAACTCCCCTGCCTACAACTGTTATATTGTATTTTTCACAGTAATATTTGACTTCCTTGCCTGTACATATTGGCCCAGATATTCAAAAGGGTTGTGCATGGTGCAACAGTGTTGCGTCATGCACAACCCACTGATGCCTTGATGCCGATATTTAAGAGGGAAAAGTGCGCAAAATCCCGATGTGCGAGAGCGCATCAGTAATGTTCTACCGAGCACAGGTGAGGGTGTGCCATGCATAAACTGTACAGCCCGATATTCAGCCGGGCCGTGCAGAGTTATGCAGGTGCAACCTACCTGCGCCTGCACAAAGTTACACCGAAAAAAGGAACAAGTCGAGGGCCACCCACAGGTGAGCTGCCGCATTGCAGGGTGCAACACAGCAGCTGCCACCTGTGGGTGTGCCATCCCTGTCCCGCCTCACCTGGTGGTGCCCCCAAATGCCCGATCGTGGGCTGAAGTGCCCCGGTAGCCATATCGGCGGGCATAATGGTATTCTCCCTCCCCATTAGCCCGATCGCTGGCATAACTGAAACGGCCCTCCCCTCAGCCTGATCGGGCATCTGTTCCCCTCAAAGTCCAATATCCCTGGTGGTCCAGTGGACATGAGTAGCCCGATCACGGGCGGCATCCTCACCCCAAATCCAAATCCCTGGTGATCTAGTGGCCCCCACCCCACCTGCCCACAGAGCCCCACCACCCGCTCCCCGTCAGCGGCGGGTGGCAGCACCTCACCCGCCTGCCACCCCGCCGCCCGCCAACTGACAGCTCGGTAGGGCTGCCGCCCATTGGTTCAGAGCTAAACTCCTGATGAGAATTGGATGCTGAGAGATTGCAGCAAAAATATATTTTTTGTTTCTTAACCAAGAAACGTTTATTAAACAAAACATTCAAATATAAACTTAATCAAAATATAGTCCATAGAGTACAAACTAGCAACGTTTTGGGCTTACACTTTCACAGCTCCTGAAGTGCTTCCCAAGCATTCAGCTCAGATAAGTTGCTGGACTAACACAGTAATTAATTACATATAAATCCAACCAAAACTTTTACTTGGAAAAATGCATGCAGCCCCCTATGTATACAGCCATGTTAGGAGTATCCAGTATTAGCTTCCTATACAAATGTGTCTAATAGTAAATGAAGGCATAACTTATTTAAAGGAAAACTGCATGTTAAAAACAGGAACATATATGTATTACTCACAATTTTGAGTTCTTACTTCATCCCACTGTTTTGTTTCTGCCTAGGCTGTGAGAGGAGTTTTTTCTAACTTTCCCTGCTTTTCCTGGGTGTTTTAATGACCTCTGCCGGCTGCCATTTAGGTTTGTTTTATTGCATCTTGTCCAGGATAGTCTTCCCAGAATGCCCTTTGGTTTGATATCTAATAGCCCCTACAGCAGGCCAGTGTCTTGTTACAGTGTCTTATAGCCACAGCAGAGAAAGAACACTGCAGCCAGGATTCACATTCCTAGACTCTGCGTAAGTATGACAAGTTTCCTAAATATTGGTACCTTATCCAGCTGTGTTCTGATTGGGGGTGGGGTGTATTGTAACTTTCTATAGTATATTGTATAGCAGTGTGAATCCTGGCTGCAGTGTTCTTTCTCTGCTGTGGCTAAGCAAGACACTGTAAAAAAAGACACTGGCCTGCTATAGGGGCTATTAGACATCAAACCAAAGGGCACTCTGGAAAGACTAATTTGCATAAGATGCAATGAAACAAACTTGAATAGCAGCCTCCAGATGTCACAAAACACCCAGGGAAAATTAGAAAAAACTCCTCTCACAGCATAGGTAGAAAAAAAATGCTGGGGTGAAGTGAGAACTCAAAACTGATAGTAATACATATATATTCCTGATTTTAACATGCAGTTTTCCTTTAAAAGAATAAACTACATCATTTTAAATTAGTTCTAAAAGTGTCTTGTCACATCACAATGTTCTGAAATTTGATTAAAGGAGTGCAAGTAAAACAAGATGTAAAACCCCATAAAGAAGAAGAGATAGCCCTGTTTTGTTTACCTCCTGCTCTGCGGTTTTAGACATCCTCTCCTCAAGCCAGCAGCTAACTGAATGCAACAGGCAAGGGGTGCAGTTACAGGCCATTCAAGGGGGAGGGGCAGGGGAGATGGGTAGTTTCAGAACATAGTCCATTTCAGTATACAGTTTATTTGTTTCAGTGTACAGTGTATGTGAATTTGTCAATCTATAGTGTATATATTTCAATACATAGTGTATATGTGTTTCACCATGTAGTGTATTTGTTTCAGTATATAGTGTATGTGGTTTTTTAAAATATACTGTGTATATATTTCAATATGTAATATATTTCTTTCAATATATAGAGTATGCAGCATTTTCCAACAGAAACATAGAAATATGGACTTTGACAGCAGATAAGGACCGCTTGGCCCACCTAGTCTGCCCATTAAAAGCACAGAGGGGGTAAGTGTTTTTAATATATAGTGTATTTGTTTCAGTATATAGTGTATGCAGATTTTGCAATGCATGGTGTATTTATTTCAATATATAGTGTATGTATTTCAATATAAAGTGTAGATGTTTCAGTATATAGTGTATTTGTTTCAGTATATATTGTATGTACTTTACAAGTGTGTAGTGTATGCATTTCAATAGATACTGTATGTATTTCAATACATAGCATATTTGTTTCAGTATTATATAGAGTGTGTGCTTTTTTTTTATTTATTTATTTATTTGTTTATTGGAGAAATCAGTTTTACAACCTTTGAGTCATGGACTCGTTTACAAAGGTACCTCATCATTTGGGGGGGAGACAACAATTAAGTGAGTTTGGGACAGGGATGAACATACGAGTGAGATACATAAACACACTTGAAGATTACAAGCAGCTATACTGGTACAAACATGTGTAAAGTTACACGTATTGTTTACAAAGCAATAGATACATCACACAACTAACAATTAGTCTTAGACAATTATGTAGTACCAAAAAAAACAAAAAAACAAAAAAAAAAAGCGGTGCCAGGGGCTGGGAGGGCTAGGCGGGACCGGTTTAGAGTGCTTCTAAGCATTTACAACATCGGCTGTCAATAATATGCTTCGGGTGGTTTGGGCGGCTATCCCGGGATCTTGGAGATAGATTCAGGAAGGGAGTTGAACCAATGCGGGGCCAAGTGATGGAAGGATCTTTGGCAGTGAGAGGTCCTGGCCCTGGGAACAATGAAGGTGGCAGTGGAGGAGTTGCGGGTAGGCAGGGACCGGGTAGCCAGCTGCAAGGGTCCACAGACCCCAGGAGGGCAAAGGCCTGACATGGATTTTTTGGCCAGCAGGCAGGTTTGATATTTCAGTCTTTCCTCAAGAGTGAGTATATTTGTGGTGGAGTATAGCAGACAAGTGTGGGTTCTGCTGTGGGCACATAAAGGAGCCTACAGAGCTTTGTTAATAGCGGTCTGAACTTTAGATAAGGCAGTGGCATCAGCAGCGTAAATTGGGACCCGTAGTCATGCGATAACACCGATGAGGTGATAGGCTGGTTTTAAGGCTGGTTCAGGAGGCAGTCTTTGTGGCGGTGAGAAGCCCAAGCCTGGAGTTCAAGGCAGATGACAGGGCTTTGAGGTGGGCATGGAAAGTAAGGCCGAGTCAAGGTGATGCCCAGGTACTTATAGGATGTTACCTGTTCAATGGGAGGGGCATGCTGGTGGTGATGTGAAGGGAGAGAGTCCTTGGCGCTGTTTTGCGTGAAAATAGCATGGACTTTGTTTTCTTTAGATTCAGGACTAGACGATGTTTATTGAACCATTTTCGGTTTGGAGGAAGGCGCTTTGTAATATGACTTGGAGAGGGAGTGGGTCAGGGTGTGTAGCTAGGATTACAGCGTCATCTGCATAGAGTAGTATTTGCTGGAACAGGAACTAGGGAGGGTGTTCAGGAATAGGCTGAAAAGGGTCGGTCAAGGATGGAGCCTTGAGGGACCCCAGAAGTCTGGGTGAGGTTGAAGGAAAAGGTTCCATTTAGCTTGACTCTTTGGGTCCTGTTGTAAAGGTAGCTTGTGAACCACTTAAGGGGGTCGGGTGAGAGGCCCAGTTTGCTCAGGGAGTGTACAGTAGGTGGTACACTGTGTCAAAGGCCTTGGAAAGGTCTATGAAAACCGCCCCTGCAAGCTGACCTTTGTCAAGTGCGGAGTGTATGTGATGGGAGAATTCCAGGAGGGCAGTGGATGTGCTATGGCCAGGACGAAACCCATGTTGCTCCGGACATAGAAGGTTGTATTTAGAAAGGTATTCCGTGAGCTGTGTGTTTACGATTTTTTCAGTGTGTAGTGTATGTGCTTTTTTCACTGTGTAGTGTATGTATTTCAATAGATAGTATATGTATTTCAATATATAGTGTATTTGTTTCAGTATATAGTGCATGCAGATTTTTTTCAATATATAGTGTATGTGTTACAATGTATAGAGTATTTGTTTCAGTAGATAGTTTATGTGAATGTTTCAGTCTGTAGTGTATGTATCTCAATAGGTAGTACATATGTTTCGGTACATAGTACATTTGTTTCAGTATATAGTGTATGTGGATTTTCAGTACTCAGTAGGTGGATTTCAGTAGGTAGTGGTGTATTTGATATATAATGTAAGCATTTCACTATATAGTGTATGTGTTTCACTATATGATATGTGCATTTCAGTATACAGTATACTGTATGTATTTCACGATATGAAGTATATATTTCAGTAGACAGTGTATGTGGTTCACTACATTGTGTATGCATTTCACTATATGATGTATATATTTCAATATATGATATACAGTATGTGTTTCACTATGTAGTGTATGTGTTTTACTATACAGCCAGAGGTTATGAATTATGTCCCTAACGGCTTGCCATAGATTTGCTACTTTCAGCAATTGTCAACATTTTAGTATTCCAACTGCTGCAGAGTTCTAAACTCCTCTGTATGCACTGCTGAGTTCTAAACTCTGTCTGGCTTGCTACTCTGTCTCCTCAAAACCATGTGTGTAGCAAGGCAGACAAAATGAAGTAGACAATCTACATGATTGGTTTCTGCAGACACATGAATCTGATTCACTCGGGGACCTGCAGGATTGCTAGACTAAGGCCTCCTCTTGCAGTTCTGTGGATCACTGTAAATAATAATCCCAGAGCTCCAGCATGTCCTTACAGCCATGTGAGATTAGTACCTGGTGCTGTACACTGTACAGCACACAGCACTAAAGGGGTTAAGGGGAAGCAAGAGTGATTCACTGAAACTTTAACTCACCATCCACCACTACTTTAAAATCCTGTGGTAGTGTGAGGCAGATCCTTATTTCACCACCCTGGGCAGACTCAGCCCTCTTGAATTCGTCTTCGTCATAAATACTAGCTAGAGCCAGCAGCTCATCCTCCTGGGCTTCTCTGTCTTCTGAGCACATTTATTCTCCTGCAGATAAAACAAATAACAGCACACACAATCAGCAAAAGTCTGGTTTAGCTGATGCACTCTCTTGACTGAAACATAATGACAATTCACTAAAACAGCTTGGTGCACATATCGAACATAGTTTAAATAGCAAAAATGTACACATTTTGTACACTGCCAGGAAAAATGTTGTTCTAAAAGAGTTGCACACAATGACTATTACACAAAGGTCATTTTGTGTAGCAGTGGATAAGAGCTGTATAGTCATTTTGAAATTTGATAGACACCATTAAAAAACTCCATTTTAAGCCTGTTGCATATAATGTAAAATGTAAATGTATTTTCAGTGTTGAAATTCTCAGAAAAATTAACATAAATTAAAACAAAGGCATTTTGACCTTTGACTGTGTGTGCTCTTCCCAAGTCATATCCCTCCTATTCCTCCAATCCAAGAGGGATATGATAAAGACCTTTAAATACAGTACCTCACAGAAGTTAATAAGGTACAAGAGGGAAGTATCTGTCAGAAAAAGGGTACTCTAGAACAAGGGGGCATGCTATGAAACTGGATGGGGGTTTAGTCAGGAGAGATGTGAGAAGTACTTCTTCACAGAAAGAGTGGTGGACTCCTGGAACAGCCTTCCAGCTGAGGTGGTGGGGTGAAAACATTGTCAGAGTTCAAAAATGCCTGGGATAGGCACAAGGGAATAGTCAGGGTAAAGATGGGGTGGAGAGACAGCACCACAGATCAAATAGGGTCTGCAACAAAAACGAAGGTAGCAAAATAAAAATAATGGGTAGACTGGGTGGGTCAAACGACCCTCATTTGCTATCAGATTCTATGTTTCTAGGTTTCCCCAAGCCTGTAGTTTTTGGCAGTAACTTCAACTGCAGCCTGTCGTCTCTTGACTGTGTGGTACAAACAAAAAACACAAAAGTTTTCAGTGATATGTCTTTTCTGTCAAACCTAGTACAAACAAGCAGGGCTATCAGATGCCTGTTTATGGCCAACCAAAGAAAAAACCTCACTTTTTTTTAAAGGCATATTAGCCACTTGTACATATTTTCTCATTTCCTCTTCCCTCTTGTTATAATCTGCCTTAGTAGGAACACTAGAATTCTCTGGCCACAAACAGTCACAGCATCCACAGGCACTTCCCCTAAAATTAAAACTGACCCAGGAGTTTGGAAACTACGGTCTACTCTTTTTAAAGGCTACATAGTATTAGATGGATTGTGTGAGTTTGGTTCCGCCAGGAAATCAGTGACCGTTTCTTATGATAACCTTCTACTTTGGTGGGAGGATACATAAGTGTAATTGAAACGTTTCTTTATATCCTGGGGGAAAGAAACTGAGTAAAGCTGACTGTTTTTAGTAATTATCTCTACAGCAGCACCTACAAAAATTACAATCCTTAACCTTTGAAACTAGGGCAACTGTAGCCAACACATGGTGAATGTAAAGAATAAAATCTCTCTGTTTCATATATGAAGATCAAAAGCACTGCAGAAAGAGCAGCAGTATAGAATGCAGGGGAAATTAGGCCAAATTTGTCCATATGATGCTTGCAAAAGTAGAAGTGATAAAAAAAATGAATGTCACAAGTAGCAGATGATCAAGGAATAATGCATTCTGACCCTGGTATGGTATTAAAAATAGTCTCACAGTATCTCAGCAAGATATTTGGCCTAGGTATTACATCACCCTCAGGGAGAGAGGCATTTTTTTCAGACCTTCCCCTCCTACAGGTCCCAGATCCTGTAATACCAGCATTAACAATGCCCATATCTAAAGATAAGGTGTTACGTGCTATAAAACTTCTGAGTACAGATACAGCACCAGGCATTGTTCATCTTACCAATGAGTTTTATTGTCCCAGTGTGTAGGGGATTCATTCACCCAGGTTTTAACCACATTTTAGATCACATGTGTTTATTCCCAAGAATGAAAGAAGACTATTAGTACTTCTGCATAAAAATGGTGACAAAAGTGACTTGTCAAACTGGAGGCCTATATGCCTCTTAAATTCAGACAATAATTATATCCAAAATTCTCACCTTTAGGTTGTCCCAAATCTCAGGTTTGCTCCATAACAGGCAAAGTCATTCAAGGCCATCTCATTATCCTACATGAATTAACAGAGCAAGGGAACACAGAATTTCCAGTTGTTCTCTTTCACTTGACTAGTGTAAAGCCTTTGATTTGGTGTCACATAACTACCAATGATATGTACTACAAAGATATGGTAATCCACCAGGTTTCATTTCCCTGGCTTAAATGTTCATTTTCCGACACTACAGTTGTTCCAATTGAAAAATGGTTGGTTAGGCTCTGTCTGTAAAATCTTAAAAGGGGTACATCAGAAGTGTCCCCTTAGTCCCATTCTTTACATTTTAAGTTTGGATCCCCTAAGAAAGTTGGAAGGAGATCAACCCACTTTACCTCTGGTAAATGATGATAGAGTTGAATGCTGCAAAGCAACATCCTATGTAGATGACATTGTTTGCTTGTCTGGGACAGCGTCTCTGCTACGCATGCCTTGAACTGGTTTTGCTACTTTGGCCTCTTCTCTGGAAGTTCATTAAACATATAGAAGTGTGTGGGTAGGGCCCAGGGGGACTATTTACCGCATATGGGGTCAGTAGCTGGGGTACGTATTTCCAGTGACCAGTTAAAAATTTAGGTTTGAAATCTGGAGACAATGATTTGGCCAGACTAAACTGGAAGGATAAAATTAACTTAGGAAAACAAAAAGTGGCATACTGGAATAGACTGAAACTATGTAAAAAGAAGAGTTTATTTAACCAAATCCTTTTAGCCCCCAATTTTTCATATACTAGTCATGTTTTTTTCCCTGTCCCAAGAGCTGTTGAAGCCACTTTACTGTCTTTCTTCAGGCTCTCTGAGGGAGTATATTAAACCCCCAAAATGAAGTATCACATATAGTCCGATTAAAAATGACCCCAATAGTGCTCTTTTATAGTTTTTATTTTATTTTAACCTATGATCTCTGTTTTTGAACCTAGAAAAATCCTGAACGCTGTGGATGCTCAGTTTAATTCCCAATATACTGAGGGGTGGGAAACAGGGAATTTGAAGATGGTACAACCTTCACAGATACTGCAGGTCTATTTTAAGGAGACCTTTGATAAACTCAAAGCATGAGATATTTCCTATGCTCAATTTATGGATATACCCAGGAAAGCATTATACTGTCATATAAAACACACAAAATTTTCTGAAACACCTGTTTTCAGCCATGCAGCAGAAGTAGTAAGTCACTGTCTCACACGTCAGCTGATAAATGAAAGAATCCCCCCAAAATACTAACATACTAAAATGCCAGCAGAGTAGGCCTAAAGGTCTATCGAGTCTGCTTGAAAATCAGCACCCAGCCAAGACACCGTTACTGCCCTGCCTCCCCGGTAAATCCCCCCGACCCCATTCCCCATCAGGATTATATCTCCAGATCTGGCATTTCCTATCCTTACCCTTACACCTGTCCCAACCCCTCTTGAAGCCCTCAACTGTTTCAACAGCCACCAGTTCCGCAGGCAGTTCATTCCAAGGTTCCACCACCCTCTCGGTAAAGTAGTGTCTCCTAGTCTCTCCCCAGTGCCTCCCCGCCAACCAGCCTCATGGAATGCCTCCTGGTGACCCCTTCCTCCCTCAGCTGGAATGTCCTATTTAGGCTGACCCTGTTTACTCCCCCTTAGATATTTAAAGACCTTGATCATATCCCCTCGTCCCTCCTCTCCTCCAGGGAGTACATGTTAAGCTCATCAAGTCTCTCTCATAGGATCTTTCCCCCAGACCCTGTATCATCCTAGTCGCCCTCCTCTGGACTCTCTCCAGAAGGGCAATGTCCTTTTTCAAGTACAGGCACCAAAACTGCTCACAGTACTCGAGATGCAATCTAACCAGTTATTCAGAGGGAGAAGTACCTCCCATCTCCTCGAGGTTATCCCCTCTGGCAATGCACCTCAGCATTTTATTTGCTTTAGCTGCAGCCCTCCTACACTGATCAGAGTTATTCATCTTGTCATCCACAGCCACCCCAAGATCCTCCCCCCCCCAAAAAAAAACTTGCAGTCTCTCCCCTCTCAAGAAGTACTCATTGTCAGGGTTCCTAAGCCCCATGAGGAGAACACTGCATTTCTTGGCATTAAACCTCAGTTTCCAAGTGCAAGACCACCTCTTCAGAGTCTCCAGGTCCCCCCGAAGGGCCCTTCTACCTTCCTCCCTGTCCTCCACCGTCCCCAGCTTCGAATCATCAGCAAAGAGGCTCATCTCACTCCTGATACCGTCACTGATGTCCAAGATGTGGGACACTACTTGTTTATGTTGCCATAACAGATTGAACATCAAGAGCAACCAGAAGCACAAATAGAGGAAAGAATGTGTACTTGGCCAGAATGTGTCGAAGGTTTGGAAAACATGGAGCATTTGTTTTTCTCTTGCTCCTTTATTACTGGTCTTTGGGACTTGGTAGCTGATCAGTGGGCTGAACCTCTGGTGAACTCACTTATGACGTACTGGTATGTGGACATTATGGCTCATCCTGGAGCAAATGGAACTATAATACACTAGATGTCATTTTTACATGTGTTTAAAATGGCAGATATGGCTGAATGATATGGCCAGGATGATCGGCAACAGAAACTGTTTTCTCTCAAACACCTCACAGCCAGGTTACACAATCAGGCACCAACACTGATGAACAGATGGACCCCATGGTTCCTCTTGATTTCTGAAAAAAGACCAGACATAGCACCCTAGGGAAAGATGGACAAGTGGGGAGTAATTTAAATAGAGACAAGAGTTAGAGAGGAATACGAAGGAAATCTGAGTTCCAGATGACAGATGGGCCAGCCCTGTATGACATGTTCCTTTCCTCTCTCCTGAGGATAATTTTGAATAGATTATAGAAAGTTCTGGATTAACACTGGAACCAAGAGAGGGAGGGAATCATAGATCTATATATTAATAAGGATCCCTTATCATAAGGCAGGGGAGCAGAAACGCTCCCAGTCAGTTTTTAGGATTAAGTAGCTATGCTTTACTTAAGATATAACAATGAGTATAACTGAACTGTCACTTCAGTTGCAATGTCTTACAGTATATAAATATGAATTATGTATTGTCTGTATGGATAATGATGTATACTTACTTCAGGTGTCTCAAAAATTAAAATAAAGAGTGAAAAAAAAGGAAAGTGTTTTCTTAGAATAATGTATTCAGACCAGTGGTTGCAGAGATCGGAGCTCTTTATTGTCATAACTGTGATCATAGTTCTGCACAGCTACTGAAGGATAGATGGGAAAATGTGCAATGGATGCCCAGAATTATGCAAAACTGGGACTACTGCTGTTTTTTTCTCTCATTCCTTTTCTGCAAATTATTTGAACTTGCATGCTTGATTTCTAGATGAGGTGCAGGTATTAATATCAGTTTTCTTTTTATGAATTTATTGTAATGTTTTTCTGCTGTTAGTATTATTTGATGGTTTGCCCACGCCTTGTGTGGTGTGTCAAGAGGCACAGCTGAGTGACTTAACCACATGGGAAGTGGGTGAATCCCCAATGACTTACCCCTTGGAGTGCCTTATTGCGATTATACAATGGACCAATGTGTAAAATAAATGTAAAATGTGTTTAATTGTGTTTTTTTATAAATGCAATTCCTCAGCCGTTGGTAATGCAGAATTTACCCACGGTCATGTGACATATTTTGACCAATAAGGTTACAGGATTTTCACACACCATTGTATAATCCAGCGTTAATGGGCACCGGGACCCATGGGAAGCCGAGGGAGTCCAGGTCATCATATAGACAGACAATGGGTTTTTCTCACAGTTTTTCTCTCCTGGTTCTTCCCTCCTCTCCTGGCATGGGTGGAGTTCATTTAGCAGCCTTGGTTGCATGCAGCAGCATCATGCAGTGGAAGCAAGCTTCCTTGGCCCACAGCAGGGGTCCATGGGACACTGAAGACCAATGCCATCCCTTCCTAACTGCACACACTGCCGAGCAGCAGCAGCTGTGGTCTGCCTTGCCTCCTCATGTGGTGTTTCTAAGTTCGCTTACAAACTCAGGTCACCTGAATGGCAGCATGGCGCACTGTCGCTGGACCATTGGGGCTGCCCTCTAGTTTATTTTTTCAGTTTGCCTGATTGAAGCTGCTGGTCGGGTATGTGCAAGCAAGAATCACAGTAATATAACGGAATATAGGAATAGTGTTTTCATACACCATCAGCCCTGAAGCAGGTTTAAGGGGTTCCCCATTCATAGTAATACAAACAGTGCGGGCTAGTCCATTAATAAATAGTCCAGATGGTGTATCTTTCATCACGGAGGACCAGTAAACCCAGTGAAGATCACTATGAAAATGCTTCGCTCTCCCATTGTGATTGAAGAAAGAAACATGTTTCCAAGAATTCTGTGTGCTGATTCATCAGTCAAGTGGTTGGGACGTGGTGGTGGCTTGTAACAACCTCATGGCAGACTGTCGTGCACTGTCTTTAGTCTCTGTAGTGAAGACGTGCTAAAAAAAATGCTTTAAGACTGGGTGTTACTTAGCACGGTGGTAGAGCTTCTGCCAACTAAGCTAGCACCATGGATTTGGGAACAGATGTGAGTTGCTGAGGGGCAGGCTAGAGGAATGATTGAACGTCCCTTAGACAGCTCTCCTCCCTCCTGGAGCATCCATGCCAGTGCTACTGCAACCTAATGGCAGCCTACAGCGATGAGCAAAGCTCAGGGCATGAACCCTTTTCCCTGACATAGGGTAGCAGCTGTGAGCCACTTGTAATGGGGCCACCATATGCTTTTTCTAGCCTACATTGCACTTAAAGTGGACAGTTAAGCTACATAAAAAAAAAAAAAACATTTTTTTCATAGTTTACCAAATATAATCAACATTTTTCTCAGCTGTGCACTGCTTGGCCATGGGATAGATTGCAATATACTGCCACAAGGTTGCCATTACCCTACTTTGTCCCTCTTACAATAATGAGACAGCCTGTATTCTTTTAACTTGTCGCTTGAGAAAACGGGCATTTTGCTCATCTTGCTAACAAGTATAAAAAATTAAATTAAATGAAAATTATGTATATTCCTGTATATTTTTGTTTTAACCCTCATCCTGTCCCCGACAAGATAACTTGTCCTAATTAACTGCAACCTCTACTGCTGCCAATGAGATAACTCGTCCTCACCGACACTTTTTTTTAGCGCTGCAGTGCATAAACAAAGCTTCCCCATTTAGAAATCTGCCTAGTGCTTGTCAAAGCAGGGACCTGTGACTAACTTTTATTGGTTGTTTAAGTATCCAATTACAGCTCACCAGATATTCATAGTTTTCCTTGAACACCTTTTGCTGAGCTTCCTCTCACTTGTATTTTCTCCTTCAGGAGTGTAGCTCTGCTAGAACCTAGCTCGTTGTCTACGCTATTCTCCAGAATCTGCAAGGCACTCTGAGAACACATGCCAGACATCCACTGCTTTGTTTAGTCAGTGGAAACTTGGAAACAAGGCTTTTGTGAGGTATGTTATTTTTTGAATGAAAAATGGACACTAGTAAATAGTATAGGGACCCCAACTGGCAGAAACAGTAAGTGTATGAAGGAGGGATTTGAAGGTTGACAGACATAATTTGAAGTATTTACAATTTATTGAAGAGAAACCACTGGGAAAAAGTTTTTCATCGCCCCTTCATGCAACCGCTAATTGTCTCAGGGCTTGTTACTAATGTACTCATGATTTCAATAGGCAGATTTTAGAGCGCTTTGTTTATGAGTAATATTGTTAGAAAGCCAGTGTACTCACTGCTGAAGTTTGTTTCTTTTTCTAAATACTGAATAAATTTTTATCCTCGATGATGTTACTGTACTTCATAACATAGAGAAAAAAATAGATAGATCCTCGTTGCAGTCGGTGTTGCTAAATTTTGGTTGTGCTGTTTTTTTCTGTGTTATTTTTCCATTTTTTATTTTAGTTGCTATAAATCATGTACATGCCTAAGATTTAATTTTGCTAAGAGGTTCCATTTTGGCACATGATTTGAACAGAGTTCACCAACCAACGTTCCAAAAGTCCTGCCAATCAGGCATGTATGCAAATTTGGGGCCATTTTGTAGTATCTGATTTGCAAGTTGGACATTTTTCGATCTCGTTGTGCCATTTGTATTTTCTTTTTTTTTTACTGATGTTTGTATGCTGGTCTGTCACGTAAACGGCACTTCTTCTCATCATCAAAAGTAACATGTTAGGCCATTTCACACAGCACCAGACCCCTGTAACTGTGACCCCGTTCCCATCACTGTAGAGAAAGAAGCTGAATCACATCACTATCAAAAGAGAGAGGTGGCAGCAGAGTGTAACATCCTGTGGATCATGGGATAGGTATATCAGTTTGTGGATTTGCATGTTGGCGTGACTAGGGATGGGTGGGTCAACTCAGCTCTGCAGGGAGTAGAGATGCTGTTTGCATGCAGGCGTTAGCAGCACTTGCAGTCTTAGGAATCTGGTTATATGGGCTTGTGGTACCCTTTCTGCAAAGCATGTCCAGCCCCTCCACAAAATGCAGCACAAGTTTTTTCCCAAACTTTGCGTGTCTTTTTGTGCTTCTTCTGACTTCCTGCTTCGCCCCCCCGGTGCCTATTGCTTGCATTTTTGTTGGCACAGAGTGGCTGAGATGTTTGCATAAAGAGAGCATTGCTCAGCAATGCATGTTCAGATCCATCTGGGTGACAATGAAGAGTCTGACTGCTCAAGGAGAACCAGTGTGGGTGGTGCTGTACCTCACATGTAGTACTGGAGGTACATACTGGCTCTGGTTGGTGTTTGTGCAGCTTCTCCTTTATTGGTGCTTGGAAGGGTGTGAGTGGGTGCTGAATTTGTGGTCACTGCCACTGCAGGTGCATCACTCCTTGCTGTTGCAGGTTCGGGTGGATCATGGCCTGGCAGCAGCCAGAGCGGAGGTGAGCGTGAGATGCAGTGCCAGCAGTGACCTATCCAGTACCAATGAGGAGGAGAGAAGATGCAATTTTCCTAGACCTGAGATGGGGGTAGTTACACAGGCAAACTCTGACAACTGGAGGCTAGCCTTAGAGTGAGAACTAACTTTCAGCAAGTTTCAACTTTGACATGCACAGAACAGTAGAAGTGCATCTCTAGTTTGCACTACATTTCCTTCTAACATAACTTTCTGCACTGCATTGGAGTAAAAGTTGTTGAGGTTTAGTTGTGGACTTCATTTCCGGAGAAGCTGAGAAGCTTAGATAGGCATGAACAACTTAGAGCAGGCTTCAGTAAGTTAGTTGCTACAACTGTTTTTATACAAAGATGCAAATACCAGCCCAAAGACAAGGAGGCAGGGTACAGAAACACTTCAACTTGTTTTGCAACAAGTGCCTTGTCGGGGAGAGGGAAAGTGTTGGTAAAGCAGGCTGTTTATCTAAGCCTCGGCACACTTGCAATAAAGTGCAATAGCAACAGTGCTAAAGTTGACCATGGTCGTGTTTTGTTTGTATTGAATAAGCAATGGACATCGAGTAAAGAAATTATTTTATTCAGCGCTATCCAACGATGTAGTTTGCCTCTGGTCTTTTTTTACATCATACTGAATTACAGAGGAAGAGGGGTAGTTATGAACTGACATATTGTCAGCAGAAGTGTGTGCTTTCCCAGCAAAAGTTAGTTTTTGTCTGTTTTTTGAAAATTTACTGTAGTGAACCTCTTTATATATGTGCGGTATTGTAGCACATTTGATCTAAAGTAAAATACTTTTACTATAAGAAAAAACGATTCGGCTGTTGTCATTGATCATGTCTTGTTTTATTTTTTTTAATTTTCATATCATCTCACTGATTTACTTTAGTATTGTGCACAAAGTATAGTTTTATATGTTGTGTGATTGGTTTGATTTTTCATATTTGGCGCGCAATTTTAATTCTGCAAGTGAAATGTTACCGATCAGCACAGGAGGTTGTGCTAAAATTCAGAGCAAAAAAGTGAGTACCCAGCTATTTAGAAGCTAATGGGAAACTGGTGTGGCAATGTTTATTTTTTTTAAGGGAAAAGGGATAGGGATTTTTAATGGGAGAAAAAAGTGCTAATGAAAAATGATGGTGCATTTACAAACCCCTCAGCTCATACTACAGTTTAGGCAAGTAGTGTGGCTGTAAGTCTGTTCATGTGCTGTAATTTGATAGCGTACAGTAGCTTGTGATTACTGTGGAATTGAAATGAAGAGGATCTACTCGGCTGGTATATTTTTCTGCCGGTAGAAATTGCAAACTGTTACCCTCCTTGTTTTTTTTGTTCTTTTTTTTTTTGCTTAGGCGCCATCTTGAGTTGCATTTCATGGCCGGTGTCTCTGTAGGGAATCAAGGCTCTAGGGATTTGGGGGTGAGGTAGTGGGCGGCTCTGCAAGTTGAAGACGTCATTCTACTAGAGCTTTTTGCAATGGAAAAGCTTTTGATTTGTAAGTTTGAACATCTTGCTGGTCCTTGTCTTTCTTCAGTTTTGAGAAGCGAGTTGTCCTATAAAGAAAACTTGGAAATGGCTATCCTGAGCATTTCCTGAGAGGTAATCTCCTCAAAGGAATAGATAGGAAGGGAAGACCGAACTGTTCACGTGGATGGTATTGCTTTTGTTTTGGATTTATAGACATTTTTATCAGTCACCCCACCCTCTGAGACCCCGTGACATCAAACAAGCAGCATTTCCTGATGTCTGTTGGTTACGTCCCACCCACCAAGACATGGCACATTCACAGAAAAATCATTCTCTTGATTACATGGGTTCCACACCCACATTCTGAGAGATGGCAGCGTGGCTGTGTCTGTACAGGTAGAGCAAGGGCAGACTGGTAAAATAAATCTTTGACATGTGCCATTCAGAGAGGACAGAGAGAGAGATAGAGCACCGCCTACCAAAGAGACATTTTACAGCCACACACAGAAATCACAATTAAAGTACATTCCTACAAAGCTGGTATAGATTTAGAGCTAACCCGGCTTTGGAATCAGTGTTTTATTTTTTGCGGCTGCTAACTGCAGAGACCGAATTCTTACCAAACCAATTTGACTTAACTTTCCGGATTTGGCATAGGAAAGGTTTAACATTCCTTTTTCAATTTATGGATGTTCAAGGGGTGATTTCATTTGCTCAGATGCAAAAACAATTTGCATTAGAAAGTAGAGACCATTTCAGATATTTACAGGTTAGAGAGTTTACTTTAAATAAGGGTCAACAAAGTAGTTGTCTCCCAACTCCTATGCCTCTCCTTTTGAGTCTGATTGTTAAAAATATTCAGGGATCTGACCAGGCCCATATGATAGCGTTGCTATATAGAGCAATAAGGGAGCTGGTGACTGACTCTTCTCAGTCAGTATTAGATGCATGGAGTAAGGAATGGCCGAAGGTAGTAACACACTAGCTTTGGATACAATATGCTCACCCCTCTCTGGGAGTCTCCCTGGTGCCTTATTGGTGAGAGTTTGCCTGGAAGTCTCGAAATACATATTTTAATACCCCAGCTAAAATATCCAAGATCTCCTCCTTAACCAGTGTGGAGTGCTGGAGACAATGTGGGGAGCCATTAGCTGACCAGGTTCATATTTTTTGGAGCTGTCCGAAATTATATAATTATTGGCGGCAGATTGAGGAAGCCCTTCAGGAAATTTACTCTCCAGACTTAAGGTTAAATCCACAGTGGGTACTACTATCAATCCCTCCCACTGGGTATAAGATGTTAAAAGGGTCTCTTATACCAACCTTCTATATCATTGCTAAGAAGGCAATCACCAGATTATGGAAACAGGTCAGATCCCCTACAATAGAGAGTTGGCATGATATGATCGTAGAACATTATCTACTAGAAAGAATGATTGCAGGGGCTCAGGGACAGACAGCAAAGTTTGAGTTAAAGTGGCGGTCTTAGGTCTTTTATAATTCAGCAACAGACCCCACTTTTGTCCCATGCTGGCACTTATAAAGTCACAAGATAATGATTTACCTAAGACATGTATCTGGTGTTTATGGGGAATAGTCAATATGAAGAAAAATTAAATGGGGCAAATAGTCTATGCTTGGGTATTAAATAAATGTATTGGACAAAGAATACATAAGAAGGGGAAAGTACTTTTTATATTCTTAATGCACTGTTACTACCCAACTGTCAGAAAGATTCAGATTCTTACCACTGTAAGCCATGAAATGTATGAAAGAAGATGTACCTTTAAAGTAAACAAAATAAACATAAAGTAAAAAAAAAAAAATTAAGTTCATTCCTGACCTCAGTGCAGTGGTTGAAAGTTTTGCAGCCATTAGCCAGCAGGGCAGGTGACTGGGAAAATCTACTAGCCACACAGACTTTTCCAGTGGCCCAGCTGGTATACATATTGAAATGTTACCTTCTCAAGTACAAGCCTGCATGGCTACTTAAAGGAAAATCTTGTTAGTCCCATACAAAATCTACCAGCATTTTGGGGCCTAATATGGGAGAACTTGTGGGGGGGGGGGGGCACTGGACACAAGGGAATGCTTAACATGGGGTTGCACCAGGTATGGGAGTGAATTGGGGGACCACTTGACAACATGGATTTTTTTTTTTTGTGATGGGGCCTGGTTTGGGAGGGGATATGGGGGTTGACACTCTACACCAGGGACGTGGCACCTGATATGGGATGGGATGTTTTTATTATCATTTCACTGTTCTATTTCCTGCAGGAAAGCTCCTGATCGGACATCTTACTGATCGACAAGAACATTTGTCTCGTAGAATCCTGGTCCGAGTTTTTGGAGATTTTCAAACATCCGTTTATTCACTTGTCAAGGTTAGTTCTATGCATTGCATGTCGTTGCACCTGGTATGGGAGGGAACTGGGGTACAACCAAACAACAGGGTATGCTGTTATTGTAGCAGTGCTTGGTTTCTAAGGGTATTGGGAGGCCACAGGACACCAGGAAGTACTTTTTGTTTGATGGGACAAAGTGAGGTTTTTATGTCACAGTGTGTACACGCAGGGCAAGGGCAGTTTGGCAAAATACATTTTTGATGTGCCACTGCAGAATGGAGAGAGACCAATTACTGTCACAGAATTCACAAATAAAGTGTATTTCTGGCCTCAGTGTGGCTATGTGTGTACAGACAGGACAAGAGCAGAGTGGTAAAATAAATCCTTTGACTTGTGCCATACGGTGGGGGGGAGACTACGGGGCACCAACGAGATATTTTATAGTCACATCAATCACAAATAAAGTTTATTCTTGGACAAAATATGGCTTTTTGTGTACAGGGGTAAAACACATCTTCGACTTGTGCAATCCAGAGGAGAGAGAGAGAGAAGGAGACTAATGGGGATCAAAGGTACATTTGTACAGTCACAGAAATCACAAATAAAAAGTATTCCTCACTTCAGTGTGGCTGTGTGTGTACAGATGGGGCAAGAGCAGTTTGGCAGAATAAATCTTTTGACTTGTGCCATACGTGGGGGGGGGACTATGGGGCACAAATAAAGTTTATTCTTGGACAAAATGTGGCTTTTTGTGTACAGGTCGGGCAATTGCAGGGTGGTAAAATACATTGTTGACTTGTGCAATCCAGAGGGTTAGAGACAGCGAGAGAGACTATGGGGCACCAAAGAGATATTTTACAGTTACATAAATCACAAATAAAGTGTATTCTTGGACTTAATATGACTGGTTGTGTACAGGCTGTGAGACGACAGGTTGGTCAAACAAATATTGGACTTGTGCAATCCAGAAGGGAGAGAGAGAGACTATTAAGGACCAAAGAGACATTTGTACAGTCACAGAAATCACAAATAAAGTGTATTCCTGGCCTCAGTGTGGCTGTGTGGGTACAGACTGGGCAAGAGCAGATTGGCAAATTAAACCAGGCATGTGGATTATCCAACCTCTGTTTTATGTGTGACTAGTCATTTACTAAATTACCAGCAGCGCCAGGGTGTTCATCTTGGATGAGGCTGGTGTGGTGACAGAAATGGTTGTCCAGTTATATGGAAAGTGGTCAGCTGGGGAGGTTCAAAGACTGTTCATGACAGTTTGTGCTCCCACAGGACTTGTTAAACATTAAAAATGGGCTAGGGAGTGTGGAGCATGGCAAGCACAGTTTTATTAGACACAACAAGTGCCATGAAAACCTGCATATGCTCATGTGTCACCTGGGGGTGGGGAGGGCATCACACCTAAGGCTATCTGTAAAGCTCTGCATTCTTGTCTCTCTTACCCCACACCCCTGTGACTTGCACAATGTTCCAGGTAGGGAGATGGGAGGAGTTCCAGAGACTTTTGTCTACTGGCAGCAGGCAGGTCACAAGTTTTGTAGCTGTCCTGGTTCATAAAGGGTGGTCGGGGTGTGGAGGGCCGACATGAATGTAGGGTGGTCGACTGGTGGGGATGCAGATTTAAGGATTGGGTAGTGGTGTGGGGGGGGGGTTCAATCTCAAGAAGAGTGATCAGAACAGGGTTAGTGACAGCACTGAGGTTGGTCAGCTAGGGGGAAGGTATCCAGATTAGGAGGCTATGGAGTGATCCAAAATAAGTGTTCAGTTTGGGGGAATTTAAAGAGAGAGTGAAAATAACTATTGGGTATTAGAGAGACATTTTACTGTCGTAGAAATAAAGTTTTTGCTTGGACTTAATGTGGCTTCGTGTGTACAGTCAAGGCAAGGGCAGGCTGGCTAACTAAACTTTTGACTTGTGCTTAACTTGAGATGGCACATAATATGGGAAGTGTTCAGTTTGGGGTGTTTTTATTTACATATCACTTCATGTCTTCCTGCAGGAAATCTCCTGATCAGATGTACTACTGAGTAAAAAGGAAACATCTGTTTAGTAGAGTTATGGTCCGAGTTTTGAGAGATTTTCAAACATCGATCTATATGAACATACGAATGTGCCGCAGAAACAGACCACCCGGTCTATCTAAGTCTGCTCGAGTGTACAGCCAACACCCCCAGTTTGCAGCTGCCCCATCCCCCTTCCCTTTGTCATCCTGCTGCCACCCCCACCCCCCCTGTTCCCTGTCTCATGTCCTTTTGAAGCTGTTCACAGATTTACATGATACCACCCATTCTGGTAGGGCATTCCATTTTGCTACCACCCTCTCTGTGAAATAGTGTCTCCTCATTTCCTTCCTAAATCTTCCCCCTCTATTCTTAGCCCGTGCCCCCTGGTGAACCTCCCCCTCCTTAACTTAAAGACCCCATCTGCCCCATCCTTATTGATTCCCCTCAGATACCTGAATGTCTCTATCACGTCCACCCTGTCCCTTCTATCCTCCAGGGCGTACATATTCAGGTCTCCCAGCCTGCTGTCATAGTTCTCCCCTCCATTCCACATATCATCTTTGTTGCCCTCCTCCTCCAGTAGCCTGATATCACGTTTTAGGTATGGCCTCCAAAACTGCACACAATACTCTAAGTGCAGCCTTACCAGTGAGCTGTAGAGGAGCAAGATCACCTCTCTTCACCTGGACGAAGACCCCCTTGCTATGCACCCCAGCATTTTGTTCACTTTTGCAGCCACCCTCCTGCACTGGACAGTGTTGTTCATGGTCCCTGTTATCATTACCCCTAGGTCCTTCTCCTCCTCAGTAGTGCAAACCTCCCCCAGCCAGTATTCTCTCCTTGGGTTCTTCACCCCAAAGTGTATAACCTTACACTTCTTTGCATTGAAACCCAGCTGCCACCCTCTGACCACTCCTCTAGCCATGCGTGGTCCCCTGCAGCTGCTTCCATCTCTCCTCTCCATCCACCACTGCTCCAATTTTGGTGTCATCAGCAAACAGACTTACCTTGCTCACCACCCCGTGTGCAATGTCTGATATGAAGAGCCCAAACAATACTGGCCCCAACACAGAGCCCTGTGGCACCCCACTCATCACCGGCCATGGAGTTGAGAGCTCCCCTCTCACCATCCCCCTTTGCAGCCTGCCACTGAGCCAACTTGTAAACCAGTTCATCATTTTTGCCCCTACTCCTACACCAATTAGCTTCTCCCCAAGCTGCCCATGAGGCACCGAATCAAAGGCCTTGCAAGTCCAAGTAAAGAACATCCACCGCATGACCCTTATCCAGTTCACCTGTCACCTTGTCATAATACTGTATGAGGTTGTTTTGACAAGACTTCCCTGAAATGAATCCATGCCGCCTCACATCCTGGAGGCCATTGTCCTCCAGGTACAACACCAGTCTTTCCTTTAGTATCGTTTCCATGAGTTTGCACACTATGGAGGTGAGACTTACCAGACGATAATTACCCGGTTCAGCCCTTGACCCGCTCTTGTGTAATGGTACTACATGTGCCATCCTCCAGTCTAGTGGCACACATCCCGACTCCAGTGAGGTGCTGTACAGGTCCACCAGCGGCTCCACCAACACCTCCGCCATCTCCCTCAGCACCCTGGGGTGGATACCATCCGGCCCTGGTGCCTTGTCTACCTTCAGTGCCCTCAGTCACTCTAGGACTCTACTTGCCTCAGTTCTTCCATCTGTCACCTCCTCTCCCTGTCCCCATCCTCCCAGCCCATGCTGGTAGCGGTCCCCCCCTTTCTTCTGTGAACACTGAGTAAAAGTATTTATTCAGTTCTTCAGCCTGCTCCTCCCCCTTTTCCATCCAATCCCCACCCCTTTTTATCCTCACTATTGTCTTCTTGCACTTCCTTTTCTCCCTGACATATCTGAAAAAGTCCCCCCCAACCCCCAATAATTCCCTGTGCTAATTTCAGCTCCCTCTGGGCCTTGGCCTCTCTCACTTTTATGGTCACCTCCCTGGATCACCTTGCATATTCCTCCCTGTCCCTTCCCCATCCTCCTAAACCTCTGGTGCGCCACTTGTTTTGACCTCACCAGCTTCACAACCTCACTGTCCAACAAGCATGGTTTTCTTGCTCTGCTCCTCTTACTCTGTGCCTTAGTGCAGGCTTCTGTTGCCTCTGTAACCCCCCATTTACTAATATCCCATTTCTGCTCCACGTCCATCTACTGCCTTATGCCTTCCAGTTTCCCTTTCAGTACTTCCTTCGTCCTCCCAAAGTCTGCCCCCTGAAGTTTACCACCCGAGTAACTGATTTCTCTGGCTCACCACACATCGTGATATTAAACCACACCGTTTGGTGATCACTGTCGGCTAGTGAGTCCTCTACCTTTAGTTCCCTCACTGCCTCCCCATTCAACAATACCAGATCTAAAGTGTTCTTTAGCCTAGTAGGTCCAGTAACCAACTGTGTCAAGAGACCCTCCTGGATCACATCCAGGAGCACTTGCTCCCTAGTGCTGGAGGTGACGGGAATGCTCCAGTCAACCGCTGGCAAGTTGAAATCCCCCACGATGACCGCCTTCTCTTTTCTACATACCTTTTTGATTTGTCCCACTAACTCCCTGTCAAGCTCCTCAGACTGGGAGGGCGGCTTGTACACCACCCCAAACCTCAATTTCCTGCCCCTTAAGTCTAGGAGTTGCAGCCAGATTGCCTCTGTTCTCCTTTCTTCTCCCTCAACTCTTATGCATTTGATCCCGTCCCTCACACAACTGCCACCCCACCCCCCAACCCTCCTTACATTCCTTCCTGTATAATTTGTATCCTGGGATTGCCAGATCCCAGTTCTGGTGCTCAGTTGCCCATGTTCTGTGACAGCTGCAACATCCACCCTCCACACTGCTAAGAGTGCCTGTAGCTCAGAGGATTTGTTTACTAGGCTTCTTGCATTCAATCAGACCACCCTCTATAATACCCCCTTCCCTTCACTAGCCTCCATCTCCTCCCTTCTACTCCTTCCTTTTTTGGCCACCCCAAGTCCTTCCCTGTTAGCCTAGGAGGTAGGCTGTGACTCCACTCTATCAGATCCCTGCCTACCTGCTGTCCACTTGCCACCCCCATCTAGTTTAAATCCACCCTTGTTGCAATATACCTTCCCACTCCTTGCTTTAATACCTCCTTCCCCTCCCCACTCAGGTGCAGCCTATCCATTGCAAACAGACTGTTATTATCCCAGGTACTTCCCCAGCCGCCCACAACCCCATACACCTTAGTTCAACACCATTCTACCAACCACGTGTTCAACTCTCTAATCCTCTCCTTTCTCACTGTGCTTGTGCAGGGTACAGGAAGCACTTCGGAGAAGGCCACAGACTCCCCAGTCTCCTCACACAACCTTCCCACTTCCTCAGTCCTCTCCCTTGTTACCTCCACCATTTCCCACGCTAGGTCATTTGTACCCATATGTACCACAATGTGTTGTTTCCTCCTACCCCTCTTTACGCACCCTAGGATTGCCTGTCCTGCCATGTCTGCCTTTAATTCTGGTATGGACTCCACCCATATCCGACCGTGCCTCTCCCCCTTGCTGCCCCATCTGATCCCATTGAGTATGGAGTCCCTCAACACCAGTACACCCCCCTCCTCTTTCCTTGTGCCCGTCGCTACGACACCACCAAGGTTCTCATTTTTTGAGCCACTCAAGACTGTGTTTTTACCATGTGCCCCAGTGTCTTCCCCCATCCCTCCCAATTAAGACCTCTCCCCCTCCTCCTGTTTGACTGCTAACCTCCCTCTCCCTCCTCACTTCTCTGAGTATTATCCCTTCCCCTGCCACACCATGCTCAATCTCTCCACTAGTAATGCCCCTTACTCCCTCTTCTTTGTGAGTGCTATCCCTTGTGCAATCATCTCCTGCATCCTCTTTCCCATGTGTTGCTAGTAAACATGTTCCCTATCCCCTTTGCCTTACTATGTGCTTTCTCCTCCCTCCTGATACTGCTCCTCCTCTTTTTCTGGGTCCTAACAGAGTCCACCCTTCATCAGCTGGCTTCCTGTCTAGTTTGCCCCCTTCTCGTCCCGTCCTTTGACTCACTGTTCCTTCTCTAGTCAAGGTTAGTTTTATACTTTACATGTTGTTGTGCCTGGTATGGGAGGGAACTGGGGTATAAACGGACAACAGGGAATGCATTTATTGTGCCAGTGGCTGGTTTGGGAGGCTATTGGACACTGGGAAGAGCTTTTCATTTGGGACAAAATGAGGATTTTCTGTCACAGTTGGTAGCTGTCCTGGTTCATAAATGGTGGTCGCTGGGGGGGTCGGGCGACATGAATGGTGGCTGTCAACTGGGGGATGCAGATTTAGAGGTTAGCTAGTGGTCTGGGCGGGGGTCCAGTGTCAGGAAGAGTGATTAGAAGAGGGCGAGTGACAACACTGAGGATGGTCAACTAGGGGGAAGGTATCCAGATCAGGAGTCTGTGGAGTGGTCCAGAGTGAAACATAAATTGTTTGCAGATAAAGAATGCCAGGCCCATCTATTCCACCCATAAGCCCTTGTACTGGATTTCTGCTTCCGACCCACCCATTTCTGTACCTCTATGGCTCCCCATGCCTTTTCCAAGGATGCTTGAATCCATCCACACTCCCCCCCGCACCTTGTTTATACCCTTGATGTACTTGAATATTTTTATCATGTCCACTCATTCCCTCCTATCTTCCGGCGAGTACATATCCCTGAAGCACCCCACTGATCAGCCCCCTCTCCCCAGACTGCATTCCATTTACCACCACCCTCTGCCTACTGTCTGTTAGCCAGTTTCTAACCCAGTTTTACCACCCTGTCCCCCATGCCCAGACTACCCAGCTTGTCTATCAGCCTCCTATGTGGGACAGTGTCAAAGGCTTTGCTGAAATCAAGGTAAGTTACGTCCACTGCCCCACCCTGATTTACTTCCTTTGTCACTAAGTCAAAGAAATCAACCAAATTTGTCTGAAATGACCTCCACGCTGTGAAACAATGTTGCCTATGGTCCTGAGCTCTTATGGCTTCCTGGCCTCAGTGGGCCTGTCTGTGTAGACTCAGTGCAAGGGCAGGCTGGAAAAATAAATCTGTGACTTGTGCCATTCAGATGTGAGAGTGAGAGAGAAGGAGATTGCTGGGGACCAAAAATAAATTTTACAGTCACATAAATCACAACTGAAGTATATTCCTGACATTAGTGTGGATATGTATGTGTAGTCAGTGCAAGGACAGGTTGGAAAATTAAATCTGTTACTTATGTCATTCATATGGGGAGATGGAGAGACTACTGGGGACCCAAAAGAAATTTTACAAATGAAATATATCCATGGCCTTAGTGTGGATGTGTGTGTAGATTCAGTGTAAGGGCAGGCTGGAAAAATATATCTGGAAATAATGCCATTCAGAAGGGACAGAGAGACACTACTTTAACTGGAGCCCAAAAAGAAACTTTACAGTCAAATAAATCACAAATGAAGTTTATTCCTGACCTCAGTGGTGCTGCATATGTAGATTCAGTGCAAGAGCAGGCTTGAAAAATAAATCTGTGACTTGTGCCATTCAGATTAGACAGAGCGAGACTACTGGAGAGTGGGGACTAAAAAGAAATTTCACAGTCACATAAATCACAAATGAAGTATATTCCTGACATAAGTGTGGATGTGTGTGTAGTTTCAGTGCACGGGCAGGCTGGAAAAGTGGATGTGTGTGTAGATTCAGTGCAAGGGCAGGCTGGTATAATAAATCTCACTTGTGCCATTCAGATAGGAGAAAGACAGACAGACAGAAACACACACACACACTATTGGTGACCAAAAATAAATTTTACTGTCCCATAAATCACAAATGAAGTATATTCATGGCCTTAGTGTGGATGTTAGTGTAGATTCAATGCAAGGGAGCCTGGAAAAATAAATCTGTGACTTTTGTTATTCATATGGGAGAGAGAGAGAGAGAGAGAGAGAGAAAGACTACTGGGGACCAAAAATACATTTTACAGTCACATAAATCACAAATGAAGTATAGCTGAGTGCCAAAATAAATATCTGACTTGTGCTATACACGGGTGTGTGGTGGGGGGGGGACTACGGGGCACCAAAGAGATATTTCACAGTCGCACAAATCACAAAGTTTATTCCTGGCCTCAGTGTGGATGCGTGTGTGTGTGTGTGTACAGACCGGGCAAGGGCAGACTGGTAAAATAAATATGTGACTTGTGCCATTCACAGGGTTACATAGGGATAAACGACTGTGGGACAAAAAGAAATGGTCACGATGGCAATGCAAGTTGTGGGTCATTATAGTAAGGTAAAGAACTATTCGGTTATGATCGGGTAACTTCTGGAGGCATTTGCACACACTAAAGGGTGGTGAACATGCCGACTGATGCTATCCAAGTCATAATACCATAGTCATGTACCTGCTGTTCTGTTATTCCACTTGGCTGTTAATGTCAGTTGACGCCCAGAATTGCATACACATATGTATTACTCAAGTGTTCACAATGTCAATGCAAGTTGTGGGTCATTACAGTAAGGTAAAGCACTATTCAGTTATGACCAGATAACTTCAGGAGGCATTAACACACACTAAAGGGTGGTGAACTGATGCAATCCAGTCATAATCCCATTGTCATTTACCTGCTGTTCTGTTATTCCATTTGGCTGTTCATGTTAGCCGACGCCCAGAACTGCATACACATGTGCGGTACTGAAGTGTTCACAATGGATAAGTTCAAGTCCTAGTTTATTGCATGAACACTCCATTGAGCTTGCATGAAGACTCCATTTAGCAAGCTCATTCACAAGGAGATCCTGAAGTCAATACCCATACAATGGTACATTACATAGTATAACACTTTGATAACCAATTATACATAATGCACATAAAGCTCTAATCAGATAATTCATAGCGAGATACAAGGTTACAGATATATGTGCAGATTTGGGGCAAACAATATCAGGTGTGGTTCACCACTTTATGTGCTGTAAGATGCAATACATAAAAATAAAAAAGTGGTGAAGTACTAGAAGAAGGAAGCAATAAAATTGGTGAGGGTAGGTAGGGAGGGGAATAGTAAAGTGTAAAGTAGATTGAGGGATAAAGGTCTCAGTATGGCAGAGGCAATAGATGCAATAGACAAGAAGCACACATAGGGATAAAAGGGTGCTTAGTGGCAGTTACAATATATTTTATTTTAGATGCAATTAGCACTCTGAAAAAGTTATAAGGAGGGAAGCTGCTGACAGACATCAAGGGAAAAAGCACGGGGGGACATCTGGGAGTAGCGCTGGCCTGGTAAGGGCTTTGGATAGCAGGGGCAGCTTAGGGGGAAAGTCCTGAAACACTGGGGTAGTGGTTACCTGGAGTCACAGTCCCTTAGAACTAGAAAGAGCAATGGAGGTCAAAATAGTACCACTCAAGGGGCGGGTATAAGAAGCAGTGATAAAGAGGTAGGGCAAGGGTAGGACTGCATTGAAGATGGGGCCCAACTGACAGACCTCAACAGCAGGACAAGGGTCGCTGAAGAAAAGGGAGGGAGAGAGGAGGAATGGAGAAACCCAATCCCTGGACAGGAAAAGAAGATCAAGCAAGGGGGGGGACACAGGGAGAGAAAATAGGTGATGGGGGCAGGCGAGCTGACAGATTGTGGGCTGAGCTCCAAAAAAGTTTAGGACAAGATTCACATTTTCGGGGACTCCATAGTAAGGGGCACTGGCTGGGGGAAGGGGGACAGGGGGTAAAATCTGGGTCAGCTGTTTGCCAGGCATGACAGCAGCTGAGGTGATCCATCACATCCCCTTTAGGGGGAAATTGCAAGATGAAAGAATGCACCTGATATTCCACTTGGAAACAAATGACCTTGCAGGGCATAGTCTGATGGAGGTGCAGGCTAGGTTTGAGGCTTTGGCAAGGTTCTGTCAGAACCTGAACTTTAGATCAATAGTGTTCGCCCAAGTACTGCCTATTCCACGAGCTAGCTCTGAGGAAGTTGAAAATAATCAAGTTCAATAGCTGGCTCTGGGGTTGGTGTGTTAGGAAAGGCTATGGAATGGTAGGGGACTGGAGAACCACCTTGCAGGATGAAAGCCTGTTCTCCCCGGATAGGTTACACCTAAATAGGCTGGGTAAAGAAGTGTTGAGGTGGAAAATGGAAGAGTTCATTGAAAGATACCACCAACACGGAGTGGTACCATTTTGACCTCCATTGCTCCTTCTAGATCTAGGGGACTGTGACTCCAGGAAACCACTACCCCTGTGTTTCAGGACTGTCTCCTTAAGCTGCCCCTGGTATCCAAAGCCCTTACCAGGCCAACACTACTCACAGATGGCTCCAACATGAATGGAAGAGCATTGTCAGTGACAGCCCCTACACTGTGGAAAAAACTGCCTGCAGAGCTCCATTCACTCAGCACCCACAGCCAGTTCAAAACCCGCCTCAAAAACTGGCTCCTGATGGCTTCCTGCTGCCACTGCTTCCTGGACAGGAAGGAAGTCATAGTACCCCATCCATGCAGCTGGTTAGGCCTTGCCTGAAGTATGGGGTCCAGTTCTGGAAGGCCTACCTTAGGAAGGACATAGAGAGGGTGAAGCGAGTTCAGGGGGAGGGCAAGAAAGATTGTGAGGGGGCTGGAGCACTTACCATATGAGGGGAGGCTGAAGGACCTGGGCATGTACTCTCTGGAACAGAGGAGGGAGAGGGGAGATATGATCAAGACTTTTAAATACTTCAAGGGCATCAATAAGGTGGTACAGTGGAGAACCTTTTTCAGTTGACAGAGAGGCCGAGGGTGAGGGGTCATGATTTCCAGATCAAGGGAGGGAAATTTAGGGGTAACTTCAGAAAGTTTTTCTTCACTGAGGGGGTGGTGGACAACTGGAATGGACTGCTTAAGGTAGTGGTGGGGGAGAAGAATGTGGGGGGGGGTTCAAAAATGGGGGCCACATCAGAAGCCTAGTCGAATTCTAGGCTCACTGGGCAGACTGGGTGGGCATGGCGGTCCTTTTCTGCTGTCACATTCCTATGTATATTCGAACATACGAAGAAGCCAGCAGAAGAAGACCATCTGGTCTATCAAGACTGCTGGTATTACAGGGTCCACAGCTTGAGCTAATGTCCCTGCCCTCCCTCCCCACTCCTCCTATCCTCCCTAGCCATGATCCTTACTTCCCCCCATGCCTATCCCAGCCTTTCTTAAAGCTGTCCACTGTCTTCAACGAGATTACCTCTTCTGGCAGTGCATTCCAAGTGTCCATCACCCCCTCTGTGAAGAAGTGCTTCCTGACCTCCCTCCTAAACCTCCCACCCTGCAACTTAAGACTGTGCCCCCTAGTGTTATGGTTGCCACTCAGCTTAAAGAGACTCCTCTGATCAACCTTATTTATCTCTTTCAAGTATTTGAAGGTCCTACTCATATCCCCCCCTCCTGTCTTCCAGGGAGTACATGTTCAGTGCCCTTAACCGCTCCTCGTATGCCTTACCTTGATGGTGCTCCAGTCCTTGTCACTAGCTCCTTCAAATACCTTGGAGTGACACTTGACCCTCAGCTTGACCTTGGGCATCACATCCAGAATGTCTGTAAAGCTGTAAACTGCAAACCGGGTATGGCTTACAGAGCAAAGAGCAACCTTACCCCCGCTGCACGACTAGCACTGGCTCGAGGTGTGTTCCTCCCCTTCCTCTGCTACAGGCTTCTTCTGTTTGCCCACACCTCCAAAGCTCTCCTCTAAAGGTGGTCTGTTTCCTACAATAATATTTGCAGTTTCGTGCTTGTGGTCCCTCGACTCATCCATCACTGTGACCTGTTCAGCAAGCTGAACTGGCTCTCCCCGTCTAATTACTTAGAATTTGGCCTGGGGTGCTTCGCAGGCAAGGTTCTTCACACCTGGACTGGTGGAGCTCCTTTTACCATCTGCCTCCCCTCACTATTCCCTTAGGTCCCTGGGCCCTCCGTCCTCAAGATGCCTGCCACTCGCACCCAGATGGGTGACAGATTTTGCCTAGTGTGCGCACAGGTTGTAGAACTCTTTTCTTCTTTTAATCAGTCCTAAGGTTGTCATCATCTTAGTTTATGCAACAGTCTGTATTAATCCTATTTAAGGTCTCTGCTTCTTTGTTTTGGTTTTTAAGCTGCTTAAGGGGAAAACTTTCTGGCATTTGCCCTTTACTCCATTTCTGGCAAGAGGCAACAGTGCACAGGCCCACAGGAGAAGCAGCAAGTGTCTTTCACTGTGCAGTAATGAATTTAAAGGATTTGGAGATAAAAAGCAAGGTGGAATAAAGGGCAAATACCAGAAAGTCTCCACCTTAAGCAGCTTAAAAAACAAAACAAAGAAGCAAATACCTCAAACAGGATTAATACAGACTGTTGTATAAACTAAGAATAAAAAGCAGAACAGAAAACATGATGATGACAACCTTAGGACTGATTAAAAGAAGAAAATGAACCCCGTGAACAAGATCTGGCACAGAGTGAAACGTAGGGGAAATCAATAAAAGGATGAAAAACGTTTAAGCGTTGTGAAGTCTATGATTCTTAAAAAGGCCCCCAGAACACATTACTTTGAAAATTGTCTTTGAGTCTCATCTGGGGGTCTGAAGAACCTATAAAAAGAGTGTCCATTTCCTGCTCACACTGTAAATTCATGAATTTGAGGCAGTTTGTCATGTAATTGAAGACAATGTGCTTCAAAGTCACCAAGCTGTTTCAGTGAAGGCGTTAAATGAAATCTCAGGTGTCAGAGTAGGAGAGCGATGACACTGCTATAAACTTGCAAACCAGGTGAAAAAGAAATAAGGGGATTCACTTTTATTTTTAACAGTTGATCCTCAAATCTCACTAGTTGTAATCAGTGATTTATCATCAACTGGTGGTGCATCAGTCACAGAGTTTTTGAGAACGGATGACAATCAAGTCAACATCAAGCAAGCTGCTTCTTTGTTGCATTAACATATTTTAAGATTTGTAGACACAGCACCTTCACTACCATGGCCACCAACAGTGGATGCTCTCTTCAGTAAAGAATGACAACCCCCAGAGACAGTTCAATCATTTTTCTCGCATTTTGTTATGGTGCCAGGCCTTTAATGGTACTGAATGAATGAACCCTGTCAGATTATTATCACTGTTTTATACTGTATTTATTGATTTTATCATTGCTATTTTTAATATTTTGTAAAGTGCTTGATATTCTGAAAGGCACGTGTGTGAAATAAAGTTTATTATTATAATTATGTACTAAAATCCCTCAAACATACAAGTGTGAACAAGTCTCCCAGTTGTTCAAAGTTCTTCTCAGAAGATCTCATTCATGGTGTCACGTGTGGCAAGTTTCTCACCACAAAACATGTACCTGTTAGAGTTGTGCTGCATAGTATGATCGGACAGAAAGTGCCTGTGAACATCCTGTTTCATTTAGGAAATATTTGCAGTTATGACCAAGTGTGTGAAATTGAAAGTGGTTTAGCGGAACTTTCTCAGCATTTTCTAGAGCAAGGTCTGTTACTGACACTTCAGCCAAAGTCAGTCTTCTGTTGTCGTAACAATTTTCTGGATGGACAACTTTGATCAGAGCATTGAAACAGTAACTGAATATGGAACGATACACATGGTGTTGCATACGAACATATGAAGAAGCCAGCAGAAGAAGGCCATTTGGTCTATCAAGTCTGCTCATATTGCAGGGTCCACAGCTTGAGCTAATGTTCCTGCCCTCCCTCCTCCCATCCTCCTTACCCATGATTCTTACCTTCCCCCTATGCCTATCCCATCCCCTCTTAAAGCTGCCCACTGTCTTCAATGAGATGACCTCTTCCGGCAGCACATTCCAAGTGTCCACCACCCTCTCTGTGAAGAAGTGCTTCCTGACTCCCACCCTCCAGCTTAAGACTGTGCCCCTTGTGATTTGGCTGCCACTCAGCTTAAACAGACTCTCCTTATCAACCTTATTTATCCCTTTCAAGTACTTGACTGTCCCAATCATGTCTCCTCTCTCTCTCTCTCTCTCTCTCTCCTGTCTTCCAGGGAGTACATGTTCAGTGCCCTCAACCTCTCCTCGTATCCCTTGCCCTGCTGACTGGCTATCATCTTTGTAGCCCTCCTCTGTACCTTCTCCAACAGGTTAATGTCCTTTTTGAGGTGTGGGCACCAGTACTGAACTCCATACTCTAGATGTGGCCTTACCAAGAAGAATCTGAAGGCTCCATTCTCTGAGAAGATTCTACTGAAATTCCTCACTCAAAATGAAGGACAATTGTATCTAACAAAAAGGAATTAGAACATCAACAGGTGAATTCAAAGACGGAGCCAACCACATTTAGAAATATGCCCAAGTCTACTGAGCTAACATCAGTGGTAAATATTGGCAAGGCAAAGCTAATGGTATGGAAACTCAGCTGGGAAGTGCACAAAGAGGATCAGCTTGTCCCAAGGTTTACTGGTTGGCTGATGCTAGTTTATAACAATCATTCAAGTTCACTAAAGAAGACGGTTATCACATATCTTCCACCCATCCACAAACTCATCACTGACAATGCCACTGCAATTGAATACCTCACACAAATGCAAGAAATAGCTCAGCAAGTAAATATGCCCTATGTTCACCTGACGCTTAATGTTGGAGCAGCAGCAAAGGTATATCATGTTGTGTGAAACTTCCCTGATCAGTTCCACAATGTCATAATTAATTTGGGAGATTTCCATCTATTCCTGGAAAACGTTGGCATTATGGGACAATCAGTTGGTGGCAGCAGCTCTGAGCACATAATATTTCAGGCGTGTCTTTGTGCATCTGGCAGCATAAAGGGAGTTTTCTGTGGGAAGCATTATAATTGTGCATGGACTGTACATGAGCATTTTGCAGATGCCTTACAGTGATTCCTTCAGGTCAGATTTCTACAGTATTCAACAGAACTGAATTCCACCCCCGCAGTACTGCTTAGACCTAATCAGATCACCATCTCAACCCACAGACTTCTATCAACTGCTTCAGGAAGATGAGACTCACTTTCCAGACTAAGAATGAGGTCTTCAGGCACTGGATTCATCGCAGTGAGCTAGGGAAAACCCCACAGCTCTGGATGACATATTTGGATATAGTGCATTGGCAGCATTTGCTCCACACAGCAGTAAAAGAAAACCTCAAATTCGATATGGAGAAGGGCAGGGGTAAATGGAGGCAAAGGCAGTAAGGACAGGGAAGGGGCAAAAAGGGGTAAGACCATAAAAAAATGGAGGGTAATGAGTACCAATGCCTGTAGTCTAGGTAACAAGCTCCCTGAACTGGTGGCCTTGATGGAAGAGGGATGCCTGGATACTGTGGCAGTCACAGTAACATGGTACACAGAGAACCATGACTGGGATGTCAACATACCAGGGTACAAAATCTACAAGAGACACAGGGAGGGTAGAAGAGGAGGAGTAGCTCTCTACGTAAAGGAAGGGATTAAAGCAATGGAACTAAAGGGTAAACAGGGAGGAGCGGAAGCACTGTGGGTCACCCTGGAGACTAGAAATGGCACCACAATCCATACAGGGGTTGTATACAGACCCCCATCTCAGGGGGAGGAAATGGACAAGGAAATGATAGATGGCATCTCTACGATGGCAGAAAAAAGGGAGATACTGTTGATGGGGGACCTGAATATGCCAGATGTTAACTGAAACAACCTTTGCTACAGAAACATCCAAGAGCAGGGTCATTCTCGATGCCCTTCAGGGGGCATGCCTCAGACAGTTAGTATTGGAACCCACTTGGGAGGGGGCAATCTTAGATCTGGTGCTCTCAAATGGGGATGGAGAGAGGATCTCAGATCTAGAAGTGGGTAGCCATCTGGGAACAACTGACCACCAAACAGTGTGGTTCACAATAAACATAGCCACAGAGTCAAGCCATATAAAACTGAGGGTACTGGAATTTAGGAGGGCTGACGTTGTCAAAAAGGGATTGTGCCTCAGAAAAGCACTAGCAAACAGGCAAGAAGGAGGGGTGGAAGAACAATACGGAAACATCAGATCTGCTATCACAGAGGCAACAAGCCCTTGTGTGAAGCAAATAAATCAAAACAAAAAAAAACAAACACTATGGTTCTCAAAAGAGGTGGCGGGGAAGGTTAGAGAGAAAAAGATAGCACTGAGGAAGTATAAGGAAACACAGAAGCAGCAGGACAGAGAACTGCACCAGTAAAAGCAGAAGGAAGCAGGGAAGGCAGTCAGAATAGCAAAGGCCCAAACTGAGGAAAAGATAGCCAACTTGGTTAAAGAAGGGAGATAAAACCTTTTACAGGTACATTAGAGAGTGAAGAAAGACCAAGGGAGGGACAGTGAGGCTTAATAAAGGGCAGGGTGGGACTTCCGGTGACGTCACCTGGCTGATGGCTGCATAGCTGGAGAGCTCCGCTCACCCATAGCAAACAAATCCCAATTCCTAGAAGTTTGTAACTCGAGATCACATCTATAACAATTGGTTTGGAGAGAGGAAATGTCTACGAGGAATAAAATGAATAAAACTAAAGAAACAGCCACCAGTGCCACGCCGAAAGCAGGAAAACAGTCGACTTTGAGCTGGCAGACCTCATCCTCTAGCTCGATGGGACCTACGATGACCTCTCAGAGAATCAGGTCATAGACAAACAGGCAATCAGTGCTCTCCCAGAGGAGGAAACTGAGCCAAAATGCACAATTATCTCGAAACAACTGATTGGCCATCTGAATAAAATTGGAAATACCTTATCCAAACTGGAATCTCTAGTAACTGAGAATAAAAAAGACATACAGGCTGTGGCAAATAGAATGGCTGCACTCGAAGAGACTACCACCGACCTTGTACACACAGTTGGGCAACATACCTCGGCGCTCTTAGATCTCCACTGCAAAGAGGCAGAACTTTTTGATAGAATGGAGGATTTAGAAAATCTCAACCGATGCAATAACGTGTGGTTGCATGGTCTACCTGAAAAATCTGAAACGGGAGTCTTGATTATTTTCATGGAAGGATTATTAAAATAAATACTCCCCATACCAGCAGACATGCAGCTAAACCTGATCTGAGCACACAGATCTCTAGTGGCTCCCCCCAGAGACAGCGATGCCAGGCCATGGCCCATTATAATGGCATTCTTAGATTTTTGAATAAAAGAGCAAGTCCTAAAAGCGGCATGGGGCAAAAAAGAAGTATTTTTGGGAGATACACGTTTATTCCTGCAACATGACTACACTCCGGATACAGTGCAGAAAAGGCGCAAGGTCTTAATAGTACAAAGGCAGCTATGGGAAAAGGGCCTGAAGGCATTCTTAGAATATCCTGCGCAGCTGCGGGTCCTCACATAAGAAGGTACACAAAACTTTGCAGAGCTAGAAGATGCTGGGGATTTCCTGAATACCCTGGGTATTTCCATCACAGAAACAACAGTGGGATTCCCAGGGAAGGAGCTGCAAAGGGTGGAATGGCAGAATCCTAGGGACTGACACTCCAAAGGAAAGAGAACCAAAGCAATCTGGAAGCCAATCCAGGACACAGCCATAACGAGAAGCACACAACCTCTGGGCGAGACCTCTGCTTCAAACCCACATTGATAATCAGCAAAGGTTAAAACTGGCAGACGACGATCTCGAATGGAATATGCTCTACACCCCTCGTTTCTCTCTACTAGGGAAGAGGTACTTTTAACCATTTCTACAAGACTAGAGAATTGGGAAATATATATACCCAAATATTCAGACATGGAATAAAGAACTTTCAAGAACCGAAAAACGGGACACACCGTTTCCTTTTTTCTCCCTCTTTTCCCTCCCCCATGTTTCTCCCTCTCATCTTTCCTCTCCCCCCATCTTAGAACAGGTTTTTAAGGTCTGGAGTTTTACACTGTTATCTAATTTTTCAAAAAATGGGTGTGAGGCAGTAACCATATTCAGAAAGCACACACGTGCAAAGGCCACAGGAAGGCACATTGGTGATGACCCTCCCCCATTTCCCCCGAGTAGGGGAAGCTCGCAATCAATAGGGGGTGAACGGGGCATAGCTCCTATTACATCAAATCCTTCTCTGTATCATCAGTCACCTTAAATAAGGAGACCAGGGAAGAGAAGAGGTACAAGGGTAATAATATACCTTGAAGTCAGTTCTGTTGTGGTAGAGTTTTACTCCCTTCACGTTAATTTACTGGTGTGAGATTTGGAGTGAAAAAGAGGGAAACACATAAAAAAGTCACATGTAAAGGGTAATTTAAAGCATTGAAGGAGATGTTTTGGTTGTACATGTTCCATATGTGGTTAATAATTATTGGTTTCTTGGTTCTTAATAAAGTGCACATTGCTATGCATGGTCAAGATTACAGAGTATGCGTGAATTTCCTCAACATGGAATTTTATGATGGGGTCACTTAAGATAACAACTTACAATGTAAGGGGTCTGCACAGTCCCGTTAAACGGACAAGACTTTTACAGGAGCTGAATAAGCTAAAAGTGGAGATGGTTTTTCTCCAGGAAACACACTTGGGCCCGGAAGATCATAAGAAAATGAAACGATCATGGGTTGGGGAAGTTCACGCATCTCATTTCACTGAATATAAACGAAAAAGGGGTGTAGCCATATTAATAAGGAAAAATAGCTCTTTCAGGGTGAGTAATGTTTCAGTGGACCCGGAGGGTAGGTTTATGCAAGTTAGGGGAAAATTCGGGATCACAAAATCAATTTATTGAACATGCATGCCCCAAATGAAGAGCAACTGAGACAAGCATTTTTCTCAATACTCAAACTAAAGGTAGAATTGACCCCAGTAGCATAAATATTATAAGGGGAGATTTTAATACCATTCTGTCCTGGTCTTGTGATAGAGTAGGACCGTTCTGCAAAGCTACAAAGTCTAGATCTGCAACTATACTTCACAGAATAATGGCAGAATTTGGGCTGATCGACATCCGGAGACACATGAATCCTAATGTAAAAGATTATTCCTGTTACTCCCTCAGACGTGGCACTTATTCTAGACTAGATTTTTGATATCTGAAGATTGGGCACACCTAGTGGATTCTTCAAAGGTTGGAATCTCCACATTATCAGATCATTCCCCTGTTAGTTTGGTACTTCAGACTGACCCTGTAACCAAGGACTCCATCTGGAAATTAAACACATGTCTCCTGAATAGGGAGGATTTTAAAGAAATGATTTCGAAAGAGATCAAATTATTTCTGGAACTAAACTCGCAAGGGGAGACTTCATTGTCAGTGTTATGGGACTCCCTGAAAGCTTATTTGAGTCGGAAGATCATTTCTTTCTCTTCCCACCTGAAAAAAAAACAAACTTAAAACAACAAGTTCAACTAGAGAAAGAGACAGCTGAACTGGAACCCCTCCACAAACAAAATAGGGATGCTGAGGTGGAGAAGAGATTATAGTCAGCTCGAGGAAAGCTAAAAACATTAATAGATCAAAAAATAGAGGATAAACTCAGATATACAAAACAACTTTATTATGAACAGGGCAACAGAGTGGGGAAGCTACTTGCAGCACAACTCAGGAACGAAGCAACAAATAGGACAATACTTAAATCTGAGTGACCCACAGGCCCCATCGACTAAGCCCAGAGAGATAGTTCAGGGTTTTGCAGCACATTATGAGGCTCTTCACAGTCAAGAAACGGGCCCAACTCATCCACAGGATATAGAGGAATATCTGGGAGCGATAAAACTTCCCGCCCTGGACGACCTAAATAAGGAAATGCTGGGGGCCTATATCACTCAGAAAGAGCTATGACAACATATTATGTCACAGAAAAATCACAAATCCCCAGGGATGGATGGTCTCCCCATTGAATTTTATAAAACTTTCATATCATAACTTCTCCCCATTCTACAAAATACATTTAAAAAAATTATTTTAGAGGCTAGCCCTGCCCCCCCCCCATCCTGGAAATACTCCCAGATTACAGTTCTCCATAAACTTGGGAAAGATCCCCAAGAATGTGGTTCATACAGACCCATCTCTTTGCTAAATAATGACCTGAAAATGTTTTCTGGAATCCTGGCTAATGGATTATAGAATGTTCTAGGGACATGGATATGTTGTTCATCCACACTGTCTGGCAGGTTCCTTGCCGCTTTAAATCTTGCCGGAAGGTCTTCAAGCTGGCTCCTCCACCCACCTGGGTGGTAAAACTCATCACTATGGCGCAGATCTTCCTTCCTTACCGCTTGGAGCTCAGGTTCCCTCCTTAGCTCTCTCGTATAAGACTGGTTCCTAATTCTTAATCTTGAACTCAAAAGTTTTTGCTAAAGACTTTGGTCTTCTTTCCCTCGCGGCTGCGATGGACAAATTGACTCCCGGTTTCCGGAGATGCCCTTGCGGGCAGAAGATGTCTCGGACGGATCCGCACTCCACGTGCATCTACTGTTTAGGCCTTGAGCACGACCCGCAGGCTTGCGACCTGTGCTCTTCTTTTTCGGCTTACGTCCTCGAAGACCGTGCTGCCCATTTACAGCTGGGGCGTCCCGAGAAAAGATTTCCTCCGGTTAAGTCTAAAGAGGCCTGGTTGGCGGTGTCCGCGGCGGTGGGCTCGGTGGATCAGCTAGAGCAGATGATCGCCCTCGAAGAGGAGGCGGCCGCTTTCTACCTCGGCTGCGGCATTTGTCCCGCCTCTCTCGGGTGCCTCGATTCGCTTCTTTTAAGGAGCTTTGTCTGACCCTCTCGACGAAAGGTGAGGGTCCAACTTCTTCTGGACCTTTTCTCGGTCCAAAAGAGCAAAAGTAAGTCTCACCGTCGGCGCTCTTGGGAGCGGGAAAGATCCCCTCCCAGTAGTCGACAGTCAACTCGGTCACACCCTCGGCCCCACTGGCTTCCACGGTGTCCCCGTCAGACCAGTTGACCGAGACTCCCGTCGCCCGGTGGGAATTTTCTCGACCCGTTGGACAGGTTGTCGGCTGGAGAAGCTGAGAATCCCCTCTCCCCGGTTCCCCCGGTGGGAGTTGAGGTCCCGTCGGCTCGTCTGTGCCTCCGGTTCCGGAGCCTTCAGTGGAATCGTCCGAACCGAGGGGAGTGCCGATTCCCGACACCTCCCCGCACCGTCCTCGGCCTAGCCGAGGTTCTGGGTCTTGGTCTCGGACGTCTTCATGGTCCAGCCGATCCCGCCGCCTTAGGCGGTCTCGGTCTTGGCACCGCGGCAAGCGGCGCCACCGCTCTTCCTCTTCCTCCTCCTCGGATGAGGGGAGACTTCGGCGCAAGTTGCGTCGGAGTTATGAGGAACTCATGTGGCAACAGCTCCTTCTGACCGGGAATAAGCCGACCCAGTCGTCTTCCCCGCCCATTAAGTGGCTGTTACCGGGCCGGCAAAACAACCCCTCGTTGTAGCCGAGGAGCCTGTTCCCAGGCCGGTTGTTCGGCCAATTCCAGCTGCCCCACCGATTCTGGTGGAACCTCCGCCTCCACAGCCATTATTTGGGGCTCCGACCAAAAATTCTCGGTCGGCTCAGGGACTGCCCCATAGGCTGTCTGTCACCCTCACTCCCGATAAGCCTCGGCAGGTGGAGGGTGGCTCAGGCCCGAGGCAGCTCTTTGAGGACTCTTCCGAGTCCGAGGATGATTCCTCCCTTTTCTCCAAGCGAATGGACTTGGAGTCCTCAGGAGGACAGTCGGTGGACGATAGCCCTTCGTCCTTCCTAGGATTGCTTCGGCTCATCTCGGAGTCCACCGGGATGAAGCTCGAACCCGTTTCTGAATGGGCCAGGTATCCCCTCACGGAGATTCTGGACCGAGGGGATTCCCCTACGGAGGCCTTTCCAGTGGCCGAGGCCATAGTGGGTCCAGCCTTGGAGCTTTGGCAGCGCCCTGCTTCCTGCCCTGCGCCTTCGGCCAGGATGGCCAGGAAGTATGCGGTCCCTACCGGTTCCCTGTCCGGTTTTTCGGAACACACCTCTGCTGAGGGGTTGGTTACCGACAGTGTTTTCCGGCGCGCCGGGAACAGCAGGGATGTGGACAAACCTCCCGACAAGGAATCCAAGAAATTGGATTATGCCGGGCAAAAAGTCTATGCTGTGTCCTCTCTCAGCCTTCCAGGCCAGTTCGGCGTCCTCATCGCACATTTTCTCATGCCCTGTTGGGCTCCCTGGATGAGTCGTCCCTCATCTTCCCGTGGATCTGCAGACTACGGTCAGGCAGGTGCGGGACCAGGGCAGAGCAGTGGCCAAACAGCAGCTCCAGACTGCTTTAGACATTGGGGACTCATGTGCCAGGTCTGTGGCAGCCGCAGTGGCCATGCATCGTCGGGCTTGGCTGAGGATATCCACCTTTACTTCGGATACCCAGCACAAGTTGGCGGATATTCCCTTTTTGGGGACTGACCTCTTCGGCCCTGGGGTGGAAGGTCACCTGCAGAGGATCGAGAACTCCAATGCTACCTTGGACTCGGTCTCTTCGCTCAGAAGGACAAGGCATGACCTCAGCCTAAGCCCTTTAGGTCGCCTCTGCCCCAGCCAGCCCAGCAACGTCAGGGCCAGCAGGCTCGGGCTTGGCATCCCAAACCCAAGCCGTCGGCTTCCTCCAACAGGAAGCAGGGAGGTAAAGGCCCAGGAGGTCCCTCGGCCGGTCCCTCCTCCAAGCATGCCCAGTGACGGGCTGAGGGGTGTCGCCCCCATCCCCGTCACCTCACCCCTGGTTCCCCCCATGGGGGGACGGCTCTGACACTTCCTTTCCGCCTGGTCCGTTATTACCATGGACAGGTGGGTACTGGAGGTGGTGGGAAATGGCCTGCCTCTAGAATTCGAGCAGGCCCCGCCCTTCAGAGCCGTCGCACCTCGGGGGGCCTCGGGGTCCGCAGCCTCACTGTGGGCTCGTCGGGCCGACATCGATCTCCTCCTCCAAAAGGAGGTGATCAGGGAGGTAGCGGACCCCCCTCAGACCCGGGGTTTGTGTCCAGGTACTTCCTGGTTCCGAAACAGACGAGGGGCTGGCACCCCATTCTCGACCTACACGACCTGAACAAGTTCCTAAGGTCTCGAACCTTCAGGATGGTCACTCTGGCGCAGATAATACCATCTCTGGAACACGGCATGCGGTTCTGCTCTCTGGACCTGCAGGACACGTTCTTTCACGTCCCTATCCGTCTGGCACATCGGAGATTCCTTTGCTTTCGAGCGGAGGGATCCCTCTTCAAGTTCCGAGCCATGCCCTTCGGCCTGTCTTCAGCTCCCAGGGTCTTCACCAAATGCATTGCAGTGGTGACAGCTTTTCTGCGGCGCCGGGGGATCCGGGTGTACCCTTACCTGGATGATTGGCTGATAGCAGCCCCCTCCAGACAGGAGGTGGAGCGGTCCAGAGATCTGGCCCTCCAGGTTTGCTCTCAAGTCGGCCTTCTCATCAACGAGGCCAAGTTGGAACTCGAGTCGAAGCAGGTGATTCTGTTTATCGGGGCAGAGCTCGACTCTCTTCGAGCCAGAGCACGGCTCCCGGCGGACAGGGCCGAGGTTCTTACCTCCTTTGCCCAATCATTTCTGGTTGGGCAATTGCGGCCTGCCTGGGACTTCCTGCACCTCCTGGGTCTCATGGCGACCTGTACCAGCATGGTTCATTGGGCACGCTGGCACATGCGCCCCCTTCAGTGGGGTCTGGCCAGCCAGTGGTCACAACGCTGCGATCCATTGAACCAGCTAGTGATGGTGACCCAGGAGATGTGAAGCGCTCTCCAGTGGTGGACCGTTCCATCTCATCTGCAGGAGGGCATCCCATTTGTCCGCCCCGAGCCGACGGTCTCTCTATTGACCGATGCCTCTCTGATGGGTTGGGGTGCCCATCTGGGGGAACACTGAGCGCCGCGGCCTCTGGTCCCTCGCGAGTCGATGCCACATCAACCTGCTGGAGCTCAGGCGGTCCCCTAGCTCTCACCGCCTTTGTTCCGTTTCTCCGGGTCAAGTGGTCCGGTCAGGCGGACAATACCACGACCATGTACACAAACCACCAGGCGGGGCGCGTTCCATGCTTCTATGCAAGGAAGCTCTCTGCATTTGGTCACCGTCCGCAGCCTGGGCCGATCTCCTAGCCATTCATGTGGCAGGGCCTCCAACACCCTGGCCGATGCCCTGAGCCGGATGAGGGCTGCATCTCACAGTGGTCTCTCCTGCGGAGAGTAGTACAAGATCTGTTCTCCACTGGGGCACACCTCAGGTGGACCTGTTTGCCTCCAGGGAGAATGCGAAGCTGAGGCTGTTTCATGCTCGCCCCCTCAGCAGGGCTTCGCTGCAGGAGATGCCTTCTCGAGGCTGTGAACCCGGGCCTCTTTCGCCTTTCCTCATTTCCTTGATTCACAAGGTGCTTCTCAAGGCAAGGAGGGACAAGGCACAGGTGATTCTGATAGCCCCAGACTGGCCCCGCCAGTTGGAACAGATCTCCTCAGCCTCAGCTCCAGGCTCCCAGGCAGCTTCCAGCTCACCGGATCTGCTCTCAGTCAATCAGGGAAGGTGTTCCATCCGGACCTTCAATCCCTGCACCTGGCGGCCTGGTTCCTGGCTAGAGTTCCAGGCCTTGGGTCTTTCCGACGAGGTCCTCAATGTTGTTGGGCGTCCCGTAAGGAATCGACCAGGAAATGCTATGCCTTCAAATGGAAGAGATTTTCCATCTGGTGTCAGGGCAAGGGCTTGGACCCTTCCTCCTGCTCTTTGGCAAGCATTTTGGACTATTTATGGTCCCTTTCTAGTCAAGGGCTTAGGTCGACGACCCTAAAAGTGCACCTGGCAGCCATCTCTGCTTACCGGGCGCGGGCCGGGGAGCAGTCGGTGGTGCAGAAGAAGGTGGTCTGGCGCTTTTTCCAAGGCCTTGATCACATTTCCCCTCCGGTGCGAGAACCTCCACCTCCGTGGGATTTACTGCTGGTACTGGCAAAGCTCATGGGCAAGCCATTCGAACCAATGCACAGGTGTGAACTCTCTCACCTGTCGTGGAAGACCGCCTTCTTGGTGGCTATCACGTCAGCCAGAAGGATGGGAGAACTCCAGGCGCTCTGCATCGAGTCTCCTTATCTGGTCTTCCACAGGGACAAGGTTGTCCTGCCCCCACCCGAAATTCCTTCCGAAGGTGGTGTCGGAGTTTCACCTTAACCAGGTGTTGACTCTGCCGGTGTTCTACCCCAATCACACCTCGGAGGCGAATACAGGCTCATTCTGGACCCTAGAAGGAGCTCGCTTATTATAAGGCGCACAGCTGAAGTCGGGAAGGTTCGCCCGCTGTTTGTCACCTATGCTGAAGCCGCACCTGGCAGACCTGCAGCCAAAGCGGACGATAAGCCGGTGGGTCACCTCCTGCATAGATCTCTGCTATAAGTTGGTGGGCATGAAGCCTCCCAGAGGGATAAAGCTCATTCTACCCGTCATACTGCTGCATCGGTGGCTGCTTCCAGGGGCGTCCTATCCAGAAATCTGCAGGGCTGCTACCTGGAAGTCAGCACACACCTTTATTACCCATTACCACATCGACCTTGAGTCACGCCGGGATGCTGGTTTTGGGGCCTCAGTTCTCCAGTCTTTATTCCCTAAGTAGGGGGTGTCGCCTTGCCTCCCTCCTCCCGGAGAACTGCTAGGAGTCTGCCAGACAGTGTGGATGAACAACATATCCATGTCCTAAATACAGGTTACTCACCTGTAACCAGGAGTTCTAGGAATGGTATATGTTGTTCATCCACAGACCACTGACCTCCCCGGCTTCGACGCACAACCTGAGCTTCCTGCGGGCCAGATCTGGCATCATGGGGCGAAGCCGAGAGTTTTACCACCCGGGTGGGTGGAAGGAGCCAGCTTGAAGACCTTCCGACAAGATTTAAAGCGGCAAGGAACTTGCCAGACAGTGTGGATGAACAACATATACCATTCCTAGAACTCCTGTTACAGGTGAGTAACCTGTATTTATAGGCACACTTATTCACTATAACCAAACAGGCTTCATAAAGGGCAGGCTTATACAAGACAATATAAGATACATAGATACATAGACAGTGTCGGCAGATAAGGGCCTATGGCCCACCCAGTCTGCCCATTTGAGCTTGTAAGTTCAGTTTATGTTTTCCTAGAAGTCTGTTGCCCCTTACCCCTGACCTCCAGAATTCCTTTATGTCTATCTCATGCATTCTTAAATCCCGTGATTGTTTCAGCCCCCACCACTTCCTCTGGCAGGGTGTTCCACTTGTCCACCACCCGTTCTGTGAAGAAATTCTTCCTCACGATTCCTCTGAATCGTCCTCCCTTCAACTTCATCCCATGCCCTCTAGTCCTGGAACATCTTTTCGCTTAAAAATAGTGTATTCCTGCACCCTGTTCCTCCCTGTAAGATACTTGTACGTTTCTATCATATCCCCTCTCTCTCCCTCCTCTTCTCCAGGGAGTACATGTTCAGTTCCTTCAGCCTGTCCTCATAGGACTTGTGATGCAATTCATGCACCATCTTTGTTGCCCTCCTCTGAACCTTCTCTACCCTGTCTATGTCCTTATGTAGGTAAGGTCTCAAGAACTGTACAGTGTACTCTAGGTGGGGCCTCACTAGTGTCTTGTATAGTGGAATTATGACCTCCCTTTTCCTGCTGGTGATGCCCCTGCCTATACATCCCAGCATCCTATTTGCTTTACCTGCTGCCTTGTCACACTGTTTCCCTCTGAGGTCATCAGAGATGATAACCCAAGATCCCTTTCCTGCTTGGTGCATGCTATATCCTCACCCCCAACTGATATATTGTGCCAAGGTTTTGTGCCCTATATGCATTATCTTGCACTTCTTTGCATTGAATTTCAACTGCCAAACCCCTGACCATTCTTCAAGTTTCTGCAGGTCCCTTCTCATTCTGTCTACACCCTCTGGTGTGTCTACTCTGTTACAGAGTTTTGTGTCATCAGCGAACAGTGAAATTCTGCCTTCTAGGTCCTGCACAATGTCACTGATGAAGATGTTGAATAGGACCGGTCCCAGCACTGATCCCTGTGGTACCCCACTGGTCACTCTTCCCTCTGTGGAGTGACAGCCATTTACCACCACCCTCTCTGTCCTGCCACCCAGCCAGTTACCTACCCACCACACTACTGTCCTGCCCACACCCATATTCCCCAGTTTGTGTAATAGTCTTCTATGTGGCACAGTGTCAAAGGCCTTGCTGAAGTCCAGATAGGCCATGTCCACTGCCCTCCCCTGATCCATCTCCCTAGTCAAGACTTCCCTAGTCACCCTAAGAAGATTTTTAAACATTATTTCTTCCCAAAAAGGTAAAAAGAAATTCCAAATAGTAGTTGGGGTGGATGCTGAAAAAGCCTTCGACTGGGTCGATTGTTTTTTTCTCCAGAAAGTTCTGCAGAAATTTGACCTAGGGAAGAAGTTTATTGGGACTGTTATGAGTTTGTATGACAGTCCAGAGGCCTTAGTAAAGGCAAATGGATGCATATCTGGGAGATTTAAATTGGGTAGGGGGACGAGACAGGGTTGCCTGCTTTCACCCTTACTTTTTGCCTTGTCTTTGGAGCTGTTGGCATCCAAGATACGGGACGCCCCAGGCATTCAGGGCATAGTGGTCAGAGGGGTAGAGCAGAAGATGGCTCTGTACGCCGACGATGCCCTGTTTTTTTTTTGTCGGACCCCTGGTCTCACTCCCCCCTTTGATGCAGCTTCTGACCCAGTTTAATCACCTAGCAGGTTACAAAATTAATCAGAACAAATCAAAAGCCCTTATTTTGAGTGCCCCCCCCCCCAGGATTCAATTCACAATTCCCTTTTTCCTGGGCCCATAAAAACACCTTTCGATATCTAGGAGTGCAGGTTTCAGTGGATGTGTCAAGGCTGTTTGTTAATAACTACACAAGACTCTTCCAGACAGTGAAACATGATCTGGCCAGATGGAAAATCCTACCCCACTCACTATATGGGAGGGTACAGATTATAAAAATGAATGTGTTACCACACTTTTTATTTTTGTTTCAGACACTCCCTGTGCCTATCCCAGAAAGTTTTTGGAATTAACTAAACTCAGCCACTAAAAGATTTGTGTGGGGGGGGGGCAGCTGACCTCAGCTGTCCTACTCAGTTTTGTAATCCTCCAGGGAGAGAGGGGGTTTGGGGCTCCCCGATATGGAGAATTATTATCTGACTGCCCAAGGTCCATGGTTATGGTCCTGGCTCAAACAAAGGGAAGAGTCAGGATGGTATGAAATGGACAGAGACCAGTTGAGAGAAAATTCTTTGTGGACCCTGGCCACTGGGAAGATTCCATCAAGTATTTGGTAAAAGACCGAAAATCCCTGGACTAAACATACCATAAAGTCCCTACTTAAACTGCAAAAGATATTAGATTCCCCCAATGATCTGGACCTACTCTCACTGATAAGACATCATGTAGATTTTGTGCCCCCATGCATGGATAAGGGATACGAGCTCTGGGAGGGTCATGCGCTGGTTTGCTTCTCCCAGTTTTTCTTGCAGGGAACTTGCATGAGTTTTGCCCAAATTAAACATAAATATAATTTGCAGCAGGGAGATTTTTTCAGATTCCTACAAGTCAGAAATTTTATACTGAAAGGCCCTAATAAAGCCAAAATACTTGGGCCCAAGACAGAGCTGGAGGACTTGTTTTACTGGTGGGTGCATTTGTCTGCTAAAATGAGGCCAATATCCAAAAATATATGACCTTTTTTAAAAAACCTACTTCACAGAATGCACAGTTGTGTCTAGGATGGGAATCTGAAATACAGAGTCCTATATCTGAGCAAAGTTGGACTCATAGGTTAGAGAGAGGATGGGCAGTAACATTATCGCCCTCATTGAGGGAATTTAAATGAAAGGTTCTGGTCCGGTTTTTCCTGACCCCCACGAGACATTTTGGTACCTCCAGTTCAGACAGATGTTGGCGACAATGCTCTTTTAAAGGTACACATCATCATATATTTTGGAGATGTCCAGTATTAAAGACATTCTGGCAGCAAGTACATGCTCAGATTCCAGTGTCTTTTGGAATGTCCTTATCCATGCACCTTCCAGGCTTTGGTCCTGGGGATGGGTGGGGAGTGGTCCTGAGCAAGGGGAAATCACAAACTATTTCATATATTTAGAGTGGCGGCACTCAAATGCATAATGATCAAATGGCTCTCTCCAGATCCATTGACCCTCTCTCAGTGGTCAAGAAGGGTGGAGGAAATTGGGGAGATGGACATACTAACTGCCTCGATCCATTTACGCTTAGATAAATTTGTGTCGGATTGGGCTCCATGGCTGGCCAGGGCCCCCCTTCCTTCCCCTCCCCCACACCCAGGAACAGGAATGATCCTTGAGGTCAAGTAGGAGAGGAACTGGCACTTGACCCCGGGCTGGAGATACACACTAATCCTCATAATAGAATTTGAACTAGCTGAATATATAAGGGATATACAATGAAGAGCTGTCAGATAAATGATTTATCTACACAAGTGCTGTTTCACCTCGAGTAACCTCAAGAGTGGCGTATGCCATGAGTGAGGTGTCTGAGGTCAAACAGCACAATTGTAGATAAATCATTTATCTAACAGGTCACCATCTGTATATTTCATTTATGCAATAGGGATGTTTTCTGCCAGTGCAGGGACATTTGCTTTTGATTGCTTATTTTTTTTTTTGCATACGTTTGTCAAAAAAGTGAACGAAAAATGGCATTTTCTGCTCTTTCTTACTAATTATAAAAAATCTATAAGGTATCTACAAATAGAATACCACTCATTTTGTAGATAATTTTTTGCTGAAAAACTTACATGCTCACAGTACCATGCTATCTTTTTTCGCTTTAAAGTTATTCGCATTTGAATATGGGTAGTACTGCTACTGAGGCAAAACATTCTAAATGAGTTCTGGAGTGATTGTGACATAGCTACTGTATGGATAAATTTTATTTATTCAAATACTGTGAAGATATATGGATTTATTCAATGAGTTTTGAGCACATTCCTATTGCATAAATAGAAATAATTTGGAATGACCACACAGTGCACAGTTTTGGTTAAAAGTTATACTAATTTATTTTATAAATGTTTACAATATAGTTCAAGATAATGAAGGTCTAATCAAAATGCAAGATATCTTGCTCCAAAGTTGTTCTCAGAGAAAAGAAACTTGAGCAACTTTGAAGAAGTTGGGACTGGCCGAGACTAATCTGGAGGGCAAAGCTGTGTCACCCTCTAGAGTCACTGAACTGGTTCCTGTAGCTAAGAAAGCTTGCCACCTCTGGGAAATAAACAGAAACAGACTTCATTAGATATTAGACTAACATCTCTACAGTAATCAAGTGACCTGTCGTATTTTATACCTGTTGGAAAACCTGTGATGGATAAATGCTTGGAAATATTGTATGTCTAACAATGTGAAATAAAAAATAAGTTAAAAATAAATAAAGGGCAGGTGGGAGGCAGAGAGGGACAGTGAAAAAAGGATACTGAATGAATACGTCTGCTCAGTATTCACAAAAGAAGAGGTGGGGGAGGTACCTAATCCAATCAATAGAAGCACTCTGGATAAGGGGATACCAGTCCTTTCACAGAAGAAAGGATTCTGAAAAAACTCCTAAAACTGAAGGTGGACAAACCAATGGGGCCTGATGGGATTCGCCCCAGAATTCTAAAAGAACTAAGGGGAGAACTAGTGACACCACTGATTACCCTTTTTAACAAATCATGTGAGGATGGTGTGGTACCTGAGGACTGGTGGAGGGTGCATGTGATTCCCCTTCACAAAACTGGGAGCAAAGCAGAGGCTGGAAACTACAGACCTGTTAGCTTGACCTCAGTGGTTGGGAAAATTATGGAATCACTTCTGAAAGAAAAAACTGTTGAGTACCTAGAGGCCAGCAGGGCACAGAACCCAAGGCAGCATGGATTCATAGCAGGAAGGTCATGTCAGACAAATCTAATAGATTTCTTTGACTGGGTGACCAAAGTAGTAGACCAGGGAGGGGCTGTGGACATAGCCAAACTAGACTTTAGCAAGGCATTTGACACAGTCCCACACAAAAGATTAATAAACAATTTAGCCAGCCTGGGAGTGGGTCCCAGGGTGGTAGCCTGGGTAAAAAATTGGTTGGACAACAGGACACAGAGGGTAATAGTAAATGGAGTCCACTCTGAAGAAAGGGGGGTTACTAGTGGGGTACTGCAGGGTTCAGTACAGAGTCCAGTCCTTTTTAATGTCTTTATAAGTGACATTGCAGAGGGACTGGAAGGTAAAGCATGCCTCTTTGCAGATGACATAAAAATTGGCAACAGAGCTGATACACAAGGGGGTGGAAAGGATGAGAAGGGACTTGGCATGGTTGGAGGAATGGTCAAAAGTATGGCAGCTTAGATTTAATGCAAAGAAATGCAAAGTAATGCACTTAGAAAACAAAAACACAGGGACAGAGTACACAACGGGGGGAAGGTCTTCACAAAAAAAATGGAAAGGGACCTGGGAGTAGTCATATCAGATGACCTAAAGGTAAGTAATGTGAGAAGGCAGTAAGGATGACTGGGGGGATGCTGGGATGTATAGGGAGAGGCATCACCAGTAGAAAACAGGAAGTTGTTATCCCTCTGTACAGACAGTTGGTGAGACCCCATCTGGAGTACTGCACGGAGTTCTAGAGACCCCATCTCTGCAAGGCCACAGACAGGATGGAGGCAGTCCAGAGGAGGGCAACTAAAATGGTGCAGGGTCTGCACCAGAAGACATACAAAGAGAGACTAAAGAGCTTAATATGTATACACTTGAGGAAGGGGGGGGGGAGGGACATGATAGAAACTTTCAAGTAACTCAAGGGAATCAACAAAGTCCAAGAGGGTAACATCTTTCAGAAAAAGAGATGTGCAAGAACAAGGGGACACAATTTGAAGATAGAAGGGGGACGGCTCAAGAGCAATGTGGAGAAGTTTTTTCACAGAGAGGGTGGTGAATGCATAGAATGGCCTTCCTGAGGAGGTTGTGGGGCCAAAAACAGTGGGGAAATTCAAGAATGCACAGGACAGACTTAAGGCAATTCTGGTGGGGGGTAGGAAGAAGTAGGCTGCTGGTTAACTAGGATCTGCAGCTTATCCAATAGGTAGGGAAATGGGCAGACTAGGTGGGCCAAGCGGTCTTTATCTGCCTTCAAAGTCCATGTTTCTATATAACTTTGATCTTAGCCTACTGTGTTTAAAATATTCACTGCCCCGTTCTTCACCTTCAAGAAACAAAATTATACTCAGTATGGGGCTTACTATGTGTACACACTTGAAACTTGAAGCTTCTCATTCATGGCCCAGGGCATTAATTGAAAAGCAAGAACTTTAAATTCAAAGGAGTAATCACAAAGCTTCTAGAGAATCAGCTGACCAAGCTGGTGAGCAGACATACTATCAAAGAACCAAATTTCCAGGTGGAATCAAACACTTTGCTACAAATCAAATGGCCTATGATAAATGGGTGTTAAATTGGCCACATCTAGCAAAATTCAGAGATGAACTTTTGGAGATGACTGGCATTCACAGTTCAGCCAGTAATCTGCAAAAAGCATGCAGGCCATCTGAAATCATCATGTCAGAACAACGCATCAAAGCCATATATTGGCTCTTCTTGATCAGGAGTTTATCAACCTGCCGGCCCGGTGGCACTGAGGGTTGAGGCACTGGACTCCACACCTCACGCTACGCTGGTGACCCGGGTTCGGGAACGGACTCTGGCACTGGTGGGTTGGCAGAGACGGGTTGAGAATGAAACGCCCTAGTGGTGCTCTCCTTCCCAGGAGTGTGGGTTAGGTTGGGTCGACTCAGCATGCCGGTGACCCCTGGTGGAGACCAGGGGATGTAGCAGTGAGCCGGGCAGCATGAAATCAGCATGGTCGACGCTGGCAGGGTTGCCATGCACCAGAGTGTCGGGGCGTGCCCATACAGGGGTGGGGAAGCAGCGCAGAAGAAAGAAAAAAAAATGACTCGTGGAGCAGGCGATGGCACCCGTCCCCCATTCCCTCCACCTGGTTCTCCACAGCTGGCCTTTCAGTTCCTCTGTCAAGGACCACCTGCAGTCAGAGTCTGTCTAGTAAGTGAGCACAAAGAGGTGAAGGGCTACTCTCCCTGGATAGGTGAAACTGGGGGTGCTGGCTGCAAGGGGGGTGGGGAGAGGAGGCTAAGTCCGAGGGATCCACAGGTGGGCAGGATAAAGGACCGGATGCCCAAGAGATGGCCCCACAAGCTGTGACTGGAGCGAAATAAATAAAAAAAAAAAAAAAAAAGAGTTTATCAACCTATTCAATGCTACTTTAGATGCTGAAAGATTGTACAATTTGTCCTCAGGAGCACCTGTTGCACCTGATATTGAAGAGAACCTCACCAGTATCACTGAACGAGATACAGAAAAGTATGAACAGTTTGTCAATGAAAGACTGAAGGGGACGGTAGAGAGCCATCTTCCAGGCCAGAAGCACTCCTACAAGCTCTCTCTCTCATGAGGTGGCAAATTTATCAAAAACTGAGAAAAACAGACAGAACTATTAGAAAATAACTGTACAACTTGACGGAGAAAGTTATACTGAACCGGCAGATATCAAATTTGTCGTGGGGTGCCCAAAAGGACAACTACCGGGACCTCCCAAAGATCCACCTCCACATTCAAACAAGGTCATGGGTTCCTCGAGTAGTAGTGGAGCCAGTAATGTAACGACGACGGCGGAACCACTGTGGCAGGCCATGCTGCAGTCAATGGATTCGAAAATCAAAAAAATGCTACAAAAGTCTGAACAACACGATGCAGCCATATAGCAGCTTACAGAGTCTGTAGCACAAATGTACTAATGGGTGGTAACCATGCTAGCTGCAGTTGCATCCCTAACCAAAGAAAATGGCTAGCTATGATAATGCATGGAGGCCCTTGAAAACAAAATTAGGGCTGGGAACATCCAGAAAGTAGGAGTCCCTGAAGGTGTTGAAGGGATGTTCCTGCTACCTTTTTTGCTGGACTGGCTCAAAGGAAACCTGCAGCTAGAAGAGGGATTTCCGTGGACTGTTCTAACAAAGGTATACAGGGTAAATCCAACAGTTCACCCCCCTGATATCAACCATTCAAGCACTATCTTATTGAAGTCCAGGGGGTCAGAGATCAGGGATGTGGCGATCCAAGCGGCAAGAGCAGTTTACCCATTAATGCTCAACAGTGTGGATGTGAAGCTGTAGCCTGATCTTTCCTATCAGACTCATGCCAAACAGAAGCATTTCAATGCCGTTAGACACCGACTTCGAGGCCTGGGCATTATCCACTCCTTTCTGTTGCCAGTAAGTCTCAGAGTGGTTTATGGAGGAAAATTGTGGCACTTTATAAGTCCTCAGGATGCAAGCCACAGGATGGAGATGAGCAAGAATTTGTAGCATGCTGGGCACCCTCCGAACCAAGGAGTTCAGATTCTGAAGATACATGAACTGTGAGTTGTTTGATCGTCTGGGGTTTCAGATCTGGACATTAATACAGGACTCCCTAAATTTTTCTGCTGGCACTTTCATTTTTCCTAAGGCAGGTACTCATTTCTGTTTATCTCCCTAGCACTGTTTATTGTAGTTAAGTGGGTTGGGCTGGAGGGATTGCATAGTTCTATGTGTTATATTGAATTTTAGTGGTGGCCATGCCGCGCAGTTAATGCAGGTTTCCTGCCACTGTTTAGACACCCTCCATGCTACACTCCTTACTAGGGGACTCTGTGATGATCAAAATCATTAGTTTTTAATGTCTGACCTGAATTATATACTGCAACATTTATATATGTTGTTGCAGAGATTTATTTTTCTTTGTTAAGCTGCTGCTTAGTCTGATAATCTTGTTTAACAATGTTTAAGCATGTTTAAATATATTTTATATTTGCTACTGCTGTGAGAAGGGAGTTAAGTAATGGAGTCAAAATATTTTGGGTGTTCTCCCTAGTCATGCACCAGGTTTAATCAGCAATCTGTGGATTGTATTTATCACTTTGCTTGTAGTCTCCCTAATGGAAATACCTTGTACCACTGAAGAGGCTGGCATTTCCTGGCACACTTTCCGGACTTGAATATTAGGGCTATCAGCCCAGGACACCCCCCCCCCCTTTCTGTACAAGATAACATGGGGTCACCTCATGGACTTCCAAATTTATGAACCATTCCAGTCTGCATTTAGGGCCTTGCATAGCACAGAGATCATACTGGTTAGAGTGTTGAATGGCCAGCTCAGGGTGAGGGATAGAGGAGAGTGGACTATTCTCATTTCGCCTCAATCTCTCCCCAGCATTTGACACTGACACTGTGGACCATGGGGTGTTATTGGACAGGCTAAGGGAATATGTAGGACTCACCGGCAAGGTCATCAGCTGGTTTGAGTACTTTCTCCAGGGCAGGCCTCAGAAGGTGATACAGGGGAATTATTCTTCGGACCCAATGGACCAGCCCTGTGGAGCTCTGTCCTCTCCCCCATGTTGTTCACACTGTACATGCTGCCCCGGGCAAGGTTATAAGGCAGTATGAACTGAGTTTTCATTGCTATGCCGATGATACTCAGCTCTACCTGTCCTTCACACCCGGAAGATCTGACATGGTCAATGTGCTGAATGAGTACTTGGCCAAGATCCGGGCTTGGATGGAGTCAAACTGTCTAGGACTGAACCCGGGGTAGACTGAGGGGCTGGTGGTTGAGCCAGGTCAAAGGAGTGGAGTGGGGGCCTCTGGGGATAGATTTGTGGTATTTATTGGCCCAACCAAGCTGGAGGCTTCCCTAAAGGTGAAGAATTTGGGCATTGTCCTGGACCAGCTGACACTTGATGCTCACGTGTCGGCTGTTGTCCGGATTGAGTTTTACCATCTCCGGAACATCACCCGAATTGAGTCCCTTATCCCCCCTGATGACCTGGCCATGCTGGTACATACTTTCGTCACCTCGAGGCTTGACTACCGTGATGTACTCTACCTTGGGTCAGAGGAGGTGCGATGTGGCGCCTGCAGCTTTTGTAGAATGCAGCGGCCTGGCTGTTGATTGGACACTCTAGGTTCAGTCATATAACACCAGTGGTGTGCTGGTGCATCACCTTTAAAGTAAGTCTTTTGACCTACAAGGCCCTACACGGGTTGGGTCCAAGTTACCTGAAGGAGTTTCTGCATCCCTACACCCTGTCTCGCTCTCTCAGATTGGCAGCCAAGGCCCTCCTGGAGGTACCTAGGGCTAAGTTAAAATCTTCCGGGGACTGGGCATTTGATGTGGTGGCCCCAGTCCTCTGGAATTCTTTGCCAAGGTACCTCCAGGAAGTGCCTTCTGTAGAGCTCTTTATAAAACATCCAAAAACCTTCCTGTTCAAGCAGGCCTTTGGGACATGAGGTCTAGTTTGGGATCATCTGATCGCTTATGTAGCAGCTTGTTTTCAGATTTTTTTTGAGTTATGAAAAGGTTTTACAAATTGTATGATTGTCTGTTTTCCATTGCTGTATCTGTATTTTTTATTATTTGTTGTAAGAGCGCTCTGAGCCTTTGGGGAAGGACGCCCAAAATAAATAAACTCTATTACTACTATTACTATAAATAATATGCATATCAAATATCAGATGATGTAATGTCATATCCATTCTATGCCCTTATGAAGTTCTGTGGATGTTAATTGTCTGCTTATATAGAAAATTAATAAACTTTAAATATTAAAAAAAGAAGACTGGAAAGTGGTAAAAAGAAATATTTTGATCCAATTTTAAAAGCCCCAGTAAAAACCTTCAATGATGCAAACAAAAAAGCACAAGTAACTACCAAAGGAAAAGTTACAGAACTTAAATTTGAAAGAGATATATTGGGAAAACGTTTGACCCTTTCAAACAAGAACAACTTCCCTGTAGATATAAACAAGTTATTAACATATTGTTTGGGCCCAGTCCTGCTGAGTCTAGCCAATACAGATGGAACTAGAAGGACAACACCAAAGAGCAAGTTACTTGAGGTGCTAGCAGAATACTGTTCAGTGTTAGACACTTCGGAGCTTCCTCAAAGAAAAGTGCCTCAGCATACGTACTGTAGCTGATCTAATGGCAACAGTGTGGGTTATGACAGGAACAGGAATCCTTTAAACCTTTAGTGATCTGGCAATGAAACTCCTGAATAGTCTTTGAAAGGCATTTGCAAGAGTGAATGCTGTTGCAGATACATACGGAGAGCAGTCAATCAAAGAGGCTGAGAGATTTCAATGAGGATTTAGTGAGAAGCATATTATCAAAGGTCCCAACACCAAAGTGCCAAAGAATTTCAGTTACTTCCTTTCTAATGGATCTAACAAGGAGTGCCTGATTGATTTGATCATGCAGGTCTGGGGGGAAAATTACACAAGTTTGCCACTGTGCCAATGATCTATTTTTCAAAGAGAGACAAATGCTACATGATCACCAAAGAAGGGACTGCAGTCGTGGAAGATCTCTGTTCTGAAGGAACAGGAAGAAGCAGACACAAAAATTGCCCTTCATTTGTAACATGCCATTACAATGCGTCCAGGACCTGTCATCATCCGTTCCACATCTGGGGATAACGATATACTAGTAATTTCACTGTCACTATTTTCCCACCTCAGCACTTTCCTCCCATTGAGTCTAGCCCTCTTCTATGACCAGGGGCATCATGCAGTCAGAAATTCTGGAGAGGCACAAAATCTCAACCTCTCTAAGGGGGGTTCGAGGGCATGCCTCCCCCCCAGAAAATTTTTAAAAAGTGAAGTCAAATGGTGCATTTTGGTGACTTTTAGCAGTCCAGAAAGCTGTTCCCCAACAAGCTAAATGCCATAATACTGATATAGGTTAGAGGAATGATGAATTGTTTTTGTCCTTTGTTCATTTTACTTACAGTGTTACCTTTTGGTAAAGTGGCACATTAGGAGGGGAAAGAGATCCGGATATCATCAGGGATTGAGTGCAGAGAAAAACTGCTGCAATACCTGATCAACAGAGTGGATGAAGGGACCTGAAAAACTAATGGCAGAGCAGAGGTCACTTTGGCAGGCCCCACCTCCACACACACAATCCGATGAGACCACTGCCTCAGCCATTAGTTTCAGATCCGCACTTCGATACCCCCCCCCAAGTGAACTGAACAACAAAGTGAAAACTGCATGGATGGCATGCCTTCCTGATGACGATAATGCCTCACTGGCAAGGGTAAGTGTTTACCACAGAATATTGAATGCATAGATTACATATAGTTACACTCAAAGCCTTTTGTGGTGAGGGAGTGAGGGACAGTAATATTTCCACTACAGCTAGAAGCAACAAGCTGATAGTTACACAACCAATGCATTAGATATTCTGTGGTGAACCCTTGCCCTTGCAGCACTGTCATCAGCATGCAGGCTTGCCTTCCATGTGTTTTTCACTTTTTTACAAAATGAAAAACACACGGAAGGCATGCCTTACAAACCCAGAATCAATTTGCCCCAGTAACAGAATTGTGGAAGTAGCCAGCTCAGCACCAGGCCCAGCCACAGTCCACACCCTCTGAGTTGGCTCACCTCCCATAAGAAAGAATGCTGTTGAACTTGTGTTCACTGATTTCTCTGTTATGTTTTCCTTCTCAGGAGAATGGCTTAAGCATTCACCCCATAGGGGCAGAGTCAAAAAGTCTGTTTTTACTACAAGTGAACATTTATCCCCTCCATAGGATAACTTAACAGAGAACACAACACAGTCTCAAATTGTGCAGGGGTGAACTACACACCTTAACCCTTAGGCTGCCGACATAATTAGAACATATAGGAATTTGGGACTGATCTATCAGTCCATGGCCCTGCAAGGGTTAAGTTAGAGGCAATACTTTACATTGTAAGCAGTTTGACAGTCCTCAGCAATGGTAAAATTCCTCTAAAACCCCTAAGGTACATTGTTGTCATTTCAGAGATTCCCTAAAACTTCCCACACAGACAGAACACCCCCCTCACAGATACTTCTGGACTGCACTTGCAAAATAACTATTAGGTCCAGCCCTTGCCTTGGCCGACAGGTGCTCATAGACTGGGGCTACCAGCCTCTTCTGATGTCACCCACCCAGTAGAAGTCTGAAGCTGGGGGCCAATTATCCGAGCACACTGGCATTGGAGTATAAGGGTCAATGCACTGTACCTCCCTGTGGATGTTACCTGGGGCCTATGCATAATAGAAATGTGGGATGCCCTCCCTAAATCCCCAGAGGAAGGGGGGAAGCTTAGATTAAAACAATCTGTCAAACACCTATACTTGTCCCTCCCTCAGTTAAATACTTTACTTTTTTCTGCCACATAAAGCTGCTATTTTCCTCTTAAGAAACATCCTCAGTTGAAAGAAGGCAAATCCAAAAATCCAAATTAACTTTTCCCAGGCATAAAAACCTCTAAGCGCTGGTGAGCTCTTCACACACACACACACACACACACACACACACACACACACAACAGTTTAGGGTGAAACAGTCTCTTTTTCTTTCATTATAGATCGAAGCGGAGCTACGAATTATGGCATTATTTATAATTGGGATTAAAAAAGGATCAGGATCCTGCAGAATTAAAACAAGCTTTCCATGTTTCTTAGCTCATTTTCAGACTGGTGCATTACTGAGATTACTAACCACAGACGGAACTGCCTATAGACCAATCAGCTTGCCAGATTTCTTCTGTCTTTTCAGACAGGCCAGTCAACAGGTTCAGTATAACAGCAACAGATGATATCAATCACATAATTTTTATGAGAGGGAAATCGGAAAGTAGACTATACAGAATACACTCTGTGTACCACAAGTAATACAAGTAAAATAAATTAAATAACTAGTAATCATGTCAGCCACACTAGTACTCCCTTTGTACTTACTGTATTAATGAGGCTTTCTAACTTTAGTTTTGTTCTTTTTGTTTGCCTGTTTGGGCGCCTGGCTGGTCACCTAAGAAGCTGCAACACAAGGTATCACATCATGAAACACTGTCTGAGAGATTTCACAGACTTCCAATTCCCAAAACTCTAGAGCCCCAAGTCACACTAGTCCCTCTGGGTCCCGAGTCCGACTCCCGTCCCGACCTCTGATTTTTGAGCCCTCAGTCCTGTCATTCAGTTTATATCCCGGAATCCCCAGTCTGCTGTGGCCTTGCCCTCCCCCCCGCCAGGCCCCTGCCCTGTGTTCCATAAGTCCTCCAAGTCTCAACCCCTGCCAAGAACTGAGTCCCAACCAAGACCCAATTTAAGAGCCCCTCCCTGCCCCAGAGTCCTTAATCTTGTGGCTCAAAATGCCCACATAGGCTCCTCCTTGCAGAATCGGCTGGCGCCCGGAAGGGATCTCTCGTTCCACCAGTACAGAACTGCTGTGCCCCACTGCACGTCAGTACTTCTAGTAATCAGCCCCTGCTGCAACACTGTTTTTCCCCAGACCCCAGGCCAAATCCCAGCCCTGATCCTCACACACACTCACATTGAGACTCACAGGCAACTGACTGCTGATTTTCCTTTACTGGCTGTCTGCTCAGGTCACCTCACCAGCTGCTGGGCACTGCTTCCTAGCCTTCCTTCTCCTGCCAGCTGCTTGGTGGCATTGACCTTTTCTTTTTCTTAAACCAGGAAGCAGGAACTAAATTTGTCTTCTGGTCTGGAACACCGCGCTCTCAGTCTCATCCGACTCTCCAAAGGAATTGACCGCAGACCGAGATGGCACCTAAATGAACGACAAATGAACCAGTTTGTTGAGTGAGCTATTTCTTCGCGCCTCAGCTGTGATTGGCTGGCTGGTGGCAGTGGCTCTAGGAAAGCAAAAAGGAGAAGTCATGACTGGGACTGATTGTTGTCACTCAGCATGGTTGGTTGAATGACTACCAATCAACTGTTGTCTGTCTCTGTTTTTTATGTTACTTACAGGCGCTCGGCCCCGAAGCCAGTCGCCAGCAGGAGCAAGTACTTTTTTTTTTTAAACTGCCAGTGGCTCTACACAGCACCCATTCCAGTCCCACACCAATCAAATTCAGACCCCACCAAAGACACTGAAAAACAGCATTTTTTTTTGGCCCTCTGGAGAATAAAATAAAGCACTAAATCAATTATTTTTTAAATAGACTGCACAACAATATTGGGGGGGGGGCACATGCCCCCTCGGGCCCTATGGGCATGATGCCACTGTCTATAACTATACTCTTTAGCACTTCAGACAAAACAACTGCTGCCCATCAAGTTCTCGCCTCCTTGCATATAGTATTAGTTAATTATTTTACAGACTATATCATCCTCTGTTCCCTACCCAATTTGCTCTATATCATGTAGTACTCAAGTTGTTCAATTAAACTTCTTGTCAACCTAACCTGCTATAAATTATGTATCTGTATATTTTCAGTTATGTAATCCCTGTTATTGTAATTATGTAACCTCTGTAACCTGATGTACTCAGGTTTTTCTAGACATGGAACCTCCTTGTATCTGCTTATGTACTTGCAACCATTGTAAATGATGTTATGCTCATGTATTACTACGACGTGGAACCTCTGTAAAAGAGCCTTTGGCTCAAAGGCACTTCCTAGAAATAAATAAATAAAATAAATAAATGTTCAGAATGCGAGCAAAGTATATACCTGGACAATGGCCATGGTAGCAGGAAAATATTTGACATTAGCAAGTGTGAAATGACTGCTTCAACAGAGAAAGCCTTAGTTTCCATGCATTCACAGGCAATGACTGTTTCTGTGTTCTTCAAAAAGAGTAAGAAGATTTGCTGGAATGTCCTTCAAAAATAACCCAAATTCCTCTATGCTTTTTAGAAACTTGGGAGTAACTGGCAAGTGGATAAGAGTATTGTAGCTCTGTTGGAGAAGTATGTCTGTAAACTGTACAGAAGGAAGCAGGTTATTAGTGTAAATATAGTGAGGCAGCATATCTTCTGGGAGAAATATAATAGAGACAGCAGAATAACTGATCTGACTCTGCTACCACCCTGCCAGGAAACCCTAAAGTTACATATTATACGAGCCAACTATGTCTGCTGACCATGGAGGCTTTCTTCTGTTGCAGTTATCAATTCCCCAAATGCAGCTTTGCATGGTTGGACTGATGATCTCAATGTAAAGGGAACAGACACACCATTTCCAGATGATGGTATGTCTCTGCTCTATTATGCAAATGATGAGGACTCAGATGAGGACCAAGATGTATGTGATTACTAAGATGATATTGGCATATCTGACGATGATGAAGATTTTTCCTAGATGCACAAGACTAAGTTCCACTACTGTACCAACAGTCATATTTTAATTTTTTTTTTAAATAAAAATGTTGTGTAAACAAAGGTGTTTGTTTTTTCTTTTAAATAAATTTCCTTCTTAAAAAAAAACCTTTTAAATTAACCTTTGAGGCAACTTATGGGTATGCATTTTAAATCTCTAACTCCTGCCTATTCACTGAGATCAGACTTGAATGCATATTGAAATTAGTCTCAAAGTAATGGCCCAAGATTCTGCATTAAGTACTGTATGCATAGCTGAAAATCACAAAATCTGACAAGGTATAAACTTGCTAAAATGTTGTTGATTAATGGTGTCTTCACTTTTATAAATGTATCCTCTTATATTGCGTTAAGATTTCAAAACCACATATGCATTTCAAAGCAGAATCCTTACTCTTTTAGACAACATAAAATTATATTATAAAGTGCAATAAATCCTGTCTGACAAGATTAAATATAAGAATATTTTGAAATTTCACAAGAAATTAAGGGGTAGTGGTTGTATTTAACCCTATAACTTTTAATATTAATCTTTTGAGGTAACATATGGGTATGCATTTTAAAGCTCTAGCTCCCACCTATTCATTGAGACAACAATAGAATGTATATTTCACTTACTCTCGAAGTAATGCCCCAAGAATCTGCATTAAGTACGTGAAGCTGAAAATTGCAAAATTTGTCAAGGTGTCAGTACAAAACTGATGCAAACTACCATTTTGCCCCAGCGTTCATGCAATCAACAGACAGATTATGAATTTGGGTTATATCTTCTACATTAAACAACCATCAGCAAGGCCACTGTTTTTCGGTTTTTACCGGGAAACCTGGTAAAATTCCGGAATTAGGGCTGCCTGAACACCGGTAAAAACAAAGATTTCATGGAATCTGGCATTTTATATCAGATCAGTAAATCTACAAAACTTGTATTTTTCTTATAATTCCTTCCTGTACTAGTTTCAGTTTGCTTTATTTAAGGCTCTGTATATTAAGCTTTCTTTAATTCTGATTATTTATGGACATACTAAAAGAATGATAGCAGAATCCCGGTAAAATCCGGAAATTAGAGTAACAATCACCGGTGCAATTCCGGAATCTGAAGTGTTGAAAATGGAATTTCATTGTTTTATTCACCGTAAATCAGTGGCCTTGACCATCAGCATTTATTTAGCACTCAAGTGACACTCCATCTCCATCTACACTTGGTTTAATGGATCCTTGTGGAATGCCTAATAGGGAAGAGACACAATCAGAGAAAGAGGAGCTGATCCTGACTTGCTGGTGCTTACTGGAAAGGCATCTACAGAACTAGGGTAGGGCATTTTTGGATATCCTCAGGGTACTGAGCTTGCTGATAAGGATAAGGTGGTCAACAGTGTCAAAGGCTTTTGTGAGATCTATAAATACTGCCCTGGTATATTCACCTCTGTCTAATGAGGTGAATATGCAGTTGGTTAACATGAGAATTGCAGTGGTAGTGCAATGGCCTTTTCAGAAACCACACTGGGCTGGACAGAGGAGGTCATATTTATCAAGATAAGCGTTTAATTGGCCAGCAACTTTTTTTTGAGGATTTTACTTAGGACTGGGAGTATGGAGATAGGCCTATAATTGGATATAAGTTTAGTGTTCCCTTTTTTATGTACTGGGATGATATTAGCCAGTTTCCAGGAGGAAGGTATGGTACAGGTGGAGAGTGAAAGATTAAGGATTCTGGTCACAGGGGTTGCCAACTCCCAGGCAGCTAGTCTAAGCAGCTTGGGTTCAATATCACCAGGGCCGGCAGATTTGAACTCATGGGTTTGTTTAAGGAGCTTGTAGACTTCACTGGGGCACAGACTTGAAGAGGAAAGAAGGGTGTGACCCTGGGGGAGTGGGGTACTCTGCAGAGCTGTCAAGGACTGAGGTAAAAGCAGAGAGGTTGAAGAAAAAAGAGTGTTAAAGGCATTTGATATGGTGAGTGAATTGTTACAACTGATACCACTGATCTCAAAGTCAGGAGGGGTAGAGGTGTTGGAGAGTCCAAATGACCATTTGAATTGGTGCCATTATTGGTGCAGGTTGTTGGGGAAGGCTAGGAGCTTTTACTGTGATGGGTGGCTTTTTTACATGTATTTCTTAGGCTTCTATATGAGTTTGTCAGAGCTGGAATTAGTGGCTTTGTCGATGGTCCAACTTTTGTCCCTTTGTTTCAGGAGGGATAAGAGGGGTCGGGTAAGCCATTTTGTTTGCTGACCACAGACTCTCCTAGAGGTAAAGGGTGCATGCTTGTTCTGGAGTGAGGTGAAGACATAGTTGAAGTATGAGACAGCAAGGTTGACATCTGAGGTAGCCCAGAGATAGGACCAGTCATGGTGGGTAATCTTGGCTTTAAACAGTAAGAGATCGAGGCGAGAGAAGTCATGGAAGTGGATGGTGTGGGGAGGGGGTGTGGGAAGCTTTGGCGCACCAGACACAGAACACTGGTGAGTGGTCGCTTATTGAGTCAGGGAGGGTTCTAGAGCATAACATTTTGTCAATGTTGGGGAGCAAGGATCCATGCCCAACCTGTTTTGTTTTTTTTGGTCACTTTATTCATTCATGCTAACCTGAAAGCAGGTTTACAGAAGAAAACTGCTCAATGGCAACAGTTAGCATGGGGTAATGTGTTTAAATTTTTATGAAAGTTGGACACAGGATGTTCCTAAGGTGACTAAAACATTGATGATACCCACTTACATGGCCTCAGTTACAAAGAAATTTCAAACCTGGGGTTTAACTAAGAATCAACTTCTTTCCTCCTTCAGACCATAGCTTTGTCAAGCTATGATGACTAGGACTTGCATGACAGAACCAGAATTCAAGCACTGTACTCCTTCAAAATCACATTTGGTCTCCTGTCAACTGACTGTTGAGAAAGTTCTTCACAAAATGTGAGATGTTTTATGGCTCAGCTCCCATGGGTGCTCAGGTGAAAAAGGTAACTGGAAACATTAAAGGATTGAAAAATGATTATGTCCTCAACCGGAGTGCAGTAATCAATGGAGGTGCTTGAACACTTTTCTTTAGAATGTCCTTTTGTGAAGGGTTTCTGGGCCTTTTTGGCCAAATGGTTGCTTCCATGGTTAGAGAGGCCTACCTACACCAATCTAGTTTCAGGGTACTTCTGCCCCACAGAGCCAGAGATTTAACTCCAGCAAGCTTACAATCATTTTTGCATTCCTAAAATTTTACCTGTGGCAGGTGAAATGCCAACTGGTACTACAACAGCTACTCTCATATCTGACAACTGCCATGCACTGTGAATCTGCTCAAGAGGTGTGCTCATCATATCTGACAACTGCCATGCACTGTGAATTTGCTCTTAAAGAAGTGTTTCACAGAGAACTGCAAGCTTTACCAGGCCTACATGTTAACCAAATTTCACCTGGATGGCTATTTTGTATCAGGTTTAGCAAGTGGTGTTTTGGACTTCATATAAAGCATTTGGAGGTAATTTATACAATACAGGGGTGAGTACATTGGACTGGGTAACCTGAAATCTGATATTTTTATTGTTTTTCTTTTTCTTTCCCCTCCTATACTGTTTTATGGTTCAGGTATTAAACAAGTTGACCTTAGTTCTCTATGTTGTTTCTTTCTCCTGACTGTAGTATTTTCCATTTCATTCAGATGGATTAGCACAGCTTAGTCTGAGGTTCTGTGGTGCTGTTTGATACCTGACTGTCTTACTGTTTGTCCGATTTTCATTTCAGTAAAAAATACCCCTGCTCTTCCTCGATTCGTGCTATGGGATCTTTAACTTCCACATAGAAACTGAGCACAGATGGGCAGAAGGGACCTCATTTTAATTTATCATCTAAAGAACGACACCTCAACAGTGCAGCACACACACACACACCCATACTGCACTACAGTGTTAGTTAAGGGTATAACCCCAAGTACCTGGTGCGAGCTAGAACCCAAGACTTTCCAATCTTCTGGCCCCAGAGGTAAGCATGCTAACTACTGAGGCACTCATACTGATCTATTAAAACATAACCACCACCAAGGCCACAAACATAACCTTTAACCACATCCCCACATCACCCTTGTAACTGACCTGATGCCAGTTGGCACGATGCTCCAGTCAAGACTGCATTAAGATAGCAGCAGGGGACACAGGCAGGATACATCATTTATGCGAGTCAGAGACACGATGTTACAAATCAATCACTTCGTGGCAGACCAAGCATCACACGTTACACCCCTATTGTCATTGTTCAGGTTACCCAGTCCAATGTACTTACCCCCTCTGCCTGCCTTTGCTCTTAGCTGACCTGCACTCCATGGCACACCAAAGCCCCTTCTGACTGCAAGAATGCAGATGTCAGTAGAGCACCCCTCGACAATGTCCTGCTGATACCACCCTACTTCCTTGACCGCCTCCCTCAGCTGACATGCCCTAACACTGCACTGCCTTTAATTAGTTATCTGATTGTACCTGGCTGTAGTTCTCTGCCCTTCCTGGCAATACCTTGTGTGATAGCAATTTACCATGTCTCTGAATTTGTTATTGCCTTAGGTCTTTTGTCTGTTAATTGCTGTTACCTTGTCTCTGTACTGTTATTGCCCGTACCCTTTTGTAATTTTCCCGGGTCGCACCTGAAAATAGGCACTTGACTGTCTAGCGTGTACCCAGTAAACAAAAGCTAAATAAATAAATAAAACAAAATTGCGCTGTAAAAATAAATAAATACCCTCCTGGGTTCAGTCATAGGCTTCATTCAGTCCAAATGTCAGACATATAGTGGCTGCTATAGATAAGCTGAGTGATAACAAGGTAGATTGCTGCAGTCACGGCAGGGGAAGCGGCAGCGGTAGCAGTGTTGATTGATGCGGCAGCAAGGCGTTAATTATTAAGGTATGCGGCATGCGGTATGGATTTGTGGCATGCAGTATGACTGTTCTGACATCGTCTCGAGTAGGTAAAATGTGCCAGGTGGTGCCGGATACTCCAGCAAGTGTCCTACGAGTCCATATTAAGTTCCTGCAGCATTGTATCAGCCTGTGTGATTTTTTTCGGTGTCCTGTTTTTACCATGTTCAGTGTGTGAAGAAAGGAAGTTTAACTGCATGTATTTCAGATCTAATTATGGCATGCAGGATTTTGTAAACTTAATTGACAGTCAGCACTGTTACTGTAGGTAGTCAGTCTGCTGAATCGAGCTAATGCCATATGCAGATCAGCATAAACCATGTCTGATAACCACACAGTATGCTGTACTGGCCATATGCCAGTTGCTGTCTTGATTTTTTACATTTTCAAATATCAGGACAAAGAATGGGATATGCGAGGTGTTCTGCAGTGTGCTTCATGTTCATTTAAAAAATGAAGCTTCCTCATTTTTTCATGTGTATGGCACTTACTACATTTCTGTGTGAAATTAAAAAAAAAAATACCTCTCCTGTCTGGGTGATTGCAGGGTGGCTATGACACTAACAAACAACAGCACAAGTGTGTAGCAGTCACCTATAGGGAGCAACCACAAATCAAGTGATCAGGTTTGCAGCGTTTGGTGGGGATGTCAGTGGGAAGAAACTACCATGTATAGTGCTGTGATCAAGCAGTTGTTGGCTGCTACTGACTGTATGTTAATGGAAACCGATGTAACATTGTGTTTGGCTGTGGTGTGTAATGGGGTGGTTGTGTTCTAGAAGCTCAAAAGACCAAATCTGAATGGCACTGCAACTTGTGTTATTACTGATTTGTGTGCCATCAGACTCATTGCCAAAAACTTTTTCATATCGAATACGTTGGGAAGGAGGGTTGAAGTAGCCAAAAAAAACGTTATCAGTTATTTTACACATACCCAGATCATTGCTGCAGTGTTACACTGTAATGTGAGTGAAAAGTTGGGAAGTGTGGTATGTTCCTTTGTCCGTGTTTGATTCATCCATTGAACACATTATAATTTCAGTCTTCCCTCTACCTTGACTGAGTGTCCCATCTTGTGCTAGTTCCCTCTGTTAACACACTATCCTTCAGATTCATGCTTTCTTGATGTGACAAAGTTTTGCCTATGTGCTGTATAGTGTGCCTGGTTGCAACAGAAAAGCCCAGTACAATGTTACACACAGATCCATAAACAAGAACAAAAAAGGAGAGAGTTCTGTCATGTTAAAAGTCTTTATCATATTATACTATTTATTATTTTTTGTTATATGACTGGAAGGGTGAGCATTTGAGCTTCCTCTTCTCTCAATAACACCCTTTCTTATGAAATACTAATGGGAAGGCAGTCTGATAAAAAAGTAATCTGTATTTATTGGCATGTGTTTGCCAGGGTTTGCTGATGATGTGACTAGCCTCTTATTTCTAGTCAAAATGTGTTTTTGTTCTGGCATACATACAGTAGGTTGTAACAGTCCAAAATCCTATTATGAGCAGAGTACAGACTGCTTATCACATTCATGCTGCTTGATTGTTCACTCGAGTTTTCCTCCTATTTATTCCAGGGATCACTATGTAAATGGAAAGGTGCATGTGGTTTGCAACACTGTTTTTCACAAATTAGCAGACACATGTTGATATATTCAAAAAACGACTGCTGTCTCTTGATGCATTAGCCACTCATTCTAAATGTGTCAGCAGTAAAAAAAAAAAAAAAAGTACATCAAACTACACATCGTAAATGCAGAGGATAGAGTTAAACACTGCCACGCAATATCATTTCACCTAAATTTTATGGATAGCAAAGTCAATTTTCTATAAAACCATAAGGGTTGCAACATTCCCTAGTATCCATGTTACATAAATAAATTATGTGGATAGTCTGTTTCAGTGGTTTCCAGGGGTTGCTCTTGATATGGCGGTTGCCAAAAAAAACAAATCATAGAGGTCTCGGCCTCAACCTCTGGCTACCCCTAAATGATGCCCTTGCTACCATTCTACAGTCAGCAGAACAAAAAATAGGCAAAAGCATTTTGTTCCGTTCTCCACCACCCCCATTAGGAAGCGTATACTGTAGTGGTTAAGGGCACTTAGTTGCAAACCTGGAAACCTGGGTTTGATTCCCATCAGCCCCCACATGTACACTGTGTGACCCAGAGCAAGTCACTTAAATTCACTGTGCTCCCATGTCAAACCTATAAACAAAGTGTCTAAGTGGGCCTTCACTGGTTAAACAGTTGCTCCTTTCCCTTACTTCCTTATATATAGTAAATAACATTTTGTATCCCCTTTTGTTGTTTTCAAGTAAGTAATACACTAATGTGAAAGAGAAAATAAAAAAGTATATGGTCAGGTGTAATTCAATCATAAAAGGTAATTTTTTTGCAGATGCAAATTTCACTCCGTAGCTCTGTATACATGTTATGCTCAGTTTTTATTTAACACCATTCAATGATATTTACAATAGTTGTGGTTGCCACCACTATGGCAAATTCCACAATGTGGTAAAATTCTAATAGCAGCCTGGGTAATTTCATTAATGCTACTAAACATTGAGTCACACATTAGATACATACTGGTTTTGTTAACTTCAGAACTATAGAACAACCATGGTTCACTCTTGCCAAATATTTGAAAAAGGTATAAAATTCTGTACTATACCCATCATAGCTTGTTAGTGGGTGTGTTGTTTATGAGTACAGTACACTACACTTCATTTAGACTTTTGTTTTCATTATTTTTACATTTGCATGTCAGCATTTATTTTGCAGTCAGTGTATATTATGTTTGCGAATAAATGAAACATGGATTTTTTTTAATGTTTAACAAAAAAAAGTTAGTAGTCCCAAACTTTAGTCAATGGACTGCAGCACTGAGATCTCACCATGATCATACTTGGTGGCACTAAACTGTTCTAAGGAAGCCACCCTGTAAACCTGAACCATAGTAATGTTGAGACTTTATCATCTAATACCCCACACAAAAGCTAGAGCTAGAAGATTTTTTGTATGAGAGTGTGACGGGGTGGGGAGGCGAGAAGCAAGTGTAGGGTCTCGATAACATCAGCATTCACAAATTCTTGTACTTGTAAATATGACCCTGGCCTTATAGTGAAAGTGAAACATACTGTTATGCAAAACCTAAGAAAAATAAATTCATCCTATGGGTAACTGCAGAAAGTACAAAAGAGTGAGTCAGTAAAATCTTATCAGTTTACAGTTCACATTGTTAAGATGGCACAGACTTTCAGCTTCTCATGGCACTATACCTTTGAACTGGGTGCAATAAAACACAACTGGTCTAAATGTAGCAGTTTACGTGAGTGTGCATGTGTGTGTGTGTATGTATGTATGTGCGCAGTCACAGTAGAACAAGAGCTTGAACAGTCTTTTCATCAGACTTTGTTTCTGCTACTAATTATTTTGGCATCTCCTCAGAATCACTGGCATGCAATCAGTGTCATTATGTACACACTCAGGTGTTTAAGTTAAAAAAAAAAAGTTGCTAAGCTGTTTGTTGTCTGGCTTCATGGGTTTGAATTTGATGTAATGTTTGATATAATTTATAAAGGTTGATTTTCAGTAGTTTATGGTGGTGCCAGTGTTTTTGCTACTACATTCCTGGGCTATGAGCCTCACAGACTGCTAAAGAATCTACCTTCTCACCCAGACTGCCAGCAAGGCTGCCCAACTTGCATTACTCCAACTTCAAATATGTGTATTTTTTATGAAACTTGTCATTTTCAGTATGTTCTGTACTCTATTAATTTAGCATAAGCAGAGTCAGCACAGGGCACGTCTCAGTCAATCCATGTATTAATAGCTTAATTACATTAAATTAATATAAACCACTATATTTTATGACAGGTAAAGGTATCTGTATAAAACAGCATCTACTTAATACAGTGAAAAAAATTAATGTATGGAGTGACTTCAGTCGCTGTTACAAACATCAGCTAATGCCACAAGCAAGACAGCAAGCATACCTTGCCCAACAAAAAGCTTAAAAGGTGATATTTTGTTGGTTATTTTATAATAAACTATTCCAAATTATTGTTTGTGTGATTGAAATAAAACATGAGATATTACTTTTTATCACTGGGCATTTGTTATTCCACCAGCACCTAGGCAGCAAACCAAGTCAGTGTTTTGCAGGGTTGGACAAATCTCGTCACACCTACAGTTCTATTATGAAAAGCAGTGAGAAAGAGCTATCATTTACCATGACAAAAGGCACTCCTGCCAGGATTCCAGTCATAAGGGGGAAGGGAGGGGTTGGGATAAGATCACCTCTGTCATTAGCACCTGCCACTATTCAGATCATGCTGTCTGTTGGAAAAACAGATCAGGCAGTCAAAAAATTAATGTAGTCTGGCTAGCAGGACTAGCGACATACAGAAATAAACAAGTTCTGATGAGACAATGACAGCTAGAAGAGATTAATGTACAAATAAACAAATATATAAACAGCTTATTTAAATTAATGTTAACCACTATATTTTATTACAGGTAAAGGGGTCATTGCGTATGAATGAAAATTCATGAAAACATACCTGGAATATATTACATACTGATATACCTTTAATAATAAACATTTTTAACAGAATAGCTGACCATAAAAGGATGATAACCACACAGACACAGTTTGCAAGCTAAAGGAGTTACTTGTTCTGAGAACTGGAGCAGCCTATACCTTAGGGAAATCTCAGCAATTCCTTTAGAGTGTGACAGTTTCAAGCACATAAAATGTCAACCTCTGTTGATAGAAGACTTCATACCTACAAATGCTTTATAACTAAAAGAACAAACTCTAGCCAGAGTCGGTAGGGCTGTGAAAAGCTACAAAATGACCAGTTATTTTCTTGTTGGTGTCATATAGTGATGTTTAGTCACAATCATCAAAAACTGCCATGCTGCTAAATCAGTCCTCTTGAATTTATTTAGTCAGAGTAAATGCTGCTGGTGTGTGTGTGTGTGTGGGGGGGGGGTGTGTGTGTGTGTATGTCTCAGTGCTTCCAGATTAAGTCTGCCTTTTTCCTGTACCTGCAGGGCAATTTTCCTATGTTTTCCTGTAGATTACATTATTTCCAATGGAAGCCAAATTCCTCTGTTTTCCCATATACCTAATGTAAGTCTATGGGAAGAATGTCCCTATAGATGGCTCCAAATCCCTGTAAACAGAGTTCCTTACCATTTAGATAAAATACCTGACATTCCCTACAAGCTTAGTTAAACAACTGCACTGAACCTGTGAGTAATGTTTCCTGTAGAAGCTTTTTTCATATAGTGGTCCCCTTCTGTTTGCACCTCACTTTGCTGTGGTGCACCCCTTCAGGCTCACCCCCGATGATTTAAACAGGAAAAGACCACATGAAGCATCTGCTGTAATGGTCCTTTTCCATGTTTTACTTTCCCAGTGTTCCGCCTCTCTTCCTGGACCAACTCCAACCTGGAGTTGGAATCCTAAAGTCTGGAAGATGGAGCCCCACCCCCCACAGAAAACACTTTTAGAACAGGCGGCACAATACCTGCATCGGTATTGTGTGTCGTTGTGGGGAGGCCGGCATTTTCACTGTCGACCTCCCTTGGTGCTTCCCTTTTGCGGGCCTTTTAGTTAACCCACTAGATATTTATGGGTTACACACTGCTGCAAAGTGCCATCTAAGAATTGTATAATGTTGTTTATGTCCACATGAACCTAAGAATTCTAAATTAGAGCACAGATGCATTGTACCAATAATGTAAGTTCTTGACAAGATCATACTGTTCTAAAATGGTCAATGCCAGCAATATGTGACTCAGAAACACACACCAAATTTACCAAAAGGCCAGTTAAGATTAAGCAGTAACAAAATGAGAACTGGTATTTTAAAAAATAACATCTACTTCTACAAAAATGCATTTTTACTGATTCAAGACAGTTCTCCTTTGAGATATTAACAGCCCAGTCTAAATGGTTCACTATTTATTGGGCTGGCAGTATAGCTTAGAGGTTACAATAATGAGCTATAAATGAGCTTTGTACATCCAGCATTCAGACATGAGTTTGATTCCCACTACCTCCATTTCCGTACTGTGCGGCTCTGCTTCTACTGAGCTGAACAGAGACAGATGTGACACTACATGCTCTCCCATCCTGAGGAGTAGGATGGAGAAGCAGGGCAGTAAAGCTTAAAAAAGTAGCAGAAAAGGTATGCCATCTAAGCCTTTGTGTGCTTATTGCCTTATCAGTACAGCTTATTGTGCACCTCTGTTGGGCAGACGTATTGGTGTCTCATTTCTCTCCCCAGTTGCAGAAGGAAAACCCACAGGTGGTGCAAGAGATTCTTTTTGATTCCAAAGCTACTGAGGGTCCTGATGTGGATTGGGACTGCTTTGGGAGAGAGAAGGCTGTTTGAAGCAGCATAAGAGTCATGAGAAGACTCCCAGTAAAAGAAGAAATATTTCAGCAAGAAGAAAGAAGTTAAAACATTGGTGCTAGACCCAGATAAAAGAGAGAATGTTTACTTTACTTCTATATATTTCAGCGTCTTAATGGGTTTTTATGATAAAGAGCTATTTTGAGAGTTGTTTTGAGAGCTAAATACTCCTTTTTATATGTATTACATATATGGTCCATGCGTATTTATTGTATATTTTTATATGTTGATGTCAGTTTTATTTATTAGGTTTTAAACTGTTACAAATTGTTTTAAACTGTTCTCTTAATTAGTACTGTTCCTTTAGTTAGTACTTCTGCTTGTTTTTTGATCAATTCCTCACTCTTCATTGCTCATACTTATTACCCATTGCTTTTGTTTATTACATTCACATGAGCCCACCTGTTCTCAATTGATTCCTAGTTTGATCCCCAATAAGAATGTGCGCATGTTACTAGTTGAGTGAGACACCTAGTTGCTCTGCACTTAACTGACTCGACGTACTAGCGCACCAACATACCCAATGGATCTTTTCTGAGTTTGTTCACACAGATCTTCCTTTCTGCATTTTTTCTACACTATCTTCACCTGCTTGCGGGTGTGTATTTAGTTTTACTCTTTTACGCGGTAACCCCGTAATCCCGAGTGGGGAAATCAGGTGTGTACCTACAGAGAGAAGCGAGTAGGATTGGATAAGGAACCTGGAGATAAGGCCTGAGCATACGCGTATAGTGCTTTTGGTTTTATAATTGCTTCATGCTGGGTGCAAGGAGTGGGAATGAGAAGCACAGCCTAAAGTGTTCAAAGTGACCTACCTGTTTCATAGTTCAAAAATTTTTATTCAAGACACCAAGAGTAAGTTAAAATTTTTTCCTTATAACTGAAACCTGTGCTGCTGTAGTGTATTTTATATACATATATATATATATATATATATATATATATATATATACTGTATATATATATATATATATATATTTGTACTCATATAAACTTATTTACACAAATCTAAAATCTGAAGTTAGACTGTGCACCTCGCTGGTAGTTAGTATTTATTCACTTGTTGTTCTGACTTTTGCACAGACTGCTCAGTGTGATTTTGTGGCTGAGATTGTGTCCGCCTCCCCAATTTTTATCCGAGATATTTTGTATGGTGCCTTTCCTCTGTCATAATAATATATTATTGTAACATTATTGCACTTGGCAACGAACAGTTTCAAGTGCGAAATTTTGGGTATCAGCTGAGACAATAGAATTTGTAAAGAGTGTGAAAAAGGTGTAAAAGTATAAGGGAAGAATATAAGCATTTGCCCTTCTTTTACTGATTTTACAGGCTTTTACTTTTTATCTTTTGATTTATTGAGAGCTTACAAAGGACGATGGTTTAACAGGACCCTGAAAGAATGTAAACAAAAAGGACTGAGAGCATTAAAGAGAGAGATTGACTTTAATGTACAGAGACAGATCGATTTCAAAGCACACAGAGTAAAAACAGAGAATTGGCAGAGTCTACAACAGGAACTGAATGGACGTTGAACAGACATTAAACAGTCTATAAACAGACATACTGGGTACAGAAGGTCTAGGAGCAAAATGCAGCAGACCCAGGTGTGCAAAAGAGCAAGAGTCAAGGAAACAGCTAAGGAAACTAAATCAGGTAAGAAAACTGAGATTTTCTTTCATCGCCTGGAGCATCTGAAGATAGACTTGATACTACTGTAAGGGGACTGCTGTTATACTTATCCCTACAGTTACCAACTAATTTTGAATACCAAAATAAGTTACATTAAGTTGGGATTGCACCCTGTTCTTTATGAGTATTTTAATAGTGTGTACTGTAAGTGCTTTGAAATTGGTGTTATAGAAGTGTCTCAAATCAAATTATACATTAAGGCAGCTAGGCAATTAAGCAGCTAAGCAGCAGAGTAAATGAAATTAGGATAATATGGCTGCAAATTTGTGTTCCATTTCCAGTTTTTAATTTCCTGGTTCTTTTTCCTACATCAGTGATAATTACAAAATATTCTCCCGATTGTTTTTTTTAATTTTGACCCGACTTTGAACACTGAGAAGAGATTGTTGGGGTTTGATATTAGAATATAACACCGCAATTGAATAAGGAGAAAAATAGTGAATACTAAATTGCAAAGACAAAGAAATGCAAAATCTTCACCATTACAGGAACTTCCTGTAAGAGCTAAATTGCTTGCTGTAAACAAACTAAGATCACTGACCATATGCAATCCTGTGGAAACTCCTCAACCCCTAAGCTTAGGATGGGTCCTGTTCCATTACAAGAAAACTCAATTCCTGTAATCTCTTTAGATTCAGAAAACATCCAGTCTGAATGACTACCCTCACTAGTGGAAGAGATTAGTGATTCTGAGAGGGGAGTGGGGAAATGCTAGTGTGGCATAAAACTTATTTGCATCAGTGAACTTGGAAAATTCTCCAGAGTTGATTTTTTCACCCCCACCCAGTAGTGAGAGATACAGTCCATGCAACTGAGTGTAAGGGGGAGAACAGATGATTGGAGAAAATTATGTCCAATTTGCAAACTACCATAGAAGGGTTGAAACACTTAACGAAACAAACCACATAGATGGGGAACTGAGTATGTAATTTAAATGTAGAATTAGAGTTTGATAAATTTTTAAAGAAACCATTATATAAACCAGACTCTTTTAGTGAAATTTTTTAGGTCAGCCTACTGCTAATGTAGTATTAATGGAGCAGCTAATAATAAATAAAAATATGATTGAACTAACAGAAGATGTGGCCTGATTAGATATCAAAATTGAGCAATTAGTTAATAACTTCAATAGATGGTGCAACACCCAACAGTATAACAGCAAGGCAGAACAAGACATCCCAGGGACTGATAAACAGAGACCTGATTTTAGTATGACTAATACTAGACTCCCCAATTCTAAAAAAAAAAAAAAATTAATATAAAAAAAGAAGGGAAAAAAGAAGAAATAGGAAGAATAAACATTCTAAAATGACAACAAAAACTGAAAATAAAGGAAACGAAGAAAGATTAGATCAAGAGGGATAACAGAAAAAAAAAGAAATACTTAATAGTAATATTGAGATGGGGAATGATATTGGAAAGAAAACACATCCCAAAAATGTTCCTGAGAAAAAAGCTGTTTTTAGGAAAGAACAACAAGTGATTCCATGCATAGAGACTTCTAATTTCAACACCCTAACTTTACAGTTGGAACTGCTGTAATCAGAAATAAAACACCTTAATCAGGATTTGGAAATACAAAGGCCTGAACCACTGTTAGTAGAGGAGAGTCAAGAAACAAAAGTAATATCTCAGAAAAAGGAGACAGTGTCAGCAGAAGTGCAAGAAAATATAACTCAGCTCTTCATTAGATTCCTAGGTCCTCAGAATTGGCTGAGTAGTAACGAGGAATCCCTGAATCTGTTATTGAGAGAGCACATTAAATTATTATTAGACACAAACCTACTATTAATTACACTGAATTTTGCCAGTCTTGTGCCAGTATTCTTCTCTTCAGCCAGAGTAGCAAATTACATCTGGCTTAATAGCCTGAATGTTAAAAATGAGGACTTCTGTATTAGTTTCCCCAACAGGTATATGTTTAATAAATATAAGAAAGATACAGAAGGGGATAAAGAAGACTGGATCTCATTAAGTCTCTTTGGATTGAACAAAATAGAGGGCAAAAGCAATCTAACACTGGCAGAGACTATTATTAGTTTTTTTAAAGAACATCTTGCAGATCCCATTGGAAAAAAGAGCATGTATTGTCAGCCAGTAGAGTGGGATGTGATACCCAGATTGAACTCTGAATAAAAAGTGATCAACTATTAAAAGAGATCAAACAAAAAGGACACATCTTAGATAGCATGGGCTTGTTATGGTGGAATCTGATGTGCTGGGGACCACTGATATTAAACCACATGAGATTCCTATAGGCCAGACCGAGCAATATAAAAGCCTTAACACATATCAAGTGACAGCAGGCTATTACGATTGACAGTTAAATACATCAGACAAGGCTACTAGTGTAGAGTCAGGTCACCTGGATGGGTCTGATAACAAGAGTCTTGCTATAACCTTTTAGAATGTGTCAGGGTTAAAGAATAAAGTAGTTGACAAAAACTCAAAGGCTTTTATTGGAAAATCTGATGCGTTACTGTTTCAAGAAATCTGGCAGGAGAGGGATGAAAAAATTGACTTGAATGGGTATGAAGCTTTTTACTCTTCAGGCAGAAGAAGGGAAAATTCAGGTAGATGTTTGGGAGGTATTGTATCATACTTTAAAGTTGGTCCTATTAAGGCTGTATCTTGCATAAAACAAGAATAGTCTATATTAGTTAATTATGTGGATACTGGAAGTGTCAAATTTATTTGTATCAATTGTTACAGTCCCCCAGTAAATTTGAAGTTTTTCAGCAAAGAATTTTGGACTCAGTTGGAGGAAATGATTGATAATATCAAGGAAGTATACACAAGGGAAAGTATACTAATTGGTGGTGACTTAAACATCTGCATTGGAGGTTTTGATGGTTTATCAGACAACCCTTTTTATATTTATAATTATGCAGAGAATATAGAAATAAAAACAAAAGATCAGAAAGTTAATGAATCAGGACAAAATCTGAAAGAAATAATGAAAGTACATAATTTCCATCCATTAAATGGTAGATTGGAAGGAGATGCCCAAGGAGAATGGACATACCTAAATTCTAGAGGGGCATCAACCACTGACCTAATATTATGGTCAGGGACCCCCAATATCTGGGATAAGCTACAGGTCACTAATTGAGCTGATAGTGACCACTTTCCGGTAACCATATGGAGTAAACAACCTCACCATAGGGATGTAATCCCCGCTGAGAGACTTTCCTTTACAGAACTTAGAGCACATAAAAGAATCATATGGCATATTAATTCCCAGGAGAAGCTTGGACCCTTGATCCATGATTCTATTGGGAATATGCTGGAAAATAAACTAAAGGATGGGGTTAGTGAGGTGTTAAAATAAACATTAAGGATATTATTTGATAGCATAAAAGAAAGATTGGGGAGTCCTGTTAAATCAAAAACACAAAATGACTTTAAGGAAGGATGGTTTGATATGGAGTGCAAAAGGGCAAAAAGTGTTATTATGAAACAGAACAGAACATATTTCACAAAACCTTCTAAACAAAAATTGGGTGAACTTAATCAGTGTAAAAAAGGGCATAAAACTTTAAAGAAAAAAGAAGTCACACCAATTAAAATTATGGAATCAAATGATAGATGCATTGGAAAAGAAAGATTCAAAAAAATTCTGGATGCTGGTAGCTAAGTGAATGAACTATAGTAAAAATAATATCGATACATACATAACAGAAGACAAATGGAAAGAACATTTCACAAATATTTTTTGGGATTCCAACATAGAATACCATTAACAAACCTTGATAGCTCATTGACTCTAGCTTCTAAATCAAAACAAAGAATTGACAATCGATCAATAAACAAGGGAATTGAAAATTTAATGGATACAAATCTTTCAGTGCCATTGAATGCTCCATCAAGACAAATTTTTGTACTAGGCGATTCAATGATTAAGCACATAGATAGGGCAATCTGTAATCCTGATAAAGTTAATAGAACTTGTTTAAGTTATAGAGGGGCTAAAATAGCGGATATCACCGATATGTTAAATCCTATATTATCCCAAGGAGGACATAACCCGCTAATAATAATTCATGCAGGGGTTAACGATGTTTGCCAATCTGATAGTAACAAACTAAAGGAAAGCTATGTGGCACTAAATAATCTTTTGGTGGAAAGCACCCAGGGCTACTTGTGCCATTACAAATAAAATTAAAAAAACAACAACTGGTTAAGACTGTGGTGTTTGAAGCAGGGGATAAAATGTATTCAGCATTGGGAAGATTTCTGTGGAAGGGACTCACATTTTTGCTGGGATGGACTTCACCTGAGTAGAAGGGGTAATACTATACTTGGTAGAAAAATTGCAGCAGAAATAAATAATTTAAACTAGATTATGAGGGGGGAGAATTGGAAAGGTCTAAATTCTCTAAAAGGGACAAACACCAATGTTAAACAACCAGCAACTAAATATTGTAAAGTCCTTAGCTTTAATGCGAGATCCCTGAATAATTTAAGTACAGCGGAATTGAAATGTAAATGTAAATTGTTGGATATTGGCATTATTGCTATAACTGAAACATGGTGGGACTCATCATCCAAATGGGTTAAGGAGATCCCTGGCTATAAGTTGTATCATAAAGACAGACAGAATAAAAGTGGAGATGGGGTTTGTATATTTGTACATAATGATTTAATATCTTTAGAAATGATCAATAACTCCAGCATTGAATCATTGTGGGTACAACTGCAATTTAAGGGACAACCCAAATTAGTTATAGGAGTCTGTTATAGACCTCCCTCGTCTGACTCTGAATATACAAACGAGTTAATTAACCAAATATCTGACATTGTAGAAAAAAACAATGTGATTATTATGGGTGATTTTAATATGCCAGGAATAAACTGGGAAATGTTCACTGGAGTAACTTCACAGGAAAAACTGTTAACAGACTTATGTATCGATCAAGGCCTACAGCAATTAGTTAAAGATCCTACTAGGGGAAATAATATATTGGATCCAATTATTACCAATTCAGGAAGTTTAGTGTCAGATATAGATATTTCTGCTCCCATTGGAAATAGTGACCATAATGCAGTAGTTTTAAATATAAGTATTACTAAAAGTATAACAATTTCAGGAATATTACAAAAAAATTATAACAGAGCTAACTTTAAACAAATTAATCTTTTATTAAACCAAATTAACTGGAACAGTGAGTTTCAAAATAAATCTACAACCCAAGCATAGGACCTATTTAAACAAAATATAAATATGCTTGAACAAACCTATGTTCCCTTAAAATCCAAATATAACAAAAAAAGTAAAATACCTATCTGGTTTAATAAAGATATACACAGACAAATAAAATTAAAAGAGCGTCTCTTTAAGAAATTAAAAATTAATGGTACCCCGGGTACTAGGGTTAGTTATAAAAATTCAGTAATTCACTTAAAAAAACTAATTAAACAAGCAAAAAACTAATTAGAATTTACCTTAGCACATTCAAAGTCAAATAAAAAATCACTCCATTCTTATATAAATAGTAAAAAAGGTGACTCTAGAAAAATTGGACCTATAACTTTTGATGGGAAATCTGTTAATGATGATCAAAAAATTGCCAACATATTTAATGATTATTTTTCCTCTGTCTTCTATAATAAAGATAATTATTATCCAAGGTGTAATTTAAACCCATTATATCCAATAATCAATGAGCAGGAAGTAATAAATGTCCTTTCAATACTAAAAAAATCTACCAGCTCAGGACCTGATAACATCAATGAAAGGTTTTTGAAAGAAACTATCGATTCATTTACTGTTCCATTAACTTTATTATTTAATAAATCATTGACAGAAGGCAGTATTCCAAATGATTGGCGTACTGCAATTGTGGTCCCAATTTTAAAAAAGGGAAACAAAACAATGGTTCAAAATTATAGACCAATAAGTCTTACATCAATAATTGGCAAGGCCATGGAAAGAATAATTAAATCACACATTGACTCGGAAATACAGACTCTTGGGGTACAGGATTTAACACAGCATGGTTTTAAAACAGGATCTTTGTGTACAACAAACTTGATTTCCTTTTATAATAACATTAGAAGGTATCTGGATAACCATATTCCATCTGATGTTATACTCTTAGACTACAGTAAAGCTTTCGATAAAGTGCCCCATTCACTACTCATTGAGAAAATGTGTAAATTTGGTTTTTCGGGATATATATTAAACTGGGTATCTCAGTGGTTATATGGTCGAACACAGATAGTTAGGGTAAACAATTTCTTATCTAAACCGCGAAAGGTGACTAGTGGTATTCCCCAGGGCTCGGTCATGGGTCCAAACATTGTTTAATTTATTTATCAGTGACCTAAATATAACTCCCAGTAATTTTATTTCTAAATTTGCTGATGACACCAAACTGGGAGAGAAAATAGATACAACTTTAAATGGGAACATTCTTCAGAATGACCTAGAAACTATAGAACTGTGGGCAAAGAGAAACCTTATGGATTTCAACACGGATAAGTGTGTGGTTTTGCATTTTGGGAATAGAAACCCCAAAAACACATATTGGTTAAATAATAAACAAATCAAATACTCAGAGTGTGAAAGAGATTTGGGGATCCTAATAAATAATAAATTATCGGCCGATTCCCACTGCAATAGAGTGGCAAATGCTGCTAACGTTATGTTGAAGCAGATAAACAAAACCTTTGTTAATAAATCTGAACAGTGTTTGGTCATCTTATATAGATCGTATGTCAGACCCTATTCGGATTATGGTTCCCCATACTGGAATCCATATCTTAGGAAAGACATTTATAGAGCGGAACAGGTTCAGAGAAGATTGACTAAGATGATACCTAGACTAAAAAAAGACTCTTACAACTTACGTTTGACAAAAACAGGTCTACACTCTCCAAAACAAAGAAGATTAAGAGGGGACTTATTATTTTTATTTAATATATTAAAATGTCCATCACAGATGAAACCATGCGGATTGTCATATGCTAAAAACGCACAGTTGGTAGACTACATCACAAACAGCTAAGTGTTGAAAGGGTTAATACTAATAAAAGAGACAGCTTTTTTAGTGTTAGGGCCCCACAGAAATGGAATCAACTTCCTGAATTTATAGTAAATTCAAAAACCATTGAATCTTTTAAAAACAAATTGGATATTTGGTTAACAAAAAATGAAGGAAACTGACCCACTATTGTAGGGGAAAATCTCGATGGGCCGTAATGGCCTTCTTTTGTCCAGTATAACCAGTAATACTCATTAGGAATTCTCATTCGGGTTCATCTTCTGTACAGCTCCATTTTGATGAGGTCCTGATGGCAATTATTACACTTAAACCTAAAAAGGCTCCGGGTCCCGATGGGATCCCCGCAGAAATATACCTGGCCTATCTGCAATTATGGTGCAAATTTCTGACTCATTTTTACAATAGTTGTATAAAAGAGAATAATTTCCCAGAGACCTGGAAAGGGGCAAACATTGTCCCGCTCCATAAGAAAGGGCCCTTGTCAGATCCTGTGATGTACCGACCAATAAGCCTCCTTGACATAAACCTGAAGAGTCTGAGACTATACAGAGCATTATGCTAGAAATAGAAAGAACAGGAGAAATTTCAGAAGGGCTTTAGGGAAAATTACTCAACGTGTGACAATATTTTTATATTAAGACATCTTATTGAAAAATATACAATAATTAGGAAACAAATCCTGTATGCAGTATTTATAGATTATTCCCCTAGCATTTGATTCAATATCTAGAAGCAAACTATGGAAAATCCTATTGGATAGAGGAATAAATGAAAACCTGGTTCATCTAATTTATAGTCTCTATTCTAACACCTGGGCTACAGTAAGGATTGGGACCAAAGGGGAAATTTCTGCACCACTTTTGACTAACAAAGGGGTCCATCAAGGATGTGTGCTAGCTCCCATCTTATTCTCTTTCTCTCTCTCTCTCTATATATATATATATATATATATATATATATATATATATATGTATACACTGATAATCTAGTAGAGTTGAATAGGCTAAATTCGGATTCACCAAAAATGTATAACAATAGATGCGCAGCTTTAGCACATGCAGACAACATCGTCATCTTTTCCTTATCTAAAGCAGGCCTCCAAAAGAAACTCGATTTCGTTCAAAAAGAATCTAATACTTTAGACTTGACTATTAACATAAAAAAGACAAAAGTAGTACTGTTTGGGTAGAAATCAAGATCTTCAAAATACTAGTGTATAGGTCAAATAAGATTGAAACAGTGGACTCATACCTACTTAGGGATCCTTTTTCATAGAAATTGTAGCTGGAATGAACAGCTTATAGCTGCACAAGAAAAAGCTAAAAGAATTATGGCAGGATCAGAGCCCTTCAACTATACATATGGAGGTAAATCAATAGAACCTTTGCTGCAATTCATTAAGTATGGGACTCAAGCACTATATGGAATGGAAATATGGGAACCAAAAATAATAGAGAAAACTTCCTCACCAATGTTTAAAACCTTAAGAAAAGTAATGGGTCTGGGGATTTTGTGTCCAACTTCACACATAAGGTCTGAATTGGGATTGACTAATTTTGCTGCATTTGCAGATAGCAGGAAAATTAATTTTTGGTTAAGACTATATAAGATTCCTAAGGATTCCCCCTCTTACCACTGCTTGGTAGAAAAAAAGAAATGGCAAGATTTAGGTTTTAAAAAGGACCTATGGTATGATTCATTGCTGAATAAAAAAGGACATGTACAATCTTCCAGTGCTGAAGAGATGGTTGGATAGGGGGATTTCAGTTAGTCTTAAGTACAAAAAATATATAACTAAAAGGATTAGCACACATTGGAACAAACTGGATGAAGGAGCCATTGAGAAATCGACATATTCTAAATGGTTTTCAGGGAATAATGACTGCGTTGGCATTAAGGTTTTTCTAAATATTTTACAAAGTTATGAATTACAGAAACATTTTATAGCTTGCAAATTCGAATGTTTCCCAAGCAATGTCCTTCATGCAAGACACAATAAACTAGCCAAAGACCTGGAGGATTGCAGTTGTACAGAGGGGGATAAAGAAAATCTACAACATGCAATGTGGATCTGTACTTGGTATCAAAAAGAAAGATTGTATTGGCTTAGTCCTTATATTAATTCAATATATAATATCGATCTGCAAATGCTGACAACTATTTTGATGTATACAGCAGATGAAGAGACCATTACTAGAGTAGCAAAATTCTTTTTAGCTATAAGTAAGATAAGAAGATGAACTATTGGGAATGAATTAGGCCTGATGTACTAATTAGGAATTATTTTGTAACATGTGCATTTCTGGCAGCTTGTACTATAATATGTCTAGTGTTTTTGTTCCTTGTATTGTCTTTGTTTTAATTTTAAAACTATTGTAACTTATTACTGTGCTTTTTTGTAAGTATTGTGAAGGCTAATTTGCCATACAATAAAATTGATGAAGTGCCATCTAGGAATTGTATAATGTTGTTTATGTCCCCATGAACCTAAGAATTCTAAATTAGAACACGGAGGAATTGTACCAACAATGTAAGTTCCTGACAAGATCATACTGTTCTAAAATGGTCAATGCCAGCAGTGTGTGAATCAGAAACACTCACTGAATTTACCAAAAGGACAGTTAAGATTAAGCAGTAACAAAATAAGAACTGGTATTTAAAAAAACATCTACTTCTACAAAAATACATGTTTGCTGATTCAAGGCAGTTCTCCTTTGAGATATTAACAGCCAGTTTAAATTGTTCACTATTTATTGTGCTGGCAGTACAGCCTAGATGTTACAGTAATGAGCTACAAATGAGCTTTGTAGCAATGATAGTCAAAAACTGCATTGGCATGGGGGAGTAGAGGAGGTGGAGGGAACCATGGAGGCGATTCGGGTCACCTTGATAACAAGGGTGGGCAAGACAGTAAAAATAGGAGTGGTGTATAGACCCCCTGCACTGGCAGAGGAGCTGGAGGAGAGTCTGGTGGCAGATGTTGGGAGACACTGCAGATTGGGCAGGGGAAAGGGGGTGGTGTTAGGGGACTTAAACATGCCAGGAACAGACTGGCAGACTATGACATCCTCAGTGGCCAGGGAACAGAGGTTGTTGGATGTCTTTCAAGACGTGTTCCTAACTCAGCAGGTGGGGGAACTGACCAGGGAGAGGCGGGTACTGGATGTGGTCCTGGCAGATAGTGACCAGATTGGGGGCCTGGAGGTAAGGGACCCATTAGCAGGGAGTGACCATGCCACGGTCTGGTTCTGCCTGGACCTAGGAGGGGTAGAAGGCCGCACAAAGACGGAGGTAACTGACTTCAGGGGGGCGAATTTTAAGGAAATGGGAAGGATCCTTAAGGAGCATTTGGATGTGATTGGGCCAGACATGGATGTGGATAGTAGGTGGGAAATTATCAGGAGAGGGGTGCAGGATGCTACCAGCACCTGTGCAAGAGTAAAACGAAAATGTGGTAGGGCCCAAAAACCCTGCTGGTGGACCAGGGAGGTCCAGGAGGTGGTGCGGGGAAAGAAGGCAGCCTATAGGCAATTCAAGCACTCAAGGAGTGAAAGGGATCAAGGGGAGTATGAGCTGATGGCTAGAAGGGCCACTAGGGTGGTGAAGGTGGCTAAGGCAAGGAAGGAGCAGAACCTGGCCAGGGAAATTAGAGAGAGGAACAAGGGGTTCTTTAGATACACTGGGAAAAAACAAAGGGTGAAGGGGCAGATTAGCAGGATTAAAACAGAAGAGAGATGGGCACAAGACCCGGGGGAGCAGGCTGAGGTACTAAATGAGTACTTCACCTCAGTTTTCACCAAGGAAAATGGGGGTGATGCATCATGCATGGAGGGAGACAGTGATACTGAGGGGGGGCCCCTTATCGATCGGCGGGTCTGGGGAGAGGGGGAGGCATCACTGGCAGGAGGGGGGAAGGCTAAGCAGGGAGAAGAGGTAACGGAAGTGGAAATCACAGCAGAGAGAGTGAGGGAAGCCCTCAGGTCCCTTAAGATGGAGAAAGCACTGGGGCTGGATAAACTACATCCCAGAGTGCTGAAGGAACTTGCGGATGTCCTGGCGAAACCCCTGGCGGAGCTTTTCACCATCTCTCTGAGGACAGGGTGGGTGCCCCAGGACTGGAAGGTGGCACATATAGTGCCTATCCACAAGGGGGATCAAGGGAGGTGGCAGGAAACTACAGACCTGTCAGCCTGACATCGGTGGTGGGCAAGGTGATGGAGGACATTGTCAAGGAGATGCTGGGGGGGACCTGGAAAAGTCAGGGTGCCTGGACGATAGACAGCATGGATTCGTCCCGGGGAAATCATGTCAGACAAACCTTGTGGAGTTCTATGACTGGGTGATGAGTGCCTTGGACCTGGGTAGACCAGAGGACGTCCTCTTTCTAGACTTCAGCAAGGCATTTGACTCTGTTCCTCACGAGGGCCTGTTGGATAAGCTGGGAGAAATGCGGATGGGGAACCAGATGATCAGATGGATAGGCAGCTGGCTCCAGGACCGGACCCAGAGGGTCGTAGTTGGTGGGATAGTCTCATCCCCAAGGAAGGTTATTAGTGGAGCCCCACAGGGATCGGTCTTTGGGACCCTCCTGTTCAATGCCTACATCTCTGACATAAGGACAGGTATCAGGAGTGAGATGAGTCTCTTTGTGGATGACTCAAAACTGGGGGCGGTGGTGGATGAGGAGGAGGAGGGGAGGGTGGCCCTACAGGGGGACCTGGAGGCTCTGGAAAGATGGTCTAGAAAGTGGAAGCTGAGGTTCAATGCAGGGAAATGCAAGGTACTGCACCTGGGGGCCAGAAACCCAGGCCAAGTGTACACCCTGGGGGGGAATGCTACAAGTCTCGATGGCTGAGAGGGACCTGAGGATGGTGGTGGATGTCAAGATGAACAACTTGGAGACTTGTAGGAGGGCAGCAGCCATGGCCAACAGAATGCTGGGATGCATCACTAGGGGGATCACCTCCAGAAGGAGGGAAGTGATACTCCCTCTGTATAACTGCTTGGTGAGGCCGCACCTCGAGTACTGCATAACTGCTTGGTGAGGCCACACCTCGAGTACTGTGTGCAGTTTTGGAGGCCACACTTAAAGAGGGACATTAAACTCCTGGAGAGGGTCCAGAGGAGGGCAACCAAAATGATTTGGGGCTTGGGGGACAGGACCTATGATGGAGGGGATCAAAGAGCTAAATATGTACACACTGGAAGAGAGAAGGGACCGGGGTACATGATAGAGGTCTTCAGGTACATGAAGGGGGTAAATAGGAGAGGGGCAGTCAGGTGCTTCAGAAGGAAGGAGGAGGGGGCCACTAGAGGGCATGGGTGGAAGCTGAGGGGAAGATTCAGGGGAGAAAGGAGGAGGTGCTACTTCACTGAGAGGGTGGTGGAGCCATGGAATGCCTGCCTAGGGGGCTGGTGGACGCAGAGACAGTGGAGGGGTTCAAGAGGGCGTGGGACAGGTACAGGGGAAGGGTTCTGGAAGCAAAATCCAATGCAGTGAGAATATCCGGAACTGGGAAGGGAGAAGCCAGAGAAGGCGAGGGGGGCAGCAAGGTCAGCTCCCAGGGTGGGGGCTGACCAAACGAGCAGACGCGAAAGACCGTTAGGCCTATTCTGCTGGCATTTTAGTATGTTAGTACATCCAGCATTAAGACATGGGTTTGACTCCCGCACCCTCCATTTCCATACTGTGTGGCTCTGATTAAGTCACTTAATATCCCCAGTGTTCCTGGGTTGTCCCTAGAAACAAGCATCTATGTCTAGTTGGCCTTACCTGGTTACCAAAGGGAAACAATATATATTTATTCAATTACATTTAAACACTGTAAACAAACATTGAATTCCAGTATACAGATTCCAGATCCATGCAATAACCAACCTCCCTACTCCTAATGGAGTCCATCTAACTACTCTATCCCTCTCTGTAAATCGGTTATTTTTTTTTTTTACTTTTAGTTTAGTTTAGAAACCATTTGTCTGGAGGATGGAAATATAATAAACACTTTTACACACTGACCTTCTGCTGCACGGAAGGGAATGCTCACTCAAACAGTGTAGCTGAGCCTCAGACCATAAATCCTAGATAAGAGATGAGCAGTCTGCATCACACGGCCCATCCCAAAGCAGGATTGTGTACACACACACACACACACTTAAAAGCACTAGACACTTCTGACTCCAGAAACAGCAAACAAGCATGAAGCACCTCTTTTGTTCTATGTGTGCCTTGGCAGCTGGACTTAGTTAACTCTATCATGCTAGTTTATGCTTACTTTTTTTTGTTTGTTTGTTTAAAGGGCAAGATCCTTCAGGCCAAATAAAAGTGATGGGGGTATAGCACCCCCCCGGCCCCCGCAGTTCATATGTGTGCTCACAGACTGCAGGTCCACTGTCAGTAATCTGACACTGTAGAGGTTTGGTATTTTATAGACATCATATAACGAGTTAACCCTTAGATTGCAGAAAGAAATAGAATACATCTATTAGACTGAGCTGGACATATGATAGAAAGAGTAGTTTAAAAAGTTTTCTTTGTTTTGTTAATATCCTGAGAAGTTCTGAGGCACAATACAGTAGCATCCCCCCCTCCCTTCAGATGCTTTTAACATAGAGCAGCAAATAGCAAAAATCAGAGGGGGGAGTGCACTACTTTGCAGCTATGGAGGAATACTTTCAAATGTCTAAAAAGGAAGTTCCACGAAAAGCCGTTTTAGAGCTACAATCTGATCGATGCCAGAAGAGCGGTAGGCTCTGCTCACAGCCCTAAATAAATAGCAATACTGGGTTCAGCACAACCTTTTGAAGTGTATAACACCCCGCTGCTCTCTACAGTCACTACAGGAGGATCTGCAGTAAAAAGAGTAGAAAGCAGAAGCATTCCACTAGTGCAATAAAGTAGCAGTAGGTTTCTTTTACTAATAAATTGATACAGAGTAACATAACACACTTAGAAATTCAAGTTTTGAAAATAGCTCCAACAGAAATTTCTGACTTCTGGTAAAAGTAAAGAGCAATGTTCATCAGTCAGGGGAAAAGCACTTAAAAATGAATGGTAAAGGTAAATTTTATTTTAAGCAACTGGCGAATCTCCTGTGAATATGCTAAAATGTGACTGTCACAAGCATTTTTGTAGTTTTTATATTCAATTTAGCCATCTTATGTTAATCATAGTTTGTGCCAAAGTTGATCCGTGTTTTTTTTTATTTCAACTGTGTCATTTCAGTGCTAAGAAGAAAGGGGAAGCACAGTTAAGCAACATAATATGAAATGGTGATAAATCAAGAATTTCTACATGGAGCTGTGGTGTGCTGCATTTCACTTACTGGTTACATGATTGTATTCCAATCAGTATAGTATGTTTTATTCTTATTGTTCTTGTATTCCAATCAGGAGACCTTTGGGTGTAAGCTGAGGGAGACCAGTAAGAAAAGAAGACTACAGCTTGGTATAAAAGAAATGCTTGATTTAACACCAGCTCATTTACTTAAATATGCTTCTCCTGTTTTCTTTAAACAGTTAGTGAACAGCATTTTAGTTTTGATACTGTAAGATCATAAGTTGTTACTGCTGTAATATGTTACACTGTAACAAAGACTTTACTTTGCAGCATTGTATTGACTATCTACAAATGTTTCACTGTTTCAAAGATCAAAGACAACATTTGCAACACTGAATCACAATGTTCCTGACCGCTGCATTTGTGCTTAATTTGTAGCAAACTTATGTTTACACTCTGGATAAGTCTGTGATGTAGCTGAAAGTAATCAAATATATATTGTACATTGTTTTATTGTCCCTACTATCTCCCTATTATCTTGCAAGTATCTCTGTCTCTAATTAGTGTTCTTTTATTCTGTATCTGCCTCTCCAAAAAAAAAAATAATAACCCAAGCCCCTGTCTGAGCCGTGTATTCTATGAAAATAACCTTTCCTGGTTACAAAATTTCCCCTTCCCTCTTAACAAGACAAGGTGTCTGTAAAAAAAAAAAAAAAAAAGAAAAGAAAAAAAAAGGTGACCATCAGTCTTTTCTGTTACTATCAGCATTTTTGGCAACAGCAGTATTTCATATTGCTGTAAAAGAAAAGTAGTAGAGCAAAAAAGGCCATGCCCCGTAGCTGGTAGTACATTGACACAGAGCATTCAGTAAATAGAGAATAAATGATGGGGAAGTGTGTGTTACGAGAATTTAATGTACACCCGAGGTGTGGGATGCTACAAACACCCTCAGGGTTTATTAAAGCATCCCACACCAAGGGTGTGTATTAAATTTGAGTATGCCACATACTTCTGCATTTTTTAATTTTTATAATATACTGCGCAGCAATTTTTCACACACACACACACACACACACACACACACTCACTACCCTGCCTTTCTTTAGTGTATACACACACACACACTCTGCCTGTGACTACCGCTTGATGCTGCCTTCTCCCTTTTCTTTTCCTTTTTAATTTGGTGCCTGATGCTCTTTTTTTTTTTTTAAACGTACTGACAGTTAGTTACCCCGAGATCATGGCTAGGACAATGCTCCCTGGGCACACTCCGGTGCCAAAACGGTCGGACAGCAGGATCAACCAGATATTTAGTGAGTACAAGGTTGGATTAACCAGATAAATTTTAAAAAATAAAGAAGGGATGATCATGTTCTTTTTGTGGCAGGTTCTCATGAAGCAACAGATGGAGCGCCATCTTTCAAACACTGTACAGCCCACCCACATCCATTCCTTGAGCCAATACAGGAGCGGCATCAGTTGAGTGGCATGGCACATGAATGTCATAACAACCAGCAGGTTGTTATGGGAAATAACTGGTCTAGTCTATAGGAAAAATTGCTGACCAGTTGTTATTATTAATTACCTATGCAGCCAAACACATAGAACCCCTTGTTAAGAGACATTAGAATAACATTTTATTCAGCTGTAGCTTAAAATGTCATTTAAGAAATCATTGTTCTAAAATTGTTTGTTCTTAAAGAATTGCTCTACAATTAAAGTTAAGTATTCACACTGTTATGGGCTTTTCCTTTGTCACTGGAGTGTGCTTAATTACTACCTCTTGGCACCCAATCGCTAGCCTCCCCGTCCCCCTTTATTTGTCTGTGAAGTGTGCTTAAATACTGTCTCTTGTCAATGGAGCAACTTCGTTGCTGTTAGCCTCCCCTCCTCACATTGCCTACATAGGTATCACGCTGTCAAATGTTTGCACTGTACTGCACCCAGTTCCAGAGCATCCAGGACTAGACACCTGATAAATAATAAATGACTTCCTAAATTACTTATTATTGATGTGGTAAATTCCTGTTATTCCTTTAAATGTCCACTTGTATAACACTTAGTACATATTTCACATATGGCATTTGTCTGCTTCTGTGGCCTTTTAATGCTATGTTCCTATGTTATTCCTTTAAATGTCCATGTCTGAGAGTCACATACCACGCTGCTGAAGACCTCATCAGTGATATCAAACTTTAGCGCATGGCTACCACAGTTCAAGGTTTCAGCAGTCATTTATTCATTTACTTGAAATAGGAGCAGCAATACAAAATTTAAAATTATATATATATGATTAGCTACTTTTTTCAAACCTAACTGTTGTGGTTGACAATACACTGGCTTTGATTCAGGATCTAAATCACACTGCTCTGTGTCTGATTTATCCGCAGAGTTTGCATGCTTAAGTGCTTGTAGTGACTGTTCTCATGTGTGCCTGCCCTGTTCAGGGGAGGCATTCTCCTAAAAGGGGGGCATTCTTGTAAAACAAAAAGGAACCAAGTGCAGGATAGTGCTAATACAAGTGAAGTTTGGCCAGTCCTGTAAGATAATGTTTCCACTATGGCATGTTCAACGATCCCAGTATGATGGAGAAAAGAATTTTAGATAAATACAGACTGTGTGGCACTTCACTTGCCATCATCGACATCTCAAAGGCTGTCTGCCCTCGTGGATATTGTGCCAACCCACTGTCCCATACAGTCGACCCTTACATGGCTTGCCAAAATGTGGTATCCATCTAATGGACTGCAGCTTTTTTTGTTTGTTACATGCACTCACAAAGACTGCTGTCATCGTTACCACACCGGGAGCACAAAGGCACTTACAGTATGTACACAGGCACCTCTTCAGTTGCTTGCATTGCAAACATTATAGTCTCTCATTTTGCAACCTTTTATTCTTACTGTACTGCACAATATTAATTCCTCTCTAACACAACCACTGGATGCTTTGTGTCAAAATACTATCAAATGAATCATGGTATTTGTTGCCACGTTCTGCATTTTTTTTTTTTTTAGGTTTTTTTGTATGTGTCACCCAATGAATTTTGGTGTATTGCTATGTATTAGTTGTAGCCTTGCTGGTATAACAAGTAGGTGACACCCTTTCCTGGTATTATGCCTCTAATATTTGCTGAGAAGCCACTCTTACTTCTATTGTATATTCCCTACTGCAAATCGGTTTGGGAGCGATGGATGCAATGCATACAGTGTTTGTTGACCATAGATCATGTACTCCCAATGGTGCACTTTCTTACATGAACAATGAGTCATTTTATTCACCACTGCACCACTTCTACATGAGCCAACACCCAAAATGAGTACTTAGGGTATCCCATATGTGCTAACTCTGCAGGTTCTCTTAGTGATAGTGCCACTGGTGTGTGAAGCGAGTGCAAGTGTGTGTTTGGGGGTGTGGGTATGTCTTACTATAAAAAAGGGCGTGCTCTAATGGAAAAATTAAATGTTGCACTGTTGCTTGTCATAATTTTAGGATTTTAATCAATGCTTTTCAAAGGTAAAATGAATAAATATAGGACTGCCAGTGATAACTTTTCTTGAGGCAGTATTGTGGACATCCACATTGAACAGAGCCAGTTCATAGGTATGCTGTCATCATTGACGGTGGGAGTTGAAAAAAAATGTTGGCTGATTAAAAAGTGACAGATTTGTAAATAATAATTATAATAAGTATGCTGGGGTTTGGGGGGGGTAGGTAAAATCAGAAGTTCTAATACATTTAATGATGTCCCATGGACGCGTACACAGATAACACGAATGGCAATATGGTGTTTTCCATCTTAAGCTCATTTTTTATTTGTTTATTTTTAATTTATTTTTTTATTTATTTACTTTATTACATCATAATCTGATGTGTATTGAGTCAACTAGATGGGGTGTATCTCGGATGTACTGTACATTGTGCTACTGACCCAAGATAGCTCGCGCACCATACCCGCAATGAAATATATAACAATCTACTGTAAGTCATAAAGAGAGAGTGTAAAAAAAAGCCACCACCAGAGTCAAACACCAACTTCTACAACACACTGCTACCAGGATGTGTCCATGCAGATGGAGTATCTTCTGTTGTAGGCATCAATGCGTTCACACAGGGTTACCCAGTACACACAGGCACTTCATAGGTAACATTGCTTTGGTGCTCAGACAACGGCATTAATATATTACTATGATGTCTTGTCGTTATCCTCAAAACATGCTTCGTCCATGTCAATGTCATGTAGTCCATTTGTGCCACTGAAAATCATCCAGTCAGCTTCCATTCATACTGAACTAATGTTATCTATTGGGCATTTAACCAAGACACGTGCATTTGAAAATAAAATTAATTCATGTGATATGACAATTACATTCAACAGTACCTAAACTAAGAGTACATGTTTCTGTTTATTACTTTTCTTTTGTTTTTAGAGAGACACAATTTTTAGGGGAACTGGCACATTCACCAGACCTGTGTTTGGTTCCCGTAACTTGCGCTTTGAATGCTGCATGTCTCTGAGCACATAACTTGAAAGCCCACTTGAAGTCTATTCGACCCTGAAATTAGGCACTAATACATGGAGGGCATTACTTGGTTAGTAGATACTTAAATAAAATATGTCAGATCTCAACATGTGGAAAAAAAAACCCTGAATGAATATTAAATATTCCAAACAGAAAATTTTTTTTTTTTTACTGTGCTCGAAACCCTCCAGCGCTTTTTAGACAGGACAGACCCACATTGCATCTTTACCTACCATCCTGTTATCCCACGCAATGTTTCTTATATAAAACAAAAAATTTTTTTAGTAATCCATCCCTCAGCTTAAGCATGCTTGTTCTTTGTCCAGTCACATAACCAATGAATACCGTTGGAAGGACTTGTGTACCTGGGAAGGGAAGAGATAGTGGTGGGGTGTGCGTGTCTATGTGTGTGCATGGGGGGTGAACCACATACTGTAGGACTGAATTTATTTAAGACTTTTTGCATTCAATACTCTTGATGATAGGAGTCACCCATCCGTTTCCTTCACAATTATATGTTGGGCACACAAAACTGCTCTCATTCTTCAGAGATCACCACCACATACTATAGCTTTAGAAAATAAACTGATAGAGCAGCAGCATTCAATTGTCCATAACTCAAAAATAACAAGAATGCTGTTGTTTCTTTTGGTCATCTCACAAATTGCTGTTAGGTAAAAGTAACTGCATGGGTAATTTCAAACATATCCAGACTGTGCCGCTGAGTAATGCACCTGATCAAAATGTGTTTGATTACTGTGTGTGCAGTTTGTGAGTTGTGTTGTTTTGTCTTGGGGGAAGGGTGTTGTCAGTCTGTGCCACAGTCCCGATACAAACTTACAGTAAAATGAAGGTGTACTGCTGCTAATTCAACATCAGCATGAAGTCAGCTTGCAAATGAGGGCAGTTGATTTGCAATCGTTAAAAAAAACGGCGGTCATGTTTGGATCAGTGCAATTTATCAAACTCACCACCACCTGCTGGTGCACCTGCAAACACACTGGGGTAAAAGAAAAACTTGAACACTTCAGACCTTAAGTCAGGCTTAGATGTGTAGCATGCACCACCTTGTGGATTAGGAAGGACTGCATTTTAGCATTAAATATACAGCACTGAATTATCACAATGCCGTGCTATACCGAGCAGCACAGTGCCACACCAAGAGGTATGACGAGTGGCACAGTACTTGCACCAAGTAGTGCAACTCGTTGCCGGCCAACTTATCTGTAGCAGGCACTGTACCTAGGACCAGTGTCTGTCCCCAACATGACTTGGCTGCTTTCAGTTGCTAACTGCGTGCAATACTGCGCATGGTGCCAAAAATGAAAGTGCAGGTGTAAGACTCAGCAATGGGGATGACTAAGAAAGAACAATTATGATGAAGCACTGTTCTGGTTGGTTGGAAATGCCTTTTCTTTCAGTCAGAATCATAGCCAACTTTCTCAGTAGTACCTCCCCAAATTTACAACTAAGACTTGTACTAATTTCATAAAAAAATGCAAATCTAACCCCCAAGTCAGAGCAGTCATCCATCTCTGCCCTAGCCTCCATGCACTGCATGAAAACTGTTTTCTTTACAGCAAAATTTAAATTGCATGTTTCAGTGACTTAGCCTTACTTTTGCACCACAAAAAAATGAGTCAACTAATTTTTTTGCAATAAAATACTGGGTAAAATGTTCACTGTACACTACAGTTGAGGGACTATCTTTTTTAGGTGAAGTGGTATGGAGAGGAATAGTACTTGATAGGTGAGCTTGCAGATAAAAGCTGTCCTACACTTCACACCTAGTACTTGCAGACAACATGCTTATTTAAAATGTTGGTACCCGTGAAAGGCACATTGAGCCAAGGTTCATTTCCAGGTGCAATCCAGGGGAAAGGGGAGTGGGATACACAAAGGTCAAGTGGCAAACATTACAACAATTACCGTAAGGAAGCAAAACAATGATACAGTGAGAGAGCAAAACAGGGTACAGTAATGACCATATCAAGGGCGTAGCTACCGATACGCCTGGCACGCCATGGCATGTTGCAGCAATAAGCGGGTGTAGCAGGAGAGTGTGCTAGCCTCTCCGCATTCCTTTGTTCTTTTTTTTCCCGTGGGCTTTTCCGGCTGCTCTTTGTCCTCTAATTGTTTAAGGGAGAAGGGATGGGTGGTGGGGTCAAAAGCTTAAGCTCAGACTAGAGCTGTGAGTGATGTGCCTACTAGCCCCATCAGAATGGACTGAGAAATGTGTTGCTACCTCTCAATCAGATCCACTTGCCAAGAAAAGAGGCATGGCAGTGCTTAGTAAGAGTGGGGTTGGGTGGGCTCTTTAAATGCCCTGTAAAAAAGTGGCACGGTCTGTTGTGTCGGGACTGGAGAAGACAGAAGAGTCGGGAGAGCATTGTATCGGGAGCCGGAGCCAGGACTAGGATTTTCCAAATTCCGGGAAAGAGTTGTGCTGCCAGTGCATGCTGCCTTGAGAGGTCGATCACTGACTGAGTGAATTTTGGAACTGGAGCGAGAGCGAAGAGTCAACAAGATGAGAGCCGAACTACGATCCGCACAACAATCGGACTGGAAGGGACTAGATTGAGGAGGCAGAATGTCCTGAGTCCTGACACTGAGCTGAGCACTGAGTCACTGCTGCAGGGGAGTCCCTTAATCTTCAGACAGGGACAGTGAGGTATGTTGAACCAGGCAGAGAGTAGTGTGGTCTTTGTGTGGTTATTTGTCTCCTCCACACACCAGTGTGACTGGGACTGAGCAGGAGGGTGCTTAGTCGTTGAATCAGAGTTTTTTTTTACTTTGTTCTGCTTTTCCACCTTCCCTATGTGAGACAGAGAGAATGAGGTGGTTATGTTGAGAATTAGCATGTCTCGAGGGTGGCGGGCGCTCGGGGAGGATGCAATTGCGAATCAGAGCTGGAGGTTTTTATTTTACTCTTCTTTGATTATCCTGCTTCACTGTAAGTTCCACCTGCTCTTCCCTGAGGATGAGAGAGAGATGAGAACCGCGGCAGGGCGGCTTCGGCTTCAATCTTTACTTTGCTTGAATTCCCTTTCCTGACTGAGGGGATGAGTCTGAGAACGAGCAGGGGCGGGGGGGCCAAATGCCTCAGTGTGACTTTGCGTAATACAGCCAATGTGTACATACAGTATTTGAAAACGGGGAAGACTGTAGAAATGGGAAACCATCTTTCTTTATACTAAAACTTAACAGTAGTAAAATAGTTTATTCAACTCATATTGTATACTTAACTTAATACGAGTCTCTTCAGCCTAAAGGTTACACACTAAGCATTTGTCTGTCAAACCTACCATTTTAAGTTACAATTCTGAGCTGTGCAGAACTGAGTGGGCATTCCAAAACTAATGGCTCTCAACTAGGGAAGCATTTTTTCCCATGATAACCATGGAACTTTGTGTTCTCATTCAAACTGAAAAGTGACTTTACTGAGCAGCTGAAGGAAATTATAATTTATCTATGATATGTTCCTTGGAAAGGCTAAGTCCTTGAACAAGGGATAAAAACTTAGAATGAACTGCCCCTGGCTATATACAGTACAGGTTATGTTTAACCCAATAGGGTTTGCGTAGAGCTATCCAGTAGAAAAATAACTTGCAAAATTGTTTCATGTTAAATAAAACCACTGATCACTTACTAAAAAACTGCATTGGAATATATAAATTAAAGGGCAAGTATATTTTTCTTTAAACCAGTAATACAATTTTTATCAACTTTTTTCAGTTTCATTTTAAATATTTATGCTACAGAATAGGACTGATTTATATTGCATATTTTTGTATGATTTATTTACGTAGGTTAAACTAGCTAAGATGTAATGTCATTTTATTTGGTGTCCTGCTATTATCCATTTATGAAGATGGGCAGAGCTAAACACCAACTGCTGAGCTCCATAACGCCCACACCCCCTTGTGTATGGACTGCGGGTTTTTTTGGGGGGGGGGCTCATTCTGTGCAGAGCTGTGTTTTGTTTAACTGACTGCTTGCTCTTTAAAATTACAGGTGACAGGTTTATCATTCCAAGTATCACAACCTTGGCTCTTTCTAGTAAATCCCAGTGTGGCTAGCAGTGCTATAATTATAAGCTCAAACACATCCCAGCACTGCCTATATATTGCTACCATAACGTGCAGTACATTCATCTGGGAATCAAATACTTTCTGGGCAGAACTTATTCTCTTTAATTCATTGCTCCCATTTAAGAACTGATGGAGTGGAAACCATATAAAAACTGTACTAATAAGATCCTTGATAGGCTAGTGAAATGACTGACTCTGATTTGCACAATAAAATAGAGACCCTGTATGGAGTGTTATAATATTCCCTGCCCTTTATTTTTCCCCGGGGTTGTAGTAGAAAGTTTGATTCCTTGCATAAAATCCTTAAAATAGCAATGCCTGTTAAACTGTCCACATTTAAAACCTTATTCCAGGCCACCACAGAATTCTGTAAATGTAGGACTTGAGACACTATCTACATTAGCTTGATAGCTCCTCCTCCTGGGGAGAGGGAGGTAAGGTACCTGCCTGGTGCCATGGCTTGGAAGGACAGGGACCGAATCCTTAGGATTGCCAGAGCAGCTGCACAGGGGAGGGAGCTGGGTGTCATTGTCCACCTAGGGACAAAGACCTGGCTAAGAAAGGGATTAGAGCAGAGCAGGAAGAGTTTATGGAATTGGGGAGGGGACTTAGACAAGTAGTATGCATGGTAACCTTCTCAGAGGTGCTGCCCATCTATGGTGTAGGAGAGACTAGGGTGTTCCGCATCATGGGATTCAATCAGTGGTTCAAAAACTGGTGCAGAGCTCAGGGATTTGGCTTCATTGGGGACTGGAGGTCCACCTGGAGTGATGCAAGCCTATACTGGCATGATGGGCTGCATCTGTCCAGGAGGGGAACCAGGATCCTAGGTGATAGGTTTAAATGCTTCATTGGCAAGCATTTAAACTAGCCAAGGGGGAAGGCACTGGAAAGCAGCAGGGAAATCCTAGCCCCCCCAAAAAAATCATGGTAGTAAGTGCGGTAATCACCAACATAGCGGTGTCGATAGGGAGAAGGGCAGGGGTAAATGGAGAAAGTGACAAAGGCAAGAAGGACAGGGATGGGGCAAAAAGAAGTAAGGTCATTAGGAAATGGAGGGTGATAAGTACCAATGCCCTAGTCTGGGCAACAGGCTCCCTGAACGGGTGGCCTTGATGGAAGAGGGATGCCTGGATATCATAGCAGTCACAGAAACATGGTACACAGAGAACCATGACTGGGACGTTAACATGCCAGGGTACATAACCTACAGGAGAGACAGGCAGGGGAGAAGAGGGGGAGGAGTAGCTCTCTATGTAAAGGAAGGGATAAAAACAACTGAACAAAAGAGTAAACAGGGAGGAGAGGAGGCACTGTGGGTCACCTTGGAGACTGGAAGAAAAAATTACTCACCTTAGTAATGTTGTTTCTTCTAATGGAGTCTTGCTATATTATGACATATGCAGTTTGTCCCAGCCTTAGAACTGCTCCGGAGGTGAAAGAGTTAACTTTCCATGCCAGGCATGGAATCTTGAGCATGAGCTCGGTTGAAAACTCTATCTGTTGTTCTTCAAACCCAAACTGTCAGATCTTTTACGAGCAAAACTCACTAAGATTCTGTGTGAAGCTGGAACCACCAGCCAACTGGCTACTAAATATTAACAAATTTTTGGTCCCCAAAACAAAGACTCAAGTCAGGGATCCAAAAATAAAATAAAATAAAATACACACCCAAACACCCCAAAAGGAGGGGTGAAAACACAAGGTGGGCATCACTATGTGCCCACTGCACTGCCCACCCACATCCCAAGAGCAGAGGTTCTGAGAGGGCAGGCAGGGGAGGTCATAATATAGCAAGACTCCATTAGAAGAAACAACATTACTAAGGTGAGTAATTTTTTCTTCAAACAAAATGAAGTCTTGCTATATTATGAATACGCAGACTACACAGCAGTACCTCCATGGAGGAGGGACAGAACCTACTTAGGAAATAGGTCTGAAGCACAGCTTGTGTTAAACCTAGCATCACTCCCAGCCTGGATGTCCAGGAGTAATGTTTGGTGAAAGTGTGTTACTGTTTTCCAGGTAGCTGCTTGACATATCTCTAAGATAGGGATGTCCCTGGCCGCAGCTAGGGACGCAGCTGTACCTCTAGTAGAGTGAGCCCTCAGGCCTGAAGGGGGAACCTTACCCAGTTTTTGATAACAAAATTGGATACAAGAGACAATCCACCTGGCAATGGATCTTTTAGTGGCAGGTTTCTTTACCAACCTCACCATAAGTGAGGAACAGTTGGAGGGAGTCAAACCTGTGACCCTTGGTACGCTCTATGTAGTAACTAAGGGCTCTCTTTACATCTAACTGTGCAGCCTCCTCTCGCGAGAGGAGGAATGGTCAGTGAAGTACACTGGAAGAGATATAGATTGATTAAGGTGGAAATCTGAAACCACCTTAGGCAAGAACTTCCTGTTAGTCCTGAGGACTACCTTATCTCTGTGAAAGGAGATAAAATCAGGCTCCACTGACAAAGTTTGTAATTCACTCTATGCGCCTGGCAGAAGTGTGATGGCTACTAGAACACAGTTTTCAAGTCAAGTACTTAAGCTCTGCTGAAGACAAAGGCAAAAGGGGTTGCATTAGCTGAGCAATGCAAACATTAAGATCCCAGGCAGGAGCAGGGTCCCTGAATGGAGGGTTGGTGTGAATCAATCCCTTGAAAAACTTGGAGAATACAGGGTGAGCAGAAAGAGAAGAGGGCTTTCCTGCTGAAATAATAGCAGAGACAGCTGCCAAATGCACTTTCAGGGTAGCTGGCCTCAGCCCCAAAGTATTTAGGTGGACCATATAATCCAGGACTGTGGGCAAATCAGCAGATTCTGGGGAATATGCTTACCAGAGCACCATATGGAAAACCTTTTCCATTCAGAATTATAAGTAGCCCTGGTGGAAGGCTTCCTAGAAGCTTTAAGATATCGAGTACACCTTGAGAAAGGTGTAGGTCAGCAAACTCTAACTCTTCAAGAGCCAGGCCTTGAGGTTGAGGGATCTGAGATTCAGATACCAAACTCTCCCTGGCACAGGTTAACAGATTGTGATTCCTGGAAGACACAGGGGAAGGTGGACTGCTAAGGACAGAAGGAGGGATACCAGGGCTGTCTGGCCTAATCTGGAGCAATCAGAATCATCTTGCAAGGTTGAGATCTGATTTTTGACTAGCACCTTGAACAAGAGAGGGTGGGGGAAGGCATGGGAACTTCCTTCCAGTCGAGAAGGAAGGCATCCAGAGGACTGAGCCCAACAATGGGGGCCTGCAAACGAAAAGCGGAAGTTGGTGATTGTCTGGGGCTGCAAAAGATCTATCTGAGGGGTGCCCCACCTGGCAAATACTAACCCAGTACTAGGGATCCAGTGACCATTCGTGATGGCCCTGGGAAATCCTGCTGAGAGCATCTTCCAGGACATTGTCCTTGCCTGGGAGGTGAACTGCCATGAGGGAAGTGTTCAGGAATAAGCCAGAGACCACAACTTCATTGCCCTCGTGCACAAGGCCGAAGACCGAGTGCCCCTTGCTTGTTGATGTACCACATTGTAGTGGTGTTGTCTGTTCTGACCTGTACCACTTTGTTCTGAACAGATGCAGAAAAAACCTGAAGTGCTAGAAAAACAGCTCTGAGTTCCAACAGATTGATGTGGAGCAGAGATTCCTGACTGGACCACAATCCCTGGGTGGTGAGGTCGCCCATGTGAGCTCCCCATCCCAAGAGGGACGCATCTGTAGTAAGGGTCAAGGAGTGAGATTGAGGGATGAAAGGAACCCCCTGTCTCAGATTGCTCTGATCCTTCCACCACTGCAGGGCCTGGATCAGGGTTCGAGTTACTGGGATCAATTTGGTTAGAGGATCTCTCCTTTGAGACCAGAAGGCTCTCAAATGGAACTGAATGTCCCTCATCTGAAATCTTGCTCCTTGCACTACAGCTGTGGAAGCAGCCATGTGCCCTAGGAGCTGTAGAAAGTGCCTTGCTGGTCGAGAGACCTGCAGAGTGAAGGAGGAGGCCAGAGCCACCAGGGTCTTTACTCTTCTAGAGGAAGGAAAGCTCTGGCCTGCTTTGTGTCCAGTTCTGCGCCTATGAAGGTGAGTAGCTGAACAGGCTCTTAGAACTGACTTTGGAAGACTGAGAAGAAAACCTAGAGATGTAAGTAGCTGCTGGATAACCTGAAGGTGTAATCTGATTTGGTCTGAGACTGACCCACTATGAGCCAGTCGTCCAGGTAAGGAAAGATGGCAATCTTTTGCCTTCTTAACTGAGCAACTGCTACTGCCAGGCATTTTGTGAATACCCTTGGGGCAGAGGTGAGGCCGAAGGGCATTGCTCTGAACTGGTAATGGCCTGAGGAGCAGTTTGAATCTGAGGTACTTTTGGTGGGAGCTTCTGATGAGAACATGGAAGTAGGCATCCTTGAGGTCCAGGGACGCTAGCCAGTCCCCTGGCCTTAGGGAGGGTAAAATAACTCCCAGAGTCACCATTTTGAATTTTGGTTTTAAAAGGTGCTTGTTTAGGTATCTGAGATCCAGGATGGGCCGCCATTCTCCTGTCTTTTTTGGGGTAAGGAAGTACCTGGAGTACAGTCCTTTGCCCTGGTGTAGGGGAGGAACCCTTTCTACAGCTCTGAGAGCCAGGAGGGTTGAGACTTCTGTTTCCAAGGCGAGAGCCTCTAATGGATTTTACAGGTGGAAAGGATCTGGTTCTCATCTTTGGAACTTTTTGAAGCTGAGAACCAGTCCTGGCTTACTACTCCAGGACCCACTTGTCTGATGTTAAAGACTCCAGTCCTGGACAGTAAGCCAGCCTGCCCCCTACAGGTAATGGAGAATCGGCCCTGGGCATCCCATCAGGGTGCCTGTTTGGCAGAGGCTTTAGGCTGAGGGTGTGGAGCAGGCCTGCTCGTACCCCATCTGCCTCTCCTCTGAAGAACCCCTCTGGGCATAAGCTGAAGAGGAGGCCTGGCTTGCTAAAAGGCCTGTGAAAAGGCCTGCACCTGCCCCTGAAAGCTGCCTCTGAGGAGTGGCTTGCCTCCTTGGCCTGTGCACTCCTATAAGTGGTCCTATACTCATCCATTTTTTCATGTAATTCTCTGTCTGCTCCCCAAACAGAGAATTACCCACAACAGGAAAATCCATGGCCTTAGCTGCTGCATCCTGTGACAGGCTAGTACACCTGAGCCAAGCCATTCTGCTAAAAGCCACAGATGTAGCCATGACTCTTGAAGATACATCATTAGAGTCCACTGCAGCATGGAATTGCACCTTGGATGCCTCAATACCATCAGCAGCCACCTGCTCCAGCTCCTCTGGCAGCTGGCCAGGACCTGTTTCGCTAAAGCCATAACAGTATCCCATCTGGATTTCTGGAGCTTGCAACATAGGGCCATATAATTTGCCTGTCTGAGTCCCAAGGATGCTGCCATGTATTGTTTCTTTGCCATGGCATCAATCCTCCTGGAGTCCTTGTCAGGGGTGTGAAGCCAAGGGAATATTTGCCTTATCACAGGCTGCAGCCTGCACTACCCCAACATGGCTGCATTGTTGTGAAGGAACTCTGTATCAGAGCCTGACAATGTGTACCTCTTGTCCATTTTTTATCCACACGAGGTATAGTGTTAGAGCTTTTAAAATTTTTATTGTCTGTTTCCAAAAGATTTATGTAAAGGAATAGACAATCTCCTGGACTCTGGGATATCCATCATTTCCACATAGTCAGGCTCCTCCTGTTCATCCACAGCTTCTTCCAAAGGGAGCTGGAGGGTTTCAGCAACTTTTTATAAAACAGAAAATGAGAAGGGGACTCAGAAAGCCTAGGGGAGACACTCTGAAGGTCTGTCTGGGAGATGTCCGGTCAATGGGCACATCCAGACTTTCAAAATCACATTCACTCTCTTCATAATCCTCCTCCGGTTCATAAAATTCCTCTATATCATATTCTTGAACCGGTGGAACCGACCGAACCGACTGCTTACCTGATGGTGCCGGTTCGGTCGGAACCGAAAGCGACTGGACAATTTGGATCGCTTTGGCTATCTCTGCAGCGGTTGGAGAAGGAAATTTTGGCTCCACACCTGCTGATTTTCTAGTCCTCTTTGCTGGAACTGGCTCCTCCGAGTCAGCTCTTCGTTTGCCCGTGGAAGTCTCGCCCTGGTCAGAGGGCACTCCCTCCGGTTTGGTTGGCACCGAACCAGGCTGGCCATCCGGGTCAGCAGACTTTTTGGCCTCTCGTTCCCTGAGCCTACCAACTCTCTTATCCAGGGTAGCTGCAGGGAAATTCTTGCAAATCTGGCAGTCTGCATTGAGGTGGTCAAACCCCAGACAATAAACACATGTAGTGTGTGGATCAGCCCTTGGCAAAGGCTTCCCACAGACACTACAGTGCTGAAACCCAGTGGGCCCGGTTTTTCTTTGGGTTTCTCAGACATAATGCCAGCCTAACCAAAACTCCTGCCTCTTTACGGCAAACGCTAAGTAAGACACCCTATCGGTTCCCAACCGTGTCACGGGTCGTGGAAACCGTAAGGAAATCGTGCTTTTTTAGAACCGATAAGAACCGGAACTGCACTCTAAATGCAATTTAATTAAGTTTAACAACAACCTGATCGGTTCAAACCGAACCGATAATAACGCTTGCAAGTTCCACACAGAGAAAATGTAAAACCTATCTATTACTTATGATACCACAGACAGAGCTTGAACCGACCGTTGCGGTTAAAATAAGACAAATGCGGTTTAAAAATGAGAGCACTTTTTAACCGAAAATGAACCAAGCAGAAGGAGAAATCGAGCGACTGTTCAGTGAGGCGGAGTAAAGAATCTGACAGTTTGGGTTTGAAGAACAACAGACAGAGTTTTCAACCGAGCTTGCGCTCAAGATTCCATGCCTGGCATGGAAAGTTAACTCTTTCACCTCCAGAGCAGTTCTAAGGCTGGGACAAACTGAATATGTCATAATATAGCAAGACTTCATGTTGTTTGAAAGGGCATCACAATCTGCACAGGGTTGTGTACAGACCCTCATGTCAGGGGGAGGAAATGGACAAGGATATGATAGAAGGCATTCTTAGGATGGCAGAGAAAGGGAAGATACTGTGGATGGGAGACCTGAATATGCCAGATGTTAACTGGAGCACATCTGCTGCAGCCACATCCAAGAGCAGGGTCATTCTCGATGCCCTACAGGTGGCAGGCCTCAGACAGCTAGTTTCGGAACCCACTCGTGAGGGAGCAATCTTAGACCTCGTACTCTCAAACGGGGGCAGTGAGAGGATCTCAGATCTAGAAGTGGGTTGCCATCTGGGGACAAGTGACCATCAAACAGTGTGGTTCACGTTAAACTTAGCAACAGAGTCAAGCCATACAAAAGTGAGGGTACTGGACTTCAGAAGGGCTGACTTTGGCAAGATGGGAGAGTGCCTCAGAAAAGCACTAGCAAACAGGCTAGAAGGAGAGGTGGAGCAACAATGGGGAGTCATCAAAACTGCCATCACAGAGGCAACAAGCCTTTGTGTGAAGCAAATAAACAAATCAAAATGAAAGAAAAAGCCACTATGGTTCTCAAAAGAGGTGGCTGGGAAAGTCAGGGAGAAAAAGATAGCATTCAGGAAGTATAAGGAAACACAGAAGAAGCAGGACAGAGAGCTGTACTAGTTAAGGCAGAAGGAAGCAGGGAGGGAAGTCAGAATAGCAAAGGCCCAAACTGAGGAAAAGATAGCCAACTCGGTTAAGAAGGGGGATAAAACCTTTTATAGGTACATCAGCGAGCGTAGAAAGACAAAGGGAGGGATAGTGAGGCTGAATAGAATGAACGGTGGGTAGGCAGAGGGGGACAGTGAAAAAGCAGGGATACTGAACGAATATTTCTGCTCAGTATTCACAAAAGAGGAGGGGGAAGTGCCTAATCCAATTAACAGAAGCACTCTTGATAGGGGGGTCGATCCCAGTCCTTTCACAGAAGAAAGGGTTCTGCAAGAACTCCTAAAACTAAAGGTGGACAAAGCAATGGGGCCTGATGGAATTCACCCCAGAATTCTAAAAGAATTAAGGGAGAACTACTGAAATCACTGACAACTCTTTTTAACAAATCATGGGAGGATGGTGTGGTACCCGAGGACTGGAGGAAGGCAGATGTGATTCCCCTTCACAAAAGTGGGACCAAGGCAGAGGCAGAAAACTACAGACCTGTCAGTTTGACCTCTGTGGTAGGGAAAGTGATGGAATCACTTCTGAAGGAAAGAACTGTTGAGTACCTAGAGGCCAGTGGGGCACAGGACCCAAGGCAGCATGGTTTCACGGGTGGGAAGGTCATGTCAGACGAATCCAATAGATTTCTTTGACTGGGTGACCAAAGTAGTAGACGAGGGAGGGGCTGTGGTGGACATGGCCTACCTAGACTTTAGCAAGGCATCTGACACAGTCCCACACAAAAGATTAATAGTCAAATTAACCAGCCTGGGAGTGGGTCCCAGGGTGGTAGCCTGGGTAAAACATTGGCTGGACAACAGGACACAGAAGTTAATTGTAAATGGAGTCCACTCTGAAGAAAGAGGGGTTACTAGTGGGGTACCACAGGGTTCAGTACTGGGTCCAGTCCTTTTTAATGTCTTTATAAGTGACATTACAGAGAGACTGGAAGGAAAAGTATGCCTCTTTGCAGATGACACAAAGATCTACAACAGGGTTGATACACAAGGAGGTGTGGAAAGGATGAGAAGGGACTTGGCAAGGTTGGAGGAATGGTCAGAAGTATGGCAGCTAGGATTCAATGCAAAGAAGTGCAAAATAATGCAACTGGGAAACAAGAACCCAGGGGAAGATTACACAATGGGGGGAGGTAGTAACAACAACAAAAAAGGAAAGGGACCTGGGGGTAATCATATCTGATGACCTTAAGGTTAGCAAGCAATGTGAGAAGTCAGTAGGGAGGGCTGGGGTATACTGGGATGCATAGGGAGAGGCATCACCAGCAGAAAACAGGAAGTTGTTATCCCCTCTGTACAGACAGTTGGTGAGACCCCATCTGGAGTACTGCATCCAGTTCTGGAGACCCCATCTCCGCAAGGACATAGACAGGATAGAGGCAGTCCAGAGGAGGGCAACTAAAATGGTGCAGGGTCTGCAAGAGAAGCCATATGAGGAGAGACTAAAGGAGCTTAATATGTATACCCTTGAGGAAAGAAGGGAGAGGGGGACATGATAAAAACTTTTAAGTACCTCAGTGGAATCAACAAAGTCCAAAAGGGTAGCATCTTTCAGAAAAAGAGACGTGCAAAACCAAGGGGACACAATTTAAAGATGGGGGGGCAGTTAAGGGGCAATGTGAGCAAGTATTTTTTCACAGAGAGGGTAGTAGATGCATGGAAGAGCCTTCCTGAGGATGTTGTGGGGTCTAAAACTGTAGGAGAATTCAAGAATGCATGGGACAGACATAAGGCAATTCTTGTGGGGGGTAGGCAGAAATAGGCTGTTGGTTAACTAGGATCTGCTTCTTATCCTGTAGGTAGGGAAATGGGCAGACTAGGTGGGCCAAGTGGTCCTGATCTGCTGTCAAAGTCTATGTTTCTATGTTTCCTTCTGTATATATATCTGTCCTGATGTGTCTTCTCTTTTGCTTGCTTACCTCCTCATTCCTACATCTCCTATGTTTTTTATATCATAACATTCATATGCATATCTGCATATTTATCTCATGCTACCTATGTGAAATGATATTTTGTATTTGAGATTTTTTTTTGGTCTTTAGTGTTACTGCTAACTACATGCCCAGGTACATCTTGTAAATGAGTTCTCCTCACTGGTAAAATAAAGACTGATTGATTGTTAGGGTTGATGTGTACTGAGCATTTGATGGCAGATAAGCACTGTGCAAGTCTATAATATAGTCCTCTTTCTAATAATTCTAACTCAAAATTCTAATTGTTATAAAAATGGTATTTCAAACTAACTTTCTTGTGTAAATGTTAGATTACTCTTAAGGTCTTTACCCGCTACCCATTTTCAAACAAACATTTCACATTCATTGTAAAAATAACCACCATGCTCCCCCTTCCCACAGTTACCTTTCTTTAAAATGTAGGTTGGTTCTAAGTGTAAGTTTCCCATTAGTATTTGTGGTTTAAGTTAGTTCTGCGTCCAAGTCAGTATATTAGTTCTATTAAAGGTGATCCAAAATCCAACTTGGGGAATTTTGCTGCCCGCATATCTCACTAGTTGGTGGTTACCACCACTGCTTACTCTCCATGGTAGGGGCTCCTGGGGTAGGGTCATCCTCCCTCAATACAGTCCATTATGTGTTTTTTGATAGAGTGGTGCCAGTAGGCACTAGGACCCTGGGAGTGACAAAGGAACTGACCATCATATAGGCAGACATGGAATTGAGCTCTCTGAGCCTATCACTGGGGTTACTGGTGCCAGAGTACACCAGATGCCTTCCCACAGCCAAAGCACACTACCGTGTGACAGCTGCCTCAGCCTGGCCTGCCTAACAACACTGCAACCCTAGCTCACTTCTGAACTCTGGTTGCGTGCACACAGCACCACTGTGTATGGTCACTGGGCTAATGGGGCGGCCAACCTTTGTACCTTTAGTATTATAGACAACCTGTATGCCTTCTACCTGCTGTGACATTTTCTGTCCTGGTTCCCAGATGTCAATATTGTTAGCAGTGTTTCTCTATGTGGAAGAGATACAACTAAATGTAAATTCCTAGCTTTGAATGCAAGATCTTTAAACCAACTCAAATTAGCAGAACTCGAAGCCAAATGTAAAACTTTAAATATAAGTGTGGTGGGAGTAACTGAAACTTGGTGGAACGCATCCTCAATTTGGTCCAGAGAAATTCCAGGTTATAAGTTATATCATAAAAACCGATTAGATAAGCAAGGCAGTGGAGTTTGTATGTACATACAAAATGATATTCCTTCTTTTGAAGTGTGTGCTCCCTTTCCTTTGGAAAGTATATGGGTTAAAATCTTATTGAAGGAGCAGTCCTATATAACTATTGGTAACATCTATCGACCTCCATCTGCAAATTCAGATTACACAACTGATATGTTTAAAGAAATTACACATTTTTCAGAATCTCAAGATACTGTAATATGTGGTGACTTTAACCTCCCTCATATTAACTGGGACTCATTCTCAGGACAGTCCTATGCCGAGAAAGGACTAATAGATGTGGTAGTTAGTACTGGATTACAACAACTTGTTACTGAACCCACTCAAGGTCCAAATATTTTGGATCTATTATTTACTAACGTAGAGCAACAAATTTGCAATTTACAAATTTTGGATCCACTTGGGACCAGTGATCATTCATCTATTCTTTTTGAAATTCAACAGTTTAAAACTACGCAAAGGAAGTTATACTATACAAAACATTATAACAAAGCAAATTTTTCTAAAACCAATGAACACTTACAAAACATAAACTGGGAATCTAATCTTCTTAATTGTACAACACAACAAGCTCGGGACTTTTTTTAAAACATTGTACATTATTTGGAAAATGCCTTTATTCCATTTAAGAGGAAATTTAATAATAAAGGAAAAATTCCCCCTTGGTTCAACAAGACAATTAAAAATCAGATTAAAATAAAAATTTAACTTTTAGGAAACTTAAGAATAGTTCTGTTCCATTTAAAACTACTTATTACATAAATACAGACTATCTGTGAAAAACTTAAAAATTTTATTAAATTGTCAAAAATAGGCTAGAATTTAAACTAGCTCACACAAAGACTGTCACAAATCTCTTTTCTCCTATATAAATAGTAAAAAGGTGATAAGGACCATTGGTCCCATTATAACCAATGGCTCTTCTCTATCTGATATAGAAACCTCGAATCTCTTTAATAAGTACTTTTGTTCTGTCTTCTCTCAAAAATCACCTGTTAGTACATTTAAAGTTCACCACGTAGATTACCATAGGTTCTATCCAACTGATATTATACAGGCTATCAAAAAACTAAAAAAAAAATACTAGTCCGGGCCCAGACGGTATTCATCCATGGTTTCTGATCGAAACCTCTATAAATATTTATATGCCTTTGTCAATTATTTTCAATAAATCCTTACAAGAAAGCATTGTACCAAATGATTGGTGTTCAGCAATAGTTACTCCCATATTTAAAAAAGGCAATAGAGATTCTGCGCAAAATTATCGTCCAATTAGCTTGACCTCAGTGGCTGGTAAATTAACGGAACAAGTAATGAAGTCTCTAATAGATCAAGATTGTAAAAAATTAGGAATTTATGATTCAAATCAGCATGGGTTTACTCCCAAGTATTCTTGCACCACCAATCTGATATCTTTTTACAATAATATAAGTACTCAACTAGATGTGGGTATCCCTACTGATGTAATTCTTTTGGACTTTAGTAGAGCTTTGATAAAGTCTCACATGAAAAACTCATTACTAAAATGCACAATCTAGGTTTGTCACCTGATATTGTCAACTGGACTTTAAACTGGTTGACAAATCATTCTCAGAGAGTCAGAATTAATGATATCTTGTCTGATTTGGGTAGTGTGACAAGTGGTGTACCACAGGGGTCAGTCTTGGGACCAACATTGTTTAACCTCTTTATCAGTGATTTACAAACAGGGCCAAACAACTTCATGGTTAAATTTGCAGACGATGCTAAATTGAGGGGCAAGGTTAATAATCAAGAAAATATTTCTGCATTAAAGAAGGATTTGGAAAAATTAACACTTTGGGCAAATGAAAATCATATGCAGTTTAATCAAGACAAATGTTTAGTAGTGCATTTCGGTGTAAATAATCCAAAAACGATATATCATATAAATGGACTACCACTTCACTCATCAAATTGTGAAAAAGATTCAGGGATATACAGTATGTTAATAATAAACTTACATCAAATGATCACTGTGTTAGAACTGCTTGCATGACCAACAGACTTTTGAGGCAAATAAAATGCACTTTTGTTAATCGCACTGAACAATGCCTTATTCCATTGTATAGGGCATACATTAGACCGTATGTAGACTATGGCTCCCCTTTCTGGAATCCAAACCACAAAAAAAAGACATAGCAATTCTTGAACAGGTTCAAAGGAGAGTAACTAGAATGATTCCAAGATTAACAAACTTGGATTATCAGAACAGATTAAAAGCTACTGATCTCTTCTCTCTTCAAACTAGAAGATTAAGAGGTAATATGCTTATGGTTTTTAATTTATAAATTCACCAGATCTAATGGAAAAATGTGGTCTAACACTCTCCAAAAGGAGACATGCTCTGAGACTGCATAATAAACAGCTTGAAGTAAAAACTTATAAAACCAGCAAAAGGGGAAACTGTTTACCAATAAGAGCATCCATTGTATGAAACACCTTGCCACAAGAATTGGTAGAGGCAACTAGTGCCACTGTCTTTAAAAACAAATTAGATGTTTGGTTGAGGGATAATAGCTATATAATGTCCCACATAGTGTGGGGAACAGTCTCGATGGTCTCTGGCCTTCTTCTGTTCTTTCATACCAAGTAATACCAAGAGATAACCAATTTATATATCATTCCAGAGGACAAATTTTAATTTCATAACAGACCACATATTTCAGTCTACTGACAGCATTTCTGCATATCTGTGTACTGAGGTAGTATACAAGGCAAGACAATTGCATTTTATTTAGAGAGTCTAACACTGCTGTGCTTTAATGACTGTCTAATCAGACCATTCTAAAATCAAACTATGAATAAATTCAAAATTGCCAGAAAAGCATCGTAACTGCAGCCCTGTCTTGGAGGCAATGGACATAGAGTCCCTTCTGTCCCTACAGTACTGTGTTACTACTGGATAAAGTTTGACTGTGCTTTTGTATTATAATTTGTACATTTATTCACAGGCTGCAATGTTACTTACAGTACTGAAATATTCAACATGCATATTTTATTTGTCCTGACTCCTGAGCATCACCAAGCTGTAACTGTAGGGACTTGGTTACTACTGGGATGTGGTGCACAATAGGATATACTGTAATTCGGTTTTATACTGCACAGTTGACAAGTGACTCTGTGTAGGGACACATTGGGGACTACCTCCACAACAACCTCCTCCCCAGTGGTATAAATGTGGAATTCTCTCCAGTTTGATCCCCAACCCAGGCCACATATGCCTTCATTCAGGCAGCTCAACTATTTCTGATTCCCCTAAGGTTGCTTTGCTGCTGTATTTACTACTTCAGCTCATACCGTCTAACATTTTGATACTGAAACGTGGGACAATCTGGGATCGAAATACACGGGATATTCTCTCTTCTTTCTTTAAATATCTATGCGGATTTTATTTTTATATTGGTCAGTTAGCTGTCTCAAAGAGGCAGCCTGGCATCTCTATTTGTAACATTTTGTTTGCTATTTTGTTACATAAACACAGGGTGCAAGAGGTGATGCAAGAGCTGTTATTTCTTTCATTCAAGCTTTAAATTGAAAACAAAAATGCTGGAAATAAGATGCTGTCAGGCTCTCTCTGCTTGTGTCTGTAGCTTGCTCTGTAGAAGGCTCCATGAGTGCCACAATTTGCCCGGCCCCTTAATTCTAGAATAAGTAAAGTGAATCGGTACATAGATGGGTGCTACAGCAACTGTACATTATGGCACAGCTGAACAAATTGTGCCAGGGTTTACTTTGTTCTAGAATGGCCTTGTTTGACTTCTTGATTTGTTGCAGGGACCAGTGAGATCAGAAGTAAACTACACAGAAGAGTGACTGAGCTAAGAGGTAAGACTAATCTTTTTTTGTCCTATGTTCACTGCTTTTTGGGGAAGAATGATAGTGTTCTGTAATCTGCAGTATAGTTTAGGGACTAGAGTAGGCCACCCAGCTCTTGAAATGTTAAGTGTTAAAATGTTGTCTTTTGATGCCTATTGATTGATATAGATCAGACAGATAACACTTGTTGCTGCTGAAGTTATGGGGACTGAATGGAGACAAATGTGATTTTAATGCCAAGTTGAGGTGCTGATAAGCACTTGGTTGCTGGAGCCTAGGTATGAAGCAGAGGTGGCAGAGCAGGATAGATTAATACCAGCACAACACAGCTTGCAGGTCAAGCAAAAGAGGTGGTGTGTGTGTGTGTGTGTGTGTGTGTGTGTGTGTGTGTGTGTGTATATATATTATATCTCTATCAGGGAGAAACAGATAAAAAACTGTAAGAAAACTGCCCATTCCTCAGATTCACTATGGTTTTTCAGGTTCATGAGAGATCCCCTGTGTCGTGATCTGTCATGAAACTGAAAAACTGTACCAATAATAAGTTGCAATTTCTTGGAGTGTTTTTTTTTTCATACTACTTGTGTTTGGCCTTTTGCCATATGGGTGCCCCCCTGCTTCATTCTGGAGTGAGAGCCGCAACAGGTGGCATCATTTGGTGTAATATGAAAATATGGACTATAAGGACACACAGAAAGGCAACACGGTCTCTTTTAATAAAACTCTTTATTATGTCATGAAATGCATTAGTTGCTGTTAGCATATGATAATGGGTGGGGGGGGTAACCACAGCAACTTCTTTATGGCAGGAGGTCTCTCTCCTGAATGTTGATCTCGCAGACCACAAACTAATCTTCTCTTCTGGAGAGACCTATAAGAGATTGTAGAGATCATTGATAGTTCTGATTTGGTATGTCAACTGGTACAACTTGAGTGTATAGAGAATCTGGCTGAGCAAAGGTGTAGAACCAGTTTGTTCACAAGAGGGGTTCTGATTCACACAGACCTCATGAACTAAACTGGAGAGGCTTGGGGAATCTGAACCCCTCTTGGAGAATGCACCGGGTTCTACACCTTTGCTCAGCCAGTATTTGGTTATAGTGTATGTTGGAACATTGTAAAAACGAAATGGCAGTGTGCTTGGTGGTTCGTTCAGAAATGTGAAGCTCACCAAGCTCTTGCGTGGTTGTATGCACCCATTGATGGCTCAGTCTTACTGGGTGATGGCTAGTATTTGGCCAACATTCATGCCAGAATCGGACAATCTAAGTTAATTTCTGCATAGCTATTAATGGAATAGTAGTCACTGGCTTTTATACTGTTCACTCACTATCTCAATTTGTATCATACTGCAGTGGAACTATAAAATGGTGGGGTCAGTTGCCCAGCATCTGAATTTGAAGGGAGAAGCATGTTTTTCTCAGGTTAAATTATATATGTTTGCTCTTAAATCTGTCTTTCTGTAGTTGAATCTGTAATCGGTTGCCATTTATGATGTGCTGGAATGTTAATATTAAGCAATACTTAAGGCACTTAACTCTTGGCACACACACGGCCTCGCCAAACTGAAATCACATGCCTGGGCAACAGACTGAGCATAAAATTACTGTAGCTATTTTTATTCTCTGCTTACTGTAAAACTGCATTATTAACAGTCAGTTGCCTAGCATCTGAGTAAGTCTGGAGTACGATGTGGTTAAGGATTTGTTTTCTACTGAATGCTTTTTTTCTTAAGCATGTACCCTGCTTCAGTCCCTGTGTTTCCTAGGCTCTGTACTGTTCGGCCGGGATGTAAAAAGAACAATACTGTAGATAAATTTAACTTGGCAAGCAAACTGAATCTGATGTTGGGCACCAGACTATGATAATCTTCGTACCAATATACAGTAAACGGGTAAAATGGTATGTTCCTTGCCCTGCAGCACAGATTATAAATACTGTTCACAATTCACCACACAAAGGCTCTTTCAGGCAGAAGTTCTTCAGGAACGCAATATTTTAGTAAAGATGTTAAACTGCAGCACAACTAAACACATTTAGATTACTGTGCAAGAAAGAAATGTAAGGGTGTACAGAACGCAGAAAGTGACTTCCTTTCCTCCAATATGAAAATTGTAAGAATCGCTGGTTTACAAAATGTTTTGGTTTGTGTAGTGGACTCGACAGCTGTATGTCATCAGTCCAAACAAAATGTGTCCAAATGCTGTTGCATTATGCATTTAACTTCTGTTGTGAGGTAACTGATCTTGCATTATTTCCACTAACATGACTGTCAGTAAAAACTTTGTCTCCATATACATCCTATGAGCTAATTTACACTGTCCTGTAAAGGGCCACTTCCAAAAATCCTGTATACCACATTGTGGGAGTCTGTTTCCCAAAGCCTTGGTTTTCAGTAGTGCTGGATCTCTTGACGCGATGCCAGTTTATGTTAGCAAATAAGTAATCAAACACCATGCCTGCAAGTGTGTTTTTTTTTGGGGGGGTGGCATTTTGATGTAAATAGTTCAGAGGGATGTTGTATTACGCCCAGTTATTCTTCTGAACGTTTCCTCAGAATGCTACCGGGTTCCACAGTTTGATAATTGGGGCAGTCTTGCTTGTGATAAGGTGTTGGTGGATACTGGGACTGTGTGCTTTACCCTTGGGACTAGACAGTTATGTATTGCATACATTGAAACAGCATAATTTTTTATGTGAATTTTGTTGCATGCAATCCCAGGGGCTGTTAAATGAGGTGTTTTGCTTTTCAATTGAGGGGTGGCAGCCGTGACAGGTAAGCAGTGTGGTTACTCAGGACAGGTGCCAGCAGCATTAACACTGCAAGTTACTGAAATCAACAGTCACAGCGTTTGATTCGCGGGCAGAGGCAGAAGCATTGGTGGTTTTCAGGCAACTGCTAGATATTGAGATTTATTAAGATTTGACTGCACCAACTGCTGCATTAAGGTAAGGTATCTGACCATATTTAACTTGCCTCATCATGCCCCTCCAATCCTCTGTCCTACTTCCATATTGTCCCCTTCCACTTATACTGCAGGGGTTAAACTGTTTTTACTGTTTCCAGAATGGAAGCAGGGAAAAGAAAACAACCATCTGGAGCACAGGTGCGAAAAGCAAAACACGCCAGAATGGAGGAAATGGCACAAATGTCCAAGCTGATGCAGTCCTTCCTCACTCGGCCATCATCTACCTCTGGGTAAGAAATCCCACCATAAAATAGAGAGTAAACTGAATTTTGATAGGTAAACAGTTTAGCTAACTGCAGACCTTTGTGTTTGCAGGGTCCACAATAAAGAGCCACGGCCTGGAAATGGTGTGGAAGGGACTTGCCCATCCAATAACCTTGCATGGGCGATTGCACCAGAACATGTTGCTGGTGAAGTTCTAGAAGACACAGCCTCACAGGGTGTTCTCCAGGAAGCCGATGTCTGCTCCCAGTTAGTGGAGACCATGGAAGATCTGCAGGAAGCTGGTGTCGATTACCAGTTACTGGAGACAGTGAAAGAAGCAACTACTGTCAAAGCAGTCCAGATTCCAAGCATTTTCCAGGAACCAGACGTGCATCCACCAAATACTGAGGACATCTGCTGTATGAATTGATCCCATCTCACAGATGCTCAGAGGAAGAAAACTCTTGAACATCAGTGGCAACCACCTTCAGAATTTCAGTTTCCTGGTCGTCTGATGGGTCCAGATGATCTGAGCCAGTGTTACAAGCATTTTAATGCTCAGGTGTTGCACGGCTTCAAATTTACTAGGCATTCAAAGGTATTGGATGGTGTGTTCTGTGGTCCGTGCTTCGTGTTCAACAGTTCCAGTACTAGCACCATTCTGGTATCTGCACCAATGAAGGACTAGTCGAATACAAAGAAGACTCTGGAGAGGCATAGCAAGTCTAAGGACCATGGAAATGCTGTTGTGAGAGCGGATGGGTTTCTCTCCATTTGTGCAGGGAAGATAAAAACAGCAAGCCAATCTCTGGTGGAGTGCAACAACAAGATGACAGAGAACACTCTTAATTTTCTACGCAGAATCATCAAGATCATTCCCTATTGTGGGAGACACAACATTGCTCTTCGGGGTAAGTAGGATGATACTGGAAATTTCCATGGCTTGTTGCAGTACACTGCAGAAATGGATACCAGTCAGCAAGAACACCTACAAGCAGCTCCAAGGAATGCATTGTACACATCACCACAAATTCAGAATGAACTAATTTAATTGATGGGTCAGCAAATACAGTGAAAAATACTAAACAATGTAAGGGAGGCAAAATGGTTCAGTTTGATAGCGGATGGAACAACAGATGTGTCTACCAAGAAGCAGATTTCTTTATCGGTTTGCTATGTACATCGGGACCTTTCTGGCACAACTGAACTTTGTGAAGATTTCGTTGAGTTCACTGAAGGTATGGATACAACTGGTCATGGCTTAGCAGAACTATTCTTTTGGCATTTAAAGGCTTGGGGCATCAACATAAAACTAATGCGTGGCCAAGGCTACAACAAGGGAAGCAACATGAGTGGAAAATTCAATGGTGTGCAAGCACACATCACAGCAGTTGTCCCTGAAGCAGTATATACAGTTTGCAAGTCTCATGGCCTCAATACAGCTATTGTGCATTCATGTTCCTTGTGACAAGTGTCCAATATGTTCGATACCACAAAAAAAGATTATCTTGACGCTGAAGTCATCCTACAAGCGCAGTAACATCTTTCAGGCAGAACTCAAAGAATTCAACAAGTTACCATCTGACTACGATGATGAGCCAGCAGATCAGACGTACACTATTCCTGCAGCTGGAAACACCAGGTGGATGAGACAGGCAGATTCTCTTTCAAGGTTAAAAGCAACATTTCACTAAAAATACCACCAACAGCTTAATCTGATTCAAGGTCAGCTGGCATTCATCTGTATCCCCCTTCCCCAGGTCGTGCCTGAAAATATGCAGGATTTGTCTAGTGCACTTACCCGGTCAACAAAAACTAAATAAATAAATAAAATAAAACATTTTTGGTAGTAGCAAGTACACTTGAGAAAACTGCAGTTTGACAATGAAGCAAGCAGATTGCTGCTGTGCATCCAGCGATTAGACTTCCTCATGACTCTTCTTTCAGTTGATTATGTTTTGTCCTGAACAAAACCTCTTCATCTATATCTGCAGCGTATCAATACTGACCTCCTACAAGCATCACAAGAGGCCTCCAACCTTGTGCAAGTATTAAAGAAAATCTGGGACAGGTCAGAAAGCCACTTTGCAGAACTGTATCAGAGTATCCTGACTCTAACGGAGGCTACATTCATTCAGGAGGAGGTACCTCGCATATGTGGTAGGCAAACTCAGAGAAGCAACATCAGTGCTGCAAGCCCTCAAGACTACTTCAGAGTCAACATTTTCATTCCTTTTCTAGACCATGTCATTTCGGAATTGCAGGATAAACTTATAGAGTGCCAGCCACAGTTTCTAAGGCAGTATCTTCTACCACGCAAACTGCATTTACTACAGGAGGACAAAATAGCAGTAGTGTACAGTGCCTACAAGACTGACCTGGGCAGCCTGGAGGAGCTTAAGGTGGAGCTGGAAAGATGGAAAGAAAAATGGGTCGATGTTCCTGCGGCAGATCTTCCAGAGACTATTCTCATGACATTACAGTATATGAATGCAGATCGCTACCCAAATGTTAATGCTGTTTCATCAGTCTTGGCAACAATGCCAGTCAGCGTGGCAAGTGCAGAGAGAGCCTTCAGTGCCTTGAGGAGGCTGAAGACCTGGCTCAGAAACAGCATAGGGGAACAATGCCTGACAGGACTGACTCTTTTACATATACACAGAGACATGGAAATTGACGTGGAACAGGTGCTCAAAGACTTTGACCCATGCCAGGACAGACGCTTCTCAAATAAGCTAATGGGATGACTTGGAACACTTATTGCATGGTATGGGGCTATTGGGCTATTTGGTACGAATGCTTTTGGTTAAGGTAACAAAACCAGCGCATCAACTAGCTTATCCGGACCCTCCATATACTATAGTGAGTGCGAGGTTATGGTTAACTGACAAATTGTGTAGTGTTTATGTAACAGAACACTGCTGTGATTATGTGACCACTTGCAGTGGCTGATTTTTTGACACTTTGGATGTGTGTGCAGAACCTCATGAATGTTTGGTGTGATCAGCTGTTGGTAATGGTATACTTACTCTACTTGTAACACTGCTGTGGGTATAAGGCCACTTGCAGTGGAGGGTTTTTGTTTACTGTGGGTGTGAGTGGGCAGAAGCACATGAATGTGTGGCTGTGAGCTCAGCTGTTACGTACTATACTTGTAACACTGCTGTGGATATGTAGCCACTTGCAGTGGTGGGTTTTGGATACTTTGGGTGTGAGTGGGCTGCAGTACACAAATGTGGATGTAAGCTCTGCAACTGTCTTTGCTTTTGCACGTAGTCAGTTTGGAACCTGAGCAGTTACATACACAACGTTGTGACTGGAATAGGACATTTTTGATATCGATGGTTACGGTTAATGTAACTGAACAAAACTCAGAACACCAGCCAAAGCACCATCTAGCTAGCCACAACCCTCATATTGTAATGTGGACAGACTCTGCTGTGTAGGTAAGTACTTCTCTGCTGTGGGTGTAAGTAACACTACTCCACTGTGGGTATGTTTTCAGCAGTTGAATTTGGTATGCATGTTGTGTGGACTGGGTGAGTATTTAGATCTTGCTTACATCTAAACTGGTAACGGGAAAGAACTTTTTGTGTTCTTGAACTTGGGGCTTTTGAGTGGCTGGTGTGGGAGCTTGGATTTGGGCCTTCTGTGTAAGTGGATAGTGTAAGATTAAAAGACACTAGTGTGAATGGACCTCTGTGGGACTGGCTACCTTGATGTGGCACAGAGGCTTGTCGCAATGCAACACTGTAACTAAGCCAAGCTGGTACAGAGGCATGTCACAAAGCAACATTGTAACTAAACACTAATCTGGTGGCTGGCACTAGTGTGAATGGACCTCTGTGGGACTGGCTACCTTGATATGGTACAGAGGCTTGTCACAATGCAACATTGTAACTTGGCCAATCTGGTAGAGGCCAGTCACAATGCAACATTGTGACTAAATGCCAGTCTAGTGATAATACAGAGGCTTGTCACACTGCTTCATTGCAACTAAAAGGCAGTTTTAGTCTGACATTGTTGGTGATTGAAGGGCTTTCTTACAGGGAATGCAACTGTGTTTAACTTACATTTTCATTTCTGAATGCCACAGATCTGATGCTGGCATAGGGGAGTGTGCGTGGATGTACTGGGAGGTTCGGAGGCACAGGGATGGACATACTGGGGATAGCAGTGGAGCAGCCTGGTGTGCAAATCTGAAATGTCTGGCTACACCCCTAGACCATATATACAATTCAGATGCAGTAAACAAGAATCAAAACAGCAGTGACAATATATGCACTCTGGGATACAGATTGACTTAGTAAATGCTATGTACAGGTGCAAGTGCCATTTGTCTAAGTGGGAAGCTAGTTTACAATGAGCATAGTACGTACAGGAGAAGGAGAGATAAAGAAACCAGCTAGCGAGGGGTACCTGTAACCAGAGGGTGGCACATGTGAGGGGTAGATGATGGTAGGTAGCTAGGTAGGGGAGACTGTAGATTAGGTTAGGGGGTTGGGGAATGGGGGAAGGCATCAAGGTGGACCGGTGGACCAGGGGGGGAGCACTTGAGGGGGAAGGGAGAAATTTCAAAATATTCCAACTGTCATAAGACACAAAGATATACCTTTAGTTATCACCCAAGGAGAGACATCTAATCAGAGTACTCAAAAACTAACAGGTCTGCAATGTTATTTTTTCAGCTAAAGATATATTGGGATTACAGCATAAAAAACTAAATTAGCAATGTATAGGACATAACACTGTATCTGATTATGCATGCAAATGATTAATATTAGCAATAACAATAACACTGAATATGGCACAGGAACTGGAATCCTTTTTCAGCAAATATGAAGTATAGAATTTGAATTACCCAGAGTATGTGTCTCTACCCAAAATGTTGCAACTGTCTTGCAGTCAGAAGGGGAAATACCACCCAACAGCTGGCCTTAGGCACCTTCAGTCCCAGCAGTTGCTACGAATACACCATCTGTCAGCGGCAAGAGACAGAGCGGGTATAAGTCATCATTCTTGGCTAGTTATTTCTCTCACTGTACTTTGCTAAAACAATAGATATAGGGCACCACTGATCAAGGCAGAAACCTCCCAAACAGCTACATAGCACTGTGAGGTTACCTGCCACAGCACAGTCCAACTACTAGTCAGACATCTGAATGGGTAGGACTCCCCAAATAATCTTGCTGTAGTCCTCCAAAACAAAAGACAGTGCCATGCAGTACCTCCTTCCCAATTTGTTTTGTCACATTCCTGCCCCTATAACTGTTAGTTGAGGCTGGGTCCCATCTGCAAGCTGGTATTCAAAATTTGGACAATGCTAGCAACACCAAAAAAACTGTTGCCAGGACATTTGGCACCAAACAGAAATTAGTCAGGCTTCCCACCCTACCATTTTTTTCTGTCTCAACCAATGCCTGTTAGAAAACATCCTTACCTACAAATACCTTGGTGTCTGGCTCGATCCCTCCCTAGATTTCTCTCATCACTTCAATGTACTACATACTAAACTACACTTTAAATTAGGGCTGCTGTATCATCATAACACTAGCCTCTCCCTCCCTGTCAGACATGACCTTCTAATTAAATGAATCCTCCCAACCTTTGACTATGCATATATAGTCTACAGCACAGCCCCATCTACCTCCCTCACTACACTAGATGTACTTTTCCATTCCTTCTGTAGGTTTGCTTCAAACTCACCCCTTAACTCATCACTGTGACCTGTACTCCACCCTCTCCCTTCAACCCTTTGTACAGTATCACTTTGCTCACTGCTCTTACCTTCATCGCCAAATTCTGGTTTGGCTCCCTTCCTTCCTACCTTACCTCCATCCTTACATCTGTAACTAAGTAAAATTTATTTATAAAGCGCAGTAACAGGTATCAAAGTGCTGTACACTCATATTCTAAGACACATACAAACAAATAAATAAACCCTAAACATTATTATATATAAGAATATAAAAGTTGCATGATAAAATATATATTCTAAGAATCAAAAAATTCTAGTCATCAGGGAAAGCAGGTGCAAATAAGTTTGTTTTTAAAGCAGTTTTGAAGCTCTCCACTTCCTGGCATTCTCTCACCCGATGAGGTAGAGAATTCCACATGGTTGGGCAGCAAAAGCCAGAGCTCCAGAAGATTTCAAATACACCCTGGGAATCTCCAGCAATCCCTCATCGGTTGAGCAGAGTGGTCTGATGGGGCAGTAGGGACACAGACGCTCTTGTATGTAGCTCGGACCCATACCGTGTAGGGCCTTAAAAATTAGCAAGCCAACTTTAAAGGTGATCTGCCACTGAACTGGCAGCCAGTGCAGATCGCTTAGGACAGGTGAAATGTGACTAGATCGGGTAGACCCAGACAACAACCTGGCCGCAGCATTCTGCACTGGCTGCAAGTGGTGGATATCAACCCCAGGAAGCCCTAGGTATAGGGAGTTACAGGAGTCAAGACGTGAGGTCACGAACGTGTGAACCAAAGTTGGCAGGTCACCAGATGGAACAAGGTGCCTAATGCGGGAGATGTTCCTCAGAGGATAAAAGGATGATTTGACCACAGCTGACACCTGCGAACGCAGCGTCAGCTCCTCATCAAATAACATCCCCAGACTATGCACCCGTCAAGAGCTGAGAGCCCCCAAGCCAAAGCCCGGAGGGCTTCCCAGCAACCAGCCCCTTAGACTGGTGACCTGGCTCAACAATCGACACCTCCGTCTTGTCAGGATTCAATCTAAGCCAGCTGGAATTCATCCACTTTTGGATTTCAGCGAGACAGTTGGAAAAGACTGAGAGCGCACTATCCTGGTTGGGCACAAAGGACAGATATAGCTGAGTGTCATCTGCATAACAGTGAAAACTCAGCCTGTGCTGCCTTATGTCTCCTAATGGAAGCATATACACCGTGAACAACATGGGGGACAACACTGAGCCCTGTGGAACCCCACAGGCAGGGAGTAAGAATCAGAGGAAAAAATCCCCAATTCAACCCTCTGTGACCTACCAGTGAGGAAAGAATGGAACCATCTGAGGACTGTACCAGACAGGCCACAGATGAACTGCAGGTGATCAAGAAGTACCCCATGGTCCACGGTGTCAAAGGCTGATGAGAGATCCAGAAGGACCAAGATGGAGTGGCGCTTCTGGTCTCTGGCCATCAGATCATCATTTATTGCCTGAACCAGAGTGGTCTCAGTACTACGTCTCTTACGAAAACCAGACTGGAGAGGATCATAGATAGCATGGATGGTAAGGGGGTTCTCCATCTGTTGTGCGACAACCTTCCAAATAACCTTCCAAATAAAGGGGAGGTTAGAGATTGGCCTGTAGTTTGCAGGAAAAGCTGGGTCAAGAGACAGCTTCTTGAGAAGAGGGGTAACCACAGCCACCTTCAGGGAGGTAGGAAACTTCCCCAACTCCAATGAACACCAGATTAATTCTGCTAGAACCGGGCCGATCACATCTACATACCCCATTAAAAGGCGGGTAGGGCCCGGGTCTAAACTACAGCAGGTTGGACGCACACTCCGGAGAAGCCGCATGATATCATTGATCGCCGGACGGTCAAAGACAGCCCAACAGAATGAAGGTGCCACGACCCCACTTTGTCCACCAGTAAACCCCATAGGGTGTGACTGGTGAACCTCCGTCCTGATGTAGGCAACCTTATTAGCAAAGAAGCGAGCAAACTCGTCGCACTCTATTTGCGACAAGGCCCTCCAGACACATAGACAGGCTGGACTGCACAGTCTGTCCACTCTCCGGAACAGCTGAGCTGGTCGGTTCTGTGCTGCAGCAATCTCCCTGGACAGGGAATTCTGCCTTCTCATGGGAGATTGCTGACTGATAGACCCTATAATGCTCCATCAGTCTAAGTCTGTTGGCATCTAAGGCGGTTCTATGCCAGGCATGCTCTAGCCTTCGCCCTACCTGCTTCAGACCCCTCAAAGTCCCATCAAACCATGGGGACCAGGGGCGAAGAGTAAGAGGGTGAACGTGGAATGGAGCAAGTGAGTCCAGGGCCTCCTCCACTGCTCAGTTAAAAGCCTGGAGGAGATTCTCTGGACTCTTGCTTGCCACCAGGATTCCCGATAGGTCCAACACTGCCAAACGACCATCAGGAGTCAAACTCCTTAAAGGGCAGTATCGGACCATCTCCACAGGGGCAGGCCTACTAGGGGGAGGCAAAAAGTTGAACCCAATGATGTGGTGGTAGGACCATCCGACTGGTTCCACCACCAAGTCGGAGGCCTCCAACCCCAGGAGAAAAACCAAATCCAATGAGTGACAGTGATTATGAGTTGCAGAGGAAACCACCTGCGTAAAGCCCAAAGAACTCATGAGATGGAGGAAGTCTTGACCAAATTTTGAGAATTCGTCATCAATCCAGGCATTGAAATCCCCCAGTACCATCAGCCTGGGGGAGTTCAATACCAGATTGACAACGAAGTCCGCAACCTCCTGCAAAAACTGACTCTCGCCACCTGGTGGACGGTAAATGAGAGCAATTTTGCACCCCACACCTATGGCTACAGTACACCCAAAGGATTTGGTGTCCTCAACTGGCACATCCACAAGGCCATACATGTGATAGCTCCCTCTTTACGCAGGAGACTCCTGTTTTTTTGACTGAACTCCCTCCCTCCCTCCTGGGAAACAAAATCTCCTGCTTAAGTAAAATTCTGTCCAAAATATCCATGTTTTCTGGGCAGATAAAGACACATAAACATTTAATTAGTGATGAACAATGTATCTGGTAACTTTATATAACTAGTTGTTTATTCTTTTTAGTGCTTATTCTTGACAAAATGAAATACATTCAATTTTTGTAATGACTTTTTTCTTATTTTTTTGACGTCATTTAAGGACAAACTCACGATGTTATGGCATCTCCCTACTAGCAGGCCAATCTTCCTCCTAATTTGACCCAAATCTCCCTCTTAAGCAAGTTGGCAGGTCAATCTCCCTCCTAATTTGACCCAAATCTCCCTCTTAAGCAAGTTGGACATATCACATGTATGCAAGGCCCAACTCTGTTTTAAAACAAATTGCTACACCCCCGGCCCGTGACCCAACCTCGCACGGTGCATCACCGTGAAACTGGCTGGAATCGCCGATTCCAAAATGGGACCTGCTTCTCCCTCATCCTACAACTCGCGTTCTAGCTCTGCCTGTACTTTCTCACTCCCATGTGTCCGTACCACTGCAGGCAAACTCTCTTTCTCCTATAGACTCCCCTCCCTCTGGAACAGCGTTCCCCTCCAAACCTGTCTCTAGCACTCCTTCCCTGTCCTTAAGAGCACCAGGAGAAGGCAGTAAGGAGGGCTGAGGGGATACTGGGATGCATAGAGAGAGGCATCACCAGTAGAAAACAGGAAGTTGTTATTCCTCTGTACAGACAGTTGGTGAAACCCCATCTGCAGTACTGAATGCAGTTCTGGAGACCCCATCTCTGCAAGGACATAGACAGGATAGAGGCAGTCCGGAGGAGGGCGACTAAAATGGCGCAGGGTCTGCAAGAGAAGCCGTATGAGGAGAGACTAAAGGAGCTTAATATGTATACCCTACAGGAAAGGAGGGAGAGGGGGACATGATAGAAACATTTAAGTACCTCAAGGGAATCAACAAAGTTCAAGAGGGTAGCATCTTTTCGAAAAAGATGTACAAGAACAAGGGGGCACAATTTGAAGACAGAGGGGCGGCAGCTCAGGGGCAACGTAAGGAAGTATTTTTTCACAGAGAGGATGGTGGATGCATGGAACAGCCTTCAAGAGGAGATAGTGGGGTCAAAAACACTGGGGGAATTCAAGAATGCATGGGACAAACATAAGACAATTCTAGTGGGGGTAGGAGGAAATAGGCTGTTGGTTAACTAGGATCTACAGCTTTTCTAAAGGTAAGGAAATGGGTAGATTGGGTGGGCCAAATGATCCTTATCTGCCATCATAGTCTATGTTTCTATGATTCTGTGAGCCTTCTTAAGCCAGTCCCCATCCACTACCTCCTGTATCTGCTCTCCTTCTTGGACCCCTCTCCCTTGTGTGTCTCGTTTTCCTACTCCTTTTACTGCACCACATTGTATATATCTTTCTTGTAATATATCACTTGTTTATAATAGAAATGTTTGTCAGCTTTTGTATTCTGAGATTGTATATACCCTGTAATGTAACATTCTTCAGTTTTGTTTTATTTATTGCTTTGTATTCTGGTGACAGACTTTGTACCTCCTCCCCCCGGGTTGCATCTGGAAACGAGCTCCGGTTCATGATGCCTTTCCAGGTTACAAACTTTTAAATAAATAAATAAATAAATGCCTCCAAAAATATGAGAAAGTCTTGTCCACTGGTCAAAATCAAATAAGCTTCAGTACATTCTGACTTGACTTTCCTTACTTCCAAGTACACTGTAAAATGGCTAAGAGGAACTTGCTAAAATTCATCCACCTCACTGGTCCACTAGAGATGTTGTGGTCTAGTGGTTAAAACACCAGCTTGGGAACATTCCATGTTTGAACCCTGTCATAGTTAAATCCTCACTGTGTGACTTGGGACAAGTCACTTAACCTCTCAGTGCTCCAGTGAGGCTCTGCTGAGAAATAGGCAGAAGCAGGACCTCACAGCAAACAAGATGTTGTATCTCAGCTGGGCTATCCTGGATAAATAAATTGTTAAAAAAAAAATGCTACGACATGACCATAACATAACTCCTTGTATAACTAAACACTGATGATTAATGAATCTTTAAGTGGGATAACACAATCTGCAGTGTATGCTGTGCTGTAATAACCATGCTTCTTGGGTGGCGGACTATTCTTTATTGCGCTTTGTGCCTCCCAACACACCCAGGGCATGTAGCTATTACACAGTCACTCTACATTGATTGGTCATATGTTGTTTCTTATGTATCCTCACAGGGAAGAGTTAAAACAAATGTAATGCATAGTTACACGGTGAGTTAGTAGAGTGGCAGCTTTGATCTGACTCAAGTGAACCTCTAAAACATACAAAAAAGTAATTTTAGACCTGCAACTCCTCCCCCCACACTGATATCAATGAAGTGCACCCCGGACTCTACAACTACAAATTACTATGTCACAAAACATAAAAGCACAGGGGCAGAACATTTTTTTTTTTCAATTCTACACCAGGAAGGGATCTGGTGGTCATTTCCTCTGAGCCATGAATTGCGATCCCTTCCTCTTACAAATAAAGACCACAGATAAATTCAAAATATGGATTAAGTCCAAAACAGGTAAGGCACCAGTGGGGGCTTGGAGATTTTTTCCCCCAAATCACCGCAGATAACAGTTATGTAAGAACTTACCGTAGCAGTAGATCTTCGGGAGAGGTTCCTGCAGTAGGTTTTCCCATATAGGACTGGCGCCCCCCTGGCGTCAGGACCACATGGCAAATGTCTAGCTTGTAATCTATAACGGGGACCGTCCCCGGCATCACATGATGGGACGTCAGCACGACTGTATATAGGGGCGGTCCCCACGCCCACCCTCCAGTTCTCCTGCTGGAGACCTCAGAAGAGGAAACAGGAGAAAGGAGTAGAAACTTCTGAAGCCCTGAGCTTCTGAAACAAAGCCCTGGGAAAGTAAAAGAGGAAAAAACAGGAGCTGGGGGAAGGTGAGAGGGAAATCGAGACCTACTGCAGGAACCTCTCTCGAAGATCTACTGTTATGGTAAATTCTTACATAACTGTTATATCTTACTTTGAGAGGGTTCCTGCAGTAGGTCCTCACATATAAGACTGAATACCAAGAAGTCAAAGAAAAACGTCAGAGACTAAGTTCTGGGAGGAGGAAGCATCTGCCAACTAGAGTTCTGCTTAGGACAGAAGACCTTGCAGAACTGTGCCAAAAGGTGATGTCCAGACTGTAATGTTTGGTGAAGGCATGGATGGAAGACCAAATGGCCGACACGCAAATATCCACAGTGGACACATTTCTCAGGAAGGCCACTGAAGCAGCCATGCCCCGGGTGAAGTGGTCTTTCACGTCCCTCAGAAGGGGCTTCTCGTACTTCTGATAAATGTACGAGATGCAGTTAGTCAACCTTACCTTAACATTTGGGTGCGAAGGCCACAAACAACTGGTCACACCTACAAACCTCTTTGGTCCTACAGGTATCCCCACCCCATTGGAATACTCTGGGTAATATACCGGCAGTTGAACATCCTAGTTCAAAGTAAATTCCGAAACAACCTTCAGAAGAAAGAAACTGTTAGTCTGCTGCAGAGCCACCTGGTCTCTGTGGAAAATCAAATATGGTTCCTTACAAATGAGGGTCTGAAGATCTGAAATCCTTCGAGCTGAAGTAATAGCGACTAAAAAGAGCGCAATCCAGGACAAATAGCGCATGTCACAACTTGCTGCTGGCTCAAATGGGGGCAAAACAAGTTTCTCCAAAATACAATTCAGATCCTAGAGGGGAATTTGACTATGGACCAAAGGCTTAAGGTGGAGGATCACCTTAAGAAAGGTTTTGGAAACCTCCAACTGAGTGAGGGTTTTACATCCTGCTTTAGCTCCCAGTTATGAGCCCATGTGACATTGCGGCTGAGACTGTCCGCCAGGACACTGTGGACTCCTTGGGTCCAAAATAGTTACGAGACTAGTTCATAGACCACTCCCCATCTCAACTACTAATGACTTGGTATTAATAAACCAGATAAGCAAATTAGATCTTGCTGACAGAATATTACTTTTAGGAGATTTCAATCTTCCGAATGTAGATTGGAAGCTATCTAAGGGTGCTAATAAAACTGATTATATTTTATGGAAACGTGATCAAGTTGGATTGGAACAAAAAGTAGTGGATAGCACCAGGGGTAACAACATTCTGGATATAATATGAACCAATATAGGAGATTCCCTAGACAAAGTCAGGATTAATTCCCCACTGGGAAATAGTGACCACTCTGTGGTAGAATTTAGGATAAAAGGGACAAATGTACTAACAAAACCTGGGTCCACTACTAAGTTGAACTTTTCTACGGCTGATTTTTCACAGATTGGAAGCAAATTTTACTTATGGGATTGGGCCAATGAATTCATGGGGTGCACGGTTGATGAGATGTGAAGTAAGATTCTTATTAAACTAAAAGAACTTATTGCCAAATATATTCCAAGTCGGTATAGCCAAAAGACTAAAAAAAAAAAAAAAAAGATGCAGCCGGAGTGGATGAACTTTTCTATCAAAAAATTGATTAATCAAAAGAACAGAAAGTTCAAAAAATATAATAGGGACAAAATCCAGCAAAATTATCAGTTGTATAGAGATCTTACTACGAAGATTAAAACCACAATAAAAAAAAGCTAGAGCTAAACAAAAATTATTATTGGCAGCTAGAGTTAAGGACAACAAAAAATCCTTTTATTCTTATATTAATAGCATCAAAAATAATTTGAATATTATAGGTCCATTCACAAATACTGATGGTACATTGGCTTCAGAAAAAGAGATGGCAGATATACAGAACAGATATTTGTGTTCAGTCTTTAATGATACGGCTCTACCAACCAGTAATACTAAACCTCAGTCTAATTTTAGGCAAATGAAAACAGACCCTAAGTATGTTAGGGACAGTCTGTATGAGCTAGATGTTAATAAATCTCCTGGCCCAGACAACCTTCACCCCAGAGTGTTATGGGAGCTGGCTGATCTGTTGGCATTACCCCTCACTAGCTTATTCCAGGTCTCTCTAGACAGAGGAGAAGTCCCCCAAGACTGGAAAGTCACAAATTGTGGTTCCACTGCATAAGAAAGGGCCCAAATCTGTGCCAGCAAATCTTAGGCCAGTCAGTTTGACCTCGATAGTGGGGAAGGTCTTGGAGAGTATTCTAAAGGAGGAGAGTCATGTCTTTCTGGCAAAACATAATTTGACCAATCCCTCCTAACATAGTTTTACCAAGTTAAGGTCCTGTCAGACCAATTTACTCACCTTCTATGAAAAAGTCAACTGTGAGTTAGATAAGGGAAACTCAGTAGATGTGGCCTTTCTGGATTTCGCTAAAGCATTTGACAAACTCCCCCAAGTAGAATTGTTGAATACACTGGCAAAAGCAGGGATCAATTCCTACATTCTAATTTGGATATCTGAATGGCTAAGGGGAAGAAAGCAAAGAGCGACTGTGAAAGGGGCACTATCAGACTGGGCGCCTATTTCTAGTGGGGTTCCTGAGGGGTCAATTTTGGGGCCCTGCCTCTTTAGCATTTATATTTCTAGCCTCGTACTAAAAGATACTAGCATTTGGTTGTTGAAATTTGCTGATGACTGTAGGGTGGGCAGGATAGTGAACGATACAGTTGAGGCTGATTTATTTCAAATGGCTATTAATGAAATTCATAATTGGACAGTGTCTAATAAACTTGAATTGAATATAGCCAAATGAAAGGTAATGCACTTGGGCTCCAGGAATAAAAATTTTGCATACATACATAAAATATACACTATCTATTGCCAGTAAAGAAAAAGAAAATTACAACTGATCTGAAATTTAGTTCCCACTGTAAGGACCAAGTAAAGACAGCAAATCACAATCTTAATAGCATCTTGAGACATATTGCCAGCAGGGATGATAAGGTTTGATGTTCCTATATGGAGCCTTGGTTAGAACTCAATTGGAGTATTGTGCACAAGTGTGGTCACCACAGAATAGGGAAGACATTCTACAAATTGAAGCGGTTCAGAGAAGAGCTACAAGTTCAGTAGCTGGTCTAAAAGGAATTCCCTACTCAGTTAGATTGGAGCATTTAAACCTATACTCACTACATTATAGAAGGTATAGAGGAGACATGTGAATGCTCTATAAATCATGGGTGACACCAAGCTGAGGGAAGATTTAGGGCTTACATTTAAAACAAGTTGGCGTAGTGCAAGGAGACATAACAAACACCTAGTGATGCCTAAATGGAACTCAAATTTGAGAAAAATATTGGTTTACGCAAAGGGTAATTTCCACCTGGAATAACCTTCCTTCATCTATGGTGGAAAGTAAAAATATGGACATTTTTAAGGCTAAGCTGGATATCTTGTGTAGCGATAGAACTGCAAGGTTCTAAAATTTTTGAGATTGGCAAGCGTTATGGACGAAAGTCTAATAGCTTGATACTACCTATGAATCCTATGACTGCTATCGAATGACAGACTGTGCTGAACTGCCCCGTACCACACCCGTAATGCCTCCCTGCAAAGGGGGTACAATTGGGTGCCTCCCTGTTTGTTGATGTACCAGACCACTGCTGTGTTGTCGGTATGGATCAACAGTGTTTCCAGAAGCAAGAGGGATTGGAAAGCTTGGAGAGCGCAGAGCACAGCTCTCATCACCAGAATGTTTATATGCAGATGCTCCTCTAGGGGAGACCATGTCCCCCGAGTTCGATGGTCTCCCAGGTGGGCTCCCCAACCTTGGCCTGAGGGGTCCATCATGAGGGTCATTGAGGGGGGCAGGGGATGGAAGGGAATGCCCAGGGAAAGGTTGGACAGATCCTTCCACCAGAGGAGATCCTTCTTCAAACTGTTGGAGACTAAGACCATGTGGTCCATGTCATCCATGCGTTGATCCCACTGGATCCTGAGGGACCACTAGGTCATCCTCATATGCAGGCTGGCCAAAGGGACTATGGGTATGGCAGCCACCACAAGACCGAACAGGCGGAGGATAGAGCGTGCTGTGATCCAACGGGAGGAGGATATCAACGCAGCTTACTGAATCAGGGTTTCCGCCCTGTCCATAGATAAAAAGGCCCTGCCCTGGACCATATCCAGCACCACTCCAATGAACTGAAGACACTGGGAGGATGAGAGCTGAGACTTGAGATAGTTCACAGTGATGCCAAGTCTGTAGAAGAGGTCCAGGGTGGTGGAAAGAGATTCCATCAGATTGTCCTGTGACGGTGCTGACAACAGCCAGTCATCTAGGTAAGGGAACACATACATCCCCTTGCGGTGCAAGGCCGCATCCATCACCTCCAGGCACTTGGTAAAAACCCAAGATGCCGAAGACAGGTCAAAAGGGAGGGCCTTGAACTGATAATGGTTCTCCTGAAAAGATAATCTCAGGAAACAGTGGTGGGCCGGGAGGACTGGAATGTGCAGGTAAGCATCCTGAATGTCCAGCGAGCACAGCCATTGATTCTGTTGGAGCAGGGGTAAGAGACCCTGGAGGGTTAGCATGTGGAGCCTCTTCTATTCTACAAAGAGGTTGAGCAGACTGAGATCTAAAATGGGTCTCAGGTCTCTCGTCTTTTGGGCACTATGAAGAAGTGGGAGTAATACTCCCTTCCTATCTGCCCTAGCGGAACTCGCTCTATGGCCAAGTTTGTCAATAGAGCTAGGATTTCCTGCTGAATATGGCTTTGATGGCCTCATGGGTAGTGAAACCTTCCCAGCAGATTGCCCGGGGGTCTGTCCAGGAACTCGCTGGAATGCCCTCTTGCGATGAGCTGTAGTACCCAAGCATCTGTGGTTATCACCTTCCACCATTCTAGGTGGAGGACGAACCTTCCCCCACTGGTCCTCTATAAATATGGGAGGAGATGGAGGGGATCCCCTTGAGTCAGAATGCAGAGGGGATGGCCGCTTTGCCTCCTCCGGTGGCCTTTTGGGATTTCACCTGAGGAATCTGGGCATCAGAACCTGTGCCATGATGCTTGCCTTGTTGTTTGCCCTGGTTCTGCCTATTTCACCTCTTCTGGGGGGTGACAAAAAGTCTGCTTGGGTTTTTGGCCCAAGCGAAACATGGAGAGGACATCTTTAAGGGATCTCCTGCTCTCTTGTAGCTCTGTTATTATATCTTTAGCATTGCCCCCAAAAAGGATGGAACCCCTGAAGGGGGCATTCAGCAGGGTGCTTTGAACATCTTGTGCCAATCCAGCAAGACAGAGCCAAGTCAGGCGCCTCAAGAAAACTCCTGTAGCAGTGCAACAGGCCACAGAATGAACAGAGTCATAAGTGGCCCATATGGCATGGCAGCAGGAAGACTTATTAAGTCTTACCTTTTCTAGAAGCCTATTCCAGCGGTCCTCATTCGGTATGGCTTGGAGTTCCTTCTCCAAGTTGGATAAAGCCGACTTCTGGAAGAACACCAAGTTGGCCACATAATTTAGAGAATGAATGCTGCAGGTAGAAGAGGCGTAGACCTTGCAGCCATATTGGTCCATTTATTTGGACTCCTTGTCCGGTGGGGAGGCACTCGGGTGTTTCGGCTGAGCCAACCTATCATGGGCCACTGCAATAACAACAGAGTCGGCTTTGGGTTGGGTAGTCAAATGACAAGCCCCTTCCAGGGTGTGATAGGTCCCATTGGCTTTCTTGGAAACCGCAGAGATGGAGGACGGTTGTTGCTATATGGTTGAAGTTAAGTCCTCATGCGGCCCCGTCCATGGAGGGATGGGGAAGGGGTCTGCACTAGTAAGAGCCAGATGTTCTGTCAGCCTCCTCCTCTTGGGGTCCATCTCCTGGGATGTCCAGCCACAGGCCTGCTGTATGGACCGAAGGAGTTCCGCAAAGGACAGATCCTCCGGTGGAGACTTTGGAGACTCCTTGGGCTGAGGCTCTATAGGGGAATGAGGCTCTGAATGGCCCACAGAGTTGGAGTCCAAATTAGAGTCAGAAGACTCCAATCTGCTGGGCAAATAAGTTACATCTGGGACCGCCTCCATGACCCTAGCTCCAGAGGGTATCCCCATCAGGCACCTGCCCGAATCCCTAGTGGACGTCTGGTCCATAGGAGAAGGGCTCCTTGTAAGTACCCTGCGGGTCAGGGTGGCAGCCATGATCAGTTGGGGTTGGCCCAGCTCCTGCAAACGTTAGGACTTAGCATCCATCCACCAAGCTGGTATAGTCCCTTGGGCTTCCGGCTGAGGTGGCGGGGGGGAGGGGGAGGCAGTGGAGGCTGGTAGCGTGGGTACCTTGTAGAATAAGTGGGGTAGTCAGGGGTCTGGTACCAGTAATGGTATGGGTGGTATCCCTGGTACATGCAGCCCTGGTCCAGCATCGGGTACCCTGGCATCGGCACCTGTGGCAGGTAACCTGGCGATGGCCCTCCTGGTGTCAGGTAGTAAGGGGACTGAGGCGGTTGGTAGCTGGGATAGTTGCCCAAGGAGCCCAACAGAGGAGGGGCAGATGATCCAGGAAGCGGCAGTGCCAAGTGACCACTGGGGACATAAGGGTCCATCAGCAGGCCTGGGATCAGTATAGGGACCCTTGATGGGCCAGGAGCAGGCTCCAGCGATGAAGCAAAAAGTCCCTGGTCCATGTCCAAATCTGTGGGAATTTGAACCAGGGACTGGCCTGGCGTTGGGGGTCAGAAGGCGCCCGATGTCAGATCTGAGAAAGGCGAGGGGGGTAAGGGAACAGAAACTCCCATCAACAGGTCTGCTGGGGAGGCAGAAGTCTCAGCAGGCAGGCCTGATGCAAGAGCGGTCTTCTGGACAGCTACACTCAAGTCCCGAAGTACCGGGGAAAATGAGATGTTGGGCTGGGTCAGTGAGGCCCGGAAGGGAGAACCCTCATGGGACCAAGGGGAACCTGGAAGCTCGCTCTGCACAACATCGGGAACCACAAGAGTATTCGACGGGAGAGCAACCACCAAGCAGACATATGGTGAGCCGGCGACTGACTTATCAGCATCAACCTGGTAGGTGTCGGAGGAGTCAATGTCTAACTTATAGGTTGCAGTCAGGCTGACAACAACCTGGAGGTTGGAGTCTGGCTGGTCGACCGGGGCCGTGCACCCAGTGGGAGAGCTAGAGGGAGAATTATCGGCCAACCTTACTACAGGCCCCAAAGGAAGATCCTCCAGAGAGAAGCCCTCTGACTGCCCACTGATCAAGGCGGGGGGGAGAGGCATCCAATCCACTGGAGCAGATGAAGACCTAGAAAGTGGAGTACTCACCAATGTGGAGGTCCCACCCGATGTGACGTTGGCTGTCTGGTGATGTTGTGTGGAGGGAGAGCAATCCCAATCCCTGCACTTCTCCTTCTTTTTCTTTTTCTTTTTCCCTGGAGTAGGTGAAGACGAGTGTTCCCTCAGCTCTTGGAGCTCTTTTTCCATCGCTGCAAGGCATTGTTTTAGGAGATCAGCATCGCAGGCCTTCTGGCGATGGGCGTGCATGGCCTGGTTAAAGGACTGGCAGATTTTGCAATCTTCCACTCAGTGTTTGGGACCCAGGCAGAAGATGCAGTGGGCGTGATCATCCCTGTGCGGGATCTAAGTGCCGCACTTCAAACAAATTTTCTTTGATCTACGCTAAGACATACAACAACATTAGGAAAAAAGGATATGTAAAAACTTGCTACTAATGCAGAAAAAATGTCAGTTGACTAAAGCTGTTCAACGCAAGGTCCAACGAATTCAGATTGACAGTGGGAAAGAACTGGAGGATGGGCATCGGGACTGCCCCTATATACAGTCACACCAACGTCCCATCATGTGACGCTGAGGGCGGTCCCCCACTATAGATTCCTAGCTAGAAGTTTGTCTTGCGGTCCTGATGCCAGGGGGCACCAGTCCTATATGTGAAGACCTACTGCAGGAACCCTCTCGACGTAAGATCTGTTGTTCTTTAAACCCTTATAATGGAACTCTGTTCCAGAATCCAAAACACAACTCCCTCCCTTAAAGGACATTTCTAAAATGTCTATATGGGCTTCAAAGCACATTACCTTGTGTCGGAGCTAGGCTCCAGGTGTGAAAATGATTTTCCTTCATGTCCTATGCTGGAAGGAAGGGATCGTAAGTGCAGTCGAACCCATGGCCAGTCGATCCCTTCCACTTCCCAGTCCACTGGCCTCGCCCCGAGCTCAGATGTCTTGTGATGTCTAAGCATGGAGAGTGTGGGGGTGCACCTCACAAAAGTCTATGGAGAAGAATTTCAGTACTTTTTCCTATGTGTGTAAGCAAACTTGGAGAAAAATGAAAGCCACCACTCAACTAACTGGGCCCTTAGTGGTTGAAAGGTGCCTTTCATTTTTCCTCCAAGGTTGCTTACACATTTAGAAAAAAAGTACTGAAATTCTTCCCTAGACTTCTAAGGGGTGTGCCCCCATGCTCTCCTGGCTTAGATGTCACAAAATGCCTGAGTGTGGAGATGGTACAGGGCGACCAGGAGGTGAAAGGGATTGGCTGACCATGGGTTCAGCTGCACTTACGATCCCTTCCCTATGGGACACGAAATAAAATAATCATTTTCCCCACAGGGAGCCTAGCACCGACATAAGGTAATGGGCTATAAAGCCCAAAAACAACAGCAACAAAAATATATTGGAAATTTTCTATAAAATACTACCACTCTTAAGTTCCTAGTACTCGTTTATTTCACCAACAACGTGCCTACTCAAACAGGATCAAAGGAACACTGAAAACTAGTGGAATCAAAGATTAGTTGACACTCAAATCCCCTCATTTACAAGTATAACTTACTACAACAGTAGTAGTAATACTATGCAATAAGCTAGTAAGAATCACCAAATGACATTTCCACTAGCAAAACTGGATAAGAAGCATGAGTTCTACCTGAAAGCAGATTTTGCAATCATGTTAATGTTCACTGCCAGTTAATGTCCTGAACAGCATGCAGCTGGAATCCATGGAACGCAGTCCCTACATTTAAAAGTACAGCACTCATTGCAAGCCTGCTCGCTATTCATTTTGCAAAAGAACTCTGTTTTCAGGTTTCCCCAGATAAACCTTTCTTTCTCAATGCAATGACTGAAATCAAGTTTTGCAGCTACTAACCCACAGAACTAGTTTAGTAAATGTTTTATTATTTATAATTTCTGACCAGAAACAGCACATTGCACTGCAATAAAGTGTTTCCTGGTATGTCCGGGATATGGGTTAAATGGACCCATTTTACAGATTGGGGCAATGTTAACCAGCCCAAGATACCAGGGAAATTCCCTCACATCTACAAAAGGTACCAAAAAATTTTCAACTTCCTCCTAGACAACTACCAGAGATGGACAATTGTGGAGGCACCCCATTTTAATGCAGGGTTTTAAATAAGCTCAGAAAAATGATATGCACAAACTACTAATCAATTGTGCCCCTTTGCCAGAACCACTAAAACCCTCCTCCCACCTTTGTCAGTGCCTAACCACCCTCTCCACCCATCTGTCCCCTGTGCCAGAATAGGGTACCTGCCAAAACCCCCACCCATCTCAGCCTCCCCAGCCAGATGTCCCCTTTGCCAAAAACTAAAGGTATGAGTCACCTGCCACAACTCCCCCCCCCAACCATACTGTACATCTCAACCTTTGGCACTGAAATGAGGGACATGGACACTCAAAATGAGGGACAGTGACCATCACAGAGGGACACACCAACAAGGCACTGAAATGAGGGACATGGACATGCAGATACAAGATAACACTATGGAATCACTGTGTTTTTCCTTAGATGTCATAGTTTATTTTGATTTGTAATATTATGAACATGGACTCCACGATGAGAGGCAGCATGGGTTCATGGGGGGGGGGGAGATCATGTCAAACAAATCTGACTGACATCTTTGACTGTGTCACTAAGACAGTAGACAGGGGCCAAGTGGTAGACATACTCTATCTTGATTTCAGCAAGGCCTTTGACTCTGTGCCCCACAAAAGGTTGATCAGGAAGTTGGTGGATGTTGGAGTTGGGGAAAAGATGGACAGATGGGTGGAAAACTGGCTGAGGGACAGAACCCAGAGGGTGGTGGTGGGGGGAGAGTTATCTGGCACCAGAGAGGTAACCAGTGGGGTCTCACAGGGCTCTGTGCTGGGACCAGTGTTGTTCAATGTCTTTATCAATGACATTGGGGATGGCATTAAAGGCAAAATGTGCCTATTCGAAGATGACACCAAGCTCTGTGGGAAAGTGGACACAGTTGAAGGGATACGGGAACTACAGGAAGATCTGGAAAAGCTGGGGAGGTGGTCCAGGATCTGGCAGCTTGGCTTCAATGCCAAAAAAATGCAAAGTTATGCATATTGGAGCCAAGAATCCCAGGACAGAATATTACCTGGGTGGAGTCAGAGTATCTGCATCAGAGGAGGAGAAGGACCTGCGAGTGATGATCACTAGTGACATGAAACACTCCACGCAGTGCAAGAAAGCAGCAGCAAAGGCAAACAAGATGCTGGGATGCATAGCTAGGGGGATAAGTAGTAGGAGAGAGGAGGTTATACTGCCCTTGTACTGGTCACTGGTAAAGCCGCATCTAGAGTATGGAGTTCAGTACTGGTGCCCACACCTCAAAAAGGACATTAAACTGCTGGAGAAGGTACAGAGGAGGGCTACAAAGATGATAGCCAGTCAGCAGGGCAAGGCATATGAGGAGAGGTTGAGGGCACTGAACATGTACTCCCTGGAAGACAGGAGAAAGAAAGAGGGGACATGATTGGGGCATTCAAGTACTTGAAAGGGATAAATAAGGTTGATAAGGAGAGTCTCTTTAAGCTGAGTGGCAACCATATCACAAGGGGGCACAGTCTTAAGCTAGAGGGGAGAGGTTTAGGAGGCAGGTCAGGAAGCATTTCTTCACAGAGAGGGTGGTGGACACTTGGAACGCGCTGCCGGAAGAGGTCATCTCGTTGAAGACAGTGGGCAGCTTTAAGAGAGTCTGGGATAGGCAAAGGGGGAAGGTAAGAATCATGGGTAAGGAGGATGGGAGGAGTGGGGAAGGAGGGCAGGGACATTAGCTCAAGCTGTGGACCCCGCAATACGAGCAGACTTGATAGACCAAATGGTCTTCTTCTGCTGGCTTCTTCGTATGTATGTTCATATGTTCGTATGAAATATTGCTTTAAATGCTGAATTTGCAGCAGTTGTGGGCTGCATCATTTCCAAGAGGGAGAAATTAATTTTATGGGGTAAAATGAGGGATACTCCCATAATCAGGGACATCTGAGAGGAATGATCGACACAAAAGTGAAAGGGCCCCACAGACCGATAGTGGTGCTAGCAGGGTTGGATATCTTGAAGAGGAGCATGATTGAAGAAACAGTATAAAAACAGAAGGAAAGAAGGGTCCTCTGCTACCATCCTCTGATGGTTGCTTCTTGCAATAGGCTCTTCTCATACAGGCATGAAAAGTACATTAACAGCAAGCTTAAGATTTTTACATACCTGGCAGTCTAGTGGCTGATGCTGAAGACACCGGTGGTCCATTTCCATGCCCGCCTGCCTGCTCACTCGCTGTCCTGCCATGTCATTGGACTACCACATCCACTGGTATGCCTTGCCATGCGCTTGCTGACTGCTTCCTCATGTTCTTAGTTCCAGCAGGCACTACACGGGACCACACATTGAAACAGTGGGAGTGGGTGTGGGGGGAACCACAGAAAAATGGATAGCACTTTTTTTCGATCCAGGCTCAATTTGACTAGCGCAACCAGATGGTTTACATCGCAAACTGTAATGCGACACCAGCTATTTAAAACCCAGTAATGTATTCTCTAAAGGAAGGCACCTCAAAAGTGCAATGTCCCCTGTGCTGCACTACTGTGTCTGTATTGGGCCATTGCCCATGTTCTTGGTATGGGTCTAGAAGCCACAACCATCCGATCTTCTGGACTAGAGGCAAGAATGCAATCTACTGTGCCACTAATACTGCTACAGACATTCTCACTAGCACAACTGATCTACTTAGTAAAATGTTACTTCCTCCAGTACCAGCCTGTAGGGCTTGTTGAAAGACAATTTCACTAGCCTAATATGAAACCTACCATCAGTTGGTCAATGAGCTGATTCAAATTTTTAACCCTGAATTCTGATACAAAATGTGAAGTATAAAATGTAGGAAAAACACTATATATTCTACCCTAACGCCCATCCTAAATAAAAACTGTATAAAAAAAGCATTGTTTGTTATTGTATTGTTATTTATTATTTGTAAACATGGGTGTATCAAAACCCTACTTCCCAGGTGGTTATAACCTGGTCACATCATGATGGCATAATGAAGCATTTTCATTTAATACAGAGGCCCCTGGGCTCCAATTAATTATGCAAATAAATCTCAGACATCTGTGTAAAACTTACCTATAAAACCACACCCCTACAACCACCACAAAAAGCAAAATGAGAAGAAAGAACACCAAACCAAAATGGCCAACTTACTTCAGATTAAACCAGAAGACACAAAACCGAAAATGTGATCCAAGTAAAGATGAGCCACCTGCAAAAAGGCCAAGAATAGAAAAAAAGCACCATGCGAGAAGAACTAACAAGTATTTAGTTATTTTATTTATTGAAATGTTTCACCAGGAAGGCACACTGAACAACAAGTTGCTCGTTTCCCGGTGCGACCTGGGGGGGTAGGGGAACATGGGGATTGAGTACAGAGAATTGATACAAAAAACTCCAAATATACAAATGAGTACATACAACAATAATGCATGAGGACTATAAAGAGAACAAGGACTGAATGGAAGTTACTTTTTTTAACTAAAAACAAGGGGATTGACTACTCAGATAGTTACAGAACACAAAATGCAACAGTTGATGCAAGCAGCTAGAAAGCACGTAGCCAGTGAAGGTAAACAATGACTGACGGGAGACAAATAGTTGAACTAAGACAAGCTAGTAAGCAGAGTGCAGTCAGTGCAAATTATTATGTTACAACAATAGTGCAATTAAACTACAAGTGCTATTGGGAGTTTGGGGCTGACAGTGATTGATGAGGAGTAATAGAGCAGGGGAGGGAGTGGGAGGGAAGATAAAAGGAAGAGAGGTATACCATGGATCTGGTCCCTCCAGGATACTGAGAACCCTGCCAGGGGATGATCCAGCCAATGGTAAAGGAGGGAATGTAGGAAAAAGGAAGAGGGAGCAATGGGGAGCAGGAAAGAAGGGTTGGTTGGGAGAAATAGGAAAGAGGTGGAGTGACAGGAGAGGTGCGGGTGAAAAAAAAACCAGAGCAGAATTATTGAAGGAAGGTTAAGGTGGATTATAGCAGGAGTAGCTAGGAGAGAGGTAGTTATTGATTAAGGCCGATTAAGGGGTAATGTGAGGAAGTTTCTTCACAGAAAGGGTGCTGGATGCATGGAATGGCCTACCTCAGGAAGTGGTGGATATAAGTAGAGTGCAGGGCTTCAAACAGGCATGGGATAGGTATAAAGGAGCAATACAGATCAGTATGAATAGATAGGCCATTGACAGAGTACAGGCCAAAAGCACATTCATAAGGTAGAAAAAATGGGCAGACTGGATGGGCCTTGTGGTCCTTATCTACTGTCAACTTCTATGTTTCTACGTGTAGGGCAGATCTGAGGGAGGTGGCAGAAGAGGAGTGGCATATTTGTGGCGTTAGGGAGTTCCAGGCTTTGGAGAATCTGTAAGAGAAGACCGACTGTCCAATGCATGTGGAGTGACGTGGGACCACCAGAGTTAGAGTAACAGAAGATCTGAAGTAAAGAATTCAACACTACTGAAAGAAACAAAAATGAAACAAACACCCAAAAAGTCACAAAATGGATGCTAGTAGCTTTTACTGACTGGCTAAAACAGAAAAACCTGACCATAATCCTTAAAACAATTCCAAATTGCAATTTAAATAACCTATTAAAATAATGTTATGCCAATGTGAGAAAAGCAGAGGTAAATAATACAGTTTATAACGCTGCACCAGCATCAGAACATCATCAAACTGCTACTTGTACAGCTCTGAAATCGGAAGGCAGGAAAATATAGTGACCGAAGCAGAATTCAAAACCACTAATAATGTCTTCATGTCAATAGTCCCAGACTACCACAAAATCAGGCCAAGACACCACACACCATGGCCCCAGAATTACCAGGACTGACCTTCACAAATTTAAACTCACCAGCATTTTCTCCAGATACAGCCGCTGGGTTAGCGAGAAATATTTGGTTAGCTATACATTCAACCTCAACTTGAACAGAAGAGGCAGTGATGGATAACAAGATCTAAAACCAGATTTGTTTCAAATAAAAACAGATGAACACAGAAATATATATGTGCCTCTAACATTTAACAGCATCCACAATCACGAAGCTTACAATAAATATACCACAGAGGAACATGGAGGGGTTACATGCAGCATTACTGGAGACCCACTGTGCCCAGTACAATTTTTACCAAAATAAATAAGCAAAATACCTGACAATGTAAAGCATTTCTACCTGCACCCCTGCAGAACAGACCAATTATTAATGGACAGACTGAAAAAATGGCAGCCACAAACTCATGGGGGAAAAACACAGGCTACTGACCTGTAACTGTAGTTCTAGAGGTGATATACAGTTCATATCCACACTCTGGCAGTTCCACTGGAAGAACTGATTCATGGCATGTCTTCAAGCTAAGCTCCTCCCCCAACCCAGGCAGTATATCCTCCAGCTCTGCCCCTTGATATCAGCTCTTTCTATGCTGGAAGCAGGAATTCGGGTGCCACATTGCCAGGGTAGACTGGGTGGGTGCAAACTGTATACAATCCCTAGAACTACAGTTATAGGTGAGTAGCCTGTATTTCTTAGGGTGTGGATACAGTTTACTATCCACTCTCTGGCAGACTCCTAGCAGTTCTCCGAGAGGAGGGGAAAGGCGCACACTACTATTTAGCGAACAGAGACTGTAGACAGAAATCCCCAAAGCAGCATACTGACATGACTCTAGGCCGATGCTATAGTGAGAAATAAAGGTGTGGGCTTCCCTCCAGGTAGAAGCCCTACAGATTTCCTGTATTGGGATGACTCTGGAGGCAGCCACTGAGGAAGCTGTATGTCTGGTGGAATGAGCCCCAAGCCCTTTGTGAGGCTCCCTACCAGCCATCCTACAGCAGAGGTCGATGCAGGATGTTATGCACCTGCCAAGCATCTATTTTGTTGCCAGTCTGCCAGGCGCGGCCTTCGCATATGCCACAAACAGCTGGCGAGCCTCACCCCATACTCCAGCCAGATGAGTTCCCTATAATAAGAGAGCAGCCTCCACAGGTCCAGGGTATAAAGCCTGCAATCAGCCTCCAAGGTCAGGTTAGTAGAGTGCATCTATAAGTTAATCACCTGTTTAAGGTGAAACTCTTGACACAATCTACAGGAGGAATTTGGGGTGGGGGGTGAAAGACGACCTTGTCCTTGTGCAAGACCAGGTAAGAAGAATCCACTGAAAGCAACTGAAGCTCTCTAATCTTTCTGGCTGATAAAATGGCCAACAAGAAGGCTGTCTTTCACAACAGGTGAGACATCACACACCTGTGAATAGGCTCAAATGGCTTGCCCATGAGCATGACCAGCCCCAGCAGTAAGGCCCATGGTGGTGGTGGTGCTTCACACACCAGAGGGGACAGGTGGTCAAGGCCCTGAAAAAAGTGCCTGATCACCTTCTCATGGGCCACTTTTGGCATACCAGCCCACGCCTGGTATGCAGAGATGGCTGCCAGGTGCTCCTTGAGGGTTGTCGCTTATGGTCCCAACTGAGAGACAGACCAGAGGTACTCCAGGATGCTTGCCACAGAGCAGGCAAAGGGATCTAGCTCCTTGCCCTGACACCAAATGGAAAACCTCTTCCATTTGAATGTGTAGCACCGGCGAACAGACTCTTTCCAGGAGACCTCCACAGCATGGAGCACAGCTTCTGAAAGATCCAAGGACTAGAACTCTAGAGACTCGAGAATGAGGCTGTGAGGTGCAGGGATTGAAGGTCTGGGTGCAGAACCTTCCCTTGTTATCTGCTCAGCAGGTTCTGGCAAAGAGATAACTGCCATTGAGGCCTGCTGCTGAGGTTTAGGAGATCCGCGGACCAGAACTGTCTGGGCTAGTCTAGAGCTAGTAGGATCATCTGAGCCTTGCCCTTCCAGGCCTTGACCACCACCTTGTGGATCAAGGGGGAAAGGAGGAAAGGCATACATGAGGCCTGGGGTCTAGGGTCTCGCAAAGGCATCCCCTAACAGTCCCAGACTGTGGCGAGCGTGCATAAAACAGTCTCAGCTTTCTGTCCTCCCAGGAGGCAAGCAGATTCACCAGCGGGATGCTCGACCAATAGAACAGGTGACTTACCACCTCTCCTGATGCAGGGAAGACTTATGCAGGAACCTCTCATGCAATGTCTTTCTAACCTGGCTGAGAGCATCTGCCAACTGATTATTCACTCATGTGACATGGATCACCAGGAACTCTGCACCCAGGCAACACATGATGGTGTAGATGCAGAGAACCCAGGCACAGTGAGGATGTCTTGACCTGAGGCTTATATCCCTCACCATAGATGAAATAGTGGCACCCCTCACAAAAATAATCACTCCTTAACAACTGGCTGATTTCCCAAACTCTGGAAATCTGCAGCGGTTACCCCAGTCTTCAAAAATGGTGACAAGACACTCCACTCAAATTATAGGCCAAGCTCCATACTTCCCCCAGTGTCCAAGGCATTAGAAAGAATAATTTACGATCAGATGGTTGATCACCTAGGTAAATATCAACTCCAATGTAGGAAGCAGCATGGATTTAGGAAATGGCACCACGACCGCACTGGTGGAGTTTACAGGGTTCATCCATGACTCCCTAGATCGAGGACACTTACTAGGAGCTACCTTTACTGACCTCATTAAGGCCTTCGATACAGTAAACCACAAACTCCTGCTAGCCCAATTATGCACTGCTACGGTATCCGAGACATCAATGGGTTAGTTCAGAAGCTACCTTTCTGACCGGGTTCAACAACTGAAAATAGGCAACATCATTTCCACTACACTAAATGTGGCTACAGGGGTGCCACAGGGTTCTATCCTTGGCCCACTCTTGTTCAGTCTCTTCCTAAATCGCCTCCCACTAGTTTGCCAAGACCGCATTCTCCTATATGCGGATGATGTCATAATTTTCTCCAGCCATTCGGACACTAGAGCTCTTGAACAAAGCATCCAAAATACCTTCACACTAGCTGAGGACTAGTTCATAAGCTTGCGATTACTGCTCTGTTATAAGAAAATGAAAACTATGTTGTTCACCTCTACAAACAGCAGATTCAAAGCGTCCAAACTGGTCATCTGAAACAAACAAGGTGATATCCTAGACATGGTTAATAACTTCAAGTACCTAGAGGTCACACTGGACAGTGCTCTTTCGTACTCATTCCACATCGACCAAGTTGCTAAACCAGCAAGCAGAAAGTTAGGGCAACTGTACAGGCATAGGCACTGCCGTACAGAAGACACTCTAAGACACGCCTTAACAAGCTCAGTTTTCTCTGTGGTCAACTACAGTCTTGTTATACACAGTGTGGCCTCAACTACGGCCCTAAAGAGAATCACCATTACTCTCAATAAAGCCTGTAGGCTATTCCTGGGTGTTCCTCACCTTACCCATATGTGCGACCTATACTCCGGTACGGGTTGGCTTGACCTGGATAACAGAATTAGTTACCAGCTCAGTCTCCTGGTTAAAAAAGGCTACCCTTGGCATGACCCTCCAATGGGGTCCAGAACACGATTACATCTTCTGCACCATCTCATCCGACACAAGAAACACTGACTACTTCAAGGTGCCATTCCGCCACACCACCTTAGGCCATAGGTCTTTTGTACACCGAGCCCCTTACCTGCTAAACTCCCTTCCCAGTGGACTAACTGCTGAATCCAGAATTGGGCCTTTCAAGTCGATGCTCCACACCCACCTTACTAGCCACATGAGGTGCACCTGCCCTTTATAACTCCAGTTTCCTGTTTTCCACCAAGGGCCTACGGTCATCCCCCTGCACTTCTTACCTACCTAGTGCCCACTGTACTTATCTCTGTCCAATTAGATGCCATTACCTACCGCAGATACCTACCTACTACTTCATCCTCCTCCCTGTCTCTGTTACCTGCCCTCGCTTTGTCTACCATCATCCCCCTCTCCTCATCCCCTCTCCTCCATAATCCCCTCTCCTCCATAATCCCCTCTCCTCCATTATCCCCATCTCCTCCTTATCGTCCATCTCCCCATACTCCCTACCCCATCTCCCTCCATTGCACCTGCTTCATCCCCTACTCTGGTCCTAAACTTTCTTCTCCCCTACTACCCCCAACTACCTCCACCTTGACAATGGGCCTTGGTCCTGCCTGGTCCCCACTCCCCCCACCCCACTGCCTATTACCTTCCACTGGAGGTCCCTCCGCCTCCTGTGTAGTGAAACAATCTTCTTTGATTTTCTGTATAACCATTTACAACCTAAAGCCATGTCTGAATCTCATCATGCTTGAACCAACTATGTCACTTGTTGTGTAACTATGATGGTAACCTGTACGTAACCAAGTGTTTACCTGAATCTCATATTCACATTTGTACCACCAATGAAACTTGATATATAACCCTTGTATGTAACCTGTATGTACCTATTGATTGCTTACTGTTTGATGTGGAACCTTCGCAAATGAGCTCCCAGCTCAAAGTCTATAATCTGAGACTTGAATAAATAAATAAATAAAAATAAACCTCCTGACACAGAGGAAGGGAGGGAGTTCTGCCCTGCCTGTTGAGGCAAAACATGGTTATGATACTGTCCCTCTGAACCTGCACCACCTGATCACTAAGCAGAGGAGCAAATTCCATGAGACCCAGCCACACTGCATGGAGCTCCAGCAGGCTAATGTGGTGGTGGGATTTCCTAGGTGACCAGAACCTATGGGCCCTGTGGTCTCTCAGGTGCGCTCCCCACTCAACCAGATAAATGTCCTTTGTAAGCGTAACAGCTCTGGATGGACAAATGCGATTCCTTCCTCCAGATGGTGAAGGACCAGCCACCGCTGGATAGCTTCCACATCAGCTGGGTCACTAAGACCAGATGATACAGGTGACCTAGGCACTGGGATCACTGGCAGTCCAGCTCCCACTGCAGGTGGCGCATACACCAGCATGCCCAATGGACCATGCTAATGGTGGATGCCATGTACCCTAGAAGAAGCAGGAAAGCCCTGGCAGGGTGTCAGCATCTAGCCTGAAATAATCGGGAAAGGATGTAAGGTTCTCAGCCCAGTCCACTGGGAGACTGTCCTTGGCCTGCGGAGAGTCTGGCTCTGCCCCACTGAACTTGATGGCCTAAGAGGGATCAGTTTGGACTTGTCTGGGTTTACCAACAGGCCCATGTCTCTGCAGATCTGGAGAGCCAGATCTCTGGACCATTGTAAGTCCTTTCTTGGACAACCTGGCAATCAGCCAGTAGTCCAGGCAGGGATACGCCCTGACACCCTTACACCGCAAGAAGGCTGCCACCACTGCCATTTACTTGGTGAAAACCCTGGACACTGAAGAGAGACTGAAGGGCATGATCTGGAATGGATACAGAACCTCACCATCTGCATGGAACTGAAGGTACCACCAGTGGGATGGACAGATTAGGATGTGGGAGAATGCATCCTGGAGATCCAGGCAGCAGAACCACATATCCTTCTCCAGGGATCCAGGGATGGTATAATCTTGCTCAGAGTGACTATCCTGAACTTGTGCTTTTGCATAAACTGGTTCAGATCATGCAGCTCTAGTAAGAGGTGCTGTTCCCCCCATCCACTCCAGGACCAGGCAGGACCTGGACATATACCCCTGACTTGCCAAGGTGTCTGGTACATGGGCTACAAAAACATACAAATTGACAGCAGATAAGGACCGCTTGGCCCACCTAGTCTGCCCATTTCCCCCTACCTAATGCATAGGCTTCAGATCCTAGTTAACCAACAGCTTGCTTCCTCCTACCCCCCACTAGAATTGCCTTATGTCAGTCCCATGCATTCGTGAATTCCCCCACTGTTTTTGACTCCACTACCTCCTCAGGAAGGCTGTTCCATGCATCCACAACCCTCTCCATGAAAAAAATACTTCCTCACATTACCTCTGAGCCGTGCTCCCTTTTCTTGCACATCTCTTTTTCTGAAAGATGTTACCGCCTTGGACTCTGTTGATTCCCTTGATGTACTTGAAAGTTTCTATCATGTTCCCCTTTTCCCTCCTCTCCTCGAGTGTATACATATTAAGCTTCTTTAATCTCTCTTCGTATGTCTTCTGGTGCACACCCTGCACCATTTTAGTTGGCCTCCTCTGGACAGCCTCCATCCTCTCTATGTCCTTGCAGAGATGGTGTCTCTAGAACTGGACGCAGAACTCAAGATGGGGTCTCACCAACTGTTTGTATAGAGGGATAACAACTTCCTATTTTCTACTGGTGATGTCTCTCCCTATACATCCCAGTATCCCATCAGCCCTCCTTACTGCCTTCATACATTGCTTGCCCACCATAAGGTCGTCTGATACAATTGCCCCCAGCTCCCTTTCCATTTCTGTTGTTGTTATCTCACCCCCCATTATGTACTCTTTCCCTGGATTTTTGTTTCCCAGGTGCATTACTTTGCACTTCTTTCCATTGAATCTAAGCTGCCATATATTTGACCATGCCTCCAACTTTGCCAAGTCCCTTTGCATCCTCTCCACCCCACCTTTTGTATCAACCCTGTTGCAGATCTTTGTGTCGTCTGCAAAGAAACATATTTTTCTTTCCAGTCCCTCTGCAATGTCACTTATAAAGACATTAAAGAGGACCAGTCCCAGTACTGAACCCTGTGGTACCCCACTAGTAGCCCCCCTTTCTTCAGAGTAAACTCTGTTTACTATTACCCTCTGTATCCTGTTGTCCAGCCAATTTTTTACCCAGGCTACCATCTTAGGATCCACTCCCAGGCTGGCTAACTTGTATATTAATATTTTGTGTGGGACTGTGTCAAATGCCTTGTTAAAGTCTAGCCAGGCCATGTCCACAGCCCCTCCCTAGTCTACTACATTGGTTACCCAGTCAAAGAAATCTATTAGATTTGTCTGACATGACCTTCCTGTTGTGAACCCATGGTGCCTTGGGTCCTGTGCCCCACTGGTCTCTAGGAACTCAACAATTCTTTCCTTTAGAACTGATTCCATCATTTTCCCTACCACTAAGGTCAAACTACCAGGTCTGTAGTTTTCTGCCTCTGGCTATGGCTCCTCTGGCCTGGAACGGAGCAATGTCCTCCCTTAGGGCAGACAAGGTGTCCTGCAACACCGAGGACTCCCAAGGTGTGTGGTGTTGGAAAGGCCGAAGAGCCTCAAAGTTGAGAGGCAACCCTCTGCTCACCACCTCATGCACCTACTTGTCTGAGGTAAGGACAAATCAATGTGGTCAGAAGTGGTGTAACCGACCCCCCACACAATGGGAGCAGAGTCTAGATCTGGACATGCATGAGGATGACACCTGCCAAACCATCAGTGGGCAGTTCTGCAGAGGGCTCAGGCCACTGGGGCTGGAAAGGCACCACTACCCCACCTCTTTTTGGCCCCTGGCCACTGAACTTGGGCTTGGGGTGCCAGACTTCTTATTGCCCCTGCTGGGGCTACTGCCTAGGGTGCTGTGGCTGAAAGGACTGGTACGTCTTCCTTTTAGGCTTTAGAGCCTTAGGATCCTTCTGGAACAAAGCCATTGAATCCAATGTGGCACTGAACTTCTCTGTTTTGGTGAGGTGTCCCTCCACCCCAAGGTCAAAGGGGTCGGTGACCAAGAAAGGGCCATCGGTTAGCTTATGCTGAGTATCCATCTTAAAGGTGGCGAGCTCAGCCAGGTACTATGATGCATTATGATGGCTGTTGCCATGGCACGGGCACAGGAGGCACCCATGTCCAAGGCCATCTGGAGCCGGTGTTTAGCCAGTGCTTGACCCTGGTCCTTGACCAACTTCATCAGTGACTGCTTGCCGGCAGGGAGGTGAAGGAAAATTTCATCCATCACTCCCAAAAGGGAGTGACTAAAGCTGGCGATTAGGACAGCACAGCTGGACTGATGCAGACCCAGAGAGGTGGCACTGAAGACCTTCTCAACCACATGGTAAATCTTTTTAGATTCATTATCAGGAGGCTTGTCCACATCCTTTTGACCTCCAGACTTCTGGAAGGCTGAGTCCGAGACTAGAACCTCGGCAGAGGGGTGGTCTGAGAACTCCAAAAGGGACCCTGGCGGAACCACATACTTTCAGACCATATGGGTGGAGGGTGCTGGGCAGGATGCTGGATGCTGCCATAGCTCCAGGGTCAGTCCCAAGATGGCCTCAGCTATGGGAAAGGCAACCCCAGGGGAATCGTCTTTGTCCAGGATATCTGTAAAGGGGCATTAAGCCCTCTTCTGGACTGGCTCCAAGAACACATTCATGAACTCTGACATAAGGCAAAGGAGAGCCCTGAATGACACTGGCCCATGGTTGATGCACAGTTCCTCCATCAAAGCCCAGTCAAATGTATGGGTACTCAACAGCATGGACAAGCCGTCCAAGTCATTCAAGGACTTCTCAAAAAAAGGCCCTCAACCATTTGCCACTGTGGACCACCTGAGTGTCATCCAACTGGGTGATTTCCACCAACAGCTGATCTGGCAAGCCGGATGCAGCATGCGGGTTCTTAGTTTGATCTCCCACCAAGGCTGCAGTTTAGGCGGCTCCACCTGCAAGTGTGGAGAGGCAGAAGTTAGGGACATCTGTCAAGGGTGGACCAGCATGGGCTTCATTAGCAGTTGCGAGGTGACCACAGATTCAGGAGGCTGAGCCCTACCCCACCCTTCAATGGTCCACTGCTGCCAGAGGATCACCTTGTAACACATTCACATTCTGCCCAAGGACAAGGAGGATGAAGAGCATCAGTAGCACTGCCTCCTGATTGAGCAAGATTAACATCGTGAAGAATGCCTTGACCATCAATCCAGGGGCCGACATTGAAGAGAAGCTTCTGAGGCTTGCTGTAGACCAGGACTGGCAGTAAAGCCTAGAGTTTAAAGTAATGAGCTGTGAATGCACTTGATACATTCAGCAGACAGACCTGGCTTTGATTCCCACAATCTCCACTTGCATACTGTGTGACTCTGAGCAAGTCACTTAACCTCCCCAGTACTCCCAGGTCACCCCTGAGAGCAGGCAGCTGTGCCTAGTGGACCTTACCTGGTTAACAAAGAATAAAATAAAACAAACAAATAAATCAATCAATCATGCCAAGACATGTTTACTAGCATCAGCTTAGGCAGCAAGACCACCGGTGGAGGCCAGTTCCAAGTAGAACCGGTTGGGGATGCTAACCAGTCCATGGCCTCCTGGGTGAAGAGTGGGAGAACCAGGGTCTAGGAGATTGAGATATCATTGATCTCCTCCAACAACTGGTTGATAGGATGAAGAAAAAATCAACAGCCTGCTCAAATGATGTTGAAGTCAACAAGTTCAACAGGGCTACCCAAGAGCTATCCAGCAACACCTCTACTGAAGAAAGCTTGACTGCAGTTGAGCAATCAGGGGAGTCGAGGGAATGGGAAGACCTCAATCTCTACCAATTCCACAACTGGTGCAGACAGTGCCTGTGCTTTATCTTGTAGTGAGCAGGGCTTTCTTCCAAGGTCTGGAGGGCCTGGCACATGTTCCGGAACCTGTCTGAGAAGAACCCTTCAATGCTGGCCCCAGCCGGGCGCAGCACCAAATGCCAACTTAGTACTCACCACGGCAGTCACCCCCTCCTCTTCCAAAGCTGCCAGTTGAGCTGCTGACCCATCCACAGCCAAGATCTTCTTGAGGTTTTTAGGTTTAGGGTTTCTGCTGGATGGTTGACTTAAGAGAAGCCTGGCCACGTGGTCTTCTAACGACACTGAAAGCATCACTTGACAGGCCACAGCCAGCCATGTTATGCAGTGATCCAAGACAACAGATGCAGGACATGTGGGGGAAGACATTCGACATCTTCTGTCGACACATGACGTAGAACATGAAGCCGCGGGACAGTTCAGTTTCCATCTTCTCACTGAGCGAGGCACAGCCTGAGTGAAGGAGCATTTTTGATCAAGGATGCAAATCTCAAAAAGGTTTTTTTAAGAAAACTGCCAAAGTGCAAAAGGTAAGCCTCTAACGCTGCAGAGCCGTGAAGGAGGAGACCTGTCCCTTCCTGCAGAAAGAGAGATCTGACACCACAGGGTGGAGCCGGAGGACATACTGCCCAAGCTTAAAGACATGACAAATCAGTACTTCCAGTGGACCTGCCAGAATGTGGATAGTGAACTGTATCCACGCCCATAGAAGAAAATGTGACTTATTATAGTGGCGGTGTTTCTTCTCAGAGATCCCTCATTATGTTTACACTTAAGTATCATCTTCCTTGGTGAGAGTGATGCCCCGAGATAGAACCTTATGCTAATGAAAACACTTAGAATGACGGTTCAAACTTTGCACTGTGGTCATACTTCAATCTAGGCTCCAATGGCAGATTTGTTTTCATAGCTAGAGGGAGCTGTGACTACTAAAGCTATCTAAATGGCCACAAAAATTTCTAAAATTTTTAAAAAGAAATTTGGAGACTTAAAGCGATGTTACTGCTCTTATGGCAGCCTGAAATTAGAGCTCCATCTCAACTCGCCAAATCTAACTCCATCCTGGTGAAAGAACCATTCCACCTTCTTGCCATATGCTTGATAGCTGAGGTGATTATGACAACATGACAATGACTAAAGGAATTTTCAGATTATGACAGCCCAAAGGTGCTGAAATCAACATTAACAGAGCAGCCACAAGGTCAGAGTGGCTCCCTGTCATGAGCAAACCCAGTTTCACCATCCACCAGTGATACTGAGGGGAAGAAAATGTTACTATCACCTCCAAAAAAGCTATGCTCACAGCCCTGGAATACAGGGAAAATGCTGTGCAGACTTGAATCCATGCTGGCAGATGACCAAAGTGATCTCCAGGTAGTAGAAAAGAGAATCGACCAAGAGAGGCCAGTTTGACTGAGTATACTCAGACCACTGATGTACACAACTCTGCTTTATTGGCACTGCACCATTAAGAATAAGGACCAAAATGCAAAATGGAAGCTTTGGAAAATAGACATAGGTGAAACAATATTCACCTCCATGGACTGCCAGGAAAAAAGTAAAATCCAGGGACATGCTGGTTTTCAGGGAGGAGCTTTTACAAGAGATACTGGGCCTCCCGAATGACAAACCCCTCAATCTCATACGTACACACAATGTAAATGGCTCTTGGCACCCCCAAAAGATACTAATGCTCGCACTCCTTCCATATTAATGGCACTTTTGATCTACAGAGTAAAAGACACTGTGTTGAAATAAGCTTTGGCTAAGAAGAAGGTTTACTTTGGGGACGATACCTCTCAAGTGTCCCTCATTATGAGGGACATCCCTCATTTTGCCCCTTAAAATTGCTCTGTCCCTCATGGAAAAGGTGCTGCCCACACAAAGAATGTGCTGTAAATTCAGACTTTAAAGCAGAAACTCTTAGTATTCTAAAATACTAAATCCAAAACAAACTTTGTACAAGTAAACACTATGGTTTTCAATGTGTTCTGAGCTTGCATCTCAATGTCTGAGGATGTGTCCCTCATTCTGAGGGTCTGTATTCCTCATTGTCCATCATTTTGAGTGTCCAAAAATGTCCTTGTCCCTCATTTCAGTGACAACAGGTTGAGAGGTATGTTGGGGACCATCGAGTTTTCTTGAAAGGTGATTTTTCACCCTCAAAATAAAATGCCACTGTCAGGTATTAATGGTGCAGAGAGTTCTTAAACAAAAAGGAATTAGGGCTTTTCGAGAGTACCCAACCCGTCTGAAAGTAATAACTTCTGAAGGAATAAAGTGATTGTCAGATGTTACTGAATTTTTAGCAGCCTAAGACATTCTCCTGCATGAAAGGAGGGCTTGGCAACAGCAACAAACTCACAGACCAGCCACCAACGCACCCCTGGCATCTAGGACCTCGTCAAGTGCAATGCTAAAAAGCTGACTTCCAGCTCAACCCCCTTTCCCCTCTAGCTTCCACTGAAATAGAATCACTGTTAAACCCTCAACATTTACTTACTTAGTTTTCATTTACCAGGTAGGGTGCGCTGGACAAACATTTGCCAATTTTCAGGCATGACCTGGGAGAGTACAAACCAACAGACAATACTGTGCCTAAACAATCACTTTAGTAATGCAGATCATGATGATCGATACAGAACAATATAATGCATAACAATAACTGAGACAATACAGAGCATGACAATCCAAGGAACAGATGTAATAATACATTCATTAGCTGGAACATTTTAAATTTTAGAGTCATAATCTAAAGTACAATCAACATATCAGGATTTCAAAGTGACAAGTGCAAGGAAACATTTTTTTACATTCGCAAGAGTTTACAGCAATTAGGGGCTAAAAACAGGAGCAACTAGCCAGCTGTTGTAGATGGGTGCGGAACATTGGTAATTAACATTTGAGGAATGGACTAGGGTTTTTGGATGCAAGCACGTCCATTTGAAGGACTGCTACAATTTTAACTGAAGAAGGAATGAAAGGGAGATGGAGTTTTGTTTATTTGATTCATCTACCACTTATACAGGATTGGAGACTTGTTTTACACTCGACAACAGTCGGGTGAAGGAGGTAGGAGCCCGGTGACCGGCAGCCAGATAACAATTCAGAATACTTTTCTGCTAGAGTGAGTCAAGACTTGTTGACTGGGGAAGGGGGTTGGGGGTCTGCCACTGTTGTGAGCCTCTAAAATGGGGAGGGTGCTCTGCTCTGAGTGTGCAAGGTTTACCATTTTAAAAGTAGGCAAGTGTTAAATGGGACAGAGGTAGTCCCTCCAGAGATAAGCTGCCTTAGAAAACACAGAGGATCAGGTGGCAGATGGGTAACCAGCTGTAGACCAGGTAATGTGGAGCTTGGCCAGGAGGGCTGCACAAGAACAGTATTTTATGATGAGTGCACACTTCGGGGCTTTGGTGGTTAAGACTCTTGGGGCTGAAGCCACTGTGGTACTAATGGAAGGTCCCTATAAAGTTGGAGTGCACTCTCTGGCCCAGCTTTAACATTAAAAAGAAAAAAACAAAAAAACCCACTACCTAGTCAGATATGTGCATACTTGAAGGGGACGGGAGCTCCTTCTCTCCCTACAATATGAGACCCAGAGATATGTGGTCAGAAATGGTAATTCAGTAGCTCCCTACAAGCAGGGTAATATCAATGGAAACTCTGTTGGGCTAAGACTATGAGTAATCAAGAGTGGTGAGGGGAAAGGACTGAGGTCCTCCTGAGGCTCCTCTTTCTGGAAAAGAACTCACTCTGAGTTTGCTAACAGAAAAAGGAGGGACAGACCATGCATGCACAAAGTAGCAACCTCACATACACTAAAAGAATTTGCCTGGAAGGTAGCAATCCCTTTAGGGCACCTCATATTCAAGCAAAATACCAGACCAATATACCTCCAGTATGCTGGAGAGGTTGGGGTGAAAAACAGGTGACACATTTGCATATATTCTTGATGTGCCAACACTTCCAGACATTCTGGGACCAAGTAGGCCAGGCAGTCCAAGAAACAGCAGAATTCACAGTGATACTTACACTGAAATCTAGTCTTCACCTTTGCCTTCCTCCCCATATTAAGGATAAACATAAATTATATCATAGTAAGAGTGTTTTAATTGGTCACTGACCCTGCAGTAGCCCTACATTGATCTTTAAATAACGTACTTGTAGGGCCCCTACACATGAGCAATGATTTTTGAAAAATGTTTCCCCACCCTTTCAAAATTATTTTTGTGGAATACTGTTCCACCACTTTTTACCCGTTTTTTTTTTCCCTCTGTGGTCCCATCTCCCGTTTCCCCCCACTTGCTCACTGCCGCTTTGACATGAGTCCCTGATGCTCCCTGAGCCTCCATCCAGCCCAAGGTAATGTTTCTCCTTCTAAAGAAGGGCAGAAGGAGCAAAGACACAGAACCACTTGTAGCCATGCTGAAAATGTGCGAGCTGGCAGTCTGCGTATGCGCAGTGGCACGCATCCATTTTCTTGCTGCAATAGTGGTGCATCAGAAGCTCCCCCAGTGTTACTGGATACTGAGATCAGTTAGATGGGGTCCAGAGACATGAGGGAGGTGGTGGAGAAGCCACGAAAGTATTTAAAGAGTGCCAATGAGCACTATGGGACAGAATTTATAAATATTAATGAACTGCTCATGAATATTAATGAGTCCTGCCTGCTTTCTTCTCATTGGTTCTCTTTAAACAGATACTTCTGCAGCTTCTCTGGCACATCCCTCATGTCTTCGGACCCTAACTGATCACGGGGTCTGGAAGCACCGAGGGAGCTCCTGATGCGCCACCATCGTGGCGAGAAAATGGATGCGTACCACCACACATGTGCGAATCGCCAGCTTATACATTCTTGGTGCCGCTGCAAGCAGTTCTGCAACTCTGCTCCTCAGGCCCTCTTCAGAAGGAAAAACATTACATGGGGCTGGACAGAGACTCAGGGAGCATCAGAGACTCGTGCCTAACCTGCAGTGAGCAAACAGGTGAAACAGGAGATGGGACCACAGAGGCATAAAACTGCTACCATCTGACACTGACAGCATTACAAGTTTACCATTTCCACGGTAACTGCCAGACTCATGCACTGTACTGACCAGAACTGAACTAGCGGAGGAACTACTTCATCACATTTCCAATTGGAAAAGAGAAAATTAATAATCAGAAAACATTAAGGTAGGCACAAAATGATGGTTTGCCCTTACTACAGTATAATCGCAATAAGGTACTCCCAGAGGTTATGTTAATGTTCAAGTTAATTACCCCTGGGGGCAATATGGCACTTCACTGTGCCTCGTGACACATTATGCCCCCGGGTGATTATCTAGAACATTAACATAACCCATGGTCATAACTTATTACTTAATTAATCTTGCATTCTGATAATAATGGCCAACAAAACCATTACTAGACTGTTTTTTTTTCATCTCCACGTCTCCTGAACAGTCACTCCTTCGGAGAGCCAGGGCTGTCCCACCACCCTCCGACCTCCTGCCACCTCTAACAGCTTCCCATTGCAGCCTACCTGAGTAGCCCGGCATATCCCTGTGCTGGGAGGGTCCCTCTCTTCTGGGAGGAATTAGCCTCAACGGCCAGACTGTGTACCTCAGGATCCGCAAGGCTGGATCTGGGCTGGTTCCAAGGCTTCGGGTGGCAGGGGCCAGGGCGCTCGTCATCTGGTCAGTCTGGGGCATTTTTTCCATTTTCTGTGCCCTGCCCACTGCAGTTCTCGGCCTTGTGTAAGCGTGGGGTTGTCCTGGGGTGGAGGCATATGGGGGGGTGTTGAGACCCCCCCGAGCATGCTGCCAAGCCACCCGCAGGTCCCTAGTCAGAGCCCCCCCTCCCGGGAGGGACGCTTATGGAACCCCTCCCTGCCAGTCTCCGCTCCTGGCACCCGGACTCGGGGCGCGAACCCGGGTCACCAGCATGTTGGGCAAACCCCTTCGCTCAGTGCCACGGAGCCAGCTACTAGACTATGTTTAACACCACAAATTCCAACAATGGTCCAGTGGTACACATTAGTTGAACAAGTACACAGAATGGAAAAAAAATAACACACAAGCTAGGTTTGCGACAATATTTATTTGACAATAGAGGGACCAGATGGATCCACTACATTAATGCAATTGTCCTCGCTCCCGCTGGCCACTCTGGCTGGCTGGTGGGTCCTGCTGGTCTCTCCCCGAATCCCTCACTTGCTGCCACTGAACTTCGCAAGACACCCTACCGTGAATGAAGTAAATGAGATAAAGAACAGATTTACAAACAATAACACATAGAGACTTAGTTCAAGTTCTCTGTTTAAATATTATTCTTTTATCCTTTCTTTTTTTTAATTAATTGTAACATAAGTTGAAAAGTACAGGAATGTATTGAAGTACACCTTGATTTGCATATCGGGAAATTGTTGTGTATGAAATCTATATCTATCAATAAAACATAAATACAAAAAAAAAAAGAAAGAAAGAAAAAGGAGGGACAATCTTGCCTCCTCATTTAACATTTTCCACTTGCAGGATTCCTTGCCCCTGACCAGGTCCCCTGGGACCACTGCCTCCTTAACATACTTTGTTCAATTCACTGGCGATGATGAGCCAGTTTTAGGACTCTTTCTTACTTGGACTAGATAGCCAAAATCTATCAAGGTTTTAGGATATTGCTGTATGAGATCTCCCATGACCACCTATTACCTGAAATATGAACAGTCACACCACCCTCTGGAAGTGGGTTAGCCCCAAGAAGGTGTCAGGCAAAGGAACTTCCTTGTGGAGATCCCCCCCCCAAAACCAATCAAACAGTTGGGGGTAATCTAGGGTGAAACGCCTTGAAGCAATAAGTTGACTGATGCATTTTTTTCAATTGCATAGGTTTATTGTTCAGTTTATGTTCATGTTTACAGTATGCTGGTTGTGTACTTTGTCTTTTTTTTAATTTTTATTTACAGAAATTATGAGCATACAGTAGACACAATACTTTTTTTTTATGAAGAGATGAGGTACGCAGACCACCAGACTGAATGTACAGGGTTTACATTAAAAAACAGGTGTATTTAATGAGCAGGTATATATGTCCATCCAGTATAAAGAACTGCCAGTATGAAGATGTAGGAGAAAAGTCAAGATCTGTTTAGGCTTTAGAACTATTTCACTCTCACCACAAATCTGTAAAGAAAACAAGAGCAATAAACCAGCATAACAGATCCCACGCAGAACTGAAATCTGGAGGGAAGCTGAAGCGCTAGTGAATACAGACAGGTAATTACAACGATGTCCTGGTTTCGGTTAAGTTGTTTTTCTCCCCACAAGTCAAGGCAAAGCAACCCGCCCTGTGGATTAACAGGATTAAACAGGAGCTATTTCAATCAATCAATCAAAATCTTTATTTATCCAGATGGGCACTATTGAGCAAGGCTCATTTGCAAGGTGGACCTTTTCATGAATACATCAAAGTACAGTACAGAAGCAGGTAAACAAAAAGCAATAATATACAAGGAAGAAAAAGTATATACAGTGTATACAGTACAGTATAAGGTTGAAATAAAAAAAAAAACATTATTTTACAATTGAAGAAGTCAGCAGATGTACAATCAACCATAGGCATACAGGGGTTATAAGCAGAGATCTTTTGAGTGAGGCAGCTGGCAACTACACATATAGGGGAAAGAGGCCGTGTATGGGGTGGCAGGTTAGAGAGGTGAGGAAGAGGAGGGATATATTACAGACGACTGGGGGAATAATTGGGCTAAAACCACAGAAAGTGACGATGGCTGTCATGTACTTGTTTATTATGATAGTGACGGAAGAGGGGTAGATAATTGGGACACTACTGTGGATGGGGTGGAACTTTAGCCAGGCTGGAGCGGACAGGGAAGGGTGGGTGCAGCAGGAAGAGTTAATAGGGAAAGAGTGCGAGCCAGGGGTAGAAACATGGCGAGCATCAGGATGGAAAGGGGAAGTTGCAGAATTAGTGAGCTAGCGGTGAGGAAAACATTTGCAAGGTGCTTTCATGTAGCGATCGTAGAATGCCTGGAAGATATTCAGGCTAACAGGGCAGCTCAGCTTCAAGTTTCTTTGTAAACCATTCCACAATGTGGGTTAAGAGAAGCTTAGAGCAGATTTGCTGAAATTAGTTTTGACCCTTGGAACTTGGAAGGCAATTAGGGAACAGCTCCTTAAAGCGTAGGTGCCTAACACACTCCGGGGAATACAATCTGAGACATATGAGGGGAGCTTGTTGGTCACCGCTCTGAAGGCACATAGGGCAGCGTTTCTATTCCTTCTATAGTGAAGTGAAGTCCAGCAAAACGATGAGTACAGGGAGCAGTGGTGTGTGGAAAGTGGAAGGCCAGTAATGAACCTGATAGCTCTGTGGTAGAGGGTGTCCAACTTAGCCAGTGCAGAGCCAGTGCAGTGGATGTACAGCAGGTCTGTGTAATCTATTAAAGAGAGGAAGGTAGCTGGAACCAGTTGAATCTTAGCCTCCTTTGTGAGCAGGTGGTTAATTCTGTAGAATAGTCCTAATCTTTGCCTTAGTTTCTTCTGTAGTTCTTTGAGATGGTCGGCGAAAGAAAGTTTATGATCGAGCCATACTCCTAGACATTTGAATTTAGCTACATACTCTAGTGTTTCTCCAAGAACAGTGGTAATTTGTGGGATAGCCCCCAAGCAGGAATTGCCGCATGCAAGGAGGGGGAGAAGAGCATGGCTTCTGTCTTTTTTGCATTGAGCAAAAGCTTTTTGTTTATGAGCTGGTACAGTAGAAGGTTAAATTCAGCTTGGAGGTCTTCACAGGCTGCTTCCGGTGTGGGACGACTCAAGTACAGTACAGTGTCGTCCACAAATAAGTGGATGATGGTTTTTTTGATGGGGTCATTGATGTTGTTAACATAGACTGCAAAGAGGAGGGGACCAAGGATAGAGTCCTGGGGCACACCCCTCAGTATAGGTTTTAATGGAGAAAGATCGCCTTCAGCTTTGACCTGCTGTTTCCGTTCTCCGAGGTAGTTTGCAAACCAGCACACAGATTTATGGTCTAGGCCTAAGGTGCTTAGGGAGAAAAGAAGCAGGCTGTGATCAACTGTGTCGAATGCTTTATTAAGATCCAAGAAAATGGCACAGACATGCTTCTTCTTGTCAAGGTTTAGGAGCCAATCATTGGTCACCTTAGCTAGGGCTGTTATGGTGCTGTGCTTTACTCTGAATCCAGACTGAACCAGGTTTAACAGGCTTCTGGATTCTAAGTATACCCCTAGCTGGCCACACACTATTTTTTCTAGTAATTTAGACAGGATGGGGAGGAGGGAGATCGGTCTGTAATTATTTACATCGCAGGGGTCACCTGCTTTTAGTAGAGGGATGACATGGGCTATTTTCCATTGAGGGGGGAGGCTACCCTGGGAGAGTGACATGTTGAATAGGTGGGTGATTGGCACCACAAGCACATGGTAGGCACATTTCAGATAGTATGGCTCTATGAAGTCAGAGCCTGCTCCCTTCCTGGTGTCCATTTGCAGCAGTAGGTCTTCCACCTCTTTTAGAGAGACAGGCAGGAGGGAGAAGGCCTCCTCGGTAGAGGGGGACTCGTGGGTTGGTGGGCCCTGAGCTCTGCAGAAGTCATTGGCAAGGGAAGTATCAAATGCTAGCCCTGCCATTGCAAAATGGTTATTGAGGGCTTCCAATATCTCTGATCGGTTAGAGATAACGCTGCCACCAGACTTAATCTTTGCTGGAATGGAATTACCAGGTGCGTGTCCATACATGTCTTTTAATGTTTTCCAGAGCTTTGAAGGATTTCTTGAGGCAGAGGCTAGCTCTGAACGATAGTAGGCGGCCTTGGTTGCTCTGACCAACTTGGTGCACTTGTTACGTGCTCTCTTAAAAAGACACCAATCCGAGTGGTTCTTGCTTCTTCGGGCTTTTTTCCATAAAGTATCCCTTTCTAACAGGGAAGTTTTGAGCTCAGGCAAGAACCAACAGCAGATGCTGCTCCTGACTTGCACCTTAACCAAGGGTGCATGATTATTTAAAGCCTCACTTAAAATGTCGTAAAAAATAGTATATGCTCTGTTAACCGTTTTGGCTAGTAAGAATTCCTGCCATCGCGGTGAATGTTTCAAGTCGTGGACGTATGCAAACAAATCGAAGTTGCATTTGCACCTCTTGACAGAGAACTTTGCCACAAACTGTGGGTTGTGCATGGATCTAATGGTGGTGATTATACAATGATCACTAATGTCTGAGAAAAATGTTCCGATATGAGAGAACAGGTGTGGCTTGCTAACCAAAATTACATCTAAGAGGGAGCTGTTGTCAAGGTTCTTTTTATTTGGGCAAGTAGGCTGGCCAATGAGTTGCACCAGCCCTAGAGTGTCACAAAAGGATTTCAAGGGAGCTGATGCTCTTGATAGCCAATCGTAGTTCAGGTCACCAAGAATAATGGTTTCCAAGGAACTGAGCCCCAGTACGGAACTGAGGTGAGACAGGAGATGAGGCCCGGCAGAAAAGGGCCTGTAGCAGCCTATTACACAGAGTGCACTGGAAGGAGAAAGTTTGATCTTTAGGGTCAAGCACTCGAATTCTTTGGGGGAGGATGATGCATCTATGCATGTGGCTGAGTATTTGTCCCTCACATAAATTGCCACCCCACCTCCTCTTCATTGCCTATCCGCTCGGAAAAGTAAATAATTTGGGATATTGATTTCATTGTCTGGGGTGGCTGGCCTAAGCCAGGAATCAGTGATCACTAGGACGTCTGGTAGGGTGTGGCTCACTCAAGCCTGGATAAGGGTGAACTTTTTCAGCAAACTACAGGCATTAAGATGCATAAAAGACATTCCTCTGATACCTGCCAGGTCTGATGGAGAAGCAAGGGTATCTAATGGTCCTGGGTTGAGTTCGACATTGCCTGGGCACAATAGTAAAAGAAGCAGAATTATTTTTAAGGCAGTGAACTGTAATTTGCAGACACTATTTTTGGGGTGAGCGGGGAGGCAGAGTTGATGGGTAGGCCTGTACCCACTCCTGGTGTTATACTGGCCTAGTGTTGCAGCCACTAGTATCCTGGCAGAAATTTGCCATGAGTAGGAAGTCTCGAGTCTGGATGGGGGAGTGATCAGCAGAGGCAGCTCGGGAGATGTCCCACTCCCCCAGCAGAGACAGCTGAGAAGCCCAATAGTCCAGAATGGCTACCTGAAAGGAGTTGTTGGACACAGGACAGGGAGAAGCGCAAGGGTCATTCCACTTTAGGGAGGGATGAGGGTTCTGAAGAATTGAGCTGACCGCTAGTAAAGCTAGTGACACACCGAGGAACCAGCTGTAACTTCCCATGGTAGATCAAAATGCCACAACAGCCGGCAGTAAAAGTTACTAGAAGCCTAGACCAATCGACGATCAGGTGTCATAAGTTCAAAATACTTTTGTTGGCTGAGAGACAGTTTTGGCACTGAACGTACCTGTGGAGCAACTCTTTGCAGCTGAGCCAGTGAAGTGGTTCAAGGCTGCAATCCGGTGTGACAAGATTGGTCTGTAGCTTTCGTTTCTGTTTCTGGCCCTGCTCCACCGGTACAGAATGGGAGTGGGGGCAGGCATTCAAGTCTTGCAGCCTTAGTGGATAAGCATGGTTCGGCCTGAGAAACAGGCAGAAAACCCCCGGGGATGGTCCTCAGAAAGAGAGGTATCCCAGGTCCACTAGAGCAGAAGAGGAAGTAGTAAATATAATGTGTTTCCTCTTTAAAAGAAAAGACAGCTGTTGTAGCCCTCTAGTGGCTATGTAGTATAATTTGCAAATGAGAAAGTAAAAAAAAGAAAGAAGAAGAAGAAAGAAATTCTTGGTTTACAAAAAAGGATAGTCCCAGGGTCAGCAGCGCTGATAAACGTCTCTAATGAAGCAAGTTAAAATGGAGACCAGCAGGAAGAAGTCAGTGAGGCTAAGATCCTCCAATCAGAGTGTTGGCGCTGAAAATTCAGAATGTCCAAAGGCACCAATTACCAACGGACCTGAGTGGGTATACGGCTTTTGGCTGTTTCTGAAGATTTCTGGGCCCGGCAACGAACCGGAGTTCGGAGGATCCTGGGTGGCAGTTTCAACAGGGGAAGAAAGCCTCAGGGTCTGCTAATTTGCAGTAGCAGAATTGTGGGTTGCTTCCCAGAACAGGCTTGTAGCTTTTCCTCTGGCAGCGTGGTGCAAGCACCAGGTGGGCACAGCACACCTGAGGGGGAGAGAGAGAAAAGGAGATGGATTAAGTAGGGGCAGGCAGGGGAGGTGTGGTTAACTCAAACAAAGAAACTGGGTGGTCACTATTATTTGGAAGGAGAAGGCTAAACTACAAAGTTTGTAATAGAAACAGGGAGGAGATGTAAGTGGGTTAGAGAGCAGACAGGTGGCAAAGCGAGAGGAAAGGACTCGGCTGTAAATTTAGAATGCTAGGCAGTACACTGAAAAGTCTGGTCAATTCAAAACTACAGCTTTACACAGAAATTAATTCTAAAAAGGATTCAGCTGTTCGCTTAGAATAATAGACAGTGCAGTACAGGTCTAATAAACTTAAGACTCTACAGTTTTACACTCAGAATTAATAATAAAAAGGATTACGCTGTAGTTTTAGGATATTAAGGAGTGCATTAAAAGATCAACTTAAAACTCTTCAGCCTTTCACAGAGAATTAATTCTAAAGAGGGATCTAATCACATTGCATTCAGAGCAGGTAAATTTAACGTTCACAAACGGAAAGGTGCATGTAGACACCAACTTTTATATTGACCATATCACTAAGCAAGTATATTACTCATTAAAAATATTATTAAATGGAGCATCAACATGACTAAGCAAACTGAGAAAAAAGATTGCCTCAAGTTGAAAACAGCCAACATGGGCCTTGCATAGTCCAAGTTGCAATGGAAGTTCAGCTATGGAACAGGATATTTCCCCAGTGGTGAACAACTGGCACCAACCGGAATAAAAGAAAAATATAACTCAGAGCAATAAACAGTTCTGTCTCCCAATACCACCATGCCCAGAAACCCCAACTCTAGAGGATAGTACTTCAATCTTTGCCTTCCAAATTGGCTTCTGGTGGGTTCAGGTCACCTATTAGCTTTGCTGCAAATATCGCAGCCGCTTCAGGAACAACGAATATGTGAGTTTTAGATTTATGTCTTATCTGCAACTGAGCAGGATAAATGAGCTGAACATTGATTCCATTATTTAGCAGCTCCTTTTTTGGCACTTGCAGCTCCTTCTTTCTGGCTTGTTTGGGCTGACAAGTCTGGAAAAAAGCCAGGTGACTATCTTCCCATACTATATCTCCTTTAGGTCAGGCAGCCTGCAGTAAAGAGATCCGAGCCTCCAGGGAAGATAAGGTTGCTATGGCTGTAAGTGGGCACTGTGTGTAATCGCCACGTGGACGAGGCCTGTTTTTGCTGAAAACCAGGGCAGAAAGCCCATGATCTGGATGTTGGCCTGTCTCTGTGCGTTCTCCAGGGTCTCTATTTCAGCCTTGAGAAAAGTAAGGTCCCGCACATAAGCTGCATTACAATCTGCTTGCCTGGTGCTGGCTGCAGTTAAATCCATAATCGCTGCTGAGTTCTCCTGAATTTTGTACTCGTTTTCATTCAGTTTGGTTTCCACAGCAGCGTGTCTCTTATTAGTCCCATCCCCAGTGGCTTGTAGTTCAGTCAGCATTGCTAGGATTTGCACTGAGGGTAATTCAGGTGCCACAGTGGTCGGCCCCAAACCTTTCGAGGTAGGAAGACATCAAAACTCTGAGAGGCATGTTTAGCATCTTTGTTTTAGCTCATCTTGTACGAGAGGGCTTCAGACAGGTACAAGACGAATTTGGAGGCTGCAGGCTAGAAATTGGATATATTTTGAGGTATTTACCATTTGCAGTATTCGGAGCCATCTCAGAATGCAGTCACCATGTTGCTGCTCTGCAGTGCCCTCCCCCCACTCTGTCTTTTTAAAAACTGGTTGGCAGCTTTACATACGCCCCCAAGAGCAAAGGTTTCACTACTGATGGCACAAGATAAATGGCAGATCTGAAGGTAACATATTGAACAGACCAAAACTTTGACACTGATATAAACTGATCAATACTAAGCACCTTGAGACACTTCCTGAAGAGGCTACTACGAAACCTGTACAAGTCAGTTGGGCCCTGCCCTCCCAGCCTGTGCTAACAGCATGTATGAGGTTTGTGTATTTTGCACCCTTTGTATTTAGAGCTGTATCATTAAACTGAAAATATTTAGACATTTATCTTGTGTCACTGCCTTTTTTTAGTGGTGGGTAGTGCTGGCCTGTTTTGAGATTTGAACATCTTGAACAGAGCAAGGATCCTGCAGGAATTATAGAGGGGAGGTGTAGGGAATGCATTCCTGCAGAAGACTTACTTGACTGAGGCTGAACATAAAAAGCTAAAAATGCCACTGGCCCATCGGCGCAGTAGTTGGATTTCCGCTTGCGGTGCCGGCGACCCGGATTCGGGACCAGACCTGGGTTGTTGGGAGGGCCGGCAGGGGGAGAAGGATTGGACGTCCATAGAACTGCTCTCCTTCTCCGGAAGGAGGGGGGTTTGAGTACTCTGTGCCACTGCGACACCTAGCAGAGGCTGGGTGCACCATAAACATTGATGCCAAATTGAATTCAGGGGCGGGTTGGACGCCGGTCGTCATTACACGTCCCCACCCCAGTTCACAAGGGAGAAAAAAACAACATCCTGCCTGGCCTTCTTAATGAAGCTCAGCCCCGGCCTCAATCCCAGACTCCAGGAGCCGGCTCCCCAACCCAGATATTTGTGGCCTTGGCCCGATGGGGGAGTGGTACGTGACCCAGCTCTCTGTGGGGAAAGTCCAGAGATGACAGGGGTGATCTTGGGGCATGTCCAGAGGTGGAGGCAAGGGGGTCCGTAACCAGAGCAGACCCCGATGACTGGCAGGGGACCAAAAAGCATAGTAATTAAAAGAAAAAAAAAAGATAAAAATGCCATGGGTTCACACCTGCCAATTTCTGGCTATAAATAGCTCCGTGTTGTCGGGGGTCCAGCAGCGGACCACGAAGGAGCAAGAAGCAAAGGGAAGGGTGCCAGGCTGTTCAAAGGTCTCACGCCATAAGGTGCAAGCGGTGTGAGTGGCTCAAGTGCCACTCATTCACAAAAATAGTTTAGATTATAACTACTAATAACAATAAATTAGATTATGTCTGTAATTAGTTAGGTGTTTGTACTTAGAACTATTCACTTGATATTGTTTCATCAGAAGTAAGGGTAGAGTCGGTCATTTATTGATAATTATGTACCTTGAGTATTCCTAAAATGGAAGTGAAATATATTTGTTTCCTATGAGGACTTTTTATTTGTTTATGGAGCCTACCTATTGTAAGGGAAGCTGGCCAGGATAAGGGTACACAGGATGCCCTTATGGAGCAGGGACATCTGAAGCACTGTACTCTTGCCATCAGTAGATTTATTCAGCTTGGTACTGTCTTTATTAGATCTAGAATATTGTCAAAATGTTCTTACAATGCACTTCTTAGACATAGCTGTTTTTTGAAACAGATAAATTCCCACAGACGGGCTCCAAGTGATTTTAAATTGTTTTCTTTCATATGGCAGGAGGATTTTTATGACAAAATATAAATATGTAAGATTACTGAAATGTGTGGTTATGATTTTCCTTATGTTATCCAGGGGAAATTCATCCAAACCCTGGGCCAGTAACCCCTGAGTTGCCTCATTGGAATAAGCCTCAGAATTAGTTAAACCTGGTAGACTTAGGCCCATCTAGTATAGGCAGAATTAGCCCTAATTTTACTGAGATTCAATTTAATGCCAGAAGTATGCTGCCTAACACAGACTTAATTAGTACATGGATTATAGATCACAGTCCTGAGTTAGTTATTATCAGTGAAACCTGGTTAGATAAAAGAAAGGAGAATGAACTAGTAGATATTATTGGATATAATCTCTGGAGGCAGGACAGAAATAAGTGTGGAGGTGGTATTTTGATATATGGGAAATCCGATCGGTCATTAACACCTATTGAAATAAATAGGGCCGTAATTGGTCTAGAGGTCTTAGCCTTAGAATTGTGTATTCCTTATTATAAAACATTTTAATTCTGGGTGCATACAGTCCCCCAAAATTGATTCATCAGCTTTTGATTACCTCCAGGATTTTCTTTAAGAGTTTAATGATTCATATGAAATTATGACTAGTGACTAACACCAGTTGGTGTTGTGCCAAAGATTCTCATTCTTTGGTGGACCTACAGGTAAATCTGGGTTTCACCCAGGCCCAGATTAATGGATGTGGGTGCCCTACTCCAAATGCCAACATCCCACTCTTTTATGGCGCCGTGCCGGCAATGCTGCAATGTACAAGGTACTCAAGCAGGATGTCATTTACAATAATGCTATGTGTTATGAAGCACTGAAGAACTTGTAGCAGGTCAGTGATGTGTAACTGGAAGATGGAGCTCATATTTATTTATTTTTTGTTGACCGGGTACGGTGCGCTAGCCATAGCAATGACTATTTTCAGGCACGACCCGGGAGTTTACAGAGACAAAACATTTGATTAACAAAGGCAGAAACAATACTATACAGTAAAAGCTTAGATAGTAATAATACAGTCTAGGCAGGAAAAAAAAACAAAAGTACAAACTGAATCAACAATAATGTGTAACACAGAGTGAATAAGAGAGCAAATACAATAAACAGAACCATTAGGCAGTAATATGTGGTGGTGACCTCCCCCTTCCCAAAATTATACATAAAGCACCAAAAACAATTATATATAAAGGGACTAACAGTTTAGATGCATTTATTCTCCTTCTCCCCCTCCACCCCGACAGACCAACCAATCATTAAAATGGATACCATTATTTTGCAGGAGCTCTGGGAGTCTGAGTGCTGCTGGAAGCCGGGCTCTCCTAGTGCTCCCCTCACCCCCCGGCCAAAAACGCATCTGGAAATGAGCTGTTAGCAGCTCAGCAGGCTTTTCCTTGTAAAACTTTTGAAATAAGAAAAGAAACAAAAAGAAAACAATGAAAGAGGGAACGAGAGAGGGGAAGGATTAGGAAGGATGGATGGAAAAAAGATTTAGATTTTACCAGGGGAACAAGCTTGCTGTGGCCTGTGGTTGTGTAGGCTTAATCTTTTTTGGCATACAGATGATTTTGTTCCCTTCCCTTTATCGCCCCTGCTAGTAGGATATATCCAGCCAGCCACTGATTCTTACTGCCTTCTCTTTCTGACAGCTAATAATAGTAGCCTAATTTCATTTGAAGACTTCAGTCTTTATGTCTGTAGTTTTATGCCCCAAGTCCACCATGCACTACCATTGCACTTTTTTTTTTACTTTATTTATTTTCTCTGTCTGCGCACCAATACCATGATCGTACTTTAGTTCTTAGTTTATTTGTACAACATATCTCGGCTCCTCTGTCTGAGACGGTCAACTGTCAGACTCGATCTCAACCCTCACCCTCAAGATCACATCGCAGCAGGCGGCGCCAGTGGCACGACGACTTGGGTGACTGGTCTCAGCCCACCAGGCCCAGCGGCATCATAGAACTCCTCCTCAACTCGTCCTCACACCATACAGTCAGCAGCAGCAAAGCAAGCATGCATGCAACTGGCTGCATTGCACACCAGGAGGAAATGAAGCAACTAGGGGCCACTGAAAAATCCGACTCTGCGGCCTGCTCTAGTGTCTCTCTCACAGACACTCAAGTCGCAGGCAGCTAGTGTTTTAACTTCTCGATTTGATCAAGAGACGGAACCACAGACTTCGTGGACCGACGGACCAACTGACCACCTCCAACGACGACGAGTATGACTCAGTCCCACCACCATCGATGACAATCTCCATCCTTGTCCTCACCTGGCTGATCCTCATTGAGTCCATCAAGAGGGACGACTTGGCTCACTGCACGGCCCTGACGCAACACACGCACACACTGCCAGTCTGCCACACTGATTCCCACTCCTCAGTAGCCACACCTCCAGGGGATGGTAGAACATAGTCCGATTGGTGTGTGGTCAGTGCAGAGGCAGAGCAGAGATGCTCGCTGAGTGGGGGAGAGGTTGGACTGTGGTGCTTGGTGCTTTTGGGGGGGGTGCAATTCAGCCGGTCAGATGGCAACTGCAGCGTGATGAAATTAGAGGAAAAAAGTGGCCATAACCAACTTAAGCTGCTACAGTGAGTGGCGTATGGTGGGGGCCCTCCTGAACCATGTGGGGCCCTATGCCATGGCGTCATTTGCGTATATGTTAATCCGGCCATGATCCTACCAGAATAAACGTGGCAACCCTGATTCTTCTATGACCTTGGATCTAATTTTTACTAATTCTGTAGAGAATATATCCTGTAGTGGGGTCTTACCTGATGCACTATCTGATCATCAGTTCATTTTTTGCACTAGAAATAGACCTAGGAAACAAACATGTACTAAATGAATAACTTGGCGTAGTTTTAAAAACTTTGGTTATATAGACTTTATGCAGGATGTGGGTAGCATAGACTGGGACTGATTACTTTTAATACCTACAGTGGATGATGCTTGGGACTTTTTTCAACATGAATTTATGTTAGTGTGCAATAAGCATGCTCCTATTAAATCTAGGCAGCTGAAATATAAAAATGCCAATTGGTTTACTAATGACCTGAGAAAAAAAAAAATCAGAGATAATGCTTGGGTTAAAGTAAAAAAATCAGGTAAAAAAACTAGATTGGGAAAATTATAAAAGATTACGTAATGTGTGAAAACAGTGAGGTTCTCTAAACAAAATTATTACAAGACTTTCTTGGAAACTAAATGTTCCAATCAGCCCAAAGATTTCTGGCGTACAGTGAATTTCCTTTTGAAAGGTCAAGGTACTGAGATTCTTAATGTATTCACAACTGATGGTCAGTCGATCCCGATGTCTCGGTTAGTGGTAGATAAATTTAATGGCCCAGATATTCAAAGGGGTTGCACCATGCGCAACCCCCCAATGCGCCCCGGTGCAATATTCAAAGTGGCAGGTTGTGCGGCACAACACCCTATGTGCCGGGGCGCATTGGTAATGTATGCGGCACAGATGCAGGCGGCGTGCCCATGCATATGCAGCACATCCCGATATTCAGCCTGGGATGTGCAGCGCATATGCAGGCGCAACCCCACAGTGTGCCGCATACAGGGGCTCAAAGTTGAGCCTGTGAGGAGTGGGAACAACTCCTGGCCACCCACAGGTGGGCCACTGTATTGCAGGGTGCAACACAGCAGCCGCTAGCCGTGGATGGCCACCCGCCCACCCAGAACACCATCCACAAGCACACACATATCCCTGGTAGTCCAGTGGAGCCCCTCCCATGTCCCGATGCCCGATAACTGATATTGTAGACTGTCCCTGGTAGTCTAGGACCCCCCTCCCTCCTGTGTCCCTGATCGCTGACTATGATCAGTACTCATGTCCCTGGTAGTCAAGTGGTCCCCCCCGCCCGATGCTGCTGTATCAGCGGTACAGTGCCAAATCATCTATCCCTGGTGATCAGTAGCACCCCCACCCCTCCACCCACACAGCATCACTTGCCCAACCCGCTCCCCCCATCATCGGTGGGTGGCTGCAACCACCCGCCGCCTAATGAATGACAGTTACAGTATGGGCTGTAAGCCCATTGGTCCACAATTTGGAAACTGTGGGCTTGCAGGAACTACTGTACTAGACAGTCCCAAATATATGAATAACTTCATTCACATATTGGACTGTCTGTATAAAATATGCCCTACAAGCAAATAGTTCATTAGACCAACTGGGCACAGCCCATACTGCAACTATCATTCGGCGACAAATGTCGCAGGCGGGCTGCAGCGCCCGCTGATGGCGGAGAGGGAGGGGGCAAGGTGCTAATGAAGGAGAGTGGCAATGCACCACCGGACGATAGATGATTTGGCACTACCATGATAACAGCCGGTGAGTGAAGACTGACTAGACTACCAGGGACATGGTACCGATCAGGAGTTGGCGATCAGAACATGGAAGGAGGTGGGGCCACTAGACTACCAGGGACAGGCTCAGAGAATGGTTATCGGGGAATCGAGTGGGCAGGGGGGCCACTAGTCTACCAGGGCTATCTTTAGGAATGTTTTCATCGTGATTGCGGCTTCGGGCGGGGGATGTCCCGGGATCCCCACCGCACACATCATGCTGTGCAGGGCGCCAGGTGCAAGTCACTGGCCTGCCCTGCGCAAGGCATGCAAATGGGGCCATAATGACATGCAAATGGCCCCATTTGCACCTTGCATATTTTATGGCCTTATCTGCATGCCCCTGCTGAATATCGCGGGTGATGCACCTAGCACAACTGCACTTGCGCTGGTGCATCCCCGTGCTCCCCATCTGTGGCTTGCACTGGCACAGTGCCACTGCACCAGGCGCAGTATGTGCACTGACCTTGCCATATTCCATGGTGCTGCACCATGGCACATCATCCTTGAATATCTCCTGGTCCTGGCCCCGACACATCCCAGTTGTGCAGCGCTTGTGCCCCTGCCAGGTGCAGTCTGAATATCTGGGCCAATGAGTTTTTTGGTGAAACTGGATCAAGGTGTAAACAGGGGATGGAGACCTTTGTCATAAATTTTCTTTTTCAGCGATAACGGCCCATAGGGTCCTGGTGGAGTTGTTAAAACTGAACACATCTAAAGCTTTTGGGTTGTATGGTATCCCCTCTAATTTAATGAAGTTTGCCTCTCTAGAGATTGCATTTCCTCTGGCATATATAATTTTTCTATTAAGACAGATTTATTCCCTAAAGCTTGGAAACAATCGAAAGTAGTTCCCATTTATAAGGGGGGTAATAAAACTGAATTTGGCAACTATCAACCTATCTCTCTTTTACCGCAGGTCTTAAAGATTATTGAAAGGATTGTGGCTGCCCAGATCACTGGATATCTGGAATCTGAGGGCCTTTTGAATGGAATGCAATCAGGTTTTAGGAAATCCTACAGCACTATGACAACCTTGGTCAAGGTTACTGGGGATATACAGGTTGCTCTGGATAGGAGGATGCCAGTAGGCACAATTTTTGTTGCTTTATCTAAGGCCTTTGATTCATTAAACCACGGGGTCCTCCTATCCAGAGCAGCCTCCCTGGGGTTGGTGGGGCCTAGCCTGCAATGGCTACATTCTTGCCTGAGAGACAGAACTGAACTGGTCACCTTGGGTGGTTGGACATCGGGTGTTGTTCCAGTTGGATCGGGGGTCCCACAGGGCTCTATCTTGAGTCTGATATTGTTTAATATTTACGTTAATGGATTACATTTTTCAGATTCATCTTTTTTCATTTGTACACAGATGATACGATTATTTATACCTCAGCCCTTACAGTAAACAAAATTCAAGTTAACTACAGAATGCATTTAATGAGTTGCAGAATTTTCTTAGGAGAAAGTAGTATGGATCTAAATTCTGTCAATATTATTTTTTTGTTCTTTTTCAGTTCAGAAAAACCCGATATTAAAGATAGATACCTTGGAGGGATCCTCGATCCAGCAGGTCCAGACATATAAATATCTGGGCATGTGGCTCACTGAGTCCTTAAATTAGGCAGCCCATATGAATAGTGTATTAAATAATGTAGGGAAAAAATTGGGTGCTCTGTTTCAAGTAAGACATTCCATGAGTATCGAGATAAGAGAAAAGATGGTTAGTTCTATGGTTATCCCCATGTTGCATTATGGGGACTTTATGCCAGTGGAAGAAAAATTGATCTGGAAAGATTAGACTGTGTTACGGTAGACTAGCCAGATTTATCTTGGATGCTAACTGGTTTACTCAAGTGTTTTTTATTTAATTGTTTGCATTGGATGAGACTACTAGAATATAGGCAGGAACATTTACTTGCCTTTATGTACAAATGCTGGATGGGAATTCTGCCTCCATATACTGAAGCAGGGGTGCCTACACAAGTTAAATTAAGCTCATTAAGAGCAGCTAATGCCCCAGAGTTTGTGGCTCCTAAGTGTAATTTAGAGTTAGGCCGATATTCTGTCCTATATAGGGGTTCCCTTGAATGGAATAAGATCCCAGCAGATGTTAAGTTTCATAAAGGGAGACCATCTTGGCTGAGGATTAAATTGTGGTTAAGGCAGCAAGTTAATTTTAGGTACTGTTGTTCATAATGAAAATCTTTCTCTCCTTTTTGCCTCCTGCTCTTGAAAAGTGACTGATGTATTATTAACCTATATAAAACTTATTCAATGTCAATTTTTTGTTGCATGTCTTCATTGTTTATTTGTTTTTTGTACTATCTTGGATGACTGTATAGGACCTAGTTGTAAAGGAGCGTCAGCTCAATCGAGTATATCCTAGTTAATATATTTTATATGAATAAAACTTTTATATGAATAAAACTTTTACTTACTTACACCCTCATAATAAGGGGGTGGACATCTTGATCTGGCAAAATTTCCATTTACTGGTGTCACAGGTGCAAACAGACCCAGAGGGATGGTTTGTGAGACTGAAAAGGGAATGTAGGGGAGAAAACTGTGTTCTATTAAAGCAGTACATCCCGAATGAGGAACAACTCCAGACTCCCTTCCTTAACAAAGTGATCTCAGACACTGTCACAGACTCCCACAGTCTTATAATCACTGGTGGGAGGGGAGGCTAACACCACACTTTCCCTGACCCTGGAACAATTTGGGCAGGTGGCCCAAACATAGTCAAGGGCTGCAAAAGTGGTGAAGCGCCTCAGTACAGAGTTGGGCCTAACCGATATAAGGAGATACATGCACCCTCGGGTCTGAGATTACTCCTTCTACTCCCCTAGGCATAACCAGTATTCCTGACTGGATTTCCTTCTTCTCCCAGTATAATGGGTCCATGCAATACAAAGCTGCTCTATTGGTAGTATAACCACTTCAGACTGTGCTCTAGTTTTCTCAGAGCTCTTTGTTTGCCTAGTGCCCAGAAACACAGCCTGGAGACAATGTTAGCCTCCTAAATCAGAAGGAGTTCTGGGATTTGTTAAGAGAGGGGATCAGACACACAGGGGGATAGTCTGGCACCCATATATTGGGATACATTAAAACTACCATTAGAGGTAAGATTATCTAATATACCTCAAAACTAAAAAGGCAAAGGGTGGACAGGCACCTTTCCCTTGGAAGGCAAATTTAAGAACTATTTACACAATAAGGTGGTCATTGACCAACAGGTTAAATCAGTTAGACAACAGAAGAAAGGGATTAACAACGTTACTTGAAACCTGAATTGAGAGGGCCCTCCAGTACTCCCAGCAATGTTTCTCTGAGAATTGTAATGAGGCAGGGAAGCTCCTAGCAGGGTAACTAAGGCAGCAGGCAGCTTCTTGAGCAGTTTTAAAGATAAAAAGGTAGGGAACAGGGGACATCCTCACAAACCCTAATGATATACAAAAAAGGTTGCAGAATTTTACAGAACACTGCATCAGAAGGAAAGGGGCCCTCATCACCTGGCAGAGGCCCAGGCCTACCTAGCTATGAATTGTATATATTAAAAGCAGTAATTCAACTGTCCCTTGGTCACAGTAATGCCACTTTTTTGCTTTGTTATATAGAAACCATATACTGTACAAGTTAAGGCTGATGGCCTATTTTCAGCCTCCCTTCCCATCACTAGGGGAGTCTCACAAGGCTCCATTTTAGGCCCCATCCTATTTTCTCTTTACATAATAATCTTTGACCATAACATAACTAATTCCATTTCTTTGCTGATGACAGTCCTGTACACTTCTAGCTCAACTCTGTCTGAAGTAAGAGACGTACTACAAGCTGACTTGCGCAGCTTGAACAGAACCTTATTAACGCAAAGCTCCTTAACGCCAAAAAAACTAAGGCCATGATTTTACTCTCAACACCACCACCACTGCCTCTTTAAACCTGCCTAATGACTTTGTCACCTCACCAGGTGAATCTTTTGAGGTTGTCTCCAAATTCAAATATCTAGGTATATGGCTAGATAATAAGATCACCTTTAACAACCATATTGATAACTTGACAGGCAGATCAAAATCCAGATTAGGTTTCTTCTTCATAAACGGGTCCCTATTCCTTATTGAGATTAGAACTAGGCTTGTTCAGGCCACATTCCTACCTTTACTCAATTATGGTGACATAATCTACAATTCTACTTCAGCCTTAAACCTGAACAAATTGGACATCCTCTACCATCATGCACTATGGTTCATTAATAACTCCCCTTTTTGAACCCACTATTGGGATCTGTATGCAGCTGTGAGCTGGACATCGCTTACTACCAAATGTTTGATTCACTCTGGCACTTGGACTCTCAAAATCCTCCTGAAAAAACTACCGAGCTATATAACATCCCTTATTCACATTTCCCACAGTTTTTATTCCCTTAGAAAGTCTGACTTTATCCTTCTGGATGTGCCTAGGGCTTGTACCTCTTTTGATAAACGTGCCATCTCATATGCACTTCCAACTATCTGTAATCAGCTCCAGTCTGTACTGAAACTCTCTAGCATTGTTTCTGTCAATCTCTTTAAAACCTTTGCTGTGACCAAATTAAAAAAATGCCTGAAGCTGTTTCTAGTCCTTTCTTGATTTTTTTTTTTTTTTTTTTACTTATTTAGTTCCTCGGCTTGGGTGTGTATGCCTTTGGTCCCCCCCCTTTCAGCCAACCTTCACGGCTGCTACCCCAGACATGGCCAGAGCTCAGACCTCCCCGCCACAACCCTCCCAGGCTGCACCACAGCAGGTACTTACTCCACCACTGCGAAGACCTAGAGGGTGGGTCCAGGAGGGCGCTAACTTGGGCACATCTGTGGTGGTACCATTGGAGCAGCCTTCATGCTGCCAAGGGTATTTCTTGGTTTCCTCCCCTATGGGGAGGGGCATGCAATGACACCAACGGAGGTAGCACGCACACATCCCCACGAGCTCCTCCCAGGTGTCTGCCCCATCTCCCCCCCCCTTGTCTGCAGCATCGGCACACTGCCCCCCAGTCTCCACTCAGGGACAGAAGAGCACCAACCACTGATGTCCCCGCTCCCCGGAGAAAGAGAGCAGTGTTGAATTTGCCCAGGGGCCCCAAGGCCTAGGTATATACAAGTTCAGTTATATAAGATTGTTGATAGCCACCTCTATATATACAGTTGACTATGGCAAGGTATAAAAGGCTTGCAGAAAATGCAAATGGCCAATAGATGACTGAATGAGGCCCACATATAGGTTAATATGGCTAGCTAGCCAATGACTGCCAGTGGCTAAGCAAATGAATGATACCACCGTATCAATGCATGTATGTGGAGGCTTTAAATGGTTAACGGTTAAACTGAAGAAAATAAAATAAATCTTAAAGCACAGTCAGGGTCTAATTTAGAGTTGTCTTATTCAGCAATGCTGTATACCAAAACATATCTTTTTAAAAGGTTACAGCTAAGATAAGAATGCTGCTGCTAGTAACAACAACTGGCCTTGAGAAATGAGTTCCCCAATTTGGCCACTATCTGTTTTTTTATCTGTAAACCGAGTATTTTTAAAACAGTCACATCCCCTTGCATGTTTTCTGTATCCTAAAGAGAGTTATTTTTGACAAATAAAAAAACCCTGATTACTTGTTTTTCCATTTAAGAATGACTGCATGTCTCGGCAAAGTATCAAAAAAGTATCTTGTGACCGAGGTATCTAATGGCCAGTGTATTTCTGAACCCAGTCTTATGACTTGTTGAATGACATATTGTCTGTGTTTAAAACTGCTGAGGCAGTTTTTGGGAAATTCCAGCCTTGCATTTTTTTTCTAAGCTTGCTACACATAAATATGGGACCTATGGTTATGTCCAGCGTCCCTTCAAGAAGACGCAGTCTTGGACAAGATGCAGTCTGAGACTATCCATAGATTGCTCGGAGGATCCAGAGACATATGGTTCCTGTGTCTCTGAAATGCTGTAGCCCTGTAATGCAAATATTACTAGCTGTCTAGATTGCAAGTTAGAAACACCCCATTGGGATTGCCCTTTGGCTATTTTACAACTAAATTGTAACAGAAACACCTAGGTAGTGGTGGGCTACCTGATGTTTAAAAATAATGTTAGCATGTATTCCCTTTTGTAAACTAGCACAATAGGATTTTTCTGGCTAATCTTATTAATACTATCATAATAAAGTACCACTAATTTGGCAAAGAAATAGTGTGTTGGCTTTATTGAATTACGGAGAATTACCAACCAGGAACCTGTATAAACTGTATAATTGGATCCAACTAACAGGAGTCCTACGGATGCTCAATCCTTCTCCAACCCTGCCAACCCCCGGTGACCCGTGCTCATTCCCAAACACAGGCTGCTGGCATAGCACGAGGTAAGACATCCAGCGCCTCAGCCCTCGGCGCCACCGGGCCATGACCATTGACTTTTGTATCAACTACTCAGTTCCCCTCCCCAATTCTTCTACTTTGTAATTCTACTTAACTCTCCCTTTCCTTCTCCACGCTCCCTTTACTCTATTTCAGGTCATCCTTACTTTTGACATTTCTCCACACTTTTCCTCTTTTTCCCTCCCCCTTCCTCCCTCACAAGATCCTCCCTCTTTTCTCCCTCGCTGCTCCCCTTTGCACCTATCTTATACTCTCACTTCACCTTATGCATCCTATTGTTCCTGTTCCAACTTTTTTGGCTGTAGTTTCTCTACTTTTAATGATTTCTCCAGGTTATATTTATAAATATTACCTTTTTATGTTATAGGACCTACAGGAAGATCTGGAAAAGCTAGGGAGGTGGTCCAGGATATGGCAGCTTGGCTTCAATGGCAAGAAATGCAAAGTTATGCATATTGGAACCTAGAGTCCTAGGACAAAGTACTACCTGGATGGAATCCGAGTATCTGCATCAGAGGAGGAGAAGGACCTGGAAGTGATGATCACTAGTGACCTGAAACACTTCACACAGTGCAAGAAAGCAGCAGCAAAGGCAAACAAGATGCTGGGATGCACATCTAGGGGGATCAGTAGTAGAAGAGAGGAGGCTATATTGCCCTTGTACAGGTCACTGGTAAGGCCACATCTAGACTATGGAGTTCAGTACTGGTGCCCACACCTCAAAAAGGACATTAACCTGCTGGAGAAGGTCCAGAGGAGGGCTACAAAGATGATAGCCGGTCAGCAGGGTAAGGCATATGAGGAGAGGTTGAGGGCACTTAACATGTACTCCTGGAAGACGAGAGAGAGAGAGGGAGAGAGAGAGGACATGATTGGACCTTCAAGTACTTGAAAGAGATAAATAAGGTTGATAAGGAGAGTCTCTTTAAGCTAAATGGCAACCATAACATGAAGGGGCGGCACAGTCTTAAGCTGGAGGGTGGGAGGTTTAGGAGGGAGATCAGGAAGCACTTCTTGATGGAAAGGGTGATGGACACTTGGAATGTGCTGCCATAAGAGGTAACCTCGTTGAAGACAGTGGGCAGCTTTAAGAGAGGTTGGGACAGGCATAATGGGAGGGTAAGGGTCATGGGTCGGGAGGATGGGAGGAGTGGGGAGGGAGGGCAGAGACATTAGCTCAAGCTATGGACCCTACAATACGAGCAGATTGGATAGACCAAATGGCCTTCTTCTGCTGGCTTCTTCATATGTCTTATTTTGAACACTGTGTACCACATGTACCATATAATGTTATGTACCAAGATTTTATGAATGTAATTTCCTTTGTCTGTATACTTTCGGAAGAACCTCCTTGTGCATGAGGTTGATCGGGAGCGTGTCAATTCGCTCCTGACAATTCGCACCCTGACAATCTGCTCCCAACAGTACGCTCCTGTCATTTCACTCCCTACCACCTTTCACTCCACATCTTTTCTCTCCCACTCATTGAAGCAGCAGTTACAGCTCATCACATATTAGGCAGAAGCAGCAGTTACATTTTATTAGCATTTATTTTATTTACCTGTTCCACTTCCACTCCGTGTGCACCCTTGCACTGCATCACTTATCTTTTTTTCCATGGTTACTGGACCGAGACGTGGATTTAATTCTCCAATTCTGCTAATGCTGTTCAATGCTCGGTTATTATGTGTGTCGCAATAGGATATGAGCTGTGCACCTCTGGGAGCAAATTCAGTCCACTAGAGTATCTTTTACATGGTTCAATCTAACGGTGCAAATGTTAGGAATATACCCAAATTGCAGCACAAGACCACGGCATGCCTTTGCAAATCCTGCACAAAATATGGAGGCAAGTCTTACTTATTAGTATACTATTTTAATTTTAAATAAACTGCAAAACATCAGAGTGCTATGAAGTGAACTGGCCACTGGGAGCGAAAAGACATGGAGCAGGTAGTCCAGGAGCCAACTGTCTCGGGGTCGAGTCGTCGGGAGCAAATTGTCGCAGCGCGTATTGACGGGAGCGAAAATACATTGACCCAGCTTGCTCAATAGAGTTTTCCTGCAATAAACTTGAACTTGAAACTTGTGAGCACAGATTTATATCAGAGTGTGTGTGTGTCTGTGTGTGTGTGTGTGTATATATATATATGCCCAGATATTCAAAGGAGTCACGCGCAGTACAAAGAAAGGTAGCGCATCAATGTGCCCCGGTGAGGTATTCAAATGGGCAAGTTACACTGCACAAATCCCGATGCACTGGGGCGCATTGGTAATGTATGCAGCGCAAATGCAGGGGGTGTGCCCATGCACATGCGGCGCATCCCGATATTCAACCCAGGATGTGCATCACATATGATGGCACAACCCCTGATGTGTGCCGCATACGGAGGGGATGCAACGTTGTGCCCGTAAAAAGGAGGAACAAATCCTGGCCACCCACAGGCGGGCTGCTGCACCCGCCAGCCGTGGGTGGTCACCCGCCTAGCAGGGACATAGTCCGTAGGCACCCACACCCTTCCGGTGGTCCAGTGGATCTTCCCCCCCGTCATGCCCAATCACGGGCATTTGTACGGGAATTATAGCACCCCCTTCTTTGTTGCCCGATCGTGGGCAGTAATATCCCAAAGCCCATACCTGGTGGTCTAGTATTCCCCCCGTTCCTCACGGGCATGAGATATGTACAGTACACCTGGTGGCCCAATGGACCCCTCATCCCACCCACAGGACCAGCCACCCAGCTCCTCCCCATCATCCGGTGGGCGGCAGCACCCGCCCACGCCTACCAGTCGCCCGCCCGAATGACAGCATACGGTAACGTGCATCGCCTATAAGCATCTTTGTACTACACGGGTAGCGGTTATGTGAATGAAACATTCATTCACATAACGTGTCAGGTAGTACAGTATGATCTTATGCCTATTGGGTCCACAGTGTGGACTACTAGGCATACAAAGCACATACTGTATGTGTCATGCAGCAGGCGGCCGGGCGGAGGGCGCGGGAGGTGCCACCCACCATGATGGGGGGAGCTGGGTGGCTGGGTCCTCTGTGGGTGGGACAGAAGGGGGGGGTCCACTGGGCCACCAGGTGTATTGTACATATCTCATGCCTGCGATCTGGTGGAACGGGGGGACACTAGACCACCAGGTATGGGCTTTGGGATACTACTGCCCATGATCAGGCAACACGGGGGGTGCTATGATTCCATACAGATGCCCATGATCGGGCATGACGGTGGGTCCACTGGACCACCAGGGGGGCCATTGCATCTGCGGCAGCCTGCATTTGGACATGCAGGTGTGGAGGCACTAGAGCACCAGGGACTCAGCGAATGCTGCAGGCAGGTCCGCAGGGTGCCAGGTGCATTATGCTGGGCTTCCCTGTGCAATACATGCAAATGGGGCCATAATAACATGCTAACGGCCCCATTTGTGCAATGCATATATTATGGCCCCATCTGCATGCCCTCTTCTGAATACCATGGGTGATGCACACAGTGCAACTGCATTTGCACTGGAACATCCCCAGTCCTCCCGGTCTGTGAGATGCGCTGGCGCATTGTACTTGCACCATGCGCATTCTGTGCAATATTCAATGATGATGCACCATGGCACATCTTCTTTGAATATCACCCTGTCCTGGCCCCAGCGCAGCTCGGTTGCGCTGCACCTTCACTTGTGCTATTGTCTGGCACAGTCTAAATATCCAGCTCATAGAATATGCAGTGGAAACAAGTGGAATAAATTATTTATCTGCGCAAGAGCAGTTTGACCTCGGGTAACCTCATGAGTCGCATAAGCCACGAGTGAGGTGTCCAAGGTCAAACTGCTCGAGTGCAGATAAATCATTTCTGCCACGGGTTTTCCATTGCATATTTCATTTATGCAATAGGATAGGATTTTTTTTTTTTTAGTTTTTTTTTTATGTTTGGTATAGTTTGCGTTTTATTTTTTATAAATGTTTCCAGTGTAGCTCCTCTTAGCATAGTAGTTGCTAAGTGGTTGCTATGGACACTCCCAATTTAACATTATGGTCAGTGCATAATGAAAAAGTTTGATGCACAGTCCTTTTGTTTTTGCTTGGGGGGGTTGTTCATGAAAAAAGTGAAAAACAAAAAACCTTAATTTCCTGACTTTTTACTGATTATAAAAAATCAAAAATGTATCTATAAATGAAACACCTTTCATGTTTAGATATTTTTGAGCAGAACAACCTTTGCGCTCAAAGTACCATGCTATCATCTTTCATTTTAAAGTTATTTGTATTTGTCAGAAAAAGCAAAAAAAAAATATTTTTCTGCTGTCTGCTGATTATAAAAAAAAAAAAACTAAAAGGTACATATAAATGAAACAGCACTCATTTTGTAGATATTTGTGTGATGAACAAATTTCGTGATCACAATACCATGCTATCATTTTTTGTGTTACAGTTATTTGCATTTACTTGTCAAAAAAGTGAATAAAAAACTTTGACAGGTGGTGTTTATTCAATATATGTTGAATAAATCTAGGATTCTAAAATTTATTCAACATATGTGCAAATAAATGGACTTATCCAATGACTTCTGAGTCCATGCCTATTGCATAAATGCATTTTTACTGTCACTTTCGTTCATTGTGTAGTTGATTTTTACATGAGTCCACAACGTTGAATATAATAGATGTGATAATGTGTCTTAAATATGCATGGTTTTCATGTAGTGGCATCACATAACAGATTATGGTAGCTGTAACTTTAAGGGTACAATTAATTGCCTGTGATGTCACACCTTCATTATCTATTTAAATTATGTCTCTTGATACTCTAGAGCTCACCCCTGAGGAAGATCTAACTGCTGAAGTGCAGGGGCATCTGGTAGAAGTTTGCCTGTGGCTGTACTTCTGATGTACCACAATAAACCATTTATTTTTTCATCTCTGGTGAAGTGCTGACTCTTTTGACTTTGCTTTGTTATCCTACCTAGCTAATACCCCTCCTTCCCAGTGCCGCTGAGGCACAGATCAGGAAGCATAGGAAAACTAGGAGCAATTATGAAATTCACAAGTAGCATTTTATTATTTTCAGTAACAATAAAATGAAATTGTGCAGGATAGCCATTTACAAAGGCAGTACAAACAAAGAAAACAGTCCTTCATCCGAGGGTTTCAAGCTCTCTTCTCTCTAACAAACATTGCTGCTCCTTGTATAAGAAGTCTTTGCCTGCCAATTAATTTCTGCATCCTGAACTGTTAACAGACATCCTGTTTCTCATAAAATATATCAGAACTTTGTCAATTTGTTTCCTTGCAGGTGCAACAAAATAGAACATTGTGCCCCAGAACTAATCTCATGTTGACAACTCTGCAAAAAGAGTTTGTGAAGGTCAAATTGCATCTCAGAGTTAAGCCCCTGAGTTCCAAGTAGCTTTTTGCAATCATTTCAACCATAAACATACTATGCGACCCTGAGCAAGTCATTTAACTTCCTTGTACTCCCAGGTCACACCTGTGAACAAACTTTCAGCTTAGTGTCTCTCTCCTGGTAAAATAAATAAATAAATAAATAAATAAAAAGCTATATACATTTTCAAACCCAGTGATCCCAGTTTCACACAAAGATTCACATATATTTTTATAACCATGGATAAGCAAGGGGGAAGAAAAGATAGAAACAGCAAGTAAAGGCAAGCAGATAGCGGAAGAGGGGGGAATCACGAGACCATCAGAGCGATCATTTACTAGGTCTCACAAGAAACTTTGATTGTGCAATCAGACAGCCAACAGACAGAAAAGGAGATGATAGAACAGATCCTTGTGTTTAACTCTTTCTGCATATCAAATGGGACAGGGTTTATTCAACCCTGTCACACCCAGGTAGGGAGATCAGGATACAGAGGCACTTTAATGCCCCTATTACAGCTCGAGAAATTAAGGTGAAAATCAGGCTTTTAAAAAGTGGCAAATCTCCTGGCCCAGACAGCTACCCAGCCAAGTGTTTTAAGGCCTTTCAGGAAAGCTAGCTTTCGCATTTCACTGAGGTTGGAAATGCTATCCTCTGTGATGGGGCTCAGATAACCACCATATTGGTGCCAAGTACATATTTCGATTCTTTTGAAACCAGGGAAAGACCCGGCAGAATGTGGATCTCTCCATCCACTCTCACGCCTAAACACCATCTCAAACTTTTTACAAGTATCCTCACAAACAGGTTGCAGAGACCTATCAAAAGCATTTGATATGGTCCATCATTCACTTCTACTTGAGCAACTAACAGACACTGGGCTTTCTCCAGATACAGTTCAATGGTTCAACAGCTATCTCTGCAATCACTCCCAGTGAGCTAAGACAGGGGGTGTCATCTCCGATAGCAGGCCAGTTCACTCAGGGGTCCCTCACGGGTCAATTGTTAGCCTGCCACTCCCAGTGGCCAATCTGCTGCCACCTGAAGTTCAGAGCCTGCTCATGCATCACACGAGTGCTAGTCTGACCAGAAGCTCCAACAGTCAAATTTTTAGTGAACCTAGATGCCACACTGCACTAGCACAACATGCATTCTCCAACTGTGCACCCCACTGGACCAACGCCCTACCACCAGCCATCTCCGGAGTTGCAACCATTGGTGCCTTCAAGCGAAAACTTCATCAGCACCTCGCTGCTGAGGACAACTGTGACTGTTTCAGCTAACCATCGTTGCTTTCAAATGTTATTCGAGTCTGCACCTCATTACTATGGGCACCTGCAATAGTTACCACTAATCCCTCTCGGCAAACCAACTGCAGCACTTAGAAGTACCTCTTGACCCAAGGGGGCACCTAGCAACCCTAGCACTTCTCTGGTCCCCCCCAGTTGTTTCACCCCTCCCTATCTCAAGGCACACCCCTTCCTCCACTCCATCACCTTTTGTCTGTTACCTACTCTGTGACTATCTTCTCCGAGTATGTTAGAACTCTTTGACGTAGGCATACATTGTACAATGCCTCAGCAGTGCCTTTCATGTACCAATCCTCTTGTAACTTACTGTACCATTTCTGTAAGTGTATAATTTGTTGTACTTTCCAATGCTCTGTTAACTGATGTGGAACCTAAAAAAGAGCATATGCTCACAGGTGTTTATCCGAAACCTTAATAAATAAAAAAATAAAATAAATAAAGAGGCATATCCCAAAAGTAATACATCAGAATCAGACAGGATTTATTCATTGCAGGCTGTTGCAAGATAATATAAGATGTTTCCTGAACATCATCGTAGCTCAGAGGGGTATGGAAGCCTTCAGGCTGGCCATCAGTATGGATGATAAGGCCTTTGATAGGGTCTACTGGGTTTTCTTACAACAGGTCCTACTCAAATTTAATTTTAGGGGAAATTTTGTGTGGGTGATCGCCTCTCTTTATCAGAGCCTGGAAGCAGTGGTGAAGGTTAATGGGCATCTGTCCCAGAGATTTTCATGAGGCAGAAGAACAAGAACTCAGCAGGGGTGCCCCTAATCACCACTAATATTTGGTCTCAGTTTACAGCCTTTGGTTTGGCTAATGTTAGAGCACATCTGCAAATCAGAGGCATAATGGCAGGAGGGCAGGAGCAGAAAATAGCGCTCTATGCAGATGCTTCACTGTTTTTCTTGGGGGACCAAGCTGACTACCTTCCACACCTCCTAGATGTTGTGCCTAAGTCTGGGACCTTAGCGGGTTATAAGATAAATCAAGCTAAATCAGACACCATGGTAATCAGTATGCCCCATTTTCTGACTTTAAAAGAACATTCCCTTTTTCCTGGGCTCCTAATACATTCCAATATCTGGGTGTACAAATTTTGGCAGATAATACTAGGCTTTTTCAAGACAATTACCAAAAGTTACTGCCCATGCTTAAACAGGACATAGTGAGGTGGAAACTGCTCCCACTGACCCTCTATGAGAGAGTACAAGTCGCTAAAATGAATATCCTCCCACACCTTCTGTTCCTGCCCCAAACTCTTCCCATCTCTATCCCAAATGTTTACTGGACACCTTCTTTGCAAATTCTGTGACTGAGAAAAATGTCCAAGAATGGTGCAGAAAATCCTGCATCTGCCCACGGAACAAGGGGGCCAGGGGCTCCCAGAGTGGCACAGATGATCATCTGCCCATAGAACAAGGGGGCCTGAGACTCCCTTGTCTGGAATGCTACTATTTGGCAGCACAGGAGGCTACCTGGAGACTTAGGCAAAGCAGAGAACAATCTCCGGTTGGTACCTCACAGAGGAGGTTGACTCTGCCCAGCTTCCTTTATGGATAGTCCCCACTCAGGTACTACCTAAGAGGATCAGTTGGATGGTACAAGACCCTCAGTCTAGACACACAATAAAAATGTTAATAAAGATTTGGAAAGAAAGCCGGCCCGGTGGTGCTCAGGGATGAGGCATTGAACGCCACACCTCATGCAACGTTGGTGACCCGGGTTTGAGAGCAAGCTCAGCCCGCCATGGGTTGTCGGGGGGGTGGTGCAGAGCAGATTAAGTGGCTGCAAGGCAGGCTCCTCTCTTGGGAGTGGTGCGTAGGTTCCCCAGCTGTTGTCTGCCTCCTGGTGGAGGCTAGGTGGCAGCGCCAAGTCACAGGAACCTGGCCACTAAGCCAGGGATGGGAGGAGGGGACCGTTACTGAGCCCATGGAGCGCATGCACACCTCCATGCACATGTGTGACCATGATTAGGGGTCCCAGGATAGCGGGAGTAAACAAGAAACTAATGCCACTCCCATTGCCAAGTAAGGCAGAGGTGGTAACGGGGGAGCAAAAAGCTATATAGAAAAAAAGGAAAAAAATTGGAAAGACATGGATTCCCTGAATATGCTGGGTCCACTGACTCAAACTGGACACCACAACGATTTCTTCCCACCACATCTGAATTAGAGTTTCTGGTACTGGGAGGCCAAGTGCCTTACTCACTTTGAACATCTCATATCCAGCCAACACTGTATTACCTTTCAAGAACTTCAAGATTGATTTCAGCTATGGAGAGAAGACCACTTTAGATTTCTGCAGTCAAACATTTAAATGATGATGTTCCAATATATATTCATATCAAAAGATCACACTCTGATTTAGAATAATATTAAAGGTGACATGTAAAGTAAGTGCTGCAGCCCACCCCTGTCCCACATAATTTCTATGCTGCAGCCGGAGTCCATGGCTGTTATGATGACCATTCTTAAAATAATGAGTATTTTTTAAAACACTGTTGAAACTTTTCGGCGAATGTGGAAGTGCTGCACAGGTCCCGATCGAACAGGCACAAGTTTTCATGGGTATCCCATCCATTTCGTGATGTGGCAAACACCACTGCTGTGAATGTAAAACAATGGCTGGAGCGTAATATTCTTTTTTTACTGCTTCCATGGGAGTCTTGATGCCTACAATAATACTGACGGCAGAGCTGTTGGACAACTTAAATGAACTGTTGGATGAACCAGTGTCGGGTATTGAAGGAGTATGCATAAGAAGGACTCAGGTTTCAACTGAAATCACTATTTTGTCTAGGTGCCCCCGACTAGTCCAGCCATCAGTAACTTTGAAAAAGTGATAAACAACGAGCTCAACAAAACTGTTTAAGGCAGAAACATACGGCTCAACAATAACATTACAGCACATGAAAGGGAGGCCCTGAAGGAACTGAGGGACCTCAAAGGTACCGCGATTAAAGCCTTCGATAAAGGGGGAAATATTATTATGCCTGAACATTTTTATTTACTTAAGGTGCATGAATTGTTAAACAAAACTGATGATTATGGAAAACTGGAAACAATCCCTAACAAATCCTATCGAGAGAACTCAAAACAGTTTCATGGGCTTTAGAGTTGTGGTAGGTATCATGTGAGGAGGCAGATTTTTACAACCAGAATTTCCAATAATACCCTACCTTACATATATTACCCAAACTCACAAGAGGGTGGCCTAGCTCTTCCAGATCTAAAGCTGTATCATCAGGCTGCACAGCTCTAATACCTAATGTCATGGCTGGACTCAACCAATGACTCTCACTGGAAAGGCTTGGAGTTAGCCAACATTAAAGATAATTTAGAGTATTATTCTCCCAACCACCCAATCACCCAGAATTGTCGTCTGATAATGAATGTATACAAAATGTTTTGACAATATGGCAGCACATTTGGATTCCGCCTAAACTAATTAAACTATTACCCCCACTCCGGGCTATAGCCCATGATGCATCTTTTCCAGGTAACCGCATGGATTCTCGCTTTCTTCAGTGGAAAAGAATGGGTCTAATAAACTTTTTATCAGTTACTAGCAATAGACCAACTTCAAACATTTGCAGACCTGAAAGTAAATTATAATTTAACACAAAGCAACCACTTTCGTTATTTACAGGTCAGACATTATTTACTTCAAACATGGAAACAGCGAAGGGGAAAATGGACTTGCATCTATTAGTGTTATTATTGGAAAGATCACAAACTTGGGGTCTCCCCCACACTTTGCCTCCTTAGCATATCAAACTTTGATGATACCTCCTTTGGTGAAGGTTACTAACATTGAGATGAGTTGGGCCCAAGACCTGAGCCCAGACCTCCCTCCAGAAGACTGCACTAAGATTTTTACACAACACAAAGTATCATCATCTGGTATACGTAGGGAATTTGTGTGGAAAATGGTGATCAGATACTTCTATACACATGATAAAACTACAAAATTCTCCAATGCCGCACAACTAACCTCCTGGAGAAACTGCGGAACTCATTTAGCTCCTCATATACATCTCTTTTGGAATTGTCCACACCTTCTAAAGTTTCGGGCAGACATAGACAAAGAATTACATTTACTGAAACCGGAATTCCCTCCCCTAACAGCTAGAATGACACTATTATTGAATTACTCCCCTAAAATGCCAGATAAACACCAAACTTATTTATTCAATATACTACTGACAATGGCTAAAAAAGCTTAACTCAAAGATGGCTAACACAACCCCCCAAGACCTAGAGCAATGGCGTGATATAGTTAGTCAAATATATCAGCTTGAAAAAATAACAGCTAAACTAAAAACAGACTGGAGGTATTTAACACTAGATGGACAGGATGTAGAAACATAGAAACATGGAAGTTGACGGCAGATAAGGACTGCAAGGCCTATCCAGTCTGCCCATTTCTTTCTCTACCTTATGAATGTTCCTCTAGCCTTTGCTCTGTCAATGGACTATCTATTCATACTCATCTGTATTGCTCCCTTATGCCTATCCCATGCCTGTTTGAAGTCCTGCACTGTATTCATATCCACCACTTCCTGAGGTAGACCGTTCCATGCATCCACCACCCTTTCTGTGAAAAAGAACTTCCTCACATTACTGCTTAACCGGCCTCCCTCTAATCTCATGCTGTGTCCTCTTGTCCTGCTAGTTTTCTTATATTGAAGCATGTTAGACTCTTTCACCTTGTTAATGCCCTTAAGGTGTTTGAATGTTTCAATCATATCACCTCTCTCCCTCCTTTGCTCTAGGGTATACATACTGAGTTCAGTTAATCTGTCCTCATATGTTTTCTGATGAAGTCCCTGCACCAGTTTGGTTGCCCTTCTCTGGACTGCCTCAATTTGGTTAATGTCCTAGTGAAGGTGTGGCCTCCAGTACTGCATGCAGTACTCCAGATGGGGTCTAATAAGTGTCTTGTAAAGAGGGATTATTACCTCCCTCTTCCGACTTGTGATATCCCTACTAATACACCCCAACATCCTTCTAGCCTTACCTACTGCTTTAGAGATCTGCTTGGATGATTTCAGGTCATCGGTGATGATGACGCCCAAGTCTCTTTCTTCCCTTGTAACTGCCAGCATCTCCCCTCCCAGCCTATAGGTGGCTTCAGGGTTTCACTTTCCTATGTGCATGATCTTGCACTTCTTTGAGTTAAACCCCACTTGCCACTCTTCCGACCATTTTGCTAGTTTATCCAGATCTCTTCTCATTCTGCCCACACCATCTGGATCATCTACTCTGTTACAGATCTTGGTGTCATCTGCAAACAGACAAACCTTACCCTCCAGTTCATCTGCAATGTCACTGATGAAGATATTGAAGAGGACTGGCCCCAGGACTGATCCCTGAGGTACCCCACTTGTGGCTTGCATCTCTTCTGACTGTATACCATTTACCACCACTCTTTGTTTTCTGCCCGTCAACCAGTTTGCCACCCAGTTGACCAACTTCTGACCCACCCCGAGCCTACCCAGCTTATTAACCAATCTTCTACGTGGAACAGTATCGAAAGCTTTGCTGAAGTCAAGGTAGGCAACATCAACTGCTCCCCCTTGGTCCACCACTCTGGTTACCCAGTCAAAGAAATCTATGAGATTAGTCTCACAGGATCTTCCTTTTGTAAACCCATGCTGTCTTGGATCCTGTGTGCCTATGGATTCCAGGTGTTGCCCTATCCTTTCCTTAAGGAGTGTCTCCATAATCTTGCCCACTACTGAGGTAAGACTGACTGGTCTGTAGTTCCCTGCCTCCTCCCTGCTACCACTCTTGTGGAGCGGGATCACATGAGCCCTTCTCCAGTCTTCTGGGACCTCTCCTGTGCTCAGAAACTCACTAAACATTTCTGATAATGGCTCTGCTAGTTCCACCCTTAGCTTCTTTAGTACCCTGGGATGTATGCCATCAGGTCCCATTGCCTTGTCCACCCTGAGCTTATCGAGCTTTTGTAGGACCCTTTCTTTTGTGAAGGGACTAGTGCACACCTCCCTCCCCCCTGTGTCCAAGGTGCAGAGCTGTGGGCCCTACCTTACCTTCTCTTCAGTAAATACTGAGCAGAGGTATCTATTTAGGATATAAGCTTTTACATGGTCCTCCTCCTCACACGCCCCCTTATCCCCTTTGATCTTAGCAATACCCTCTCTGGACTTTCTCCTTTCACTAATGTATCTATAGAAAGTCTTGTCACCTTCTTTTACTGTTCGTGCTAGTGTTTCCTCGGTTTGAGCCTTTGCCTGCCTTACTACCGTTCCCTGCTTCCCTTAGGAAAGTTTTGTATGCCTCCCTATCTTCATCCTGCTGCATTCCCTTATATTTCCTAAAGGCCAGCCTTTTGGCTCTGACCTTTTCTGCTACTGTGTTTGAGAACCAAAGTGTTCTTTTGCACTTCCTTTTCTCACTAACACAATGGGATGTTGCTTCAAGTATTGCATCTTTAATGCTTGCCCACTTTGCCTGTACTCTCTCACCTGTATTTCTTTTTGCCAGGGTTAGCTTAACTCTGTTGGCCATCTTATCAAAGTCAGCTCCTCTGAAGTCCCATATTTTTGCCTTGGAATGGGATGATTTTGTTCTAGTGGCCAAATTGAACCATATCATGTGATGGTCATTGGCCCACAGGTGACCTTCTACCTGGAGATCTGTGATCCTTTCCCTGTGAGTCAGTACTGGATCTAGGATAGCCCTGTCTCTTGTGGGTTGTTGTACCAGTTGTTTGAGACCCTCCCCCTGCAGGGAATCCACCATGTGTCTAGTTCTGGCAGATGTCCCTGCTGGTATTGACCAATCTGTATCTGGCATGTTGAAGTCTCCCATTATCATTATCAGAACCTCCCCTTTAGCTGTCATGTTTTATACATATAATGCAGTACCGACCTGCTTTTGTTCCATGACTAAAGGATAACAATAGCTAATAAACTACACAACAGTATGATACGTATAGAGGTAAGGAAAGGAAAATCCTGATGAAATCTCCCAGGTTATTGGGTACCCCTTCCCCCATTTCCCACTGAATCTTTCTTAAATTCTATATATGGTTGCATTTTAAACTGTATATATTACCAGGTTATAGCAGACTGTCTCACTGGAAAGTATATAAGGGTATTAAACTAAAGGGAATGTTAAAATCTCGAATTTAATCTGAAAAACATCAGAATAGAAAAGATAATTGAATTGACCAACTGTGTGAATATTTTACATTTATTAAGAAATGTTATTGCAATTTAGAAAATGGGGAAAGCTATTTGAGCCTTCTGACTGGTTGAGACACTTCTCTAGGTGGGCATCTATCAGACAACAAATGCTCACCTATTAAAAGTACCAACCCAGCCTGCCTCATCACCAGAATCATGGCGCCCACCCTGCTCTGTAATTGGCTAAACCCCCCCATTTTAATTTTAAATATCTGCCACTTTTTTCTCTCGCTTAGCGAGAGACTAGCCCCCGAATGTTCGTTTACTCACGCTGCAACTGCCCAGTATGTACAGTACTTCGCACAGACACCACAACGCAGTACCTGCCCAGAACAAACCAATGTACGTTTTTTTTCCATTTTTTTCTTTTTAAACTTTACTGTTATGTCAATGTTTACTTGCCACTCTATCTCTCCCGTGACTCACATGCAGTCCACTCTGCCGCCCGCCATGCAACATGCCAAACCACGAAATGAACTATGAGCAAACGAGATCTCTCCTCACAAGTTACTACCCCAAATTAAAATGAAGATCTCTTTTGAAGCTTAAACCAAAAAAATAATTTTAACCGCTGCCGTCTCTCTTCACACTCACGTGTCTTCAACATCCTGGTATAATGTAAAACGGGCATGCACCTCACTGCTCGCAAATTCACTTTTCCCAGTAAACCACCCAAATACATAAAATAAAACTGAACTAACACAGCAGCTTCTCTATGTTCTAAAACTGCACTACCAAAAAAAACCCACAAAAAATGCAACAGAAACAGTCCTGGAGATCATACAGTGGAGGGGACAGCAAAACAAGAGAATAGCTCTGTAGGGGGAGGGGGCAACAAGACAAGGAACACCAGAAGAACAGAGGGACTACTTTACAATACAAATATTTACATTTAATTTTTCTTCTGTTCTTTTTTTTTTGTTCATTTTATTACATTCCATATAAAAAAATCACAGCAAGCCCATTTTCTAAGTGCAATAATACCGTCCAGGGTGGGTGGTATGGGCTATACCTGTCCTTCCAGGGACTATAATGCCCTCTGCCTGTGGCGTCAGGCCTCATTATGCCCCTGGGCAGGCGGATATAGCCCAATACTGCCCACCCTGTCAGGTATTATTGCTTGCGTAATGGATACTGTATGAAATGAAAAATAAAACATTAAGAAAACAAACCACAATGATCCCCTTAATCCACCAGGTACTGTAGGCACATAGTTTTGGGCATAGGGTCCATTACTCAAAACCTGGGAATGTTCTTAGATCGCCATCTGCAACTCCTGGTGACTTCATTTACAACATACATCAGGGACACCATGAACTTACTACATCACTTACAGGGGGTTTATATGGGATGCCAGATTCGTATAACTGACTATTGATCTGTGTAGTCTTTACACTAGAATCCCCCATGCTCAAGGATTGGAGGCAGTAGATTTCTTTCACAACAGATTGACAAACCCTGAACAAATTCCCACGCAGTTTATTTTGGAGGGCTTTGAATTTGCACCAAATAAAAATTATGTTTTGTTTGATAAACAAGTTTACCTCTAAAAACATGGGACAGCAATGTGGGCATCTTTTTGCCCCATCTTACGCTAATCTGTATATGGGGTAATGGGAGAAGATCTACATTTACAATAAGGCGCATAATCTGTCCCACAATAAGATGCTGCAATGGATGCGATGTATTGATATTGTCTGTATCTGGAACGGTATTGCGGAGGAAACACGGGAATTTCTGCAATATCCGAATGATAATAATTTAAATTTGACATTTACTGGCAGATCCTGTGTCAAGTTAATTTCATGGATATCACCCTCCATGGCATCCCTGGTCAGGCAATATCAACTTGTGGCTACAGAAAACCTACAGCAGTGAACACCATTTTACACTATGATAGTGCCCACCCAAGGAAATTGATAAACTCCATCCCATATTCTCAATATATGAGAATTAGACGTAATTGCGTAGACAATCACACATTTGCCAGCCAGACCAGGGAACTTACGGACTGGCTACTAAAAAGAGACTATGATCCGATAGTACTGGATCAAACACTAGCTAAAGTGAAAAAGTCTGACAGACACTTTGTTAGTCCCCAAACAAGGGGATGTTGAAAAAAAATCCCCCACTGCACCATGGTCCTAGATTTCAGCCCTGCAGCTGGCCAGATAGGGAGTTTGATCTACAAATACTAACCAATATTACAGGCAGACTCTAATTTGAGTGAGTGCGTAGGCAGTAAGCCTAGGGTCGCCTTTCATAAAGAGAAGAGTTTGGGGGCCATATTAACATCCAGTCACTTTGTTAAATCAGTTACCCCTATCACATGGATCCCTGCATGCCCACAGGGATTCCATTTTGCATCTGATGGTAATATCAAAATACATCCACTACAACATAATGTAAGTAAAAATTAAACAATTCCTTAATTGTAGAAGCACCTACAGTACATAGTGTATACAGTCTGGTGCCCCTGTGGGCTTTAATGTGTGAGAAGAACCAAGAGATTCTTAAAAACTAGGATACAGGAGCACGTTCATTGAATTAACAATAAAAACTATGACAATTCAATTGGGCCACACTTTGGAGTGGCACACAATTCAAACTCTCTTGGTTTAAAGTTTACAGCTCTGGAACATGTGCCACCATTACCTAGGGGCAGAGACAGATTGAATATCTTCTTGAAAAAAAGAGAGTAAATGGATTTCTCAACTGAATGCATTAAGTCCCTATAATATTAATGAAGAACTGGACTACTCTCCCTATCTGAAATAGCCTCTTTTAGTTTCAGATTTAGAATCTTAGGACTTGAAAAACTAAAAATCTAAAATTCTAAAAGCATTATGGGGTATAAAAAATAAAAAGATTAAATTCCCCAACCCCCTTTCTCCTTTCCTCTGTCCCTTCCTCCTGGTCTGACAAGTGCAAAAGGATCTCAGTTTAGAGTTTACTGTCATTTTATTTAAGGCTCACTATGTGTATGCTGTTCTTTCTTTATTATCACTACAATCATTACTAGTACTGTGTATTATTCACTGACCTTTTTTATAGAATTGAAACAAAGGTTACTCTAACAAGTGTATACATTCATGTTTATATTCTTTCTCTTTTTTTAGCCACCTCCATCAGCTCCAGTGTCCAGTCAGTTGCCTTTACATGAATTACTGGTCAGCGTGATAAAATGTTGCAAGCTGCACACAGTACAATGCTGTATATTATCTTAACCACTCCAGTGTTTCCAGTCATTTTACACATCAGTAATTGGATTGAGATTTTGTACATTGGACTTCCTGGAGGACTACATTACATGGCTTCTTATTCATTTAATCACATTCATGTTTTTCAAAAATAATACCTATCACCCCCCTCCCCCCCCCACACACACTTACAATTCCCTCCAACCTACTAGTCAAGGTAGTTTTTCCCTTTCTTTCTTTATCCCCCCAGGGGCCACTGATCTGCCTTACCTTCATGTCATGGTTTCACCTTCAGGTCTGTCCGGCGCTGTCCCCTCGGACTACCTCAGCGGCCTCATTCAGGCCTCATGGTTACCCCCACGGCTTGCCCCGTGGCGGGGGTGGGAGCACTCTCCAGAGCTCAACCCACCCATTAAGGGATCCGGTACTGCCGCGCACCCAGGCACCGGGAGAGTCCACTTGCGGAGACGGCCATCATGCCGCCGCGACCAGTGCCCTCCTTTTTCCACTTTTCTGCCCCCAAGCCAGCTGGCGTGCAATGATGCCAATGGCCACGAACATGCGCGCATCCGCCCACGTTCTGGCCAGGCGTCAACCCCCGACTGCTGTACTTGTGCTCCCGGCAGCAGTGGTACCTCCGGTCTCCACCAGGGGTCTCCCCTGCACCGGGATGCCCCTGGATCCCCCCCCCCCGGGAAAGGAGAGCTGCCCATCGGACATTCGATCCTATTCCCTCCCCACCAACCCCCAGCACTCGGGCTTGTTCCCGAACCCGGGTCGCTGGCGTGACGCGAGGTGTGGCGTCCAGCGCCTCAACCCTCAGTGCCACCGGGCCAGCAGTCAAGGTAGTTTTTCATTTGTCCATTTAACATGTTTGCAGCACTATGTAATCTATCTTGTGCTTATATTTTGAATGGACAACATCGGTCCTTTGATAGTGGAATCAATTTCTGGAAGATTTGAATGTGCTCCTTAATTTTTGCCCAGAGCTTTATTACTTTTTAATTGTTTATGGAGAATGAATGAAACTCTCTCACAATCTTGGTCCTCATTGTCTTGACAAGTGCATAACCCCATGAATATTACCACCCTTTGGGAGTTTGCTGAGTTTATAATAATTCTGATAAACATATGCTTTTTATGTAGTGGGATTCAATGGGATCTGACCTTTGACCTTCAAAGAAAAAATCTGTTCACCAAATGGAAACCCCATTTGTTCACATCCTTAATAATCTGGTCTAGGTCATCTGCCCCAAAAGGGTTTTCCCCTCCCCCCTCATTTTCAATTTTTATCCCCCACCCACCTTTCTCTCACCTACGCATTAATATCTAGCCTTTCTGTGTTAGACATTGTTTACACTACACCAAAATGTTGGCATTTTGTTCACATGCAACTTCCTGTTGCTAGCCTTTTTTCTTACTAAATTGCCCTCCTTCCCACCCTAAGCCAGTTCTACTTTTATAGCCACTGGATTTGACTGTCAATAGGAACTTCCTGATTGGCAGTAGGAAGGGAAAGATCATAGAGAAACATTGGTTTTGTCAACCCTGTGTGGTACCATTTGCTTGTAACTGACTCTTCAGTGAATAGCAGAGCATTGTGGGAACCTGGAGGACTAGCAATAGGCTAGTATACCTCTACCCAAAACAATATCTCTCTGTTAAAAGCACTGTTGCCTGGTGGTTCATGTTGCCCTTTTAAGGGCTTGTAAACCTTCAACTCACAGAATCTTGCTAAATTTAAGTGAATATTGTTATTTTTTACTTAGCCATGAAGAGCGGATCGCTCTTCCGGTTTTCGGCTTAAAACCTGCCCTCTAGTGAGCGGGTGAGCGTGGGCTGGGTCATGCGGAGAGACGCCAGACAGAGACACGCCGCTTATGCATGTCTGCTGTGTCCGCTGAGACACGCTGAAACTGCTGGCATTAGACAAACTTGGATAAGATAATTTTACCATATCCTCTACTTAGTAAATATACACCTTTAATAATGGAAAAAGAACTTAGTAAGTGTATGCAATGTTTGATGTATAGAGAGGGAAAGTATGGGAGCAAGTATGTATGTGCTAACTGCCATCTGATTACTACTCTTGAAGCAGAGATAGTGTTTCTGCTTAATATTAAACCAGTTTCTACTGATATTAGGGAATTGGAAAGTTACATTGATCTTATGGATGAACAACTTCATTCTAATGAACAATTTCCTTCACATTTAGGTAGCATTTCTATGTCTCCTGATGAGGAGACAACTGTAACGACTAGTACTAGTATACCTGTTGCCTCTGCCCCCTCTTATAAGGTGGATGATTATCCGCCCTCTTCTCATGATAATGATGACGGGACCATTGTCACAAAGCCTCTTACAAAAAGGAGGGGCGGTCAAATACACAATAGTGCCCCTATTGAAACTCATAATAGGTTTGAGCAATTGACTGTATCAAATAATGAAGTGCTACATGATTTATCCTGTGCATCACCCTCTGTTGATAGTAATGGTTTAAAAACACTTTTCAATCAGGAGCTAATGCCCATGAATATTTGTCCTAGTAAGTCTCAAGCTACCAAATCAATACCTGTTAAGTTAATCGCTCCAGAGTGTGTTAAACAATCACCTGTTTCTGATTCTTGTACCCCTACTGTCTCAAAACAAGTGTTAGTCCTGGGAGATTCAATCATTAAGCACATTGAAAGGGTGGTATGCAATAGTGACAAGAGCAACCGCACTTGTTCTAGCTTCTCCGTGGGGCTAGGTATCTGACATTAACTCCATGATGCCTAAAATTTTACAAAATGCGCGTGAAAATCCACTGGTTATCATACATGCCAGTGTTAATGATATAAACAACACCCCATTTAATCAGTTACAACAGGATTATGTGGCATTATGTAACCTGTTACTTGATAGGGGATGCTGTGTATGTATATCTGAAATTCTACCTGTCCGAGAGCAACATCTACTATGGCCTAGAAAATCAAAGCCCTAAATGAATGGCTGAGAAAGTGGTGTTTTAAGCAGGATATACCCTGTATTACCCCTTGGAATCATTTTCAGATCGCTTCTTCCTTGTTTTGCTGGGACGGTTTACATCTCAGTCGAGGGGTAGTACACTTATAGGAAAAAATACTAAATCATAAATCATTGTTTAAACTGAAAACAATGCGGAGGAATGGGTCTATTCCCAAGTCTCTGAATACTTACCAAAATATTATTACAACTAAATGTAAATTCCTAGCTTTGAATGCAAGATCTTTAAACCAACTCAAATTAGCAGAACTCAAGCCAAATGTAAAACTTTAAATATAGGTGTGGTGGGAGTAACTGAAACTTGGTGGGACATCCTCAATTTGGTCAGAGAAATTCCAGGTTATAAGTTATATCATAAAAACAGATTAGATAAGCAAGGCGGTGGAGTTTGTATGTACATCGAAATGATATTTCTTCTTTTGAAGTGTGTTCTCTCTTTCCTTTGGAAAGTATATGGGTTAAAATCTTATTGAAGGAGCAGTCCTATATAATTATTGGTAACATCTATCGACCCCCATCTGCAAATTCAGATTACACAACTGATATGTTTAAAGAAATTACACATTTTTCAGAATCTCAAGATATTGTAATATTTGGTGACTTTAACCTCCCTCATATTAACTGGGACTCACTCTCAGGACAGTCCTATGCCGAGAAAGGACTAATAGATGTGGTAGTTAGTACTGGATTACAACAACTTGTTACTGAACCCACTCGAGGTCCTAATATTTTGGATCTATTATTTACTAACATAGAGCAACAAATTAGCAATTTACAAATTTGGGATCCACTTGGGACCAGTGATCATTCATCTATTCTTTTTGAAATTCAACAGTTTAAAACTACACAGAGGAAGTTATACTGTACAAAAAATTATAATAAAGCATTTTTTTCTAAAATCAATGAATACTTACAAAACATAAACTGGGAATCTAATCTTCTTAATTGTACAACACAACAAACTTGGGACTTTTTTAAAAACATTGTACATTATTTGGAAAATACCTTTATTCCATCTAAGAGGAAATTTAATAATAAAGGAAAAATTCCTCCTTGGTTCAACAAGACAATGAAAAATCAGATTAAAATAAAAATTTAACTTTTTAGGAAACTTAAGAATAGTTCTGTTCCATTTAAAACTACTCTATTACATAAATACAGACTATCTGTGAAAAACTTAAAAAATTCTATTAAATTAGCAAAAAATAATCTAGAATTTAAACTAGTTCACACAAAAGACTGTCACAAATCTCTCTTCTCCTATATAAATAGTAAAAAAGGTGTATCAAGGACCATTGGTCCCATTATAACCAATGTTTTTTCTCTATCTGATATAGAAACCTCGAATCTCTTTAATAAGTACTTTTGTTCTGTCTTCTCTCAAAAATCACCTATTAGTACATTTAAAGTTCACCACGTAGATCATCATAGCTTCTATCCAACTGACATTATACAGGCTATCAAAAAACTAAAAAAAAATACTAGTCCGGGCCCAGACGGTATTCATCCATGGTTTCTGATCGAAACTTCTATAAATATTTCTATACCTTTGTCAATTATCTTCAACAAATCCTTACAAGAAAGCATTGTACCAAATGATTGGCATTCAGCAATAGTTACTCCCATATTTAAAAAAGGCAATAGAGGTTCTGTGCAAAATTATCATCCAATTAGCCAGACCTCAGTGGCTGGTAAATTAATGGAAAGAGTAATGAAGTCTCTAATAGATCAAGATTGTAAAAAATTAGGAATTTATTATTCAAATCAGCATGGATTTACTCCTAAGTATTCCTGCACCACCAATCTGATATCTTTTTACAATAATATAAGTACTCTACTAGATGTGGGTATCCCTACTGATGTAATTCTTTTGGACTTTAGTACAGCTTTCGATAAAGTCTCACATGAAAAACTCATTACTAAAATGCACAGTCTAGGTTTGTCACCTGATATTGTCAACTGGACTTTAAACTGGTTGACAAATCATTCTCAGAGAGTCAGAATTAATGATATCTTGTCTGATTCGGGTAGTGTGACAAGTGGTGTACCACAGGGGTCGGTCTTGGGACCAACATTATTTAATCTCTTTATCAGTGATTTACAAACAGGGCCAAATAACTTCATGGTTAAATTTGCAGACGATACTAAATTGGGGGGCATGGTTAATAATCAAGAAAATATTTCTGCATTAAGGAAGGATTTGGAAAAATTAACACTTTGGGCAAATAAAAATCATATGCAGTTTAATCAAGACAAATGTTTAGTAATGCATTTCAGTGTAAATAATCCAAAAATGATATATTATATAAACGGACTACCACTTCACTCATCAAATTGTGAAAAAGATTTAGGGATATATGTTAATAATAAACTTACATCAAATGATAACTGATTAGAACGGCTTGCATGACCAACAGACTTTTGAGGCAAATAAAACGCACTTTTGTTAATCGCACTGAACAATGCCTTATTCCATTGTATAGGGCATACATTAGACCATATCTAGACTATGGCTCCCCTTTCTGGAATCCAAACCAAAAAAAAGACATAGCAATTCTTGAACAGGTTCAAAGGAGAGTAACTAGAATGATTCCAAGATTAACAAACTTGGATTATCAGAACAGATTAAAAGCTAGTGGTCTCTTCTCTCTTCAAACTAGAAGATTAAGAGGTGATATGCTCATGGTTTTTAATTTAATAAATTCACCAGATCTAATGGAAAAATGTGGTCTAACACTCTCCAAAAGGAGACATGTCCCGAGACTGCATAATAAACAGCTTGAAGTAAAAACTTATAAAACCAACAAAAGGAGAAACTTTTTTCCAATAACAGCATCCATCGTGTGGAACACCTTGCCACAAGAATTGGTAGAGGCAACTAGTGCCACTGTCTTTAAAAACAAATTAGATGTTTGGTTGAGGGATAATAGATAAATAATGTCCCACATAGTGTGGGGAACAGTCTCGATGGGCTCTGGCCTTCTTCTGTTCTTTCATACCAAGTAAGTAAGTAATGCATTTGGTAGTCTGATCAGTGCTTTAGACTTCAGCTTCTAACTGGTGGTGAGGATTTTGAATTGTGCTTTTTGGGTGGTAATTGCCTTGGTCCTTTTGTACTACCATTTCTTGACTATATGTAAAAGTTATTATTTAGCATGTTTGTAACATACAAATCTAAGAGTTATGCAAGAATTCATTATGGTAGTACATGAACTCTCTCACAGACCTACTGACAAATCTTTCTCTTCGGTTTTTATTACATTATGAATGCTGAGCACTTTTTTTTGTCTATGTTACTGTTACTTTAAGATCAATTGTTTAAATGTGAGGTCTGTTGTACCATATGGACCCCCCCCCGAAGAACACCCAACAGTTGAATCACTGGGGCTGCGAGTTGGTGTGCTTATCCATGCTTACTCTTCTCACTTTACTGGAATAAAACTGCAGTAAGGCATACTCACTTGGAGTGCTCGTGCTCCTTTCTGTATTCCCCACTAGCAGCACTTCCCCCTTATTTGCTATCTTTTGGATGGTTTCCACCAGGAACTTATCCAACTCTCTGCCCTATGCTGGAAGTCTGTAGATCACATCAGTGCAAATAATGGCTCCATTCACCGCTTCAAGGGTGACCCACAGTACCTCCACCCCTCCCTGTGCTTCCTGTATCTCTATTGCTTTTATGTTATCCCTCACGTAGACAGCCACTTCCCCTCTCCATCCCACCTTGTCCTTCCTGAACAGAGAATAGCCTGGTATGGCTATATCTCAGTCATGGTTCTTATTGCACCATGACTCGGTAATGGAGACAATGTCCAGGTCAGCCTCTGCCATAATGGCCTCTAGGTCTGGGAATTTACTTCCCAGACTTCAAGCATTTGCACACATGGCCTTCCAGATTTTGCTATCCCCCGTATGGCAACCCTCTACTTTCCCTTTTGCCTTCTCTGCTTCCCCCTCTGCTCTCATTCCCAACTCTCTTCATGTCTACCATTTTGGGTTTTTTTTGTTTTTTTGTTGCTGGGTTCTCCCTACTCACTTCAGCTTGTTGGGGGGGGGGCAGTTTAGGTCTCCCTGCTTATTTCCATCACCCCTTTCAGCTAGTTTAAATGCTCACCAATGTAACATTTAAACAGTTCACTGAGGACTGTGGTTCCCCTCCTGGATGGATGCAGGTCATCTCCTCTGTATAAGCCCTTATCCCTCTAGGTGGGATCCCAGTCCCCAATGTAGCCAAACCCTTCCTCTCTGCGCCACTCCTTCAACCATTTGCTGAAGCTCCTGGTATGGAGTAGCTTGTTCTCCCCTGTCGTAAACAGGTAGCACCTCAGAAAAGGCCATTGAGAGTGCTACCTGCCTAAGACCCCTCCCCAACTCCCTGAACTCCTCCTGCACTATCCTAGCCTCGCCCCTAGCCAGGTCATTAGTCCCTATGTTGACAATGACAACCAGCTCTCCCTCCCGTCTTGATGCTCTAGCGATCCTCAGGATCTTCTTCCCATCCCTTCAAGCAGTGGGGTCAGGTAGGCATCTAGCCTCTCTCTCCCCCTTCCTTCCTGTCCCCAAATCTATCACCCTCACAATGGAGTCCCCCACCAGGAATTGCTTCTTCCTCCTCCAGGGGCCTCTCCCACTCTCCTTGGGGTCTTCACTATGGAAGACCCCCACATCTTCCCTGGTCACTACTGCAGATGCCTCCATAAGACAGTCCTGCTCCACCAGAGCAGCGCTGGGGTTGTGCAGTGGTACCATATGGTGAATGTGCCTCTGATCCACCGCCCTCACCCTTCTCAAGCCCACCGTAATCCAGTCGCTACTCCTCCTCGGCATCCATTGTGGTAGTGACGGCAGACTTGGTAGTCCCTGGGTGGGGCAGGAGGCCCCCAAATCCTGGCCAACTTACCCTGGAGTCTAGCAACCTCCTCCCTCAGCCCAGAGAGGTGCCTGCAGATGGGGCAGCACCGCAGTCTCCAGAAGGTCTCCCTGAAGATTGCTGCCCCACAGCCACTGCACTGCACCACTCTCAGCATAATTTCGTACTCTGTCTCCCCTGAAAATACTTGGTCTCTTTCCACTGCCTTAGGGTTCACCCTATTACCCTGCTCAGCTAGTAGTACCCGGTTGTACTGATGTTCCTTCCCTTCTCTCCTTCTGCTTTACCAGCACTTATGCCATCCTTGGCCTTGCTTTTAGCTAGCATCTCCCCTCTCCCTTATGTTTTAAATCCTATTTGTACCCCTATCATAGATAGGGTTTTGTTACCTATCCCCAATTTAGACTACCCCTGTCTTACCACAATCCCATGCAGTGTGTGTGCTACCACAGAAGTGAACCCCTTTTTACTCCTTTTAAACCTTTTTGTACCCCTATTCTAGATAGGGCGTTTCACCTATTCCCAAATTTTAGACTACCTGACGTACCTCGCTACCATGTAGTTGAACAGGATTCCTACCTTCACTGTCAGGCAGACCTCCTGCTGCCCTGCTTCCTCCTTGGCTGCCTGATGACACTGGCCACCTATTCCACTTCTTTCCTGGTCCGCTGACTCTCTGCTGAGGTGCAGCGTGTCTGGCTGCCGACTGCCTCATTGGGCTGACTCCAGCGGGAAGACTCCACTGTTATGTTCTTGTCACATTTGTCCTTCATGCAGAGGTCCATTTGATGGCCTCTCCCTTTTGAAGCAGTAGGAAGCAGACTGGCAGACAGGCACCCTGGATTGCTCTCTGGACAGCCCTGGGCACAGCTTGCTCTTTGATTGGTTCCCACCTGAAGCCCTGTTTCTCTGTCTAGCTCCACTCTTCTGCGGTGTTGTTGGTACAGGGGTAGGGCTCTTTTAGCTTAAATGAGGAGTCCCTCCCTGCCCTGGTGCTTGTGCTGCAATCGTGTTGTTGGTGCAGGGAAGAAAGCTCCTTTAGTTTAAATCAGGAGTCCCTCTCTGCCCTGATGCGTGTGCTGTGATTGGCATGAAAACAGCAGTAGGGTTTTTAAACTCCCTACTTTCTCTCTGCTCCATCATGCAGGCACCCTGAATTGGCTCCTGCAGTGCCTGGGGCACAGCTTGCTCTTTGATTGGCTCCCACCTGGGGCCATGTTTCTTTAGCTCATATCTTCTGCAGTTTTGGTGCAGGGGAAGGCTCAGTCAGCTTAAATGAGGAGTTCCTCTCTGCCCTGATGCTTGTGCTGCGATCATGTTGGTGCAGGGGGTAGGGCTCCTTTAGCTTAAATCAGGAGTCCCTCCCTGCCCTGATGCTTGTGCTGCAATCCTGTTGGTGCAGGGGGTAGGGCTGCTTTAGCTTAAATCAGGAGTCCCTCTCTGCCCTGATGCTTATGTCGCCAAAAAGAAGAGGTATTGTTAATTTATGTTATAGTTGTACTTTTTTTTTTTTTGTATTCGGGTGAGGCCCACTAAGACACACATGCCTGTTTTCAGGGCTGATCCGGGAGCACTAGTGTGATTAAGTGACTTGCTCAGAGTCACACAGTATGCAAGTGGAGGTTGTGGGAATCAAACCTGGGTTTGCTGGATGTACCAAGCTAATTCACAGCTCGTTACTCTAACCTCTAGGTTACACTGACAGCCCCATCCTCTAGGCTACACTCTTCCACCTCTGTTACCTGAGGGGGATGTTGAGGGTGTTCACCCTTTGCCTAATGAAAGAGGAAAGGGATAAGAATCCTCTGTAGACCTTGGAGGAGAGTCAAATTCCTGCTCAGGCGAACCACCTGGTTCAACAGGTTCACCTTCCTCCTCCTCCTCTTCAAATTACATTTCTTCCTCCTCCTCCACAGGCAGGTAGGCAGGAGCCTAAGCCTCGGGAAAAGGGGGCAGGTATATTCATAAAACTTCCCATGACTTGGAAAGCCTGGAAAAATTGCCACATTTCTTTTTTTTTTCATTTCTCTTTATGGTGCCTACACTCCTAGCCCTGCGAACAGGCTCACCAGGCTCCGGTGACCCAAACCCTCACCCAGAGATGCCCCCCCCCCCGAGTGGGGCCACTGAGGTGGAACTGTTGTGGCTGGAGGATCGGGCACCTGAGCCGGCTCATATGCGGAGGACCACAATTTTCTAGATGCTTTTCTCCCCAGGAGCTGGAGATGTGCAATGACGCTAGCGTGTGAGCGTCTGTCCCCAGCTCCACCCTGGTAGCACGGGCGCCACGTCACCCAGCCTCCACCAGGCAGCAATGGGCATCAACACTGGGACACCCCCCCCTCCCTGGAGAAGGAGAGCAGTCCTCCGGACGCTTGATCCTTCTCCTCCCCTGCCGGTTCCAGAACACGGGTCACCAGCGTGGCACAAGGTGTGGCATCCAGCGCCTCAACCCTCAGCACCACCAAGCCAGTCTAACTGCCACATTTCTGTTATGTCTTCTGTTAAGAGCATTAGTGTTTGGTCCAGAACCTGCTCCTTTTCTTTTTCAGGAGTGGTAAGGACATTCTTTTCTTTTTGGTTTTTCTTAGCAGACACTGTTTGACTTGTATTTTTGCCCTCAGTGGCCACAGGGTTCCCCCTTTCAGACACCCTGGTATCTTTACCATGCTTATACAATGGCTAAGCAGCTTTACCCTTTTTCTCTGTGCCCTTTGACAGGGACCGCTACTGTATTTGAGAAGATGAACCCTCTGATGCGTGCTTTCCACCATCATTAGGAACCGCCTCACAGCGTCTATTTTATGGTGACATGGAGGCAGACTGAGAAGTCATCAGCTCAGCTCTCTTGTTAGTCCTCTTCTTTTGGGTTTTAGCAGAAAACTTTATACAGAGCACACAACTGGGAAAAATCATGATCTGGATCAGGCATATTAAACAGAGGTTGTGGCAGTCTGCCCTTGCCAGAAGCTGGAAGCTATTTTTGCAGTTTTTAAAGCCTGCTGGTCCTGTTTTCTTTTTCTTAGGGCTATCAGTCATGCCAAACACTGAAGACATTGATAAAATGCAAGTCAGTTCCCACAAACAATAAACTTAACAGAACCTACAGAACTTAAATACACTTCTGAGAAAAAGTGTCATTCAAAATTCGGTTCCCTATAGTGGGAACCCCATTTAAAAATTCAAAACCGTTGGTATATAAAAGAATTAAACAGTTTTTTTCAAACCAGAACTAGTAGTAGCCTTAATTAAATGGTCCAGTTCCCTCATCACAGGAACCATAACTGGGGGGTAAAACTACTGATAGGTAAAATAAATGGGGTTTAAAAGGGTTATTTTACAAAAAAAAAAAAATACAAAAACCCAGAAATAGCAGAAACAGTGTGATCCTTTCATGCAGGAACGACATCATGCTGTGGCCTTCTCCAGTTCCTGAGAACCAAATGGGAACTGGAGAAACTACAGATACAATAATAAAATTAAAAAAACAGACCATAACTAACACAGAGTAACGAGAATTTAATTAATTCAGTAAGACACTTTAAAAATTAAAATAAAGAAATGCTTCTAGAGACCAGAATACCAGAACTGTATTTTTGGATGACGACTGCTCTCTTCAACGGAGAAACAAATCAGCCATTGGAGCCTAGAGTGGAGTGTGACCACAGTGCAGAGTTTGAACCTTCATCCTAGATTCTCTCATTAGCAAACGGTTCTATCGGTGAGGCCTCACTCTCACTCAGGAAGATGATGCTTAAGTGGAAACATCAAGTGAGGGATTTCTGGGGTTAGAACTGTTACACATGATGGCCAGGCTAAGTGAAGAAGCAGAACTTTCTTAAAAATACACAAACCGTTCAGTAAAAACCACAGCAATCCACCACAGCAATGCTGGGCTAAAAGAATGGCAAATCCTTGCCGTAACTGGTGACAAATCAGAAGCCAGCCTGAGCAAGTACTTGACAGCATTTACCTTTTAAAAATGTGTCCTCTCCTCTCCATTGTCCATGAACAAGCAGAAACCCCTCCCCAACAACAAAACTCAACCACTGACAAATGAGTCACCATCCACCTCTGCTGAACAGCTACCCACCTCCAAAAGAACAACTGCACTGTTCAGTGTAAAGACAGAACCACCTGCAATGGTAGTGTCCACAGGTGCACCTACAAAGAATCAGGAAATGGTCCAGAAACACCACACACAATATGAACCACAGGTGAAAAACCTAAAAGTGCAAAATTGGGAATGAGGTGCTGTACTAGTAGAAACCACAACAAAGCTGGGGGATCCACTGTGGGAAAAGAGAGCTGCAACAGTAAAAACTGCAGCAAAGCCAGAGGTGCCAAACTGGGAGCTGCAACACTACAAAACTGGAAGGAACCACCTGAAGGAGTAAGGGAACCCAGAGCTGCTACAGTGGGAACAAAAAGTTGCAGCAGTACAAACTGCAGTAAACCTGGACGGCAGCAGTGGAAGCATGGAGATGCAACAGTACAAACCACAGGAATCCTGAATGTGCCACAGTACAAACCACAGGAAACCCAAATGTGCCACAGTGGGAGCACAGAGCTGCAACAGTACAAACAGGATACTCAAATGTACCACAATAGGAGCATGAAGTTGCAACAGTGGTGGACGTGCCATATGCCCATCTCACAGACACACTTTCACTGCATTTCAAGCCCAAGCCAATTCTCATTGCAGAACACTTCAGATTTTATTGTCAGAACCAAGAGGAGGGGGAAGCTCGCGCCAATTACATCACTGCTTTGAAGCGTCTGGCAAGCACTCGTGACTTTGGCCAGTTTCTGGAGGATGCCCTCCAGGTTCACTTTGTTTTTGTTTTTTTTTCCAATTATTTAACCAGGTGAGACACACTAAGCTGAAAGCTTGCTTACAGGTGCGACCAGGGAGCACAGGGAAGTTAAGTGACTTGCTCAGGGTCACACAGTATGCAAGTGGGGGCTGTGAGATTCAAACCTAGGTCTCCAGATTTGCAGCTCAGAGCCTTAAACCACTGCGCTATACTGCCTCATACTACTTTGTCTGTGGTCTGAGAGGAGAAGTCTATCAAATATGCCTATTGTCAGAAAAGGACAACCTTCAAAACAGCCTGTGAGAAGGCTACCAGGGAACTAGCAGGACATTCTGAACCCCAAAGAAGCAGAGTTCACAAGGTCACCCATACTCCAGCACCCAAGGGACATTCCACACCATGAAGTGGTCCTTCATCTGTTTATCAACAACCCCAAACATTTTGGAAGCCTGCACCACAGGGCATTTCTTCAAGGTCAAAACCACACCAGCAAATCACATGATGATTTTGACACGAGAAATGCTGCAGTTGAGGAAAAGTGGGTCATATACTGAAAGTGTGTAAAAGTACATCACAGACTGCTACTGCACGGTATGTCACAGACAGCACTGCAATCACTGAAACAGAAGATGAGGCATTGCACCTGTTCATGGTTATGCAACATGGGCAAAAGCAGCAGCAATTTACCTCCAAAAGGAGCTAGCAGGAAACCGGGTTAGCATGCAGCTAGACACCGGCGCCTCAGTATCTCTTGTGCCAGAGCACATCTACAGGGAGAAACTTCAGCAATGCCCACTGCAGCCATTGTATATTCAACTCACCTTACTCAGGAGACCCAATCCCTGTGCTAGTGGAGATTGCAGTATCAGTCACCTACGAGGGAGGAACATGCACCTTGCCTCTAGTGGTGGTACAAGGAGAAAGACCTGCATTACTAAACAGAGACTGGCTCACACAGATCAGATTGAACTGGGAAAAGATCTTCAGCTTAAACACTGTGAACAAAGCACCACAAGATGTGCTAAAGGAAGTACTGGACAAACATGGTCCTATTTTCCATAATGGTTACAGTATAATCTGGGATTTCAAGGCAAAGATCCGGGTGCAATCGGGAGCCCCTCCAATTTTCCACAAGCCTCGAACAATACCTTAAGCATTAAGGGAAGTGGTAGAGAAGGAACTGGGCCATCTCAAAAGCCATGGTATCATCTCACAAGTCGAGAGGAGCAACTGGGCTGCCCCTGTTGTTGTGGTACCGAAATGAGACAGGGCAGTGAGGTTGCATGGTGACTACAAGGTTACAGTGAACCACTGTATACAGCAAGATCCATACCCATTACCCAATGCAGAGGACTTCTTTGCCACACTCTCAGGGGACAGGTTCTTTAGCAAGTTGGACTTATCTTTTGCATACCAGCAGTTGGAACTGGAACCAGAATCAGAATGTATCTAACCATCAACACCCACAAGGGACTTTACTAGTATCATCGCTTGGCATATGGAGTTTCCACAGTGCCAGCAATTTTTCAGAACACAGATTACCAGATACTGCATGGACTGGACCATGTAGTATGCTTTATGGACGATATCTTGGTCACAGCACCCACAGTGGAAGAGCATCTGACAATCCTGGACCAAGTTCTGACCAGACTGCAAAGGTATAGACTGAGAGTAAAGCTAGCCAAATGCCAATTTCTGCAAAATTCTGTTGAGTACCTAGGTTATTGGATTGACGCCCATGGCCTACACCTGACAGAGGGCAAGGCAGATGCTATAGTCAAGGCACCTGCACCAACAAATGTGAGAGTTGAGATCATTTTTAGAACTCTTGAACTACCATGGACGGTTTCTAGCCCAGTCATCCATAGAAACATAGAAACATAGACTTTGACAGCAGGTAAGGACCACTTGGCCCACGCAGTCTGCCCATTTCCCTACCTACTGGATAAGCTGCAGATCTAGTTAACCAACAGCCTACTTCCTGCAACCCCCCACTATAATTGCCTTATGTCTGTCCCATGCAAGTTTGAATTCCCCCAATGTTTTAGACCCAATGACCTCCTCAGGAAGGCAGTTCCATGTATCCACCACTCTCTCCATGAAAAACAATTTCCTCACATTACCCCTGAGCCGTCCCCCTCTATCTTTAAATTCTGCCCCCTTGTTCTTACACATCTCTTTTTCTGAAAGATGCTACCCTCCTGGACTTTGTTGATTCCCTTGAGGTACTTAAAAGTTTCTATCATGTCCCCGTCCCTCCTTTCATCAAGAGTATACATATTAAGCTCTCTCAGTCTCTCTCTCATATGGTTTCTGCTGCAGACCCTGCACCATTTTAGTTGCCCTCCTCTGGACTGCTTCCATCCTGTCTCATGTCCTGCATAGATGAGGTCTCCAAACTGCATACAGTACTCCAGATGGGGTCTCACCAACTGTCTGTATAGAGAGATAACCACTTCCCTTTTTCTACTTGTGATGCCCCTTCCTATGCATCCGAGTATCCCCCTGGCTCTTCTTACCGACTTTTCACATTGCTTACCCACCTTTAGGTCATCTGATATAACTACCCCCAGATCCCTTTCCATTTTTGTTGTTCTTAGTACCTACCCTGCTATTGTGTACTCTTCTCCAGGGTTTTTGTTTCCCAGGTGCATTACTTTGCACTTCTTTGCATTGAATCTAAGTTGCCATATGTCTGACCATTCCTCCAACCTTGCCAAGTCCCTTCTCATCTTTTCTACCCCCTCTTGTGTATCAACTCTGTTACAGATCTTTGTGTCATCTGCAAAGAGGTATACCTTTCCCTCCAGACCCTCTGCAATGTCACCTATAAAGATGTTAAAGAGGACTGGACCCAGTACTGAGCCCTGAGGTACCTACTAGTAACCCTCTTCTTCAGAATGTGTTCCATTCACTATTACCTTCTGTGTCCTGTTGTGCAGCCAGTTTTCTACCCAGACTACCACCCTGGGACCCCTCCCAGGCTGCCTAACTTGATTATTAATCTTTGTGGGACTGTGCCAATGCCTTGCTAAAGTCTAGGTAGGCCATATCCACAGCCCTCCCTGGTCTATTACTTTGGTCACCCAGTCAAAGAAATCAATTAGATTCTGTCTGACATGACCTTCCTGCTGTAAATCCATGCTGCTTTGGGTCCTGTGCCCGCTGGCCTCTAGGTACTCAACAATTCTTTCTTTCAGAAGTGATTCCATCATTTTCCCTACCACTGAGGTCAAACTTACAGGTCTGTAGTTTCCTGCTCTGCCTTGCTCCCACTTTTGTGAAGAGGAATCACATCTGCCCTCCTCCAGTCCTCAGGTACCACCCCATCCTGCCATGATTTATTAAAAAGCGTGGTCAGTGGTGTCACTAGGTCCTCCCTTAGTTCTTTTAGGATTCTGGGGTGAATCCCGTCAGGCCCCATTGCTTTGTACACCTTGAGTTTTAGGAGTTCTTTCAGGACTCTTTCTTCTGTGAATGGACTGGTGCCAACCCCCTATCCAGACTGCTTCTATTGTCTGGTTTAGGTAACTCCTCCTCATCTTCTTTTGTGAATACTGAGCAAAAGTATTTATTCAGTATCTCTGCCTTTTCACTGTCTCCCTCTGCCCACCTCCCCTCTCCTTTATTAATCTTCACTATCCCTCCTTAACCTTTCTATGCTCCCTAATGTACCTATAAAAGGTTTTATCCCCTTCTAACTGAGTTGGCTATTTTTTCCTCGGTTTGGGCCTTTGCTATTCTGACTGTCTTCCCACTTCTTTCTGCTTTAATTGATACAGTTCCTGTCGTGCTCCTTCTGTGATTCCTTATACTTTTTGAATGCATCCTTTTTCTCCTTAACCTTCCCTGCCACCTCTTTTGAAAACCATAGTGTTTTTTTACTCAGTTTTGTTTTCTTTATTTGTTTCACACAAAGGCTTGTTGCCTCTACGATGGCAGTTTTGATTTTTCTCCATTGTTCTTCCACCCCTCCTTTTTGCCATTTGCTAGTGCATTCTTCAGGTATTCACCCATTTTGCCAAAGTCAGCCCTTCTAAAGTCCAGTATCCTTGTTTTAGTATGGCTTATCTCCATGGTTGTGCTCATTGTGAAGTGCATTGTGCAGTGGTCGCTTGTTCCCAGATGTCTACTGACTTCTAAATTTGTGATCCTCTCTCCATTTGAGAGTACCAGGTCTAGTATTGCTCTCTCCCGAGTGGGTTCCAACACTAGATGTCTAAGGCCTGCCCCCTGCAGGGCATCGAGAATGACCCTGCTCTTGGATGTGGCTGCAGTACATGTCATCCAGTTAACATGTGGCATATTCAGGTCCCCCATCAACAGTATCTCCCCTTTTTCAGCCATTTTAAGAATGTCCTCTATCATTTTCTTATCCATTTCCTTCCCTTGAGATGGGTGTCTGCATACAACCCCTGTGCAGATTGTGATGCCATTCCCTGTCTCCAAGGTGACCCAGAGTGCCTCTAGTCCTCCCCCTTTACTTTTTAGTTCTGTAGCTTTGATCCATTCCCTTATGTACAGAGCTACTCCACCTCCTCTTTTACCTTCCCTGTCCCTTCTGTAGACTGTGTACCCTGGTATGTTGACATCCCAGTCATGGTTCTCTGTGTACCATGTTTCCGTGACTGCCACAATATCCAACTGCTCATCTTAAATCAGGGCTACTAGCTCGGGAAGCTTGTTTCCCAGACTACGGGCATTGGTACTCATTTCCCTCCATTTAATGTTGGCTTTATCCTTTTTTCCCCCATCCCTGCTCTTATTGCCCTTGTCTATTTTTCCATTTACCCCTGTCCTGCCCTGTGTTGAGCTCTGTACCTCACTGTTTACCTTACTACCTGCCATGTTTTGTGGGGGGAGGCTTGAAATTTCCTGCCTCTTATCAGCACCTCCCCCCTTGGCTAGTTTAAAAGCTTGCCAAGGAAGCATTTAAACCTGTCACCTAGGAACTTGGTTCCCTACGTGGACAGATGCAGACCATCGTGCCAGTACAGACCTTCATCTCTCCAGGTGGACCCCCAGTCCCCAATGAAGCCAAAGCCCTGTGCGCTGCACCAGTTTTGCAACCATTCATTAAACTGCATGGTGTGCAGTACCCTAGCCTCACCCCTGCCATGGACTGGCAGCACCTCTGAGAAGGTTACCATGCTTGCTACCCATCAGAGGCCCTTCCCCATTGTTACAACCGCTCCATGACTCGCTACAGAAAGAAGCTCCACGGCCTTGGTCGCCACAGTGTGAGGAAGCATTCCAGGCTTGCAAGAAACGTCTTCACACAGCAAATGGTTAGCGCACTATGACCCCACCAAATCTCTGAGGCTAGCATGCGATGCAGCACCATATGGAGTGGGGACCGACATCTCTCATGTGCTACCTTCCAGGGTGGAACACCCAATCATTTTTGCTTCTAGAACCTTGTCCCCAAGCGAAAGAAACTATGCTCAGATCGAGAAAGAATCTCTGAGCATAATTTTCAGTGTCAAGAAGTTCCATAAGTACTTGTACAGATGGAAATTCACTCTGCTAACAGATCACAAGCCTCTACCAGCAATTCTGGGGCCAAAGGCTTTAATACAGACTCTCACAGCACTCAGGATGCAGTGATAGGCCCTGATTTTGTTGGCATATGACTAGTACAACGAATACAGATGTTCTCACGATCACGCAAATGCAGATGCATTATTGAGACTGCCATGCAAAAATGCTACAGAGAAGGAAGATGATGGGGCAGTATTCCATCTTTCGCATATTGAGAAATTGCCCATTGCTTTACAGAATGTTGCAGCAGAGACATGGTGAGATCCTGTCCTCACTAAAGTCCTAGATTTCACCCTAAACAGTTGGCCCAACTTCACGAGAGACACGACTTTTCGACCTTTCTTATACAAGAAGGACCAGTAGTACACAGAGCAAGGCTGTGTTCTGTGGGGAGCTCGAGTTGTGATACCTCCAAAGTTCCACAAGAGATTACTTTCCAACTTACATGACAGTCATCCTGGAGTCTCTCGAATGAAGGCGTTGACCAGAGGATACCTTTGGTGGCCAGGAATTGACCAATATAACCAACATCTTGTCAACCAATATGCGCCATGTGTGGCTGTCCGCAACCTACCATCAGCCACACCCCTCCATCCAGGGTCCTGGGCTACCACACCATGGGAGTGCATCCATGTTGACTATGCTGAAGTGGACAAACATTTCCTAGTAGTAACTGACATCCACTCCAAATAGCTGGAAGTGTCGCCCACACAAGTCACGACTACTGAAAAGATTGTAACCCTTCTGACACAACTTTTTGCCTCATATGGCCTACCACGGGAGTTAGTATTGGACAATGGTCCCCAATTTTCTTCCCATGATTTCAAACTGTTCTTAAAGGAGAATGGTGTCCAACATATTTTGACTGCACCTTACCATCCAGCATCCAATGGCACAGCTGAAAGAGCTGTATAGACATTCAAAGAAGCTTGGAATAAACCAGATTCACAGCAAGTATTTATAGCTCAAAGGTTGGCTTGTTTCCAGTTTGCTTACAGAAACACTCCTCACACAGTCACAGAGTGAACACCTGCTGAACTGTTTCTCAAATGTCAGCCTTGTATCCGTTTGTCATTGCTCAAGCTGGACTTAGCTGATACTGTCACAAAGCATCAACTACAACAGCAAAAGGGTCATGACAAGTCAGCCAAGCCAGTACGAATTTTTCATCCTGGGGGAGGGTGATGCATGGTTCAAGACTGTAGACATTCCAAGATTTCTTGGATTCCTGGGGTAGTGATCAAAACACATGGACCTTTGACTTATGCAGTTCGCAAGGGACATCAACTTGTTCACATACATGTGGATCACCTGCTGCATTCCAAGGTTCCAGCAAATGCAGCAGAAGACGTCACTCCAGATGAGGACAGTGACAGAGGACTTTGCTCCTGCCCGTGAAGTGCCATATAATAAAATACCTGTTTCACCAGCAGTGGTTGTTCCATCCCATAGATATCCCATTAGGCACCGAAGACCACCACAAAGACTTGACATTTAAAGTCATGTACTGAACCTGTACCTCTGTGCAACTAAACTCTTACTTATACTGTTACTTAGTGACAAGTTCTACTCAAGGGGCAGAATAATCTCCTTAACTGCTTCTGGATACCAAATAGTCTACTTCGGCCTGGAAGTTAGGAAATGTTACTGTTGAAGTATTTTAGACTAGTTTCTGGCTAAGAGGGAGGAGTGTAGTATAGACATGAATATATGTGTGTGTATATACATATAGTAGGAAGTCTAGACATGGAGAGATATATATGTTAGGAAGTCTAAGGAACGCCATTAGGGTTGTAGTTTATGCATATGGATATTTGTAGTCCTATCTAAGGTATAACTTCCTGTCATACCCAGTGGGTTTTTCTTTGTGTGCGCCCACTATCTCTAGGAAGAATAAGGATGGACACCGAACATACAAGCTGTAACTGAGTCTCCCTGCACAGGCACATAATATACTACATGAGTTATAACATCAGCATTGCCATTCTAGTCTTTGTATTTCTACAGTATGTTCTGAATCCTAACAGATTCTGATTTTCTTCCACACCCAGAGTCGGACTGACCCACCGGATACCTGGTCATTTCCAGGTAAGCATGCCACGCCCCAACTGGGTCCTGGTGACCTTTTAAACTCAATAACCTTTTCAGTAATCATTTATTTTCCATGACTGTGTAGAACACCAGATCACCATTATTAGTGTTGTGCAAAGCTACAAATATAGTGCAATTAACGCTATACTGTAGCTGCACTACTTTCACTACCTATGCTATGTTATACTATAGCTGCCCTATAGTGCTTTCCTCATGTGCTTGCTGTTGATTTCAGTTTTGTCAGTTTACTTGAGTTGGGGGCACGACCCCACGCTTTTTTAGCACTGGGTGTGCCCCCAACCAAAATAATAAATGAATAAAAAACTACAGGCCGACATGGCATAGAGTGTGCCTTACTTAAGTGAGCAAGTAGCATAACATGTGCGTTAAGCTAATAGCGGTGGTCCGATGTTCTACACAATTGTCTATTTTCTAATAAAGTGGGATATTTGGGGCAGTGCAATTAAACCTAAGATGCAAACACACAGGTAGTGTATCAAATTTAAATTGGCTACCGACGTGAATGTATCAAATTTAAATTGGCTACCGATGTGAATGTGTCACCGATCTGGGCTCATCCCTATTGATTTTTTTTTTTTTTTATGTCGGGGCTGGGCCCTGTATCAACTTTGTACCCCGGTACAACCCATCCCACCACAAACTTGGGGGAAAAAGACAAGAACCATGGTTCTGTGCTGCCCACACCCTTGACGTCACGGTGTAATGTGTGGGAGGCACCCTTTCACGTGTTCAACTCGGGACTTGAGGGGTAAAACGAGTGACGTCACTGGTAAGGTGTGGGACTGTTGAGCTTGCTAGACCCTTATTAGTAACAACAGGACTAACCGCAGCCGATGACGGGAAAAAAAAAACACTTTTGGTTTTATTTTAAACCCGCAACCAGTGAACATACATGGCATTCCGGTCCAAGTTCAGACTGTGCTTCGCAACAGCAGAACAAAGGCAAATTAAAATCATTCCTACCTGGCCACTTCCCGTCTCTACTACCACCCATCTTTGTAAAGTGTATCACTATGAAGTTGTACTCGATACACAAGTAGCTGAGCGCTCTTACCGTTTGCTGAACGTCTCTGTGTTTTCTATTTCCGTCCAAGAATAACAAAGACAGCGCATGGAATGTGTTAATAACATAAAAAATAGAGACTTATTTCCAGCTGTCTACCAACTTTGGAAGTGCTATCCTTTGGTAACCAAGTTGCAGGTGGCGAGAACCCCGCCCTCAGCCCTGCGACCAAGGGAAACACACCAGTCAGCTCTCGCTGCCAGGAGAGGAGACCCGACGGCGCCCTCTGTTGGGCAGAAGGGAACGTTTTCTCAGAAGTTTCTTGTGTAGTAGGGAGTCAAATTCTGCTATTGCTGTCTTATGAGGATTCGGTCATTTTTTTTACGGTTGACACTTTTGAACGAGGCAATAACAGAACACTAAATCACACCCTAAACTCTGCCCTTAGCCCCACCTTTTTTATGACTGATGGTGCATTATTCCTCTTTCAAAGACGTTTGTTATATATCAGAGCTGTTCAGTAAAAATGTTTAATGCAAGTCCTATCGGGGCCCTCGGGTATTCCTCTCAACTGCTATGAATTTTGCATAGTGCTATGGTTTTTACACTCAAATTTACATTTGCTCAGCAAAGGTTTACTGATGTTATTTAAATATAATTAATGGCAGCTATTTTGGGCACATAAACTATTACAACACTGAATTAAATTAATGGAAACATTCCTTAACACTAAACATGTGGGATCCACTATTCATAAACATAGTATTCTTTAAAATAAGAAAGTGCTACATATTCTGGCCATTTGCACTGAATTTTGAAGGCCAGCGATATGAATATTAATGCTGAGAGGTTGACAGGTATCCCCATGGGGTTCTCACTAATCCACACCTCACAAGGGGACCAGCCTGGGTTCACTAAAGGGTGTGCTAAACTGAAGTAAAGTGGCACAGTGTCTCCACTTGGGGTAGTGATATGGGGTACCTGGCGAATGAAACACAATGTTACCAGCCCCTTGGAAGTAATACACAACTGCCCATACAGTCCTTTACCCAAGCAATTGACAAACCCCACAGCATAAAATGCAAAGTAACCAAATCATTTTGTTTAAAAGGGAGAGTACGAAGGGGACAAGGGTAGCAAGGGAAACATGGAATATGTGGGGAAGCAATATATCTATACTCCAAAATCAGAAACCAGTAAGTAAAGGCTGTCACAGTTAACACGTTTTCCTAACACTCTGCCCCCCCTCAGCAGTTCTTGAACCACAGTGCAGCTGCACCTGACTTATTCCCCCAGAGGCCATGGGTGAGAGATCTTGCTTATGTTGCAGCAGATACCACCTGGGGAGGCAGTTGCTGGCATCAGGGAGGAGCTCGGTGGTACGCTTAAACAGTTGAACCGAAATTAAATTTTAAAACCAATTTGCAGAACCAAGCTTTACACTGGTGAACAGGAAAAGGGGCCCCTATTTGTAATCCAAATGGGTTTTGTTGGCACACAGTCCTTAAAGGATCTTCTGCCCAGGCTCCTAGCACAGTCGTGCCCAGGACTACTTCACACTTAGCACAGTACTGTTTGTTACAGTTGCAGAGTTGGACCCTGGAGTTTACTCATGGTTTAGGTTCCTTACACAATACATCTAAAGATGGAGGCTGTCTAATGCATTGCTCCCAGCAGGGATGCTGCTCCCTCAAGGTGACCGATGGGCTGGCTGAATTTTGGTCTATCTGGACCTCATCTCTCTGAGGTTCAGAACCTTGACCAGGCAGTTGCTGCTTCCAGGATTTGAGACTGGATGGGAGCGGATTCTCCAGGGAGGAGAAAAAGTCTGGGGGGGGGGACAATAACCCAGCTCCAAGTTGCCTTTGAATTCTAATTTCAGTGAAAACTGCTTCTTCCTCTTGGTCTTTTCTTCACAGACACTCTTTTCTGGGATCTCAAATCTTCTTGCCTGCCAGACTGCAGTCCTGGCCAGACATGGCTAAATGTCCCCACACAGAATCGCTGTTCTCTCCTGAGAGTCTCTTTTCCACTGCCCCAGTTCAAAAAACATTGTTTTTCTTCACAGGCTGAAACTCAAAGCCTGATGGGGCACTGAGATTCTACTCAGTCAGAATGTTTGCACTCATGCTGCTCTTTATATGGTTCAACATTCTGTTTACTCAAAGGGTCTGACCCATGACCCCTTCTCAGAAGTCTCTGCGACTGTGCTTTCCATGAACACTGCCATGTTTGTTTACATTTCCCCTTCTCATTCTGTCAGGCTGTTGCTGTTTTGTTGAAAGTCCCACAGTGCTCATTTTAGCCTGTTCTGGCCCCATTTACAGTCCTGGGACCAGAACAGTGTTTCTTTTTCAGGGCACACGGCCCATTGCTGAGTCGGGAGTTATCTTTTGGGAGGCAGACTTCTGAGCCACTCTCCCTTTGTTGTGCACATGTGCACCATGGCCTTCTCTGTTCTCAGCCCTCCCTTGGTTCTGGGTTTTTTCCTGCACCTAATGGCACTATTCTTGCTTGGTCCCAACTCCAGTTGCCATCCAGGAGCCGGGACAGTCCCTTGTGTCAGGCACACCACCTGGTTTCAGCTCCAGAGCATGGACTCTATTTGGGTAACTGCTGCGCATGTATGGCAGCCAGCTTTGCTGCCTCACTTCCCCAACTCCATTCCCTGGTCCGTCTTCAGCTCCTGGAGCTAGAGAAACTAATCAGCTGATTTCTTCTCCTCTCTATCCTCTGCCCCTCAGAACATTGGTGTGGGTCCATGGTCAAAGGGTGACAGGCAGCAACAGCCGCAACTTTTCTACAGGTGAGCACTGGTTTGAATCCCATTAGGACTCCCAATGAGACATTCCTACTGCCCTGCTGGTCCTGGCACTGCAGCTCTGGGACCAGAGAGTAGAGAGTCAGGGCAGAGGATGTGAAAGCACAATTCAGGCAAGCCCTTGATTTGGGTGGGGCTTACACACTCCCCCTGCCCAAATTGTCCATACTGTCCATAAGTCCTCTTGGAAGAGGTATAAAAATTCAAAACAATGTTATATACAGTTGTGATACTTGTTGCCTAACTATTCAGAGTATTTATACATATATACATTCAGAGCATTTCTTACTAGACATTCCGTACCTAGATATTCACAGTTTGCAACTGGTAACATCACTTTACCTTTCCCATAGTTAACTGTACCTCTGAGCGGAACCTGGAAACAAGGGGTAAAGTGTACACCTGGAGTGTTACTAATTTATGGGCTACATGAATAAGGAGGTCAGAGGAGGCACTGAGGTTGTCATACATGAGCTTAATAATGAGCTTAGGCTGTTGTGCAGACCTTCTGGGTAACACAGTTTCTTTCTCAGGAATATGATGTGCACCCTCCATCTGTCCCTGTGTCCAGCACAAGGGCACTGTCAGGAACAACAGGAATTACTTCAGTCTCTGGAACTTTTTCCTCAAAATTCATCTCAGCTTCATTGTCCATTAGGGGCTCAGCTATCTGCTCAATTGGCCTTTCCTCGGATACGTAAGGGGTAACTTCAGGGTTCAACTGGTACAACAGTTCATTATTTACAAAGTCCTCAATGGGGGTGGTATTTGTGGATGGTCTAGAAACTCTCCAATCCAGTTGTGGAACTGGCATACGCAAGCAATAACACACGACGAGGTGTGGGTTACGTGCTGATAGTATACCCCTGGGCATGCTCTTAAGGAGTGCCTTATGCCTCTGGGCGTGCTCTTAGCTCGTAACCCACACCTCGGAGTGTGTTATTGCACTTATAAAATGGGCACCACAGTAAAAAGGTTAATTTAAAAAAATTTGCCAAGCGTAGCTTAGAAGTTTTAAAGAAAAATCCAATACTAGTATAGAAAAAGTAGTTCCTGTTTAGAGGTTAATTTTGTACAGGGTGGTGTTGTCTGTGGCATACTGAGAAGCAGAATCCATTGTTTTGGGGGGTAAATATTTCTTCTTTTGCCTGCCCAGATTTGGAGACAGCATGAGTAACTATCTTTCATATTGGTCGGAGAGTTGTATTTGATGCAGTGTTTGTTGTCTTCCACGCCCCCTGCCCCCGTCTCCTCATCACAGACACATTTAAAATGTATTTGCCAGCACAGATTTAAAAAGTATTTATTTTGTCTGTTTTTCTGTTTTCTTTGTTTGGTTTGTGTATGTAATTTAGTTGGAAGTCTGACGGAGTGTTGCTAAGGCAACATAAGGTCACACTCGGGGAGTTGTATTTTATGCAGTGTTTCTTGCCGTCCCCGCCCTGCCCCCATCCCGTCATGACAGACATGGACACATTTAAAAAGTATTTGCCAGCACAGATAGGCAGACACGTTTAAAAAGTATTTGCTTTGTCTGTCTCAATGGCGTGTTGCTAAGGCAACGTAAGGTCATACTCATTCTGCTTTTTGTAAGGGTCACTTTTAATGTAGTGACTCACTTCCTTCCTGTGTATCTACTGTCAGCTACCAGAGCAAAAGGTGAGAAAAAGACAGATATTGTGGTGTTGGGTATTTTCCAGAGGGATGTAACTCTAAGATGGGATTGCATAAGGATGTAAAATGGCAGGGGGACAGTAAAATCGGGGAGTGGTTTGCAGGTTACAGGGGTACTGTGCAGAGTGGCTGGATGTTTCGTTAGCGTGGCACAGAGCTGCAGGTTGTTTTCTCAGAGAGGATGGTGCTGGGGACAGTGATATTTTTGTGTGGTATGGCTCAGTTTGAAGAATTAGTGTCAGTTGGCACAATACATGCTGTTAAGGACATAGCTGACACTAGGTTTTAGCCAATCAGCATTGTGGATTTTTTAAGCCCATTTTATCAATTGTGGTAAATTAGGCACATGGGTACAATACAGGACATCATCATCACTGTCATCCAACTGATCAATCACAGGCTCTGGAACAGCAGCTGTATTTGTGGTACTAGAGCCATTGTTTGACATCTCATTTCACTGCTGAATGATTTGACTTCATGTCTTGGGTCTCCCCACCACTGGGTGTTCGCTTTGATACCATAAGAAGCATGAAACTCTTTGACCATTCTGTTTTCAGTCTCTTCCTTGGTCTAAATGGATCCTTTGGGGGATGCCATAACAGTTAACATATTGCTGCAACACTTCCACCACTGTGCTTGCTTTCTGATCCTTGGTGGGATATGCCTGGGCGTACCGTTTTCTGGTGGTCTGTTAGCACCAGAATATTGGCTATATTTTTGCTGTCAGGTTCCAAAGAAAGAAAGTTCGTGCATACTAGTTCTAAGGGCCCACTTGTTTTTATATTTACCAGGGATGAAGCTCTCTTTGGTAGAGTCTTTCCTTTTACACATCTGATGCAGGTTTTGCGTTCAACGTCTTTGTCATTCAGGGACAATAGAATAAGGCTGTCATTAAATCTAAAGGTGTGTTCAAACCCCCAGATGACCCAAATTATCATGTAAGGACTTTGAGACCACTTTCCTGTACTTCCAAGGCAGTACCAGTTCCTTTCTAGGAAAGTCAGGATGAGCACTGTCATGGCTAGTGTGTATCAAGAGTCCATCATTCAGAGATAACCTGTTCCACTCCCTCATTAACAGTGGAATATCTGCGTGAGTTATGGGTACTTGGTCTGCATCATGTCCTCTTTTGAGAGTTTACATTATCCCTATAACACGCAGTCTTCTCTCTCTGCACCTGTTTGAGTTCTGGCCAGCTTGACCGGGGCAAAGTCAACAGGTTCAAGCCAGTAAAATTGAGAAATGTAGCTGGAATGGCTTCTGAGGAGGCCCCCAATATGTCCATGACCCCATGGGGGTTTGCAGGAGTTGGTCAGTCAGTGGTTTTGAGCTTCAAACACATTAGGTCCAGTTTCAAAATAAGATGTGGATGCCACAATCCCTAGTGTGCCAAACATACAGCGCATGGGGCTTGTATTCCTTTGGCACCTATCACAATTCTGAGTCTGGTGCACCAAATGCTGCAAGTTAGACCAACTCCCTCCTAGTCTAACTTTGCATCATTTGGGGACAGTTTTTATGGGGCTTGCACCAAATGGTTGGCATAAGCAGCAGTAAATCGTGGAAAGTGTTGCAGCTGTGCCCAGTGTACTAAAATTGGGCACAGTTGTGTCAAAGGAGTTTGATGCAGTTGTGCCAAGCATTGGCATCAACATTTAAAAAATGAGCTCATTGCCTTTACTGTGGTACTTGAAAGCTTCATACTTGGATCTAGCTGCTCAATGTGAGAGCATCTGGATAGCGCATCAGCATCAATATTGCTCTTGCCACTTTGGTACTCCAAGTTGTAGTTACAAGTTGATAGAACAGACAAATGGAAATTACATACCTACCGTAATTCTTGATCTTCTGGGATGGAGTCTTCACCATTCGTTCACACTAATGGGAACTATGCTGGAGGTACTAGGACCCAGCAGGAGCCAAAAATCTTCAGGAGGGCTGGTGCCAAGATAGGACCGTGCATGCATGGCACTGTGAGACTGGCTTGTGCTTGTATAGGCTATCTCGGCGTCGACCCTCCAACTGCCTCAGTACCTTTTTGACCAAGGAAGTGCAGCATAAACCAGCCTAGAAAACCTAACCAAATCGGACATAAGATAGCCCGGATGACCTGTGTAAGGAGGGTCAACTCAACAATGTCTTCACAGCTCAAGCCAACAAGGGAGTGAAGACCAGAAACAGGATGAGTGAGCTCAGGGGATGGTGGGTGGGTGTATGAATGGTGAAGACTTCGTCCAAGAAGATCAAGAATTACGGTAGGTATGTAATTTCCATATCTTCCTGGACTAAAAGTCTTCACCATTCATTCACACTAATGGGAGAGTACCAAGCAAAAAAACCAATCCCCCGAGCAGGGCAGCAGGAAGCAGAGCTCACTCAGGACAGAAGTCCATTAAAGAATTGTCCTTCTGAAGGATGTGTGCTGTCTGGCTTGGACATCCAGGGCATAGTGCTTCACAAAGGTATGCACCAAGCTCCAAGTAGCTGCTTTGCAAATATCTGCAATGAGTACGTTATGAATTTCTGCCAGGGATGCCGCAACCGCTCTAGTAGAGTGGACGAAAAATCTGGCCATCCAACTTGACCTGCGCCATTGAATAACAGTGATGAAGACATGCCACCAACCACGTAGAAATGCATCTAATGGCAAAGGCTGACCCAGCCAGGCCATGCTGAAAGATACAAAACATTGCTTGGATTCACGGATCTCCTTAGTTCTGTCGATGTAGAATCGCAGAATCCTCTTGACATCCAGCAAGTGAAGGATATGTTCCCCTTCATTTTGGAAGTTGTCAAAATAAGTGGGAAGAACCAAGGGCTGGTTAAGGTGAAATTCCAAAACCACCTTGGGTAGGAATTTAGGGTTAGTATGAAGGACCACCTTGTCCTTGTGAAGTACAGTGTAAGGAGGGTCCATGACCAAGGCATGTATTTCAGACACCCTGTGAGTGGAAGTAATGGAGACCAAGAAGGCAGCCTTCCAGGTCAGAAATTTCAAGTCACAGGCAGCTAGAGGCTCAAAGGGCTTACAGGAGAGCATGTCTAGCATGAGACTGATATTCCATGCGGCCACTGGTTTCCTGCTGGGGTCTAGTGTGTTGGATACCCTTGAGGAATCTCTTGACTAGCGGTAACTGAGACAGCAACATGTTCTGCACTGGCTCATGGTAGGCAGAAATTGTGCATAGGTGTACACCTTCACTGTTGCGTATTGCAGTCCTGCATTTGACAGTTCTAAGAGGTACTCCAACACTTTATTCATTGGGCAACAGAATGGGTCCAGGATGGGCTTTACAAACCAGACTGAAAAATCGCTTCCTCTTAGCCCTGTAAGTCTTTCTAGTGGAGGGCTTACGCACTGCTAAGAGGATTTCTGAGATTCTCTGAGAAACCTTAAACCTACCCACTTTTTTTATACTTTATTTTTTCAATGCATCATGTACTTGACAAATAAAAGCATGTAGTAGACAGTCCAGCAAGTAAAATACATTGCGTTTTAGAAAAAGAACATATTTCTCCTTAATCAAAGGAAATTTGTGCGTCAACTACATTGTGGTACAGCATAAGGGGGTATCCTATAGTTATAATATGCAAGATTAAATAGTTCCATTTAAGAAATGCTGTGTAACTGGCCCATGAGCACATGGTTAAAACTAATTTAAATTAATTGTCCAGCAATTCAGTCCAAAATAAGCTGTGCCCCTTAAAATTTAAGGGCTGTCGGTGCCATGTTCCAGCCTAAATGAAAAAAAAAAAACACATCATTTAACTCAGTCTGTAGCTAAACAGTTTCAAACATTCAGAGGGAAAAACTTTGCCTCTACTCCTCTGGATCTTAACATTTTAGGACTAAGGTAACAAGTAAGGACCCCCAGGTAAACTAAACAGCGAGGCCTGTTCAATTACAACACTAACAATAGTAAACTAAAATGAGAGAAGGACTGAAAATCTAGTCCTTTAAAAATCCAAATTGAACAGGGTACTCAAAAAGTAAATCGAGACCTACTGCGATAAGGTACATTAGTGTTACCAGAATTGGAAAGTCCAAAGTCCAAATGCCAGGCCTTCATGTTGTTGCCTCGTCATCCTCCACGTCTGACCCAGCTGTTCTCCTCCGCGATTCGGCTACTTTCTGATCTGCACACTTACTGGCCTCAATGGGATCCGAAAAAAGGTATACTTTGTTCATGTGTAAGATCCGAAGCCTGGCAGGGAAGATGATGGTGTGGGGTATCCCTGTCTCCCGTAGAGTTCGTCGCGTCCCGTTGAACTTCTTTCACCGTTGCCGTGTCGCGTAAGTGATGTCGGGAAAGAGGTGGACTTGGCAATCTCCTTGATATAGTAGAGTTGCTCTGCGGGCGTACTTGAGGATTTTGTCACAGGCAGCGACTCCTGAGGTCACCAACATCAGGGTACGGGGTTCCTCTGCATTTTGGGCATGACCACGAGGAGTTATTCTATATACTTTTTTTTTTTTTTATCTCCCAGGCATTTTCAGGGGTTTCTGGAGTCAGTTTTTCTGTGAGCCAGTGCTTGAGCCCTCCGGAAGACCAACTATCTGAACATTAGCACCACGAGCTTGATTTTCAAGCATTTCCAAGTGTGCCTTGAGATGCTGGGTTTCTTTAATGAGGAGTGTGGTCGCACCGGTCTAGGCCTCAGCCGGTTTTCAGACATCTTTAACCTCGTCTTTAATACCATCCACTACCTTCTCTAAAATTTAGACAGGATGTTAAAGTTGTCTACTTTCTGGTTAAGGGTAGAGACAGAGGTAATTAAAGTCTGTAGTTTAAAACCCAAGGTGCTGAAATTCACCCCCCCCCCCGAGTCCAGCCTTTCCTCAGTTGGCATGGCGTCTTCAGACCTCCCTGGTCCTCCTGTACCTTTGCTTTTCCCGGCTTCTCCAGGCATTTTATCTTCTTTAGGGTTACCCATCTTAGCAAGTTAAGGGTCGCTCTGCACAATGGTAAAGTCAGAAAGACTATAGAAGGTGTCCAAATAGAGGATTGAGGTAGATTTCCCTCTGATAGTGTTAGAGCTGTAAAAAAGTTGCTGCACGCTGCTCAGGCTCCACAGCACTCCCCCCCCCAAACCTACCCACTTCTATCTCCTCAGAAGCCAGACATGAAAATGAAGGGAGCACAGGTTGGAATGGACCAGGGATCCCTGTGTCAGGAGGTCCATTCAAAGAGGAAGTTGCTTCTGGGGGACTTCTAACAACCAGTTGAGCAATGGAAACCATATCTGCCAATGCCAGTGTGGGGCGATAAGAATCATCCTGCCCCTCTGCACTTCCAATTTGAGCAGCACCCTTTAAACTAATGGAAGAGGAGGAAATGCATGCAGAAAGCATCTTGTCCACCGCAGTCTGAATGCATCCTGACAAAAAAACGCCAGGTTCTGGATTTCTGGAGCAGAATAGAGGCAGTTTTCCATTGAGTGAGGATGCAAAAAGGTACGGGTCTGGACTGCCCCACTCATTGAATAGCAATTACATGACGTCTGGAGCAAGTGACTATTTGTACGGATCTGCTTCCATCCTGCTGAGGCAATCCACCAGGTCGTTCTGAGTTCCTGGCAGGTAGACTGCCTGAATCAGAGCATCGTGCTCAAGGCACCATTCCCACACCCTCATGGCCTCCCTGCACAGAGGGTAGGAGTGTGCCCCACCCTGCTTGTTGATGTAATGCATCACAGCTTTGTTATCCATCTAAAGGAGAATTACTTTGTGACAGAGGACATCCTTCAGGGCTCGGATAGCATATAGGACTGTTCTCATCTCTAGGATATTGATGTGTAGGTGAGACTTCTCCTGGCTCCACATTCTCTGAGTGTGAAGGTATGGACAGTGACCTCCCCAACTGATCAGAGATGCATCCATGGTGATGGTGATCTGAGATCTTGGGGCGCCATGATTGAAAATGCCTGCTGCACCGGGGGCTTCTAGGAATTTTACAAGTGGTGAGCTAACTAAAATAGTAATTTTACAGGGTGACTGCAGGGGTGATCTGTACAGTGAAGCCCTGATCTGTGAAGCTGTTGGGGCTTCACTTAAGCCAGTAATTCTCCTTTAAGGAACTCAATATACCTCATAACATCCAGTTTCCTGCCAAATTATGGCTAGTCCACAATAGCAAGGTCTACATCTTCACTGACCCAGCTGACATGGGTAAATGGCCTCAAGTTTGGCAGCTGCTGTGACAGCTACATGATCAGCTACAATCAAAGAGGATGACACTGAAACTTGAGAGGTTGGACAGTCTGCCTAAGGCCTGAGGCTCTACCTTGTTTTGAATGTTATGGGACTTTTCCTTGTTTCCAACTGAAACTTAGTTTTCTGTATTGTGGTCCCTAATGTATGTTCTATACATGGTTGGAAGACAGAAGAAGGCATTAGCCCATTGAGCCAGTCTCCCTCTTCAGTCTGAATTTATTCATTTGATGTTTGATAACCTTCTTATACTGTGTCAGAGTGGAGAGTACCTTCTTTTTCTTAACAGTGGGTTTCTCCAGCCGAAGAATGTGCCTAGTATGGCAACTTATTTCCTTTTGTGTGTTTTCTTTTTAACATATAGATTCTGTTTTAACGTGTTACATTGCTTGAGTTGCTAGGGCTCTGAGTTGCTCTGTCAAGCAGTTTTTCTATTGCTTAACACAATGTCAGGTCTCCATTTCAGAAGTTATTAGAGCATTATTGTGTGTAACTGTGCCTGTTCTCTTTATTGTTGTTGTTGTTGTCCTCTAAGGGAAAGGCTTTGCTAATGTGACAGTTATATCAATTATAGATACCATTACACATGTTTTATTCATGGCATCTATAGCCCGGAGGTGCTGGATGTGATGTACTCTGGGGGTGGGGTTTGTCTCATTTAAAAGCAGAGCCACCACTACAGTACTTCAGCCAGCCTGCACTTCTCATCTGAATAAGGAACTTTGTTGCTGCTCTACAGGACTGCTGCCTGCTTACCTGCCCCACAGACATTCTCTCAGTTGCTGTCCACCGATCTCCCCATTCCCAGCTGTGGCAGTGCTCAGGCTCGGAGGCACTTTGTGTGATATGTGCTGGGGGTGGGGCTCAGCTCATCTAACAGTGGAGCCACCACTACTTCAGACAGCCTGCACTTATCTGAACAAGGAACTTTGTTGCTGCTCTGCAGGACTGCTGCCCGCTTACCTGTCCCACGGACATTCTCTCAGTTGCTGTCCACCTGTCTCCCCATTTCCTGGCTAGTGGCAGTGGTCAGGCTTAGAGGCACTGGGTGTGACATGCTCTGGTAGTGGGGTTCAGCTTATTTAAAAGCAGAGCCATATTAGCGGCTCTCCGCAAAGTGGTTATCTGCGCGAGTGGCTCCCGCAGGAGTCACCAGCGGGAGGCTGCATTAAACATTTTTTGCTTTATGGTCTGTTAGAGGAATTTTATTAATGTTCACTCTGATTAGAATGTTTTATATAACTGCTTGTCTAAGTATTTTGGAGGAGTCTCCAATGATCATTCTGCTGATTTCTATTGTTTTAAATGTTCACAAGGTCTTGATCAGTCATCAGCTCCACATTATACACTCCAGGTATTCTCGGGTACAATAGGTAGACTGTATCCCCTAAATCACTCTACTTTTAACTTATATGGTTTAACGACTGATTTTTTGACCAGGCCTGACACTTTAATTTCAGGAACTTCAGTTAATTGTTCTAATTATTTAAGGCTCAGTACCATCACTAATTCTATTCAAAAGAGTTGTAAATTTGTGGGAAAAAGACATGTTTATGCACACAGGCATAGACAAATTATATCGTTGTTATCTGGCTCTGTGCACCCTAATCCAAGTCCCAGGGATAGAATTCCCTCCGCTAATGTTGCTTCTGATGATACCTCTCTATTACTTCAGTTGACTCATTTAAACGTCCATAGTTCAATTGCAAAAAAAAAAATAAAAAATAAAAAACAGAGTGTTGGGTAGTTGAAAACAAATTAGATATAGCATTAGCGGAAACATGGCTTGCAGATTAAATTTCAAACCAAGAAATACAACTGCAGAGGTTTTCTATAATTAGGAAAGAGGAGGGGGAGGCTGTTTGTTCTGTGTTGCAGATTATTTAACAACTTCTGATATATCAATTATCCCTGAGGGTTAATTTTTCGAATCTCTTACAATTACTGTTACCTTGGGTACTAAGAAGATTTAACAATTTGCAATGTTTGTGTTCCCCCCAATGACTCCAAATTGGGAATTCTTTCTTTTTTTCAATACTTTCCTATATTACCTGCTAATAGGGAATTGATAATAGTTGATTCTAATATGAATTTGACTTCAACCTCTACTGTTGACACTAGGGGCCGGACATTCAAAGGGGTTGCGCCAGGCGAAACCCACTGATGTGCCCCGGTGAGATATTCAGAAGTGGATGTTGCGCTGCTCAAATCTCGATGCGCCGGGGTGCATCAATAATGTATGCAGTGCAAGTGCGGGAGGCGTGCCCATGCGTACTCAGCACATCCCGATATTCAGCCCGGAATGTGCTGAGCATATGCAGGTGCAGCCCCTACTTGCGCTGCACACTGGTGCTCAAAGTTGAGCCACAAAATAAAAAGAGCAAGGGCTGGCCACCCACAGATGAGCTGCCATATTGCGGGGCGCAACACGGCAGCCACCAGCTCTGGGTGGCCACCTGAGCTCTGGATCCAGGGTCTGTTGGTGTCATCCCCCTGCCCGATTGCGGGCATTGTAATGAAGAACATATCCCTAGTGGTCCCGATCACGAGCATTTGTGTAATATAAGATGGTTTAAATTATCCCTGGTGGTCCAGCGGTACCCCCTCCCACCCGCCCTCAGACCCGCCACCCGCTCCCGGGTCAGCCACAGGTGGCAACTCCACACCTGCAAGCCACCCGGCTGCCCGCCGACTGACTGCATACAGTATGGCTGTATGCCCATTGGTCCACAGTGTGGGCCAATAAGCGTGCAGACCGTACCATACTACACAGTCCAATATGTGGATGGATCCATTCACATATCTGGACTGTGTAGTACAGTAAGGTCTGCACACCATTGGCCCACACTGCACCCAGGCTTACACCCCTGCCTGGCACATTCTGAATATCCCACCCTAGGAATTTGATTTTAGATCTTATTCATCAAATTATTTAATGACAAATGATAAACGGAACACAAAAGCAACCTGGAAAACCCTTAATTTGATGATGGGTAAAATTAGGCCAAAACTCTTTCTGTAGATTTCAAAGGTTCTGTTATAACTGACCCAATTAATTAATGTTGCAGATGCATTTAACTCACTTTTTCAATTTGGAGAAGTATAGACCTTGGTTACAAACTTATAATGGAGCATTGAGTAACTCTGATTTAACTTGTCAGACAAACTCATGATGAATACACAACCTGTAATGTCCCTAATTTTTACTTTTGTATTCTTTCTCCAAACGATGTACTACACCGTATAACTAAAATGAACCCCAGACCATGTCTTGGCTCGGATAATATTGTCTACAAGAAACTTAAAAAAGTTAGTAATTTATTTGCTCTTCCTCTCTCAAAATTGTTTAATTAAGCTCTTTGACACGGTGTCTTTCCAACCAAGTGTAAAAGTGCAGTAGTTAAGCCATTACATAAATCTGGCTCAAAGACAAACGTGAATAACTGTCATCCCATATCTTTGTTCACTCCGCTTTTCAAAGATATTGGAAAAAGAATAGTTTGAGCAAATAACTGAACATCTTGATGAGTATGAACTTTAGTCAGAGTCTCAGCATGGTTTTATTAAGCAAACATAACCCTGAAACCACCTTGGTGAGGTTCACTAACCAAGTTACTACAGCATTTGATTATGGAAAGTATGTTACAGTGGCTTGTATGGACCTCACCAAGGTATTTGGTTTGATCGACCATGCTGAGCTCCTAAAACTGTTGCCAAGGGTTTATTTTTCAGCTGAAGTTATTTCTTGGATTAGAAACTATTTGCTTCACCTGAATCAGCAAACTTTAATAGATGGCTTTTTTCCCCAAAGATTCTTTGTTAAGTTGTGAAGTCCTCCAGGGCTCCATACTCAGACCCTTGTTATTTTCTCTTTTTATTAACTCACTATCAGATCTTTTTACTCACACCAAATTAATTTTGTATGCAGACAATGCTGTCCATTTTTGTTCAGGGAACAGTATTACACCATTTCAGAAAATCTTACAATTGGATTTTAGTTTATTACATCACTGGCTTGAGTCACATAAACTGGTTCTAAGCTCTGCTAAAACAAAGTCAATTGTATTTTCCAGCCTTAGGAAAGTGCCAGTTTCAGACTTTTTACTCTGTGAAAACTCTGGGAATAATATTGAACTAGTGTTAGTATTTAAATATCTTGGTTTGTCTCTTGATTACCATCTTACATATGAACAACCTATCAAGGAACTCATTGGTAGACATCATAAGAGATTGGGCTTATTATACTGAATAAATAGGAATTTCACAGCAGACACTAGGTTAATTCTCAAGCGTAGTTTGTTTTTATATATAATAGAATATGGTTCTTTAATATATTCATACTCCACTGATAGAATGCGTACTAAACTCTGGACTACATTCCCTAACGTTATTCATTTTGCTACTGGATTACCCAGACAGACGCGCCATTGTCATCTTTACAATTCCTTCGACAGTTTATCCCTGGCTGAAATTTTCCATTTTAGATCACTGCTCTTTTTGCACAAGATTCAGTTGGGTTTAGTACCTAATAGTATTATTAGACCATTCCCAAAAAACAGCTGTACTTTTCATACAAGAATGCAAAGTAGAAATTCATTCAAAGTCCCCTATTATCACACTGCTTTTGCTCCAAACTCACTTAATTTCACTGCCACTAAACCGTACAATGAACTACTAAGTTCTGCTGTCTGTTGCCCAAAGTTATCCACTTTCAAGATAACTCTCAGAAATTACTTGTTGACTAATTCTATTTGCAAGTGTTTTTTTTTTCAAATTCTGTTTTTTGCACCCTCTCCTTATGTCCCACCAAACTCTCTTTCCAGCGACCGCCCAACACCACGGACTCTACCTCCTTGCATGGCCTGAGTTTCCCTCCCTCCTGGGAAGGGCTGACCCCACCCAGGGTGCTCTTTCTATAGGGTTGAGCACCGGGCCAGGGAGGAGACAGGATGAGGAGAGCCGTGCCCGACTACAGGAGTGTGGTTTGTGGGTGGGAGGTACTTTTGCCTATTGGAGGGAGGGGGGTTTCTTACTTAGTTACTCCCCTCTGGATCCCAGCTACCAAAGCAACATGCTGCTGCGGCTCCACCCCCCTGCCACATGCCACAACGCTACTTTCGGCCACCTCCAGCCTCTGCCAGAGATCGCTCCTTGAGCGGTCATCTCCCCAACCCTCCCCATGGAAGAGAGAGAGCAGTCCTCCAGATGCTCAATCTCTTCCCCCCCTGCTGACCCCAGGCTGCCTGGGCTTGTTCCCGAACCTGGGTTGCCGGTGTGGCACGAGGTGTGGCATCCAGTGCCTCAACCCTCAGCGCCACTGGCCAGGCTTATTTGCAAGTGTTTTAAATTACTTTTTAATTTAGTATTTATTATGCTAGATGATTTATTTATGAAAACTGTTTATGTACTGTAAGTTTCATATGGTAGTTCTGCACGTTTAAAACTGGACATCTGTGAAAATGGGCATTATTGCCCATAGGCCCTTCGGTATGAAATTAAAATTAAATGAAATGAAATAGCCCGCCAGAACGTTGGACTTTTAAGGATACATTTGTGCATTCTTTTGTTTTGTGTTTTGCCATGAGCTCCTGGGCTACAGTTCCACGGAAATGGAATTACTGTTGTTTATTCATAACATAGTGGTTGCCTCTCTTAAAGCAGCAATAGCATAGGATACTATACCACCCTGATTATTAGACGTTACATCTGCTTAGTTTGTCAACTTGTGGATGTTCCTTGCATGAAAAAAACTTTGTATTTTTGCAATTTAAAAGAACTGACATTTGTCAGTGGACCCTTTCACGCCAAGCTCTTCCAACCTGTCCAACATTTTCAGAAGTTCGGCTTTGTGTTCTTCCAAATATGATCGAGCCATCCAGGTATACCATTACAAGTAGGTGCATATCTCCTACTGCTTTTTCCATCAGTCTCTGAAAGGTAGATGGAACCCCCGGTATTGCTTTGAGCATTCTCTCAAACTGATAGAATCCCAGAGGGCAGATGAAAGCTGCCTTCTCTTTATCTTCCTCCTCCAAGGGGATCTGATAGTAACCACTGTGAAGGTCCAATACCAAAAACCATCAGGCTAGCCAGGGCATCTTCAGCTTGAGGCATGGACAGGCACTGTCTTCTAGGTTAGGGTGCGGTAGCCTATGCACATCCATATGGCACCATTCTTCTTTCAGGCCACCATTAAGGGTGACACATAAGGACTCCATTACTCCTTTATAATCTCTGCCACCAATAGTTCCTGGAAATGGTGCAGGACATCCTTGTTGTCATCAGGGGCCAGTCTCCAGGACATCTCTAAGAATGAGCAGTCATCTTTCAGTCAAATATGGTGCTTTTCCTCACATACATTCCCCCATCCCACTCATGCAGCATGAACTGTTTCTAGCACTTGGCTAGCTTGTTACTCAGGCTCCTCCAATAGTGATCAGGTATGGATGTATCCCCAAAATCAAACAACCCAAGATCTATCTCAGTGGCCACTGTAGAGTCCATCCCCAGCCACACTGCAAGCATGGAAGATGTGTGTCAGCACTCAGCCTTTCCCTTAAGGGGATGGGCTTCTCTGTTTCATTCTTTACCCTTACAATCACTCGTCTGGCCCCAGGGGTAACAGGTGGTGGCATCACTCCTCTCTGGACCATCAGTCCTTCGGGTAGGCTGGGTTTAGTGGCACTAACAATGAGGAGTGCAAGTCCAGCTGGTTGACATTTGAACTCTGCAATGCCAGTTACTTGACACAGCGAATTGGGTGGCAAGACCATTCCTTTACTGTCGACTTTGTGAATCACACCAGTGGGTTTGTCTGTCTGCATAATCTTTGAGGCATCAAGTTTCAGACTCATTCTCTTCCCTACTGCTTGCAACAACAGACTTCATAAACGTTGTGCTGCTCCTCCTCTCTCTTGGCATATTTGGACCAGTCTCCCAAACATGTCTGCATTGGTTCTGATTAACATATGTGTGCCATCCATGGCTTTAGATTCTAGACAGATCAGTGCTATAGCATCAGTTTTGTGTGGTACTTCCTTGTCCATTCCAGGGAACTCTAATTACACAACACAGTAACTATCATAGGGCTAGCTGGTGTCACTCAGACCCCACAGGGAGAGTCTTTTCAGTGACTGGAGAGGCAAGTGTTTTAAATGGCTGTTGTAGAAAGCACAGTGAATAATGGTAACCTGTGATCCACTGTCAAGCAGTGCATTACTGGGTTGACCTTCAACAAAAATCTGAACATCTGCTCTGGGTCCTAGTAGGCCTGAGGGTAAGTTGCTCCCTTGAGGGATATCCCGGTCAGTCCATTTCACAGAGCATGATACTGTTGGAGACCCAGGTCACTCACTCACTGGGCTCTGCTGTCATTTCCCTGCTGCCATTGGCATCTTCTCCATTTCGGGTCTACCAGTTGCTGGTTCTCAGGCCAGCCACACCCACGTGCAAAATGCCCATCCTCCCCACAATGGTAACAGAACAATCCTTCTCTAGGCAGTATCGAGGGTTGAGATCTAACCCTTGGTGCAGATGAGGCATGCAATGGGCATCCAGGCTCAGATAACAAGGTGTTAGTTTGTGGAGGTGATGCCTGTGCCATCTGTAAGGCCTTCATACACTCTGAGATCCTTGAGCTCAGTACCCAGCTCAGGGGTATCACTCGATTCTTTGTGGCTACCAACTTGTGGCTGCAGGGGTGTAGCTTTCTCTGTAGGTGACTGTATGGAATCAGCAATGTCTTCCTACTCTTCTTCTGCCTTTATTTCAGCTTGGAACTGTCAAAAGTTTGGGGGATCTGCTTTGTGATCTCTCAGCCTTAGTGATATTAATATCCAGTGAGAATACACAGCACCTCTCAAAATCTGGTTGTCTTATTTGTGCAGCCTGAGTACAGGTAACCCCTCCAGCTTCAGCAATTTTTTTTTTATCACTATCTCCACTTATGTTATGTAATGAGGCAATCTTTCTCTTTCTCTTTTTGTGGTAGCCCCCAGTTGGAAAATACGGTCCTCTTTCCATTCAACAGCTCCAAAAATGCTCTTTAACATGGCAAGGGGAATCACTTGCCATAGTCTGGTGGGTTGGCACGTAAGAAATGAAGGACATCCAGAGCCATGCCTCTCAGACTCACCACTATTCTCTTACACTTCTTGTCACTGGAACATTTCCATACTTGTTCCATCTGTGTAGCTTGGCTCATCCAACGTTCATAATCATCTTCTCTGTCAGGAGTAGGAATGGCTCCTGAGAACTGCATAATCTCTTATACTGCTCATACAGCACTACCAAATAAGGGGTCCAATCTGGTTCCACAATCTTGGGTCCACCAGGTGGCATGGCCTACACAGGCTCCTCCTCTTTAAATAATGCTTTCACATCTATGACAATTTTTCTTTCGGATGTCAACAATAGTTTAACTTTTTCCATCCAGTCTATTGGCCATTCTGGAGATGGGGGGTTCAAATGGTAGACTGCCCCCCCTGCCAAACGGGTTCCATACACCTTCAGACCCTACTGGTTTGATGGTGGTGGGCAATTTGCTCACATATATCTCCAAGTCACTTTCTGTTAGAGCAGTGGTGCTTTGATTTTCACGGTCATACCTCAAGTCATACCATGCACTTTCAAATTTCCCAAACATTGTAAAGCTTCTAGAAACTCCAGAATAAGTGCTTTCAGTACTTTCTGGGATCCCAGTGATCAGAATTGCTTTTTTCAGGTCCAGGTGCTCCCTTCGGCACCAGACGTCTAGCTCTTGAAGCACCATGACAACTTTCACAACTTTTGGCGGGGGGAGTATTAAAGTTTTTGTTCAAAGTTTGAATCTAGGAAACACACTTGTGGGGCAGTAAATCCCAGTGGTGCCACCAGTGTAAGCCAGCAAACTTCTCACTCTGCTATACCAGGGCCCTCAGGGTCTCACTTATCCACACCTCCTGAGGGGGGCAGCCTCTATTCACTAAAGGGTGTGCTAAATTGAAGTAAAGTGACATGGTGCCTCCATCTGGGGTAGTGACATGAGGTACCTGGTGAATGAAACATGCTGTTACTGGCCTCCAGGAAATAATATACAACCGTCCACACAGTCCCTTCCACAAAGCAATTGACTACCAGAAATGACAAACCCCAAAACATACAATGCAATGTAATCAAATAATTTTATTTAAAAGGGATGGTACTGATGGGACAAGGGGCAGAAAGAGAAAAATGGAACCAGTTAGCTAGCACTATATCTATACTCTAAAATCAGCAACCAATAAGTAAAGACTATAATAGTTCACACTTTTTCCCAATGCTCTGTCCTCCCCCAGGCAGTCCTTAAACCCCAATGTGGGTGTGCTCAACTTAATTCCCCCCAAAAGCCATGGGTGGGAGAGCTCTCTGATGTTGCACTTGGTAGCACACTGTGAATGCAGTTGCTGCCAGTGGGGTGGAGCTCGGTGGTGCGCTTACATAGTTAAACTGAAATTAATTTTAAAACCAATTTACAGAACCAAACTTTAAACTGATGAACAGGAAAAGGGGCCCCTATTTGTAATCCAAATGGAATTTATTGGCACATACTCCTTAATGGATCTTCTCCCCAGGCTCCTAGCAAAGGCACAGTCCTCCCAGGATTCCTCCTTCACACTTAGGACAGCACTGTTTGTTACAGTTGCAGGGTGAGACCCTAGTGGTTACTCATGGCTTAATGCCTCACACTAGTTCTGGAGATGCAGGCTGTCTACTGCTTTGCTCCTGGCTGGGACGCTGCTCCCTTAAGGTGACTGGTGGTCTGGCTGAATGTTGCTCTACCTGAGCCTCGTCTCTGAGGTTCAGAATCTTGACACAGGTGTCTGCTGCTTCTAGGATTTAAGAGTGGATGGGAGCAGATTCTTCAGGGAGGAGAAAAAGTCTTGGGGGAGGGTCCAATAACCCAGCTCTGAGTTGCCTTTGAAATTTTAGTTTTGGTGAAAACTGCTTCTTCCTCTTGGTCTATTCTTTATTGATGTTTTTTTTTTTCCAGGATCCCAGATCTTCTTGTCTGTCAGGCTGCAGTCCTGGCCAGACAGGCAGGGCAGGATTAATGCAAAGGCAACATAGGCACTAGCCTAGGGCACAACCTGCAAGTGGCCCCCAACAATCCCCAAAATATATTTTCTACATGCATGTTTCTTCCTGGCTGAGCTGCATTTTTTTATAATGGACTTGACTGCTGAATAATCTGTGGAGGGCAGGAGCTGAACTATAGTACAGCTGCGTAAGAAGTTACTCTTGAAGATCTACTGTTACAGTATCTCTTGCAGCAGGTCACAAGTGGGATTCAGCTGCAGGCACCCTCACCTTCAGAGGATTTCATAGCAGTTGACCCTGGGACCTCCCCCAGCACCACCACATGTCATATACCTGGCAGGTATAAAAGGTGGAGGTCCCAGGCATTCCTCAGTTCTTTTCCCATCCTGGAAACTGTATGGATAACCATATCTGAGGGTTTCCAGGGGGAACCGAGGAGGGAAAAAAATAAAGGCAGAAGCTCATGGAGTATTAGAGACAGGAGCAAGTAACCCTTGTGAAGTAACAGCAAGGGGGAAGGAGGGTGGGGCTGTATGACCAGCAAGAGATACTCTTGAAGATCTACTGTTACAGTAAGTTCTTACACAACTGTATTATCTTCTTCGAGGCAATCTCTTGCAGCAGGTCATAACAAGTGGGAAGATTCCCAAGCAGTTATAAAACCCAGTGGGAGGATGGCAGTGAATCATGAGTGATTTAGGGCAGGAGGCCTTGTAGGACGGCCTGTCCAAAACCAGTGCACCTCTTAGAAGTGACGTCCAGACTGTAATGCTTAATGAAAGTATGTAAAGTGAATCACGTGACTGCTTTGCAGATATCCAAGGCCGAAACACCTCGGAAACAGGCCGTCGAGGTGGCTATGCCTCTAGTAGCGTGCGGCTTGACAACACCTGTGAGAGGGATGTTGTATTTAGCATAAACAGACATAATGCAGTTGGTCAACTGTGTGGACAAGCACTGCTTGGAGACAGATGCCTTTGTGGCAAGGGGTGAAAGAAACACATTTGCTGTGATTGTCGCAACTGTGAAGTGCAGAGAAGGTAAATACTCAATGTTCTATGCACATCGAGTATATGAAGCAAGGCTTCACTCAGATTCTGGGGGTCCGCAAAGTAAACTGGCAGTTCGATGATCTGATTTTAAGTAAATGCAGAAACAATTTTAGGCAAAAATGCTGGGTTAGTACGTAAAAACACCTGGTTGTTATGAAACTGAATATACAGGGTTTGCACATCAGGGCGTGCACCTCCGAGACCTGTTTGCCAGACGTAATGGCTATTAAAAACATAGTCTTCCAAGAGATATATTAGAGGTCACTAGACTCAGTGGGCTCAAAAGGACTCATGGTCAGTTTTTCAAGCATAAAATTTACATCCCAGACAGGGACTGGATCCCTAATAGGGGGATGTATGTGCAGAATATCTTTTAAAAAAGTTTCAATCAACAGCAACTGGGACAAAGGAATGTTGCCCACAGGCAAATGAAATGTGGCAATAGGCAAAAAGTGGACCTTCACAGAGAAATATTGCAGTCCGCCATCTGACAGGCAGAGCAAATAATCTAGGATGTGCTGAGGGGGACACTCATAAGGATCCAAGACTTGAGACAATGCTCAAGTAGAGAAGTGTTTCCACTTCAAAGAATAGGAAGACCGAGTAAATGGCTTCCTAGCAGCCTAAAGAACCTCCACTACCTGTAGGGATACCCAGAAGTGTGAGAGGACTATGTCCTCAGGAGCCAGGCATGCAAGTGGAGGGAGTGAAGGCCCAGTTGTAACAGGAAGCCTTGTGCCTGGGACAGCAAGGCTCAGTAAATAGGCAGAGGAATTGTTTCCGTGTCTGAGATCTGTAGAAGCAGAGGTAACAAAATCTGTCTCGGCCAGAAGGGTGCTATAAGAATCATAGACGCTCTGTCCTGGACCAGTTTGAGTAGTACTCTCTGAACGAGTGGAAAGGGTGGGAAGGTGTATAGAAATTTTCCTATCCAGGAAAGAGATAATGTGTCCCACTACACAGTTCCAGGACCTCGCATGAGAAAGCAGCAAAGTGGTAGTTTTGCGGTTTGTGGAGAGGCAAGCAGGTCCAATTCCAGTCGGCCCCAGATGCAGAAGACGTAGTTGAGAATGTCGGGTAAGATTTCCCACTCATAGCCCTAGGCAGAGGATCTGCTCAGGGCGTCTGCCAGGGTGCCCCAGGATGTGTACCGCCAGAAGATGTATATGTCTCTGGATCACCCAATACCACACCCGCATTGATTCTCTGCAGAGAGAGTAGGAATGGGTGCCACCTTGTTTGTTTATGTAGTGAACTACCACAGAATTATCTGATCACACCTGTTGGCAACCTGGAGAGAGGTGAGCCTCAAATGCCTGCAAGGCATAGAGGACCGCATGTAGTTCCAAGGCACTGATGTGGAGGTGGGCCTCTACCGACGTCCAAGATCCTTGTGATCATACGTGCAGCAGGTGAGCACCCCACCCAGTCAAGGAGGAGTCTGTTGTCAGAATGAGACTTGGGACGGGTGAACGAAAAAGAAATCCCTCAGAGGAGATTGTCCTTTGACTTCCACCACTGCAGGGCTCAAAGAGCCGGGGAAGACAGCAGGACTGGGGCATTGAAACCATCCAGATACTGGTCCCATTGGACTCTGAGGGACCACTGAAGGATCCTCTTATGCAACCTGGCATTGGGGACCATCAGAATTGTGGCCACCAAATGTCCCAGGAGATGGAGGTAGTCTCTTTCAGAGATCATATTGCAAGATTCCAAAGCCGTGCTCTAAAGTGACCAGGGAATCCGCTCAAGTGATGGACAGATACGCCCATCCCATAGAGGAATCCAGCATGGCTCCTATATACTGAAGGTGTTGAGTAGGGTCCATTTTGGACTTCGGATAGTTTATCACAATCCCTACTTGGGTGAACAACTGCAGGGTGCGAGAAAGCGTGCGAGACAACTGGTGTCTGGAGGACGCTTTCAGGAGCCAGTCGTTCAGGTAGTGGAAGACGTAGAGGCCTTCCTGTCAGAGGGCTGCAGCGACCACTGCAAGGGATTTTGTAAAGACTCTCGGGGCTGAGGAAAGACCAAAAAGGGAGGGCTTTGAACTGGTAATGACATCCTTGGAACAGGAAACAGAGAAACCATCTGTGAGCCGAGTGCATCATGATATGAAGGTATGCATTCTTCATATCCAGAGAGCAGAGACAATCACCTTTGTTCAGCAAAGGAAGAAGTGTCAGAAGGGACACTATGCAGAATTTTTGGTAAACGATGCAGAGGTTGAGATCCCGCAAATCCAAAATGGGGTGTAAATCCCCCATCCATTTGGGGACCTAAAGAAGTGGGAGTAAAATCATGTCCCCTTCTGAGAAAGGGGAACTGGTTCGATAGCCCTTTTTGATAGTAAGGCAGCGATCTCGGTCTCTAGGACCAGTGCCTGGTCTGGGGGGTAGTGAGAGACTCTGGGTGGCAATGGAAGAGGCATTTCCCTGAACTCTAGTGTGTGTCCTGTATCGATCAGTTGCAGTAGTCACTGGTTGGAGGAGATGGCTTGCCACCCTTACAAGTGCATGAAAAACTTTCCCCAATGGCTGTGGGCAGGGCCTCCATACCCACAACCAGAGGAAGACCCTCAGGCAGGGGGCAGGCCCTGCTGAGGGGCAGCATGGACGTACCGGGGCCTAAGGGTAGTTCTCGGGCCTGGCAATTGTAACCAAGGTTCCCTTTTATTGACAGGCTGCCGATTGAATGAGGGATGGCCTCTGTAGGGGTTGGCCCTGGAGGAACCCCAAAGGGTTGTTTGGCCATAGGGCAGTAAAGGATCCGTACCGATTGCAGGGTATGACCGGAGTCCTGCAGTCTTAAGATGTCCTGTGTTTGTGGACTGAACAGCTGCACACCTTTAAAGGGAGCATTCAAAATGGATTGCTGGACATTCTGGGAAAAAGCAGACACCCTGAGCCAGGCGTGATGCCTGAGACATATACCAGCAGACGACGTACAAGCCGTGGTATCCACGGCATCATAGGCAGCCCTTAACAGGTGGTGGCCTACTGCTGCCATGGTGGAAAGTTTCACCGTCAGGTCATCTTGGACAGCACCTGCTGGGAGGGACTGGACCAAGGCCTGGGAGGCTTTAAGAATTTCCTCCTGATATTTAAGAAGGTGTCCCATCTAAGTACCTGGAGGGACAAGGCGGCCGAAGAAAAAAAACATTGTCCCATGGCATCTAACTTCTTAGACTCCACATCCAGGGGCTACTCACTCATGTGCTGAGGCCTGGAGGACTGACCATATGCGGCATTAATCACCACAGAGTCTACCCAAGGCAGAGACATGAAATAGGGGTGAGCCACCGGAGCCTGATAAAGCTTGTCTGCCTTCCTTGGACTGGAGGAAATCTTGAATGGCTGCTTCCAGGTGGCCATAATAGCCTCTTCAAAGATGTTTACCAATGGGGGGATAACCAGAGTAGGGCATTCAGGCATACCCAGGTACTGAGCCAATATCTTGTGAGAAGACTCCTGCACTGAGCCCTGGAACCTGAAGATTCTCTGGGAGGTGGAGCATGATGTCCGCAAATGTCTAGTCATGCGTCGAGGAACAAGGAGGCCAGGGGTAACATCCTCCTGAACAGAGGAGCTGGGAGAGGACTGAGGGTATGCCTCCTGGTCCATGCTGTTTCCTCTCTTCCCTGTTCTCTAGACCCCAGTCCTGCAGGAAACAGTCCTCCATGTCCACTTCCTGGGTATATAGACCCGGGGAGACAGGGGAAGAGATGGCCATCCACTGGGCCGAAGGGGGCCGAGACAGAGCAGAGAGGAGTAGCGACCCCTCCCTAGAGGGGCAGTGGGACTGAGTGAGGTCCAGGATGCTTTAGCCAGAGACTGGATGTCAATCATAGCCATCGGTCCAGAGGCAGTAGACCTAGCTGAGCAAACGGGGACCACAGATTGAATAGAGGCCTACAGATGGACCAAATGAGCAGCCTTCAATGAGGGGGGGCATATAGAACCCCAAAGATGTCGAGAATGGTGCTAGACTGACTGTCAACACCGTTGACGCTTTCTCAGTCCCAGACGTCGATGCAAACATCTTCAACAGAGGAGGCAGCAATGGAACACTGAGTATTGTCGATGGGCCATGGTACAGGGCTATCGACGGGCCATGTTGCAGGGCTGTCGATGAGAGGGTCATCAATGAGCCAGAGGCTGTCATCAATGGATGAAGGCCATGCAACAGTGATAGCAGGGGCAGCATTGGCAGCTGGAAAACAACCCCAGAGGTGCTCCCGTTGATGAGCCCGGAGAGCAGCCTAGCCCTGCCAGGAGCATTCCATTCCATTCCTGGTACTCCTGCCCCACTACTTAGTATGTTTGTGTCTATTTGTACCCCACCTGATTGTTCCACCCAATATGAGTTGGAGTCTCCCTCTGAGTCATCCTGGCATCTACTAATGTTACACTTCCTGGCACGTCACCCTCGGCCCCTGTTCCTGGTGTATTGCACTTAGCTCTATAACCATTGCCACCTGCCCCTGATGCTCTAAAGCCCCTCAGGCACCCCTGCACTTGTGCTCTCATTCCCGAGTTCCTCCCCATTCCTCATCCTTGCCCCTCCTTGCACTACGTACATGATACTTGAATTCAAGCCTGCTCCATGAAAACTCATTTATATATGGTTGTATAGGTTTACTCTATCTTTTGTAGCACAAGTTCTGTAGCACATGATATTTAGCTTTCTGTCTTATTTTATAAATGTACTCCAGTGCTGTTATTAACCTATTGTGTGTAATCCCTATTCTATGTAATGACTCAGTTGGTATTCCTCTTTATGAATTGATCATGTATCTCGCCCAGGTCCATCTTGAAAATGAGCTTGCTCAATGGTGTTCACCTGGCTAAATAAAGATTTTTATTGCTTGATTGTTTTATTGAGAGGGGCCACCTGCTCCATACTTACAATTTTTGAAGAGGACGACACTGAGGTGGAAGAGACATGCTTGGTTTCAGAAGCATACTTCCTACCCTGACACTGTGCTGAGGTGGAAGGGCCTCCCGTGGAGTGGTGAGACCCTAAAGAGGATGCTGAGGAATCCCTCACAGAGGAGTGTTTGTGCTGCTGTTGCTCCAAGAGAGCTACCTTTTGCTCCATGAGATACTCATGGAGTTGTTGCAGGCATCTGCGTTTTGTGGCTCTGGTGAAATTCTGACAGAAGACACACCCCACAGTGCCATGCTCAGGACCCAGGCTATGAACACAGACTGTGTGGAGGTCTTCCTTTGTAATACTGTGGCCACAAGAACAACTTCGGAATAAAGGATCCAAAGACATAAGTGATGGTAAAGCAAACAAGCAAACAAAAAAAAAACTGTTGGTTTCAGTTTTTAACTTTTCGAAAGATGACTGTGAAGCAGGAACTCCAAAGGAGGACTTGTTGCATGCAGGTCATAGCTGAAAACAACTGAGTAATCCCTGGGACCTCCCCCTTTTATACCTGCCAGGTGTATGACACGTGGTAGTGCTAGGGGACGTCCCAGGGTTGACTGCTGTGAAATCATCCGGAGGTGAGGGCTCCTGTGGCTGAATCCCACTTGTTATGACCTGCTGCACAAAATTGCCTTGCAGAAGATGATGTGAATCTCACCTCCCTGACTTAGTGGTAAGTGCAGCTGATAGCTTCTGGAGGCTCCAGCCAAACTGACATTTAAGGTAAATGCCCTTTTTCTTTGCTTTGTCTCCCACCCCCTGGTATTCCAAGTGGGGAGAAGTGGCTAGTAAGATCTCTACCTCCAGTTGATGTTCCTGATAGGGAAAGTGACTTGGTGTGAATCTTAAATGGGGCCCCCTACAGTCATTTGTCCACTACTTGCCTCATCTTGTGCATTTGGGGGGGGGCCCTCTCATTCATGCTGGAAGGATCAGTAAGCCAGCAGAGCCTGCTTATTGGAGAGCTTGTTCCAGGTGCTTCTTATTAGACTAGGCCAACTACCCCCTCCCCACATCTGTCTCACATGTACGGCTAACATTAGCACTTCCCTGCACCCCAGCTTTCTTGCACTTACTCTTTCCCTTCCCTTTTTCCTTTGCCTCCCGCTCCTGCCTCATTCCTTCACCTTATAAGATGCCTCTCCCTCCAGCACCCTACCCTCTCTTTGTCCTATGTAAGCTAGTAATAGATCTAACTCAGGCATACATTGTACAATGCCTCCAATATATTCTGTGTAATGCATTACTTCCAATGTCACTGTCTTTGTTCCCCTACTGTCTGTACACACTGCTCTAGCCTCCAATGCAGTCTGTTTGTGTACCCTCTAAACCCATGCTGATTAGTCTGTAACCTATCCAAATGATTTTAACTGTTATCACTTGTATGTAACCTTTGTATGTACTGTCCTGTTTGGGTTATCCTCTGACATGGAACCTGTTTAAAGAACTTCTGCTCACAGGTTTTTCGAAATGAAAATAAATAATAAATAAATAAAAACATAAATGTTCTGTAACATGCCTGGCCCTTGGTCACACAGTATGCAAACAGGTTGTGGTTCACACATCCAAGTTTTCTAAGTCTACATGTTTTCCATATTCTGGGCTCGGGGCTGCAGTCACTAGGATATAGTATCTAATGTATTCATTTTTACGGTCCTTGACTGGAAGTGGATTATCATAGTTAAATGCAATTCTCCTCTCAGAGAAAATTAGTAGGTAGGTTCATGGTCGAGTTTGGGTTGGGGCAATGAGTCTCGTAACAATGATCATTAAAGTTATGAAAAACAGAAAAGATGGGGCTGAATTTTTAAGTCCTTCAACAATGCTATATTGCAATTTGCAAACAGTATGGCTAAGCCTGATCTTCAACACCACCTACAAAACCACATGTCAGTGACACAAAGTAGTAAACATGCTGCAGTGTTGTAGATAAGCTTACAACGCCACCCAGGGCAGCAGTGGCTATTAAATCATATATGTTTATTTGATAAAGGACACATTGCTGGGTGAAACATGTCAGGTATTGTCCTGGCAACTACCCTTGTGCCACAGAAATAAGATTGTCTTTTTAGCCTCAGTGGCTTACTGTTGCTTTTATTTTGCCTGAGGTTGCCAGATTTCTACTGTTTATACCTCATAAGCTTATTGTGAGCACCTCCGGCCTTGTGTGGATATTTTAAAGGTTGGGTTGAAATCAAACAGTATGTAACACTTGAGGAAAAGGAAGAAGAAAAAGAAACATAGAACGTGTCGGCAGAAGGGGGGCCTTCCAGTCCATCTAGTCTGCCTGTTTGTATTTTAAGCCACCACTCCCCCTCCCATTTATTTTATACTACCATGTACCAGGATTCCTTTATGTCTGTCCCATGCTCTCTTGAACTCATTTATTGTTTTAGACTCTACTACCTCTTTTGGGAGCCAACTCCATGGGTCTGTAGCTCTCTCAGTGAAGAAAAACCTCCTTGTGTTTCCTCTGAGTTTGCCACCCCTCAGTCTTATTTTGTGGTTCCTGGTTCCAGCTTAACTGTGTGTAACCCCTAGGTGGCGCTATCCCAAGGGCTACTACCCCTGCCTGCTTGGCTAGTAGCAGGTTAAGGGGCCTGGGTACTGAAACAGGTGCCTCCACCCAGGAGACAGGATTGTTAGTAGCAAGGCTAACCTGGGTACAGCCCTCTGGGACACTGTAACCCCCCTCTTTCCCTTCTAGTGGCCTAGACAATATGCAGCAAACACTTTCACAGTAGCCTCTATTCAGTATACAATTCCCCCACACTGTTTGCACTTACCACCAGGGCTGGTTCCACCAGTTCGACCCTGGAGACCCCCTGTAAAACAAGGCTAGGCACAACAAATATCAACAGTACAGTGCTTTTGGTACAAACTGGAACCACAGTCAGATTAAATGCAAAAATATCTGATTTATTCAGGGGAATTGAACAAGGGAGGGGCGTAATCAGGTTGACTGATTCTGAAACTGATCTAGTCAGGCAATTATGCATGCACTTTTAGTCCCTGCACAGTCACATGCTCTGGGTACACAGTTGGAAGTAAGGTAGACTAACCTGGAACGTCGCCTGGGGAAGGTCAGTGTCATAGCTGGTTGGAGCCCTGTGATGAAAAGAAAAGGCATGCACAACCACACACAATTTGTAATCCGGAGCCAGGAGGCTCAGTTTGTAATGACTAAACAAAAAAATTAAATCAGATGACACACTTTGATTAAGCTGTTGTTGCAGGGAGCTACCCTGCTGTTTACTCACTCTACCCAGTACAGGACACAGGATGGATGAAATGGAGACTGCAGGATAACTTACTGGTTTGCCAGGAGAAGCAGGGCCCACATGATTCACCATGGTGCCATTCCTGTTCGTGATGTTGAGCAGGTGGCTGATCCCCAGGCAGGTCTCTCTTCAGTGGTCTTCTATGTGCCGTGAATAGCTGGCTGGGCCAAAGTGGCAGGGCCCAGGCCGGGTAAGACAGCTCAGATATCAGTCCGGGAATACTGGATGCAGCTTCCAGCAAGCATGGCACAGTTAACAGTGGAGAACCAAATCGCGACCCACTAATAGCAAACAGCAAATTTATAGTAAAGCAATCACCATACCACAATGTGGATAGCAGGCTGGCAGCAATATCAGTGTCTGAGCAAAACCGGGAATTTTGTGGCAACTGGATGTCCTGACAGGCCGATCGCATACAGCAAATCTTCAGTTTTCTTCAGGTTTAAATCTGGTCACTCTTCAGTGGCTTTGTCCTGCTCCAATTCGGATATGGTCCAATTGCTAACCTTTTCAAAGGATTCCCTCTCAAGGGCCAAACTCAGCCTTTCCACCAATCTCCCGCATGAACTATGCAGGAGCAGCTGCTTGAATCACTCCAAAACTCTGCCTCCAGACTGACTCACTGCAGCAGGCAGCTTGGGAATTTCCCTTCGGTCCAAAAGGTTTGATTCATTGATTCATCTGTCTGTCAAAAGCAAGGGCTCCTACTCCAGGTGCATTTAGGCACCAAAGTCTCAAAACTACAATTCCTACAGAAATTCACTCCCACAAGACCCCTAGGGACAGACTCCATTTTAGGGTCCCCAAAAGCACTGATTGGCCCATTCTAGCAGTCCAGGACCAAGATGGTGGTAATAAAAAGAACTGTCTATGCTGCAAACAGGCAAGTTAGACAAACTACAATATTTTACTATTCTAATAGTCAGCAAATAAGTACAGCTTCTAACAGAGCTCCCTCTGCGCAAATAGCAATGGCAGAATGGAGCAATTATCTGGAAGCCCGGGTCAGACTCGAGCATAGAAATACTCAGCCCCCTCCCAGATTAAATAAGCACCACATTATAGGCAGCTCTTAAAGAGACAGGCACAGAGGCTAACAGGGCACTTGCATGCAAACACTTAAAACGCTGAGACACAGGATATCAGTCTGGTAGTGGGCATTTAGGCAAGCCCAAGGAAGACTTCTCAGGAACCCCCATTTGTAGGGGGAGGGGTTACATGTGTATCTGAAAGAGCTTGGCCATTTCCACCCTGTTCATGCCTTTGAGATATTTGAAGGTCTCGATCATATCCCCCCTGACCCTTATCTGCTCCAACGTGTTCATGTTCAGCTCTCTCATTCTCTCTCTCTTCATAAGTGGGGGAATTCAAGAATGCATGGGACAGACATAAGGCACTTCTAGTGAGGGGTAGGAGGAAGTAGGCTGTTGGTCAACTAGGATCTGCAGCTTATCCATTAGGTAGGGAAATGGACAGACTAGGTGGGCCAAGCAGTCCTTATCTGCCGTCAGTTTCTATGTTTCTGTTTCTTAGGCTTTGGGTGCATTCCGCACACCTACTGGATAAAATGACGTGCACTGTCTAATTTAATTTTGAGGGAGGGGAACAAAGAGGTATGATTTTTTTATTTGTATTCTGTTGCCTGTGTCCTAGTCTTGACGTACAAAGTGTATTCACAGAAACATACAATCTGTCAGCAGATAAGGACCATACAGCCCACCTAGTCTGCCCATTCCCCTACTAGGTTTGGCAATCCCTACTCTTACCTGGATTGCCTTTCCCCTGCTCTGCTGCACAGCAGGGTGTCTTTATGCTTATTCCATGCACTTTTGAATCCCTTTGCTGTTTTTGCTTCTACCACCTCTGTTGGTAGGCTGTTTCACAGATCCACCACCCTCTGTGAAAAATACTTCCTAGCATTACCCCAAGCCTCCCTCCCTCCCTCCCTCCGTCCCTCCCTCCAGCCTCATGTTATGTCCGCTTGTCCTTGTGCACCTTCGTCTCTGAAATATGCTCCCCATCCTGTACCCTGTTTATTGCTCTAAGGTATTTGAAAGTCTCTATCATATACCCTCTCTCCTTTCTCTCTTCCAGTGAATAGATGTTTAGTTCCTTGAAAGGCTTGTGGTGCAGTTCATGTATCATGTTTGTTGCTCCTCTCTGGACTGCTTCAGTTCTGTCTATGTCCTTCCTGAGATGCTGTCTCCACAATTGGACACAGTGTTCCAGATGAGACCTCACCAGTGATCCATATAGTGGCATCACTGTAACTTGTTAACCCTCTACTAGTTATTATATTTGTGATAAATATATGTTTATTTGAATATATGTTTAGGGGAAATGGCAGCCAGTAGCTTTTAAAGAGGCCTGATCTTTTGACCCCAAAGCAGTTGCTACATTATCTAGAGAGCTAGATTCTATCTCTGTGTTGACACATAGTTGCAAGACTTCCTGGGACATAATAAAGGCCAGGTTATGATGGTTGTAAACTATCTCTTTACTTTGAAAGGCAGGGGAGAAAGTATGCATTTTATGACCTCTGAGGAAAAGGCCAGTTTTAACCAATTTCTGTTAGCTTTCACACCTAGGTGAGCACAGCCCCTCAGGAAACTACTGACGACATCAAAGGGATAATTTTGTCTGTCATAAGGCCTTGCTAATTAAGAAGATATATATATATATATATATTTTTTTTTTATTGGAATGTTTGAACAGTGGGCTGAGACATGTGACTGATAAATTAATTTGAGTTCTCAGGTTTGAGTGACCTCACAGCCAACATCTGTGAACTGTGTCATTGGGGGGGAGGAGTTTGGTGACATATTACCAGCCAGCTGGAAGAAAACATTGCATTCTGATTTTTAGTTTTTGGCTTTTGGCAGTTTGCCTCTGATTTTGAGGGGGGACTTCTGACAAATTCACAGCACTTTAGGTAACTTCAACCATCTATTTATTTACTTGAAACCAAGGGTAGTAGAAATTCAGCAATAAGGCTTTGTTTTTGTATAATTATCCATTTACTTTAAATGACTAAACCCAATTTTATATGTTCTGCATTTGTATTTCATCTATTTTTAATTTTAGTAAACTAATTTTCCTGAAATTCTGCCTGTGCCCTTTTTCATTTCTGCATGTGAATGCTGGAACAGTATTTGATATTTCTAACTAAAACTGTTAAGGGCTTAAAAGTGTGTTACTGTCTTGCTAAATTAAGAAATTACCTGGGTCTCAAATTGAGTCAAAAAGGTAGAACTGTGAACCAGGCTGGGTGCCCACTGGGTGAAGTTTTGCACTGCATTTCCCTGAAGAGGGTGTGATCCTGTTAACTGGATGTGCTAGCGAAAAAGGGTTCATATTTGACCTTAGGACTCAAAACTAATAGATGTTTTGGACCCAAAACAGACAGGATGGTTACCCTGTTTGTCTCCTATTCACAGATTGCACATCAAGGTTTGGCACTGTGGGAGCAGAGGGCCTGACCTGTGGAGTTTGTTTGTGGCAATCACAGCTTCACTCCTCCTACTGGTTGTGCCCCTTCCTATACACCCCAGCATTCTGTTTGCCTTCCCCACTGCTTTTTCATATTGTTTGGCTGACTTCAGGTCATCAGATATCATAACCCTCAGGTCTCTCTCCTGACTTGTGGTGGCTAGAACCTGCCTCCCCATTCTGTATTCCTCTTTTGGGTTTCTGTGTCCCAGGTGTATTATGTTGCACTTCTTAGCACTGAAACCCAACTGCCAAACCCTTGACCATTCCTCAAGTAGTATTGGCTCATTTCTAATTTTATCTAGCCCCTCCTGTGTGTTGACTCTGTTACAGATCTTGGCGTCATCTGTGAACAGGCATACTTTCCCCTCCAGTCCCTCTGTAATGTCGCTCATGAAGACATTGACTAGAACTGGACCCAGCACCAATCCCTGTGGATCCCCACTGATCACCTCCCCCTCTTCTGATTTTATGCCATTAACTACCACCCTTTGGGTCCTGCCTTTTAGCCAGTTTACTAACCCATTTTACCACTTTAGAGCCCACACCCAGATTCCCCAATTTGTTAAGCAACTTTCTATGATCAACAGTGTCAAAAGCCTTACTGAAATCCAGGTAGGCCACATCCACTGCCTCTCCCTGATCCACCACCCTGGTCACCCAGTCAAAGAAATCGATAAGATTAGTCTGACAGGACCTACCCTCAGTGAATCCATGCTGCCTTGGGTTTTTTGCACTGCTTGACTCCAGGAACTTCACTACCTTCTCCTTAAGCAGGGACTCCATCAGCTTCCCCACCACTGAGGTCAGGCTTACAGGTCTATAATTGCCTGCCTCCTTCCTACTTCCAGTCTTGAGCAGGGGGACCACTTCTGCCCTCCTCCTCCAGTCCCCAGGTACCTTCCCCGTCTCTGGTGATTGGTTGGAGAGTGTTGTCAAAGTTCATTCAACACGCTAGGGTGAATCCCTTCTGGCCCCATTGCCTTGTCTGTCTTTACTTTTCCTAGTTCCTCCAAGACTCTATCCACCGTAAATGGGCTGTTGTCCACCTCTCCCCCCTGTACATCTTTCCTTGTGAATCTTGGCCCCTCTCCTGCCTTGGTAAATACTGAGCAAAAATATTTGTTGAGTACCTTATCTTTTTCCAGGTTATCCTCCACCCACTCACCCACCCACCCTTTCCCTTCTGTAACTTAACACCATTTCTGGCCTTCTTCCTCTCGCTAATGTAACGAAGAAGGTCTTGCCCCCCTTCTTAATAGCCTGTGCTATTCCTTCCTCCATTCTTGTCTTAGTCCCTCTGACAGCTTTCTCCGCCTCTCTCTGCTCCAGATATTTCAGTCACTCTTCTTTTTTTCTGTGTCTCTTTGTATTTCATGAATGCCTTACTTTTTTCTTGCACTTTCTCTGCTACTGACTTAGAGAACCGCAGTGGCTGCTTCTTTCTTTTGCTAAGCAATCCAACACACTGACTTGTCACTCTTGCTATGGATCTCTTGAGCCTAAGCCACTGTTCTTCTACCCCTCCCCCCATATCTTCTGCTGCTGGGGCAATTCTGAGCTGTTCCCCCATCTTCATGAAGTTGGCCTTCCTGAAATTTAGAATCATCATCTTTGAATGGCTTTCTTCTGCCAACGTGTTGACTCTAAACCACACAGTTCTGGGGTCACTGGTACCAAGGGGACTGTCTACCTCAACATCCATGATTCTGTCCCCATTTGTCAGCACTAAATCCAGTACAGCCTGCTACCAGGTGGGCTTAACCACCAGCTGCTTTAGGTTTGCTCCATACATGAGGTCCCTGCTCCTTGATGTACTTCCAGTCTGGGTATTCCAATCTGCATCTGGCATGTTGAAGTCACCCATTAGTAGTACTTCCCCTTTGGCTGCCATAGTATGGATGGCTTTCACTAATACTAGATCTATATCCTCCCCCTTCGTGGGAGGCCTATAAACTACTTCAGCATGGATGGTTGTTTGTTCCCTGACTCCAGAGTGACCCACAATGCCTCCACTTCTTCCCTGGATCCCTGAGCCTCTGTAGCTTTAATCCCTTCCTTTACATACATAGCAACCCCTCCTCCCCTCTTCCCTTCCCTATCCTTTCTAAAAAGTATATACCCTGGTATGGCTGCATCCCAGTCATGGTTCCGTGCATACCATGTTCCCATAATAGCCACAATGTCCAGGCTTGTGTCTGCCATCAGTGCTGTTAGGTCTGGGATTTTATTTCCCAGACTGCAGGCATTTATGCACATGACCTTCCACTCTGTGTACCCCCTTGATGTTCCTTGTTTATTGGTCTTTGTCCTGTGCTGCATTAGTGACGTACCTTCTGTTCTCTCCCCCATTGTAACCATAGTAGTTTTGCAGTTAGATATTATGCTAGTTATTAGGTCCTTATTGCTTTCAGTTATGTCCTGTGGGGAGGGGGGCTATGATAATCCCCTTGACTGTCTATGACTCCCCCCTTGGAAAGTTTAAATGATCACTAAGGATGCACTTAAACTTCTCAGAGAGGATACCTTTGCCACCCCTGGATAGATGCAGGCCATCTGGAGAATATAGTCCTTGATCCCTCCAGGTGAGGTTCCAGTCCCCAATGAAGCCGTAACCCACCTCTCCGCACTACTTCTTCAGCCATTTGTCCATTTGTTGAATTCAATGATGCGGATGTCCCTCCCTTCCCCCTTGCCATGGACTGGTAGCACCTCCGAGAAGGTGACAGAGTGTGCTACTTGCCAAGACTCCTCCCCAGCTCCCTGAACTCTTCTTGTACTCTTCCTACATCTACCCCCTGTCTAGCCAGGTCATTAGTCCCCAAGTGAATAGTGACATAGGTCACAGTTGGTATGTAACTAGATTCCCAAGGTGCCTTACAGTTTGTGACAGGGTCCTGCATTGCAGCACAGGGGCATGGTCAAGGCAAGAGGGATCCCAGCTTTCTCTTGGGCCTAGGGCCCCTGGTTACCTTTGTCTGATCCTGCAGACAGGGCAAAACAGCCCCCACACAGTATCACTGTCCTCTCCTCAGAGTCTCTTTTCAACTGCTCCCAGTTCAAAAACATTTTTTTTCTTCACAGGCTAAAACTTGAAGTCAGATTAGACACTTCGATTCTACTCAGAATGTTCCTGCTTATGCTGCTTCTTATATGGCTCAACATTCTGTTTATTCAAAGTGTCTGAGAAGTCTCTGTGGCTCTGCTTTCCATGGGGGCTACCAATATCCCTACATTGAGGTACTCAGAGATAACCCCCAGATCAGTTTCCTGCTTGGAGCATTCTAACCCCCCCCTCCTCCAGCTGATATGGTGTACGTGTTTTTTGTGCCACATGTGCATTGTCTTACACTTTTTTGTGTTAAACCTCAACTGCCAATCCCTTGACCAGTCCTAAAGCCTCTGCAGATCTCTCCTCATTGTCTCCACACCCTCCAGCATGTCCACCCTACTGCAGAGCTTTGTGTCATCACCAAACAGGCAAATTTTCTCTTCTAGGTCTTCTGTAATATCACTGATAAAGATATTCAAGAGGACTGGGCCCAGCACTAATCCCTGTGGAAGCTCACTGGTCACCTTTTACTCTGTGGAGTAACAGCCATTTACCACCATCCTCTGTGTCCTGCTATCTAGCCAATTCACCCCCTTTACCACCATCTTACCTACTCCCATGTTCCCCAGCTTATTTAACAGCTTTCTATGCAGCACAGTGCCAAAGGCCTTGCTGAAGTCCAGGTTGGCCACATTCGCTGCACCTCCCTGATCCACCTCCCCTTGTCACCCAATCAAGGAAGTCAATAAGGTTAGTCTGGCATGACCTCCCTCCAGTGAAAATCAGAAAGATAAAGACTCTCAACCCATAAACATTTTTCTATTCTCTATAATTTTCTGTTTTATACAGCTATAGACTGCATATTCCATACTATGTTCAGGTTACAAAAACATCACAACACTTCCAGTTCAGTTTCAAATATATCCACAAATCAGGCACTTTAAACCATCATTTAAACAAGTTCTGTTTCCTGGGTAAACATTTTCAGGACCATCCTGTCCCTTCTTCAGACCCTGCTAGTGGTTTTATGTGCCCTGCTTTTGTAAAGGGGGACTTCATCAGCTCTCCTCGAGTCTTTGTCTACCTCCCCCCATTTCTAGTGACAAACTGAACAGGGTTGCCAGTGGTTCTGCCACCACCTCTCTTAGCTCCCTCAACACTGAGGTGTACCCCATCCAGCCCCATATCCTTATCGACTCTTATTCCTTCCAGTTCTCCTAGGGCCCTTTCCCTTGGAAAAAGACATATCCATTTCTGTGTCCTTCCTACCCTTTCGACTCCTTTCTGGCCCATTTTCTGCCCCCTCCTCTGTAAAGACTTTGCAGAAATATCTGTTCGGTATGTCTGCTTTGTGGTTGTCATCCTCCACTCTACTCCTGTCCTCCCCTTTCAGCCTCACTATCCCTCCCTTTTTTCTCTGATGTACCTGTAAAAGGTTTTGTCCCCCCCCACTGATTTCATGATCTGTTCCTCTGTTTGTGCCTTGGCTTCCTTTACTGCCCTCCCTGCCTCCCTTTGTTTCTCCTGGTACTGCTCCCTGTCCCCTACTTCCTGTGTCTTATTGTACTGTTTGAATGCAAATTTTTTTTGTGTTCACTTTCTCAGCTACTTCCTTGGAATCCATAATGGTCTTCTTTTCCCCTTGCTAATCTGTTTTACACAGAGTTGTGTCACCTTTGTTATCCCAGATTTGAACACTGCCCACTGTTCCTCCACACCTACTTTCCTCCCTATTCCAGCTAATGCCTCTTTTAAGCATTTCCCCATTTTTCCAAAATCTTCCCTCCTGAAGTCAAGGATTCTTGTTTTTGTGTGGCTGGATTCTGCCCCTTCAGTTACCTCAAACCCCACTGACCAGTGATCGTTGTTTCCCAGGTGCTCACCCACTGTGACCCCTGTCACACTGTCCCCGTTTATGAGCACCAGGTCCAGTATTGCCATTTCTAGTGTGGGTTCAATGACCAGTTGCCTAAGGAAAGCTCCCTGTAGGGAGTCCAGGATACACCTGCTCCTGGTTGTTGCTGCTGTGGGAGGCTCCTGTTAATGTTCAGTATATTGAAATCACCAACCAGCACCACCTCCCCCTTGTGTGCCATCCTTTGGATAACCATCCAGGAGCTGGGACAGTCCCTTGAGTTGGGCACACCACCCAGTTTCAGCTCTGGAGCTGCAGCTCCATTTAGGCACTTACTGCACATGGGCAGCAGCCAACTTTATTGCTGCGCTTCCCCTAGTCCATTCCCTGGTCCATCTTCTCACACCAGGGAAACTAAACAGCTGATTTCTTCTCCTCTCTACTCTTCCTCAGCCCCCCCAGAACATTATGGAGGGCCTGAGGCCAGAGGGTGCCAGGTGGTAATGGCCACAACTTTTCTACAAGGGAGCCCTGCTTTCAATCCTGCCAGGACTCATGATGAGACATTCCTGCTGTCCTACCGGTCCTAACATTGCAGTCCTGAGACTGGAGGGTAAAGAGTCATGGCAGGGGACGTGGAAGAACAGTTCAGTTAAGCCCCTGATTTCGTGGGGGCCTTACATTAACATATTATACCAGTTGAATTTGCTTTTCTAGGTTCCTCCTAGTTAGTAAGTTAGTTAGTTAGTTAGCTAGTTAGTTAGTGAAAATATTTTATCAGTTAAACATACATAGGTAAAGGACATCTCATTTACAGATATGATCTGTGGGGGACAAGGGAAATATTGCAAACAGTGTACAATTATATATAATAAATTGTCTGTTCCCTATAATGTGTACTTTATATTTTTTCTGGATTCAATTCCTTTTCATGTTGACAATGCTATTTTGATGCCAAAAGATATGATTGTGCTTTTTTTCTAGAGGAAAACGTTTTTAAAAATAATTTAAAATATTTAAAAATGCTGAAGTACCTTTAGAGATAGAAATGTTTACCAGCAAATGAAAGTATAAGATAACTGAATCTTTTATTGTTATAAAAAAGATAGGGTTCGACTTGTTGCCCAGCTTTGCTGTTGTGCTACTTTAGGATGCAGCGTGGAAAATATTAGGTTAAGTAACTGCTAATGGTTTTAGTGGCCATGTTTTACCCCTCCCAGGTTGACTGCTTTTACTAAGAAAGGGCTATACTGACAACTGAATTTATTTGTAACCTGGACATGCAGCTGAAACAATGAATGATATGACAACATTTGTTTCAAAAGTGTAGCGTACTTAAAATGGCTCAGAAACCTGATAACTGAGCAAAATAGAATTATCTGATAGGGACCCTAAAAAACGTATTGCCAGGTAAATAAAACAACTGGCAGGTGTCAACAATATTTATTTTATTTATGTACTTATTTATTTACTTACTTACCAGGTAAGTATGCTGGGCCAAGGACAAGTCAAGCAGCCAAGGAAGTAGAAGCTACCAGCTAACGATGGACGCTATGCACGAATAGGGCAGAAGGTACACACTAAAGTCGCATACCCTGCCCATGTAGCTCCGCAGCCCCAGACTGGCACAGGGTGCACAGTATTCATGACCACATGCACCATGAGCCACCTGTTCTGCGGCTCCTGACACCTCCCCCCGGTGCATAGGTTTGTGGGGGGCAGCCCGGTGCTGAGGGGTGGACCCGGGCAGGCATCCCCCAGAGTGTATCCCTTGCACCCCTGGGATGGTGATGCATAGGACATGCAAATCCATGATAAATGGATAAAAGTTAAATGTACGGGCACTCGCCTGAACGCTGTTTCAGCCCTCCCCATCAACCTAGTGGGCTGGGGCAGCATGGAGGTTTGTTTCATGGTCTCACCATGACTGGCAGGTGATAATCACTGGGGCACACACTGGGTTATGGCAGGGTCCCTGCCATAACCCCCCATGCCTGGCACTATGTGCCTTAGTGAATGATGTGTAGTGCAGGCATGCCCCTGACACTCCCCCCAACTGCCGCCTGCGCAGTGTTGCCCATGCAGTCGGGGAATCCACCATGCAACTGGCTCATGCGCTTGCTGTGAATGCTGCAGGGGGTCCACAGGACCCCTGCTGCATGGCATTCCCACTTAGGGTTGTCTGCGCACTGCATGCATGCAGCATGTAGGCAGTCTTTTTTTTGTGCATAGGGCCCAATATAAGCTGATGGCCTATAGAAGCTCTGTGATGTATACTTGCCTTTGAGATGGGGAGAGAAATGAGCAACAAGCGTACCTCCAAATCACTCTCTCTCAGCATTAAAATGTGTAGCACTGGCTTTTAAAACGTGGAGCAGAGGAGGGCCTGATTGTGTAGCTCATGGATGTAAATACTTTCCAGCAACCCATAACACTGGCATCCATGCAAATGGTAAAATCAGCAACGAAATGGAATACATGCAATTTTTTGTGAGTTCTGGCAGTTTTAGATTTTACATCTTCTGCAAGTGTTGACATCAGGTCATTCTGGGGTTCTTTGCAGTAACCACTACTACCACATGGGACTTAGTCATTCCTGGAATGGCCAGAATGCAAGAATTCATGCAAACTGTAAAATCTGGAGCAGCCAGAGTTACAAGAACACAAAAAATGCAAAACCTGAATGTGTTCCAGCTTTTACCAGTTGCGCAGGTTCCAGCATTTTGGATGTTCTGGGATTCCAGAAATGATCTGAGTTCACAGAATAACAAGTTTAGGAATAGTGGGCACCATGGGTTTAGTGTTAAGAACTGTTTCTATTACGTTAGTGTAAGGGACAATGCTTCCCCATGTCCATTCCCTGGTCCGTCTTCTCAGGCCAGGGAAACTAAACAGCTGATTTCATCTCCTCTCTACTCTGCCTCAGCCCCCCAGAACATTGTGTGTTGTAACAACAACAAAAATCAAAAGGGACCTGGGAGTAATTATATCAGATGACCTTAAGGTGGGAAAGCAATGTGAGACGGCAGTAAGGAGGACTGGGGAGATACTGGGATGCATAGGGAGAGGCATCAACAGTAGAAAACAGGAAGTTGTTATCCCTCTGTACAGACAGTTGGTGAGACCCCATCTGGAGTACTGCGTGCAGTTCTGGAGACCCCATCTCCACAAGGACATAGTCAGAGTGGAGGCTGTTCAGAGGAGGGCAACCAAAATGGTGCAGGGTCTGCACCAGAAGACATATGAAGACAGACTAAAGCAGCTTAATATGTATACCCTTGAGGAAAGGAGGGAGAGGGGGGACATGATAGAAACTTTCAAGTACCTCAAGGGAATTAACAAAGTTCAAGAGGGCAGCGTCTTTCAGAAAAAGAGATGTGCAAGAACAAGGGAGCATAATTTGCAGATGGGGGGGGATGGCTCAGAGGTAATGTTAGAAAGTATTTTTTCACAGAGAGGGTTGTGGATGCATGGAACAGCCTTCCTGAGAAGGTTGTGGAGTCAAGAACAATGGGAGAATTTAAGAATGCATGGGACAGACATAAAGCAATTCTAGTAGGGGTAGGAGGAAGTAAGCTGTTGGTTAACTAGAATCTGCAGCTTATCTATCAGGTAGGGAAATGGGCAGACTAGGTGGGCCAAGTGGTCCTTATCTGCTGTCAAATTCTATGTTTCTATGGGCTGGGCACGGCACTCTTTTGTAACTAGGGGTATATATCGGCATCTCTCATCAGAGGAGCATCCACCTTACACCATAGAAACATCTACTTTCACCTTTCATTTTGCCACCTCTTGTCTGGGGCACCATAACCATATACTTGGGCACCATTGAATGTGAGCCCACACAGAAACAGAGTTCCAAACATGGAACTGGGATCAAGCTGGTTATATTTATTGTGGTACACAGCATTAATGGCATCTCCTTTGCCACTTTGAATCTTTGCTTCTGTTCATCAATAGCAGGACTCATTGCATCACATTGTACCATAACATTTCACTGGGGTTCAGATCTCCACCGCCTGCATTCTTCCCAGGGCTTATTTTTACATTAAAACCATTCCCACAAAATTGTTGCCAGGTTACCTCCCTTGGTGGTCTAAGGGGCACTGCCACTAAAATTACACTGGATTGATGTAAAAGTCCACATTTTAGTTTTCACACACAATTGTTAACTTCTCTGTTTGAGTACATGGAGCCATTATGCTCACAAGATTTCGTCCATGACTGTCTCTGGCAGTAACACTGATAGTCCTGATGGAACAAACAATCAATCAATCAAACAATCAATCAAATCTTTATTTATCCAGGTGAACATCATTGAGCAAAGCTCATCTGCAAGATGGACCTGGTAAGGTCAAGGTTCAGTTACATAAGAAATATAGTACAATTCAATGAACACAACACAATGAGGAAACAGATTATACAGGATATAATAGCATCGAGAATACCAATACAAGATATATACAATTGTGCAAGATCTATTAACAATAACTTACATATTTACATGAACTAAGGAATAGGCAGCATATGAATTTGGTCATAGAGTGAGAATATGTGGAGATTGAGCTATAAAGTATAAGGTATAAGGGGGTTTGTCAGAGGTGTAGGAATGGATGATGTGCGGTTTGGGTGGAGGAGGAGGAGGAGGTGATTTTACGGGGAGAGGTGAGTCAGAAGGTTATTACAAGGAGGGCTGGGTGGCAAAAGAGATAGGTGGTATTGGTGGCTTTAGTGGTGACTGATGGCAGGACTGATAGAGAAAGAGAGAGGGGAAGGGTGCAAGTAGGCAGTGAAGGAAGATGGAGGCCGGTGATGGGGGAGTGAGGAACGTGACGGGGGGAATAGTGTGGTACTATATGGAGACATAGTAAAAGAAGAAAGAAAAATGAGAGGAAAGTATGAATGCAGAGTCTGGGGAGTAGCGAAGAGCCTCGGAGGATGGGACAGACTAGGAGACGAAGGAGAGGAAGAGGATTGTTCTCTACTACTGTCGAAAACAGTTAAACTTTTCATTGATAAGCCTAGAGTACAGGGATTTGAAGGATGTAATGGATACGGGTTTGCTCACTTTCAGTACTTTCTGCATATTGTTCCATAGGGAGGATAGCACAAAACTAATGGCAGATCTACCAAAACGAGAATTGAATTTGGGCACTTTAAGCATGATGAAATTGTAGCATCTTAGGGCATATTTACTTGAAGTGGCTTGTGTGAAGCAGTCTGAAACATATTTTGGTAAGTTCTTGGCTATGGCTCTGTAGATCCATGGTGTAGCATTTTTGTCCCTTCTAAAGTGGAGCGAGGTCTATCCAACTGCAGCATAGAGGGAGCAATGGTGGGTGTTGAAAGAGAGTTCTGTGATGAACCTCAGGGCCCTATGGTAGAGTGTACCCAGTTTTTCCAGGTATGAGATGGGGCATTGACTATATAAGAAATTAACATAGTCGATTACCGAAAGAAATGTGGCCTGGACTAGCTTTTTTCTAGCCTCGCTTGTGAGAAAATGCTTTATTCTGTAAAAAAAAGTCCAAGTCTTTGTCAAAGTTTTTTAGTAGTTCTTCCAAATGTACTATGAAGGAGAATCTGCTGTCTAGCCAGACACCCAGGTATTTGAACTTTGTGACAAATTCAAGGTTTTCACCAAGGACAGTGGATATGTGAGGGAGAGTGCTTGGGATAGAATATCCTGCATGTGTGTGGGGAGAGAAAAGCATTGCCTTTGTTTTCTTTGCATTGAGCAGAAGTTTTTTTTCAGTAGTTGGTGTTGGAGTAGGTTGAAGTCTGCTTGTAGTTCTTTGCAGGCTGTCTCAGGAGAAAGGTGGCTGACATACAGCACCGTATCATCGGCAAATAGGTGCACAGTGGCTTTGGTGAGGTTATTGTCGATACTGTTGATGTAGGTGGCAAAGAGGATCGGACCAAGGATAGATCCTTGGGGTACTCCTCTTTGTAGTGGTTTGAGTGGGGACAGTTCCCCTTCGGCCTTCATCTGCTGGGTCCTTCCCATAAGGTAGTTGTTGAACCATCGTTGGGAGTTTGAATCGAGTCCAGTGGATTTCAGGGAGGAAAGGAGCAGACCATGGTCGACTGTGTCAAATGCCTTACTCAGGTCTAAAAACACAGCGCAGACACAATTTTTTTTATCCAATTCGAGTTGCCAGTCATTGGTTACTTTTGCAAGGGCTGTTATGGTACTATGTTTGGCTCTAAATCCAGATTGTGCTGGGTTTAAGAGGTTAGCCAATTCAAGGTATCCTCTCAATTGTGTGCTTACGATCTTTTCCAGCCATTTGGATAGCACAGGAAGGATGGAAATTGGTCTGTAGTTGTTGAGATCTGAAGGGTCCCCTGATTTCAATAGTGGAATGACTTGAGCGGTTTTCCAGATCGATGGGATAGTTCCTAATTGTAATGAAAGGTTAAATAAGTGTGTTATCGGTACTGCTAATACTTGTACGGCAATCTTTAAGAAGTAGGGGTCGAAGGAGTCTGGACCTGCACTTTTCTTGATGTTCAGTTAGGATATTAAGTCTTCCACTTGCTTCAAAGTGGCTGGTTTGAAGGAGAAGACAGAGTCGGTTACCAGTGTTTCGGTAAATTGTATGCCTAATTGAGATTGTATTAGGTTAGCAGGAGAGTTGTCAAATGCTAGTCCTGCGGTCGTAAAGTGATTGTTAAAGGACTCCAGAACTTCCAGTCTGTCATTGATGATGTTCTTCCCAGTGAGTATCTTGGCTGGAAGTGAGTTACTTGGGTCATGTCCTGCTATGTCATTTATAGTGTTCCAGAACTTGGCAGGGTTATGGAAGGAGGAGTCTAGCTCAGCCCGATAGTAAGCAGCCTTTTCATCTCTGACCTTCCTGGTACATGTGTTTCTGGCCTTTTTGAACTGCCCCCAATCTGATGGCATCTTAGTTTTACGTGCCTTTTTCCATAGCATGTCTCTCTCTAGGAGGGCGGATTTAAGGTCTGGTGTAAACCAACAACAGGTTTTGTGTTTGATACGCACTTGAGATACTGGTGCATATTTGTTAAGGGCTCCTGTGATAATGTCATTAAGAACATCATATGCTATTTCCACTGTATTTGCTAAGTAATATTCTTGCCACCGTGTGGAGTACTTTATCTCTTCCAGGTATGCATAGATGTTAAAATTCTGCTTTGGTCTCCTCGCTGTGAACTTAGTGGGGGGATGTAGGTTTATAGGATGTTCTTATGCTAGCAATGAGGCAGTGGTCGCTGATATCACTGAAAATACTCCAACGTGGGAGAATTGGTGAGGCTTGCTCACCAGAATAACATTCAGAAGTGTGCTGTTACTTGATGTCTTTTTGTTGATTCGGATAGGCTCATTGATGAGTTGTGTAAGCCCGTATGTGTCACAGGATGATATTAAGGGGGTAGCTGCCTTGGAGAGCCAGTTTAGATTTAAGTCTCCAGTAATTATAGTTTCTACAGACCCCTTTTCTATTATCTCACCTAGATGTGATAATAGCTTGAGACCAGCAGAAGGAGGCCTGTAGCAGCCTATTACCCGGAACTATGTGGTATTTGAAATAGCCACTTTAAGGGATAGGCATTCAAATTCTTGTGCCATGGAAGATGAGGTGAGGCAGGTTGCAGTTAGGTTGTTCTTTACATATATAGCTACACCCCCCTCCTCTAGATTGTCGGTCAGCTCTGAAAAGTCGGTAGTTGGGTAAATTTATATCTTTGTCAGCTGTGGCAGGCTTAAGCCATGTCTTGGAAACCACCAATATATCTGGTATGGTATGGTTAACCCAGGCTTGGATCATCGCGATCTTTTTCAATAGGCTGCACATATTAACATGGAGGAAGCTTAATCCTTTAATCTTGGCTAGGTCTGAGGGTGCAGTAATAACCTCTGGGGGCCCTGGATTAAGTTCCACATTTCCTGAGCATAATAGTAGTAAAATCAGCAGTTTCATGATTGCAGCAAGAGATAATTTGTATAGACTTGCTTTTGCCCACTTTTTTTTGTTCTGGTTTAGCGTTCTATGATATCCAGGTGAGAAAGTTTGTCCTCCTAGTAGAGCAGTGATTAATAATCTGACAGATGGGAACAGCAAAGATTTTACTGTATAGAGGGGGAGATGTGTGTCGGGCAGCAACAAGATCGACTGTGTCCCTCCATAGTAGCTTGACCATGGGTGATGTTGTAGTAGGGGGAAGTTATATATAGATACCCAGTCTCTTGATGCTGTTGAGGTATTGAGGTAGAACAAGGACAACATCCAGTCCCCCTGTGTAGTATCCTGTGATTGGTTGCAATATCCGCAGGGATCAGGATATAGAAGGAGTACAAGGAGGATCCAGAGGTTTGTCCCCATTATGAGTGATGTGGGGAGGGTAATATACGATCTAAGGCTTTAGGCCTGCACTGTCAGAGTGATGTGGGGAGGGTAATATACGATCTAAGGCTTTAGGACTGTGCTGTCAGGTGCACAATAATGTGTTTATAAAAGTGTGTTTAGGAATGACCACAATATGTTTAGGAATGACCACAATAGGTGGTCACAATAATTGTCCTATCTAGATAACGTCAAGGAGAATAGATCTTGATACAGTGTGGACCAATCCTTTTTGAGTGAGGAAGGTTGGAGTAGCGCTTTATGGAGACGCCTAGAAGAGTAAGTTATCAAGCATATGCTCGAGCGCAATCAATAGCAAGGGTTCATGCACAATGGCATGGCCAGAGTAATAAAAGCCGTTTAGGGAACTGGTTATTGGTTGATGTTAATGAGATGGAGTAGAGGCCATAGGGCAAGGCACAAGGGGGGGGGGCGTGACTTTTAGTGGAGGCGGAAAGGGTCTCCCATCCCTGGCCCCATCCTGGGGACTTACCAAACCCAACTTGTGCTATGCCCCCACCTAACAACCTATTCATTTGGCTTCCATGCCTGGAGTGATGTACAGTACACTACAATACCTGGGGGTTTAATTCACTACAGAACATCTCTAATGCAAGGATTACTTACTAATGTGCCCTCTTTCAGGCTGCACTCTCATTTAAAGCCAGGCTTTCTTGCAAGCCTTTCCATGGCCACAGCAGATTCTCATGGATCCCAGTGACCTCCCTTGAGGGGTAGCCCTCCACAACTCCCAGTGGTGCCATGCTGGTTCTTATTCATTCTTGTCCTTGAGGCAGCTCCTTAGACACCCCATCCATCTTCATAGCTATGTCTTGATGGTGTTGCTCCAGAAACCTTGCCGGGGGCCAGTGCTACCCGGGTCCAGGGGCCCTGCAACCATTCCTGGACTTGCTGACCCCCTCTGACTCAGTCGCAGGCAAAGAGCTGGGCTGTCTCTGCTGATCTTCCCTTCCTAGGGCTTGTCTCAAAATCCATCTCTGTGCTACTTGCCTCCCAGACTTAACAGTCAACTGGGGGAGGGAAGGACATTCATATTCACAACAAAATGTCCCACTTCTAGCTGAGCCAGAACACTGTGCACAGATATCTAGATATCCTGTCACTAAGCACTACCCCCACAGAGGACAACTCTCTGGATCAGGCTTAACCATTCAGGAGCCAGCTAGCATCTGGCCTCTAGTGCAGTGAAGAGAGAGAGGCTGGTTGCATTACTTTAACTGTTTGATAGTTGGTATGTCCGGAAATGGCTGAAAAATTACATGAAACATCAGTAAATCTTCATGAAGCAAGTGTAAATGTGGTTTTGTAAATGCGTAGCAGCTGACAGCTATGGCAACCAGACTATTTAAGGGTGGTGGGCAGCATACCTCTAAACTGTCAAACACTACGAGGAACACCCCTTATTTTACCATTTTGCAGCAGGTGGCACTGTGCCAGAGCCTTAGTTATTTTACTTATTTAGAATTTCAAACCTCAGGTTTCACTGCCTTGATGGGACTTTTCTTAAAGTGGACTGCACATTGTGTGACTTCGTATCTGTCATATCCCCATATTCAGAAATGATATTCAGACCACCAAATAATCCATATTTAACTGTACATGAACAAAGTAAAAATTAAAAAAAATAAGAAGTTCTTCATCTGCCTTAGTATTGCTTCAGGCAGATGAGACGTTAAACTGAAATGAGATGTTAAACTGCAGTCTGCCTTCCACAAAACACCAGTGCTTGGCTGCCCATCCAGACAAATGCCACCCCGAGACCTAAGAGTCAATAAAACCTTTATTAGGTTACAACAGTAAGAGAGGAGTCAGCCTGGTGGTGAAGAGGGCTGAGGGGCTCTGCACTTTAACTTTTCCCAAACCAGTGACCTGGGTTAGGGAACAAGCTTGGGCAACTGGGGGTTGGTCTGAGAGGGACAGGATTGGGTGTGCAGAGGAAAGCTTTCCACTCCCAAGGTGGGGCCGCTCGTCATCTCGGCCCTTTGCTTCCCCCAGGTGGAGTCCTGGGGATAGTTCTGGCAGTCCGAGTGACAAGAAAGGGAGAGGCCACAATTCTGTATGTATGTGCGCCTCCATGCACACATCTTATGTGCTGCTGTGACTAGAGGGCAAGGGAGAAAAGAGGAAAAGGGTTGGTGTGGGCTAAATGAAGCCCTATCCACCTTCCTCCACCCCACACCATCGGCCGGTTACCTGCCCCATCTGAATGTGTGTCTCCCGGTCGAGAGAGGATGGCCGGGTGAGGGGGGACTGGGACAGGGCTGAGAGCCACCCACAGTGACCATAGAAGAAGAAACAACTTCTATAACACAACAAAAAATAAAGAGAGTAGCACTCATCATGGTTGATTGCCGTTATACAGACGCTTTTCAAGATGCCTTAAAAGCGTCTATATGACGTGAAATGTTGATGCATTGTGGGGGTGCTACTCTCTTATTGTTTTGAACCTAATAAAGGTTTCATTGACTCCTAGATCTGGGAGTGATTTTTGTCTGGATGGGCAGTCCAGCATTGGCATTTTGTGGAAGGTAACACTGTTTTTTTTCCTTTGGCTCTGTCCCCAAAGTGTCCTGAGCTGCCTTTTTATACACACCATTAAACTGAAGTTCCATATACCTGTTCTAGTGGCTGTTCAGGTGGACATTAAAGATCCCATGACACATCTCAAAGAACAGTGGAATTGCTCCGGCATGGCCATGGTTCTGACCCTGCTAAAGGAGAGGCTGGTTGAGTACCTGGAATCCAATGGGCTGCATGATTGCAGGCAGCATGTGCTCACAAGGGGAAGGGCATGGCAAACAAATCTGACAGATGTCTTTGACTGGGTGACCAAGGATGTAGATTAAGGGAGGGCCGGGGACATGTCATGTCAGGATTTCAGCAAGGCCTTCGACACAGTGCCACACAAGAAGTTGCTCAGAAAGCCAGCCAGTTTGGGAGTAGAGGACAAAATAGTAAATTGGATGCACAGCTGGGTAAAGGAGGCAGAGGGTAGTGATAAATAGCACATACTCTAGCAATGGGGGGTTACCAGTGGGAGTACCACTTGGTTAATTGCTTGGACCAGTGCTGTTTTATGTGTTCATAGGGGACATAGCAGAGGAGCTAGAGGGGAAGATCTGCCTATTTACAAGCAGATGACACTAAAGTCTGCAATAGAGTCGACACCTAGGAGGGAGTAGAGACAATGTGGAGGGATCTGGGGATACTCATCGAGTGATCAAGAATATGGCAGCTGGAGTTCAATGCCAGGAAGTGCAAGATCATGCACCTAGGACACAGGAGCTCCAGAGCCTAGTATAAGATTGGAGAGGAGATGTTAGCAGTCACTAAGCAAGAAAGGGACCTCACCAGGGTGGTCATTATTGGGAATACATGCAAGTGTCAGATGGCTGAAGGTACTCAGCTGCACCCTGTGCTTCACAATGGAGCTGAGGCATGCATCAGTTCCCCCAATGCCCACAGTGATGTGGCTCTTTACATGAACGCACAGCATTTTCACAAAAATAAAAAAAATAAAAGGGACCTAGGGGTTGTTATACTGGAGGACTTCAAGGTGGCAGCACAATGTGACAAGGCCATGGGCATGGCTAATGGAATGCTGTGTTTTATAAGGAGGAGCATTACCAGCAGACAAGAAGTTGTACTGCCACTGTACCACTCCCTGGTATATTCCCACCTGGAGTACTTTCTACAGTTCTGGAGGCCACAGCTCTGGAAGGGCATTGACAGGTTGGAAGTGGTCCAGAGAAGGGCAACCAAGATGGTGCAGGGGTTGCTGGTAAAACTCTATGAGGAGAGGCTCAACCAAGATGGTGCAGGGGTTGCAGGTGAAACTCTATGAGGAGAGGCTTAACAACCTCAACCTATATGGTCTGGGAGACAGGAGAGGAAGGGGTGACATGATTGAGACCTTCATGTACCTCACAGGGGAAAATGGTGCAGGGCAAGAGCCTCTTTCAAGTGAAGACACGCACCAGGACTAGAGGGCATGCAATGAAGTTGGAAGGGGGCAGGTTGGTGAGGGATCTGTGGAAATACTTCTTAATTGAGATAGTGATGGTAGCATGGAATAAACTACCAGCCTAAGTGGTGGAGGCTACAATGGTGGCAGGCTACAGGCATGCATGGGATAGACATATGGGCATAATAATACAATTATAGGGAGGGGGAGGGAACCTGGGGAACAGTTAGGGTCTGCGGAGGTGCAATAGATAGGAGATCTTTGTGCAGACTGGGTAGGTCAAGCGGGCCTTTTCTGTCGACAGTTTCTATATTTTGGCCCTATTTCTTCCCTTTACTAACTCACAACAGCCTAACCTGGTTCAGTATCAGTCAGCACTTGCTGTATCATGCCCCCCCAAGACATTGCTGAAAACTGGAAAATATTTCCTAGCCCTCCTTTCCAAATCAACAAAAAACAAACAAACTTATATTTTTGTTTGGGTAAGGGGTTGGAGCTGTCTGAACAAATGGATGTGGTTCTGAGAGTGCCTAGACCCTCTGAAGCTCTGGGGTTGTCGTGTGCTATATATATTTTTTCCATTTTTTTCTGTTTAGTCTCTTTACCCTAGCTGGTTTACACATTGGGACCCCTTCCAAAGGACATGTGCCAGGCAACAACCAAGCGCTCCAACTGCCTCAGACTTCACCACTGCTGTTGCCTCTGCAGCTTTTCACTGCAGCAAGGTCACAGAGGGAGGGTGATCCTTTCCCTGCCCTCACATGACATCAAGGATCAGGTCAGGTTGTGGGGCTGTATGCAGTGGGGCCCCAAGTGTGCTGGCAGCCATCCTGCCGATGGCAGTCATTGTTTTCACTCCTTTTTTTTCTGGTCCTTTCCACCTCCCCAACACTGAGCCAGTGCTCTGGTGACCTTGAGTAATGCTGTGCACCTGTGCTTAGGCACTGCCTTTCATAAAGGAGAAGGCTCTAGGGGTCACTATGCCAGTTGAGCCAATGTCACCTACCCCAGGCTTTATCAAGCTGTGCTCAGCAGTGATTACCAGCCCTGACTGCTCTGATTCTGGTTTCCTGAGTCCACTCCCCAGTGAGGGTCACCAACATGTAAGCTCAACATGCTTTTGCTGAGCCCCATCAGACAACCTCTATGTGGTGCATTTTGAGGCTAACTGAAGAAAAAAATACACCAATCTAGCTACTGAGCAACCTCACTTCTACCCATTAATTTCACTAAATATCATCTCATTCTGTTCAGTCAGCAAAGCCCCCCACCCCACCCCACAACGATATTCCCACCTACAGCAGCTGGTGAAGTTTGCACATACTTTTCCACCTGTTGCTGCCATGATTACTGTGGTGTCTAGAAGGCTACAATCTATTGGCCCCCTCCCTCCCTCACTACCACATAGAAACATAGAAAAAAGATGTCAGAAGGAGACCAAGGGTCCATGTAGTCTGCCCATGTGTTCCTTGGACCTAAGATCCCAGGACCTAACCCCCCCTTCCCCACCGGCCTAATGTTACCTGTTGCTCCTGTTGCATTTAATTGCACTTTAGCCTTGTTCCACTCCAGCTTCAATTATGTCATGGACTTTGCTTCCACTGCCTCAGCTGGCAGTTTATTCCATGGCTCAATTACTTTTTGTAAAATAGTGTTTCCTAAGCTCCCTCCTGAAGCTCCCCCCCCCCAACTTCTACTCATACCCTTTAGTGCTAAAGTCGGAGACTGTGTTGAACAGTTCAGAGGATAGCACCTTATTTATTCCTCTCAGGAACTTGTATGTTTCAATCATATCTCCCCTCTCCCTCCTTGTCGTCAGTGAGAACATATTTAATGCTTCCAGACACTCCTCATATGAGTGCCCTTGAAGGCCCTGGATTATTTTGGTCACTCTTCTCTGAACAGCCTCCAACCTGTTTATATCCTTTTTCAGATGTGGACTCCAAAACTGGACACAATACTCCAGATGGGGCCTTAGCAGTGAGTGGCAGTATTACTTCCTTTCTCCTGTTGTCGAATCCTCTCCCTATGCACCCCTGCATTTTGCCGGCCTTGCTATAAGCTTTCTTGCATCAGCTTATCTGTTTAAGGGTGCTGCTTATGATAACACCTAGGTCTCGTTCTTCCTGCATGGTGCTGAGCTGGACTCCGTTGAGGTGATACTCTGTCCTTGGGTTCCTTTTACCCAAATGCATCACCTTACATTTTTTAACATTGCACTTCAGCTGCCAGACATTGGACCACCTTTCCAGCCTCTGTAGGTCTTTTTGTAGGTCCTTAACTGCCTCCTCACTGTCAACCCTTCCTCCTAGCTTGGTATTGTCTATGAATAGGGCAATTTTTCCCTGAATACCTATGCCGATGTCAGTGATAAAGGCATTGAACAGGACTGGCCCCAACACTGAGCCTTGGGGCACACTACTAGTGACCACACCTTCATCAGACCTCACCTCATTGAATACTACTCTCTGTTTTCTGTCCCTAAGCCAGTTACCAAGGCCCCTAGAATTCTGCGGCCTCAGAATTTTGCACAGAACTTGCAATCTACCGCAGAACTTCTACAATGCAGCAGAATTCACTGTTCTTGGTGATTTTTTATTAATAATTCTGTTTATCCATAGAACCTGGTTCCCTTCCCCTCTTTTTATATCCCAAATCCCTCTATGCTCAGAATGTGATGTTAACATTGCTGTAACATCATAAATTAGCTAATGAAATGGCTGCATTCTGCAACAGAAATGAACAGTCACTTATCTACCATAGTTCCCACTGCCAGAGGTGGTAGTACAGCACATCAGGCATGGTGATATTTGCTCAACCTGCATTAGAGCCTAATACAATTTTCAGTCTTATGTTATTGTACTTGGGCCAACTTAAACAAAACCTTGACAATGGCATAGACCTGTTAAGTCCATACCTCACTTTGTGCAAACGTATTTGTGCCTTTAAGGTACCGTATAGCGATGCCATCTGAAATGAATAACTGGTAAAATGAATTTACCTGTCATTTTTAAGAAAAATAAAGTAATTATGCCCAGAAAAGTGGAATATAATAATGTGAAAATCATACAAAAGGGCCCACAAAAGAAAAAAATAGGAGGTGCTCTTAGTAAAATCAGAAACTTTTCAACATCATAACCAGACACTCACCCAAACCACCAAAAATAAGGCTGAAGCAGCTTGTCTTGCCAGGGTTATTGATTACATATTGTCACTGGTTGATAGAGTCACCCAAAAGTTATGGAGAAATGTGTTCAGGGCCAGCTGTTGGGCCAGAGGGTAGCATGTTATGTTTCTGTGCTGGCAACTCAGGTTCAGAGATTAGCTCTGGGAGCTGGCTGGGCAGCACAAGGACTGGGAGAACACATCACTGCTCTGAGCCTGGGAAGGTATGGTGCAGTGTTTTGTCACACGGTGGACACATTGTGATGGGCTGGAGAGCTCTATCTCACAATCGGTTCACATGCATGGCATGGCCTGATAATGTTACGTAGTGTCAGGGGAAGCAGGATGGCATGAAAAATGAGTTTTGCAATAACTCCTCTATTCTGTTTATTCCATAGTCAATGGGACTTGTATGAATGAGGATGCAATTTCATGGAAATTAAAAAAAAAATACATATGTATGTATATATATATATATATGTACACACACACACACACACACACACACACACACACATGCAGTATCTCTCTTTCTCTCTCTCTCTCTCTCTCTATCTATCACTACATACACACACACACACACACACACACACATTTGCATGTATGTTACAGATTGCATATAAATATATAAGTGATACACAGTGGAGACCTCATTAGTGGTATAGATACCATGCATATAGAAATACCTTATTTATCACATAAGGTCCCCTCTGCATATTTCATTTATGTAATAGGCTGAGATATTTGTTTTGCCTTTTTAGGCATACAATTATTTCTATAAGTCTGTTATTTTTTGAACTAGTGCAACTGTGCTTTCCCCCACCCTGATTGCTATAACCACTGCCATGAAAGTGAAGTCAGGATGACAAGCTGACACTGTGATATGGTAGTTTGTTAGTGCCGCAGAACTTCCGCAGAAATTACAAACCACTGCCACAGTAGTTCTGCGGCAAATAGTAGTCTTGCCGCATAACTTGGTCCCACTGTGCTGCAGAAAAGTAGGGACCTTGCCAATTACCTACCCAACTGACTATGCACTTGGCTGCACTCAGGTCCTCCAACTTCTTCAGCGGGCTGTTGTGCAGCACCAAATCAAAGGCTTTACTGAAATCGAAGTACAGCAGGTTCACTGGGTGCCCTCTATATAGTTCCCTAGTGACCCAGTCAAAAAATGTGATTAGGTTCTTTTTGCATGACCTTCCTGCCATGAGCCCATGTTGCCTGTCATCCTGCAACTGTTCTTACCTAGGTACTCTACCAAGTCATGTTTTATTAAGGTTTCCATCAGTTTCCCCATTACTAACATAAGGCAGACCAGTCAGTAGTTGCCTGCTTCCTCCCAACTCCCTCCCTTGTGAAGAGGTACCACATCAGCTTTTCTCCAGTCTCCCGGCACTACCCCAATCTGAAGTGATCTGCTGAGTAAATGTGCTAAGGGATCTGCCAGTTCACTTGCTAACTCCTTTAGCACCCTCGGGTGTATTCCATCAGGCCCTGGCAACTTGTCTTCCCTGAGCAGATCCAGGGCCTCTCTAACCCTACTGTTGGTGATTGATAGTGCTTTCATTTGTGGAACACCTTTGTCAGTAGCCTTGATGCCACAGCCTGATAATGGGCCTTTGTGTTCCTCTGTGAACACTGAGCAAAAAAAGTTGTTCAGAACAGTGGCCTTCTACCTGTCTTCCTCCATTACCCTGTCGCCATCTTTGAATCTAACTATTCCTCCCCATTTATTTATTTTTTCTTGTATATGTTGAAAAAAGTGTTTGTTCCCTTCTTTAACCCCTTCCGCAAGCCGAAGCTCCATTGTGGCCTTAGCTGATTTCACCATACTCTTTGCTTCTTTGTTCTTCTGAATGTAGGCTTCCAATGCGCTGTCTTCTTGAGTTCTTTTATAGTCACAGTAGGCCTCCCTAGTGGTTCTGATTGCAGTCCTTACCTGGTTGCTGAACCATATTTTTTTGTGTGTTTGTTCGTTTTGGTCAGTGTTCTTATGCACATCCTGGTAGCCTCTAAAATGGCTAACTTAATCAGTCTCCATATTTTTTCCACATCTAAATGCTCCTGGATCCTTAACAGCTTGCTACTGACTACATTCCTCATTTTGAGAAAATTGGCTCCTCTAAAGTTTAAAACCTCTGTCTTGGATTGCGATTTTCTACCCCTAAGGCTAACTCAAACCACACAGAGTTGTGGTCGCTGTTGGCCAGTGGCTCCCCAACCCCTGTAGCCCTCACTACCTTCAAGTTAGTTAAAACCACATCCAGGATGGTGTCCAGCCTAGTTGGGGCACTAACTACTTGTGTAAGTAGGCAGTCTTGTAGGACATCAATCACCTTTTGGCTCCTAGTAGAACCTGCCACTGGGATGCTCCAGTTAACATCGGGCATATTCGGGTCTCCTACCACCACTGTGTCCCCTTTTTGTGCTACAACTCTGATCTCCTCTAGGAGCTCTTCATCACTTCTCTCAGCCTGCGCCAGAGGTTGGTATACCACATTTATGTGGATCCTCTCCCCCATTTCCGAGCTGAGTAGCATCCACAGGGATTCTACACACTCCTTTTTGATGCAATCTACTGAGATGGCATTTATCCCATCCTTTACATATAATGCTACCCCTCCCCCCTGCCCTCCCTTCTATCCTGTCTGAACAGGGCATGGCCTGTGACTGAAAGGTCCCAGTAGTATTTTTCCAATGCCCAAGTCTCCATGACGGCCACAAGATCCACTCTGGAATCCACCATCATTGCCTGCAGGTCACTTATTTTGTTTCCCAGGCTTCTGGCATTGATACATTCCCCTTTCCGTTGTCTTGTACCCCTGCTTCTATTCCCTACTCTTGGTTCTGCTCTTGGGCCTGCAGATGTGTGGCCCTGTGTTCGGTTCCCTAGTTTCCAACCATTTTCTATGTGTTTTCTTAGGTTGTGGGAGAGAAATTCCTGCTAGTGGGGGAGTAACGACTAAGTTCCTATCATAAGTGTTTTTTTCTGATAGGTTCCCTAGCATTAGACTCCCCCTCACCTCGTTTAAATTGTCAAGATGGACATCAAATTTCTGTCCAAATGCACTAACTCCTTCCTTTGTTAGGTGAAGTCCGTCAAACCTGAATAGCTTCCTCTCCCAGAAGCTCCCACATGAGGCTGTGATGTGATATCCTTTTTCATGCCACCATCCATGTAGCCAAGCATTGAATTCCTCTATGTCCTTATTCCTGATTTTGTCTTTGCAGTCCTCCTTGCCCCACACTGGGCGGATCTCCAAGAAAGTCAGGGCGGTCATTCTAGCCTCCAGCCGTTCTCCCAGCTTAATGAAATTTTTACTTGGTTTCTTCTACTGTTCGATAAGACAGGTCATTCATACCGAGATGAATCAGAACATTAGTTCATTTCTCTGCTTTGTCTACCAACTTCCCGATGCGTTCAGTGTCACGCTATGCTGAAGCTCCAGGGAGGCATTTAACCATCACCTTAGACTGCATACCTTCACTCATACGGGACTCGACTCACCTGATCATTGAGTCCCCCAGGACAAGAAATTGTTCTCCTGGATCCATCTCGTGTTTTCTTGCCACCTTTGGATGCCATCTCTGCTACACCTAGTCCCCTAGATGAGCTCAGTGTCACCTCTCGTTGAGTCAGGATCCTTCATCTTCTCCAGTGGTGAAAAACAGTTCTTCATTAGAATGGTATTGGTCTGAACAGATCCTGCGTAGACCTTCCTTGAAATCTTCCCCCTTCCCTGACCCACTACCCTCCAACTCCCAGGGCCAGTGAGTCTCTGGGGGAGAGGACATGGTTGATATACCATCATAACAGTGACTGCAATTGAGCAACTTGAATATGAGTGACTCAATTACAGCACCTGTTATTTAGGCTACAGGAGCAAGGTTAGCAATCAGGACAACAGGAGGAAGGGGAAGGTGACAGGAAGGATGGGAGGGAGGGCAGAAGAGGAGGATGGGTATGTAGGAGATTGTGCATTGGGAGGCTGCTGAGCTAGTGCCGTGGGGAGTGGTGAGGGTGGCAGGTTACAGTGGGATGGGTGCAGGGTTCAGGGCTGGGGAGGATACAATTTTTTATTGCCACACGTGCTCTGTAAAGAAAATGTAATTTTTCAAGGTTTTTGCCCTCCTGACATGCACCCTCCTGGAGTTAGTGATCCTTAAGTACAGCAGGGTGTGCAGGGCGCTGCCCCATGTGGGTTGTCACGAGAGTTACGGCCCTGCAGAAAAACTGTTTAGGTTCGTCGATGTTCTTTTGCTAGAGTACACATCGCCTTTTTTTTTCCGGCGATATCTCGCCATAATGGAGAACGCTATTCCACAATCACTGTTATGACATGGAACCACATGGTTGACTTGAACTCCAGATTAGCAGGTGATGCAGGCTGGGTATCTCCCTCCATGCTGTTTCCAATTGAGCTTGAAGATTGTTCAGACTTCTGCAAATAGGACACTGATCCATCCTCCAGAGCAGACTCCTGAAGAAAAGTGCCCCGCAGCCCCTGCAACTTACCACCTCCATCCCGAAAACCAGAATAACATTTTTGTGTTTGTGTATGTGACAATGATGGGGAAGGTCCCTGCTGTGGACTTTTACTCCCTCACTTTCTGCTCCTGCTGAGGAACTGCCCGATGTCAATCACTTATGTTGCCTATAAAAGTAGGACTTCCTCCAGGTGGGTGGGTGGGTGTGAACTATGAGTATTGAGTGTGTTGCAGCTGTGTGTGTTGCAGCTGTGCTGTGTGTTATCGTATAATAGACTCTGAATCTCTTGCTGTGTCACAGATGAAGGTCCCAATTTACCTTGCAGACTGTACACTTCTAATAAAGTATCTGCTTACCCCCTAGACAGAAGTGTTCTAGTACTAAAGTTCTAGCTCCTTAGTCAGCTGCTGCCTTGGTCTTGTGCTGATAGCAAGATTGCTCTCACGGACATACTGCATAGCTCCAGAGATGGGCTGTGGCTATCTAATCCCACACATAGCTAACAGGCACAGTTCAGGTAAATCCTATCTACTATCAACAGTCTATGACTCCCACAACCAATGCACATCACATACAAGGACTGCTTCACAACCCGAAGCAACTTTTTTCTCCCCATGCTACAGCCCAGCCCTCACTCACACACTCTCAGTCATAGCTGAAGTCAACAGCTAATACGACTACACAAAAAGTTACATTTTTTTCTCAGTTTTGTTTTTGGCAGTCCATCCAGGGTGAGGTTGTACCTCATATCTGTCCAGGATACCACAAGCTACCCGCTCACTCTGGCACTTTCCCCCAACTGCCTGACCTGGCAGGACTGTGGCTTACCCCTCACCATAGGGAGAGACTAATATCCCCCTGGGACCCTGCTTGACACTTATGGTTGGCATCATTTCACAGGAGAGGCAGCTAAGTGTCCCAGTGTCATAGTATTTCCTTGCAGCCACATCCAAAAGCAGGGCCATTCTTGATGCCCTTCAGGTGGCATGCCTCAGACAGCTAGTTTTGGAACCTACTCATGAGGGAGCAATCTTAGACCTCGTACTCTCAAATGGGGACAGTGAGAGGATCTCAGATCTAGAAGTGGGTAGCCATTTGGGGACAAGTGACCACCAAACAGTGTGGTTCACGATAAACTCAGCTACAGAGTCAAGCCATACAAAAGTGAAGGTTCTGGACTTCAGGAGGGCTGACTTTGGCAAGATGGGAGAGTGCCTTAGAAAGCACTAGCAAATAGGCTAGAAGGAGGGTGGAGCAACAATGGGAAATATCAAAACTGCCATCACAGAGGCAACAAGCCTTTGTGTGAAGCAAATAAACAATCAAAATGAAAGAAAAAGCCACTATGGTTCTCAAAAGAAGTGGTGGTGAAGGTTAGGGAGAAAAAGATAGCATTTAGGAAGTATAAGGAAATACAGAAGGAGCAGGACAGAGAACTGTACCAGTTAAGGCAGAAGGAAGCAGGGAGGGTAGTCAGAATAGCAAAGGCACAAACTGAGGAAAAGATAGGCAACTCGGTTAAGAAGAGGGATAAAACCTTTTATAGGTATATCAGGGAGCATAGAAAGACATAGGGAGGGATAGTGAGGCTGAATAGAATGGATGGTGGGTGGGCAGAGAGTGACAGTGAAAAAGCAGGGATACTGAATGAATACTTCTGTTCAGTATTCACAAAAGAGGAAGTGGGGGAGGTGCCTAATCCAATTAACAGAAGCACTCTGGAGAGGGGGGTCAATCCCAGTCCTTTCACAGAAGAAAGGGTTCTGAAAGAACTCCTACAACTGAAGGCGGACAAAGCAATGGGGCCAGATGGAATTCACCCCAGAATTCTAAAAGAATTAAGCAGAGAACTAGTGACACCACTGACTATCCTTTGTAAGAAATCATGGGAGGATGGTGTGGTACCTGAGGACTGGAAGAAGGCTGATGTGATTCCCCTTCACAAAAGTGGGAGCAAGACAGAGCCAGGAAACTACAGACCTGTCAGTTTGACCTCTGTGGTAGGGAAAGTGATGGAATCACTTCTGAAGAAAAGAATTATTGAGTACCTAGAGGCCAGTGGGGCATAGGACCCAAGGCAGCACGGATTCACAGCGGGAAGGTCATGTCAGACGAATCTAATTGATTTCTTTGACTGGGTGACCAAAGTAGTAGACCAGGGAGGGGCTGTGGACATGGCCTACCTAGACTTTAGCAAGGCATTTGACACAGTCCCACACAAAAGATTACTAGTCAAATTAACCAGCCTTGGAGTGGGTCCCAGGGTGGTAGCCTGGGTAAAACATTGGCTGAACAACAGGACACAGAAAATAATTGTAAATGGAGTCCACTCTAAAGAAAGAGGGGTTACTATTGGGGTACCGCAGGGTTCAGTACTGGGTCCAGTCCTTTTAATGTCTTTATAAGCGACATTGCAGAGGGACTGGAAGGAAAAGTATGCCTCTTTGCAGATGACACAAAGATCTGCAACAGGGTTGATACACAAGGAAGCATGGAAAGGATGAGAAGGGACTTGGCAAGGTTGGAGGAATGGTCAGAAGTATGGCAGCTTGGATTCATTACAAAGAAGTGCAAAGTAATGCACCCAGGAAACAAAACCCCAGGGAAGATTACACAATGGGGGGTAGTAACAACAACAAAATGGAAAGGGACCTGGGATAATCATATCGATGACCTTAAGGTTGGCAAGCAATGTGAGAAGGAGGTAGGGAGGGCTGGGGATACTGGGATGTAGGGAGAGGCATCACCAGCAGAAAATAGGAAGTTGTTATCCCCTGTACAGACAGTTGGTGAGACCCCATCTGAGTACTGCGTCCAGTTCTGGAGACCCCATCTCCGCAAGGACATAGACAGGATGGAGGCAGTTCAGAGGAGGGCAACTAAAATGGTGCAGGGTCTGCAAGAGAAGCCATACGAGGAGAGGCTAAAGGAGCTTAATATGTATACTCCTGAGGAAAGGAGGGAAGGGGGGGTAAGATAGAAACGTTTAAGTACCTCAGTGGAATCAACAAAGTCCAAGAGGGTAGCATCTTTCAGAAATAGAGATGTGCAAGAACAAGGGGACACAATTTGAAGATAGAGGGGGGATATCTCAGGGGCAATGTGAGGAAGTATTTTTTCACAGAGAGGGTGGTGGATGCATGAAACAGCCTTCCTGAGGAGGTTGTGGGGTCTAAAACTGTGGGAGAATTCAAGAATGCATGGGACAGACTTAAGGCAATTTTTGTGGGGGGTAGGAAGAAATAGGCTGTTGGTTAAATAGGATCTGCAGCTTATCCTCTAGGTAGGGAAATGGGCAGGATAGGTGGGCCAAGCGGTCCTTATCTGCCGTCAAAGTCTATGTTTCTATGCATGGAGAGATTTTCCATGTGGTGGTTCCCTCAGAGGTGTGGCTGTACAGTGCTGGCAAGCACATGGCTGTGTGTGTTTCTGCACATGGCGTGCCACCTCTCGCCAACTCCTCTACCCGGCATTTGTATGTTCCCAGGCTGGTGTACTTCCAGTCTCCACTGGGAGTCACCCTATCACTGGTCTATACAACCCTCCCTTCTCAGAGGAGGGGAGCTGTCTTGCAGACACTCACCCTACCTCCACCTGGTCAGTTCTCTGGTGCTCCAGGTTTGCTCCCAAACCAGGTTTGCTTCCAAACCAGGGTTGCCTGTGCTGCAAGCTACAGCACTACCACCATGCTGGTGGGCCAGACTGCACAGCAGTTCACACACACCTGCAGTGGACACAGTTGGAGACCAAGAGTGAGCATCTTGCCTCACAGCATACAGCAAGTTTACCCCACAGCCCATCGCTCACTGATGCACTTTCAGTCATGGGCCCACAGGATCACAACACACTGACACTTAGCAGGTGCTGCTTCTTCTTTGTTATTTCTTCTTGTTTGCAGCTGTGTGTCTGCCCACTATGTACTGTTCTAATCCCAGCCAAGGCAGTAGCAACTATCACCTACTTCTGGGCTCAACCCATGCTGCATGGCCCATGCCTACCAACAAAGAACAATTTTATGACCAGAAACATGAACAAGTTTCAGCTCCACCCTCCTGTTGTTCTGGTCCCTTTGCTCCCCCTACTTTACTTCTTTGGTCAAATTATTCAGTTGTGTGGAATCCACAAAATGGTCTAGAAAAAAGAGGATTGGACTATACTCCACTCAGATCACTTTTATTGTGTCACAACACCACTATCCACATTAAAACATATTTCTTGCTCACATTTCATATAACACTTCATTAGGGCATTAATGTGGGTATTTCTAAAAATGTAAAAAAATTATAAATAATATTTTATTATTCATTACCATACACATGTAGCCCCCTAGGAGCTCAGGCACCCCAGTAGAACTACTAGGCCTGTAAAGGGTTAACTTCTGGAGGGAGAGGACTTCTGGTATCACCTTCACTTCATGAAGACGTAAGGGATTTCGGCTCCATACCCTGATTTATTAATCTTAATCAATCCCCCTAATTGATACTCACAACCTTCATTAAATTATTAAGATGAAGGAACCTTGCTACTATGCCATCAAATTACAAACAGAAAGATACTATGCTGGAGTTTTTAAAACCTGCAAACTCAGTGGAGCCATGGGACACCAGGGCCGCTAGCCAAAGCCACTCTACCTCCCCCCTTCAACCACGGACCAACAGAGGGATGGAAATGATGAAGAAACTACTGAAACTTTTACAGTCACCTCCAAATATCTTTTCAAGAGCTGCTTAAAATAAATAATACTATATCAAAACTGAAAAAAGTGGTCACTGACACAACAAGAGGTCTGCAAGAAATTGCTCAACAGATATCAGACTTAGAATCTGGCCTCACGTACACAGCAGAAATGGTGAGTAAGCAGGATAAAGCAATCAGATATCTACTTAAAAGAGAAAGGGAACTGACTGAAAAATGATGATCAAGAGCTCCAATCTCGACGTAACGACTTACGGTTATATGGTCTGCCAGAGAGCACAGAAACCGGGCAGATGGACCAATTTATTGAATTCCTTTTGAAGGAACTATTGGCTGTCCTGACCATTGACCTGCTTAACATTGTGGGAGCCCACAGAGCACTTACTAGAAAGACCACTGATCCCAATGCCAATCCACGCTCTATTGTGATGACATTTCTGGATTTTTGCATGAAAACTAATATACTGCATAAAGCATGGTCCAAGAAAGAAATCATGTTTGGGGACAGAAGACTTGTACTTTGATCATGATTATACCCCTCTGACCCAACAAAAGAGACGCATCATGCTGGCAATCAAGAAATTCCTCAACTCAAAAAAACATCAAGATACATTTGCTGGCACCAGCCCAACTTAAAATCTTCATGCCAGAGGACACCTTGTTTTTTTGTACTATACACTGAAAGATGCAAAACCAACACTACAGAAGCTCGAGGTCCCAGTCAAACTTTATGCTTGCCCTGAGGAGATCCTACTGGAAACACTCAACAACTTGACTCCGTGGTCCACAGCCTCCAGACCCAAGAAAAAGAACCACTCTGCTCAACAGATCTAAGTGTCAACCAAGGCAGGAAATGATCTGCAACCCATCACCTCAAACTCCAGAGAACTGAAAAACTTGCAGCACAATCTTACCTTGGTATTTTCTTGGAAAAGGGCCTGCAACGTTCGCTGGTTGCAGCCATGCAGTGTCCACGAGGCATAAGCGCCACTGTGAACGTGTGGGATAAGTGCATAAAAAAATGCTCAAATGCATTCATCAACTTATTTTTAGAAAAATATAATTATGTGTATATAGGACAGGACCTTTGACTAAGCCTGACCTCCAGGCTGCTACCTCTTTTTCTGCACTGTGCTCCCTTAACGCTCGTCTCCTGATGGATGTCAGTAGCTGGTTGTGTTTTGTTTTTTTCTTCTACTTGCAGAATATATTTTCACCTTTACTTAATTTAATATTGTAATCATCAGGCATCGTTGACATATTTTTAGGAGTTATGCGATTTGTCTTTGTACTAATTGTACAGCATTTGTTGTATTTTCTATTTCCTGGAACTTGATTATATGTTGTTATACAGATGTGGACCCTTTGTAAAAGAGCATTTGTTCAAAGGTGTTTTCCAAACTATTGAAATAAATAAATATACAGAAATTTAAAAAAAAGTTAAATAATTAGTCCTGCACAAAGAAATTCAGACCTCTGCTTCTTTCAGCAGAGCCTGCGGCTTTGCTTCAGCCCAGATAGTCCAATAAATACTTTTCTCAAGTAACCTGTGTGAAATCCACACACACATCAACTGTAGGTCTTACCCTACTCACTGTCAGCACTAGACTGACTCGACTATCTATCTAACATTCCACTAATGGTGAGCCCTTTTTTTTCTATACATTCTTTTTCGGTATTTATCTATTTACTCCCCTCCTCCCCCAGGGCCACGGCGTACACATGCGTGTACGTGTGTGGAGGCACATGCACCTGCCAGGATCCAATGGCCCCTTCCGCCCCTCCCTAGTCTTGTATCACCACTCCTGTCTGCCTGCGCTACCCACCGGTCCTCCACCCGGTGGGAGCGGGACTATGGCAGAGTGGGCATCCACCCCAATAGAAGGGAGAGCCATAGCTCAATCCCGTTCCAACCTCCCCCCCCCCGAGCTGACACCCTGGCGGCCCGAGGTCATTCCAGAAACCGGGTCGCCGGCATGCTGCGAGGTAAGGCGCCAGTGCCTCAGCCCTCTGCGTCACCAAGCCGACTCATGGTGAGCCCTTTTTATAGCTCCTTGTGATTACATCACATAATTGGGAGTTTCCATAGGCCGTGACATCACATAATTGGAGAGTTTTCATAGGATGTGACATTACATAATTGGGGAGTTATCATAGGCTGTGACATTACATAACTGGGGAATTTCCTTAGGCCATGACATCACAGGCTTCATTATTCTATTTCATATGCAGCCCTCAATCACATCTCTGGGGCTGCTTCTGTACAGGGCACACTTTATTCTAGATACTACGGGGCTTACAGTTACCCTTGCCTGTAGTATCTCACTAGCCAGAAGTCACGTATTGAAGCGACTTTGATCTTGCCACTAGCACGGCAGTCGACTTTTTCTTTCGAGCATGCCTTTGCTCCAAAGCAATCATTCTTTTACTTGCTCCGAGCAAGGAGCATACATTCAGCCACTATATGCAGCTACACCAACATGGAACAACCCTATCCAAAAAAAAAAGAATTGCTCGGCCGCTCTCGGCGATCAGCGATGTCCCTTGCACTAGAGCCACATAAGTCAAAGGAGCTGTACTCAGCAGCAGTGGTTCCAGAGCTCGGCGCCCGAGAAACAAACACTACACATCTTCTCAAACCAAGGGCCACCAGACATTAACAATAAAGTGTGACTGCACTATTTCCTATCTCTGCAATTGGGAGCATAATGCTGTGTGCATAAAGAGGGGGTAACAAGGATAAGGGACAGCAAAGAGTTTTTGGAGAGTGCCAGGTTGGCCACCAAGACAGGAATTTAAAGAAAAGGCAGAAAAAATAAGAGAAAAGAAAAGAGTGAAAGAAAAAAGAGGGAGGGGGGATTGCACATATTCATATTTATGACAGGGGTTTAAACACATAACAGGGGGCTCCCTGTTACACACACCCCCCTCACCAAGATGCAACAGTAATACTGTTGTCAGACTCCCTTCCTGAACCCTAGGAGGGCTGGAGCTTCCGCCCACTCACTCTTAGAAGCTTCACCTCAGGGACCCTTATATGCTGAATCGGTATCTATAATCAGACATACTTAAACATATCTCCGATACCAGTCTGCTCCCTGAGGCATAATATCAAGGGTTTAATACAAACCCCTATCTCATATATCATACGCAAAACATTTCAACATTTTCACAGAAAGAAAAACACATCATATCAACACATTTCCTCAAGTTTCATCAGCATGGGCCCCATATCGAGACAAGAAATCAGCATTCTGATGTTTCGACCCTGCTGTGTGCTGAATGGTAAAGCAGCAAGGCTGTAAAGCCAAATACCACTGCATTATCTGGCCACTCTTGTCTTTCATCTGTTGGAGCCAGCACAGAGGGTTATGATCAGTGAGAACCTTAAACTCTGCACCCCACAGATAATATTTCAAGGCCTCTATTGACCATTTTAATGCTAAGCATTCCTTCTCCACTGTTGAATATTTCCTCTCCCTCTCATGAAGTTTGCAGCCGATGAATATGACTGGGTGCTCCTCACCTTTCCTTGTCTGAGAAAGGACTGCACCGATGCCAGTATCAGAGGCATCAGTGTGCACTTCAAACGGAAGCGCGAAAAATTAGGCCTGATCAAGAGAGGGTATTAACATAGGGTCGCTTTAATGTTCAGAAAGGCCTCATTACATTTCTTGGTCCATAACACCTTATGGAGACATTTGTTTTTGGTCAGATCTGCAAGTTGGGTTGCTATGGTGGCAAAATCAAGTATGAATCAGTGGTAATAACTAGCCAGTCCCAAAAAGGAACATACGAGTTTCTTTATCAGGGGGGATGGGTCAGTTACTGCCTCAATTTTGCTGATGTCTGGTTTGACTGTACCTTAACCAATGATGAACCCTAAGTATTTGGTCTCAGTGCTGGCAATGGCACATTTGGTAGGATTTATGGTCAGTCAAGAGTCTTGAATGGACTGAATGACTGCACTGAGATGTACTATGTGCATCTGCCAGTCAGGGCTGAAGATAACATCATCTAAGTAGGCAGCACTGTACTGTGTATGGGCACACAATGCTTGATACATATAGCATTGGAAGGTTGCAGGGGCATCATGCAATCCAAAAGGCATGGTGGTGAACTGGTAAAGGCCTATCAGGGTGCTGAAGGCAGTCAATTTCCATGCATGTAAAGAGAGTGGGATTTGCCAGTAGCCTTTCCAGAAGTCAAGGGTGCTTATGTATTTGGCATTCCCTATTTTGTCTAGTAAGTCATCTACACGGGGCATGGGGTACCCATCAAAGGTGGAGACAGTGTTAATATTCCTGAAATCTAAGCAAAGCCAGATATCCTTGTCCTTTTGGGGCACTACTAGCATTGGTGAGGACCAAGCACTTCTTGATGGTACTATAACCCCTAGGTGTTCCATTTTCCTCACCTCATTTATGACTTCTTGTCTAACTCTCTCAAGCAGCCGGTAGGGTTTCTGGTGTATGGGTCTCATTTGTACTACCTTTATGGTGTGCACTACCCCTTTTGCTCTCCCTGGGGTGTTAGTAAAGGTATTCCCATAATATCCCAGTAGTTGTTCAATCTCCTGTTTCTGGGCCACATCCAACCCAGGATTGATTTGAACCACCACCACTTCTGTGCTTTTATCCAGTCTCTCATAGGCCACTTCAAGCTTAGTGTTCTCTTGCTCACGGTATGTAAAATAACTGGGTGCTGGGTCTTGCCTATCAAATCATTTCCTCAACAGGTTGGCATGGTAAAGTTTCTATTTGGACCTTTTTCCTAGCATTTCAGTTCCAGAATTTACCTTCCCAATGTGCCGATTAACTACAAATGGACCTTGCCATTTCATTAATAACTTGTTTTCAGTAGATGGCAACAATAACAGTACTTTATCCCCTGGATGGTATATTTTACTTTTCAGTCCTTCATCGTACCATTCCTTCTGTTCTGCCTGTCTATGGACAACATTCTGGTGTGCTAGAGTAACACATTTCACCAATTTCTTCCTAAGATTGGTCATATAGTCTACAATATTTCTATAGCAGACATCCTTCCCAATGTTCCCACACCACATCTACTGGACCTCTGGGGTTTCTTCCATATAAGAGGGTAAAGGGTGAGAACCCTGTAGTGGCTTGGGCCACCTCCCAGTACGCGAACAAGAGATAGGGAAGATATTTGTCCCAATCCCGCCCTTCTTTTTGTACATACTTTTGGAGCATATGTTTTAGAGTTTTATTAAAACGCTCCACCAAACCATCAGTCTGGGGGTGGTAAGGAGATATTTTCACTGCAGTTACCCCTAACAATCTGTACAGCTACTTGAGGAGTACTGAGGTAAAGTTGGTACTTCTGTCTGTGAGAATGACCTGAGGGATACCCAATCAACTAAAGATTTTAGCCAGTTCCTTGGCAATCTGAGGGGCTGTCACAGTCCGAAGGGGTAACACCTCAGGATACCTGGTCGTATAATCACAAATCACCAAAGTATACAGGTTACCTTTTGAACTTTTTGTTAGGGGGGCCTACCACATCCATAGCTATTCTCTCAAATGGTGGCATTACTGCGGGTATTGGCTGTAGGGGCACCTTATCCCCTTTTCCACTTTTGGCTACTAATTGGCACTCAGGATAAATGCAACAATGCTCAGCCACATTCTCATGTATCCCAGGCCAGAAGAACCGATTAGTCAATCTGCCTAATGTCCTATCTTGTCCTTCATGGCCAGCCATAGGGATATCATGGGCTAGGTACGTTAGTCTATCCCTATATTTCTGGGGCACCATCAATTGTCTTATACATTCCCCTGTAGCGGGGTTAGTACACATGCGATACAAAACATCATTTGTTATGACATACTGTGGCTGCCCTTCTGCAACCACCTGGTTCACCTGTGAGAAAAAGGGATTCAAAGTCTCATCCAACTTTTGCTCCATTTTTATATTAGTCTCAGCTAAATCGGACCCAACATCGGGTATTCCTCCCTGATGGGTATCCCTCCATTTTCTTTTTTCGGCCCTCTTCTCCTTGTTTGATTTCCTTGCTTTCCCTGGTACCTTATATACCTCCTCAAGAAATGGAACAATGTTCTGTGACTATTCTTGTCTAGCCTGGGACTGAGTGGTTACTGCTGCAAGCTGGTCACAGGTCGGTTGTTTTTTTATCAACCGGTCAAAGTTAGGGAAATCCTGGCCAGTAATAATGGGAACTGGAAGTCTAGGTATTAAACCAACAAAGATGAGTTGTTTATCCTGCCCTACCGTCATTTCCACTGAGGCAGTAGGGTACTGGTGGACGACCCTATAGATGCAGGTTACCTTTGCCTCCAGCCCTTTACTGCGGTAGTTCTTTAAAATGTCTGCCTTCACCAAGGTTTGTTTGCTTCCTAGGTCCAGCAATCCCACTATTTCATCCTGGCCAATCCCCATTGAGATAACATATCCCCAAGTAGCCACTGCCAAGTGAGCAGCTTTGTTTCTTCTATTGGGGCAATTACGGGCTATATGTCCTTTTCCCAAACAGCTATAGCAAATAATGTCTGTGGAATAGGGCCTTCCTCTTCGGTCCCCTCGCCAGTTATTTCCCCCAACATATAACTGTCTGGAATAGGTATTTTCAAAAGGTCTTACCAGTGCTGTAGGTTGGGGTGAAGAGCCTTGGTGTTCTCTGGACTTTGATGGTCTAGCTGCCAGGTAATCCTCTGCCACAGTGATGGTCTTCTCTGCTGTGTTGGGTTTTTGCTCCTCTACCCATACCTGGACGTCTTGGGGCAATACTTGGATAATTGCTCTATAATTGCCAATTCCAGGATTTGGTCGAGGGTTTTGATTATTGGTTGTAACCATTTCAGACCAAAACTTTTTAACCTGGCAAAAGTCTCTTGAGGGGTATCTTGGCCCATCATCTTTTGGGACCTGAATCATTGCCTGTAGGTCTCGGTATTGATATCATACTGACAGAGGATTTCCTCCTTGGCTCGACTGTAATCATTAGAGTCAGGGGCAGTAAGGTGACTATACACCAGTTGGGCCCGTCTGGATAAGTAAGGGGCAAGTTTGATTACCCACTGGTCTTGGGGCCAAGCACATGTCTGAGCTATATGCTCGAACTTAGATAGGCTTCTATGTCATCAGCCTCTGTCAATTTTGTTAGTTTTATGTTATGGAATACATTTCAGTTGCTACCCTTGCAGTCTCCCGTGGCTCATTATCCCGACACACACCTGCCCGGGCACTGTTGCCTGGCAGGTGTAGTGTCCTGATAATGATTGTGCTGATAGAGACATGCCAAATGGTGTTACAGGAAGGGGTAAGGTAGCTGATTTGATGACTTGCAACCTTGCCCCTGAAAACACCATCAGAGCTGGAAGCTGGACGAGCTGCCCTGTGGTGTGGAGGGCTGGAGCACGGGTAGCTCGGGCAGCATGCTCTGCATGGTCTGGATTCTCATCTGGCCATAGACTTTTGCCCCCCCCCCCCCCGTAACTGTTACATTTTATCTCCAGGGTCCGCTCCCCCTTGAAGGTAGTTATTTTAGTTACAGGGGGTGCGGGGGCACAGCCCCCCACATTAAAAGTTGTGGCATTTGTTGCTGTGTTCCCCGACAGTTGGTCGGGACAGTGATGCTGTCGGGATTGCCAGTGTCGGTTATCTGGGCTTGGTATCCTGAGCATCAGGATACCGAGTTTCCCGATAACATAATATATCCCTTTCATCGGCTTTGCATTTTTTACTCTGTGCATGTGTTAGGTACTGGACTGTACCCTCCTGGCAACATCTCCCAGGCAGCCTAGATGAGCCATGTATCCCACTTCTAACACTAGTGTGAATTTGTGGGATAATAACTGACACAACAAAGCAAGGATCAAGTGCATAAAAAACGCACACATGCGTACATCAATTTATTTTTAGAAAAAATACACTTGCGTACAGAAATGAAAAAAAAGTCAAATAATTAGTCCTGCACAAAGAAATTCAGACCTCTGCTTCCTTCAGTAGAGTCTGAGGCTTTGCTTCAGCCCAGATAGTCCAATGGATACTTTTCTCAAGTAACCTGTGTGAAATCTCCCCACACACACCAACTGTAGGTTTTACACTACTCACTGTCAGCACTAGATTGACTTGACTGTCTATCTAACATTCCCCTAGTGGTGAGCCCTTTTTATAGCTCCTTGTGATTACATCACATAATTGTGGAGTTTCCATATTCCATGACATCACAGGCTTCATTATTCTATTTCATATGCAGCCCTCAATCACATCTCTGGGGCTGCTTCTGTACAGGGTACACTTTATTCTAGACACTACGGGGCTTACAGTTACCCTTGCCTGTAGTGTCTCACTAGCCGGCAGTTAAGTATTCAAGTGACTTTGATCTTGCCACTAGTGTGGCAGTCAACTTTTTCTTCGGAGCATGCCTTTTCTCTGAAGCAATCATTCTTTTACTTGCTCCGAACAAGGAGCGTACATTCAGCCACAATATGCGGCTACACCAACAAGGAGCAACCCGCTCCAAAAAAAAGAATTGCTCGGTCGCTCTCGGCGATCAGCGCTATCCCATGCACTGGAGCCACAAAAGTCAAAGGAGCTGCACTCAGCAGCAGAGGTTCCAGAGCTCAGAGCCCCAGAAATGGGTGCTACACTTCTTCTTAAACCAAGGAGCACCAGACATTAACAATAAAGAGCAACTTGCGCTATTTCCTATCTCTACAATCAGGAGCATAACACTGTGTGCATAAAGAGGGTGTAACGAGAATAAGAGACAGCAAATAGTTTTTGGAGATTGCCAGGTTGGCCACCCAGACAAGAATTTTAAGAAAAGGCAGAAAAAATAAGACGAAAGGAAAGAGTGAGAGAAAAAAAGGGGGGGATTGCACATATTCATATTTATGACAGGTTGTAACAGGAGGCTCCCTGTTACAGCCACCTTGGAGGAATGAACTTGCTCTGCAAAGAACTCTGGACTTAAATCTTATTTTAATGGAAGGTATTCTGATACACAGTGATGCTACACAGTGCAATTGGTTGTTATGTTGTTGAACAGGGACAGCTGGAATTATGATGGGGCAGCGGGGAGGAACAGCTCGTGCAGTGGGAGTCGAGCCCAAGACTGAAAGGAGGCATTGGGATCATGTGGTTTAGCCTACCTCCCCTCAGGTTGTCACTTGAATAGTTTGGCCCCAATGTCGCCTCATATCCAGGGATTGTTATTAAAGAGATCTCCTCTGCCGGGGGGGGGGGGGTGGAGGGTAGACCACCGATCGCTGCATCTCCCACTTTTAAACAAGAAAAAAGGAATAATAATACAGGTGCAGCTTTGGAAGGTTGATGAAAACAAAGGGCCATCCCACAGAGACACCAAGGAGTGGGACTGCTGGTTGGACCTTAGCCGGACTATAACTCAAGGTGGGTACATTAAGGGAGCCTTTGTATTATGAAACATTGGTGGATAAATGTTATGCCCAGGCTCAGTTTTGATTCATTGGGCTTCTATCCTGCTTCTGGCTATTCCCCACAGACCATGAGCTTCATGTAGAGACCAGTAATCTGGGCCTGAAGCCAGCCTGAACCTGTGGCCTTGTTGTCCTAACGTGGGGGGGGGGGAGCCTGGGAAGGTACTGAAACTCCTGTACTAACAGTCCTCAGACACAAGAGGGTACACAACACAGAGCTACCATTAAGGGAGAAGAGTTAGATGGTAACTCAGAAGTGCATGTCACATGCAAGGCCCCTAGACCAAGGACCTCACCCAGACTCCCAGATAAGATTAAACAGGGGTGCAGGGTGTTTAGAGCACCAGAGGAGTCCTTTTCTTGTTCTCTCTTTTGGTTTCTTATGTATATATGTTCATGGTTTTCTAGTTTGTTATGCACTGTTCAAGGAGTACTATAAGCACAGTATAATTCTTACATGAAGATGGTTGCAGGTGCTTAATTACTTACAATGTGAGAGGCCTTCACAGCCCCAATAAGCACACCAGGGTACTTAATGAGCTGAAAAAGCAAAAAGCAGCAGTGGTCTTCCTGCAGGAGACCCACCTGTCTCAGGCAGAGAGCGTGAAGTTGAAAAGATCATGAGTAGGTCAGGTATACCATGCTACTTACCAACAGCACCCAAATAGGTGAGGAGTGGCCCGCTAGCAGTAACAGAAACTCACTCTGACCCTACGGAAGACATGTACTCCATAGAGGGACCTAAGATTGATCCCTTGTTCTCTTTTAAATATCTACGCCCCTAATCAGTAGTCAAAAAATGCAAAATTTTTTTTTTTTTGCTCCTTCCCTGCTCCCCGACTGGCCACTCCTTCGGGTCACCATGGACCCTGCCGGCACTCATCCCCACCACCAGCCACCACCTCATATTGCAGCCGTTCCCGGGTAACCTAGCATAACCCTTCGCTGGATGGGTCCCCCCTCGGAGGGGGAAGGCACCAGTGAGGACTGGCCAGCGCACTCTACTTTTTGGCCCAGGGTGCTGCTGAGGTGGTCTGGCTGTCTGGGTCCTTTTGCAGTGGTGGTGGCCAGCAACCATCATCCAGTCAGCCGGGGAGTGTGTTTCCTCTTTTCTCCCCATGGGAACGTGACGTGCCACTGATGTCATGGCATACACCGATGTCAGTCGCGCTCCTAGGCAACAGGACCAGATGCATTGTGTTCTTCCAGCCTCCACCAGAAGTCAGCAAGCACTGGGCCACATACCCTTCCCCCAGGAGAAGGTGAGCAGTTGTTGGATGCTCAAGTCTTCTCCCCCTGGCCAGCCCTCCGACTCCCAAGTCTGTTCCCAAATCCAGGTCACCGGTGTCGCAGCAGTGAATCTTTCTGCTGTGCCGGCAGGCCGAAATGCAAAATTTCTAAAAGAAGTGGTGCTGAAATTTGCCCCTCTTCATTATAGGAGGTGATTTCAACACAGAGTTGAATCCTGGTTTGGACAGAGTAGGAACTCAGCTAGAGCCGAGGAGCCCAGCTGCGAAGTACCTGATTGGTTTGACCAAGGAGCTGGGTCCAGTGGAAGCGTAGTGATTTTTAAATCCAAAGGTCAGAGATTATTCCTGATGGTCTGTGCCACACCGGGCCTACTCCAGGATAGACCTAGTATTTCATTCCACAGAGTGTATTCAAGACCTAGATGTGGCTCACATACTCCCTAGAATGATATCAGACCATGCCATGGTTCATATGGAGTTATTCTGCTGCTTCATCCAGAAACACAGCCATCCTGGAATCCCTTCGGGGGGTTGGACTCAGACAGCTGGTGCATGAGCCAACCAGAGACAAATCAATTCTGGACCTGGTATGGACCAAAGGAAACAGTCGCATGAGTCCAGATGGAAGGGCAGCTGGGCTCCAACGACACCACATGGTGTGGTTTGGCATGGAGACAGGGACTCAATTAAGCCACACAAGGGCAAAAGTATTATATTTCAGGAGGGCAGATTTCAGTGAAATGGGTAGATGTTTAAGAGCAGCCCTGGGGAAGGGAAAGATAATGGAGGGAGTGGAGGAACAGTGGGAGAAACTGAAAGGAGCCATATTGGAGGCAGCAAATCAATGTGTTAGGATAGTGGCTAAAGGGAAAAGAAGAAAGAAACTGCTATGGTTCTCTAAAGAGGTAGCAGACAAAGTAAGGGCTAAAAGAGCAAGTTTCAGGAAGTATAAGGGGACCCAAAGGGAGGACAGGGAGGTGTACCTTGAATGTCTAAGGGAAGCAGGGAAAGCTGTTAGGAAACCCAAGGCACAAACAGAGGAGGGTTTAGCACAGACTGTGGAAAAAAAGGGGTCAAGATATTCTATAGGTACCTCAGTGATAAAAGAAAAAACCGAGGATTGTGAGTCTCAAAGGGGAGGAGGGAGAGTGTAAGGAGGGGGGTCTAGACAAAGCAGAAATATGGAACAAATACTTCTGTTCAGTATTCACTAAGGAGGAGAGGGTCAAGGACCACAGTTGGGGAGCAGAGGCAATGGGGGGGGGGGAGAAGTGGACACAAGTCCATTCACAGTGGAGAGAGTTCTGGAGAAACTCACAAAGCTGAATCTGGATAATGCCATGGGGCCAGACCACATACACCCGAGGATATTAAGGGAGTTGAGATTGGAGCTAGCAGCACCTCTGGCCACCATGCTCACAGAGTCACTCAACACAGGCATGGTTCCAGAAGACTGGAGGAGGGTGCATGTAGTCTCACTACACAAAAGTGTCAGTAGGGAGGAAGCAGGGAACTACAGACTAGTCAGCCTCACCTCAGTGGTGGGGAAAATCATGGAGACACTGCTGAAAGAAAGGATAGTGGCACACCTGGAATCCAATGGTGCCCAGGATCTGAGGCAACACGGATTCACAACAGAAAGGTCTTTTCAAACAAATCTGATAGATTGTTTTTGATTGTGTGACTAGGGAAGTGAATGAGAGAGGGGCGGTAGACATCACCTACCTAGATTTCAGCAAAGCCTTCGATACCCTCCCACACAGAAGGCTGGTTAACAAGATGAGTAGTCTGGGCAGAAGGCATAAGGTGATACATTGGGATAGAAACTGGCTCATGGACAGAAGACAGAGGGTGGTGGTAAATGGGATCCAATCCAGGGGGAGAGAGAGGGGTGACCAGTGGAGTACCACAGGGATCAGCACTGGGACCAGTCCTGTTCAATGTCTTCATTAGTGACATTGCAGAGGGGCTGGAAGGAAAAGTCTGCCAATTTGCAGATGACACCAAGATCTGCAACAGAGTGGATACTCCAGAAGAGATGCAGAAAATGAAAAGAGACCTACAGAAGCTTGTAAGATGGTCGGAGGTGTGGCAACTGAGGATCAATACAAAAAAGTGCAAGATAATGCACCTGGGTAGGGGGAACCCTGGGAAGAGATACAGCATGGGGGGGTGCTGACTGTCACCAAACAGTTATCATATCTGATGACCTTAAGGAATCAATGCAGCGTGCAAAGGCTGCAGGGGGCAGTGGCATGCTGGGGTGCATAGGCAGAGGCATTACTAGCAGGAGACGGGAGGTGGTGATGCCATTGTATAAAACACTGGTAAGGCCTCACCTTGAGTACTGCTTGCAGTACTGGAGATCACACATGCGTAAGGACATAGACAAGGTGGAGGCTAGCCAGAGAAGGGCGACAAAGATGGTGCATGGCTTGCACCACAAAACATATGAGGAGAGACTAAGAGACCTCAATATGTACTCACCGGAGGAGAGAAAGGGGTGACATGATAGAAACTTCCAAGTACCTTAAAGACGTAAACAAGGTGCAGGTGAGGGATCTTTTCCAATGTAGAAAAGATATCAGTACGAGGGGACATGATATGAAATTGGAGGGGGGTAGATTAAGAGGTAATGTGAGGAAGCTTTTCTACACAAAGAGGGTGGTGGATGCTTGGAACAGTCTGCCACAAGAGGTGGTGGGGCAAGCACAGCAGAGGGGTTTAAACATGCCTGGGACAGGCACTCAGGTACATTGGGTGGGGAGGGAGTAATAAAAAACCATTGATCACTTAGGGTCAGTGTCTGCATACAAGTATATGGCTTACGGGCAGACTAGATGGGCCTAGTGGTCCTTACCTGCTGACAGTTTCTATGTATCTATATATCTGTATCCTTTTCCACTACCATTAAGAACTCTTCTCTTAAATTGGGAGGAGTACTAACATTTAGTTCAGGAGGGCCTCAGAGAATACACTTTCATGAATCCTCCCCATGACTCATCAGCTGCAGCATGGTGGGGATGGGTTTAAAACTGTTGTGACTGGTAAAACAGTCAGCTATGCTGCAGGACTGAAGAGAGCCAGATTAAAATAACAATCTGATCTCGAAGCAAAACTATTTGACCTAGAAGCTGAACACAAAATTGTACTTAATGGTGAGGTGAGGAAGACACTAGTGGTGTGTAGGGCTAAGTTAAATAAACTTTAAAATGACATGATTGAGAGGGCCCTGAGATATTCCAGGCAGCAGTACTATGAAGCCATGAATCAAGCGGGGAGACTGTTAGCACGGCAACTCTGCAAGGAGGCGGCCAGCAGACTAGTACTACACATTAGGAAGGACCATAAGTCCACACAGTATGACTCCGAGCCCACCAAAATCTCACAACATTTCTTAGAATTCTGCAAGGAACTCTACTCCCAGGCACAGGCAGATAATTATTCAGAGAAGTTGGAAACTTTTTCTGCAGTGTAACAACAACACACTGACACAAATGCAGATGGAAACAGTGGATGCCCAAATCACATAGGGTAAGATATTGGTCACTTTAGCGGGGCTAAAGGCATCTGGCCCAGATGGACTATCAGACAAATTCTATAACATTTTTGGAGCAAACCTCACACCTCATCTTGGGAGGGTATTCAGGGCCATACAGTAGGGAGAGGGGGCACCCCCAACTTGGTAGTATGCCTGAATATCTATTATCCCCAGGTAGGAACCCCACCCTGTGTGACTCATATTGGCCCATCTCCCTTTTAAATATGGCCCAAAATATCTTTACTTCTATCTTGGCAGGATCAACTGAGGTTCATCAACAAAAGATTAATCCATGATAATATAAGGCACCTTCTGAATTTATTATCCTGGCAACAAAACACCATGGATCTGCCATAGGTCATATTTATGGTTGCAGAAAAGGCATTCAGCCGGGTGGACTGGAGGTTTCTGCACAGAACCTTGGAGGAGATAGGACTGGGGCCAAGGTTCTGTGACAGCATTGTAGCACTTTATGCTTTGCCTCAAGCCACAATCAGAGTGAATGTCATCCTAACCCCAAGGTTCTACCTATATCAAGGAACCAGACAGGGCTGTCCCCTCTCCACTTTGCTCTTTGCTCTGTGTATTGAGCCCCTGGCATCTGCAGTCAGAAGCAATGAGGGCATTGCAGGAATCATATGAGTGGGGGGAGGGAGGGGGTAGAACACATAAAATATCTCTATGCTGATGACTCTTTTCTTCCTCATCTCACTCATTCATCTGTACCTGCCCTTCTGCAGAAATTAGACTATTACAGGCAAGTTTCAGGATATAAGATTAATACTGAGACATCAGCTGTTAAAACTGGTGGCACACAACCCAGAGGACTCTTAATTAGCTTTCCATTCAAATGGGCTACAGACAATACAGTGCGATATTTAGGAATCAAAATAACCCCCCCACATCACTTCACTCTTTAAATTTAAGTATAACAAGCTATGGGCAGAAGTAAGAGTGCATCTGACCAGGTGGTAGGTCCTGCCACTTTCCCTGGGAGGCAGATTAGCCACCTCTAAAATGAATGTCTTTCTGCAGTCCCGGTGGCGCTGAGGGTTGAGGCGCTGGACGCCACACATCGCACCACGCCGGCGACCCATGTTTTGGAACAAGCCCGGGTCAGCAGGGGAGGGAAGAGATTGAGCATCCAGAGGACTGCTCTCTCTTCCCAGCGAGGGTTAGGGCACAAGGCTCACTTGAGGAATTACCTCTGGGGGTAGCCGAAAGCAGCAGCGTGGCGTAAGCCGGGGGGGGGTGGAGCCGCGGCAGCACGTTGCCATGACAAGCTGGGCTCCACAAGGAGAATTCAAGTCTGTAAATACCCCACTCCCACTGATAGGCGATGGCGCCTCCTCCCACGGTCCACACTCCTGTAGTCGGGCTTGGCCCCCTCTGCTCTCCTCTCCCCTCTCTGGCCCGGTGTCTCAATACTTTGAGAAAGAGTGCCCTGGGCGGGGGTGACCCTTTTCCCAGAGGGCAGACCGAGGGATGCCCGGGTGCCAGAGAGGAGCTGAAGGGGTAGCCGATTTACGCAAGGAGGTAGAGACGGTGGAGATGGAGGTCATCAGAGAGAATTTGGTGGGATAAAGGGGGCACAAAAAATAGAGTTTGAAAAAAAAATGAATGTCTTCCCACGGTTTCTGTTCCTGTTCCAGGCCCTGCCCATCAACATTCCAGAATCATTCTGGAAACAAATAGATCTATTATGAGTTTTGTCTGGAAGAGGGACAGACACAGGACTACTAACAGAGTGTTTTCCCTCGGTTCCATGTCAAAACTGCATCTGCAAAACCATGCTGGGCAAATACAGTGACTTGAAAACAGTGAGAACTGTAACGGCGTATTGCAACACAGCACCAAGCAATGACAGCGAAACCCCCATTATAAGTAACTTGCAGGGGCCTGTACCCCTCACTCCACTCATTGGGGGGCTTCACCCACCAACCCCCCCAACTAAATATAACCATCTCTGAGATGCAAAAAGCAGACCATAAGAGCAATACTCCTGACAGCGCTTAACTTAACAGTGCTGTAAATATCACATTGCTCAAATGATGAGCACTGTATTTGCCTCATTATTTTTGAGTCAGTGTATTTGACTCACTGTTTTGACAAGATATCATTTCCCTTGGGGGGGGGGGCCTGGCCATGCCTGACATGAAATTATATTATGTAGAGAATGACTGAACTGGTGTGCTCAGATATTTTTATAGCAAAACTAGAGACTGGATCTGGTGTGCAACAGCAGGGAAATTACATTAAATCGAGTGACACCACAATTCAGTGATGCCATCCTATCAGCACACAGACATTAAATGGAACATAGCCATTTTTTATCAATTGATGCATGTGTTTTTTTATTCTTATAGGCCGTATGGGTTACTTGCACTTCCTATAAGAATAAAAACATATGAATCAATTGATAAAAAATGGCTAAGTTCCTTTATACAGTGGCAAGAAAAAATCCTGGTCTCTGATTGGTCAGTCTGGGACTGGACCCGTGATGTTATCCCAGCACAACATCATGGATCTAGTCTCAGCAATGTGAACCCATTTGGCTGACAACCATGACCATTAGTTACTATTTTTTTGCATCTTCTCTTAAGAATCAAAAATATTCTTCCACACTAACAAAACAAACTTTAAAATTATTTTTTTATTCTGTATTGCAACAAGCCACTGTCTATAGTAGTAATGCCCAGGCGTAAAGGTACTGGGACACCGGCACGCCTACAGGTAGTTCGATGCACCAGCCTGCGGCCTCGTGCCCAACCACCTGAAGTGTGACATTATCCCAGCACAACACACACCCTGTCGGACATTATTGATTATTTAATGCATGTGCACAAATAGGATGGCATCACTGAACTGTGGTGTCACTTGATTTGATGAAATTATATTATTATGCGACACAGCTAGGCCCAGTGATCACCTGGATTAAATAAAGTGGGGATTCAGGGTGGAGGGAGATAGAAGCTCAACAACTTCACAATGTACCTTTGTTTGCTCTTCCTCATGCCACCCTCATGCCTGAAATCTGGAGGAAGATTGTGAACCCCTGGACCAGACACACATTAAAAATGCTGGTCAATGCATGTAAGCTCACAAAAACACCAAATGAGGTGGGCCTCCTTACCACCATCATTGGAGATTAACAGTTTTACCTTCCTCGAACTGACCCAGCTTTCTCTAGATGAAACAGACTGTCATTGGCCAGATACCAGTCCTTGATCCATAACAAAGTGATTTTATCATTCAGGGATTTACAAATGAAACACAAGCTCCCCCATACTGACTTTCACCGATACCTACAGATCAGACACTACATTCAGGTGAATCATCTAGTCCCAAAAGTTGATAGACAGCTGATATCTCTAGAGAACTTTTTATATTGGGCAGCTATGTTCAGGGATAAAAAAGGATCAATATAAGATGCTTATAAAACCCCACTGGGTGCTGGCTATCAGGTAGTAGAAAGCCTTAGGGTCAAGTGGGAGGGGGACTGTCATTGAGGCACAGATCAGGAAGCATAGGAAAAATTAGGAACAGTTGTAGAATTCACAAAAAGTGTTTATTAGTACTAGCAGTAACATAAAAAAATAAACTTGTTCAGTATAACTATTTACAAAGGCAGAATAAATAGAGAAGATTCATCAGAGTTTTCCTTCAATCTCTCTGTGTCTTGCAAAACATTGTAGCTCTCTTATAAGTCTTTGCAACCCCCTTCTTAACAAGCATCCTGTTTTTTTTTTAAAGTGTTCTAGTATATTTCAGGCAGGTGCTGGCAGGAACACAATGTCCCAGAACTGAGGCCCCATCTCCATAGCTTTTGTAAAAGGCTTAAAAATTACATTAAGGTAACCGCTTGAGTTTCCAATAGCTTTTTGCAATCACCTCAAACTATAATTATATGCATTTCAACAGCAAAACTATATAATTTCTAAACAAAGGGATCCCAATATCAGTTACATTTCCACATAATGATTTGCATATATTTGTATACCAGCAGCTATGCAAGGGAGGAAAAGGGACAAAAACAGCAAGGGAAGACTGAGAGACAGTGAGAGGCAAAGAATTGTGAGACTGTCAGGGCGATCAAATCCTAGGTCTCAAGAGAAAATCTGGTTGCACAACCAGACAGAGAAGAGACAGAAAAGGAGAGAACAGAACAGATCCCTGCATTCAAACTCTCCATAACAACTGGGACAGGGTCCTATTCAACCCTGTCACAGGGACGCTGGAATCCCCATCCCAGAGGAGGACTGGAAAAGAGCCTGAGAGTAGGGATGGAGGGTGACGGTCTCACCTAGCTGGAGATAGTTTAAGGAAAAGTTATATCTTGCTCTACAGGCAGATAGGGTTGCATTCTTGTCTCTGCTCCTGATCCACTTACTCCCTCCCTGTTTCACAGGTCCACCCCCCCTACTGTATCTGAAAATAACTCTCTTGCTTCTCTAGCCCAGCCCTAAGTGACTTCCCGAAGCCCTTTCTGCCTTGCTTTCACTCAGACTGTTTCTTCCCTGACTCTGGCTATCACTGGCAAGGCCAGCCACCTACAATTAAATATGTACTCATGCTGAATCATACTTACGTGGTTTTCCCTACCCACCCTGCTACTGGCGAGTGATGTATTCACATCAATCCTGGTGATTGATCAACATAGACTATGCCCACCTACCACCACTTACAATAGATTGGATATCCCATATTATGTGCATGGGCATGAAATCACTCTCACAAGTGAAATCATCCTGGCCCTATTGTCCAATTATGAATGCTGGTTGATTGGCCTATTTGTGTTCTCCCTCACCCTTCAGCCCCCATGCTGGCACCCACCAAACTGCTCTCTCCTCACTCTTATCCTTCTCTCTGGAGATATAAAACCAAACCCTGGCCCCACAAATACCCACATAGACCATACAGATACCATTTGGGCAAGGCATTCCTGACTAAAAATTACTCACATAAATGTCTGCAGCCTCCCATCAAAGCTTCCAGAGCTTGAGGTGTGGGTAGCCCTGTACAAGCCACAGGTGCTAGGCCTCTCTGAAACCTGGCTCAAACCCGCTCACCCAGATTCACACCTTCACTTACAGGGGTATTCGCTACTACACCTGGACAGACCGGGCAGAAAGAGGGGCAGAGGTGTAGCACTATATGTGCAAGAGCACATCACTGTTACCATTATCAACTGCTCCACCCCTACCTCATTGAGTGAATGGCTACTCATTGAATTAACCCTGGGTGAGTCCAAAAAAATACTCATAGGCTGCTGCTATAACCCTTCAACAGGAGGTATCCCAGGGCTATCCAACTTTTTGGATGGCATGGGGCATTTAGCACCCACAGGGGACCTGGTTACGATTGGAGATTTCAACCTAAATTGGTTGGATGCCTCAGCACCAGACTATGCAAACCTGCTGAAGGAACATAATCTTGAACAACTTATCTCCACCCCCACAAGACACAATGCTCGTACCCAAACCCACTCCCTCATTGACTGGGTCTCCACAAATCACACAGACCTAACAATCCAAACAGGCACTATGTCTGACTCAGATCAGTGACTACACTCCAACCAATACTGTACTGTCCACCAAGTAAATCCCCCCCCCAAACTACTGTCCTTCCAAAGGTTTGATCGCCAGGATCCCAACCTGGTCCTCAGAGAGTTTAGGGCAATTAACTGGTCTGCCCTATACCAGCACAGCAACATATGTGTTGCTGTCACTTTCCTTACCTCCACCCTCTTACACTTACAGGATACCTACTTCCCCCTCACGACCAGAAGGATAAGAGATGGCTCCACACACTGGATAGCCAAAGAACTCCTGGCATTAATGGAAGATTGGGATAGAAAATGGAAGACATACAATCCATCCCCCTCCCTCCAACTCTGGAATGCCTACCGGCAGCTGAGAAATTCCTGCAAACAGACTGCCAAACTGCTCAAATGCCAATTTTACCAAAATCAACAGAGAAACAATCCTGGAAACCCACACACTTTCTGGGCTACCATTGGCTCTCTTCTAAACCCCAAGAATAACAGGCAGATAGCACAACTAGCATCCCCCACTGGTCCTATATTGGACCCTGCAGAGATTGCAAACACTTTCAACCTAATATTCACTGACCATCCCCACCTTAGCAAACTCCCCTCTCAGGCCTCCCTGCAGATCCCCCCCAACAACCTCCTCCCTTCTCCTCCACCTCTCAGGCCTCCCTGCCTGAAACCCTCAGCCCAACAACCCTCCTTCCTCCTCCTCCACCTTGCCCCCACCTTTCCACTTTAGGGCCATTAGCCAGACTGACACCATCAAACTGCTAAAATGTCTTCAGGCCAAAGGAAGTCCTGGCAGGGATGGGCTGTACCCTGCCTTCCCTGGGACTCATTCTCCTGCAGTTGTTAAACCCCTCTTCATCTTCAATCTTGCACTCACACAGTTCAATACCTACCTCCTAGGAAGCATGCCAACTTGTGCCAATCTTCAAAGCTGGTGATCCTCCTCTCAGAAAACTACAGGCCTATCTCCCTCCTCCCCCACCTAAGCAAGCTGCTTGAGAAAATTGTACATGCTCAGCTATCAGAGCACCTGGAAAAATACAACCTCCTTTGTCCCCCTTCAGCATGGCTTTCGCAAGCAGAGTAGTACCTCATCTGCCCTGACCATCTTCACAAATCATGTACTGAGGAACATGGACCAGGGCAAGCCCAAAGGTGCAGTATGTTTTCACTGACTTGTCAAAAGCATTTGACCCGGTCAACCACAAACTCCTCCTCCTCCCCAACCTGCTACACTTTGGTTGCTCCCCCGGACCTGCTGCCTGGTTCCACAGCTACCTATCAAACAGGTCTCAGTCAGTTATCATTGGAAAGTCTCCTCTACTCCCCTCCTAGTACGTACCGGAGTACCCCAAGGCTCCATACTTGGGCATTTGCTCTTCTCCATGTTCATCAACACGCTCCCCAGGGACAGCCTTAGCTGCAACACTCTCCTCTGTGCTGATGATCTAGTCATATACCACAGTGACAAATCTGTCAACTCCATCTCTTCTGCCCTCACACACAGCTTTGTCTTTGCCCACAAATGGTTCCTCTCCAACAAACTTCTAGTCAATGAAAAGAAGACTAAGTCCATGATCTTTGGCTCCAAACCCTTTCTAACCAACGCAGCAAAAACATACTCCTCCCTCCTGATACTCTCCTCATCTGGCCCTCCCCTTGAAAATATCACAGCATTTAGATACCTAGGAGTCACCCTTGACCCCTTCCTCTCTTTCTCTCAGCATGTCAATCACACCACACTCAGGATCCACCAAAAGTTGAGCACTGCATACCGATACAAACACTACTTATCTGCTGACGCATGCTTCGCCATCGCATGTGGAAACCTGCTACCCCTCCTTGGCTACTGCTCCCCGGTCCACTCATATCTATCCTCCACCCTACTCTCATGGCTAAACACAACCTACAACTCAATTTAGTCATTTAGTCCTTGTATCTCCTTTCTGCTCACATCCATCACTGTTCCCTCTACCAGACCTTAGGGTGGATCCTGCTTCAAGGTTGCCTCGACTATGCTATGGGCTGTCTGCTGGACAACTCACTCCAAAACCAGCACCTGTTCCCTTATTCATCCTTACTGACAGATAGAGTGTTCAAAAGGAATCTCAGGGCCTCCTTGATCACCCTCACGTCATCACTACTATGGGAAGTCGAGCCTTCTCAGTCACAGTTCCCTCCCTATGGAACAAGCTCCCTCCATCCGCTCATCTGACATCCACCAAGCTTTCAAACAGAACCCGAAAACCTGCCTCCTCATGGCTGCAAACTGTCACTGCACCATGTAAAGAAGCTAGAGCCAACATACCATATGAACCTCCATGAATAAGCAGCACTCACTCCCTTCTTGGTCTGTCCCTCCTTCCCCACCACTGTCCTTCTTTTCACAGCCCCCAAGACAAGTTGCAAGTTGCATCTTGGACTGGTAATTGTAAACTTGCTTTTAGAATTGAAATTGTGTACTTGCATTGTATGTGAAATGTATTGCAGCACAAACAACATATAGTCTGTGCTACTGGAATTCTTTTCTGTTATTATATGTAACCTGTACCATCTGTTTCTATTACATTGTACGCTAGCTTTCTTGTATGCACTGTATGTATTGTACGTTTGCCACTGTGTGGCTTTGGTCGTGACGGAAAACGGGCCTTTCGATCAGTGCACCTAGCTGGTTACCAAAGACATAAATCAATAAATGTGTATGCCCCAATTTGTCCATACTCCCACGGTCACCAGACACTTCACAGCTGGAAACTCAGACCTGTGATGGAGGGGATGTGGTCAGTCTGGGTTGCATTATTATATTTGTTGCATGTGTCCATTGCTTGATGGCTTCTGGGCTAAAATACATGAGGAACTTTCCCAACTGTGGGAGGCCTCAATCCCGTTGGACTTTAAATATCTGTTCTTAGGCCTGGAGGTCCTGGGAGTGGGCAACTCACAGTAACAAAGGCTTCTAAGGATTGGCAGCCCCAAAGAAAATTACAGTGAATTGGCTTTGAGTGACCTTGCCCTCTTGTGACTCCTGGGTCCATGGGTAGACAATATGATGTGGATGGAGGGGTTAAATGCTAAACTCAGACTGACAGTTGACAAACATAATGAACTTTGGACCAGGTGGAGTGTGAGCCACAGCCATAGAGAAGGGGAAGGGACTGATATAAGCTGAGTGGGCAAGGAAGGTGGTGGCAACCACCGCTGGGTCACTTCCACTGATGAGCTCACACCCTAGCCATAAATACTTGTATAATGAGGAAATTGATCTCAAGACAGTGCAGATTAGATATCAAATGAACAGTGCTGAGTTATGTTAGTGGTTTTATTCTTCATATTTCTTTTCTAGCCACAACTGACCTGTTAAACATGTTAATCTGTATTATTGTTGGTGAAGGCAGAGGTACAGTTGAGCCAGTAGCACCTCGTAATAACAACAATTGTCTATTTGAACTCTTCGTTTCCTTTTCTTTGGAAACAGAGTGATACCATGTGGTTGTCATGACATATATAATATGCTTGCTGCTATAAGTCTCATAGATAATATTTGTACCATATAGACTTGAAGACACATATCTCTGTACCTTTGTTGTCAATTTATAATAAAATTGAGTTAAAAAAAGGGTTAACTTCTGAATTCCTGGGAAGGTTGGATCAGTTGGCCTGCCCCAGAGTTCTAAAGGGGAGGCACCAACTGGCGGGAACTAGAGGGCTGCAGCAGTTCCATCAGTTTGAAGGGAGCTGCCTGTCAGGCACATTGTGACAGAGAACCCTCTGATAGTTCCTGTTTCCAGAATATTAAACATCTAAAAATACTCAGAAATCATAGTTGGCCGTCAAGCAAGTTCCCCCAAAGGGGAGAATCCCCAATGGAGAAAAAGATTCCTGAGAGAGTGTAAATCCAGAGAGAAAAAAAGAGACTGTTGCTGACAATTCTAAAGTGAATTGTATCTTTTCTGAACTGTGGGACTGTTCTGGGTAGTTCCATGGTGCCCTCCCTCCCTGCAGCCAGACAGGAGGCTGAAGCTTATGGTCAGTTAAGAGTGTAATTTGGCTGTGGACCTTCTCCCCTGGGGATCAGCATGGGCAATGAAGCAGGGCCCGTATCATCTGCTGTTCCCCAGTGACTTTCAGTCCCTCCTAGTTGTGACAGGGAGATCCTGGCACTCTTGAGGACTGACCTTTTGGTAAATCTGTTGCAACAGTTCTGTTTCTTAGCCTACTCTATCCTTTACAATTTCTCTTCCATAAAGTTTGCCACCTATGGGCGCCCCCTTCCCTTTCTTGACTATGCTATAGAGTCCTCTTTAATTTTCTTCTTCCCTCTCAGGTCCTCATACAGGGAGGTTATTGTGGTGACCTCCGAGCTGATGTAAAACAACCTGTGTTCCTCACTGTTGGATTTAGTATGCAATAGCACTATGTCATAAAATATCTTGATGCATATACCTTATGCGTATGAAACCTGTAAATGTTGAAAATAGCACAGCACTAGGTGTTTTTGATAAAGGTAAAAAGTCACTAGAGGACTATATTATAAAAATTAAGTTACCTGGGTAGAGATATCAGAAAACCCCCATTGTGTTATTTAAAATGCATGTAAATTACAGATTGTTTGAGAGGCCCTTTGGTACCATGCATTCCTGCTTTAAGCTGAACCAGCCTAAAATTGTATAGTGATTTGCATATACATCCCATGATGCTTTGCATTATGGGGCATGTGTGATGTTGTGTTTCTTTGAAACTTGGCTTTATTGCCAATGCCCTTTCAGGTAACCCTTGCTTCAGTACTTCTGCACTGAGGTTCTTTGTCTTTAGCTTATCTTTGGATTTTTCTTTTTTTTTTTGAGCTCCCCATCACCCAAACACATAAGACCAACATAGGGATTGAAATAATTACCACTAAAGAGCTAGGTCAGTAGATCAGTGGGTCAGTTGGTGCTGACTAAGTGCAGAGGAAGGACATGCATAGTCCGTTGCTGTAAATTGATGCATTGAAGAAGGGCTATGCCATTGATTAAGGTTATTCCCAGTGTTTTAAATAAATATCACACAGAGATTGTGTGTTGAACCTGAAGTTCTGTGTCTGGTCCATCTGTTATCCTGCAATCCCTCCACACTAGCCCCTTTCTAAAAGTACATGTCACTAAAGAAAGTACCTCTGAGGAGGGAAGGGCAGGGATCTGGATGGGTTTTGTAGTACAGACTCAAGGGTGCATGCCTTCTGCCAAATGATTGGGAGGGGAGGTGCAGTAAAAGCTTTAGTCCCCTTTTGACACTTTCCCAGTGGGTAGCTCAGGCTTCTGTGCACCATGGCCCAGATATTCAAAAGGGTTGCGCCATGCGCAACAGGGTTGCGCATGCACAAGTCCTACATTGCGCCATTCTGCGATATTCAGCAGGAGGCAGTTACGCCACTGACAACAGGTTGAGCAACAGCGCAATGCAAATGAATGCATGCTCAACAGGAGGGGGAGGAACCATGCATAAACTGCGCAACCCGATATTCAGTCGGGTTGTGCAGAGTTGTGCATGCGCAACCCCCAACCTGTGCCTGCACAACTTTGAGCCAAAAAAAGGATCATGTTGAGGGCCACCCACAGGTGAGCTGCTGTATTGCAGGGCGCAACACAGCAGCTGCCACCCGTGGCTGGCCCCCAACTCAGTCCCTGTGCCCCCCCACCAGCCCGATCGCAGGCAGAACGTAAAAACAACCCCCACACACATCTCCCAATGCCCGATCGCGGGCAGAAAGTAACATGAAACACACCCCCACACATCTCCCGATGCCCGATCGTGGGAAAGTAACATGAAACACCCCCACACACACATCTCCCGATGCCCGATCGCGGGCAGAGCGATGTATCAACCCCCAAATAAGCTCTGGATGCCCGATGTCGCGGGCAAGGCATGAAACAACCCCAGTGCCCGATCCACGGGCAGAATGTATAAAGCCCCCACCGAATATCTCCCTGGTGGTCCAGTGGACACGTAATGCCCGATCGAGGCAGAATGTCAAGATTACAACCCCCAAAACATCTCCCTGGTGTCTAGTAGTCCCCCACACCACCACCCGCAAGCCCCTCCACCCGCTCCCCGGCGGCGGTGGGCGGCAACATCCACCTGCCTGCCGCCTCACTGCCCGCCGACTGACTGTCGGTAGGGCTGCCGCCCATTGGTGCAGAGCTACAGCCAATGGGCATGCAGCCCATACTGCACATGACAGTCAGATTTGTGAATGAACATCATTCACAATCTGACTGTCATGTCTGTTATGGGCCTGCAGCCCATTGGCTGTAGCTCTGCAACAATGGAGTACGCAGCCACGGACAGTCAGTCAGCGAGGCGGCAGGAGGAGTGAGATGCTGCCGCCCGCCGCTGCCAGGGAGGGAGTGAGGTGGAGGGGCTCGTGGGTGGGTGGTGGGGACACTAGACACCAGGGAGATGTTTGGGGCGATTGTAACTTGACATTCTGCCCGCGATCGGCATTACGGTCCACTGGACAACCAGGGAGATATTTGGGTTGGGGGGCTTATACATTCTGCCCGCGATCGGGCACTGGGGAGTTTGTTTCACGTTCTGCCCGCGATTGGGCAGCGGAGCTTATTTGGGGGGGTTGATACACGCTCTGCCACGCAATCGGGCAGCCGGAGATGTGTGGGGGTGTTTCATGTTACTTCTGCCTGCGATCGGCATCGGGAGATGTGGGGGGTGTTTATGTTACTTACGCCCGCGATCGGGCATTGGGAACTGTGGGGTGTATTCAGACATACCTGCCCTCGATCGGGCTGGGAGATGTTGGGGGAAGAGTGTATTCAGACATACTGCCCGCGATCGGGCTGCAAGTCTGGTCGGTCCCCGACGGCTGCCTGCCTGGCAGGCCAGCAGCGCAAGTCCTCGGGGATCGGTGCACCTACATGCTAATGGCATGCAAATGGGAATATAAATAGATGCAAATGGCCCCCTGCCTTGCATGAATTATGGCCCCATTGCATGTCACCTTTGAATATCGGAAATTTGCGCATGGGCGCAATGGTACTTGCGCCACCGCAAGTTTAATGCTCAACTCTGGCAACTTGCGGTGGCGCAAGTTCCACTGCGCCATGCACAGTGGCTGTGGCTGGGGGATGATATTCAAAGGAGTTGCTCAATAGCGCAACTCCTTTGAATATCACTCTGGCCACAACCCTGCGCAACTATTTTGAGCAGCGCAGGGGCTTGCACCTCAGAATGGCGCAGTTTGAATATCTGGGCCCATGTCTGTGGGAACTTGAGAAACGTTCTCAGGGCAGTCATCTCCATTGACAGAATGCCCCATTACCCCACGCCAAGTGCTCTAGCCCAGCCTTCTTTAGAAAAGTGAGTGTGTGAATTAGATGCAGCCTAATGTTTAAAATTACTTCAGTGTAAAGTCCTACAAAGATAAGTTGCTGTGGGAATTGTAAATCTTCCCAAGGAGGGCTTGACTACTAAGTGCGAAAGTTCCTTAACTGCGACTTTGTGCCCTGTGCCCATTGACTTGTACACAGCCCCAAAATTAATTTTGGACTTTTAAAATCATCTGAGCAAGGATTCCTGGTTGAAATACTTGAACTTCCCCCCTTTGGAGCTATGAACTGAGACACACTGACTTTTGCCAAAAAAACAAGATGTTGTGAGTTCAGTCAGTACTGCTAATACGCTCATCAGCTTTGTTCATTAAATGAATCCGTAGAGCCTGTCTTACAGTTTTAGGTGTGCCAGCAGGACTGTCATGTAAGAATGGCCCTACCTTCCACACACAGATGTAGTCATCCAGGTTTTTTTGTCTTTTGTGCTCGTTTAAAGGGCACCATTTGTGCTCAGCTCCCAAAATTCTTCAAAAAGTGCATAAACAGCTTTACCTTCCACAATAGCAGGCAAAGTAAATCCAATATTTTTGTTTGAAAGGCAGCCAGTGTAGCCTAGAGTTTGTAGCAGCAAGTTGTTAGTCTGGAGTCCCAGCAGACCTGTGTCTGAATCCCACAACTATAACTTGCATATTGTTTGGCCCAGAACAAGTCAAAACTCTGCTTATTGTGCCTTCCACAGACACACATTCTAAAAATATAAAAATAAAACACTGCAAGGAAAGGGATGGTGTTTGATATGCCCTCCAAACAATTTAATCACAGGACACTGACACACTGAGACTGCCAGTCAAACTAATGAAGTGGAAAAGAGAGAGCTGCCAGTTCCATGGAGCCAGCATCTGATTTAGTCACTTAAGAAAGTCCCTTCCAGGGCCGGGCTGGTGGCACAGAGGGTTGAGGCACTTGGCGCCACACCTCACAGTATGCCAGCAACCAGAGTTCGGTAATGGCCTCGGGTCGCGGGATGCCAGCACGGAGGGGAGGGTGGGAGCAGGATCAAGTATTGGCTCTCCTTTCCTGAGTAAGGGGTGGCGTCACCCGCCCGTAGTCCCACCATCATCGAATGGAGGTTCGGTGCCAGCACAGACAGTTAATGGTGCAACTGGAAGGGAGGAGTGTCCCGAACAGCATGCCAGTGTGTGCCTCTACACGCATGCTCTGTGTCAGGGATGCATGGGTGTAGGGGCTGGGAGAAAACCTACAAAAACCCAGAAACTACATATGAAAAAAAAAAAGAAAGTCCCATCCTCAAATGATTATTTGATTACTTTGACTACTATATTGAAAAGTCAGGCTATTTGTAGTTTATAAAAAGACTTTAAAGCTGCATTGGTGCTCTTTGAGTAAAATCTACTTTTCCCCTCAGTGACATTTTTAGCTGCGATACAGTGAACTTGAAATCTGTCTTACCCACACATCCTTCTACCACCCATGGGTGTATGAAGACATAGTCCATGTACTCCATGATGTGCAGTTTTATTTAATGGAGACAACAACAAGGCTCTCCACTGCTGACTCTGTTGCATGAAACACAACACAGAACCAGCTGATCCTTTCTTTGTTTATACTTTCTTTTTATTACATTATCAAAAGTGACATACACGGAAGTCACTTGTTTTTAGGGCATAAGAATTTCAAACGTAAAAGTTCACATACAAAGGACAGGTTTCATATGTCCCATTGATACATCATAGGGGGATGTACCCAGGGTCGGATTAACACATGGACCTAGGGGGCCCAGGCTCAGGGGCCCTAGGAAAATTAGGGTTCATGACTCAGCCCAGGCAACAGGTACTGGAAATGCTGGGAGTCAGAGGAGGGAGGAGACAAGCTGTGCATTCATCATCAACACTGGCTGACTGAGTCAGTTGTTCAGCCAGGTCATGGCAGTGTTGGGGGATCAAGCCGCAGTCCTCTCCATTGACAGAATGCCCCATTACCCCATGCCAGGTGCTCTAGCCCAGCCTTCTTTAGAAAAGTGAGAGTGTGAATTAGATGCAGCCTAATGTTTAAAATTACTTCAGTGTAAAGTCCTACAAAGATAAGTGGCTGTGGGAATTGTAAATCTTCCCAAGGAGGGCTTGACTACTAAGTGTGAAAGTTCCTTAACTGTGACTTTTTGCCCTGTGCCCATTGGCTTGTACACAGACCCAAAATTAATTTTGGACTTTTAAAATCATCTGAGAAAGGATTCCTAGTTGAAGACACTTGAACTTCCCCCCTTTGGGGCTATGAACCGAGACACATTGACTTTTGCCAAAAAACAAGATGTTGTGAGTTCAGTCAGCACTGCTAATACGCTCATCAGCTTTGTTCATTAAATGAATCCATAGAGCCTGTCTTACAGTTTTAGATGTGCCAGCAGCGCTGTCATGTAAGAATGGCCCTACCTTCCACACACAGATGTAGTCATCCAGGTTTTTTTGTCTTTTGTGCTCGTTTAAAGGGCACCATTTGTGCTCAACTTCCAATATTCTTCAAAAAGTGCATAAACAGCTTTACCTTCCACAATAGCAGGCAAAGTAAATCCAATATTTTTTTTGGAAGGCAGCCAGTGTAGCCTAGAGGCTATAGCAGTATGCTGTTAGTCTGGAGTCCCAGCAGACCTGTGTTTGAATCCCACAACTATAACTTGGATACTGTTTGGCCCAGAACAAGTCAAACCTGTGCTTATTGTGCCTTCCACAGCCACACATTCTAAAAATATAAAAATAAAACACTGCAAGGAAAGGGATGGTATTTGATTTGCCCTCCAAACAATTTAATCACAGAACACTGACACACTGAGACTGCCAGTCAAACTAGTGAAGTGGAAAAGAGAGAGCTGCCAGTTCCATGGAGCCAGTATCTGATTTAGTCACTTAAGAAAGTCCCTTCCAGGGCCGGGCTGGTGTCACAGAGGATTGAGGCACTGGATGCCACACCTCACAGTATGCCAGCAACCAGAGTTCGGTAATGGCCTCGGGTTGATGGGATGCCAGCACGGAGGGGAGGGTGGGAGCAGGATCAAGTATTGGCTCTCCTCTCCTGAGTAAGGGGTGGCGTCACCCGCCCGTAGTCCCACCATCATCGAATGGAGGTTCGGTGCCAGCACAGACAGTTAATGGTGCAACTGGAAGGGAGGAGTGTCCTGAACAGCATGCCTGTGTGTGCCTCTACACGCATGCTCTGTGTCAGGGATGCATGGGTGTAGGGGCTGGGAGAAAACCTACAAAAACCCAGAAACTACATATGAAAAAAAAAAAAGAAAGTCCCATCCTCAAATCATTATTTGATTACTGTGACTACTATATTGAAAAGTCAGGCTATTTGCACTTTAAAAAAAGACTTTGAAGCTGCATTGGTGCTCTTTGAGTAAAATCTACTTTTCCCTCAGTGACATCTTTAGCTGAGATACATTGAACTTGAAATCTGTCTTACCCACACATCCTTCTACCACCCATGGGTGTATGAAGACATAGTCCATGTACTCCATGATGTGCAGTTTTATTTAATGGAGACAACAACAAGGCTCTCCACTGCTGACTCTGTTGCATGAAACACAACACAGAACCAGCTGATCCTTTCTTTGTTTATACTTTCTTTTTATTACATTGTCAAAAAGTGACATACACAGAAGTCACTTGCTTTTAGGGCATAAGAATTTCAAACGTAAAAGTTCACATACAAAGGACAGGTTTCATATGTCCCATTGATACATCATAGGGGGAGATACCCAGGACTGGATTAACACATGGAGCTAGGAGGCCCGGGCTCAGGGGCCCTAGGAAAATTAGGGCTCACAACTCAGCCCAGGCAGCAGGTACTGGAAACGCTGAGAGTCAGAGGAGGGAGGAGACCAGCTGTGCATTCATCAACACTGGCTGACTGAGTCAGTTGTTCAGCCAGGTCATGGCAGGATTGGGGGATCAAGCTGGAGGTGTTACTGAGACAGACAGGGGTGAGTCTCACTACAGAGCCAGCAGCCAGCATGGAAATCACTGCCGCAAGTTTTACTGGCACCATGTGACCGACCAAGGATTATATTGCCAGCAGCACATCAGTCAGTCTCTCCACTGCACTACTGCATGAGTGCATGAGCTCTCTCTTGACTGTCCCTTTGGTCGGGCTTGTTGTTGGGCTTGGGGTGGGGCTGATCAGGCCAGTCTGGCAGTGGTAGTGGTGCACTATTGGGCAGGGAAGGCTGGCAGCAGTCAAAAAAGCAAGTCAAGTCAAAGGAAAAGACTTCAACACCAACGATCAAGATCAAGAGTAAGGTAAGCCACAGCACTGACAGCAGCCAGCAGCACGCACGCAGTGAGTGATATGTACAGTTTCAATCAAACTTGTCTTGAGCTTGAGATGGTTCAGAGCTGGAGCACTGGGGGTGGGGATTTATTACTGTGTGGGACTCGGACCTCACTCCTGACACAATGTCACAGCGGGGCTGCAGCAGGCTTCAGAAGTCATAGCCATGAACCTGGCAAGTCTTGTAGCAGCAGGGAGGGTAGGTTACCGGTTCCATTTCTGGTGGATTTGGCAATATTTTTTTAATGTTTTTTATCAGACAGACTTAGTTAATACATAGGGCAGCTGCACAGCAATCTGCAGAGCAGAAGAGGCAGCTTGAGTCAGCTGACACATTCCACAGGGTCACGTCACAGTCACATGCAGGGGAGAGGGTGGGAAGTTTGAACCTTGCTTGAAGGCAGCTTATGTTATCTTTCAGAAGGTGGTGGTACCATTTGTGTATTTTTTTTCTGTACTGTACAACCAGCAGCCAGTGGACAGCAGCAGGCAGCCCAGAGATCTGTGTGTGTGTGTGAAGTGTGTCACTTGACTTGTGATTATTCTGTTCAGTAGATGATCAGATTCTTCTACAGTGTGTGACAGTGACAATGAACTGAGTGACAACAGAGAACAGTTCTGTAGACTATTGCTACTACGTACTACTACTACTACTACTGGTCATTGTCAGGTTGGTGTTGTTAATTAGGATAGGTGAGAAACTAACAGGAGCTCAACAGCAGTTCCATCATCCACCTCCTGACACTGCTATATCTCCACTGGTCATTGTTGTGGTAAATTAAATACTATGGATTCCTCTAGCAACCATCGTTATCTAAGTGCGTGTGCTAAGAGAAAGCAGAAAAAAGAAAGGGAGATGAAAGGGGTGGCTTTGCTAGGGAAGATCCCAAAAATAAACCAGCTTTCAAGGAACCAGAAAACTCTGAGAAGCAACAATTATTTGATGATGACTGCATCCGCAATGAACCCGGCCCAGCCAATGGTGCTTCTGAGTCTGACAATGTGCAGCCACAAGGAGGTACTGTAGAAGTTAACATGCCTACTAGTAGACCAGATGTACAAGATGCGGACAGGGTGGTGGCACTAGCTACAGATGACCCTCGGGAAGATTATCATGACTTGGGGTCAGGCTCGAGTGAAGACAAGAACAATATTATTGAAGCACATCGATTTACCAGTGATCCTGCATTGTGGAGTAACACTGATGATAGTTTCAAGAGTTTTTGGACTGCTAAGGGTTCAGCTGCTTGTCAGAATAAAAATGTACCAAATTTCTCTGCTTCTGCTTGGGTGATTGCTGGGAAGACTCAGATGCTATCCACAGATCTGTTTTCATGTCGGCAGCACTACAGTGAAGTGGTTATACGGGAATGGCTTATTTACTCACCATCTGCTGGAAATGTTTAATGCTTTGCCTGCAAACTTTTAACAACAAGATCACATGCCTTTACTGAAGGGTTCAGTGACTGGAAACACCCGAGTGCATTTTTGAACATGAAAAAAGCCTGGAACACTGAAAGTGTATGCTAATGTGGATAGGATGTGTAAAGGCAACAGGTACAGTAGATGCAGATCTAGCTCAGCAGTTTCAGCCAGAATGCCAGTACTGTAGAGATGTTCCTAAATATGTTGTGGCAGTTATCAAGGTTTTAAGTGAGCGTGGACCTGCATTCTGTGGTGAAGATGAGCTGTTAGGGTCACCACATAATGGAAACTATTTAGGGATTTTGGAGCTGATCGCTCAGTTTGATTCATTTTTTGGCTGATCATATGGCTAAGTTTGGACATAAGGGTACAGGTAATACCTCCTATCTGTCATCAACTATTTGCGACAAATTCATTGATTTGATGGGGCAGAAAGTTAAAAACTTAAAAACCAGAGAACTGCAACAAGCCAAGCATTTTTCAATGATTGTCGATTCAACGCCAGATCTGTCGCATGTGGATCAGTTGACTTTCGTATTCTGATTTGTAAATTCAGATGGACACATTGTGGAACGATTCATTGGATTTGAGCCACTGGAGAACTATACGGGTGCACGTCTAGCTGATTCTGTGCTTGCTATGGTAAATACCTTGGGTTTGGACATCTCTAACTGCCATGGACAATCATATGATAATGCCAGCAATATGTTGGGATGATACAATGTACTGCAGGCACACCTAATGTGAGTAAACCCACTTATGCACTATGTTCCATGTGCTGCACATTCATTGAACTTAGCAGTAGTTAACAGTGTTAACAACAGCTGCAACCATCTAATTAATTTCTTTGGGTTTCTGCAGTCACTATATGCATTCAGCTCAACATTAACATATCACTGGAAGCAAATTGTTGGCAGCTCTGATGAAAGCCAGAGATTTTTGACACTCAAAAAGTCTTTCTGATATGAGATGGAGTAGCCGTGTTGATTCTACGAAAGCTTTGTGTCAGAACTACAGTAGTAGTCATAGAAAAGTTTCTCAGTACTGAGGTATACCTAGGTATACTGAGGCAGGATCACATTACAGTCAATGCAAATTGCCTCAATGATACCTCAAGGTACCTCGACTTAGGAAACATTTAGATAACAACCACTGTATAAAAGAATTTGGCAAGCCCTACAAAACCCGTCAGAAGATATGTACCAGTCAGCTGGGATCCAATGAGAAGCAGCTTCCCTTCAGAGCAAAATGGAGCAGTTGGAAACAGCCTTCATGGCTCAATTTTGGGGTACTGTGCTTAAAATGACCAGCATGCAGCTACAGAAAATGGACAGCGATCTCAATACAGCAGTTCACTTACTGTGTTCATTGGTATCATTTGTGGCTGCCCTGTGAGATCAATTTGAGAATTTTGAAGATGCTGCTAAGAAGACATGCAAGGCTGTTTCACAAAAATATCAAAGTGTCTCTGCCATATTCAAAAGAGAAAACAATCTGCAGATGAATCCGGAGAGCCTGACACCTTACTTGAAGGAAGCAAAAAATTTTGTATTGAGACATTCTATGTCTTAATTGACAATTTGTCAGCTCGCATTTATCATTGACTGAATGCCTATAAGATGCTGTGTGACCACTTTGGAGTTCTGTTTCAACTAAGCTCATTGGACGTCATTGACATTCGCAAGCTTGCTGCTGACCTTGCTGCAGTTTACCCCCAGGACTTGAATAATCAGACATTTCCTGATGAGCACCTACAATTTAAATTCTTTGTACAAGCTGAGCCAGATAAGTCTCCAGCCAAATTGCTTCAAGGTTTAAGGCACAATGGCCTTCGGTCAACATTCCCTAATGTGGACATTGCCCTTAGAATTTTCCTGACACTGCCAGTGACAAACTGTGAAGGAGAACACATGTTTTCAAAGATGGCAAGGATACAAAATGAGCATGGTCAGAATGCCTTATCGCTCATGGCACTTGAATCAGAGCTGGCATGAGAAGTGGAGTTCGATGACCTCATCCATGATTCTTCCTTCCTTAAAGCCTAGAAGAAACTGACCTTTTAATGTTTCCATATTTGGTGATTGTTGCCTATCTTGTCTAGATATTTTCCCATGAATTCAAGGAACTTTTGAGTAATGTTGGTTTTACTTTCTGATCTTGATCTCTTTCAAATTGTCAGTTGGGTGGCAATATAAGCCCTGACGGTGACACCAGGTCCGTTGGCAGGTCAAGCTTGTAAAAGATTGACGTAACAGTTTTGTGGCAGCAACTTCTGACAATTTGTATGTGCACCAGCGTTGAAAATATTCTTTATTAAAATAGTTTGACAAAGGAGGTTGGCTTCTGTTGTGTATGTATTTCATTCATTACTTCATGCAAAGATGTCATGCTCATGGTCTTGGTCATGCAGTTTAACACAAGAGAACCAGATTACAGATTGACAAAGTTGATATTTCGCTGTCAGCTTTATTACTACTCCTGAGTCCCAATGCACTTTTTACAAATATGCCACAGACTGTGACTGTCTGTGGCATATTTGTAAGTTGTGCCCTGCGACTCAGTACCAGTAGTGCTTCTATCCAGTCCAGTAAGTTGATGCTATTGCCTTGCCTATTATATTCAGTCAGTCATTGCTTCACACCAAGCTTGATACTGAATTTCTCATCCCAGCTGGGGTTAGTGTGCCTTTCCTGGTTAAACAGTTTCCCCCCTTTCAGGTCTAAAAAGTTCTTCTGTGTGCATGCTCCTAAGTTATACTCCTTCTGTAACTTGCCATCGAGTATTGCATGATTACAGTACATTTACATTGAGTGTTCATGGATAGACCATAATCAATGCCATCGACTGTGATCCATCCATGGACACTCAGTGTAAATGTACTGTAATCATGCAATTTCAGACATTCTAACCTTCCTTTCCCCACTACAAGATGGTGCATTCAGAGTGCCAGGAAATCCCTCCAAATGCATGTTTAGGCATTAAAAACCATTCAGCTTATTAATGATGTCACAGGGAGTCCACTATTTCACATAGCCCAGGGGCTCCATTACATGTTAATCTGGCCCTGGATATACCAGAAATAATTAATCATAATATAATAATAATAAACTTAATTTATATGAAGTGCAAGTCAAACATATCAAAGTGCTTTTACAAACAGTTAAAACCATAAACTATTTTAAAACCCCTTAAACCACAAACCCAGTAACTTAATGATCAAGATAGGCAAGAGAAAATAAGTACTTTTTCAGAGCTGACTTAAAGCTCTCCACAGTCTGGCACTTCCTCATCCGAGGAGGTAGAGAGTTCCACAGGGTAGGAGCCGCAAAAGCAAATGAACAGGCTTCAGAAGTCTTCAAATGGACCCTGGGAATCTCTATCAATCCCTCCTTGGCAGAGCGGAGTGGGTGGAGGGGGTAGTAGAGACAGAGGAGCTCTTGCAGATAACTCAGTTCCTGTCCATGTAGGGTCTTGTAGGTTAGTAAACCAAACTTTAAGGTGATCCACCACTGAACCAGCAGCCAGTGCATGCCGCGCAGGTGTGATATGACTAAATCAAGGAAGCTCAGTCAACAACCTGGCCGCAGCGTTCTGCACCAGCTGCAAGTGGTGGATATCAACCCCCGGAAGCCCTAGGTAAAGGGCATTGCAATAATCAAGGTGAGCAGTCACAAAGGCATGGACCAGAGTCGGAAGGTCACCGGGCGAAACCAGGTGCTTAATCCGGGCAATATTCCTATGGTACAAGATATGTGGCCCTTAACAGCAAGTCCATGGACTTGAACTTGGAATAGCAGTCCCAGTAATGTGTGTACTTCTGAAGTGCCAGTCACTAATTTTCAAAAGTGCAGACAACCCTAAATAAAAAGATTGATGAAAATTCCAATAATATGGTGCATGCATGACAGAAATAGTGGTTCTTCAAACAAGTAGAAAGTGAGTCAAGAAAACCCCTCCCCTGGAAACTTAATATAACCCCCCTTTGGGAGTTACTGTGTGTGTTGCTTTAAGAGGGCATGTGCTCTCTATGTTGATGCCAACCTCTGTACCCTAAGAAGACTGGGACAGCTTGTGCTGCTCTGAGCATTTCAAAGGGGAGGGGCCAGAGCTCTGTTTGAAAAGTGATGGAATTCTAGTCAGTGGGAGACCAGAGATTGCTGAAGGTGAAAGATTAGGACTCTCTCCTCACGGAGTCAGCACTTGAGTGATGGTGGGGGCGGACATCCATGGCACCTCGGACCTCCAGGGGATGCTCTGCCCTCCTTGCCCCTAAATTTGGATCCCCCTTGGGCTGCACCTTACAACTGGGGAAATGGACTCTCTCCTCACTGGGGTCAGGTCTTGAGGGAGAGTGGGAGGTACTGTCTGTGGTATCTTAGACCCCCAGGGGACTATGGCCTCTTCTTGCCAGCAATTTTGGAATCTGGGAATAAAGAATGTGAGGCCAGGAGGCTTGTGGGTTCCCTTTCCCCTGTGGCAAAAAGTAAAAAGTGCATTAAGTGACCCCCCTGGGTCTCGAACCCACAGTCCTGAGATGCTTCAAGGTGATTTGTTGTGCTGGAACTAATGAAATGTGCCCCTCTTGGGGCGTGAAACTGTGATTACTCCTTGATCTGGGGTTAGCTGAATGAGATGGAGACCAATCTCCCTGGAGATTTCGTTTGAAAATAAATGATGCTGTTCTTGCTTTAAACTTCACAAAATATGTCTGGACAGTGCCTTTATTTAATGTTTGCCAATTGCATAACCCTCTTAAGCCCGGAACCTTGCCAGCCCAGCTGTGTGCCAAGAGATACTCTGGAGGTCATACAATTCGAAAGGAGGTCAAGTAAGTGCATAATGTTGTTGTGCTTTCCCCTCCTTCATACAAGTTACCTATTCCTAAGCTCTGGGATAAGGGTGTTACATTAACTTGACATACAAATAAGAAGAAAATACTTTAAAGTTTCAACTTGGTAGAAGGTTATTTATTTTCTTTCTTACTACTTCTAAGGGGCTAGCTGGGTAGTGTTTTGGAGCTGTTGGAATTTTGAAAACTGTTTTGGTGGCTATAAGTGGGCTCATTTGTTTGATGTTTCGCTGTGTAGCAGGCTACATGTGTAGAGGCCTATTTTTTCTGATTTAAAACCCATTTGGTGTGATTTAACTGGGGCTGTTTCTTTGAATCAGAGACCTATATCTTCTAATTTCAAGCCTATTTTGATGTGTTGTTGGTGAAGCTGTTTGAATTGGAGACCTGTTTATTTTGGTAGCAAACCTATTTTGGGGGCTTTGAGTAGAATTGTGATTCATTTTTGCTGGCTTCACTAGCTGCAAAGGTTAGTGCATATTGGAGGAAGGGTGCTATTGGTCTGACCAGGGGCCTCAGCTACCTGATTGTTTCTGGAAGACTTGGGTTGGTCCTACCCACCCCTGGTTCATGATTTCCTTTATACCAGGGGTTCTGACATCACTTCCTCAAACAAGCAAAGGATATGCACCTGTCATAGCAGAAGCAGACATCCAGGAAAGGAACAGCAGTGAGTGAAGAGGTGACTGCTATCTCAGTGGAAGGGAAGTAACTGCAAATCTAGGAGTTTTCATTGTTACTTCTTTGCATTTCTATTGCATTGTGGACTAGAGGAGTAGGAGTTTGAAGAAGGTTGTGCAATAGCTACCTAAAGTTTCTTTTTGAGTTTGGATAAGAAGGTTAGGAATATAAAAAGCAGTTGCTCAATCTATCTAAATGTGTACAACAAAGGGGGTTAGGGAAATTAAGAAAAGAATGTTTTGCACTGATAGAGGGGGAGAGGAGAGACTTGGGGGAATGTTTGGTATCCTGCATCTGGAAGGGTGGGGGGTCACTGGTGGGCAACGACAACAATGGGTAGGATGGTAGGCTGCACCAATCTTTCTAAAAATTGCCTGGAGTGTGGGAGGATGTTTAGTGTGCAACCACATAGAGAAACTCAGAAAGGAGATTGAGGGTCTGCAGGAGGAACTAAGACAGGCAAGGCAGACTGGGGGTTGGTTTAGCCCAATACTGGAGGGAGGAAGAATGGGAGCTGAGGGAGGGTGATTTAAGCCAACAGTGCTGAGGAGAGAGTCAAAATAAGGGAAGCAGGGACAAGGGGGCCCAGGCCAGAAAGAACAATTGCCGGGGAAACCAGGTCAGGAGACAAAAGACAAATGGAGGAAGGAGATAGGGACTTGTGAGGGGAGGCGAAGAAGTGGCAAAAGTCATGGAGTGGAAAGGAGAGAACAGGTTACTATGAAGAGAGAGGGAGCGGGCATTTGTGAAGGGCCTTCAGAAAATAGTTTTGCACTGCTAGAGAGGAAGAAGGTGGAGGAGGGAAATGATGAAATTAGAGGAATAATTGATAAACGCCTTGACCAAACTGGAGCAGGAAGAAGTTCTGCTGGGAGAATTGCAACGGGGCAAAAGGGGGAAATAATGTGCAGGAGGAAGAAGAGGAGCCTGAAATGAGAAAGGGAGATGAATGGAAGCAAGCAGGCAGTAAGAGTGGTGGAATCTTAGTGCTGAGGGACTCAATACTAAGAGGAGTCAGGTGGGGTAGCAAGGGGGAGAGGCATAGTCGCATTTGGGTGGAGGTCATGCCAGGAATGACAGCGGAAAGGGTGGGACAATCTGTTCTGAAATATGCTAGAAGGGGTAGAGACAAGCCTCATTTAATTATACATCTTGGGACGAACGACCTGGCTGACAAGACAGTAGATATAGTCAGAGGAGGTTTGAGGAACTAGGACAATTATGTGAGGGGCAGGAAGATAAGTAACTTTTTCAGAGATACCTAGTGTGCCTGGGCATAAAAGCACAACAACAAAGCTGAAAATAGAGGAATTTAACGGATGGCTAAGAACCTGGTGTTGTGCTAAAGGGTATTGGCTGTTGGGGGGGGGAGGGACTTGGGAGGACAGTAGTCTCTGTGCCAAGGACAGACTACACTTGAGTGAGGAGGGAAAGAAAGCGTTGAAACAGAGGATGGAGGAGTACATAGAGGTAGTAGGGAATCTAAACTAGGAGCGGGGGGTGGCAATTAGGCAAGAGACATGCAGAGACCACAGGTTGGGAAACCATATGTGCTTACCCCCCATAACAGTGACAAAGGACAAATAGCAAGTACTATTGGTGATGCTAGTAAAGGAGGGCAGGATGGGGGGGAGAAGGGTGGAAGGTGGTTACCCTTAATGCTAGGAGCCTTGGGAGGAAAACTGCAGAGTTACAGGTGCTCATAGCAGAGGAAGAGGTGGACAGTGCAACCATCACAGAAACATGGGCCACCCAATACAATGACTGGGACCTGTCTGTACCAGGATACAGGTTATTTCATAGGGACAGGGTGATTGGGGAAAGGAGGGGGTGTGGCACTATATGTGAAGGAAGGACAGAAGTGTGTAAGGGAGAAGGGAGGGTGGTACAGAGTCAATTTGGATGTAGATCCAGTATTCCAAGAATAGGATTCTTAGAATGGAGTGGTGTACAGGCCTTCATCTTAGACGAAGGAGTTAGACAGGGAACTAACGGGACAGATCAGGAGGACCTGCGAAAAGGGTAGTGTGGTGATTGTGGGGGACTTCAACATGTCAGGAATGGACTGGAGTACCCCAATAACCAGGAACAGAAGGGAGCAGGTACTGCTGGATGCCTTCCAGGACAGCTTCCTGCTGCAAATGGTCAGTGAATCAACCAGGTTATGGAATACTCTTGACCTTGTGCTGGAAAATAGGGACTTTGTGTGAGATCTTACAGTGGAGGAACCGCTGTCAGGGAGTGACCACCACTCAGTATGGCTCACACTGGATATGGGCAAGGAAGGAGTGGAATCTGGCACAGAAGTGCTGGACTTCAGGAGGGCCAACTTTGGGAGGATGGGGGAAGTGGTAAAAGGGTACCTGGCCAGAATTCAATCTAGTATGGACACTAACCAGAGGTAAGAGCTCATAAAGCTGGGGATAGTGGAGGCAACCAAAACCTGCTGCAAGGCCCAGAGCAAGAAGGCTAGGGCTAAGAAACCGAGCTGGTTGAGCAAGGAGGTCATGGAAAAGGTAAGGAGGAAAAGAGCTGCCTTTAGAAAGTACAAGAAAACAGGGAGAGGGGAGGACAGGGAGGAGTACTTGACGGAATCAAGGAGGTGACAAGGGCAGTAAGGGAAGCCAAGGCAGCTACGGAACTCAGGCTGGCACAAGGCATTAAGAAGGAGAGAAGGACTCTTTAGGTCACATCAGGAAAAGGAGCGTAAGGACCACATAGTAAGGATTAGGAAGGAGGAGTTGGGTGGAAGCAGGGAGGCATAAGGGAGAAGCACTAAATGAGTACTTCTGCTCAGTATTTACTAAAGAGAAGAGGGGGGTGACACCCAAGGGGGGAGAAATGGCAGAAACGCGGGGGGAAGGGGTGACAGATGGGGAAATCATGGAGGGCAGAGTTCGGGAGGGTTTGAAGGCACTGAGGGTGGATAAGGCGCCAGGCCCAGATGGCATCCGCCCCAGGGTATTTGAAGGAGCTGGCAGAGGTCCTTGCAGGACCTTTGGCAGACCTATTTAAAGCCTCACTACATTTGGGGTGTGTACCTCGGGACTGGAGGATGGCTCATGTGGTGCCCCTCCACAAGAGTGGCCCCAAGGATGAACTGGGAAACTACATACCAGTGAGTCTCACATCCATCGTGGGTAGGGTAATGGAGACTATCTTGAAGGAAAGGCTGGTGGCATTCCTAGAGGCCAAAGGACTACAGGACAGCAGACAGCATGGCTTCATATGGGGCAGATCCTGCCAAACCAACCTGGTGGAGTTCTATGACTGGGTAACTAGGCAACTGGACAGGAGCCATGCAGTGGATGTCCTGTATCTGGACTTCAGTAAGGCATTCGACTCAGTGTCGCATGGAAGGCTGGGAAGTAAGTTAGTAGGCACAGGGGTAGGTGCAAAGCTGGTGAGATGGGTAGGGAACTAGCTTCAGGGAAGGCAACAGAGGGTGGTGGTGGGTGGGGAGCTCTCACACCCAAGGGTAGTGACGAGTGGTGTTCCACAGGGCTCGGTGTTGGGACCAGTGTTGTTTGGGATATTCATTGCAGACCTATCATTTGACATCAAGAGCGAGATCAGTCTGTTTGCTGATGATACCAAGGTAGGAACAGTGGTAGATGACCTAGGGGGATGGCAGGGGTTGCAGGATGATCTGGCAAAGTTTGAAACCTGGTCAGACACCTGGCTACTGGGGTTTAATGCCAAAAAGTGCAAGGTGCTGCATTTTGGGATGAAGAACCCAAGGAGGAGTTACCAGCTGGGGGGAGTGCAGCTAGCCCAGACAGAGGAGGAGAAGGATCTGGGGGTGCTCATTACAGGGTCAATGAACAACTCGGCACAATGTAGGAAGGCAGCTGTAAAGGCCAACAAAATGCTGGGTTGTATTGCAAGGGATATATCCTCGAGGAGGTGATTCTGCTACTGTATAGGTCATTAGTTAGACCGCACATGGAGTACTGCGTGCAGTACTGGCGCTCGTATCTGAAGAGGGACATTAAGTTACTGGAGGGGGTGCAGTGCAGGGTGACAAAGATGATCAAGGGGCTGGGAGACTTATCATACGAGAGGAGGCTGAGGGAGTTGAACATGTAGTTACTGGAGGAGAGGGGGGACATGATTGAAACCTTTAAGTACATGAAAGGAATAAACAAGACAGGTACAGAGGGGCTGTTCAAAGTAAGGGAGGGAAGGGACACCAGGGGCCATGATATGAGACTGGAGGGAGGGAGGAAGGTTCAGGAGGGAGATGAGGAGACACTTTTTTACAGAGAGGGTGGTGGCTGGGTGGAATGTGTTACCTGCAGAAGTGGTATCCAGCAGAACAGTGGACTGCTTCAAAAGGGGAGGGGATGGGACAGGACAAGGGGGAGGGTCAATGAAGGGGAAGGGTGGAAGGGAGGGGCAGCTGCAGATTAAGGGGTGCTAGCTGCACATTCGAGCATACTTGATAGACCTCTAGGCCTTTATCTGCTGGCAAATTTCATATGATCGTATGTTCGTAAAAATACATTGTAGCAATAGGAGCTATAAGGAACAATTGGAAAAAGATTGGAAAGCCAACATCCGAAATGACATTAGATGTGAAATCCCTTTTAAAAAAGTCCCAAGCAAAATTGAACCGTTCTAATGAGTAATGAGTTGTTGGTCAGCTGACGCTCAGCAGAATGGCCAGCTTTGTACAGGGTAGTGCACACTATGCATTTAGTGTTTTACCTGGTCTACCGTGTGGTTGCAGCAATTTTGGGCATATGAGATTCTGCTCACCCGTCCAGCCTGAGGCAACAACATGGCTCTTCACTGCCAACATTTTTCCACTAAACACAGCACAAAACCAGCTGGACCTTTAAAAATACTTTATTTTATTGTATTCATCAAAAGTGACATACATAGAATTCATTTGGTTCTAGGGCATAAGAATTAAAAAAGCAAAAGTTCACATACAAAGGATAGTTTTCATATCTCTCATTGATACATCCAATGGGAATATACCAGAAATAATTAATCAGATATAGTCCAAGATATGTGGCCCTTAACAGCAAGACCATGGACTTGAACTCTGAATAGCAGTCCCAGTAATGTCCCAAGTATTGTGCACTTTTGAAGTGTCAGACACTGACTTTCAAAAGTCCACACAACCCTGAAAAAAAGATCGACAAAGACTCCAGTAATATGGTGCATGCATAACAGCCAATAGTGGCTCTTCAACAAGTAGAAAGTAAGTCAAGAATGTCCCTGCCCTGGAAACTGGGAACTTAACTTGGAAGAAAATACTTTAAGTTTCAAAAATACAGTGTAACTACAGGAACTATAAGGAACAACTGGCAAAACACTGGAAGGTCAACATCCAAAAATGGCATTTAAATGTGAAGTCCCTTTTTTTCAATATTGTATTTTAGCCCCTATTCTCCCTGGTGGCCATCTTCCTGACCAGCCCCCCCCCAGCCCTGTCAACCAGCTTTTCCGGGGCTTACCTGTGCCTTTCATCCTAAGCCCAAGGACCATGGTTGTGTCCACCACTGATGCAGAGCCTGCAGAGAGTCAGTCGTACGTCCAGCCATCCAGGAGTTTTTTTCCCTCTATTTTTTCCCTTCCTTCCTTCCCTGTTGCTGGGGCACGACACCAATGTGCGTACATGGAGGTATGCGTACACTGCGGAGTCCTGCATCACCCTCCCTTCTTTTGGCATCCCCAACCTGTCCTACCCTTAGACCTCCACCTGGTGGCAGTCATGTGGTGGGACTGCCAAACCACCCTCCCCAGGTGAGGAGAGCTGTTCTCTGGATGCTTGATCCTCTCCCTCCCCCCCGGCCAACCCCCTGTGACCCATGTCTGCTTTTGAACACGGGTTGCCAGTGTGGTAGGAGGTATGGCGTGATGCTTCAGCCCTCCACGCCACTGGGCCGGCCCTCTAAAATCCCTTTTTAAAAAGTCCCAAGCACAATTGAACAGTTCTAATGATTATAAAGTGAGTTCTTGGACAACTGAAGTGCAGCATAAAAGCTAGCTTCTCGAGGTGTAGTGTGCACTATGCAGTTAGCATTTTACCAGGTCGACCATGTGGTTGCTACCATTTTGGGTATATGAGTCTCCACTCACCCGTCCAGCCTGAGCCAAGAGAATTCAAATAGTGGCACAGTTCTCTGCATCTCCTAGTACTGCTATCTTTAAAGTCATCAAGCCCTTTCTACTGGCTGTGTCCAAACCCACTAAAGTACAGTAACTCCCATGTAGCTTAGTCCCCCCAACACTGCCAGATCAGTTTTACATAAGTGAAAGGGAATATTTAAATGTTCAGACTGATCCCTCCTCTGATTCAGCATCTTTCCACTGTTTCTGAAATTCTTTTATTTTTAACATCTTCTTGCCAGCCTCCACAGTGTCATTAAAAAGATCTTACCTGAGTAGACCAGATGTGACTTTGCTGGCAAGAGGAGTGTATGTATAATGCTCAATTGTCTTAATTCTGTATGAACTGAATCTAATTACTTTCTCCACTGGTGTGTAGCATATGAAAGATCAGGGAAATAGAATAAGCAGGTGGGCACCATCCAGAGTTACTTTTACTTGCCCTTTAGTTTTCACCACTGCTAGAATAGAGTCCCGAACACATATGCCTGTGGTGATGATAAGGATAATCCAAGGGCCATCTGCATCATTAGTTTTCCTTCGTGGGTGATTCTGAAACTTTTAATAAGCAAACCTTGTAGGTCCAAATTCAGTGTGGTATGGAGAGTGTATAAAACAAACCCCCTCCAGGCCTTCCAGAACTCAAAGGAGTAGAACATTTGCCTGGCAGGCACCATTCTCCAACTGCTCCAGTGCGTTCTCAAGATCTTATTATTTTGAAGTACCACAATTGAAACAATCATTGATTTCTCTGCAGCTGATTTTGCCTGCTGTGCACACAAGGACATTACCTCCAGCTTTGTTTCACAGTGGAAACTCAAAAATGGAATGTGACCATTTTTTTTATATATATCAAGTTCACAGACACACTGCTCCAACTCACTTCTCCATTTGTTTGTTATACCTCTCCTTCTGGCAGCTTTGTCTTCCTTGATTCTTGTGCAGGTGCATTTTCAGAACTTTTTCATCTCAAATTCGGCCAAAAAAAGTATCCCCAGACTGCCACATCAAGCTCTTTTTGCAGGGAAATTCAATTAGAAGCTAAAAACACATTTTTCTATTTTAAAATAACAGAATTAGTTCATGAAAAATGGAGCTTTCTTACAGCATGTGCTCTGTCACTGGCCACTAGTCGTGCTTTCCCCCAGTTGATTTTTTTCTATAATTTTGGTCCTGGGATAAAGGACCTTGTGTCTGAAATGCGTTCGGTATGCAGAATTACCTGCTTTTTATGGCTGCATGGGTGGAGCCCTGCAGACATCTTGCTGTTACTTGGGGAAAAGGGCACTTCAGACTCCTTCCGAAGCACATGTTGGACATAATATACAATCCTTCCACTACCTGAAGTCACTACGCTGGGGGGTGGGGAGAAAGAGTTCCTTTCCTACATGTAGCATTCTTATGCCAGTTCAAATTACAATCAGTGGATATGCTCAGTGTAAACAGCACTTAAACAGCACAGACAGCTTGTTTTAGTCTTAAAGGACACCTAAACCCTCTTTTACATATTTTAACTAAACAATGCCCTGTTGGCAAGGGTGTATGTTTTATTTTTAAGTAGTTCTCCAGGCAGCAGTGTTAAATCAGCAGCTTAACAGTCTTTGAAGCAGAGGTGTACATGAACTTTGTTTTATAGCATCTCTGCTGATTAGCTTCTCAGACTTTATTGGAGCACAAGATGACTTGTTTCAGCTTGTGGCAGTGGGATCACTGGGCTGGGACAGCCAGACAGAGATTGTAATTATTCTCCAATTAAGTAGAACAGGTGGTTTCATTTTTTTTAAGCAAATCTGTTTGCTAAGTTAAAATTACTTTCCCTACTAAGGTAAGTAAAGATCATGTAACCCTCTGTCCAGTTGTACTGACAATCCTGTTGAAAAATGTGGGTGCTTACACTTTATTTGCAAGCTTAAGGAGTTTATTCGGAAATACTGCTTGATTGATTATAAAGAGACAGTTTTATTGGTGCCTGAGACTAATGGCTATCTTCCCTCTTTGATATGCAGGGATTGACTTGATAAAATGATGATTACACACAGTACAACTCAGAAACAAAGTGCTTACTGAAAATAAAAATCTTTGATAAAAAAGCACCACCAGATTATAACTAATTCAACATTTTTTGGTATGGATGAACATCAAAGTCCTGGCTTTGTAGGGACTGGGTATAATGAAGTCCTGCAAGAGCTGTGCCTTGAATAGAAAGCAACCTGTAACATTCTTAAGGAAAAGACAAAACAGAAATAAAAAAAAAAACATGAACGCTGAAATAGCATTTATCATGCAGTGCAATATTACTTAATGCTTTATGCATAAAGCAGCGTGACAGGCAGACTTCATACACCCTCAATTTCTTCTGCCTCTTTCAGTGTGCCATAGCAAAGTGGATCAGTGCAATTTAAAGCAGTTGTCATCCTTTATGCATTGTTGTCACAACCTGGATCAGTTCTGAACAAGTGACCTAGAGGTGATACACTACTGCTATCCATTTTTATTCAGTGGTGGGAATGGGGGAAAAATTCCCACAGGGCCCTGAACTTTTGTGCAGAAAATAAAATCTAGAGCACAGGTTTTAGAACAAGGAGACCACAGTTCAAATTGTACCAGAACTACTTACTTGCTGTGTGACTCTAAGCAAGTCATTTAATCTCTTAATGTTTCAGTTCACTAAGCTATAACAATGGACACATCTGGGGGGCCCCACTGAAAATGAAATATTTTATCTTGGCTTGGCTATCCTAGCTAAATGAATTACATTTAAAAATCACTAGCGGTTATGAGGTCATGCTAATAATAGTTTGCCTTTTTACATCAACGGAAATGTGTGATATACTGTAGTTATTTCTCACACTACTTTTGTAAATATCTCATTTTGTCATTAATATCAGTACAGATATAAAGTGTACAGTATAACTGTGGTTACTTAAATTGTAGGATGGTAATTCTATCAAGTATTTTTTTTTCTAAAACACATGAGCATATCAGTCCCCTCTGACTTCCGTGACCTCCCAGTGTGAGGATACTATGAGGTTGTGAATTATGCAGCTCATGTTAACACACAGCACTATAAGCTGCAGTGGTAGAGATCAGAGAGAGAATGAATGCTGGACTATGTCAGTCCATGGTAGCAAAGCAAGGCTAAAACACAGTGGCGTGTGTGTGTGTGTGTGTGTGTGTGTGTGTGTGTGTGTGTGTGTGTGTGAAATTTAAAACCTAGAAGGAAACAACATGACAGTGATTGATTGAGTACAGCACTGTTACCCCTTACTGCCTACAGATGAAACTGGGATGTTATGTAAAGTAATTCCTGGCTACAGTTTTTTTATGCTCTCATTAAAGGACTTCGGGAGAAACCTGGAGAAATGGGTTTGAATTCCACAGCCACCATTGGTATACTGTGTGACGCTGAGTAAGTCACTTAACTTCATAGTTTATTTTATTTCATTTCAGTATTTGTTGACCAGGTAAGTACACTGGTCCAGTGGACCTTTTTCAGGCACGTCCCAGGCCATCAAGATGGCAGATGCACAGTATAAAAACAAGCGATATAATCATTGATAACACCACACAATAGAATACAGTAGAAAATATGACACCACACAATAGAATACAGTAGAAAATACAACACCACACAATAGAATACAGGGGAAATTATGATTTAGCACTGTACAGACATTTGCTTCCAGGATGACCTGGAAATGAGTTTCACCTCAATGTGTCTTTCCTGGCCTCCCAAAAATTGTAAAATAAACAACTAATGACTTGAAACCTGACCCCTGCAGCTGAGTCCTTAGTTATCTGAGTTCTGGAGCGAGGCCTGGATCTGGGGGGGGGGGTCTGATTTAAATAAGAAATGTCTGCACACCCCTACTCAAGTTTCAGCACCCTCAATCGACCGTCCTGTAGCTCTCTTGAATATTCCTGGTAGTCTAATGGTCTCCCCCACTCCTATAAGGACAACTGATCCTTTGTCAACCCACCTACTCGGGACCCTCCTCCCCACAACCCCTCCTCCCCCCATCCTGCTCAGGTCTCCTAAGCCGAGTACAGAAATAGTGACAGCGACCTGCACAGCCCTCTGCTCACCACCTTGTCCTGCCACCGTCTGATTGTCAGTAAGTGATCATCAGTGCAGTAGAAGCAGGTGTTTGTACAATACTTGCAATTGCTCAGAGACCGTCAGATGGAAACCAGTTGAAGTGATACGCAGAGGGCTGTGCTAGTTATCACTATTGCTGTAGTTTGCATTATGTGACCTGGGCTGGCGAGGTGCCTGAGAGGGTGAGTCGGGAGAGGTTCAGATGCCCTTATTGGAGGGACCACCAGACCACCAAGAATATACCAGACAACTACAAGATGGGTGATTTGGAGGCTTTTATGGTGTATTTTTCCTGGAGAGATCAGCTTACATGCAACATCTGCTTTTCAGTAGGGTTCTGTTGTGGGGCCCTGCTTTTACAGTTTTACAAGATATTTGCACAGGATAGCCCAGCTGAGTTGTGATATCTTGTTTGCAGTGGGGGTTCTGTTTGACCAAGTTTTTATACTGTATTTACCCAGGATAGTACAGCAGAGATGCGAGATCTCTTTTTTTTTTCAGTGTGGTCCTCCTTTTACCCATTTTTATAATGCATTTACCCGGGATAGTCCAAGTGAGAGGCAGTTTCTCATTTTCAGTGGGGTTCAGCTTTTACTATGTATTTTTCCACGGTAGAGCAGAATAGTGGACTTATTTATTTAACTTATTTAATATGGCAAAGCAGTAGTGCATGTTTAAATGTCTTCTCCATGAAGGATTAGTAACTTAATAACCTGGCAGTGATAGCTTTGTTCTCATCTTGAAGTTCGTACTTTTTGTTCATGTAAAAGATAGATCTGCAGTCTAGGAAATGTCCTGCAGAAATCCTCTAACCCAGCGGGCAGTTAGCTGTACCTGTGTGACTGGAGGTGCTGCTGGTACCATGCAGAGTGCGAGTGGGGAGCAGCCAACTATTTGTGCCATGTGAGCCTGTGAGAAATTAATTCTCACAAGTTGGGAGTCGGGACTTGGCCGGGACCAAGAGAGTTAGATAGTTGGTGTCAGCAAAACAATATGAATTAATGACCAGCCTGGCTTTATCATAAAAGGAGCAGTGAGGTAAGTGTGCTGTTTTGTATTAATAATTTCATTTGTATTGGATGACCTTATCTGATGGTGAGGGTCTCGGCTGCGTCCAATGAATCAAGTAATCTCTCTTCCCCCCAGCTTGCCCCTTACCACCAGTCTCCCATCCCCCCACTGTGAGCGAGCATGGAACCCATGAAGTGAAGTCCACATGCATCTGATGGTGGATGACAATTCTTCAGCATTAAAGTCTGTGCTGCACTGGGTAATTGTTTTTTGGCTTTGGTGTCTGGGATGACTTCTGAGTGGGTGTTTAGGGTTGGATGAGCCTACCACCGGCAATGCCCCTGCCCTTGCCATGTGACTGGGCTATCTACATGCCACAGGACATACTTGGCATTAAGTCACCATCTCTTACACTGTTACAGTTGGCTGTGCACCCCTGCAGATTGGCTGTCTTGCGTGGGTTGTGCTGGAGTGCTTGATGGTGTTGTGGTTCCGGTGTATGACATATGGGGATTTGAGGGTTGGCTGCCATGTGCTGAATGTGAATGGAGAACATCATCCTGCTGTAGAGCAGTGATAATTATGGTCATGTCATTGTGTGGGCTGCGATGTCACTGTATATGCCTTGTATTTCATGCAGCGTTCCCTGCTGAGCCTTACCCTCCCTGATCCAACTGTCTCAGTTCAGGGTACATGCAGATAAATCGTTCATGACCTGGTATACATCCTGTGTCAATGTTGGGCCTTGAAGGACCCTCAAGTGGATCCTGTGTATCAGTTCCATTCTCTGGCATGGATGGTCTGTGTGACAGAAACATGCACATCCAGGCTGGTGTTTTGTATGCTCTTCTCACTGCCTTGTATGTCTGACTGTGGGTTACACTTGGGGGGGGGCAAGTCTGCTGTTCAGGTTGCAAGGTAACAAGTGCATTGCCTGCTGCAGTGATAGCTGCCTGTGCTCAAGAGAAATGGTATATAGCTGGGTGTTTGAAGGGTGGCCGGATTTTGTGCTCTAGTTTTGACATTTGTTTTTTAAGAAAATATTTTGATAGTGATATTGGTTGGTTGTAACAAGTCAAAGAAGGCTTTAAAAGCAGACAAATAGTGTCAAAATGACACTCAAAATGCACCAGGGTGCATCTGAAACCTGATAGCTTCTGGGGGCCTAGGGGCCCCCAGACCTCTAGCCTTTGGAGGGTTGGGGAAATTGTAGTTCATGAACACACCACACTTCTAAATTTAGCAGTACACCACTGCCTGTTCTTCAAAACTAAGTCTGTAATGAGAAGGTACATAGAGAATACAGGATGGGCAGGCATGCTCCGCCATTCCTCCTCTCTCTCTCTCTCTCTCTCTCTCTCTCTCTCTCTCTCTCAACCAGACTTATACAGGGAAATGCAGAAAAGTGAAGCTGACCAAATGTGATAACTTACTTGACTTTTTTATCAACTTAAACTTTTACATTATTTCCCAACCTTTTACAAATGAAGCTTTTTATATGTACTGAATGGAGGCTGATGGCTTAGATAAAAAATACGTAATTCTGAAATCACTGCCTGTAACCTACAGAATATGTATGTAATATTCAGCACTGCTGAGCTTGATGGAGTGTACAGTATTATGTGGCCCAGGTATTTAATTTGTTTTGGTTTTGTTTTGTTTGATCCTCAAGCCCGCATCTCCTTACACCCCCCCCCCCAACAACCACCACACACATTTGTACCTAAACTTGCTCTGTAAACCAACAGTATGAGTGCAAAACTGGAACAGCTGTGTGCCTTATCCATTTGAACCAAATAACCTGTCAAAACAGAAATTTAGTCCTCCCTCTCTCCGTGTCTAGGGGTATGGATGGAATATGTCTGTGGGAATAGGACACATAGAGCAGTAGAAACACTTCCAGTGGCCACGTTAATCAGGCCCAGATGTCACACACGTGGTCCCTTTCTCTTGCTGGTGCTGGATGAAAACAACAGGTTTGGAGATGGTCCAGAGTAGGGTGACTAAGATGGTACAGGGCATGCAACATAAGACTTGTGAGAAGAGATTAACGGACGTCAATATGTACTCACTGGAAGAGAGGAGTGAAAGAGGGAACATGATAGAAACATTCAAGTACCTCAGGGGTATAAACAAGGAGCAGGGTGACACATTTTCCAATACAGGAGGAGCACAAGAACGAGGGGGCATGACATGAAATTGGAAGGTTAAGAGAGGAATGTGAGGAAGTTCTTCTTCACAGAGAGAGCGATAGATGCAAGGAATGGTCTGCCTCAGCAGGTGGTGGGAGTGAGCACTGTGGAAGGATTCAAGCATGCTTGGGACTGGGATGGGGGATCACAGAGGTACAGCAGCAGGTGGGCCGGAAGCAGTAATCCAGTACAAGGGCTTACGGCCAGACTAGATGGGCCAGGCCATCCTTATATGCTGACAATTTCTATGTTTCTATGTGCTCCCCCACTGTTACCCCTGTCACACTGTCCCTGTTTGTGAGCACTAGGTTCAGTATCACTGGAACAGGGATGGTTTGATCTGAACCTGCTTGCCTAAACTTTAAATCTTTAAATCCCTCATTATTAGACGGTGTCTTTTCTTCTCATCCTCATTGTATTGTCAATGCAGGAATCCTTCCTGATGCCCTCAGTGACCACCTCTGCCAGCCTCAGGTGTGACTCCGCTCCAACGGCTGTGACTGAGCCACCCGTCAGCCCCTCTGAAGCCGCCCCCAAGCCACCCCGAATGAATTTGCGGTCCTGCTGCTCAGGGATCACTCGGACCCCACATTCTTCTGCCAGAAAAGCCACAAGAAAAAGTCACAAGCCAGCCCTTCGTTTGAACCACATTGGTGGTCCAATCCCAAGATCCTGCCAGGTACAAACCTCAGAGCTGCTCCCAGAGCCTGCTCTCCTAGGAGCAAAGACTTTTTGAACTTTGGCGCCTTTTCTTTAGAACTGTTTATTGGCTACCACCTCCAGTGCCCTGTTGTTTTATTACTGGTTGCTTGTTAACTTCACTAGCCTGCAATCTTGTGCCTTATGCATAGAAAGATTATCTTTTGTATTTTTTACTGCTTGTTAGCCTTTTATCTACATTACTCGTTCAATCCTGTTTAAGTACTTTTTCTAGTGTGCCTCATCTTAAAGCTTTAGGATTTAATATTTAGCAGTGATGCTTTGTAGTTTTACTATTGATCTCTGCCCTGATTCTAATCATGTTTCTCTGCCTCTTACTTTCTACTGCTGCTTTCTGTGTTTGCTCAAATTTCTTTCTCTGTGCTCATTCTAGGGTCACCCACATTTCTCTCCCTGTACTCACTCTGGTGCCCACCTTGTTTCTTCATCTTTGTAGCCCCCCCTCCACCCCTTAACTTGAACATGCTATTTAATCCCTCTCCCCTCCTTTCCCCCCCAGGCATAAGGCTCAAGATTGCGGACCAGTGAAGTTAATAAGCAGCTAGTAATAAAACAACAGGGCACCAGAGAAGGTAGCCAAAAAATGGTTCTAAAGAAAGGTGCCAAAGTTCAAAAAGTATTTGTTCCCATGAGAGCAGGATCTGGGCACAGCTTCAAGGTTCATACCTGGCAGGATCTTAAGATCAAACCACCAACGTGGTTCGAATGAAGAGCTGGCTTATGGCTTGCAGCTTTTTTAGCAGAAGAATGCTGGGTCTGAGCAATCCCTAAGCAGCAGGACCACAGCTTAATTCGGGGTGGCTCGGGGGTCAGCTTCAGAGGGCTGGCAGGTGGCTCAGTCACAGCCACCCGAGCGGAGTCACATCCAATGCAGGGCCAAGACAGCCTGGGAGAAAAAGGAGGGAAGAAGGATTAAATAAGTTCAGTTTAAGGGGAAGGGGCTACAGAGACAAAGAAACAGGGTGGGCACCTAGGTGAGCACAAAGAGAGAAATTTGAGTAGACCTAGAATGAGCAGAGAGAAAGAAATTTGGGCAGACACAGAAAACAGCAGTAGAAAGTAAGAGGCAGAGAAACAGGATTGAATTCTACGACAGAATAGAGTGGGGCTACCTATTTGAAGTACTAAGACAATTTGGAGTGGGAGATTGGTCTGTGGATTTGGTGCAAATGCTATATAGGGATCCAACAGCAAGAGTGCTGGTTAACAGCATACCTTCGGAGAAGTTTCAGCTTTATCTGGGAATGAGACAGGGCTGTCCCCTCTCCCCCCTGTTGTTTGCTCTGGTCATAGAACCATTGGTGATTAAGATCTGGGAGGATGAACAAATTAATGGAATTAAGAGGAGTAGGGGGCTGCAACATAAGATCAACCTTTATGCGGATGACCTATTCATCTATGTCACTAAGCCAGAGACCTCTATACTGGCTCTGCTGCAGACAATCAAAGACTTTGCAGCATTCACGGGCTACAAACTAAACCTGAACAAGTTGGAAATGCTGAGCTTAGGAGAGGGAAGGAGAGATGGCAACATTACTTGGGGGCTAAAAGTAGTGGGTAGTGGGGGTCACACTAACATACCTGGGAATAAAAGTGGGACGTGACCTATGTGACCTGTACCAAGTGAACTATTGCCCATTGCTCAATACTATACTTAAAGAATTGGATGGATGGAGAGCTTTTCCAATCTCTTGTTTAGGGCTTATGAAGTTAATTAAGATGAACGTCTTCCCGAGATTATTGTATGTAATACAGATGTTACCAATGGCAATGACAAATGCAGATGTCAAAAAACTTGAGAAGGAGTGCAAATTTCATATGGCAAGGGAAGCGCCCCAGGATGAGCCTACAGAAACTCAAAAGGGGGAACAGGACTTCTCTGATACTAGAGGTTATTATTTGGCAATACAGTATCTCTACATTCACAACTAGGTAAATAGGGGACAGGCAGCAAGTTGGATGGATCTCGACGAGGCAGGATGTCCAGGGCAGGTGTCAGCATACTTAACAAATGAAGAGTGGAGGGAATATGGGCAATGTCCTGACCTGAACCCATTGATACTTTGGGTACAGGAGGCATGGGAAGCTATTAAAAAACAAAGAGGGGTGGGTGAGAGACCAAACTTTGTTGGTCCCTTTGGCTCATAACCTGGGCTTTTTGCATGGACTGGGGGATTCTTGGTTCCACACATGGGAGGAAAGAAAAAATTACTCACCTTAGTAATTGTGTTTCTTCTAATGGAGTCTTGCTGTATTCTGACATATTGCAGTAATCCCCAACCTTTAAACTGCCCCAGAGAACAAAGAGTTAACTTTCTATGCAGGGCATAGAATGATGAGCTCAAACTCAGTTGGAGTCTCTGTCTGGAGTGTTTCAAACTCAAACCATCAGATTCTTACGAGTCCAACTAACTAAAAATTCTATGTGGAAATTGTAAAATTCCTACTAGCCAACTGGCAGAAAAAAGTTTTGGATTCCCAAGGAAGACTCAAGTCAGGAAACCCAAAAACCCAAAAACAATCTAATATAAATAACAGTAATAAATCAACACCCAAACAAAAAGGAGGAGGAAGGTGTAAACAAAAAGCACCCCTGGGGTGCAACACTGCACCTGCCCACCCACTTCCCAAAAACAGGTTCTGAGAGGGGAGGCAGGGAGGATGGTCAGAATACAGCAAGACTCCATTAGAAGAAACACAATTACTAATGTGAGTAATTTTTTCTTCAAACAACATGAAGTCTTGCTGTATTCTGACATATTGCAGACTACCAATCTGTACACCATTCTGGGGGAACATAGCTCCCCTATGGATGCACCCGCAGAGGAGACTAAGGAGGCTGAGGACAACTGTCACAAGGGAGGCCCACAGGAAGGAGGCAGAGGACATCACAGGGAAAGGAAGCAGCTCCTGGTGGGGGACTCAATTATTAGGGGGATAGAACTGGGGGGAGCAGGAAAAACTGAAGTAAGGTGCCTGCCTGGTGCCATGGCTTGAGGACAGGAAGCGCATCCTCAGGATCATGAGAACAGCTGCATGGGAGTCTCGAGCTGGACGTCATTGTCCACCTAGGGACAAATGACTTGGCTCATCATGAGATTAGAGCAGTGCAGGAGGACTTTGTAGAGTTGGGGAGGGACCTCAAGACAAGTAGCACACACAGTATCCTTCTCAGAGGTGCTGCCTGTCAATGGTATGGGGAGGCGAGGTACTTTTGCACCATGCAGTTTAATGAATGGTTGAAAACTGGTGTGGAGCACAGGGGTTTGGCTTCATTGGGGACTGGGGTTCCACCTTGAGGGACACCAGCCTATACTGGCAGGATGGTCTGCATCTGTCCAGGAAGGGAACAAGTCTTTTGAGCAATCGGTTTAATTCTTCATTGGCAAGCTTTTAAACTAGTCAAGGGGGAGGCACTGATAAGCAGCAGGAAAATCCCAGCCTCTCCCTACAAAACAGGGTACTAAATGAGAAAAAGACTGAGGTAGAAAGGTCAGTGGAGGATGCTGCAACAGAAGGTAAAGCCATCAAAAAATGGAGAGCAATGAGTACCAATGCCCGTAGTCTGGGTAACAAGCTTCCTGAATTAGTGGCCTTGATGGAGGAGGAACATCTGGATATCGTGGCAGTCACACAAACATGGTACACACAAAACCATGACTGGGACGTAAACACACCAGGATACACTACCTACAGGAGGGACAGGGAGGGTAAAAGAGGAGGAGGAGTAGCTCTTTACATAAGGGAAGGAATCAAAGCAACAGAACAAAAGGGTAAACAGGGAGGAAAAGAAGCACTGTGGGTAAATTTGGAGACAGGCAATGGCACCACAATCCACAGAGTGGTTAGATACAGACTTCTTCTCAGGGGAGGAAATGGACAAGGAAATGATAGAAAGTATACTTAGAATGGCAGAAAAAGGGGAGATATTGCTGATGGGTGATCTGAATATGCCAGATGTTAACTGGAGTGCAGTTGCAGCAGCCACTTCGAAGAGTGGGGTTATTCTAGATGCCCTACAGGGGCATGCCTTAGACAACTAGTATTGAGCCCACTGAGAGGAGCAATCTTAGACCTGGTTCTCTCAAATGGAGATGGAGAGAGGATCACAGATGTAGAAGTGGGTAGCTGTCGGGAACTAGCTACCATCGAACAGTATGGTTCACAATAAACACAGCAATAGAGTCAAGCCTTACAAAGGCAAAAGTACTGGACTTTAGGAGGGCTGACTTTGCCAAAATGGGTGAGCGCCAGGAATGCACTAGCAAATGGGCAGGAAGGAGGGGTGAAGAACAATGGGGAATAATAAAAACTGCCATCACAGAGGTAACGAGCCTTTGTGTGAAGCAAATAAACAAAACAAAACAATGTAAAAAACCACTATGGTTCTCAAAGGAAGTGGCAGTGAAGGTTCAAGAGAAAAAGTAGCATTCAGGAAGTACAAGGAATCACAGAAGGATCAGGACAGAGAACTGCATCAATTAAAGCAAAAGGAAGCTGGGAAGGCAGTCAGAACAGCAAAGGCCCAAACTGAGGAAAAGATAGCCAACTCAGTTAAGAAGGGGGATAAAACCTTTATAGGTACATCAGGGAGGAAGGAAGATCAAGGGAGGATAGTGAGGCTTAATAAAGGGGAGGGAGGGTGGGCAGAGGGTGACTGTGAAAAGGCAGAGATACTAAACAAATATTTTTGCTCAGTATTTACAAATGAAGAGGGGGAGGTACCTAAAACAAACAGTAGAAACACTCTGGATACAGAAGTTGATACCAGCCCATTTACAGAAGAAAGGGTTATGAAAGAACTCTTAAAACTGAAGGTGGACAAAGCAGTGGGGCTTGATGCGATTCATCCCAGAATTCTAAAAGAACTAAGGGTAGAACTAGTGACACCACTGACTACATTCTTTAACAAGTCATGGTAGGATGGGGTGGTACCCGAGGACTGGAGGAGGGCAGATGTGATTCCCCTTCACAAAAGTGGGAGCAAGACAGAAGCAGGAAACTACAGACCTGTTAGTTTAACCTCAGTGGTAGGGAAAATGATGGAATCACTTCTGAAGGAAAGAATTGTTGAGTATCTAGAGGCCAGAGGGGCACAGGACCCAAGGCAGCATGGATTCGCTGCGGAAAGGTCATGCCAGATGAATCTGATAGATTTCTTTGACTGGGTGACCAAAGTAGTAGATCAGGGAGGGGCTGTGGACATGGCCTACCTAGACTTTAGCAAGGCATTTGACACAGTCCCACACAAAAGATTAATATAGCTAGCCAGCCTAGGAGTGGGTCCCAAGATGACAGCCTGGGTAAAGAATTAGCTGGAGAATAGGACACAGAGAGTAATAGTAAATGGAGTCCACTCTGAAGAAAGGGGGGTTACTAGTGGGGTACCACAGGGTTCAGTATTAGGACCGGTCCTCTTCAATGTCTTTATAAGCGACATTGCAGAGGGACTGAAGGAAAAGTATGTCTCTTTGCAAATGACACAAAGATCTGCAACAGAGTTGATGCCATGGTGGGGTGGAAAGGATGAGAAGGACTTGGCAAGGTTAGAGGAATGGTCAGATGTATGGCAGCTTAGATTCAATGCTAAGAAGTGCAAGGTAATGCACCTGGGAAACAAAACCCAGGGAAGAGTACACAATGGGGTGAGATACTAACAACAACAAAATGGAACGGGACCTGGGGGTAGTCATATCAGATGACCAAAAGGTGGGCAAGCAATGTGAGAGGGCAGCAAGGAGGGTTGAGGGATACTGGGATGCATAGGAGAAGCATCACCAGTAGAAAACAGGAAGTTATTATCCCTCTGTACAGACAGCTGGTGAGACCCCATCTGAGTACTGCGTGCAGTTCTGGAGACCCAATCTCCAGAAAGACATAGACAGAATGGAAGCAGTCCAGAGGAGGGCATCTAAAATGGTGCAGGGTCTGCACCGGAAGACATATGAAGAGAGACTAAAGGAGCTAATATGTATAGCCTCAAGGAAAGGAGGGAGAGGGGTGACATGATAGAAACTTTCAGTACTTCAAGGAATCAACAAAGTCCAAGAGGGTAGCATCTTTCAAAAAAGAGGTGTAGAACAAGGGGCACAATTTGAAGATGGGGGTGGCTCAGAGGTAATTTAAGTATTTTTTTCACAGAGAGGGTTGTGGATGCATGGAACGGCCTTCCAGAGGAGGTAGTGGAGTCAAAACAGTGGTTGAATTCAAGCATGCATGGGACAGTCATAAGGCAATTCTAGGGGTGGGGCAGAAAGAAGTAGGCTGCTGGTTAACTAGGATCTGCAGCTTATCCAGTAGGTAGGGAAATGGGCAGACTGGGTGGGCCAAGCAGTCCTTATCTGCCATCAAATTCTATGTTTCTATGAGGAGGACAGAACCACTTTGGGAATAGGCTCTGAAGTACATTGTGTTAAAACCGAGCATCACTCCTAGCCTGATATCCAGAGAGTAATGCTTGGTAAAGGTATGGATTGTTTTCCAGGTGGCTGTTGACAAATTTCTAAGAGAGGGATATCCCTGGCAGCAGCCAGGGAAGCAGCTGTATCTCTTGTGGAATGAGCCCTCAGGCCTGAGGGTGGAGTTTTTCCAGGTTTTTCATAGCAGAATTGTATACAAGACACAATCCACCTGACAGTAGATCTCTTGGTGGCAGGTTTGCTCTTTCTCACTTCTCCATAAGTGAGGAACAACTGGAGGGAGTCAAACCTGTGACCCTCGGTACGCTCTATGTAGTAACTAAGTGCTCTTTTAACATCTAAACTGTGTAGCCTCCTCTCTCCTGAGGAAGAATGATCAGTGAAGAAAACAGGAAGAGACATAGACTGGTTTAAGTGGAAGTCTGAAACCACTTTGGGCAAGAACCTTCTATTGGTTCTAAGGACCACTTTGTCCCTGTGAAATGAGATAAAATCAGGTCCCACTGACAGAGCTTGCAATCCACTGATACGCCTGGCAGAGGTAATGGCTACTAAGAACAGTTTTCCAATGCAAGTACTTAAGCTCTGCTGAAGACATAGGCTCAAAGGGGGGTTGCATAAGTTGAGCAATGCAAACATTCAAATCCCAGGCAGGGGCAGGGTCTCTAAAAGGAGGATTGGTGTGAAGCAATCCATTAAAAAATTTACAGAACACAGGATGAGAAGATAATGAGGAAGACTTCCCCACAGACAAAAACGCACAAACAGCTGACACGTGTACCTTTAGAGTAGCTGGTCTGAGGCCTAGGCCATTAAGATGAACTATATAATCTAGAACCATAGGCAGTCCAGCAGTATCTGGAGAAATATGCTTCTTAGAACACCAAATGCTGAATCTCTTCCATTTGGAGTTATGTCTTTCTGGTGGAGGGCTTTCGAGAAGCTTTGAGAATATCCAGAACCCCTTGGGAAAGATGCAGATCTGCAAACTCTAACTCTTCAAGAGCCATGCCTTGAGAGTGAGAGACTGAAGATTGGGGTACCAAATCATCCCCTGAGAGGATGTTAACAGGTTGTAATTCCTGGGAAGAGACAGGGGAAGATAGACTGCTAGGGACAGCAACAAGGGGTACCAGGGCTGTCTGGCCCAATCTGGAGCAATCAGAATCACTTTTCAAGGTTGAGACATTATTTTGACTAAAACTTTGAACAGGAGTGGGAAGAGGGGGAAGGCATACAGAAACTTTCCTTCCCAATTCAGAATCAGGGCATCCACGGGGACTGAGCCCAAGACTGGAGGTATGCAACAAAAGAGAGGGAGTTGGTGATTGTCTGGGACTGCAAAGAGATATATCTCTGGAGTGCCCCACCTTGAAAAAAATCACTTTCAACACCTGAGGGTCCAGGGACCATTCATGATGGCCCTGAGAGATCCTGCTCAGTGCATCTGCTAGCACATTGTCCTTCCCTGGAAGGTGAACTGCTACCAGAGAGGTTTTCAGGGAATAAGCCAGGGACCACAACTTCATGGCTTCTGTGCAAAGGGCCATGGACCGAGTGCCTCCCTGCTTGTTGATGTACTACATGGTGGTGGTGTTGTCTGTTCTGACCTGAACCACCTTGTTCTGTACTGACTGAGAGAAAGCCTTTAGGGCCAGAAAAACTGCCCTGAGCTCTAGGAGATCGATATGGAGAAGGGATTCTTGGGGGGACCACAGCCCCATGGCAGTGAGGGACCCCAGATGGGCTCCCCAGCCCAGAAGAGAAGCATCCGTGGTAAGGACCACTGAACAAGGCTGAGTAGCAAAAGGAACACCTTGTCTTAAATTGTCCTGATCCTGCCACCACTGGAGGGCTTGGATCAAGGTCAGAGTCACTGGGATCAGTTTGGTAAGGGAATCCTTCCTCTGAGACCAAAAAGCTCTCAGGTGGAACTGAATATCCCTCATCTGGAATCTTGCCCCTTGGACCGCTGCTGTTGAAGCTGCCATGTGGCACAAGAGCTGGAGGAAATGCCTTGCTGGTCGAGATACCTGAAGGCTGAAGGAAGAGGCTAGTTCCATAAGAACCCTTGCCCTTTCTAGAGGAAGAAAGGTTCTTGCTCTGAGTGTGTCCAGTTCTGCCCCTATAAAAGTAAGAAGCTGGACTGGTTCGAGAACTGACTTGGGAAGGTTGAGAAGAAATCCTAGAGAAGTGAGCACTTGTTGGGTCACTTGCAGGTGAGACTTGACTTGGTCTGGAGACTGATCCACTATTAGCCAATCGTCCAGATATGGAAAAATGGAAATCTTTTGCCTTCTTAGAAAGGCAACTACTACTGACAGGCACTTTGTGAAAACCCTTGGGGCTGAGGTTAGGCCAAAGGGCATTGCTCTGAACTGATAGTGGCCCGAGGGCAACTCGAACCTGAGGTACTTTCTGTGGGAGCACCTGGTGGGAATATGAAAGTAGGCATCTTTGAAGTCCAGGGAGGCTAGCCAGTCCCCTGGCCTTAGAGAGGGAAGAATTATTCCCAGAGTTACCATCTTGAACTTTGGTTTTAAAAGATGTTTGTTTAGATATCATAGGTCTAGGATGGGTCGCCACTCCCCTGTCTTTTTTAGGGTCAGGAAGTACCTGGAGTACAGTCCTTTGCCCCAGTGTAGGGTAGGTACTCTCTCTATGGCTCTTAAGGCTAGAAGAGAAGAGACCTGTGCCCTAGGGCAAGGGTTTCTGAGAGACTTGCAGGTGGAAAAGATCTGGCTCTGATCTTTGGAAATTTTCTGACGCTGAGAACCAGTCCCTGGCTTACTACTTCCAGGACCCACTTGTCTGATGTAATAGACATCCAGTCCTGGACAAAGTAAGCCAGCCTGCCCCCTACTGGAATATTAGAGTCGACCCGGGCAGGCCCATCAGAGTATCTGCTTGGCAGGGGCATTAGGCTGAGGAGTGGATGCAGACTTGCTCATCCCCCTTCTGCCTCTCCCTCTGAAGAACCCCTCTGAGAAAAGGAAGAAGAGGCATGTGCTTGGTAAAAAGGCCTTTGAAAAGGTCTTCCCCTGCCCCTAGACTGTTGCCTTTGAGGAGTTGCCTGCCTCTCCTTGGCCTGAGCACTCCTGTAAGTGGTCCTGTACTCATCCATTTACTTCATGTAATTCTCTGTCTGCTCCCCAAACAGAGAATTACCCACTACAGGAAAATCCATGGCCTTAGCCTGGGTGTCCTGCAAGAGACTAGTACATCTAAGCCAAGCCATTCTCCGAAGAGCCACAGATATAGCCGTGACTCTTGATGACACATCATTAGAGTCCACAGCAGCATGAAACTGAACTTTAGATGCCTCAATCCCATCTGCAGCCAGTGCCTCCAGCTCCTTGGCTAGCTGGGGGGAGGCCTGTTTAGCCAGTGCCAGTACAATGTCCCACCTGGACTTCTGGTACCTGGCCATATAGGCCATGTAATTCGCCTGTCTGAGTCCCAAGGAAGATGCCATGTACTGTTTCTTTGCCATGGCATCAATCTTCCTGGAGTCCTATGTCTAAGGACATAGACAAGACGGAAGCTGTCCAGAGGAGGGCAACTAAAATGGTGCAGGGTCTGCACCAGAACACATATGAAGAGAGACTAAAGGAGCTTAATATGTATAGCCTCGAGGAAAGGAGGGAGAAGGGGGACATAATAGAAGCTTTCAAGTACCTCAAGGGAATCAACAAAGTCCAAGAGGGTAGTGTCTTTCAAAAAAAGAGGTGTGCAAGAACAAGGGGGCACAATTTGAAGATGGGGGGCAGCTCAGAGGTAATGTAAGGAAGTATTTTTTTCACAGAGAGGGTTGTGGATGCATGGAATGGCCTTCCGAGGAGGTTGTGGAGTCAAAACAGTGGTTGAATTCAAGCATGCATGGGACAGTCATAAGGCAATTCTAGGGGTGGGGTAAAAGAAGTAGGCTGCTGGTTAACTAGGATCTGCAGCTTATCCATTAGGTAGGGAAATGGGCAGACTGGGTGGGCCAAGCGGTTCTTATCTGCCGTCAAATTCTATGTTTCTATGTTTTTGTCTGGGGGTGTGGAAGTCAAGGGAATATTTGCCTTGTCACAGGCAGCAGCCTGCACTACCCCAACATGGCTGCATTGCTGGTATAAGAACTCCGTGTCTGAGCCTGAAAGTGTATACCTCTTGCCCATTCTTCTATCCACAGGAGGTATAGTGTTAGGAGACTTTAGGATTTTTTGTGTCTGTTTCCCAAAGGATTTGTGGAGGGGAATAGACAGTCTCCTGGACTCTGGGATGTCCATCATTTCTACATAATTAGGCTCCTCTTGATCTTCCACAGCCTCCTCCATAGGAAGCTGGAGGATTTCAGCCACCTTTCTGTAGAACATAAAGTGAGAAGGGAACTCAGAAAACCTAGGAAGGGAAACACCTGAAGGTCTGTCTGGGGAGATGTCCGGTTCCACAGGCACATCCAGACCCTCACTTTCACCAGCATCATCCTCAAATTCCCCTCCCTCTTCAAACTCCAGTTCATAAAAATCTTTGAGGGTATAATCTTGAACCGGGGGAACCAACTGAACTGAACCCCTGCCAGAAGGTGCCGGATCAGTAGGAACCGGACGGAGAGATTCCATAATCTGAATCGCTCTGGCTATCTCTTCGGCAGTTGGAACATGAACCTCTGGATCCAAACCAGATGATTTGTCTTTGCGTTTTCTTTTTGTTGGAACTGATCCCTTGGAATCGGCTCTCCTTTTGCCTGAAGAAGTATCGCCTGGTCAGAGGGCACGCCTTCTAGTTCGGTCAGAACCAAACCGGGCTGGCCATCCAGGTCAGCAGACTTCTCGGCTTCCTTTTCCCTCAGTCTACCTAATCTCTTCTCAAGGGTAGATTTGGGAAAGTTTTTACATATTTGGCCGTCTGAATCGAGGTGGTCAAACCCCAGACAATAAACACAGGTGATGTGGGGATCAGCCTTATCAAAGACCTCCCCACACTCACTGCAGTGTTGAAACTCAGTGGGCCAGGTTTTTTTCTTGGGTTTCTCAGACATGGCCAACCTAACCAAAATACCCTTTTTATGGCAACCGCCAGACAAGACTCCCTTATCGGTTCCTAACCGCGATCATGGTATTGGAAAAACGCACTAAACACGCGCTTTTTAGAACCAAGTATGACCGGTAATCACACACTAAGTAAAAACGCAAAACACAAGATCTCACTATCAAATGGCCGGTTCAGCCGAACCAACCCGAACTTTTACAAGTTCCACACAGAAAAACAGAACAATTCCTATCTAGTACTCACAGCACCACAGACAGAGACTAAACCAACTATGCGGATAACTTTTTCGGTTTAAAAATCAACGAAAACTGAAACTTTAACTGACTTTCGAACCGAACTGAAGGAGAAATCTCCGGAGCGACCGTTCAGTGAGGCGGACTAAAGAATCTGACGGTTTGAGTTTGAAACACTCCAGGCAGAGACTCCAACTGAGCTCGAGCTCAACATTCTATGCCCTGTATAGAAAGCTAACTCTTTGTTCTCTGGGGCAGTTTAAAGGTTGGGGATCACTGCAATATGTCAGAATACAGCAAGACTTCATTTTGTTTGAAAAGGGGTTAGTTGTCTGGGGGACTTATACTCTTGAGAAGGGATGTATACTTTCAGAGACATATAAAGAAGTTTAGAAATACTGGGAACACATCATTTTAGATACATGCTAGCCAGGGCATATGGGAAAGGCTTAAAAAGGGACTGAGTCCAAAGTTTTTGGCATCAGTAAATTAAAAAGTTGGATCAGCATATCCTCAATTTGCTGCATGCCAAAAATCAGATCTGTAAGTTACTTTGTTTAAATGTCATTTTGTAGCCCTTATATCGCTGCCTTTTGAAAAAAGCCAGTTTCAGAGAAGGGCTACTGATGGCGTCATCTCCTGAACTCACAACCTAGTCCTCCCTGCAAGCTACCTTATATGACTTATTTATCCTATGTTACTTAAAACTGCAGTTGTAGCAAACATCTGAAAAAGGAAAACTGACACTGTGTGGGTTAGCACATGCACTTCCATAATGTGTAGTTGCAAGGTAAATTATTTCAGAATGTGATAGAGGGGAGGGTTGGAATGCAGCAACAAACATGGCTTTAGAATAACAAAGTTTTGTGCAATTTTTAGAATACTGCAGGCATGGAATTTCAAAATGTCATCAGATTGCCATTGTGGAATGCAGCAATGACACAATCACAGAAAGTAGCTGGAACACATAATTTCGGAAGGCAGTGGTGATGCACAATTTCGGCATGTGGAGGTGATGCACAGTTTCAAAATGTGGTAGTGATGCACAATTCTGGAATGCGGTGTTGATGTACAATTTCAGAATGCGGCGGTGATGCACATGTTCAGAATGTGGTGGTGATGCATAGTTTCAGAATGCAGCAGTGACGCACAGGTTTGGAATACACCAGTGACGCACAGGTTTGGAATGAGGTGGTGACACACAATTTCAGAATGTGGCAGTGAAGCACAGTTTTGGAATGCTGTGGTGATGCACAATTTCAGAATGTGATGGTGTTGCACAATTTCAGAATGCGGCGGTGCCGCACAGGTTTGGAATGTGGTGGCGATGCACAATTTTGGAATGCAGCAGTGATACACAGGTTCGGAATGTGGTAGTGACACACAGGTTCAGAATGTGGCAGTGATGCACAATTTTGGAAATCAGCGGTGACACATAATTTCAGAATGCAGCAGTGATGCATAATTTTAGAATGTGGTGGTGAAACACTGGTTCAGAATGTGACGGTGATGCACAGGTTCAGAATACGTTGGTGACGCACAATTTTGGAATGCAGCAGTGAAGCAAAAATTCAGAATATGGTGGTGACGCACAAGTTCAGACAGCAGTGGTGATGTACAGGTTCGGAATACAGCAGTGACACACAGATTTGGAATGTGTCAGTGACACACAGATTCAGAATATGACAATCACGTACAGGTTCAGAATGCAGCGGTGATGCACAGGTTCGGAATGTGCCAGTGCTGCACAATTTCAGAATGTGGCGGTAACGCACAGGTTCAGAATACGGCAGTGACGCACAGGTTTGGAATGCGGTGGTGATGCACAGGTTTATAATGCAGTGGTGACACACAATTTTGGAATGCGGCAGTGACGCACAGTTTCAGAATGCGGTGGTGACACACAATTTTGGAATATGATGGTGACACACAATTTCAGAATGCAGTGGTGACATGCAATTTTGGAATGCAGTGGTGACATACAATTTTGGAATGCGGCAGTGACACACAGGTTTGGAATGTGGTGGTGACGCACAGGTTTGGAATGTGGTGGTGACGCACAGATTCAGAATGTAGCAGTGATGCACAGGTTTGGAATATGGCTGTGATGCACAGGTTCAGAATGAGGTGGTGACACACACAATTTCGGAATGCAGCCGTGAAACACAGTTTTGGAATGCTGTGGTGATACGCAATTTCAGAATGCGATGGTGATGCACAATTTTAGAATGTGTCAGTGATGCACAATTTTGGAATGTGGTGGTGATGCATAATTTCAGAATGCGGTGGTGATGCACAGGTTTGGAATGTGATGATGACACACAGGTTTGAAATACAGTGGTGACACACAGGTTTGGAATGTGGTGCTGACGCACAGATTTGGAATGTGGCAGTGATACACAGGTTCGAATACGGCGGTGACGCACAGATTTGGAATGCAGCAGTGATGTACAGGTTCAGAATATGGCAGTGATGCACAATTTCGGAATGCTGTGGTGATGCACAATTTCAGAATGCGGTGGTGATGCACAATTTCAGAGTGCAGTGGTGCTGCACAGATTTGGAATGCAGTGGTGATGTGCAATATTGGAATGCGGTGGTCACACACAATTTTGAAATGTGGCAGTGGCGCACAGGTTCGTAATGTAGTGGTGACACACAATTTTGGAATGCAGCGGTGATGCACAATTTCAGAATGCCGTGGTGACGCACACTTTTGGAATGCGTCACTGACACAATTTTGGAATGCGGTGGTGACGTGCAGTTTTGGAATGCAGTAGTGACGTGCAATTTCAGAATGTGACAGTGACACACAGGTTCAGAATGTGATGGAGATGCACTGGTTCAGAATGTGGTAGTGACGCACAGGTTTGGAATGTGGTGGTGATGCACAGGTTTGGAATGTGGCGGTGACGCACAGATTCAGAATGTAGCAGTGATGCACAGGTTTGGAATATGGCTATGATGCACAGGTTCAGAATGAGGTGGTGACACACAATTTCGGAATGCAGCAGTGAAACACAGTTTTGGAATGCTGTGGTGATACGCAATTTCAGAATGCGATGGTGATGCACAATTTTAGAATGTGTCAGTGATGCACAGGTTTGGAATGTGATGATGATACACAGGTTTGAAATACAGTGGTGACACACAGGTTTGGAATGTGGTGCTGATGCACAGATTTGGAATGTGGCAGTGATACACAGGTTCGAATACGGCGGTGATGCACAGATTTAGAATGCAGCGGTGATGCACAGGTTCAGAATATGGCAGTGATGCACAATTTCGGAATGCTGTGGTGATGCACAATTTCAGAATGCGGTGGTGATGCACAATTTCAGAGTACAGTGGTGCTGCACAGATTTGGAATGCAGTGGTGATGTGCAATATTGGAATGTGGTGGTCACACACAATTTTGAAATGTGGCAGTGGCGCACAGGTTCGTAATGTAGTGGTGACACACAATTTTGGAATGCAGCGGTGATGCACAATTTCAGTATGCCGTGGTGACGACATTTTTTGGAATGCGTCATCGACACAATTTGGAATGCGGTAAGACGTGCACTTGGAATACAGTAGTGACGTGCAATTTCAGAATGTGGCAGTGACACACAGGTTCAGAATGTGATAGTGATGCACAGGTTCGGAATGTGGTAGTGACGCACAGGTTTGGAATGTGGTGGTGACGCACAGGTTCAGAATGTGGTGGTGATGCACAGGTTCAGAATGCAGAGGTGATGCACAAGTATGGAATGTGTCGGTGATGCAGAATTTCAGAATGTGGTGCTGACATACAGTTTTGAAATGTGGCAGTAACGTACAGTTTCAGAATGTGACGGTGACGCATAGTTTCAGAATGTGACAGTGACGCACAGTTTTGGAACGTGGCAGTTACAATTTTGGAATGTGGCATTAAAACACATCTTGGTGGGGATGTGCAGTTTTGGAATTTGGTGGGGATGCGCCATTTCAGAATGTGACAGGGATGTGCAATTTGGGAATGGCGAGGAATGTGCAATTTCAGAATGTGGCAGGGATGCATAATTTTAGAATGTTGCTGGGATGCATAATGTTGGAATGTGGTGGGGATGTGATGAACAATTCTGAAATATGGTGGGTCCATACAATTCTGGAATGTGGGAGGGACAAACAATTTCAGAATAATATGGTGTGTCTTGTCACATACCAACAGCATGCATCCGCACTATATTCCGAAATTGCCAGTACCCACCAAATCCCTCGATGCATGTCCCTTTCGTATTCTGTCCCACCACATTTTGAGATGGCACATCCCTGTCACATTTCGAGATTGCATGCCCCTCCCCTCAACATTTTAAAATTATGCACCACCTTCACATTCTATGCTTTGGTTCAGTGCTGCATTCCAAAACCACCTCCTAACATGTTCTAAAGTATAGTGCCATGCATCTGAACATTCTGGAAATTCAAGTACTGTAGCCAACCCTATGTCATTTTTTTTAAAAAGGATTGCTATAGCTACAGTTTCTTAAACTTTGGAGAAGCAGGTCCTATTAGGATGCTGACTATAAGGACTGAACTGTGTGTTCCGGAGATGACATCATCAGTGGCTCTTCACTGAAACTGGCTTTTTTGAATAGGTAGTGAAATCAGAGTTACAAAACAGCTCCTAACTTTAAAACAAAGTAACGTAGAAATCTAATTTTTGGTATGAGATTTATTGGGGGTCTGCTTATTCTAATTCTGTAATGTAGTACTTTCGGCTGGCGTTACTCTTTAAGGAGGGAGCCAGTTGATGCATCAGACCTCGTAGTGGTAGAACAAGAGTTTTTTTTTTCCCCATGTACATTTTATGCCACTGCAGACCGGACAGGGGCTATGACCCCTCCCTTGGAGGGGTACATCCTCTGGCCATGATCCCCCAGCTCATTCAGCCCCCCCCCATTTTTCCCATAGAGTCACCCTCCATGGCAGGGTCAGAGTGAGGGGTGCTGGCATGCTCCCCCTCAACCGGTACGTCAAATCTGGTGTCGCTGGGGTGGACTCACCAGAGCGATCGGGCCACCACGGGTCCTGCTGAGTCCCAGAATTTTCTGCCATGTCCATGCAATGGGTGGGGAGGCTGTCTCCACCTCCACTGAGGCAGCCAATCACCCTGGATGTCAGCCAACCCCCTTACGTGGCTGCCGCTTCCGCTGACCCCCAGCCACCACTAGGTGTTGGCTGACAGCACGCAGTGCAAATCCCCCCCACCCCGAGGAAGGAGAGCAGTCTACCAAACACTTCATCCTTCCACCACCAGCCGACCTACGAGCGACCCGAGTCTGTTCCTGAACCCGGGTTGCCAGCATGGCATGAGGTAAGGCATCCAGCACCTCAACACTCACTGCCACAGGGCTGGCAGATCAAGAGATTTATAAGGCTAGAAAGACTGAGAAGGGCTTAATAGGGAGAGCAGCTAAGCAAGATCGGCGGCATCTCCTGGACCTATCAGGCAAGGTTAGACAGCACTGGGCCCAAGAGCTGGAGATGATTACAGACAAAAACTGGATGAAGTACTATACTCACATATGGGATTACTAGTATGTGGCAAATACAAGGAATCACAATATAAGTTCCTACATCTCCTATATTGCCCACCCAATGTGGTACACAAATTCAACCCATCAATTTCTCCCATGTGCAGTAGGTGCCAAAGAGAAAGAGGAACATACTTCCATTATTTTTGGGAGTGCAACACATTGAAAACATTCTGGAAGGAGGTGGCACAGGAACTAACCAACATTACAGGGAGGCCAACAGCATACACACCCCTCTTCATGTTATTTGGTATGGAAGATTTAGGAGAGGAAGAGTGAGAACCATATCCTAGATGGGCAAGAGTCATGATAACTGCTGCAAGGCAATGCATACAAAATACATGGGTTTCACGTATAAGGCCCATGGTGAGCCAATGTAAAACCCTAATCATACAGACTCTAGCAGTAGCCCGCTTATCATATAACCTCAAGGGAAGAGAAGAAAGATTCCTACAAGACTGGGCAAAGTTCTTAGACTCCCTATCTCCAGCAGAAGCACACTTGTTGAGGGAGGGGGTAACATAAAGGCAGAAAGGGCTCAGAATGATAGCCCAGAGACAGATACTTACCAAATGTTGGAGTCAGGTCCAGATCTTAGGACAGAGAGTAACTTCCATATAACCAATAAGAATACTTAGAGCAAAAGAATTACTGAAATAAGTTGGAAACTAGGGGAATGATGTGTAGGGAGTATTTCTTTTTCTTTATATTTTATATTTTATGTTACATTTAGACGTGGATTACTTATAATCTTTCTAATTTTCTAACACAGCTAATGAAAGAGTATGATACTGTAGTATTAACAGATCAAGCTGAATTGTTAACTGTACGTCTTTTCCATGTGATGAAAACCAATAAAAATATATATTAAAAAAAAACCAGCAAGCCAGACTATGACTTTACTACTAAATTCAGTTGATTAGCTGGTCTGGCCATGCCTGCCTCTGGCAGTTATACTGATAGCCCCAATGGCCCAAAGAACAGGCTCCCATCCCTGGCCCTATCCTGGGGACTTACTTGATCCCAACTCTTGCCAGGCCCCCTCGTGACAATCCATTCATTTGGCTTTCATGCAGGGGAATCTACACTACTGTACCTGGGGTTTTAAAGGAAAACTTTCCAAATCTTAAGCTTCCCACCCTCCAAAGCCTTACTCCCTGATTAAACTTTTCACAAGGAAAAGCCTTTATTTTATGTGCTGGAACTTACTGTATTTTAATTTTGTAAAGTCTGGGAGTCAGGAACATGGCGGAGGCTGCACAGTTCCATTCAGTGTGAAAGTTGCAGCACTGTACCGCTCCCTTCAATACAAATGTATCCCATGTGATGGGAGGATTAAGGGCTGGGCACATAAAGAATGCAAAATAAAAAAAGAAATGCCTGTCTGGCTGGCCTGTCGGTGCAGTGGAAGCGCTACCTCTCGCGATGCTGGCGACCCGGGTTCAGGAACAAGCCTGGGGAGCTGGAGGGCCTGCTGGGGGGAGAAGACTGAGGGTTCGTGGACTGCTCACCTTCCCCAGGGAGGAAGAGGGGACAAGGGTCAGTGCTTGACTGACCCCAGGCAGAGGCCTGGGGTACAACAAGTGCTTGGCCATTCCAGGAGGGTCAGGCATGCCAGACATCGGCGGAGCTCTGCCTTGACGTCAGGGCGTATGACACTTCCAAGAAACAGAAAAAACGCCTCCTTCGCTCTGGGTAGACAGAGCAGCAGCACAGATCTCAATGATCTCTGCCTGTCCCACACGGCGGCCCCAATGAAGTGCCGGTAGTTCAGGGTGCAAGGGCCCCACCTAACCCCCACCTGGGGGGAAATCCAAGGCTACATGGGGGAACCACCATGGGGCTCCAGGTATGGAAGGAACCAAGGCAGATGCCAGGCGCTCCTGAAGAAGCGGAGTGCAGGGGGCAGGGGAAGGCAGAAAAAATAGAAAGTAAAAAAAAAAAAGAAATGCCTGTCTGTATGATAAGGCAACTCCAGATGGTTGGTTACCTGGAGTTAACCCCATCCCAAAGGCAAAATGCACAAGTCAAGTTGGCCCAGTGGTGCTGAGGGTTGACGTGCTGGACACTACACCTCATGCCATGCCAGCGACCTGGAGTCGGGAGCAACCTAGGGTCACCGGGGGTCAGCAGGGGAGGGAGAGGATCAAGCGTCCAACAGCTCTCCTGTCCCAGGGTTGGGGAGGATGTTGTCCCACTCCTTGGCTGCCCCTGGTGGAAGCCAGGGGTAGCATCAGAGACCAGGGAGCAAGAATGTGGCTACATGATGCACATGTGCCTCCACACGATCACATTTATGGCCACAAGAGGAGGGGACCAAGAAAAAAGGAGGGGCTCCCACAGACTACATAAAGCTCTGCCAGTTGCCGGCATCCTGCTTTGTCTCCAGACTGCTGTGATTGCCCCAATCTGGATTATGTACTGGGGGGAGGATGGACCTCCCCCTTCTGACCCCGCCATGAGGAAAAATCCATGAGGGAGATGGGACCCAGGGTACTGGAGAGAGCAGAGGCAGACCAAGACAGCCGGCAGGGGCAGAGAATCCTGCCTGCAGGGCCCCAGGGGAAACAGAAGATGAAAAAAATGCACAAACCACTTTGGCATGTGGTGGGAGAGTACTATTACCTCATAGTAACCTACCCCCTTCTTCATCTTGTCTTAGTATTGCTTAAGGCAGATGAGATATTAAACGCAGTTTACCTTCCACCGTATGCCAATGCTTAGCTGCCTGTTCAGACAAAAATCACTCCCAGACCTAAGAGTCAAAAAACATTTATCATGCTAAAAACAGTGAGAGACAAGCTGACCCAGTGGTGAAGAGGGAAGCTCAGGCCACCAGAGGTTGGCCAGGAAGGGAGAGGACCGAACGTGTGGAGGACAGCTCTCCTCTCCCAAGGTGGGGTGGCTTGTCTCCACTTTGCTGCCTCCAGGTGGAGGCCTGGGGATAGTGCCAACAGTTTGAGCAACAAGAAAGGGAGAGGCCGCAATCCCGTAGGCATGTTTGCCACCTTGCAGATGCCTTATGTGCTGCCGCAGCTAGGGGGCAAGGGAGATAAGAGGAAAAAGGTTGGTGTGGGCTAAATGAAGCCCTGCCTGCCTTCCTCTGTCCCACACCATTGGCCAGTCACCTGCCCCATCTAGATGTGTGTCTCCATGTGGGGGAAGGATGGCCCTTCCCTTCCCAGCCCCACCATAGGAGTGGGAATCCATGGGGGATCTCAGGCATGGCGAACCAGTGCAGCAGATGCTGAGCAAGAGGGGACAAGGCCAGAGCTGAGAGCCAACCACACTGACCACGGAGAGAAAAAAAACTTCTGTAGCAAAAAAATAGAATGAGAGAGTAGCACCCTGCCATCTGTCAACATTTCACATCATACAGATGCTTTTTCAAGATGCCTTGAAAAAGCATCTGTATGACAAGAAATGATGCATGGTGGGGGTGCTACTCTCTTACTGTTTTGAAACTAATAAAGGTTTCATTGACTCCTAGATCTGGAGTGATTTTTGTCTCGACGGGCAGCCAAGCATTGGCGTTTTGTGGAAGGTAACACTGATTGTTTTTTTTAGCTCCATTCTCGAGTTGTCCTGAGCCGCCTTTTAATACACACCATTAAACTGCAGTCCATATACCTGTTCTGGTGGCTGTTCAGGTGAACGTTAAAGATCCCATGGCATATCTCAAAGAGTAGTGGAATTTCCTCTGAATGGCCATGGTTCTCACCCGGCTAAAAGAGAGACTGGTAGAGTACCTGGAATCCAATGGGCTGCATGACTGCAGGCAGCTTGTGATCATGAGGAGAAGGTCATGGCAAACAAATCTGACAAACTTCTTTGACCGGGAGACCAAGGACGTAGATCAAGGGAAGGTGGTGGACATTTGATTAGGATTTTAGCAAGGCCTTCGACACAGCACCACAAAAGAAGTTGCTCAGAAAGCCAGCCAGTTTGGGGGTGGAGGACAAAATAGTAAATTGGATGTGCAGCTGGGTGACGGAGGCAGAGAGTAGTGATAAACAGCACACACTCTAGCAACAGGGGGTTACTAGTGGGCTACCGCTAGGTTCGTTGCTGGGACTAGTGCTGTTTTATGTCTTCATAGTGGACATAGCAGAGGCGCTAGAGGGGAAGATCTGCCTATTTACAAGCGGATGACACTAAAGTCTGTAATAGAGTTGACACCTAGGAGGGAGTAGAGACAATGTGGAGGGATGTGGGATACTTGATGAGTGGTCAAGAACATGGCAGCTGGGGTTCAATGCCAGGAAGAGCAAAATCATGCACCTAGGGCACAGGAGCTCCAGAGGCTAGTGTAAGATGGGAGGGGAGGTGCTGGAAGTCACTAGGCAAGAAAGGGACCTCAGGGTTGTTATATTGGAGGACCTCAAGGTGGCAGCACAATGTGACAAGGCCATGGGCAGGGCTAGTGGGATGCTAGGTTTTATAGGGAGGAGCACCGCCAGCAGGTGGGAAGTTGTGCTGCCACTGTACCTCTTCCTAGTATGCCCCTCACCTGAAGTACTTTCTACAGTTCTGGAGGCCACACCTCCAGAAGAACATTGACAGGTTGGAAGTGATTCCAGAGAAGGGTAACCATGATTATGCAGGGGTTGCAGGGGAAGCACTAAGAGGAGAGACTGAACGACCTCAACCTGTACACTCTGGAAGACAGGAGAGCAAAGGGTGACATGATTGAGACCTTCAAGTACTTTGCAGGGGTAAACAGTGTAGGACAGGAATATCTTCCAAGTGAAGATGCACACCAGGACTAGAGCACATGCAATGAAGTTGGAAGGGGGCAGGTTGGCGAGGGATCTGAGGAAATATATCTTAACTGAGAGGGTGGTGGTAGCGTGGAATCAAGTGCCAGCCTAAGTGGTGGAGGCTAGAATAGTGGTGGGCTACAAGCATGCATGGGATACACATATGGGCATAATAATACAATAATAGGGAGGGGGAGGGACCCCAGGAACCAGCTGGGTTCTGCGGAGATGCAATAGGTAGGAAATCTTTGGGCAGACTGGGTTGGTCAAATAGTCTTTTTGCCAGCAATTTCTGTATTCTGGCCAAATGTCTTCCCTTTACTAACTCACCAACAGCTTAATCTGGTTCACTATCAATCAGTACATTACTTCCTGTATCATCCCTACCCACGACGTGGCTGAAAACATGAAAATACTTCCTAAACCTCCTTTCCCAATCAACAAAATAACAAACTAACTTATATTTCTGTTTGGGTAAGGGGTCAGGGCTGACTGAACAAATGGCTGTGGTTCTGAGAGTGCCTAGGCCCTCTGAAGCTCTGGGGTTGTCGTGTACTATATATGTGTATATATATATATATATATATATATATATATATATATGTGTGTGTGTGTGTGTATATATATATATATATATATATATATATATATATTTCTGTTTAATCTCTTTATCCTGGCTGGTTCATACACTGAGACCCCTTCCAAGGGCCATGTGCCAGGCTACAAACAAGTGCTCCAACTGCCACAGACTTCACCACTGTTTTGTCTCCGCAGCTTTTCACTGCAGCAGGGACAGAGGGGGAGGGTAGTCCTTTCTCCTCCCCTACCATGACTTCAAGGATCAGGCCAGGTTGTGAGGCGACAGGAAGTGGGGCCCCGAGCATACTGGCAGTCATCCTGCTGATGACAGTCAGTGTTTTCTCCTGGTCCTTCTCACCTCCCCAACACTGAGCCAGCACTCTGGTGACCTCGAGTAATGCTGCACACATGTGCGTGGGCACTACCTTTCACAAGGGAGCAGACTGTAAGGGGCACTATGCCTGCTGAGCTCAATGTCACCCTCCCACCCCAGGCTTCATCATGCTGTGCTCAGCAGCAGTTACCAGCCCTAACTGCTCTGATTCTGGCTCCTTGAGTCTACTCCCCAGCAAGGGTCACCAGCATGTAAGCTCAACATGCTTTTGCTGAGCCCCATCAGACAGCCTCTATGTGGTACATTTTGAGGCTGATAATTGAGTAAAAAAGTATCCCAATCTAGCTGTTGAGCAACCTCACTTCTACCCATTAATTTCACTAAACGTCATCTCATTCTGATCAGTCAGCAAAGTCCCCCCCCCCCCCCCCCAACAACAATATTCCCACCTACAGTAGTTGGTGAAGTTTGCACATACCTTTCACCTGTTGCTGCCGTTATTACTCTGGTATCCAGTAGGCTACAATTTACTGGCCTCCTCCCTCACTATTACATGGACACTCTGCATGGCTCCAGAGATGCGGGGCTGTGGCTTCCTGACCCCACACCTAGCAAACAGGCATATTCTAAGTAAATCCTATCCACTGTCACCAGTGTGTGACTCACACCACAACTGCATATTTCAGACACATAATGAAAAAGAGAACCTTGCTTCACAACCCACAGTAATTTCTCTTCTCTCTAGGCTACTGCTCAGCCCTCCCAAGCACTCTCACTCAGTCACAGCTGATGGCAACAGCTGGTACAATTGCGTAAAAAAAATTAACACACAGCTGCAGCAGACATAGTCAGAGACCAAGAGTGAGCACTTTGCCTCACAGAGCACAACAACTTTATCCCACAGCCCCACTGCTTACTGATACACTCTCAGTCATTGGTCCACATGTCTCCAACACACTGGCACTTACCACATGCCACTTTCTTGTTTGGTAGCTGCATATGTGCCCACTTTGCCCTGTTTCAGTCCCAGCCAAGGCAGCAGCAGCAACTATCACCACCTCTGAGCCACCCCCCCAGGCTTCACAGCGTGTGCCTGCCAACCAATGACAATTTTACAACCAGAAACACAAACAAACAAGGTTTCTCCTCCATTCCACTGTCTTCCTGGTTCCTCTGCTTCACTTCCATGGTCAAGTTGTGCAGTTGAGTGTGATCCACAAAATGATCTAGGAAAAAAGATGACTGAACCGTACTCCACGCAAGTCACTTTTATTGTGTCACAGTGCCGCCATCCACATTAAAACACAGTTCTAACTCACATTTTGTTTAACACTTCATTAGGACATTAATGGGGGTATTTCTAAAATTGTAAAAAATTATAAATAAGATTTTATTATTCATTACTACATTATACAACTAGCCCCCTGGGAGCTCAGGCTCCTTAATAGGTCTACTAGGCCAATAAAGGGTTAACATCTGGATCCCTGGGAAGGCTGGATCAGTTGACCTGCCCCAGACTTCTCAAGGAGAGGAGTCAACTATTTGGAGCTGGTGATCTGCAGCAATTGCATCAGTTTGGAGGGAGCTGCCCACCAAGCACGTTGTGCCTGGTATCCTTCTGTTAGTTTCCTTTTCCAGAAGGTTACATGTAAACCCCTCCCCCCATGGGTGGGGCTTACCTTGTTGCCCTGGGTGCCACCCCAATTCTCCTATTGCTCTCTGGTGCCAGTCCAGGTCCTGTGTGCCACTAGGGTGTCTGTCTGGCCCCCCGTGTTGTTCTGGTCATTTGAGGGCCAGAGGAGCCAAGTCATGGGACCACCACATTGCCTTGCACTTTAAATGTTGGAGCGGGGTTCGCGTATGCGCATTAGCACCTTGCTGTTTTCTCACCGCTACCGTGGTTAAGTAAATGCCTCTCCGGTGATCTCAACCCCCAGGTTAAGTTAGTCGGGGATCGGACACACTGAGGAGGCGTCTCAAGAGTAGCCAGGTTATTTTATTTAAGAGCACCAATAAGCGTTGCAGAACGGGGGTTTATTTGAATATTGGTAAGGCTGGAATTAATATTAATGAGCTGCCTGGCTGGACTGTGTGAATTGGAGCCAGTGACAGGCAAATCAAAGGGTTTCAAAAGCTAACTCAGCAGCTGGGTGATTGTGGGGAAAAGGCTGCTATAAGACTGTGGGGCAAATATATCTAAAGACTGTGTACTTTGGCTATAAGGGCAGATTAAAGTTGGGACTGCTGTAAAAACTGCATAAACTGTTTACTGTAGCAGCCATCTTTGATACTTTGACCCGCAGTGCCAGCAAATCAGAGACTTAGGTGCCCAAAGACAGTGTGAAGTGACTGCTGGGAGAGGTGTGAACCCTATTCAAGGCACCCAAATTAATAACCAATCAATATTCAAAGGGAGTTAGTGTTTAATAATTTTAATGATGGACGGCATGTTTCAGCCAGTTGGAGTTGGGGCTTTCTGGAGTGAAACCCCAGGGATTTTGCAGTTTGGGGCAGTCTGGCTTGGGCTCTTAGCAAGTCAAGAGGGCTCATTTTGTGTGGAGGAAAAGTTTACAAGTCGGCCTAGGGCTTCTGCTGCCAAACGCCTGAGAACTTTGAAAGTTTTTTTCTTCTGCCTAGAGAACCAGTTTGCAGCAGAACCTGCAACAGTCTGAGGAACCCTTAATTTGTGAAAGGGTTGTTGAACTGTGTGTGCCAGAGACTGAAGCTGCCAATTTTGTCCAAGCTGAGGAAAATTGTAGGAAAGAGTCTGCAGGGCTCAAGTGTCTGGAAACCTACTTGCATTGCTGAAATCCGGCTGTTTAATGGTGGAGCTGCCAATCAAGAGACTGTATGCTGTTAGCGCAGATTGCCACTGTCGAGGTGGAATCCAAAGACACCATTGCTGCACCACAGGGCTGCTAATCCAAGTTCAGGCAGAAGACAGAGACTCTAACCTGCACAGCCACAACTTGGAGCCAGGTAGGGGAACTGCTAACCCTTATCGAGTGGGTGGATTGGCAGCAGGGAGCCACGGGCACATGCCTGAGTGTTAGGACACTCAGGACCCATTTGGGGAGTCAGACTGTGGGGTCACTCCTGGGTCTGGGCTCATTGTGGACCAGGAATTCTTGCATAGTGCTCCCACTCTCCAGCCTGCTAGGCAGGCCAAAGGTGACAAGCTGCCAGACTCTGCAAGCAAGGCAGAAGGTGACAAGCTGCCAGATTCTGCCACACCACTCAGACAGTTTTTACTGTCCATCTGCTTGCTAACCAACGGTGCAGCTGTTCCTCCTGACTGGATCCACTGGGCCAGAACCTGAAAACCAATGTCTACAGAACTGTGAGTAGGCACCTAGGGCAGACTGGGTGGGCCAGGCAGTCCTTTTCTGCAGTCATGTTTCTATAATACCGGGCTTGCCTTGACCAGTGAGTCTAGTATAAAGTACCAGACAGTCCACATAAAAACCGCAGGTGCTCCAATAGCACACCATGGCCTACAGTGTCAAATGCAGCAGAGGGATCGAGAAGGACCAGAATGGTACATGCCTTTCTATCTCTAGCCATTAGAAGATCATTCAATACCCGGACAAGAGCAGTCTCCGTGCTATGCTTCTTCCTAAAACCGGACTGGAGAGTATCATAGACATTGTGAGTTATAAGATGATCATCCAACTGCAGTATAACCACCTTTTCAATAACTTTGCCAACAAATGGCAAGTTAGAGATAGGTCTGTAGTTAGCTAGACAGTCTGGATCCAAGGAGGATTTCTTAAGGGGTGGTCAAACAACCGCCTCCTTGAGGGAGTCAGGAAAGACTCCCCTCCAAGGACTTCCAGACAATGTCAGCAAGGATTGGGCAGATAACATCTACACAACCCATCAAAAGGGGTGTAGGGCCCGGATCCAAACTACAACTGGTTGGACGCAGTGTTTGGATGTTCTTCACAATGTCATTGAAGTTCAGCTGGTGAAAATCTGACCAGAGAGACAAAGTGCCAGTCACTTCCCATTGACCACTGCAATCACGCATAGAGGAGGATGAACCGATGCCAGACCCGATGCTGGCAACCTTATCTGCAAAGAATCGAGCAAACTCCTTGCATCTTAGCTGAGAAAAAGCTTCTCTGGGCTGGAGACAGATTGGATTGCACAATCTGTTAACAGTCCGGAAAAGCTGAGCCGGTCAATTCTGTGCAACAGAAATCTCCCTGGACAGGAATTCTGCCTTCTTACGGGTGATTTTTGATTGATAGCTATCATAATGTGCCATCAATCTAACCCTGTCATCATCACAGCCGGACTTCTGCCAAACTCTCTCCATCCTGTAACCAACTCGCCTCATCTCCTTCAAGGAGCCATCAAACCACGGGCTCCTTGGGGGAAGAGTGAGAGGCCAAACACGAACAGGAGCAATCTTGTCCAGAGCATCTCCAACAACCTTATTATAGGCTAGAACAAGATCATCTGGACTCATGCATTCACTCGACAAGCCCGAGAGGTCCAGTACCGCCGAAAGGTCACTGGGGTTAATCCCCCTTAAAGGATGGTACTGAACCAACTCCGTAGGGGCAGACCTATTGGGGGGACCCTGAAACTGAACCTGATGGTGTGGTGGTCAGACCAGCTGACCGGTTCCACCCCCAGATCAGTAATCTCCACACCCAGAAGAAAGATCAGATCCAATGAATGACCCCCTACATGGGTTGAGGAGGTAACTACCTGTGATAGGCCCAGCGTCGCCATCAGCTGGAGGAGATTTTGACCAAAGTGCAAGAGTTCATCGTCGACCCAGGCATTGAAGTCCCCCAGAATTATCTATCTGGGGGATCTCAATACCACCTTGATGATGAAGTCTGCTATCTCCTGCAGGAATTCTCCACCATCTATTGGTGGATGGTAGATGAGCAGAATCCCTCAGCCTACGCCCTCACCCAGGATATATTCAAAGGATCTGGTTCTTCCCAATGGCACATCCATAAGGCCCAGCTCAGTCTTAAACATAATGGCCACACACCCACCCCTACGATCCAGCCTTGGATGATGTATCACCGGGAAACCAGCTGGAGTTACCGAGGCCAATATAGGGCCTGCATTTTCATCCAGCCATGTCTCGGCGATGTAAGCAAGATCAGTTGTTGCAACAAGATCAGCTATAACAGCTGTCTTGTTTTTAACCGATCTGGCATTGCATAACACCGTCAAGGCAGGATGAGCTGTCGAGGAAGACCTCGTCACCTGCCCATTTAGATCGGGGCCCTTGGGTATGGGGACAAGACAGGGAGGACCCCTATCCTGACTCCTTTTCACCCCAGGGTGTCTCCTGGATCTCACAACTCCAATCCGCCCTTCCCCTTCCTGCCCCCCCCGGTCCAGCTCCCCTGTTCCTTTTCCATTTTCTTAATATGCCCAAAGCTCGACACCTAAAATAGGTATCAGATGGCAATGGGGGGCACTCAAAAGGGCATAATTCCCTGAGCCTAGTGGGGGAATACTGCCCAACCGCCACTAAGCCTCCCCAACACATTATAAAATAAAACAAAAATTAAAATCAACCAACCCAACTAGAAAGGTGAATCAATCTTAATAAAACTACAAGATTAAAATAAAATAATATAAAATAATAAAAATAAACAAAAACAAGACCAATCCACTCTAAGATGATAAGTAATTCCTTCTTCTGCTATCTCTCGTAGAGTAAAAGAAATAGAGGGAGAGGTCAACAAATATAGTCCCTCACACTGTCTCTCACACAGAAGAGGAAAAACAAATGAAAATAAATAAAAATATAACAACTAAAATCCAGTCTCAAAGTAACTTTGTGCAATGCTTCTCTTGACCAGGAGCTCACACCTCCAGGGACCCAAAAGCAATGTCGTTAGGTCTCTCCAGTGGGCTCTCACCTCCACCCAGGACCAACCAGCAGACACAAGTCACAGTGAGCAGTCAGTTCTACAACAGAGAACCGTTCCTTAAATCAAATCCTTAGGCTAAAACGCATATGCTCTCTCCCCACACTAATCATCAATACACAGGTTAATAGAAGGCAAGGAGAGCAACAAACAGAATAGTAAGGAACCAACACTCTGTATCAACCAGTTCTTCTCCCAACAGGAATCGGACATCCACTTCAATACAGGCACTTAAGTTATTGAATCCACAGCCAGGTGCTGAGAGAGTCTCATCAGCCCCGAATCCCCCAGACCCATTTGTTACCACAGCGGCTCACCAGTCGCTGAGCAACTGAATGGAAGTATCACAAGGACAGCCACCAGGAGCAGCAAACCTTACCACACACCACTAGGTTTGGGCCAGGGCTGAATAAAACTCCTCCTCAGCAATTCGCCCGACAGCTGCCACAGGACAAACTTCTTCAATTCCACATTTCTCTCCTTCAGCCCACACCAGAGCCAGAAGCCGACTCCGTCTCTCCCTTGCAGAATCGAACTCACAGTCCCATCCTTCACACTTCCAGAAGTCAATCCGCAAAACTCATTGGTAGCATTCAAATTGCACTCAAATTGCCCAAAAGATATACAGCGACAGTCTGAAAACCAGTCTAGCAAGCGCAGAGGTCTAGGATCTTACACTCCTCGAGGACTCCCCAGCTCCAACCTCCAGCAGTTTCCCACAACAAGCTAGCCAGCACAAAACTGCGGAGTTCCACTTTCAGGTCTTGCAGAAGCTAGAGCCGCCCGAGATATTATTTCCTCTAAGCAGGATTTAACAAAGCATTTCAACACCCGTATAACGCTGAAAATCAGACCTACTAGCTCCCGACTGAGAAATACTGCACCAACGTGTTGTCAGATTTCAGCTGCTGCCCGCTTTCACACGCTCAATACAAACGCAATCACAAGAAAACAAACTAAGCTAAAAACACAAAAATAAACAAATAACTAAAAGAAAAACTGTTAAAAACTGTAAAATAAAATGAATTAGAGTTCAAAGATATGCATTAATCACAGCTCAAGCTCAGGCAGCTCACATATACCGCCGCCATTATTGTTATTAGTTACAGTCATTAATTATACGTGCTTTACAGTACTGAGAAATATAGTATTCTGTGTGTGGGGTAACTGGAAGGGGAGATAGGTAGGTTCAGCATCCCAGGGGGTTTTACTACGCAAACACCTGGCCCACTGTTATTTTTCTCTGGGTGGAGGCACCGCGCTATTTAATAATACCTTTGGGAAAGAACCCCCAATTGTCACCAAAACAGAACCCAGGCCCCTTAACCTGTATAGCAGTCATCAGGCAAGGATAGTAGCCCACTGGCACATGGCACCAGGGCTACATCTTTGGAGGCACCACGGGGATCTCCTATTTAACAGTCACACCCACCATGGGGTCCACTGCTGAAAAGGACCATACTGTGCTCCCAATCAGGTTTTACGGTCCCTAGACCAAAAGTTACTGTTAAATCTACAGCCTGCTAAGACTAATGGAGTGGAGTAAAGGTCAGGAAATGGACCCCCAAAAATCCCTCTTGCTCCTGGGAGTCTCACCTGAGATGGACACAGGGTCCATAGAGGGGCATCTGTCGGCCATTAAGTGTCTCGGCTGAGTGGTCGGCCATGGCTGGATGTTGGACTCTGCTACTGGGACATTAACTCTGCTAGTTGAATGTGGAAATGTGGTAGATGATCTGTGGGTACCTGATGCCTTAATCCCCAAAGGTTTTCAGGAGGCATGGCCTATTGTAACTCTGACCAGTGCAATTCCCAAGGGTGAGGCCTTGCCTGAGCTTAAAAAGAGCTCTCCACCCAGTGAAGGGACCAGGCCTAGCTATGTGCCCTCTGACTCAGATTCCTATCGCAGATTGAGAATGTTTTCAATCTATCAATCATTGTTTATTTGTAAAATAGCGTTATTCCAAAACCATAGCGCTAGTACATAGTCATAGAAATTCTTAAAACAACTACGCATATAAAAACAACTGCAGCATATCAAATAAAATCAGAGAATGCCAAAGTAAATAAATTAGGTGTTTTTCTGGGGTGAAACCTACTCCCAATGATGAAGATGACTATGAGACCTGGATTAACTATGCAATTCCCATGTTGCAAGAATGGCAATGCAGTGAGGAGGAAAAGAGATGCCACATTTATGGAACTATAGCTGCCAGCAAACTTTTCTAGCTAGCAGTCTACTTGGGGACTGCCCACTCCAATGTCACATGCTGACGTCACCAACCCTATAAGAGTGGGCAGCCCCCGTGCCCTTCTCAGTTCTCCCGCCAGAGACCACAAGCAACCAATCTCCTGCTGGGGAACTGAGGAAAAGCCAGAGGTTCCTGCCAATGCTAAATAAAAACAAAAAGGCAGAAGGCTGTCTGCTAAGCAGAGAGAGCAGAAACAGAGAGGCCCACTGGCCCAAGGGAAAGGAGGGAGGGACAGCATGGCCTACTGCAAGAGATCCTCTTGAAGATCTACAGTTACGGTAAGTTCTTATGTAACTGTACTATCTTACTTCGAGGATATCTCTTGCAGCAGACCACACCTATGAAATGAGTCCCAAGCAGTTCTGACAATAGAAGAGCCAGTCTAGGCAGCTGAAGACCATGAGCCTAAGAAAGAAGGCCTTGCACCATGGCTGAGCCAAGACTGGCCCTACTCCCAGACGCAATGTCCAGACTGATGTGCTTGGAAAAGGTATGGACAATACTCCAAGTGGCAGCAGTATGGATCTCTGCCACTGAAATGTTCCTGAAACAGGCAACAGAAGTAGCAACACCTCTAGTGGAATGACCACAAACTGGACTGCCTGTAGCAAAAACAAAAAAATACAGTTGACCAACCATTTGGACAAACACTGTTTAGTAACAGGAATGCCCTCTCTCCCAGGGGTGAAAGAAACAAATAGCTGCAAGGACTCCCTGCAGTCCATCATACAGACTGTATAGAAATGCAGAGTTCTATGACATCCAAAATATAGAGCAATGCTTCTCCTGGACTGGCATGTTGTAGATAATAGACAGGCAGGCAGATGGTATGGTTTAAAGTAAACTCAGACACCCACCTAAGTAAGAGACTTAGGATATGTACCCAAAGAGATTCTGTCTAAGGTGAAAAATCAAATAAGCCTGCTCATACACGAGAGCCCATAGCTCTGAAATCCACCAAGCAGAAGTAATGGAAACTGGGAATGCTTGCCACAACAGAAAATGTAGCTTGCAACTTGCAGCTGGCTCAAACAGAGCCAAAACACAGGTTACACACCTGTAACAGTAGTTCTAGGAGTGGTACATGGTGTACATCCACATGTTCTGGCAGTGTCCTTTCCCTTTAACAGTTGCCAGAAAGTCTTCAAGCTGGCTCCTCCCACCCACCCAGGTGGTATATCCCTCAGCTCCACCCCATGACGCCAGATCTTGCCCACTGGAAGCAGAGGTTGTGCGCCTGAGCCTAGGGAGGTCAGGTTGGTCCGTGTGGAAGTACACCATATACCACTCCTAGAACTACTGTTACAGGTGAGTAACCTGTGTTTCTAGGGAAGTGGATATGGTGTACTTATCCATATGTCCTGGCAGACTCCTAGCTGTTCTCCAGGAGGAGGGAGGCAAGGTGCACATCCTCTACTTAGAGATTGGAGAACTGAGTCCCCCAAACCAGCATCCCTGTGTGACTCGAGGTCAATGTGGTAATGGGAGATGAAGATGTGTGCTGACTTCCAGGTAGCAGCCCTGCAGATTTCCTAGATAGGGACATCCCTAGAAGCAGCCACCAATGCAGCAGTATGACAGGTGGAATGAGCCCTTAGCCCTCCAGGAGGCTCCCTCACCAACCTATAGCAGAGCTCAATGCAGGAAGTGATCCACCTGCCAATCATCTGCTTGGCTGCAGGTCTGCCAGGTACATCTTCAGTGTAGGTGACAAACAGCTGGAGAATCTCTTCCCAAATTCCAGCCATGCGCTCTTTGTAATAAGCGAGCGCTTACCTCAGGTTCAGAGTAGGGAGCCTGTGTTCGGCCTCTGAGGTGTGATTTGGGAAGAACACCAGAAGAGTCATCACCTGATTCAGGTGAAACTCTGACATTACCTTCGGGAGAAACTTCGGGTTGGGGCACAGGACAATCTTGTCCTTGTGGAAGACCAGGTAAGGAGACTCCACTGAAAGTGCCTGGAGCTCATTGATCCTTCTGGTTGACATGATAGCCACCAGGAAGGTGGTCTTCCATGACAGGTGAGACATGTTACACCTGTGCATTGGTTTGAATGGCTTGCCCATGAGCTTTGCCAAAACCAGCAACAAGACCCATGGTGGTGGTGTTCACGCACCAGAGGGGAAATGTGATCTAAGCCTTTGAAAAAGTGCCAGACCACCTTCTCCTGTGCCACTGACTGCTGACCAGCCTGTCCCTGGGTAGCAGAGATGGCTGCCAGGTGCACCTTAAGGGTCATTAACCAAAGTCCCCCTTTGGAGAAAGACCACAGGTAGTCCAAAATGCTGGCCACTGGACAGGATAAAGGGTCCAGCCTCTTGCCCCGACACCAAATGGAGAATCTCTTCCATTTGAAGGCATAGCATTTTTTGGTCGATTCCTTTCCAGATGCCTCCACAACAGTGAGGACATCTTCAGAGAGACCCAAAACCTGGAACTCTAGCTGCTCAGGAACCAGGCTGTCAGGTGCAGAGATTGAAGGTCTGGCTGGAGTACCTTCCCCTGACTGATGGACAGCTGGTCTGGGCATACTGGAAGACACCTTGGGAGCCTGTTGCTGTGGCTGAGGAGATCAGGGTACCAAAACTGGCATGACCAGTCTGGAGCCACCAGGATCACCCATGCCTTGTTCCTTCCTGACCTTGAGCAGCACCTTGTGGATCAAGGGAAGTGGAGGGAAGGCATAGAAGAGGCTTTAGGTCCAAAGCCTTGAGAAGGCATATCACCCTGCAGTGAGCCCTGCTGAGTAGGGCGGGAACAGAACAGCCTCAACTTTGCATTCTCCCTGGAACAGCAAGAGGAAGGAGGTGCTGTTAGAACTTTACTACTCTGCTGGGACTTAAGAACTAGAACTCCACTACAGGGACCTTCAATTTAGGGTAAAAACAAACAAACAAACAAAAAAAAAAAACAAGAATTAGTGTGTTTGTCTGAGTTGGGTGAAGGGAACTGTTATCTGTGCAGTTAGCTAGGTGAGAAGGGAACTGTGAATTGGGGGAGTGGCTAGGCAGCAGGAAGCCAGGTGTTTGGATTTAAAACTACCCTAGATAGCTTTTGGCAGAGAACAGCAAGAGGAAGGAGGTGTTGTCAGAACGTTACTGCTCTACTGGGACTTAAGAACTAGAACTCTACTAATGGGACCTTCAATTTAGGGTAAAAACAAACAAACAAAAAACAAGAATTAGTGTGTTTGTCTGACTTGGGTGAAGGGAACTGTTATCTGTGTAGTTAGCTAGGTGAAGAAGGGAACTGTGAATTAGGGAGAGTGGCTTAGGCAGCAGGAAGCCAGGTGTTTGGATTTAAAACTACCCTAGATAGCTTTTGGCAGAGAACAGTAAGAGGAAGGAGGTGCTGTTAGAACTTTACTACTCTACTGGGACTATATAGCCCTCCCTCCCCTCCAGCTATAGCCAGTTCCACTTTTATAGGCACAGGATTCGACTGACAACGGGAACTTCTTGTTTGGGAGCAGGAAGGGAGTGATCACAGAGGCACAAAAGACTCACTGTCCTAGAAGGAAAAGAGTAGCACTCCACCCCCCCCCCCATAGCTGCTGGAGGTCTGGCTCTGAGCAAGTAAGAAGTAGACTACTGAGGAATATGGGAACTTCCTGTCCCAGAACAGGTAGAGCAGGAGCTTTAAGGGCATGGAGCTATTAGGAAAGTTGGGAGAAAAAAAATACAGAGAGGAAAGAGTAAGCATTCAAAACAACAGTTGAGTGGCCACAAATAAGACATGATGGGAGTGGGGGCAGTGCAGTGGCTGTGGAGTGGCAGTCTTCTGGGAGACGTTCTGGAGGATGCGGTTGTCTCATCTATAGGCACCTCTCTAGGCTGGGGGAGGAGGCTGCTCATCTTCAGGCTGAGTTGGCCAGGATTCGGGGGTCTTCCTGTCCCACCGAGGGACCACAAGGGCCACCCCTACTGCCTCGGAGGTTGCCGAAAAGGAGAAGTGGTTGGACCACAGTGGGCTCAGGGAAGGTGAGAGTTGGGGAACAGAGGCGCATCCCTCCAGTTGTACCTCTCCACTATTCATACGCCATTCTGGCAGAGTGTGGTTCCTCTATGAAGGCAACTGCAGCAGAGACCAAGGAGGATGCTGGAAACCTCCACCAAGGAGATTCACAGGAGGGTGGCATGGACCACACAGGGGAAGGAAACAACTCCTGATGGGGGACTCCATTGTTAGGCGGGTGGAACTGGAGGGGGAGAGGGAGGTAAGGTGCTTGCCTGGCACCATGGCTTGGAGGGACGGGGAGCAAATCCTCAGGATTGCGGGAGTAGCTGCACAGAGGAGGGAGCTGGATGGCATTGTCCACTTAGGGAAAAATGACCTGGCTGGGAAAGGGATCAGAGCAGTGCAGGAGGAGTTTGTGGAGTTAGGGCGTGGCCTTAGTCAAGTAGCACGCACGGTAACCTTCTCAGAGGTGCTACCCGTCTATGCCATGGGTGGTGCTAGGGTGCTCTGCACCATGGGATTCAATCAATGGTTGAAAAACTGGTGCAGAGCTCAGGGTTTTGGCTTCATTGGGGACTGGGTGTCCACCTGGAGGGATGCAGGCCTATACTGTTGCAATGGTCTGCATCTGTCCAGGAGAGGAACCAGGATCCTAGGGAATATTTTTAAATGCTTCATTGGCAAGCATTTAAAGTAGCCAAGGGGGGAGGCACTGAAAAGGAGCAGGGAAATCCTAGCCCCCCCCAAAAAAATCAGGGTAGTTAGTGAGGTAAACACCAAGATAGAGAAGTCGATAGGGAGAAGGGCAGGTGTAAATGGAGAAAAAGGCAAAGACAGTAAGGACAGGGATGGGACAAAAAGGGGTAAGGCCATCAAAAAATGGAGGTTAATGAGCACCAATGTCCATAGTCTAGGTAAAAAGCTCCCTGAACTGATGGCCTAGATGGAAGGGGGATGCCTGGATATTGTGGCAGTCATAGAAACATGGTACACAGAGAACTATGACTGGGATGTCAACATACCAGGGTACACAATCTACAAGAGAGGTGGGGAGGGTAGAAGAGGAGGACAAGTAGCTCTTTATGTAAGGGAAGGGATCAAAGCAATGGAACTAAATGGTAAACAGAGAGTACAGGAGGCACTGTGGGTCACCCTGGAGTCTGGAAATGGCACCACAATCCATACCGGGGTTGTATACAGATCCCTATCTCAGGCGGAGGAAATGAACAAGGAAATGATAGAAGGCATCCTTAGGATGGCAGAAAAAAGGGAGATATTGTTGATGGGGGACCTGAATATGCCAGATGTTAACTGGAACACCTTTGCAGCAGTCACATCCAAGAGCAGGGTCATTATCAATGCCCTACAGGGGACATGCCTCAGACAGCTGGTGTTGGAACCCACTCAGGAGGGAGCAATGTTAGACCTGGTACTCTCAAACAGGGATGGAGAGAGGATTTCAGATCTAGAAGTGGGTAGTCATCTGGGAACAAGTGACTACGAAACAGTATGGTTCACGATAAACACAGCCGCAGAGTCAAACCATACAAAAGTGAGGGTACTGGACTTTAGGAGAGTTGACTTTGTCAAAATGGGAGAGTGCCTCAGAAAAGCACTTGCAAATAGGCAAGAAGGAGGGGCGGAGGAACAATGGGGAAACATCAGAACTGCCATCACAGAGGCAACAAGCCTTTTGTGTGAAGCAAATAAACAAATCAAAACAAAAGAAAAAAACACTATGGTTCTCAAAAGAGGTGGCGGGGAAGGTTAGGGAGAAAAAAAATAGCATTCAGGAAGTATAAGAAAACACAGAAGGAGCAGGACAGAGAACTGTACCAGATAATGCAGAAGGAAGCAGGGAAGGCAGCCAGAATAGCCCAAACCGAGAAAAAGATATCCAACTCAGTTAAGAAGGTTTATAAAACCTTTTATACGCATATAATAGGGAGCAAAGAAAGACCAAGGGAGGGATAGTGAGGCTTAATAAAGGGGAGGTGGGTGGGCAGAGAGGACAGTGAAAAGCAGGGATACTGAACAAATACTTCTTCTCAGTATTCACAAAAGAAGAGGAGGGGGAAGTACCTAATCCAATCAATTGAAGCACTCTGGATGGGGGGGGAGACGATACCAGTCCTTTCACAAAAGAAAAGGTTCTGAAAGAACTTCTAAAACTGAAGGTGGACAAAGCAATGGGGCCTGATGGGATTCACCCCAGAATTCTAAAAGAACTAAGGGGAGAACTAGTGACACCACTGACTACCCTTTATAACAAATCATGGGAGGATGGTGTGGTATCTAAGGACTGGAGGAGGATGGATGTGATTCCCATTCACAAAAGTGGGAGCAAAGCAGAGGCAGGAAACTACAGACCTGTTAGCTTGACCTCAGTGGTAGGGAAAATGATGGAATCACTTCTGAAAGAAAGAATTCTTGAGTAACTAGAGGCCAGCAGGGCACAGGTCCCAAGGCAGCATAGATTCACAGTGGGAAGGTCATGTCAGACAAATCTAATAGATTTCTTTGACTGGGTGACCAAAGTAGTAGACTTGGGAGGGGCTGTGGACATGGCCTACCTAGACTTTAGCAAGGCATTTGACACAGTCCCACACAAAAGATTAATAAACAAATTAGCCAGCCTGGGAGTAGGTCCCAGGGTGGTAGCCTGGGTAAATAATTGGCTGGACAACAGGACACAGAAGGTAATAGTAAAAGGAGTCCACTACAAAGAAAGGGTGGTTACTAGTGGGGAACCACAGGGTACAGTACTGGTTCTGGTCCTTTTTAATGTCTTTATAAGTGACATTGCAGAGGGACTGGAAGGAAAAATATGCCTCTTTGCATACGACACAAAGATCTACAACAGAGTTGATACACAAGGGGGGTGAAAGGATGAGAAGGGACTTGACAAGGTTGGAGGCAGTGTTGAGTAGTAACTAGTTACTTGTAACTACTAGTAACTGTAATCTGAATACTTTTCTAGGTAACTAGCAATAGTAATAGATTACTTTTTAAATAAAGTAATAAGTAACTGTAATGACATTACTTTTTCCTAAAAGTAACTAGTTACTGTAATATAAATATTACTATAAATAGAATAACCCATCTGTTAATCCATCAAGGGAATCCTGTGACTTCATAAACCTAAAAAGTGAAGTTCAAGAGGTTTATGACATCACCGAAATCTGGAGATTGTGCAGGTGTCTTTTGATATTCAGGTTTCAGTGTGAACAAAGGCTGCTCAACTGAAAGAGTGTTCAATTCATTGCAACATCAGGTTAAAAAAACTGCCTTCTGACAAACATTGCATGAGCACCCAATATCTTCACCTTGCACATTGAGTGCAAGTTGCCTACCATTTTTTGTCTTTTTGTCTTTTTGTCTTTTTGCACAATAAAAAGTTTAGGCAACATTTTATGGCTGTGAGGTGCCGTTTTTTGTGGCCTTGCTGATATTCAGGTATGGATAGTCACAGTGTCTCAGTATTATCAGTTGCCAGAGGTATGAGGTGGTGTAAACTCGTGGCACAACAACTGAAGCAAAGACATGCAGTCTTGTAACATTAGCCAAGGAATTCTGACCTAATACTGGTTTGCCCTATGAAATCTTTGCAGTGGCTATGACTACAAGGTAGCCTCATTTATCACACCACTGCTTTCTACGTGGTTACAGTCCTACTGCCTTTGGGTGTCAGGGTTATTTTTCCATAGAAAATGAAAATGAGTGTGCAACCATAGCTTTCACCTTTCAGCCTTCTTACTAGGTGCTATTAATTAGTCCCCACTTATGGATTCTTCAGCCTATTCACTTCTACTCTGCCTTTTCATACCTATCATCATCTTTTCATTTTCCAAAATCTAGTCAGGCCTTAACTATTATCACCTTATAATAACTGGCTAGGGTTTTTTCCCTAAGGGAAACTGGGTTATAATTTGCCATTATAACCCACAGGTTATAATGGAGAACATGCACTGGCTTTGCTTTGGTCAACTCATGCGTGCAGCTGCAGCTTTACTCTCCCTCTCTGCCTTTCTGTAGCGCCACACTCCTGCACATTTCACTGTGACTGGCACTCAGCGGTAAGTTAACTTAAAAAAAAAGTAAATACTGTAACTGACCTATGTCTACTATTATGTCTAAACTGTAAAAAAAAATAAAGGAAAACAAAGGGGAAACAAAATGTTTCGGCAGCAAAGCCCCAACAGCAGATTGCGCTGAAACCCTGGGATGGTGGCTGCACGGGGATGTGGTTTTATTTTTTATAACTGCTGTGGCAAAAAAACATTCCCCAGCAATTGTATGAAATAAAACATGGGTGATGTGTTTAACTCAAGATTTTACCTTGGTGTTAGATCCTTAAATAAACCCATCGAGCTTTGCTTTCAGGATTTATGTGGTATCCAACACCTCAGGTGAGTGTAAAATCTGAATAAACTCTCCACCCCATGTATTATTTTATATTTCTCCTACAGCCTCCCCCTATTTTCTTTCCTCACATATATTTATCTTATTTGCCTAACCTGCTTTTTTCTCTTTAGATAATTCCTGAAGAAGACCTATGGTTGAAACATCGATTCTAACTAAATTTTCTATTTTCAGCGTGCATTAAATATTACCATTTTGTTCTATATCTGTAACATGTGCTGTGCAAATAAAAGTAAGAAAACTCATTTTATTTATCAGTTTATTATTAAATATATGTTTTGCAACATTTGGTATACAAATTATACTACTTATACTCCTGTAACCCCCTTGTTACCTGGGGTTACTAGAATCCCAGTAAGATCTAGGGGTAGGCAGGGAAGGCAGCTTGTGAAACTCCAGTTAAATGAGTTTCACGCTGTCTCACTCTGTTGTCAGTCTCAGCTGAGACTGAGGGATGACACCACCAATAGAACTTTCGCAGCTGCATGAGCCATATTGGAATCTGCAGCAAAGGGAGTTAGATAGAACGTTGGAAATTTTAAAGTCAGTCTGCAGCTTTGTCTTCAGTGAGTGAAGTTAGAAGTTGGGAGCGTGCTTGTAAAGCAGCTCAGTGAAGGCTCTAGGAGCCTCAGCCCTGACAGAGGGCTACTTTTCAGTAATAGAGTGTGTGTCTCCATCTTAAAGGGAGACACAGGAAGATTACTGAAGTGGTGGAGACCGCTGTTTTTGGGTCTCAGTGCCCCCTCCCTCCGGGGGGAGGATGAGGAGGATTCCCTGCAGATTCCTGGGGCAACACCCTAGTTTCTGCTTGTGGAGGAAAAGCTGCCTCTTTGTGAGTCACCTGTGGGGCACCTGCAACGTAAGGGTGAGTGTCTGCTCTGGCTAAAAGGGCATATGTTTTTTCACCCTGGGACTTGTGTGATAATGTAGGGATTGAACTACTAAATATTGGGAAGCCTAGAGAAATGGGCCAAGCAAGTAAAAGTAGTTTCAAGTTCCAGAGTTTGTTGGGATGCAAATAATATGTAGAGGTGATGTGACAGACGTCTACCCTTAATCTACATTTAAAAGTTCAGTAAAGGAATTGTTCAGTTTTCCAGAGAAATGGCCGGATATGGGCTGTGGGAGCTGGAGGTGGGTGGCCCCCCCATTTTTAGTGACCAGGTCCACCTCTACGGATTTCTTCTGTGGATTTCTACTTTGCCTCAGGCACTTGGCCAGTGATGGGGGAAGTACCCAGATGTGGGGTTGTAAGGAAAATTTTCTCTAAGAGTCGCAGACTCTAGTGTGGTGAGGGGAGCCACGACAGGATAATTGGTTCATTCTTCCAATGAACCGCGAATGGGATAATTGGTTCATTCCTCAAATGGACCGTGAACAGGATGATTGGTTCATTTGTCCAATGGACCACGGATCAAGTGGCCGGCAGGGGAGCCGAGCCAGTGGGGAAAACCCAAGTGTGTACAAGTCGGGCTGTGTACCCAAAGCTGCGTGCAAGTCTGGGCTGTGTGCCTGGTGGGTTTAGAGCCTGAGGGCTGGAAATAGTGATAAAGTGTTCTGTTGTCTCTAATCTGCAGTACCAGGAAATGTAGCCCTATGGGGGTCCATCTATGCTTTGTTTGTTCAGCTAGGATGTGAATAAAAGCCACACTGAAGAATCCCATTCCTGGTTCTGGACATTACAGTTATTGCTTCCTGTGTTCGGATTTACTTGGGTGCCCCTGTTCAGAGTAGCCAAACCTAGGTCCCCTTGTGCCGAGTAACCTCATCCTCCCTGAACCCAGGTCCCCACCAGGTACTGCTGTCAGCTTCAACAGCATGCCACCTGTCATTTTGCTAAGAAGGCAGGGGTGAGGGGTTACACTCCGCTATATGGCACAGCTAAAACTCGCTATTGGAATTGATGGAATTTGTTTGAGGGGGCAACAGATTGGCCAGTTGGTGTACAATTTATAGATAGCTTGCTACACGCATGCATGTCATCAGTCATGGCCCTCTATAGTAGCCATTGTGGAACCAGAGGGAATCGAGGCCAGGGGAAAAGGCAAACTAGCCCATTTGCAGGCAGGGCTCGGGGCCTATTTCCCTCAACACCACGTGTGCCAAACTGCCACAGCAGGCCACCTGATCATCTGCCGGCCCACCTGACAGGTCTATCACCATCTTGCAACACTGTCTAACTTCAGTTGTTGCATTCTGGCAGTGGAATAATATTCATGGCAAACTTAGTTATAATTATAACTGTGTCTCAGAGGCAGTGGCAAGTCAAGGTTCAGCTGTAGGAAAAACTGTTTAAATTTTGTTGGAGTAAGCAGGTGTGTGCTTGTGGAATTTATTGTATGTCATGTGGGATAGATCTGTGGCTGGCAATGGCAAAGTTAGGATTCAGGCTGCTGTGGGGAAGTGAGAAAAGATCACCAAGGCAAGGAAGGGCAGAAGACCTGCAGGGTGTATGGTGTGTGAGTGTAGGGGGAGCTATGTAAGGGTAGGATTTTACTATGGACATTTAAAGGGGTAGTTGTGGCTTTTGCATAGTCAGGAGGAGAATACTGGCTAGATGTGGGAAAGATCACCAAGTGCAGAAGACACAGCAGGGTGTGTGTGGCAGTGGGGTAAAGGTGGGATGTAAAGGGGTAGTTGTGGCTGGCACTTTTAAGATATATAGCTGTATATGCAGGGTGTGTGTGTATTGGAGGGTAAATGTGGGTGTTATGGAAATGAAAGAGATCAGGGACAGCAATGGCCAGCAAATCTAGGATTCAGCTGTGGGGGGAAAAGATAGCGGAGGGCAGCAGTAGCTGCAGGGTGTGTTTGAGTGTTTCTTTTAATAGAGCTCTTATTTATGGAAATGTAAAGGGGTTGTTGTGGCTGGCAATGTCAGATGGGTACTGTGTTATAAATTAACATGAAATTTGTCTTTAGAATCTGTTTTATTTCTTTTATACTTTTCTTGGGGTTTCGTGAGCACATAGCTATGTTCAATGAGTAAATACAATCATCAGTCAATCAATCAATCAATCAAAATCTTTATTTAATCAGGAGAACAGGGGAATCATGTTATTAAAAGTAATATAAAGTAATATGCATTACAGTAACAGTCACTAATTACTTTTTATATAAAAGAATTAAGTAACTGTAACTGATTACATTTATTTGAAAATAACTAGTAACTGTAACTGATTACTTTTTAAAAGTAGCTTACCCAACACTGGTTGGAGGAATGGTCAAAAGTATGGCAGCTTAAATTCAGTGCAAAGAAGTGCAAAGTAATGCACCTGGGAAACAAAAACCCAGGGGAAGAGTACACAATGGGGGGGTACTAATAACAACAACGCAAATGGAAAGAGACCTGGGGGTAGTCATATCAGATGACCTAAAGGTAAGCAAGCAATGTGAGAAGGCATTAAGGATGGTTGGGGGATACTGGGATATACAGGGAGATGCATCACCAGTAGAAATCAGGCAGCTTTTATCCCTCTGTACAGACAGTTGGTGAGACCCCATCTGGAGTACTGTGTACACTTCTGGAGACCCCATCTCCGCAAAGACATAGACAGGATGGAGGCAGTCCAGAGGAGGGCAACTAAAATAGTGCAGGGTCTGCAACAGAAGCCATATGAAGAGAAACTAAAGGAGCTTAATATGTATAGCCTCGAGGAAAGGAGGGAGAGGGGTGATGATAGAAACGCTCTGGCACCTAAGGAATCAACAAAGTCCAAGAGGGTAGCATCTTTCAGAAAAAGAGATGTGCAAGAACAAGGAACACACAATTTGAAAATAGAGGGAATGGCTCAGGGGCAATGTGAGGAAGTTTTTTTCTCAGAGAGGGGACGCGTAGGATGGTCTTCCTGAGGAGGTAGGTGGGGTCAAAAACAGTGGGGGAATTCAAGAAAGCATGGGACAGATATAAGGCAATTCTGGTGGGGGGTAGGAAGAAGTAGGCTGTTGGTTGACTAGGATCTGCAGCTTATCTAATAGGTAGGGAAATGGACAGACTAGGTGGGCCAAGTGGTCCTTATCTGCGTCAAAGTCTATGTTTCTATGTAGGCAAACAGATCCACCTGAGGGGTGCCCCAATGGGAGAACAGGTGGTGAATTACCTCCAGATGGAGAAATCACTTGTGAGACGACTCACCTACCTTGTTGAGGGCGTCCACCAGCTGACTGGAGGCTCCTGCTACATGGATGGCTAGGAGATCCACCTCCAGGCTGCGCATGAGAGTCCACACATGGAGAACTTCCTTGCACAGTGGCAGGGAGTGCATTCCGCCCTGTTTGTTAAGGTAGTACATGGCCATGGTGCTGTCCGTCTGGACTTCACCACTTGACCCCGAACATATTGAGTGAATGCAGTCAGCATCAGCTGAACTGCCCAGAGCTCCAGCATGTTGATGTCCCATTGGGAGTCTTGGGGATCCAGAGCCCGTGGACTCTGTGTTCCCCCAGTTGGGCACCCCATCCCATGAGAGAGGCATCGGTCATCAGGATAACCGTCAGCTGAGTTCTGGTTCTGCCTCGGAGATATATGGCCACACAGACAACTCGCTCCACTTAACCTCCCAATTTATCTTTCCCTCCGTCAGGTGATTTTTGTAAATTAGGATGTCTTTCATAATGAATAGGAGGGGAAACAAAGGGAATGAGCCCCTAGCAGCTCAAAAGTCGTAGATGGTCCCGTAGATGAAGAACGGTCCGATTCTGATATTACAGACACGGATGGTGTGGTTTCTCACTTGGCCTCAGCTTACCTCAAATCTACTCCAGCTTCGCAGAAAACTCCCAAGGCAAGGAAGAGAGTCAAATTGGACATAACATACAATGAACTATGCGCATTTTGCGCCAATATTAAACAACTTCACACTGAAATGTGTAGAGATATTACACAATTAGAGCAAAGAGCTGATGATAATGAGAGACAGATCACAGCAAATGAGAACTGAGTAGATGACCTAGAGGGCCTGGTCCAGCAATTGCAAGATCATCAAGAAATGTTATAGGCTCAACAAAAGGATGCCGAGAACAGGGCAAGAAGAAAGAATATTCGGCTATATTGTATTGCAGAAGGCTCTGAGGGAACAGACATAAAAGCATTTTGTTGTAAATTTGTTAAAAACCTCCCTAGACTTGCCACCTGACATGCAGTTGGATTTCGAGTGCGTACACCGAGCACTGGCACCTAAGCCCACCTCCTCTACAGCCAACCCTCACTCTATCATAGCTCGATTTGGTAGTTACACCATTAAAAACAGATATTCGATTACGCCCAGTGACGGACGGGTTGATAGCACTGGATGCCACACCGCCCATGCCAGCGATTCGGTCTGGAACGCTCGGCCGCCAGGGTTTGAAGCCAGGGAGAAGGCCTGAGCATCTGACAATGGCTTGCTTTCTCCAGGGGGTAGGGATGCACGGCAAGCAGTGACCCCTGGCAGAGGCTGGAGGCAACAGCTGCTGGAGTCACTGGGGCCAATTGGTCGAGGGCGTTGGTCGTGGGCCAATCAGGTTCAGGGACAGGAACTTGGGGGTGGGACTTTGGGAGCATCAGTGCCTTTGCCTTGACACTGGGGGCACATAAAGTTCGCTTACGAAAATCGGAAAAAGCCCCTTCGGGGTCGGGTAGATGGAGAGTCGAGCCAGGTCCCAATTTGCCGCTGTCTGCCCAGCCGGATTGGGTTCTGACGAGACTTGAAGGTTCAGGGGTGTCCCTACCCCAACCCCACATGGGGGGTAAACCGCAGCATGATGGAGGATCCCAACCGGTGAGTAGGACGGGGGTAGAGACAGGCTCAATTGGCTCTCCTGAAGAGGCGACTCCAGATGGGAAGGGGGAGAATAAATAGTAATTAAAAAAAAAAAGTTATTATTATTAGTATGGCATAGAAACAAATTTTTCATGTCCAGAAATGTTTTTACCTAGACCATGACTATACACCAAAGACAATGTGACTTCGTAGAATGTACCTCCCGTTGTTGCCTACACTAATAGCTCAAGGGATAAAATGTGTTACTCCGTATCCTGCAAGTTTAATAGTCCACTAACAGAATGGAAAACAGGAGTTTTATACGGCAGAAGAAGCGCATGAGGCCCTCATCAAACATGGCTTGCTCTTTCCAGAATGTAAGGAAGCGCCGGCAGTCCAGAAACCCCAACCCCAGCGATGGCAGACCCAGGAAGGAAGATAGCACAATCAAGAGGGAAGTAATGCTACAAGCAAAGACTTGAAGCAGTGCCTGGTGGAATTTCGTAGAATGGATGATACCACACAGAATACCTTAGAAACAAGAAATGCTATAAGACAGTAATATACTTGAGGTATCCCTGTTTGAGGGAGGAAGAGGGAGTCATACTAGGAAGGGCGGAGGTGATCAGGTTAGGCTTGTTATACCCGGGCCATATCGGTGGGCCCAACTCTAGGCCGCAATTACAGATATAACAGACCCTCTATCTAACTGAGTTGCTTGCAGCTGCTTGTTGTGGTGACACTATGTGGCCTTTCCCCTCTAGGTCCTCTCTGCACGTCCCCTGCAACCTGACTGTAAAGTTATACAGTGAGAACACGGACTCTCACACTAATAACTTGCTAAGGAGGCGACTCAAAAGGAGACTATGTGATGTGATTATGCCTACAAAACAATATTGGGGAACTGAGTGATTTACTGGCTATTCGAAATTACATTAATGCTAACCAAGGACAATGTCTCATATATGATACCATTATTTTTTTTTTTAAGTTTGCTTTGACTATGGGACAACAATGTACTTATTTTGAATGTTTGTTCATTTGGGCCAGGGGATCCTACCAACGCTGGTTACTTTTGAAAGAGGTTTTAGATTGGGGGGGAAGGTGAGTAACTAAGGTTGAGCTCTAAGGTGTTTTTCCAGAGATATTTCGCTGGACCACACCTATTATACCTTCTCCTTTTCTATTTATTATCCTTCCAATGTATATTTTCTTGTTTGGACCTAAATAGTCCACAGGGGGCCCAGAGCCAGGTGAGCCCTGGATTTACCTCCTCTTCTGATTTGAAACATAACTACATCCAAATGTTTCCAGAAGCAACAGGGAAATTAAATGTAATTTCCTCCACCTTGGAAGTCTGTTTTATTAATTTGTTAAGACAGAATACAACCAGTTGGTTGATTATAGTGTTATTTACCATTAATAGTTATAAGTTAGCCCAGTTGGCAACTAGTAACTTAATTGATAATCTGCAACCAGTACTAAAAACAAGAGAAGATATACAGAATGGTTGAAATAGACAAAATGAGAGATCTGAGAGATGTGAAGGCAAATTTTGTTTCATTTAAAGGCAGGACCATACTATGTGGGGAAAGGGACATATGGCTTTATTTATATAGAGAGACAACTACTAAGGAAAAATGGGTAGAAATAGAAGGATTATATAGACTGCTTGGGGAAAACTTATTAACATGGGGAAATATACTTTAATATTATCTTTTAATGTAAACGGTGTGCATGACCCAATCAAAAGGCGAAGATTATTTAACCTATTTAAACAGGAGAAACCAGATGTAATTCTGCTACAGGAAACACACCTACCCCAAACCGAGCATCTTAAATTTAAATCATGGGGTTTTCAGGTTGTGGTGGCCTCGTCGCATAAGTCTGGCAGGTGAAGGGGTACTGCAATACTGATACCTCGGGGGATTCCCTTTCAACTTGAACAGGAGTTTTCGGATGAAGAGGGGAGATATATTATAGCAGTGGGCACATTATGTGGTACTCAGGTTACCCTAGCCTCAGTATATCTCCCCCCAGGTTCTAAAATACAAGTAATGGATAAAGTCCTGGATGACCTTTTTCTCCATGTGTGGGGTATGTGTATTATAGGGGGTGATCTCAAGGTTACACTTAACCCTAAGTTGGATACTAGTTCTCTCTCCAAACATAGATTCACACCATTACAAAAATACCTTAAAGTATCCCTTCCTAAATTAGATATGGTAGATATCTGGTGTCATTTTTTTCTCCTCTGTAAAGGCCTATACCTACTATTCTCCCAAAATGCATACATCCTCCAGATTAGATTATTTTTTTACCTCAGTAGAGCACTTAGATTTAATTTGAGATATGACAGTGGGTTCCTCCGTTCTTTCAGACCCCTCCCCTCTGTACTTAAAAATAGACATAGTCTACCCAAAGAAGAATTCATTTTGGTGTTTAAACCTAATGCACCTACAAGACCCAGAATTTATTACGCTAATTAAGACACTTATACAAAGAACCTTAGTAGAAAATGACTCTGGAGATGGCTCTGCTGGTGTGAAATGAGATACTCTTAAAACTGTATTATGGGGGGAGATCATTAGACTCTCCACCCACAAGAAAAAAAAAAGCTGGGGAAAAATTACAGAAGGAACTACACAGAGAGTTACTACATTTACAGACCAGGCAATTTCAAGGAGAAAATGTGCTTAGTGACCAGATCACTAAAGTTAAACAACAATTACAGAAGTTAGTAGATCAACAAATAGAACAACTATTGCTATATCTGAAGCTCAGGCATCAGGAGGGAGGGCCTTGAGGGGCAGAAACCTAGCCAGATGTCTGAGAGGGACGAAGGCCCAAATAATGGTGACAAAACTAAGAGACCCCCGTTCTGGTCGTATGCTATTTCATCTAGGGGAAATAAGGCAGGCGATGGCTGTATACTACCAGAACCTATATTCTCAGGGGACCCATCCTACCTCTCAGTAGTTAAATACTTATCTACAACATTCACCCCTACCTAGACTTTCGCAGATCCAGACAGCAGAGTTACTTCGCCCTATTACACCCACTGAAATATGGGAGACCATCAAATTGACTAAATACCAAAAAGCACCGTGCCCTGATGGATACCCTGTGGAATTTTACAGGGCGTTTCACAAACTATTGATACCGCCCCTTCTTTGCACTTATGTTAATATTCAGAATGACCCCCCCCCCGCCCTCATGGAGATATACAGAAATAGTAGCCATTCCTAAACCCAGAAAAGATCCATCCTTGGTGGCTTCCTATAAACCTATTTCAAAACTTAATTGTGATTCTAAAATATTCATGTCAATATTGGCCCACAGAATGGCTACTTTGCTTCCTAATTTAATTGATGGTGATCAGGTGGGTTTCATAATGAAGAGACAAGCACATGATGCAGTCCAGAGGGTGCTTCTACTTATGGAATATGCATCACAGAGGCAGATCCCCTTTGTCCTTCTCGGCCTTGACACCGACAAGGCGTTTGATAGGGTCTCTTTGGCCCTATATGTGGGCTACTTTAGAACAATTTGCATTTCCAGATAGATTTATATCTCAAATTAAAGCTATGTATCAGATGCCTGTGGCATATCTCAAATTAGATGGTGCATTTTCCTCCCCTTTCCTTTTAACTAGGGGCACAAGACAAGGATGTCCTCTATTCCCCCTGCTTTTGCCCCTTATTTGGAGCCGTTAGCGGCTAATATCAGGGCGCAGGACAGAATAGAAGGTATCCCGGTGGGAGGACGGTCACACAAACTGACATGGTTTGCAGATGATATTTTGCTGACCCTCACCACACCGGAGACCTCAATCCCAGCGGTTTGGGAGCAATTAGCTGTGTTCAGTAAACTGGCAGGATATAAGACCAATGACACCAAGACAGAAGTCTTTGCATACTCATTTCAACCCCCTAGGACCCTTAAAGTAAATTTTCCATTTCGTTGGAGTAGAGTGGAGATGAGATACTTAGGTATTAAAATATCATGTGTGTTGATACATTTGGAAATGATGAATTTAGAGCCAATTACCCAACAAATTACCCTGGACTTGTCTCGTTGGACCTCACTCCCTATAGGAATCATATCCCAGATAGAAACAATTCAACAAAATGTGCTACCACGTTTACTCTTCTTTTTACAAACCCTCCCTATAATATCATCAGATACATATTTTCAAACATGGCATAAGTTATTTTCTAAATTTATATGGGGAGGTAGGACACCTCAAATAAGATACCATATCCTACAATTGTCCAGGTTACGAGGAGGGCTTAATCTCCCCAATATGAAGAGATACGCTCAAGCGGCTCAGATTCGCATATCTTTACTACATGCTGCGGCCCAATATAAGACATATTGGAAAGAGATTGAGGTTACACTCAATGGGTTAGAAAATTTCTCCTCCTTTATTTTGGAGGAGTCATTAAGAGATATACCCTCAATAAGGTTTATGAAATACACTTCAGAGTTTCTTAAGGGTTGGCAACAAATGTGGAGACATACCATACCCCCTTCAGAATGTAGATATCTTTCTAAGATTTCAAACCAGCAAAGGGAGAAATTGGGTCTCCAATATATTTTTCAACTTGTAGGACCTATGGGAATATATTATTTTGCTAAATTGCAATTAGAATACAAACTTCCCATGGACCAATATGGAACATATATGAGAATTAGACAAAACCTGGCACCCTTTGAAGAGACTCTTTCAGAGGTAGCGGAATCTTCTTCCGCTTTAATTCAGATGGTGATATATCATTTAAGGGGACAGGTACAGGAACATTTAATTGGGGCCTTGTATTCAGCTCTTAGAGAGTATAACACTGATTCTCTGGAGTATCTTAGAATTAGGTGGTCTAGGGAACTGGGCTTGGACCTGGAGGGGGACCAATGGCAGGTTTCAACAATGATGTACTCTAAAGTTTCCTCCAACTCGTACTGGAGGGAGTACGCATGGAAGGCCAGAATAAGGTTTTTTTAGAACACCTGATTTAACAGCACATTTTCATGGAGAGGAACACAATAAATGTTGGAGGGAATGTGGCCAAAAAAAGTGGGATGGGGACATATAATATGGTCATGCCCAATGATAATGGGCTATTGGCAAGAAGTTGTACAATAATTAAATGCAATATATGAGAGTCGGAGGTGCTCAACCAGACTTCTATATTGACAGCAACTCCACCTAGTGGAATATGAGTTCAAAATTGTTGTACAAAATGTTGACACTTCTTGTCCTTGCAGCTAAGAAAATAATTACAAGACTCTGGCTTTCCACTCGAGTCCCAACCAAGGAAGCTTGGAGAAAGCTAACATATGAAATATACTATTTGGAAAGAATTTCAGCTGCTAGAATAAATAATAAGACTTGTAGTTTTGATAATCTTTAGAGAAAATGGACCCTATATCAATTGGAACATTATTTAGATTTTGTACCCTGAATTTACATTATAGAAATTGGAGTATTTTGAGGCTACATGGGGAAGGGGAGGGCAAACTAAACTCAAAGGTATATTAGAAGACTGGGCCCAATTTAATCAGCTTACCAGTCATGTAGTTTACATTACCCCATTTAGAGATGTGTCAAAAGCCTTATGTCTATATTTATATGTATATTTATCTCTCAGACGGTATTTGGAGTATAACCTAACTCTTTACCTGTTATGGAACCTGATTTCAATTAACTGTTATAATCCTAACTTTGTTATTTTAGTCATGGATGTATCTGTGTACTGTATACAGCTGTGTATAATTTTATTAAAATCAATAAAAACTAATAAAAAAAAAAAAGGATAACTGTCGGCTCCGGGCGGACAAACAGGAATCCTTCCTGAAGATGTTCTGGGACTAGCCACCACTGGAGGGTGTCCCACATCTTCTGGGTCACAGTGACCAGCTGGCTAAAGTGACCTTTGTGCTGACACCACTGGCTGGCCAGCTCCCACTGCAGGAGCACATATTCCAACTGGCCCAATAAACACACAGATGCAGGCTGCCATGTAACCCAGAAGGCGCAGGAAGTCCTGGGCAGGGAGCAACTGCCCAACCCAAAATGATCAGGCAAAGGAGAGAACCTCTACCCTGTCCGCCAGGAGCCAGGCTCTGGCTTGGCAAGAGTCGAGCTCTGCCCCGATGAACATGATCACCTGCGAGGGCACGAGTTCCAACTTGGCCTCATTGACCAGGAGGTCAAGTTTGATGCAGGTCTGGATGTCCAGGTCCCTGGACCGATCCACCTCCTGCCTGGAGGAACCTGCAATCAGCCAGTCATCCAGGTAGGGGTAGACCCAGACTCCTCGGCACATCAGGTAGCTGCCACCATTGCTATGTATTTGGTGAAGACCCTGGGGCCGAGGAGAAGCTGAATGGCATGGCCCACAACATGTAGAGGTTCCCTCTGCTCAAAAGTGGAGGAACCTTCAGTGGGACAGATGGATCAGGACATGGAAGAACACAACCTGGAGATCCAGAGAGCAAAACCACATGTCTTGCTTTAGAGATGGTATGATCTAAGACAGAGATACCATCCTGAAGGTGCAGGACCTGAGAAATTTGTTCAGGTCATTCAGATCTAGAATGGGATGCCAGCCCCGTCTGCTTTGGCACCAGGAAGTACCTGGAGACAAACCCTGGGTGTTCAGAGGATCTGCTACTCTGACCATGACCTCCTCATGGAAGAGCTGGGCTATGTCATCTGAAGACCCGACCGAGTGTCTGTAAATACAAGTCCTCCTGTGGGGCCTGGGCTCAGCTTGGAGGGTACTGCTCGAATTCAGAGGCAGACCTGACCGCTACTTCCAGAACCCATCTGTCTGTGGTGAAGCGGACCAGGCAGAAAGGTAGTGGCAGAGCGGCTCCCCACAAGAGGACCCAGGAAGGTGTGACAGGCATGAGGGTGGCACAGCTCATCTGTCACTGAGCAGACTTAAGGAGGAGAACCCGGCTAAGGAGCCACCAGGTACCTTCCCTCTGGGCTTACAGACCACTAAGGCCATGGACTTGGCCTGGGTTGCCAAGACTGAGCCTGCTAGCCAGACTGGTGATGGGCTGGTTTTGCCGCAGGAGTGAAGGACCAAAAGGGCTTATGCTTCTGCTGCCTGGAGCCCTTGGGATCCTTCTGGGTGGATGTCACAGAGTCCAAGGTGGCATTGGACTTCTCAATACATTAGAGGTGACCCTCCACACCAGGCCCAAACAGGTCAGTGCCCAGAAATGGGACATCCGTAAGCTTGTGCTGAGTGTCTACCGTAAAGGTCAAGATCTGCAGCCTAGCCCTACAGTGCATGGCAACTGCAGCCACCACCAAGTGGGCACAGGAATCCCCCATGTCCACAGCCATTTGAAGTTGCTGCTTGGTCACAGCCTGGCCCTGATCATGGACCTGCTTGACCGTGGCCTGGAGGTCCACAAGAAGGTGAAGAATCACCTCGTTCAAAGAGCCCAAGAGGGTGTGGGAGAAGTGTGCCATCATGATGGCTGAGCTCACCTGGCAGAGGCCGAGCAAGGAGGCAGCATAGACTGTTTTAGCCACATGGTCCAATTTCTTGGATTCCTTGTCTGGTGGCTTACATAGACATAGATTACATAGACAATACTGAGCATAAAGACATTCATCCGTGAGCTAGTAACACCTAGTTATATCCTTTTATATTCTTCCTTTCCAAGAATTTATCTAGCTGTGTTTTAAATTCCTGCATTGTACTGCTTTCCACAACCTCTCCTGGTAGCATATTCCAAATTTCTGTTACCCTATTACTTAACCAGTATTTCCTTCTATTTGTTTTATATCTATCCTTAACCAGTTGGTAACAATGTGCTCTAGTGTCATATATTTGAGCCGTTTTAACCAAGCCCAGTAAGTCCCATAAGTTAGTATCGGTCCATGCCCTATATATCAAACACATATAGCCTCTCATTCACGATATTCCAGGAATACAGCTCCAAATCCTGCAGTCTCTGCTCATAACTCAATCCATCCAATCCCTTGATTCTCTTTGTAAGTCTCCTCTGTACCCCCTCCATCCGTGCAACATCCCTCCTCTTATACGGGGCCCAAAACTGGACACAGTACTCCACGTGGGGATGTACCAATGCATTATACAGAGGCATCACAACCTGCCTATCTCTACTTTTTGTGTGTCTCAATATACAGTGTGTTATACTACCCGCCTTATTAATAGTGGTTTGTCGATGTCCCCGGTATTGCCTGAGCACCAAAACACAGAGTCAGCCACCAACCCTTCAGGCGAGGGATGCTCCATGAAACCCAGAGAGGTACCAGTGGGCACCACATACCTGCGGACCATCTGGGCCAAGGGCGCAGGGCAGGACATAGGACACTGCCAAAGCTTCAGAGCTGAGCCAACAATGGCCTTAGCCGCTGGGAAAGCCTCCATCAGAGAGCCTCCTTTTTCCAGGATTTCTGTGAAGGGATAACAAGCCCACTTCTTGACAGGCTCCAGTTTCATCCCCGTGGACTCGGAGATGAGACAGAGGATGCCCATGAAGGAAGTGGGCCCTTCCTCCATTGAGAGATCCCCCACTGACTCCATATCGACTGGATGGGAGTGTAGTGAGGAATCCTTGGACTCTGAGGAGTCCGCATAAAGCAGCCAACTGCCCGAGTCACTTTTGACCCACCGGGGGCAGTCAGGTGTGAGATTGACTAACAGCTGATGTGGAAGCCCCTTGGCCAACCGAGACTCCTTAGTTGGAGCACTGGTCAGTGGCTGCTTGGTTGGTGGCTTCAGCACAATCAGTAGAGGCCAGCTTCAGCTGAACTGAGATGATCATGACTGGCTCCGCTGGGGAGGAACAGTTTCGACTAGCCTACCGGGCCATCGGTGACAGCCTGTCAGGCAACATCCAAGTGATGGCAGGTGTGGGGCCAGAATTGGCTTGGACCAGCCAACACCAACTGTTGCCACATGAGTGCTTAGTAGTGTCGACACAACTGGCAAAGCCTTTCCTCACCTGAGCAAGATAAAGACAAAGAATAGCGGTGCCACTTCCCATGGCGCCGAGTGGGATCACCGATGATGGCAGAATCTGCTCAACCACTGGATGAGGAAGACCAAGACCTCGACTTCAGCCAATGGGGGATCTTGGAGGAGCCAGGATGAGCCACGGCTCCTCCTGGTCTGGTTGGGTGACTGGAGGTTCAGCCAAACCAAGATGATAAGTGACTGGCTCATTGGGGAGAAACGATTTCGACCGGCCCCTACTGGGGCGTCGGTTATAAGCCTGTCAGGCGACAACCAAGTGATGGCTGGCATGGGAGCCAGGATTAGCTTAGGACCAGCCAACACCAACTTTTGCCACATGAGGTCTTTGTAGTGTCAACACAACTCAGCTGAAGCCTCTCCTCACCTGAGCAAGATGAAGACAAAGAATAGTGGTGGTGCGCTTCCATGGCGTCAAGAGTGGGTTCACCGATGATGGCAGGATCTGTTCAACCCACTGGAAGAGGAAGACCGAGACCTCAACCTTGGCCAATGGGGATCTCAGAGGAGCGGGAAGAGCCATGGCTCTTCCTGGTCTGAGTCGGTGACTGGAGGGTTTGACTCAGCAGGCTGAGCCACCCCTTCAGAGGTCACAGGCAGGACCAGAGTCCTGAACAGAGAATTGTCGGTCTCTTCTGATGACAACCGGTCAACAGGGTTAAGAAAAGTCTCCCCGCATCATCGGCCAGTGCCTCGACCAACTGGCCCAATGGGGTCTCCATGAAGTCATGGTTTTGGCCAAGGTCAAAACCTGAGAGTCCTGAGACCGAGAATGCTCCTGGTCCCAGAAACATCAATGGTGAGCCTTCTCCTTTTCTTTCTTTGACTCCTTCTTGCAAGAGCAGGAGCTGTGCAACCCAGAAGGGCCCTACCTTTTAGTCGGGAGGGACTGGTACAGCTCCTCGAAGGAGCCAGAAAAAGTGGAGACCAATTGGAGTGGAACAAAGGCAGAAGCCATGGAGGACTGCGTGGCAGCCCGGGCTGCCTCCTCTTTGAAGGCCGTAAGTTGTTCCAACCGCTCAGCGGAAACCGCAGCTGCGCTGACCACTCAACAGGTGTCCTTAGATTTGACCAGCAGATGTCTTTTTTCCAGGCAGCCCAACTTAAGGCACGGGAGACGGTCCTCGAGGACCATCGCATGAAATGATTGGCAAATGTCGTAGGCCTGGGTATCATGTTCATGGCCCAGGCAGTAGATGCACCTCCACTGGGTGTCCATGTAGCACCGGCAAACTCCCCACCCTCCCCCCTGGAGAAGGAGAGCAGTCCATGGATACTCAATCCTTCTCCCCTGGCCAGCCCTCCAATGTCCTAGGTCCATTCCTGAACCCAGGTCACCAGCGTTGCAGGTCGGTACCCTGCCCCTGCGACAGTGGGCCGACCAAGGGCATCTTAATAGAGAAGAACTTCAGACCAGAGTCTGAGAGGGACAGCAAGTACTCTAGAATCTAATACACTAGACAAGTGAAAGGATCAAAGAGATGGGAAGCAGCCCATAGAGCAATGTGCCTCCACTTCATAAAATAAGGACCCTGGTGGAGGCGTCCTAGCAGCCACCCTGACATCACCTAGGGGACACCTCAGATCTAGCCATGGTTATGTCTTCAGGGGCCAGGCATGAAGAAGTAGAGACTGGACATCCAGAAAGCCCAGGGTGCCTCACTCCTGGAGGAGCAAGCCTGTGAACAGAGGAAGGGCACTAGAGGTTCCACTGTCGATAGCTGCAGTACAGGGAACCAGATTTAACAAGGCCAGAAGGGAGTGATGAGGATCATAGTGGCCCCTTCCATCAGGAGGTTGATCAGTACCCTCTGGAGCAGAAGAAAGGAGGGAAGGCATAAAGGAATCTCCCTTTCCAAAGAGGACTACCGTCCTGCCATAAAATTCCAGGCCCTAAAGGTGGGCGAGCTGATAGGCAGCAGGTTAGCATTGGGTGGGGACATTTTCAAAAAGGTTAAACTCTGGGCAACCCCATCTGTCAAACAATTCTTCTACTTGACAGCCTCACCAGTGCAGCGGTAGAGCTACCAATTGTGATGCCAGCAACCTGAGTTCAATAGCGAGCCTGGGTTGCTGGGGGTCCAGCTGGGGCAGAATGATTGAGCACTCATAGGGTTGCTCTCCTTCTCTGGGGAGGGTGGGCTGCAGTCCTCACTGCTATATTGTCACCTGGGTGACCAGGGCAGAGCTGCAGCCAAGGACACAGTATTGTTGGGAGGGTGGACGTCAGCTGAGGGGCCTGGGCAAAGGCAATCTCAGTGTGCCTTCATCTCATTGGCCCTTGAGTGCTGGTGTCTGCAGGGGGGGACGGGACCAGAAACTCCAAGAAAACACCCACGTCTGTGCCAGGAGATGGGCCCTTGCATCAGTGACCATGGGGGAGCCAGGGAGCAGCTCCGAGTGTCCACTCCACTGGAGGTTCAGAGGGGGCAGGGGAAGTCTCTTCTGCCCCACTCAGGAGGTTATCTGGGATGCTTGAATCAAGAGAGTGGAGCACTCGATGGGGGCTGACATCCTTGGTCCTCCTGGCACAGCCTGTGTGGTCGCATTGGGGACCCCGATGGAAGGGGCAGACGTGGAGTAGGAAGGGGGCATAAACACTAAGTTAAAAAAAATATATAACAGATCTTCTACAACTGAGGTCAGCAGCTCTCACTCATGTGTCATGGACTGCGACTGGCAGGGCTGGGCTGCCAGGATGTTGTGGACACCTGGAACATGAATGGCTGACAGTTCTAGACCATGTTCTAGAGCCCAATACCAGACCCTCATCACTTTCTGGCAGAGAGGATATGAATGGGTCCCCCCTTGCTTGTTGATGTAGTGGACTATACTGGCGATGTCCACCTGCACTTGCAGAGGACCTAGGGAGAGCTGGGCCTGGAAGGCTTGCAGAGCATATAGAACTCCCACATCTACAGGACGTAAATGTGGAGAGATGCCTCCACACAGGATCACATCCCTTGATTGGTGAGGCCCAAATGAGCCCCCTGCAGCCCAACCCCAAAACATCTGTGGTGAGGATTTGCTGAGGGGAAGGAAAGAGGAATGGAAGCCTTTTGAAAATGATGCTGGGTTACCTCCACCAAAGCAGCACCTTTTTGATTGAAGAAACATAGACTTTGATAGCAGATAAGGACCACTTGGCCCACCCAGTCTGCCCATTTCCCTTCCATAGAAACATAGAAGTTGACGGCAGATAAGGACCGCAAGGCCCATCCAGTCTGCCCATTTCTTTTCCTACCTTATAAATGTGCCATCGGCCTTTGCTCTGTCAGTGGCCTATCTATCCATACTCATTTGTATTGCTCCCTTATGCCTATACCATGCCTGTTTGAAGCCCTGCACTGTATTCATAACCACTTCTTGAGGTAGGCCATTCCATGCATCCACCACCCTTTCTGTGAAAAGAATTTCCTCACATTCCCCTTAATGGCCCCTCCTAATCTCATGCTGTGTCCTCTTGTCCTGCTATTTTTCTTATATTTAAACATGTTAGACTCTTTCACCTTGTTAATGCCCTTAAGGTGTTTGAATGCCTCGATCATATCACTTCTCTCCCTCCTTTGTTCAAGGGTATACATATTGAGCTCTGTTAATCTGTCCTCATATGTCTTCTGATGCAGTCCCTGCACCATTTTGGTTGCCCTTCTCTGGACTGCCTCAATTTGGTTAATGTCCTTGTGAAGGTGTGGCCTCCAATACTGCACGCAGTACTCCAGATGGGGCCTAACCAGTGTCTTGTAAAGAGGGATTATTACCTCCCTCTTACAACTTGTGATACCCCTACTAATACACCCTAACACCCCCTAGCCTTACCTACTGCTTTAGAGGTCTGCTTGGATGACTTCAGGTCATCAGTGATGATGATGCCCAAGTCTCTTTCTTCCTTTGTGACTGCTAGCAACTCCCCTCCCAGCCTATAGGTGGCTTCAGGTTTCTCTCCCTATGTGCATGATCTTGCAATTCTTTGCATTAAATCCCAGCTGCCACTCTTCTGACCATTTTGCTAGTTTATCCAGATCTCTTCTCATTCTGCCCACCCCATCTGGATCATCTACTCTGTTGCAGATTTTGGTGTCATCTGCAAACAGACAAGCCTTACCCTCTAGTCCATCTGCAAGGTCACTAATGAAGATGTTGAAAAGGACTGGCCCCAGGACTGATCCTGAAGTACCCACTTGTGACTTGCATCTCTTCTGACTGTATACCATTTACCACCACTCTCTGTTTTCTGCCGTCAACCAGTTTGCCACCCAGTTGACCAACTGACCCACCAAGCCTACCCAGCTTATTTATCAATCAACTGCTCCCCTTGGTCCACCACTCTGGTTGCCCAGTCAAAGAAGTCTATGAGATTAGTTTGACAGGACCTTCCTTTTGTAAACCCATGCTGTCTTGGATCCTGTGCCCCTATGGATTCCAGGTGTTGCACTATCCTTTCCTTAAGGAGTGCCTCCATAATCTTGCCCACTACTGAGGTAAGACTGACTGGTCTGTAGTTCCCTGACTCCTCCCTGCTACCACTCTTGTGGAGTGGGATCACATGAGCCCTTCTCCAGTCTTCTGGGACCTTTCCAGTGCTCAGAGACTCACTAAACAGTTCTTCTAATGGCTCTGCTAGTTCCACCTTTAGCTCCTTAAGTACCCTGGGATGTATGCCATCAGGTCCCATTGCCTTATCCACCCTGGGCTTAGCAAGCTCTTGTAGGACCCTTTCTTTTGTGAAGGTAGTAGTGCTCACCTCCCTCCCCCCTGTGTCCATGGTGCTGAGCTGTGGGCCCTGCCCTACCTTCTCTTCAGTAAATACTGAGCAAAAGTATCTATTTAGGATAGATGCTTTTACATGGTCCTCCTCCTCACATGCTCCCTTTTCTCCATTAAGCTTAGCAATACCTCCTCTGGACTTTCTCCTTTCACTAATGTATCTATAGAAAGTCTTGTCACCTTCTTTTACTGTTCGTGCTAGTGTTTCCTCAGTTTGGGACTTTGCCTGCCTTACTGCCTTCCCTGCTTCCCTTAGGGCAGTTTGGTATGCCTCCCTATCTTCATCCCGCTGTGTTCCTTTATATTTCCTGAAGGCCAGCCTTTTGGCTCTGACCTTTTCTGCTACTGTATTTGAGAACCAAAGTGGTTTCCTTCTTCTTTTGCACTTCCTTTTCTGTCTAACACAATGGGATGTTGCTTCAAGTATTGCATCCTTAATGCTTGCCCACTTTGCCTGTACCCCCTCACCTGTGTTTCTTTTTTCCAGGGCTAGCTTAACTCTGTTGGCCATCTTATCAAAGTCAGCTCCTCTGAAGTCCCATAATTTTGTCTTGGAATGGGATGATTTAGATGTAGTAGCCAAATTGAACCATACCATTTGATGGTCACTGGCCCCCAGGTGACCTTCTACCTGGAGATGTGTGATCCCTTCCCTGTTAGTCAGTATTAGATCTAGGATAGCCCTGTCTCTTGTGGATTGTTGTACCAGTTGTTTGAGGCCCTCCCCCTGCAGGGAATCCACTATGTGTCTAGTTCTGGCAGATGTTCCTGCTGGTATTGATCAATCTGTATCCGGCTTGTTGAAGTCTCCCATTATCAGAACCTCCCCTTTAGCTGTCATGTTTTGTATATCTTCTAACAGTAATGTGTCTATGTCCTCCCTGGTCTGGGGGCCTGTAGACAACCCGGTTCTTATGGCTGTCCCATTTCCTGTTTCAGGGTGACCCACAGTTCTTCTTGCTCCTTATGTGTATTCTGAATTTCTGTAGCTTTGATATTTTCATTGACATACAGGGCCACTCCTCCCCTTTTGCACCTTGGTCTCTTCTGAACAATACATAGCCAGGTACTGAAGTCTCCCAAGTGTGGTTACTGGTAAACCACGTCTCACTAATTGCTACTATGTCCAGTTTAGCCTCTGACATTATTGCCTGCAGGTCTGGGATCTTATTTCCCAGGCTGTGAGCATTTGTGTACATGATTTTCCATTGCCAGATTTGGTGTGTTAGTTGTTGGGTGAGGTTTGGCATTACCCTGTGCGTCGTATGGGAAGACAAACCTTTTTCTTACCTGGTGATGCAAATGAACTGCAAACATGCTGTATCCTGTTTGACCACTAGCTGAGGGGAGGGGTGTTCTTCCCATTCGACGTGAAGTGCTGCACCCTCTCCCCATTTGCAAGTTTAAATATTCTGCAAAGACGTAAACTTCTGCTCCAATGCACTGACTCCTCCTTAGTCAGATGCAGTCCATCAAATTTAAAGAACTTTCGCTCCCAGAACTGTTGCCAGTTCCTACAAATCTGTGTCCTTTTTCCTGGCACCAGCCCTTGAGCCACATGTTTAGCTCCCCTATCTCCCTTCTCTGACCTTCCGTCCATCTGCCCCCTCTCCCAGACTGGCAGGATCTCAGAGAAGGTGATGCCAGACGAAATGGATGATAGTTTGTCACCCAGCCTGGTCAGGTGTTCCTTGGTCTCCACAACTGACCGGCTGGCGAGATCATTAGTCCCTATGTGTACTAGGACATCAATGTTTTCTCCTGCTTTGTGAACAATTTTAGCACGGGACAGTGTCTCTCCATGCTGATGTACCTGTGAGACATCTGACCATTACCCTTGGCTGGAGATGGGTATCAACTCCCGAATCATGGAGTCTCCTATGATCAGAAGTTTTTGGATTTCCTTTTGCTTTTTTGTTTTGGTTCCTGATTTGGGTGAGTTTTGTTGTGCTAGCTCTTGTGCGCAGTGTCCTGCTCTGCAGTGTCTTCTGCCTCTTTGTTTGATTTCAGAGATAGAGGCAGATACGGTTTGTAGTGTTTATATGGTTTTGGAGGTAATATGTTGGAGAGCAGAGGTGATGGGGCGCGATTGCCCTCTAACCACCTGCCAACCTCCTGGACCAACTACCCTCTGCAGTCGAGGTTTTTCTGTTGGACGCTGGGGAAATGGCAGGTGGTTCTTACAATGTATTTCCTCTTGAATATGAAATTTGAGGCATGCAATCTCTGCCCATGCTGCCCGGAGCTGAGCACTAAGATCTCCAATGGCCCAGCATGTAGGACAGTGTCCTAAATCCTGTAAGACTGTCCTTCTGAAAATTGTTCCACAGTACCTGCAGTTAATGATATCCATTCCAGATAAGTTGCTGGGTTTATAACCTAGTCAGAGTAATTAGAAGGAAGAAAATGCAAGTAATGGTTTGATTGTGTTTTGTTTTGTTTAACTTGTTATAACAAGTTAAATTACTAGTGCCCTGTAAATGAGCTCACCTTGTGGATGCCCACTGATCCACCCTTCCTGCTCTGCCACAGGAAATGTCACAACTGTGATACCCTATAAAGGAGTGTAGTGTGGGGTGGTTGGGGATGGGGTGGGTGGCTGGGCCTTCCCCTGCGAAAAAGAAGAACCACGGACAAAAAACAAGGAGGTAAGAGCAGAAACAATCAGTCAACAACAAATGCAGTAACCCTGAAAACTTATCCTAATGTTAGATAAAACTGTAAAACCTGTAAAGCACCACCTGTAATAATTTCAGAGAAGATATATGCTGTAAGAAACACTTTGCTGCAGAGAAAAATAAAGCAATGAAATGTTAGCAACAAACAGTAGCAATCCCTGTGAGTAAAAAATAAAATGCAGAGGTTCCTATTGGATAAGCTGCAGATTCTAGTTAACCAACAGCCTACTTCCTGCAACCCCCCACTACAATTGCCTCATGTCTGTCCCATGCATGTTTGAATTCCCCCACTGTTTTAGACCCAACAACCTCCCCAGGAAGGTGGTTCCATGCATCCACCACTCTCTCTGTGAAAAACAATTTCTTCACATTACCCCTGAGCCGTCCCCCCTCTATCTTTAAATTGTGCCCCCTTGTTCTTACACATCTCTTTTTCTGAAAGATGCTACCCTCCTGGACTTTGTTGATTCCCTTGAGGTACTTAAAAGTTTCTATCATGTCCCCCTTGTCCCTCCTTTCATCAAGGGTTTATATATTAAGCTCTCTCAATCTCTCTCTTCATAAGGTTTCTGATGCAGACCCTGCACCATTTTAGTTGCCCTCCTCTGGACTGCTTCCATCCTGTCTATATCCTTGCGTAGATGGGGTCTCCAAAACTGCACACAGTATTTCAGATGGGGTCTTACCAACTGTCTATACAGAGGGATAACCACTTCCCTTTTTCTACTTGTGATGCGCCGTCCTATGCATCCCAGTATTCCCCTGGCTCTCCTTACTGACTTCTCACATTGCTTACCCACCTTTAGGTCATCTGATATGACTACCCCCAAGTCCCTTTCCATTTTTGTTATTGTTAGTACCTCCCCCGCTATTGTGTACTCTTCTCCTGGGTTTTTGTTTCCCAGGTGCATTACTTTGCACTTCTTTGCATTGAATCTAAGTTGCCATATGTCTGACCATTCCTCCAACCTTGCCAAGTCCCTTCTCATCCTTTCTACCCCTTGTGTATCAACTCTGTTACAGATCTTTGTGTCATCTGCAAAGAGGCATACCTTTCCCTCCAGACCCTCTGCAATGTCACCTACAAAGATGTTAAAGAGGACTGGACCCAGTACTGAGCCCTGAGGTACTCCACTAGTAACCTCCCTTTCTTCGGAATGTGTTCCACTCACTATTACCTTCTGTGTCCTGTTGTGCAGCCAGTTTGCTACCCAGGCTACCACCCTGGAACCCACTCCAAGGCTGGCCAACTTGATTATTAGTCTTTTGTGCGGGACTGTGTCAAATGCCTTGCTAAAGTCTAAGTAGGCCATATCCATAGCCCCTCCCTGGTCTATTACTTTGGTCACCCAGTCAAAGAAATCAATTAGATTCATCTGACATGACCTTCCTGCTATAAATCCATGCTGCTTTGGGTCCTGTGCCCCGTTGGCCTCTAGGTACTCAACAATTCTTTCTTTCAGAAGTGATTCCATCATTTTCCCCTACCACTGAGGTCAAACTTACAAGTCTGTGGTTTCCTGCTTCTACCTTGCTCCCACTTTTGTGAAGGGGAATCACATCTGCCCTCCTCCAGTCCTCAGGTACCACCCCATCCTCCCATGATTTGTTAAAAAGTGTGGTCAGTGGTGTCACTAGGTCCTCCTTTAGTTCTTTTAGGATTCTGGGGTGAATCCCGTCAAGCCCCATTGCTTTGTCCACCTTGAGTTTTAGGAGTTCTTTCAGGACTCTTTCTTCTGTAAATGGACTGGTGTCAACCCCCCTACCCAGAGTGCTTCTATTGTCTGGTTTAGGTAACTCCTCCTCATCTTTTTGTGAATACTGAGCAAAAGTATTCATTCAGTATCTCTGCCTTTTCACTGTCTCCCTCTGCCCACCTCCCTCTCTTTATTAATCTTCACTATTCCTCCCTTAACCTTTCTATGCTCCTAATGTACCTATAGAAGGTTTATCCCCTTCTTAACTGAGGTTGGCTATTTTTCCTCGGTTTGGGCCTTTGCTATTCTGACTGCCTTCCCACTTCTTTCTGCTTTAATTGATACAGTTCTCTGTCGTGCTCCTTCTGTGATTCCTTATACTTTTGAATGCAGCCTTTTCTCCTCAACCTTCCTGCCACCTCTTTTGAGAACCATAGTGGTTTTTTACTCCGCTTTATTTTCTTTATTTGTTTCACCCAAAGACTTGTTACCTCTATGATAGCAGTTTTGATTTTTCTCCATTGTTCTTCCACCCCTCCTTTATGGCCATTTGCTAGTGCATTCCTCAGGTATTCACCCATTTTGCCAAAGTCGGTCCTTCTAAAGTCCAGTATCCTTGTTTTTGTATGGCTTGTCTCCATGGTTGTGCTTATTGTGAAGCACACTGTGCAGTGGTCACTTGTTCCCAGATGTCTACTGCTTCTAAATTTGTGATCCTCTCTCCATTTGAGAGTACCAGGTCTAGTATTGCTCCCTCCTGAGTGGGTTCCAACACTAGCTGTCTAAGGCCTGCCCCCTGCAGGGCATCGAGAATGACCCTGCTCTTGGATGTGGCTGCAGTACATGTCATCCAGTTAACATCTGGCATATTCAGGTCCCCCATCAACAGTATCTCCCCTTTTCAGCCATTTTGAGAATGTCCTCCATCATTTTCTTGTCCGTTTCCTGCCCTTGAGACGGGGGTCTGTATACAACCCCTGTGCGGATTGTGATGCCATTCCCTGTCTCCAAGGTGACCCAGAGTGCCTCTTGTCCTCCCCCTTTACTTTTTAGTTCTGTAGCTTTGATCCCTTCCCTTACGTATAGAGCTACTCCACCTCCTCTTTTACCCTCCCTGTCCCTTCTGTAGACTGTGTACCCCGGTATGTTGACATCCCAGTCATGGTTCTCCGTGTACCATGTTTCCGTGACTGCCACAATATCCAATTTTTCATCTTCCATCAGGGCTACTAGCTCAGGAAGCTTGTTTCCCAGACTACGGGCATTAGTACTCATTGCCCTCCATTTAATGTTTGCTTTATCCTTTTTTCCCCCCATCCCTGCTCTTATTGCCCTTGTCTATTTTTCCATTTACCCCTGTCCTGCCCTCTGTTGAGCTCTGTGCCTCAGTGTTTACCTTACTACCTGCCATGTTTTGTGGGGGGAGGCTTGAAATCTCCTGCCTCTTATCAGCACCTCCCCCCTTGGCTAGTTTAAAAGCTTGCAAGGAAGCATTTGTCACCTGTCACTTAGGAGCTTGGTTCCCTTCATGGACAGATGCAGACCATCATGCCAGTATGGACCTTCATCTCTCCGGGTGTACCCCCAGTCCCCAATGAAGCCAAAGCCCTGTGCTCTGCACCAGTTCTGCAACCATTCATTGAACTGCACGGTGTGCAGTACCCTAGCCTCACCCCTGCCATGGACTGGCAGCACCTCTGAGAAGGTAACCATGCTTGCTACCTGTCTGATGCCCCTCCCCAACTCCACAAATTCATCCTGCACTGCACTGCACTGATTCCATGCCTAGCTAGGTCATTTGTCCTAATGTGGACAATGATATCTAGTTCCCTCTCCTGTGATGCTGCTTCTGCAATTGTGAGGATTAAACTGCTTGTCCCTCCAAGCCATGGCACCAGGCAGGCACCTTACTTCCCTCTTCTCTCCCTTCCCCAGTTCTACCCCCCTAACAATTGAGTCCCCTATCAGAAGCTGTTTCCTTCCCCTGTGGTGTCCCTTGCCACCCTTTTGTGGGTCTCCCTTGTGGATGTTCTCAGCATTCTTCTTGGTCTCCACTGAGGGTGCCATCATAGAGGAACCTTGCTCTGCCAGACTGGTGTATGATTTGTGTAGAGCTACAACTAGGGGGCTTCACCTCTGTTCCACCACCCGCACCCTCCCAGAACCCACTGTGGTCCAACTGCTCTTCATACTTGGCAACCTCTGAGGCAGTGGTTGTGGCAGTGGTGCTCTTTGGGTGGGGGAGGCCTCCTTAGTCCTTGCCAGTTCAGCCTGGAGGTGGGCAATCTCCTCCCTCAGAGCTGACAGTTGCCTGCAAATAGTACAGCAGCACAGTTTCCAGAATGTCTCCCGGAAAACTGCTGCCCCACAGCCAGTGCATTGCACCACTCCCCACATGCCCCTCTCCCTTATAATATACAATATGTAATATATATAATTTTTTTTATTTTTTTTGGTGGTGTGTACTTACCCTTCATGCACTGTGATGGGTTATTAAGAATATGACACTTCTGCCCCAAGACCTGTTGAGGAGTGATGTCAGAACTTTGGCGATAAAGAAATGCCGCCTGGGGGGTGGGGGTGGGAAGTGGGGTGGGTGATCCACAACCACAGGTGACTGTTAGAAACAATCAAATACACCACTGCTCCACCACCCTGGTGAGTACTGCCCTTATAGTAATTCAACTAACCTCCAGTAACTTATTTAAAAATAGTTTAACTATCACAAACTCCTACGCACCAGTAAATTATTTTAAAATAGTTTCTGTCCCAAAATCCTAGTAGTCAACCAGCTACCCCCAAGGGACAACAAAATGCAGTATTCAAACCCTTGTGAAGTTACTTCCAAGATAAGCAGAGTTTGCAAGCTCCTTTTCAACTCCTCAGCCATCTGTAAATTTAAAATAGTTTAATTGTCAGAAAATCCTAGTAGACAATCTAGCTACCTCCAGGGGTCTACCCAAATGCAGTATTTAAATCCTTCTGAAGTTACTCACAAGATAAACAGAGTTTGCAAGCTCCTTCTTGGTTAAACACTAAATAAATATGTAAATAAAAAGCAATTACCAAGGGTAGTTAGTTTCACCTCCCACAGAACTGAGCAAAAGTGCATGTTGTTGCAGATATCAAGTGCAATATAGAATTTCTCACACAGCTCACAGCTGAATAAAGAAGTAGTGTCCTTCCAGGTCAAGAAGATGTGCTTTGTGTCTCTAAGTATTGCAGCCACCAGTAACTTATAGTAATCTGATCTGGTCTGGATATCTCCACCCAGGACAGGAAACTAGAACCTGCTGTTCTAGGACGTTGGTGCGCTGGTCTCGCTGAACCCTCAATGTCCACTTCAAAATCTGCAGAAGCAACCTGGTTATAGGTATTATGACAATGGTTGCATCCTTCTGGCCAGGAGCCACAAGAAGGATCCAGACAAAACATATCTGCTGCAGTGAAGCAGTTGGTTCTGTCCATTGGGAGAAATGGCCTCGGTAAGAATTTTTGTGGCATGGCAAGACCCAAGAATCTCTACAAAAAGCTCCAACAATCTATTGACATGGTGGGCTCAGGCTACCAAATTTCAAAATCAGGTACAGTGCTTTCATTGCCGCCCAATGTGTTAAATCTCCCTGGTTAAACGATAAACAGGACACTCCAGGTTGGGTAGGACTAGAAAGATTACTGTTAAAGGGACACCACCCTGGGACAGTTTTATTTGCCAACTCCACTAGATTGTTCAATGCAAACCCAGTTTTATGCCTGGTAAACAAGTCTTGGAAAGAAGTGGCTTCAGCCTTAGAATGGGGCCCTAATACCTTGCCCCACTGCCCATTATGGGGAAATCCAACTTTAAGCCTAAATGGAAAAAGCCTAGATTGGCTTGTGTGGAAATCCAAAGGTATTCACCTTCTAGATGTCATTTTAGATGCAGAGTCGGCATCCTTGATGTCCTTTGCCCAGATCTCTCAGAAATTTCTGCTTCCAAGAACTGAATTTCATAACTCTCTCCAGATCAGAGATGTGCTTAGAGTCACAGTAAACAAAGATGTAGTCGTCCCAGCAGCTCATATCCTAGACCAGATCTGTACAACTAACCATGGTCATAAGCACTTATGTAAATTGATTATTAATTCCAAATTTGGCATCTTGGCTCATTTAAAAAATGAATGGCAGGAGGAACTACAAATTTCAATCACACAAGAAGAATAGACTCAGATGTGGCCTATGACACTAAAAGCATGCAGGAAGCCAAAGGATGATTGACACGATATAAAGTGGGCCATAGATGGTATTATACCTTGTAAACCTGAGACTTAGGCTTGTCTACAAATGATTTGTGTTGGAGATGTCTTGCTAATAAGGTACACACACATATTCTGTGGTCTTGTTCTTCTCTAGCCTCATTCTGGAATGGGGTGAAGGAAACATGTGAAAAAGTAACTTAAGACCCGCTTTGTTTTTACACCTAAATTGGTAGTTCTGGGTATCTATTCCAATATTCCACAATGTTCTGCAGTTCAAAAACTTTGGCTTCATGCAGCCTTGATTACAGCCAAAAACGTTGTTTTAAGGCACTAGAAAAGCACAGATGTTCCCACCACAAGAGAATGCCTACAAGACCTTTCTATAAGGGTCAGCTATGAAAAAGTAGCATATGTTAATATTACTAGGACTGACAAATATTGCAATATCTGGGAACCTTCCTTAAAAGTTTTAAAAGAGTAAGTATGTACTGTATTTTATCTTGCAAAATGTTCTATTGTTTAACTACGGGTATTCAAACCCTTATCTTTTGTCTTCATTTCCACCCAATTTGACAAACACAGTAATTAATAGATTCATCATTTCCACAGTTCCCCTTCCCCATAGTTGATTTGTTTATTAAGTATATAGCAAAACATAGAATTTATGATATTCTTCACAAAGATGTTCATTGCAATATGTACAGTGACTGTACTTTGCTCTGTTGGATATCCTAATGTATGTATATTGAAAATCTTCAATAAAATATGGATTACAAGGAATGCAAGACCCTGAGCCAAGTCCAGTACTACCCCTATGTACTGAAAACACTGGCAAGAAGGCAAGAATGATGTGGGCAGAGAGACTATGATGCCCAGGATTTGGAACAACTGTCTGGTATGCTGAATGGTCAGGAGCAGTGGTGCCCTGGACAGTGCCTAGGGCAACAAGACATCCAAGAAGGGAAGACATGCAGCCCCCCTTTCAGAGGGCAGCCGCTACTACTGCCAAGCCTTGGCAAAGACCCAAGATGAAGCAGGCAAGCCAAAGGGTGACGCTCTAAACCAGAAATGCTCCCCCTGGAACCGGACCCAGAGGTTCTGATGGAGAGAAGCCCACACCTGGATGTGAAGGAATGCTGCTGGCATGCTGCAGTGGTTGTTTGCCAAGCTGGATCACCATGGAGGTCAGATCCCACCAATACATGATGGCTCAAATCCCCTGGTGGAGAGGGGGAGCTGGCAGAAATGGGGATAGACCCCTGTTCCACTGATGTGTAAGGACAGGAGGTCCTCAACTGCAGTGATGCATGAAGTTCTTCCAGAAACACTAGAATGAGATTCAGTTTTGGATGAACCGAGTCATGCCAGTCACATGCTAGAAGTGCTGGGATGTGGCCTCTATTATGAGCTGCAGGACCTCCCGCAGCTGACGTGGGATGCCCTCCACCAGTCCAGAGGAAAGGCAAGAATGATGCCCTGCCACCACCACCTGCAGGGCTGGCAGGTGGGAGGCAGACAAGGAGTCTTAAAGAGGTATCTCCTATAGCTGGAACCCCAGCATCTCCTGTGGGGATCTTAGCTGAGGTGGAGGGATGGGTAAGAGGATACCACCATTCAATGCAATCCCTAGGCTGGAACTCTGCTTGGAGAAATGAAAGACTTGATGACCGAGCGCTGGCTGTGCACTGTCCAATGTTTAGTGAGGAGAGGGACAAGGGCAGACAGACCGCAGAGTCCCACCCCCTGACCTGCAGGACAGGGAGACTGTCCTGTACAGGTACTCCAATGAGCTAAAAGCCACTAAAAGGGCAGGCAGGGTGGCCTGTGGTACTCCTGAGGCAGCACCCGCCTGCTCCAAGAGAAGTCAGCCACAGAATCGCTAGTTGAGGCAGCAGCCCCCAGACTTCCAAACTGCTGTGACTGTTTTGCAGAGTACTCAGGAAAGTAATGCCCAGTTGGGACTGGCCACAGGAGGGCAGAAAGGCCCAGGGCAGGGTGCAACCCAGGCCACATCCTTACCGATTTACCTAGGACTGGCAGAGGAGCCTCAACCCTCCAAGGAGCACAAGTGGAAAGACAAGCCAAAAGGAAAAGGCTCTGACCTCACAGAGGAAGGCAGTGTTTCTGACATGGCCATCTAACACCCGGGCAGATGGGGAAACACACAAGAGCCCCAGACCCAGGAATGGCAGAGCTGAGGCCTCCATAAAATGATTTGGAAGGGCAAGCTGGCACACCTCACAGGCCATCTGGGAGACAGCTGACTGGGGCCCGCACAAAGGACTGGGCCCACTACGCCAGAGTGGCAGGCCGCCAGAATGCTTGAGCTCCTTTCCTGATGTCATCCATCACCTCGACATCCCCCTCAGCTGTAGCAAGAATTGGGGGTCCAACAATCCAAGTGGGGCATAGGAGAAGTAAACCCCAGATCTGGGATCAGCAGAGGAGGGCCCACCAAGATAGAAGGGCAGCAAACTGGAGGGGTTAGCCCTGGGAGACAACCGGCTGGAGCCCCTTTCACAAGAACTGTGCCCATCTGCAACCATGGAAAACTGCTAAAAACATGGAGTGGCAGGAGCAAGAGGGAGGACAGACGCACTTCTCGAGAAGCTCCCCCACCATGGCATCCAAGAACCGGAATGACGAACAGCACCAGTCCCTACCGGACTTAGCTGAGCAACGAAGTGCATGAAAGGCCAACTGATGGGGGAGCCAAGGAAAGGCACCACATTCAGGGAAAGCCTGCAACTGGAGTCAAAAGTAGGCAGAGACCAAGGGAATCTCGTCCCAATCTCACCTATGGCCACGCAGGATCACACAGCTCCCAGGAAATGAAGCAGAAACCAGACAGTAATGGGGGGTACTAAACACCCCCATAACCAAAAAGGACTGCCTCGAAGATGGAGAGAAACCTCCGACCCCCACAAGGCGTGGGGAGGGGGGAGCCATCCGATGCTAGGGGAGGCACAGGGCACCATCAGTGATGGGAGGAGGCCCGATGGGGTGAAGTCAAGTGGGCAACCACCAAACTCTGACTCCAAGGGCAATGGGGGGGAGCATAGAAAACGGGAGAGGCAAGTCTTGGGGACCCGAACATCAGGGAGGCACTGGGTGCCACCGCCAAGGCCTGGGGCAAACAAAACCACCCAAACAGAGTGGGCAGTGGACTGAACAGACAGGAAGGGCTCCGCATCACTGTCTGGGGAGTCCACCATAGTGGTACCCCCACATTTTCTTAGCAGAGATGAAAAGAAGATTCCCAAGTCAAACCCCAAATGCCCCCCATATAGATGCTTGTTCTGGAAGGGCCGATCTGAAGTTTCTCCTTGCAAAGAAGGGGTGGCAGGCCTACCCTCCATAGGCCCGCCCAGAAGAATTCCGCAGTCTGTGTCATGGAAGAGGAGAAGAGGAATCCTCCATTTAACAGAAACCGATAATGTAGAGTTTGTTTTTTGATTGTTTGAGAATTGGAAAGAAAAAGAAAGTTAAAATAACTGAAGGCAATTGACTGAAGCAGCGGTAGTCTCTGTGGATCTGACGTGCGCAGGTCAATGGTGGGAAAAGAACTAAGGAAGGCAAGGGGACCGCCCATTCTGATAGGGTTGGTGATGTCAGCATGTGACGTCAGAGTGGGCCCCCTGGTAGACTGCTAGCTAAAAAAGATTCCTTGTGGTCCTAGCAGTTGGCAGCTATAGTTTCATAGGTGTGGCCTACTGCAAGAGATACCTTTGAAGGAAGATCTCTGCTTATGCTGAATTTATTCCATTTATTCCATTCACCAAAGGACAGGTAAATTGCAAAGCAAACACTGACACAGACTGCCGGCTAGATGCCCCAGCACTTCGCTAGAGGATCTTCTTCAGGGGGTGGGCTTCTAGTCAGAATGACACCCATTTAAGTACAATGACTGTAGACATCACTGAACGCATGGTCAGACATCTTTACAATTTGATACAGTCACTGGCAAATGGCACTGAAACTAAGACATCAAATTTCATTAAATTTATCATTCTAAACACCAAACTTTATTTATTAAAAAAGAAAAATATTCCATAAATATATCTTTGTCTAAATAGTTACAAAAAGGCAGAAAAACAGAAGTAAAGAGAGAAATAGGAAATTACAAATTATAGGGTCTGAAAAACAGATGGAGAGATAGAGTCATTGGTACTTGTACTTATCCATAGAATTCCTAATCCTAATTTGGGAAGCCTTCAGAACAATCCCCCAGAACTGCTGCAATGGGACCTGCTTATCCAAACATCCCGGATCTAGAGGAGGGAGAAGAATAAAGTACCATTAGAACAAAAATAGCAAAAAGCCAGCCAAGAAACTTTACAGCAATGATAAATCTGCTGGGAGGTCAAAAGGTCATAATCTGCTCATAATAAGGATTTGTTTACAAAAAGGGTTTCAAGTCTCATTCTTCAACTGTTTAACATAAAATATTCCATACATTTCTCATTGCAAGAGTCGCTGTAGTATGTTGCCTCCACTCCTCCACCCCACCATCATGGACACATTCTAGGGCCATGAATTTGAGATTTTGTGGGTTACAACTGTGGACAGATTGAAAGTGCACACTGACAAAAGTGTTTCATAGAGGATTCTTGATATTGCAGACATGTTTTTGAATCCTCTTCCATGGTGGCCAGACGGTACATCCCACATATGCATGTCCCAGGGTGTGTAAAAGATAGACACTGATTCAGTTCGTATAAGGTACAACATGCTTGCTGCATAATTTTATTCCAACAAGGTTCCAAAAACAAAATAAAGTCACAGAAATAACAATAAATAAAATAAATCATTACATAGCATTTGTCAGGATGCAACAGGCAGGATCACATAACATCGCTGGGATCCTTGTCTACTCTGTTCTTCAGATTGCTTTGAGGACATGAACACTGCATGTCCTTCCCTCCCCCAGGCTCCAGGCAGACTGACCAACCAAGGCTGCTTGCAACTGTTTTCAAGGCTCTGGGCAGACTGCAAAACCAAGGCTGTTGACATCAGATGCCATTATAAATTTAAAATAAAACATTCTCCAGCCTTTTCCCTATCGAGGTGAAACTTTTCATTTATACTAAATCTAGCTTTCTCAGACACCAAACCACTACGTAGTACAGTCAATTCCGGATGTGTGCACAAGGTCGGGACCAGCTGAATTTGTGCATACATCCGAAAATGCACACAACCAAAAATATATCATGGGACAGTGTGTGCTTAACTGCGTAGGTTAAAATAAACTAACAATGACAGTCTGGCAAGCGGAAATATGGTACTAAATATAAATAAGTTGCTTTTTTGTTTGTTTAGGTAGTTTAAACTTGCTTATTAATACTGTATTACAATAAAATCACTTTATTCAGCAAGTTTAAAAAGATTAAAATGTTTGAAACACGGCTCCTTATTGTCTCGACAAACATTACAGCATTTGACTGCTAGCAGGATCATTTTGATAACATCCGTAATGCTCGCTCGCCTGACAGTCCTTGTAAATGGCATTTCCAGTTTCATTCTGAAAGCATAAATGTCAGCTTCAGTGAGTTCTCCACTAGGCGGCTCCTCAGAATCCCCTCCTCGAAGGTGACAGCTAGCATTCCGGGGGGTGGGGGGACAGACTGCTACTGGATGACTGAAACACAGACCTCAAACATTAAATCACAGGCATCAGGTCTCAACAAGCCACTGATTATGCCTCTGATCAAGCTAACAATTAAACAGAGCGGGCTAACAACTGGACGATTATTAACACCTGCTTACTGTCTGGCTAGTTGTCAGTTGTGGGAACAGATCAATTAACACATCATTTTCTCCACAGTCTCAATGAAAAACTAAGCAAACAGCATGTTCTCAAGCCTAAAATGTGTGCACACAACCGAAAATCAGTGTGCACACATCCGAACGATTTAATACACAGAGCATAGGAAAAGAATCGGGACCGGACGTTTTTGTGCACACAAGCGGAATGTGCACACAACCGAATTGCACACAAGTGGAATTGACTGTATATAACATTTTCAATGTACTTTAGACAAGATGTACTATGTGTGCTGCATAACAACAGTGCAGCAAAAAAATGGCTCATATTTTAAATGTGCAAATATTTAACAATGGGTATTTGTTTTTAATTGGTAAATGAAACTGTGCTAGTTAGCTATTACATTGTTTGGTCATTTTGAGCCATGTATGATGCATTTTAGAGGAACTTGAAAAGGAAACAGAGTAAAAAAAAGGGGGGGATCTGTAGGTGGTCATCCTGACAGAACAGGGAGAGGATAGTACAGTGCAATACAGTCCAGTAGAGAATAGTTAGAATTTTGTTGCAACTTGCTTTTCTCCATTATGACCCCTTACTTTTGGGGTGTCACGTCAATACCGCGCAGGAATAACTGCGCAGTCATAACAGTGTCACGCAGTTCTGGAGTTTGTTTATATCATCTAGCATGGTTTTGAACTGACCGTTGGTTTTTCACTGCGCTGTGTTGACACAGCATCACCTCTCGGTACTCCCTTTCCACTCCCAATGTTCCAGCACTTCTGCTATACAGATACTTTATGTTCCCAGCAGAAACCTCTACTACTTTGCACACAGGACATGTCCTACTATAGGCCACCACCTGTCTGTACATTCCAGGCCAGAAGTAAGAAGATGTTAACTGAGCCAATATACTGCCATGGCTCAGATACCCACAGGGACTGGAGTGTGCAGCCTCCATCACCTGCTGCCCATAGACCTCTGGCACCACTACCTGAGCATCCACTCTCTGGGGATGGGGATTGGACCTCATGTGGTAAAGAACACCCTTTTTTACTTCGTACCATGAGGATTGTTTCACACCCACCCCACAGTTAACTTCTACACCTTCTTTAACTTTCGCATATTGCAGTACTTAAACAACAGCAGCATCCCCAGCTTGAAGCCTACCTCAGTCACTAGTGTCTTGAATAATACTGTTATAGATACAGATGGAACAAAACAAGAAAGAGTCCCTTCAGATTCTACATAGGCCTCTTCTTTCTTGATTGGAGTCTTTACCCCCATTACAGTATCACTAAGCACAGTCTTACATGGGGTCTCACTAACATCCAGGCTGGCATCTCCAACTTCCAAGAGGTAGCACCCTGGGAACTCAGGCAACAATGGAAAGTCCTGCTCAGACATGGAGGACTCCTCAAGCTGAGCCTGAGAACTGTCTTCCGATGATTCCTTATCTGAGCATTCTGACTGGGACCTCTCGATGAACACTTGGCATTGGTGTTCTGCCTCTCAGAAGAGGTGTTCTGCCTCTAGCCATCAACTACTTAACCACTGGAACAGTCTCATAAGGGTCTCTACCATCTGGGCATCATTTCATACCTCTGGCCTGCCTGGACCACACTTTAGTCCCACTGACAAACTTATGGACTGCCACTCACTGACCTGTGCACTGCTCAGCATCTTTGTCAAAAAGTCCTGCACATGTCTCTCGATCTCCATCTGTTTCACAGCCAGCCACTGCAACAGTTCACTTACATTCGCCTCAGGTTCACTGGCCAGTTCCTCACCTGTCTCATCCATGCTAGATTCAAATAAGGGATCAGGCTTTGACTTCCTTCTGGCTCAAAGCTCCAGAACAGGGAGAGGCATACCTGTGCATAGGCTCAAATGGTTTGCCCATGAGCCTAGCCAGCACCAGCAGTAGGTCCCATGGTGGTGGTGTGGTTCACACACTGGAGGAGACAGGTGGTTCATGCCTTTGAAAAAGTACCCAACCACCTTCTTCTGGGCCACTGTCAGCATAATAGCCCACATCTGGTATGCAGAGATGGCTATCAGGTGCACCTTGAGGATTGTCGCTCACAGCCACAGCTGGGAGAGAGACCAGAGGTACTTGAGGATAGTAGCCATAGGGCATGCAAGGGGATCAAGCTCCTTGCACTGACACCAAGTGGAAAACCATTTCTATTTAAAGGCGTACCACCAGTGAGTCAACTCCTTTCAGGAAGCCTCCACAATGTGGAGCACAGCTTCTGAAAGGCCCAAGGCCTGGAACTCTAACCTCTCAGGAACTAGGCTGTGAGGTACAGGGACTGAAGGTCCAGGTGCAAGACCTTCCCTTGTTGTCTGGTCAGCAAGTCTGGGTGAAGAGGCAATCGCCACGGAGGTTTGCTGCTGTGGCTGAGGAGATCCAGATACCACAACTGTCTGAGCCAGTTTGAAGCTAGCAGAACCATCTGGGCATTGTCCTTCCAGGCCTTGACTGCCATCTTGTGAATCAAGGGGAAGGGAGGAAGGCATACATGAGGCCTGGGGTCCAGGGCCTTGCAAAGGCATCCCCCAGCTGTGTCCCGTACTGTGGGGAGTGGGTAGCCTCAGCTCTCTGTTCTCCCAGGAGGCAAATAGATCCAAAAGAGGGGTCCCCCACTGGGAGAACAGGTGGCATACCACCTCCTGATGGAGGGGCAACTCGTATGACATCTCTCTCTCAGTTGGCTGTGAGCGTCTACCTGCAGACTGTTCACTCCTGCGACATGTATCGCCAGATGTCTGCACCCAGGCTGCGCATGAGTGTCCAGGTGCAGAGGGCCTCCTGACACAGGGGAAGGGAGTGAGTTCGACCCTGCTTGTTCAGGTAAAACATGTTTGTGGTGCTGTTCATCTGGAGCTGTATGACCTGACCCCTGAAAAGAGGAGGAAATTCTGTGCTAGCCAGGGGCATTGCATGGAGCTCCAACAGGCTGATGTGGTTACAGGACTCCCTGGGTGACCAGAACCCATGGGATCTGTGGTTTTCCAGGTGTGCTCTCCACCCCAGCAGAGATGTGTCCATCATAAGAATGACAGTAGGCTCTGGGCAGACGAATGGTATTCCTTCCTTCAGATGTTGAGGGATGAGCCACCACTGGATGGCATCCCACATGGCTAGGCCACCAAGACCAGCTGGTCCAAGTGGCCTAGGTGCTGGGACCACTAACTGCCCATCTCCCACTGCAGGTGACACATCTGTCAGCATGCCCATTGGACCATGTTGATGATGGATACCATGTACCTCAGCAATCTGAGGAAATCCCAGGCAGGGCACTGGCACCCAACCTGAAGTGATCAGGCAAAGGAGGTAAAGTCCTGAGCCCTGTCCAAAGAGAGACAGGCCTTGGCCCACACAGAGTCTAGTCCTCCAGTCTAGTCCTCCCTCAGTGAACTCAATAACCTGCAAGGATATCAGTTTGGACACATCTGGGTTGACCAACAGGCCCAAGTTTCTGCAGGTCTGGAGGGCCAGATCTCTGGACCACTCTACATCCTCCCTGGATGGCCCGGCTATCAATTAGTCATCCAGGAAGAGGTACACTCTAATGCCTTTGCGCTACAGGAAGGCTGCCACCACTGCAATTTACTTGGTGAAGACCCTGGCATAGATGAAAGACCAAAGGAATGACCTGGAACTGATAGAGAACCCCCTCTACGCAGAATCCAAGGTACCACCATTGGGATGGACAGACTAGGATATGGAAGAACACGTCATGGAAATCCAGGGAGCAGAAACACATGCCCTGCTTCAGAGATGGTATAATCTGGTTCACAGTTACCATCCTTAACTTGTGCTTCTGCATGAACTGGTTCAGATTGCGTCGATCCAGTATGGGGCACCAGTCCCCCTCCCGTCCATTACAGGACCAGGAAGTACCCGGACCCATACCCCTGACCTCCCAGGGTACCTGGGACATGAGCTATGGCTCCTTTTGCCAGAAGTAGAGCAATGTACTCCCTTAGGGTAGACAACATGTCCTGCAACACTGAGGAATCCCAAAGAACATGGGGTCGTTAAGATGGAAGAGCCTTGAGGTTGAGAGGCAACCCTCTGCCTACCACCTCTGGTACCCACTTGTCCATAGTAATGATGAACCAGTGTGGCCAGAAGTGGCATAGCTGACCCCCACAGGGAGCTGGGTCAGGGAATGGACAGACAGGAGGTCAACATCCCCTGACCCATCACTGGGCAGCTTTGGAGGGGGCCCCAGCTGTGGGGGCTGGAGAAGAATCACTTCCCCTGGCCTTGCCTCTTTTCAGCCCCTGGCCCCCGAACTTGGTCTTGGGGCACCATGCTTGGTATTGCTCCTGCTGAGGCTGCTGCCAAGGCTGCTGTGGCTGAAAGGACCAATACTGAATGGTCTTTTTCTCCAGCTTCTGAGCCTTAGGGTCCTTTTGGGACAAAGTCACAGAATCCAGGGTGGTGTTGCTCTTCTCAATCCTAGTGAGATGTCCATCCACCCCTGGGCCAAACAGGTCAATGCCCAAGAATGGGACAATGGCTACATTGTGCTGAGTGTCCACCTTGAAGGTGGAAAGCCTCAACCAGAGCCTGTGATGCATTGTGACGGCCACTGCCATGGAATGAGCAGAGGAGTTACCCATGTCCAAAGCCGTCTGGAGCTGGTGTTTAGCCAGCGCTTGACTCTGGTCCTTGACAAACTTCACCAGCAACTGCTTGTCGGCAGGAAGGTGAGGGGGGATTTCTTCTAACACTTCCAGCACGGAGTGACCAAAGTTGTCCTTCAAGACAGTATAGCTGGCCTGAAGCAGGCCCAAAGAGGAGGTGGCACAGACCTTTTTGGCCACATGGTCAAGCTTTTCAATTCCTTTTCAGAGACCTTGTCCATGTCCCCTGGCTTCCAGACTTCGGAAGGCTGAGACCAACCCCTTGGCTGAGGGGTAGTCCAAGAATGCTGAGAGGGACCTGGTAGGGACCACAAACCTGCAGACCACACAGGTGGTGGAGGGTGCCAGGCAGATGCTGCCAAAGTCAGTCCCAAGATGGCCTCAGCCATAAGGAAGGCAACCCCAACATGAGAGTCCTCCTTGTCCAAAATGTCCATAATGGGGTATTTAGCCATTGGTTTTATGCAGCATACACATAATATTGAAAGCCCTCGCTTGGTCCACATTGTTTGTACCGGATCTTCAGTCATCTTTTTCGTCCCCTGAGCTAGCCGTATATTCTGAGGCCTGGGATGGTGAATTGCTGGGTCTCCTTTAGTGTGAATTGCATTGCTTACTATTCGGGTTAGGAGTAGGTTGAGAGAGTGCCTTTCTCAGGCCACTCATGTTACTAGCATCCACTTTAATATTCTGGATCAGATTTAGCTGATTGTAGCCATGAAGGTATGGATGCCTATGGATTAGAGCTGGGGAGGATCAGGAGCTCTTCTCTAAATGGCCATATTCGTTGCCAGCGGAGCTGGAACGTGTTCAACACTTTCTGCTGACACGTGACATAAAATTTGAAGATGTGGGATGACTTGGCCTCCTCAGTGTCCATCTTCTGTTGACAAAGGTAGAGTTGAAGCGAAGGAGTCATCAAGAAAAAGTATCACAGAAGAAATGTCTGAAGAAAAATCGCCAAAACACACAGTGGTAGCCTCCAGCGCTACACAGCTGCGAAGGAGGAGTCTGTCCCTTCAGCAGAAAGAAAGATTGGATGTCATAGAGTGGAACTAGAGGATATACCACCTGGGTGGTCGGAGGAGCTTAGCTTCAAGACATTTTATGAATCAGCACTTTCAATGGAACTGCCGGAGTGTGGATAGTGAACTGTACCCATGCTCCTAGAATAAATACTTCCTGTATATCACACTGCTTTGATTTACAAAAACACCCATGGCAAGCAGCAGTCTTATGAAGCCACATCAAGACAGCATGTCATCCAGCCAGCCCGGTGGCGCTGAGGGTTGAGGCACTGGACACCACACCTCGCGCCACGCCAGTGACCTGGGTTCAGGAGCGAGCCTGGGCGCTGGGGGTTGGTTGGGGAGGGAGATGGATTGAGCATCTGAAGGACAGCTCTCCTCTCCCTGGGGAGGGATCCAGGGTCTTCCCGGTGCAGTACAGACCCCCAGTGGAGACTGGAGATACTACTAGCACGGGAACAAGAATCGGGAAAGAGCGTGGCAGGTGTCTACAGGGCAGCTGCGTGCTGACACCATTACACGGCTGTGCTCAGGGGGCAAGTACAAGAAAATCCCTCTAGACCACCGGTGAGATGATGGTGGCCCCAGTGGAACACCCACATCCCAATGCCGACCCAAGCACGTCCGGGTCTCTCCATGGCCAACCTGACGACCGAAGGTAAGGCACCTCAGACTTAGGGAGTTGACCACCGGGGGAAGGTGGAACCAGCTCCAGAGGTAATCCAAGGGTCGGTCTGCCTAGGTCATTTGGGGGGGAGAAAGCCTGGGAAAAGTGGGGGTTCAGACCGGAGTTAGGGCAGTATCCGCATGGGCACTCTTGAAGGATGCCCGGGGTCTGATGCATAAATAAAGTTTAAAAAAAAAGACAACATGTCATCCAATCAGACCCACCCAGAAAAAGCAATAAAGGCCAGTGTCTTTTGTTCTTTAGCAACAGAATGCACATACTGGAAAATATTAAATTCTCCCCTTTATAAGGTTTGTTCCCAAATCTTGTCAAGTACATGGCTGAGCAGCTGTCTTACAAAACATAATTTCACGTCATCTAAACAAACTAAAATATATTAAGAGACTTGAACTATATTCTGGTAAAAAGATTTTAATACAGTGTATCTTATTTCAGTGGATTATCACGGGTACAGTTTAGAAAGCATGCTGCATTTTAGAACGATTTACGTAACTGTATATTTAGTTCATAATTTATTTTTCCTAGTATTGCTGCGTGAGACCTTCCTATTACATCACTAGTTCAAGTTAAACAAACTGCAAATTATTATGGGTAATCAAGTACCAGTATGCAAAGAGACACCGATGATAGAAACAGACAGCAGAAAGAGGTTGATGGCCAGAGTCTGACCATTTTTACAACTACCTCAGCCCTGACCTAGTGCCCTGGTGGTTATCCCCCTCTGCCTCCCCTCTTGCATCTCTACCCTCCCAGATTCCCTCTAGGGGGACTGTGAGTCTCCTTGCATAGTTCCAGCCATGCTTGAACTCACTGGTGGAGAACTGATGAGTTAGAAAGGTGGCTAGTAGATCTTTCCCTAACCAGTATACTTACCGTGTTTTCCTAGGACATCTGCAGATGAAACATACTGCATTTTGTGTCATAAGGTTCATGTTTCTTGGGTAAAATTAAAATTTGTTTCAGACTATCTTACAGAAAAATATCTTGCATATAACCAACACAAAAGGCATCCTCGGGCAGCAATCCAGTTGTGTCAGATATGGTTTCTTGCAAGCACAATTCTACACACTAATTTAAGAAATATACTGGTTTCTTGAAGAAAAAAAGACACTGGCCTTTACTGCTTTTTCTGGATGGGTTACAAAAACACAAAGGTCATGATGTTCAGTGGCCCCCACAGTAAACACAAATCTCAACCCCTCTCCACTAGAATACAAAGCAGTACATAATAAGTGCACTCAAGCCATCCACCTTGCAAAAAGATCTCACTTTAAAAGTGAACTGGACAACTCTTGGAGCTACAGCCACAGATTCTGGGACAATATAAAAACCCTAACAGGCAGAGCAAGTAAATCACCACCATCGCAAATAAACTTTGAGGGTGCGATTACCCAGGATCCCAAAACTATCGCAGATGGTTTCAACAAGGCCTTCACAGACCTTAGTGGGGTCCTTCGTCCAGACTATCTCCGACCTGTGCCTAGCTCCACCATTAGTTGTACCGACATCTCTCCAAGACACACAGCACCTCCCCTCTACCTGAAGGTAATCTCTACAACTGAGACAAAAAAAATACTTGGAAAAAGTTCTCGGGAACAGTAGATCTAGTGGGGATTTGCTTGACCTAAAGATTGTAGCTCTCACCCTTGATGTGTTACTCTCCCCTCTAACCTGGATCCTAAATCTCTCACTAACCACTGGCATTTTCCCTCAATGCTGGAAAGCTGCATTGGTCACCCCGGTCTTTAAAAGAGGGGACAGAACCTGCTTGGCCAACTACAGGCCAATTTCAATTCTGCCCCCCCTCTCCAAGGCACTAGATAGGATAGTATATGATCAGTTAGGTACGTACCTTGATAAGTACAACCTTCAATACCAGGAACAGCAAGGCTTTCGGAAGGCACATAGTACTTCCATGGCATTGGTTGAGCTTACCAGTCATATCCATGAAGCACTTGACCGGGGGCTCTTGGTGGGGGCCACTTTCATCGACTTCACCAAGGCCTTTGACACGGCCAACCATGACTTGCTTCTCACACAACTCTCTAACATTGGTATATCCTCTGTCTCTCTAGGCTGGTTCCAGAGTTACCTCTCTAACAGGACCCAGCAGGTCAAGATTCTTGACGTTCTATCCGACCATCGGCATGTCAACACAGGGGTGCCCCAAGGTTCCATTCTGGGCCCCCTGCTGTTCAGCCTGTTTCTAAATGAACTCCCCAAAGTCTGCCAGAATAAGATCCTTCTATATGCAGATGATGCTATTCTCTACACGTGTCACTCTATTCCAGAAGAGCTGGAAAAAGGAATGCAAGATGATTTTACTGCTGTGGAAGAATGGTTCCTTCAGTCTAAGCTCTTGCTCAACTACACTAAGACTAAAACAATGTTGTTTGCCTCCAATCAAAACTGTCATAAGTCACATCATGTCAATATCTACAATAACAAGTTTGATACACTCGAAATGGTCGCCACCTGTAAGTATCTTGGTGTATCTTAACAGCTCTCTCTCCTACAGCCAGCACATAGACCATGTTGCCAAGGCAACTATTGCCAGACTAGGTCAGCTCTACTAGCATAGGCAGTGCCTCACCGAAAGTGCCATCAAGCTTGCAGTTAACAGCTCCATGCTCTCTATCATAAATTATGAACCGGAAGTCTACAGAGCCGGGACCGATACAGCACTTGGGCGAATCAAGATTGTCTTAAACAAAGCCTGCAGAGTAGCCCTGGGTGTGGACCGTTTAACTCACACTTGTGAACTATACTCAAGCACTGGTTGATTAAACCTGAATAGCAGAATTCAGTACCAAGTCTGTCTATTAGCTAAAAAATCCACCCTGGGTCTTGCTCCTCCTGGAATGAGGCAACAGCTAAGAAACTCCACTTCCTCCAGACTAACTAGGGAGTGAAGTAAAGCTGCCTTCATTATCCTATTCCACTGGACCTCACTAGGGCAATGGTTCTTCGAATACAGGGCCCCCCTGCTGGCTAAATTCCCTTAACTCTGAGCTGATTGAAGAAACGAAACTACGCACATTTAAGGTCAAGCTGCTGCAGTACCTGGCCACTCTTAGCAACTGCGACTGTGTCACCTATGCATAAATCCTACTGTTATTGATAGCTTATCTGTCCTGCATAGCACCCATCTCCCCCAACTTCCTCCCTGCCTGGTGTGACCCCACTGAGCACTTACTCCCGTCCCTGTTTATCCCCCGCCTTCCTGCTTTCTCTTCACAAATGTTAATCCCCCAATTTTCACCCCCCGGTTTCCCCTCACCTCACCCCCACTTTAAAACCCTTTCCCTTATCCTCTCTCCCCCATTACCCAGCCCTGACCTATCCCTTCTTCTGGAACCCTGGGTAGATTCCTATCCAATCCCCACCCTCTCCATTCTCAGCCCCTTATTATGTCACCCTTTGTCTCTGCCTCCATCCTCCCCTGCTCTCATCTATTCTGTCCTCCCCTCCTTTGGTCACCACCACTTCTGACCCTCCATAGCTCTACCTGCACGCTTTAAAGCTGAGTTACAACTATAAATTGTTTGTCCACCTTAGGTATGCCCTTAGTACTGTTGCAATAAAGTTGACCTCTCCTACCTGATGTATTTTAATTGTACATGCTTGAATCTGTATCTGTATGTTCCATAATGTACTTGCCTGCTGTATATACCCCTATCTAACACAGAAACATAGAAACATAGAAGTTGACGGCAGATAAGGACCGCAAGGCCCATCCAGTCTGCCCATTTCTTTTCTACCTTATAAATGTGCCATCAGTTTGCTCTGTCAGTGGCCTATCTATTCATACTCATTTGTATTGCTCCCTTTATGCCTATCCATGCCTGTTTGAAGCCCTGCACTGTATTCATAGCCACCACTTCTTGAGGTAGGCCATTCCATGCATCCACCACCCTTTCTGTGAAAAAGAATTTCCTCACATTCCCCTTAATCGGCCCCCTCTAATCTCATGCTGTGTCCTCTTGTCCTGCTATTTTCTTATATTTAAACATCTTAGACTCTTTCACCTTGTTAATGCCCTTAAGGTGTTTTAATGCCTCGATCATATCCACCTCTCTCCCTCCTTTGCTCAAGGGTATCCATATTGAGCTCTGTTAATCTGTCCTCATTATGTCTTCTGATGCAGTCCCTGCACCATTTGGTTGCCCTTCTCTGGACTGCCTCAATTTGGTTAATGTCCTTGTGAAGGTGTGGCCTCCAATACTGCCGCGAGTACTCCAGGTGGGGCCCTAACCACTGTCTTGTAAAAAGAGGTTATTACCTCCCTCTTCACGACTTGTGATACCCCTACTAATACACCCTAACACCCCTAGCCTTACCTACTGCTTTAGAGGTCTGCTTGGATGATTTCAGGTCATCAGTGATGATGATGCCAGAGTCTCTTTCTTCCTTTGTGACTGCTAGCAACTCCCTCCCAGCCTATAGGTGGCTTCAGGTTTCTCTTCCCTATGTGCATGATCTTGCACTTCTTTGCATTAAATCCCAGTTGCCACTCTTCTGACCATTTTGCTGGTTTATCCAGATCTCTTCCATGTTCTACCCACCCCATCTGGATCATCTACTCTGTTGCAGATCTTGGCGTCATCTGCAAACATACTGAAGCCTTACCCTCTAGTCCATCTGCAAGGTCACTAATGAAGATGTTGAAGAGGACTGACCCCAGGACTGATCCCTGAGGTACCCCACTTGTGACTTGCATCTCTTCTGACTGTATACCATTTATCACCACTCTCTGTTTTCTGCCCGTCAACCAGTTTGCCACCCAGTTGACCAACTTCTGACCCACCCTGAGCCTACCCAGCTTATTTATCAATCTTCTATGTGAACAGTGTCAAAGCTTTGCTGAAGTCAAGGTAGGCAACATCAGCTGCTCCCCTTGGTCCACCACTCTGGTTTGCCCAGTCAAAGAAATCTATGAGATTAGTTTGACAGGACCTTCCTTTTGTAAACCCATGCTGTCTTGGATCCTGTGCCCCTATGGATTCCAGGTGTTGCACTATCCTTTCCTTAAGGAGTGCCTCCATAATCTTGCCCACTACTGAGGTAAGCTGGCTGGTCTGTAGTACCCTGCCTCCTCCCTGCTACCACTCTTGTGGAGTGGGATCACATGAGCCCTTCTCCAGTCTTCTGGGACCTCTCCTGTGCACAGAGACTCACTAAACAGTTCTGCTAATGGCTCTGCTAGTTCCACCTTTAGCTCCTTAAGTACCTGGGATGTATGCCATCAGGTCCCATTGCCTTATCCACCCTGAGCTTAGCAAGCTGTTGGGACCCTTTCTTTTTGTGAAGGGATTAGTGCTCACCTCCTCCCCACTGTGTCCATGGTGCTGAGCAGTGGGCCCTGCCTACCTTCTCTTCAGTAAATACTGAGCAAAGTATCTATTTAGGATAGATGCTTTTACAGGTCCTCCTCCTCACATGCCCCTTTTCTCCATTAAACTTAGCATACCTCCTCTGGACTTTCTCCTTTCACTAATGTATCTATAGAAAGTCTTGTCACCTTCTTTACTGTTCATGCTAGTGTTTCCTCAGTTTGGGACTTTGCCTGCCTTACTGCCTTCCCTGCTTCCCTTAGGGCAGTTTGGTATGCCTCCCTATCTTCATCCCGCTGTGTTCCCTTATATTTCCTGAAGGCCAGCCTTTTGGCTCTGACCTTTTCTGCTACTGTATTTGAGAACAAAGTGGTTTCCTTCTTCTTTGCACTTCCTTTTCTGTCTAACACAATGGGATGTTGCTTAAGTATTGCATCCTTAATGCTTGCCCACTTTGCCTGTACCCCCTCACCTGTGTTCTTTTTTCCAGGGCTAGCTTAACTCTGTTGGCCATCTTATCAAAGTCAGCTCCTCTGAAGTCCCATATTTTGCCTTGGAATGGGATGGTTTTAGATGTAGTAGCTAAATTGGAACCATACCATGTGATGGTCACTGGCCCCCAGGTGACCTTCTACCTGGAGATGTGTGATCCCTTCCCTGTTAGTCAGTATTAGATCTAGGATAGCCCTGTCTCTTGTGGGTTGTTGTAGCAGTTGTTTGAGGCCCTCCTTCTGCAGGGAATCCACCATGTGTCTAGTTCTGGCAGATGTTCCTGCTGGTATTGATCAATCTGTATCTGGCATGTTGAAGTCTCCCATTATCAGAACTTCCCTTTAGCTGTCATGTTTTGTATATATTCTAACAGTAATGTGTCTATGTCCTCCCCTGGTCTGGGGCCTGAGACAACCCCAGTTCTTATGGCTGTCCCATTTCCTGTTTCCAGGGTGACCCACAGTTCTTCTGGCTCCTTCTGTGTATTCTGAATTTCTGTAGCTTTGATATTTTCATTGACATACAGGGCCACTCCTCCCCCTTTTTGCACCTTGGTCTCTTCTGAACAATACATAGCCAGGTACTGAAGTCTCCCAAGTGTGGTTACTGGTAAACCACATCTCACTAATTGCTACTATGTCCAGTTTAGCCTCTGACATTATTGCCTGCAGGTCTGGGATCTTATTTCCCAGGCTGTGAGCATTTTGTACATGATTTTCCATTGGCCAGATTTCGTGTGTTAGTTGTTGGGTGAGGTTTGGCATTACCCTGTGCGTCGTATGGGAAGACAAACCTTTTCTTACCTGGTGACAAAATGAACTGCAAACATGCTGAATCCCTGTTTGACCACTAGCTGAGGGGGGAGGGGTGTTCTTCCCATTCGACGTATGGGGTGCTGCACCCCTCTCCATTTGCTAGTTTAAATATTCTGCAAAGATGTCAAACTTCTGCCCCAATGCACTGACTCCCTCCTTAGTCAGATGCAGTCCATCAAATTTAAAGAACTTTCGCTCCCAGAACTGTTGCCAGGTCCCTACAAATCTGTGTCCTTTTTCCTGGCACCAGCCCTTCAGCCACATGTTTAGCTCCCATATCTCCCCTTCTCTGACCTTCCGTCCATCTGCCCCCCTCTCCCAGACTGGCAGGATCTCAGAGAAGGAGATGCCGGATGAAATGGATGATAGTTTGTCACCCAGCCTGGTCAGGTGTTCCTTGGTCTCCACAACTGACCAGCTGGGGTCATTAGTCCCTATGTGTACTAGGACATCAATGTTTTCTCCTGCTTTGTGAACAATTTAGTAATGCGGTCAGTGTCTCTCCATGCTGATGTACCTGGGAGACATCTGACCATTACCCCTGGCTGGAGATGGGTATCAACTCCCCAAATCATGGAGTCTCCTATGATCAGAAGTTTTTGGGATTTCCTTTTTGCTTTTTTTGTTTTGGTTCCTGATTTGGGTGAGTTTTGTTGTGCTAGCTCTTGTGCCGCAGTGTCCTGCTCTGCAGTGTCTTCTGCCTCTTTGTTTGATTTCAGAGATAGAGGCAGATATCTGTTTGTAGTGTTTATATGGTTTTTGGAGGTAATATGTTGGAGAGCAGAGAGTGATGGGGCACCCGATTTGCCCCTCCTAACCACCTGCCAACCTCCTGGACCAACTACCCTCTGTGGTCCAGGTTTTTCTGTTGGATGCTGGGGAAATGGCAGGTGGTTCTTATAATGTATTTCCTCTTGAATATGAAATTTGAGGCTTGCAATCTCTGCCCATGCTGCCCTGAGCTGAGCCCTAAGATCTCCAATGGCCCAGCATGTAGGACAGTGTTCTAAATCCTGTAAGACTGTCCTTCTGAAAATTGTTCCACAGTACCTGCAGTTAATGATATCCATTCCAGATAAGTTGCTGGGTTTATAACCTAGTCAGAATAATTAGAAGGAAGAAAATGCAAGTAATGGTTTGATTGTGTTTTGTTTTTGTTTAACTTGTTATAACAAGTTAAATTACTAGTGCCCCTGTAAATGAGCTCACCTTGTGGATGCCCCACTGATCCACCCTTCCTGTTCTGCCACAGGAAATGTCACAACTGTGGTTACCCTATAAAAGGAGTGTAGTGTGGGGTGGTTGGGGATGGGGTGGGTGGCTGGGCCTTCCCTGCCGAAAAGAAGAACCACGGACGAAAGAACAAGGAGGTAAGAGCAGAAACAATCAGTCAACAACAAATGCAGTAACCCTGAAAGCTTATCCTAATGTTAGATAAAACTGTAAAACCTGTAAAACACCACCTGTAATAATTTCAGAGAAGATATACGCTGTAAGAAACACTTTGCTACAGAGAAAAATAAAACAATGAAATGTTATCAACAAACAGTAGCAATCCCTGTAAGTAAAAAATAAAAACAACACCACACGGTAAATCTGCTTAGCCAAAAGAAGTCTTAATCCTTTTCCCTTGCTCTGGTAAGTTTCTCTACTCTGCCTTTCAAGCCGTCTTAGAAGGAAAGAGCTCAGGTGAAGCTAGGTGCCTTGGCCAGCAAACCAAGTCTTCTGTCTCCAAGCAATCAACTAACCTGACCTTTTAACCCTTCTTTCTGTTGGAAATTACTGACAGTTTGCCAGCTCCACCCCCCACATACACACCTAATCCTTTGGAAGAGCTGTGGGAGGAAAGCAATTAGCTCCTTCAATGTGAGAAGGAGACTGAAACACCTCTGAGACAAAAAACCTTTTCAATCTGTTTTGTAATGTCTATGTACCTTGTCTATTGCTTTACGACATGGAACCTTTGTAAACAAGCTTTTAGCTTAAAGGTGTTATCCGAGATTCCAATAAATAAATAAATTAGAAACTGCGTGAGAGTACTTCTCGAACAAATCCAACATTTTAAGTATCTGGGTGTTACACTGGACTGCTCACTCTCTTATGCACAGCACACTGATTATGTGACCCATGCTGTCAATATCAAGACAGGTTTGCTCCACCGTCATAAACGCTGTTTAATTTCTGAAGCCCTCAGAACTGCAATTACCAGCTCTGTCCTACCCACTGTCGACTATGGCCTGGTTACCTATGGTACTGCCACTACCTTCTCACTCTGCAGAATATCTATTGCCTTAAATATGGCATGCAGACTTCTCACAGGTGCTGCACACCGTACCCATACTTGTGACCTTTACACTCAAACTGGATGGCTTCAACTAAGTGGAAGGATACAGTACCAAATGTACTTGCTAGCTCAAAAAGCACTTCTTGGCCTCCTACCTACTGGAACCATTGACCTCCTTAGCCCTCACTGCAGCTCCCAATACACTTGAAGCTCAGCCCACCAATCTCTGCATGTACCTAGGTGCTGGGCATCTCAAGGGCAGCTCTCATTTGCATACAGAACACCACTTGGGTTCAATGCACTTCCTAAAGAAATCTTGTCCGTACCAAAACTAGGTTCCTTCAAGCATAAGCTCCGTCAGCAACTCACAGCTAACAGTTGCTGTGACTGTTTCACCTAAGCCTACTACACATTGTGTTTCAGCCATTCAACCTCTTTCTCCTCCTTCCCTCCACCTCAAATCACTACCTCCTACCTCTGCTCTACCCTCCTACCCTCACCCTCTTCCCCTCCCACCTCCACTCCCTCCCCAGGCCACTCTACCACTCCTACAATCCAAGCCACTCTTTCTACTCCACGTTTCCAACAAGGCCAGCTGGCTGCTTACTCCCTATTTCCCTGTTTTAACTCCCATTTCAGAGGTTTTCTAAATACATAGTAAGTAATTATTGCTGTTTGCTTGAAACCTGCCTTTGTGTGTTTGTTCGCCCTTCCCCACTGACGTGGAACCTTTGCAAATGAGCGCCTTGCAATCAAAGGTATTGTAATCTGCGATAGAATAAAGAAATAAAATATATTTTAAGATAAGACTCATGAAAATTGGGCACCTTTCTTGCTGGTGAGGTGTGTTTAAGGTCCCTATTTAACATGTCAAAGGAAAGGCTAATGGGCCAGTTCTAGTTAAAGTAAAATCATTTAAGTCTCTAAACGGGAAAGCACATGTAGTGGTACTAGCTCTGCTAGAGCTTCATCACAGTATCATAGGTTAACAAACAGTATACTGTTCATGGTATATATTAATCAGAGAACTGCTATTATGGGGAAAGACATTCACTTAAAAAGTACATATCACATTCCGGCTGTCCAGTGGCAAGATGGTATACACAGGCGATTGGGGTTTGCATCTGAACACTTGAGTCCTGTTCTGGGCCCAGTTGGTGTCTGAAGTGTAGCAGAGGTGAACAGTTTGGTTCTCGGAGAGGAAGAGAGGATGTGGGCCACATGGTCTTCATGTACCTACAGCCAGGCAGTCATAGAGCAAGAGCAGCAGTATCCACCAGGTGATTCAGGTGCTGCCATGGCAACCCAGAGGATAAGACTCAGAGGGACAGGTGCACTCCCCCCCCAATAAAGTTTGTTAAAAAATACATTAACTGGCTTCTGTGAACATTGAGGCTGGGACACCAAGGGGTTCTTGTAATATCAGAGAACCACAAGGATATTTGAGTCAGACACACACACACACACACAGACAGACTCCTGAAAACAACATCTTCCTTTTTCAGTTTAATAACAGAAACACACCCAGCTGTTAAAACCCCACCTAATGCCAGTAGGGAAAGGGGAAAATTGTTTAACCAGGAAAGGCACACTAAGCTGAAGCTTGTTGTCAGGTGTGACCTTGGAGCACAAGGAAGTTAAGTGACTTGCTCAGGGTCACACAGTATGCAAGTGGGGGCTGTGGGATTCAAACCTAGATGTCCAGGATTGCAGCTCAGTACCTTAAACCATATTGTAACACGGCTCTCACTCGGGCGCTGGAAAGGAGCACGAGGATTGGCCGAATGGGCACAGCTGACTGAAACCAAGCGGGTATTAAGCCAGACATAACGCCCGCTTCGGTCAGTGCCAGCTGTGGCCATGGAGGCTCCCGAGGGGAGCCGCCCACTCAGTCACCACCCTCTCAGTCCACATGCAGCGCTCGAGAACCGGAGCCTGCCGCTGGTCGCCTCTGAGGCCCCGTGCCATGACAGCCCGTGTGGATGTGAGCCTGCAGGATGGGCACCTCCTCGAACTGAGTGCATACATACAAGACCCTGATGTAGAGCGCCAAATGTATCCCACTGGAACGACGTTCCCCCGCTCCTCTATCCAGTACCCTTACATAGACTGAGGCACCATGGTGGCAACCACACTGAAGCCGTCACCTACTGCAACTCCCGCACTGGCAGGACGAGCAATTCCTAGCGGTGGGGATGTCACCCACGGGGGGGGGCAGTGGTGTTTCTGAGCTGGTCTTGGCTAGCGGCGGAGAGTATGTGTCCCAGACTGCAGTGCTGCAGTCCGCGATCGGCAGCCAGCATTGAACGGGACAGCAAAAAAACGGCCTGTTGGAATGGACAAAGTACTGTACTGCCATATGTATGTCGCACGGCTCTTCTCCTCGTCTTCAGTGAGTACTATTCACCACTATGTAAAAGAATGTGTGCCGTGCGCCGTGACCGCGAACGTCCTCACAGTCGCAGAGTCAGGTGAAAACACCCCAAGTGACCACAGTTACCCTGTGATCATTGTCAGTGCCTCAAACCGCTGCTCATCACCATGTCACCCACTATCCCGAGACTACTCCCGTCGGCGCTTGCCCGTGTTACAAGCGCATTAATAATCACCGACAGAGAGGGCTCTACGATGCCGCTAGAGGTTGGAACCTGGGCTTAGCCTGATGCCAACCCCAGCGGGCATTAATCCACCGGTAGACCCTCCTCTGTCGATGATAATCTTACGTGCTACTGCCAACTATAATAATGCTTCCAGTAATACAGCAGTATTTTTTGTTTTAAAGTATTTCAGAATAAGCTTACTTTTTAAAATAGATTAGGCACGAGCCTTCCAGTAAGCGCTTCTGTTTCACTTATGAAAGCACTACAAAGATGTGGGGTGGGTTTAATTTTTTTTGGTTTAATTGCTAAAAGGGGAAGATTTCTTTTGGGAAGGGACAAACACAAGGCTATTTTTTTCATTTAAAACTAACAAAATCAATCAATCTGTCTGTCTGTCTGTCTGTCTGTCTGTCTGTCTGTCTATCTATCTATCTATCTATCTATCTATCTATCTATCTATCAGAATCAAGAAGCACATTCCAGTATGTAAAACCAGGGTAATGGGGAAAAAAGCTCTACCCCATTTGCAAACTATTGTAGGATGCTTGCAGACTAATGTAACATGTAGTAAAGCAAACCATACTGTGCTAACTGAAAGCAGATCATTGGACAGCCTTAATTTAATGTTCTATTTGATAAATTTCCCCTTTTTAAATAATGTTTTAGGAGGCAATGTGGTCCAGCCACTAGATCACAGGGGTGCACATCACACACCAGGAGATGCAGATTAAAATCCCACCAGAGCCAATTACTTGCTATGTGACCCTGGGCAATTCACTTAACCTCTCAGTATTCCAGCCCGCCCAGCTCTAAGTTGGGTAAATGCAGAACCTCACTAAAGACAAGATAATGTGGACCACCTCAATGGCCCAAATGTGCTGCCATACAGGCAACCGGGTTCAGGAGCAGAGCTGGGTCCCTGTGTTAGAGGATAGGACTGACCGTGAGTCAGCTGCTGCTCAGTAGTGTGCCTAAGTGAGGGAGAGACAGAGAGTTTGGGCCCTACAGTGACCCCTGTAGCTGGGATAGGGATCTTGCCCTCACCGGCAGAGACACTGTGGTGTTGAAGCCTATGGAGCACCTCTCTCACATCACAGGGCGGAGAGAGGAATTGGAGAAAATACCTCATCTTTTGATGATGGCTGAATAGTTCGAACTGGGTACATTCCTGGTTACAGGGTATATCCGAGGAAAAGATAGCCTACTCAGTTAAGAAGGGGGATAAAACCTTTTATAGGTACATCGGGGAGCGAAGGAAGACCAAGGGAGGGATAGTGAGGCTTAATAAAGGGGAGGGGAAGGGAGGTGGGCAGTGGGTGACATTGAAAAGGCAGAGATAATGAACAAATACTTTGGCTCTGTATTCACAAAAGAAGAGGGGGAGGTACCTAAGCCAAACAATAGAAACACACTGGGCAGGGGTCAAAACCAGTCCATTGACAGAAAAAAGGGCACTGAAAGAACTCCTAAAACTCAAGGTGGACAAAGCAATGGGGCCTGACAGAATTCATCCCAGAATTCTAAAAGTACTAAGGGAAGACCTAGTGACACCACTGACTACCCTTTTTAACAAATCATGGGAGGATGGTGTGGTACCCGAGGACTGGAGGAGGGTGGATGTGATTCCCCTTCACAAAACTGGGAGTAAGGCAGAGGCAGGAAACTACAGACCTGTTAGTTTGACCTCAGTGGTAGGGAAAATGATGGAATCACTTCTGAAAGAAACAACTGTTGAGTGCCTAGAGGCCAGCAGGGTACAGAACCCAGGGCAGCATGGATTCACAGCGGGAAGGTAATGTCAGATGAATCTAACAGATTTCTTTGACTGGGTGACCAAAGTAGCAGACCAGGGAGTGGCTGTGGATATGGCCTACCTAGACTTTAGCAAGGCATTTGACACAGTCCCACACAAAAGATTAATAAACAAGTTAGCCAGCCTGGGAGTGGGTCCCAGGGTGCTAGCCTGGGTAACAAACTGACTGGACAACAGGATGCAGAGGGTAATAGTAAATGGAGTACACTCTGAAGAAAGGGTGGTTACTAGTGGGGTACCGCAGGGTTCAGTACTGGGACTGGTCCTCTTTAATATCTTTTTAGGAGACACTGAGAAGGGGCTGGAAGGAGAACTATGCCTCTCTGCAGATGACACAAAGATCTGCAACAGGGTTGATACACAAGGGAGGGGTGGAAAGGATGAGAAGGGACAAGGTTGGAGGAATGGTCAAAAGTATGGAAGCTTAGATTCAATGCAAAAAAGTGCAAAGTAATGCACCTGGGAAACAATAACCCAAGGGAAGAATACTCAATGGGGGGAGGTTACTAACAACAACAAAAATGGAAAAGCACCTGGGAGTAGTCATATCAGACGACCTTAAGGTAGACAAGCAATGTGAGAAGGCAGTATAGAGGGCTGGGGGATATTGAGATGCATAGGGAGAGGCATCACCAGTAAAAAACAGGAAGTTATTATCCCTCTGTACAGACAGTTGGTGAGACCACATCTGGAGTACTGTGTAAAGTTCTGGAGACCCCATCTCCACAATGACATAGACAGGATTGGGGCAGTCCAGAGGAGGGCAAGTAAAATAGTGCAGGGTCTGCAACAGAAGCCATATGAAGAGAGGCTAAATGAGCTTAATATGCATACCCTTGAAGAAAGGGGGGGGGCATGATTGAAACTTTCAAGTACCTCAAGGGAATAAACAAAGTCCAAGAGGGGACCATCTTTCAGAAAAAGAGATGTGAAAGAACAAGGGGCACAATTTGAAGATGGGGGATGGCTCAGGGGCAATGTGAGAAACATATTTTCATGTAAAGGGTGGTAGGCATGAAACCGCCTTTCTGAGGAGGTGTGTGGTCAAAAACAGTGGGAATTCAAGAATGCATGAAACAGACATAAGGAATTCTAGTGGGGTTAGGAGGAAGTAGGCTGTTGGTTAACTAGAATCTGCAGCTTATCCAGTAGGTAGGAAATGGGCAGACTAGGTGAGCCAAGTGGTTCTTATCTGCCGTCAAAGTCTATGTTTCTATCCTTGGTTGGAGGGTAGGGATGGTGAAAAAGTGTAGATTGAGAGAAAAAAAAAAAAAGGAAAAAGATAATGGGCCAGATATTCAAACTGTGCCAATCTGTGGCGCAAGCCCTTGCGCTGCTCAAAAAAGTTGTGCTGGGGTGTGGCCAGGGCGATATTCAACGGAGTTGCGCTATTGAGCAACTCCTCTGAATATCACCCCCTGGCCACAGTCACTGTGCATGGTGCAGTGGAACTTGTGCCACCGGAAGTGGTCAGAGTGGAAAGTTCAGATGCGGTGGCACAAGTTCCATTGAGCCATGTGCAAACCTACGATATTCAAAAGGTGACGTGCAAATGGGGCCATAATTTATGCAAGGCGCACGGGGGCAATTTGCATCTAATTACGGCCCCATTTGCAAGCCATTAGCATCACGGGTGCGCTGATTCCCGGCGACTTGTGCCTGACACCCTGCCAGGCAGCTGCCATCGAGGACCGGCGCCTACAATGATCATCGAGCATAAAGTAAGTCAACCCCCTCCGCAGCCCGATGGTGGCATAATAGAGTCAACCCCGACTAGCCTGATTGTGGGCATAACCCGACTCCCCAAAGACCAATATCCCTGGTGGTCCGGTGGACCTTGAGCCCGATCGTGGGCATAAGGTCAAACCCACCCCCAAAGTCCAGTATCCTGGTGATCTAGTGGCCCACCCACCCACCCACGGGCCCCACCACCTGCTCCCCCATCAGCCGTGGCGGCGGCACCCCACCACCCTGCCACCCCGCCGCCCGGCGACTGACAGCTCGGTAGGGCTGCATGCCCGTGGTTCAGAGCAAGGCCAATGGGCATGCAGCCCCCACTCTAAGATCTGGACTGCCTTATGCGGTATGGACTGCCGCCCATTGGCTCTTGCTCCGAACCAATGGGCGTCAGCCCTACCAGCTTATCGTCGGTGGACAGCGGTGGTGCAGGCAGGTGGGGTGCTGCTGCCCGCTGGCTGATGGGGAGAGGGGTGGGGTCCGTGGTGGGTGGGGTGGGGGCCACTAGATCACCAGGGATATTGGACTTTGGGGGTGGGTTTGACCTTATGCCCACGATCAGGCTTCAGCGGTCCACTGGACCACCAGGAATATTGGTCTTTGGGGGGTTGAAGTTATGCCAGCGATCGGGCTAGTCGGGGGTTTTGAATGCCTTGCGCCATGATCGGGCTAGTCAGTGGGGTTGAACTACTTATGTCCGGATCGGGCTAGTCGGGGTTTAAATTACATTATGCCCGCGATCGGGCTAGTGGGGGTTGAAGTCCTTTATGCCCGCGATCGGGCTGCTGGGTGGGGATACTCTGCTGCCCGCGATCGGGCTCTGAGGGGGTTACTATTATGCCTGTGAGTCAGGCTTCTGGAGGCACCGGGAAGAAGTGGAGGCCACCCACAGGTGGCAGCTGCTGTGTTGTGCCCTGCATACAGCAGCTCACCTGTGGGTGGCCCTCTACTTGATCTTTTTTGGCTTAAAGTTGTGCAGGCACAGGTAGGGCATTGCACCTGCATAACTCTGCAGCCCGGCTGAATATCGGGCTGTGCAGTTTATGCATGGTTCCTCCCCCTTCGGTTGAGCACACCTTCATTAGCATTGTGCTGTTGCTCAGCATGACTTGGGGGGCGCAACTGCTTCCTGCTGAATATCGCAGAATGGCACAATTTCGGACTTGTGCAGGTGCAACCCTATTGCGCATGGCTCAGCTCTTTTGAATATCTGGGCCAATGTGTTTTAGCTGAGCTATTCCTGGATAATTAAACTAAAAGAAAACAAAGTTAAAAACTCAGGATCAAGTATAACATGTTACTTAGTAAGTCTTTAAGGTATTCTGAATGATTTTACCAGAGTTATACCAAATAAAGGCTGGTTATCATATTGTAAAATGATTACAAAATTCAATGCCTTTTTGTATAAACGTATAAACATATAATGCAACATGCAGTACTCTAATTAGCACATATGTGATGAAACTTAAAAGTGTGATGTTATTAGTGCATGACATTACATACAGTATGTGCTATTACAAAAATACAAAGGGCTAGCCACTGTCCACTGTATCACATAAGAAGACATTTGTGTGCCGCACTGCATTTTAATTGTAACATGACATAGTAATCAAATAAGTTTATCACCAAAGTGGTATAATATAATAAAATAGTTTGCATTTATTTACCATCTGACATTATATTGGCAGGAAACATTTTCTCATTGCACTGCATTAGAATTACAGGGTGCTGCAATAAGCAAACAGTGTTTGATACACTAAGTTAAATGCCATGCTATATTTACTGCATCACATTTTAATTTTAAAAGGATGATATATACATATATCTTCTCACAATACACTGTAGTTGTAATATAACCTGTCAAACATGTTCATATCCACTCCCCATCCACAGAATAGCACTGACTCTCTTACACCGTCTGCTCATTACCAACTCTGTGCCAGATATGGCCATGCTTGTGGTTCAATACTTAATTCTGCACACTACTGTTCAGTAAAGGTTATTCAGTTTCTGAATACTTAAAAAAATATCCAAAGCTGAATTGATCCAGGAAATTTCCAACTTATATAGTGAACGGAAGAAATTCTATCAGACTTACCATAAGTTCTTTTTCTGTTGGCTTCTACATTGTCAATGGGTAATCTCTACACATAGGTACAGATGCACCCTGACCATAGAAACATAGAAACATAGAATTTGATAGCAGATAAGGACTGCTTGGCCCACCCAGTCTACCCATTTCCCTACCTACTGGATAAGCTGCAGATCCTAGTTAACCAGCAGCCTACTTCTTCTTACCCCCACCCCCAGAATTGCCTTATGACTGTCCCATGCATGCTTGAATTCCACCACTGATTTTGACTCCACAACCTCCTCCGGAAGGCCGTTCCATGCATCCACAACCCTCTCTGTGAAAAAATACTTCCTTAAATTACCTCTGAGCCGCCCCCTCTATCTTCAAATTGTGCCCTCTTGTTCTTGCACACCTCTTTTTTTGAAAGATGCTACCCTCTTGGACTTTGTTGATTCCCTTGAGGTACTTGAAAGTTTCTATCATGTCCCCCTCTCCCTCCTTTCCTCGAGGCTATACATATTAAGCTCCTTAAGTCTCTCTTCATATGTCTTCCGGTGCAGAACCTGCACCATTTTGGTTGGCCTCCTCTGGACAGCTTCCATCCTGTCTATGTCTTTGCGGAGATTGGGTCTCCAGAACTGCACACAGTACTCCAGATGGGGTCTCACCAGCTGTCTGTACAGAGGGATAATAACTTCCTGTTTTCTACTGGTGATGCCTCTCCCTATGCATCCCAGTATCCCCCAACCCTCCTTGCTGCCCTCTCACATTGCTTGCCCACCTTTAGGTCATCTGATATGACTACCCCCAGGTCCCTTTCCATTTTTGTTGTTGTTAGTATCTCACCCCCATTGTGTACTCTTCCCCTGGGTTTTTGTTTCCCAGGTGCATTACCTTGCACTTCTTAGCATTGAATCTAAGCTGCCATACATTTGACCATTCCTCTAACCTTGCCAAGTCCCTTCTCATCCTTTCCACCCCACCCTGTACATCAACTCTGTTGCAGATCTTAGTGTCATCTGCAAAGAGACATACTTTTCCTTCCAGTCCTTCTGCAATGTCACTTATAAAGACATTGAAGAGGACCGGTCCTAATACTGAACCTCCGTGTACCCCACTAGTAACCCTCCTTTCTTCTGAGTGGACTCCATTTACTGTTACTCTCTGTGTCCTATTCTCCAGCCAATTCTTTACCCAGGCTGTCATCTTGGGACCCATTCCCAGGCTGGCTAACTTGTATATTAATCTTTTGTGTGGGACTGTGTCAAATGCCTTGCTAAAGTCTAGGTAGGCCATGTCCAGAGGTTACTGGTACAGTTACAGCTTTAAAAGCCTGTGTCTACGGCTTGGAACGTTGATTTCCTCAAGCTCCTCAGTCAGCATATATTGTGATGCAGTAAAGACTATCTACAAGGAACACTTCAAACTTTCAGGGATTCCCACAACTCTTGGATACTCTTGTAATATATAAAGTAGAGAAGATGTTAGTCTTACCTTGCTGGAGGTTGATCCACCACCTTCCTCTCAGGGTCTCTGTAGGGAGGTGCAGTTTGATTTTATCAGCCTTATTATTTTGACTTTCAGCTGGTTCTGCCCATGGGTGCACCACCTCCTCCTATTCCTATGCTGAGTGTTCTGACTAAGGTAAGAAACTGAATGTTTACAGGCTGATGAAAAATGACTGGACAGATGTTAGGGTTGCCAGAAATAACAGATTAGGACTGTACATTTTTATATCACCAATTTACTGAAATTCTTCAATCCCCCCAGATACATATCTGCAAATATTGGTCAATATTTTCCTGGAGAGTACATGACTCTTGGGTGCAGCCCCACTGACATTGAATGGGCTAACAGAAAAAGAAATGATGCTAAGTCTGATAGAACTTCTTTTGGTGTTCCACATTGTCGATGAGTAATCTTTACACATGGGTTCTAAAAAGCAGTACCCATCAGAAAGAACGGGAGGGGGAGAATATTGGCCCATATATGATCCTGTATAATATAGTGACACATTTTCCATAATTATAGTTTGACATCTGCATGTAGTACTTTGTGCCCAAACTCTACATCGATTGAACTGTGTATGTCAAATCAGCAGTACTTCAAGAAGGAGGACTCAAGATGTTGCCCTGGAAAACTGCCTGATGCAAAAACCTTGGCTTTTTTTTTTAAATATGTCACAATGGTTGCCCTGGACAAAAGTGCTCTATTCAAGCTGGTGGTTCCAATTCTGTTCACCACATACACCCTTATTCTACATGATGTGATACACCCTGTCAGTGTGTTCTTAGGATTTTTTGGGCCTTTCTTACTGCCCCACAGAGAACAAAATAATTATCTGAGTAACAGTGGTGAGTCAATCCCAGGAAATAGATTTTTACCATTTTTTTTACCACTCTTGGAAGATCTAGAGGTTGTTCTTGAAACCATTTAAACCTTATGCATGAGAAGGACTCCTGCAAGAAAGAGCATGCAGCTTGATAATTTGCATCGCCAAGTGCATAGCCATGAGTGAACACTCACTAGAAGAAAAAATACCCTTGGAAGTGGGTGACAAAAGATTCACCAATGGTAGCAGAAGAGCACTGAACCATACAGTCAATTCCCAAGGAGACACTGGGAACTGGAAAGGTAGTGTGGACCAGGTAACTGCTTGCAGAAAGCTATCCACTCCTGCCTGGGCACCTAGGAGATCTGTCTGGATGACCCGGAACTGCCCTTATGGATGATACCTGTCCTTTAGTACAGTACAACTGCAAACCTAGCTGTTGTCTACTCCTGACAAAAGGAGAAGACCAGAATCATAGACACCCAATCTCTAGTGGGTTAAATGCCCTACTATTTGAGCTAAAGCAAAACAATGACTAGGCCCTGTCAAATGACGAACATGTTGCGGTCCTTCTGGATGGCATCACGTGTCCCCAGCCTTAATGGTAAAAAAAAAAATCAACATTGAAACAGGCATCTCCTATCTGAAGTCAAGCTGCTAAATGAAGGAACCCTAGGTCTGATGGAGCATAGGGCCCTGGCTTGGCAGGGCCCTGCAGGAAGGGAAACAAAATGGCTTCTGTATCATGTAATGTATCACATCAGGAAACCATGGCCTTCTTGGCCACTTTGAAGCTATCTAGAAGCTAACACCAGACCATTTAACTTCTGAGGACTCCCCTGGAGTTGTAGGACTCAAACGGTATATGTAGGCTATATCAAATTCCTACCTTGACAGGCCAGCCTGTTGGCACAGCGGTAGTACAACTGCCTGGGACACTGACAAACCCAGGTTTAGAAGTGAGTTTGGGATGTGAGAGGGCTGACTGAGGGGAGGAGAACAGAGCATCTGTAGGACTGCTCTCCTCCTCTGGGGGAGAGTGAGTAGAGCCTGGTGCTTAACACAAACAGGTGAAGGATTACTGGCTTCTTTTGGGAGATGGCTCCAGCATGCTGTTCCTGCTTAGTGTGTCTTAAATAAAAGTTTTTCACTTATGCACTGAGCTGCGGTGTAAAGTGTTGTCTGTGTACTGAGTGCTAAGCCTTGCCAGTTGTTCAGAGCCTGATGCTTGCCTGGCCCCTGGTGGAAGCAAGCTGGGGGAAAGGCAGCCCAGGCCAGAAGGTCAGGAGGTGTGGCAGACGTCAGCACATGTCGTGTAGGAGCACGTGGTCTGTGCCATGATGTCATTGCATAGCATGCCTCCAAGAGGGACAGAGCACCGAGAAAATACCAGAGGTGGGATGCCAGTGGGTGTGCACAGGTCCCACACATGATGAGCTGGGTTCATTAGCCTGGACAGGACCAAGACCATGGCGAGACTGAGGACACCCACAGACCCCATGGGGCAGGGAGCTCTGGGGGAAGATGGCTGGTGAGAAGTCCCAGGGTGACGGGGCTGGAGCATTCATCCAATGGAGGGCTCTCTAGGGAGGAGATAAAAAAAGAAAAATAAACTCCTACCTTTAAAGACTTCTTCCTCTGCTAGAGGGTAAGCAGCTAAGAATCTGGGAACCTAACCACTTTCCTTGGATGCAAAAGGATTTGAGGTATCCAGCACCAACAACACAGGAAAATCTAGTACAGGTGTGGTGGGAATTCAGAGGGGGTTGACTGGAATCCAAGTAGCCCTTGCAAGGTGGAGTCACTAATTTTTTTTACTCAAAAAAATAATAAAAATTACAAAGAAAATACTTGCTGTGGAAAGGAGAGCTCATTCTCAAGCTACAACTCCTGTAATGGGTACAGAAAAGACTGAGACACCTGGAGATTTGGAACACTGAGGAGACCAACATTCCAAGCTGCAGGCACAGCTTTAAAAAGCTACAGCTGCACCAGTAACCCTTGGTCGGGGTGCATATATGCCATGTATAGATTATCCATTGACAACATGGAGTGATGCAGAAAAATAGGTCCCTACCAAACCCTATGTGCTGCATACTGATGCTAGTCTGCAGGGTTTAGGAGCTATGCTGTATCAAGACCATGAGGATAGTTTGAGACCAGTGGCTTTCGCCAGTTGAAGCTTGACCCCATCAGAGCGAAACTACCCTGTACCTAAGTTGGAGTTCCTTGTGCTGAAATGGGCCATCGTTAACCAGTTTCATGAATACCTCTATGGGGCAAAGATATTGGTGAAGACTTACAATAACCCGTTGACCTATGTACAGACCTCAGCTAAGTTAGATGCCACTGGGCACTGGTGGCTTTCTGCATTATCAACCTATGATTATGCTGTTGAATACAGACCCAGCCTGAACCATATTGATGCTGACTCCCTATCACAAAGGCCCACTTCCAAGAGGATTGGGTCTGGCTGTCTGAACCTGACATCCAAGTATTGTGCCAAAAGTTTGATAGAGATGAACAGATGTCTGTGGACATAGTGGACTGCTTAGTAGATTGGTTGGGCCCTTCTGACACCTGCATATGGGCTACTTAGTGCCACTTCTCTGCGTTAGACAGTGCACTACCTCAATTTGACAATGACAGCATTCAGTGGGCTTAATCCCAAGATCCCATGATTCAGCCAGCACTTGATACCCTGCGAGCGGGGAAGGATGTGTCTAAGTTACATTCCACTGACTTGTGAACTGCTTTGTTGTTTAAAGAAGACCCCAGATTGAAGTTGCTCAGTCAGTTGTTGTATAGAGACAGTAGCTCATAGTGGCAAAGTAGACAGGTAACAATTGGTCCTGCTCATGGCTGTTAAAGATTTGGTACTGAGGTCCCTCCACAATCACATGGGGCACCTCTGTATTGACAGAACCCATGACCTGGTGCGATCTGGCTTCTACTGGCCCAAAATGGGGGCCGATGTTGAGCACCATGTAAAGACTTGTAGTTGCTGCCTGCAAAGAAAAGCTCTGCCTCAGAGGACTGCCCCCCTTGTTAATATTACTACCAGCAACCCTATGGAACTAGTCTGCATAGACTTCTTGTGTTTGGAACCTGATCAGCAGAACACTGGCAATCTCTCACAATTTGGTCAGCACTTCCTCCAATTGATGTGTTCATTGGGCCTCACACAGGTGGTTACCTCTGCCACTCATAAACACAGCCATTCACTGGATCTGGTCTTCCTGCTGGGGATGGAAGCCTCCGATGTGGGAGTGGAACCTGTCGGTTGGTCTGACCATCACACTGTGAAATTCAGTTTTTGCTCCCCCCTACGTAGGCCTACCCCTGTGGAGATGGTCAAGTACCGCCCTTTATGGGATGTTACTCCCGATGGCCTAACTGCGGTTCTTGACCTATCAGTACTACCTGGGGCGAGTTCTAATCCTGAAGAGCTGGTGCTAGCCTATAACAAGGCTAGCACCGCTGCTTTGGATTTAATTGCTCCCACCCATGTGTGCCCTCTCTCCCTTTGCCCTCGATCCCCTTGGTTTGATCGGGATCTGAGGGAGATGCGGCGACTAGGATGCAGGTTGGAGAGATGCTGGTGAAAATCCGGCTTAGATGACGACCATCTTAGACTCCTAGAGCATCACAGACTCTATCAGTCAGCAATCTCTCATATGAAGGCAGTATTCCTGTCCAGAGAGATTGCTGCTGCACAGAATCGACCAGCTCAGCTCTTTCGAACTGTGGACAGGCTGTGCAACCCAGCCTGTCTGCAGGTTCGTCGAGCTCTTTCACAAATACAATGTGAGGAGCTTGCTCGATTCTTTGCAGATAAGATGGCTGACATCAGGGCCGAGACTTGCACAGCACTCGCTGTGGGAGCTGCTGTGGTCCAGCATGCGGTTGCAAGTACCCCATTTACCTGGAGTTCCTTTGAAAGGCCGGAAAACGATGATGTTATGAGGATTGTCCAGGGTATGCATACCACAAGCTGTAGTTTAGATCCGGGTCCCACTGGCCTGATTATGGGCTGTGGTGAGGCTATCATTCAGGTTCTAGCTAGGATAGTCTGGTGCTCCTTAGATTCTGGTGAATATCCCCACTCCCTGAAGGAAGCAGTGGTGACACCAGTATTGAAAAAGGCTTCTCTGGACCCAGACTCCCTAGCCAACTACAGACCCATCTCAAACCTCCCCTTTGTGGGGAAGGTAATCGAGAAAGTGGTGGCAGCCCAGTTGGACAACCATTTATCCATCCATAACATCTACGATCCTCTTCAATCAGGTTTCCAAAGGAGACATAGCACTAAGACTGCACTGGTTTGGGTGCTCAATGATCTCCTGATGGCGAGAGACCAGAAAAAATGGTCCATTTTGGTCCTTCTGGATCTGTCAGCAGCATTTGACACTGTAGACCATGGGGTGCTGCTCGAGCGCCTGAGACACATCTGTGGGTTGATGGGTTTGGTTCACAGATGGTTTACCTCCTTTCTCACAGGTAGAACTCAGAGGGTTGTATCGGGATATTTCCTCTTGATCCTACGGTCTGTCTGTAGGGTACCTCAGGGCTCTGTGCTGTCCCCCATGTTGTTTGCGGTGTACATGCTTCCCCTCAGAGACATTGTAAGGCGATATGGGCTGGAGTTTCATTGTTATGCCGATGATACCCAGCTCTATCTATCTTTGCACCTGACCAGAATAGAGCACTCTCAGTGTTTAACAACTGTCTCAGCGAGATCCAGGGTTGGATGAGGTCCAGCTGGCTGAAGTTAAACTCTGGGAAGACGGAGGTGATGGTTGTGGATCCTGGCCGCCGGATTGAGGGGTTGGGGGCAAATCAAACCTCAGGTTTATTTCTGGGGGATGTGGAGCTCCTTACCTCTGAAGAGGTGTGAGACCTGGGGGTGATCCTTGATGATCAGCTGACATTACGTGCGCAAGTGTTGGCAGTTGTTAAGGTATCCTTTTACCATCTTAGGAACATCGCTAGGATCAAGCACCTTGTTCCATCTGGCGACCTGCCAACATTGATCCACGCCTTCATGACCGCTCATCTGGACTACTGCAACTCCCTTTACTTTGGGCTTCCTGGGGTTGATATCTGCCGCTTGCAGCTAGTGCAGAACTCAGCGGCCCGGTTGTTAATGGGGATTCCACGCTCTTCCCATATTACGCCGGTGCTGCGGGATCTGCACTGGCTGCCGGTTCAGTGGCGGATCACCTTTAAAGTTGGATTACTGACATATAAAGCCCTTCACGGTTGGGGCCCTGATTACCTGAAAGATCTTCTGGTGCCTTACCTTCTGATGCGACCTCTCCGCTCAGCCAACAAGGGGTTGCTAGAGATTCCGAGGGTAGTTTTAAAATCTTCTGGCTCCCGAGCTTTTAGTTTTGTGGCGCCAACCCTCTGGTATTCTCTACCACGTTGGATTAGAGAGTGCACGATGGTGGAGGGTTTTAAAAAAGGCCTAAAATCGTTCTTATGGAATAAGGCATTCGGTGCAGATATAGATTCTAATTAAACGCTGTACATTTTAGTCCAGATTTTAATGTATTTATAATGTTTTATGACTGTTATTCTGTAATGCGCCTTGATTTAAGAAATAAAGTTTATTATTATTATTATTAGTGGTTACAGATCATTTCACATGGTATGTACAAGCTTTTCCCACCAAATATCAAAAGGCATCTACCGTGGCCAAGGTGCTAGTGGAAAATTTCTTCGCCCACTATGGTGCCCCCCACCGGATCCACTCTGACCAGGGCAGAGACTTTGAGAGTCAACTAATCAAAGAAATGTTCTCTCTATGGGGGAGTGCGGAAGTGAAGAACCACCCTCTATCACCCGCAAGGAAATCCTCAACCAGAACAATTTATCAGCACCCTGCTAGACATGCTGGGCACCCTCCACCCAAAGGACAAGCATAAATGAAGCCAACAGATTAGCACCTTGGCACATGCATATAATTGCACAAAAAATTATGTTACTGGGTTCTTCCCCTACCGCCTCATATTCAGGAGAGAGGCCCGGCTGCCGGCTGATGTCTGTTTTGGGGTCTCTCAAGATGGGGTCCGAGCCGAAAACTACCTGCAATATGTACAAAAACTGAAAGCTCAGTTGAACCATGCCTATCAACTGGCCCAGACAATGGCTGCCAAGAGAAATCTAGCCAACAAAGAGAGGCATGATAGAAAAGTAAAGACTCAAGAGCTTCAACCTGGAGACCGTGTGTTGTTGCACAATTTGGGACTGCATGGTAAACACAAAATTGCTGATCGATGGCACCATCTTCCATATGTAGTAGTTGGAAAGTTGGATGATTTACCTGTGTACCAAGTGCACCCCGAGAATAACTCCAAAGCTGCCAAGACCATGCACCGTAACCACTTGCTACCTATCGGCCAAGTAATAATTGAGGCTGAACCCTCAGAGATTGATTCCCCTGGGCCGATGACTCATGCTGCTGCTAGAGAGAGACAGAGTCGACCTACACCAGTGGTTACAGGTTCAAGGTTTCCCCTGCAGCAGGTTCTGAATGATAGTGACTGTCAGTTCACCTTGGACAAAAGTGAATGTGACAATGCCTATTACCCATCTTATGAATTGAGTCAGCTGTTTTGAGGTCACCCTATGACTAATTGTAGGGATAAAGCTGGGCCTTCTGGACTGCCTTACCTCCCAGCTTCGTCCTTGGAGCCAATGCTCCAGAAAGTGAAGTGCAAAGTATCACATAAACTGTATGATTTGCCTGAAGAAGGGGCTGATGGTTCAAGTCTTCTGGTGACATACCAGAATTTGAAGAACACCATGAGAGTGCTGACAACCCCCCTTCAGTGCCTCAGAGTTTGATTGTGCCTGAGCCTTCGCAAAATGAGTCAAGTGTTGTAGAAACAGAGCCTGCAGAGCAAGGAGCCAACAGTGCCCCAAGTGTGGATGTTTCCATCCAGGCAAAGGCACCCCTCACAAGTGATGAGAGTCCCCAGACCAGTGCTGAGAGTACAGAGACTGTAGTTGTCCCGCTCAGAAAGACTGGCTGAGCTGTCAAGTCAGTAATACGCTTCAGTTATAATTCTCAAGTGAGGCCAGTGGATTTGCCTCTCAGTGTGGTCCACAAAGGGGTTTATGTTTCTCAGAGCTCACTGCCTAAACTGAGTCTAAGTGCCAATTCCAGGTTGATTGTTCTGCTTTTTAGGTATGGTGCCCCTGCCTCATCTAGTCCCAAGTTAGCTGATAGGGAAGGGCCCCCTCTTACATTGTTCAGTGTACAAGAAGTTATTACATGATTCCACATAGTAATGTGTAAATTACCTGTGTAAAATACTGTATGCGTAAGTATTGTCAATATGGATGTAATAATGTGAAGTATATTGAAAGGTATAGTGATGTAACAAGCTAATGATATACATGTGTTGTTTATATTGCATTTTTGATATTGTGATGGTACAGACTTGACACGGATGCCAACTTTTGTCCAGGCAGGGAAAGGTGTAACCCCCCTACAAATGGGGGTCCCCGAAAAGTCTTACTTGAGCTTGCCTAAATGCTCACTGCCAGGCTGGTGTCCTGCATTTTAGCAGTTTAAATGTGATTGCCAGAGAGTGCCTGTATAGCCTCTGTGTACTGTCTCTTTAAGAGCTGCCTGGATTGCAGTCATAAGTAATCTGAGATAGAGCTCTGTTGAAAGATGTAACTATTTGCTGAAAATCATTTAGAATGATAACAATAATGTAGTTTGTCTAACCTGCCTTTTTTGCAGCAAGGACTGTTTTGTTTATCTCCACTATTTTGGTCCTGGACTGCCGAATTGGACACATCAGTACTGGTGGGACCTAAAATGGAGCTGGACTGCAGGAGCTGTCTGGACTAAAAATCTGTAGGAATTGTAGTTTTGGGCTTTTGGTGCCTTTTTGCACCTAAAGGGGGCGCCTTTGTTGTGACTGACAGACAGATCAGCCAACCAAACCTTTTGGATTCTGGGGAAGTCCCAGACTTGCTGGCAGTTGAGTCAGATCTAAGTTGGGAGCTGAAGAAGCAACAGCTCGAGACAGTCAAGCAGCCGTCTGAGTAGTTTCACATGGGAGAACAGTGGAAAGGCCTGAGTTTTGTCCTGCATGCCTGCCTACTGCCCCTGAGAGGCAGAAGAGAATCAGTTCAGACTGAATCAAAGTTTGTGAGAATGAAGTAAGCCACTGAGTTGTGACCAGGATCAACCTGAAGAAGACCAAAGATCTGCTGAATGCATCAGCCTGTCAGGATTTTCAGCTATCTCTAAACTCCCGGTTTGTGCAGAGACTTTGCATTTGTGGCCGGAGAGTGGTTTGCCTGGTATAGTAGAATCCCTTACATTTAAATGTGCTGTGTGTTTGTATTGGGTCATGATTTGGTTCCCCACTGTGTGAATTGTGTTCTGCTTGCTGGAAGCTCTATCCAGCTCAACCAGACTGAATCTGCATTCATCTCCATACAGCCTGGGCCTTGCCACACTGGCCCTGCCAGACTACCCCACTGCACAGAGAAAGCCATCAACGAGAGACCGGCCTGGGGATCAGCCCCTGCTCCATGCTTGAACAGGAACGGTGCCTCGGCGAATCATGTGGGCCCTGCTTCTCCTGGCACTCCAGATCAACCACTTGCAGTCTCAATTTTCATCCAGCCTGTGTCCAGTCTTGGTATCGTGAGTAACCATCAAGGTAGCTCCCTGCAACAACACCTTAATCTAAGTGTATCATCTGATTGTCTCGTTTCTTTTCTTTCACAAACTGAGCCCTCTGGCTCTGGATTACAATTCGTGGGTGTGGTGCATGTTTTCTTCCATCACAGGGCCCCAACCAGCTGCGACGCCGGCCTACCTCGGGCAACGATCCTGGCTAGCCCACCTCTTCCCCACCTGGGTACCCAAAAGTGTGTGACTGTTTATGGACTCTGAAGTGCATGCATAACCATTTGATTTAAGCAGTTCAACCTGATTTCACCCCTCCCTTGTTCAAGTCCCATCAATAAATCAGATCTAACTCTTTTTGCATTTAACCTGACTGTGGTTCCAGTTTGTGCCAATAGTACTGTACTGTTGCTATTTGATTTGCATAACCTTGTTTTTACTGGGGGTCCCCAGGGTTGAGGTAGAGGAACCTGCCCTGGTGTTAAGTACAAACAGTGTGGGGAATTGCCTGGTGTACAAGGAGTATTGTGAAAGTGATCATTGTGTATTGTTCTGGCCACTAGCAGGGAAAGAGGGGGGTTAGTGTCCCGGAGGGCTGTGCCCAGGTTAGCTTGACAACTGCCAACCCTGACCTCCGGGTGGAGGCACCCATTTCAGAACTCAGGCCCCTTAACCTGCTACTAGCCCACTAGGCAGGGATAGTAGCCCTTGGGATAGCACCCCCTAGGGGTTACACACTTGATTTCCCAGGGTTTTAGTATTCCCAGTGTTAAAGTTTAGTAGAAACAGTGCACCACTCAAAACAAAATCTGGTCAGATCCACCATGGCTGCATAATGAAGTTAGTGAGGTTGTGTTGAATTGTGAAGGATGCATGAAGAAACAACACAATGTTTTTTAACTAGTAAGATTTATTTTATTTTCTGTTCTAAGGAAGGCAGACACATTATTAGGAAAATATATGGAGGAGTAGATTTCAGTGGAAGGAATGGTAAGCAGTATAGGTTTTATGTATCAATCATATAGTCATAGCGACAGAAACAGACTGATTCAGAACCCTGGAACCCCACCATCAGAATCGATTAGGAATGTTCATTTCATTATTCATATTGAGGACAATCAAACCAAACATCATGACTCAGTTGGCCTATACTTGCATGGCATGGCTAACCCATGTTCTGCAGATGCAGTCCCTGTTCTCTGCATTAAGATGCAACATTTTATGTATGGACTACTGATTGCTACTTTTGTGATTGACATCAGGTCTGTGACACTTTCCTCTATGCACAATTAGAACAAAAAAATATTTAGGATAATACATACATTTTTCCCAGATAACAAATGGGTGCTCCTATTTTACATAGCAACACGTATAATTTCTGGCATGCACAGACTTGTACCTAGGAATTACAGAGTTTGGATCAGTCCAATTTCAGATATTAAGCTGCTGCTATTTAATATATGACAATGCATATGTCACCTGGAACACACACACACACACACACACACACACACACACACACACACACACACAGTGGGGTAGCAGGCTGAAATGGCATTTAGCAAAATACTGTTTATTACAGTAGCTAACAGAAAAAAGCACACAGTAGGGCAGGAGGCAAAGGTTTGTGATCTACTTACAATTAGTTCTCAAGCTATAATGTTTGGCTCCTTTCCTATTGGTGCTTTTATTCTGTAAGGATTTAAAAAAACACATGTGAATCCTGCCAAATCAAGTTTAGCATTTGCCTGTGGTAGCTTGACAACGGTCTTTACACATAATGTTTGATACTGTTCATGACAGGGGCTTTATGTTCTGCCTGCTACCTGCATACACTCTGTCATCTCAGCCCCCTAAAAGTGCATAATTCACAGAACGGTATACATGGTGTAAGTCCTATAACTTTATAAGGGTCTACTGGGTGTGCTGTGTGGGTGAAATATACTGTGGTGCTTTTCTGAGCAGTATTGTAAGAAGATATAGTATAAACATGCCCCTTTTACTGTGAACTGTGTTGTATTGTAAGAATATGGCCCCTGGAGTTTAAATTACATAGTCTTGACCTTTGTAAGCATAATAATGGGACCGTATTCTAATGGGTAATCTGAAATGTGAAGTGTGTGGAGCTGTTCAGTGCTCCATACAAATACATAAATAAGTAAACAAATAAATAACATGTGCAACTAGAGGATCAGAACTATGTTGGAATGAATGCGTTTATTTCAGCAAAATTTAATTTTTGTTTAGTATCTTTAAAAATTACAATTATCTGATTTACAATTTGATAGCATCTTCTCTGTGTGGACAACACCTCTGGCAAATGGGATGGATGCGGGACAGAGCACTTATAAGGGACTTGAGCCGGACTGGGCCTGAGAACAGTCTTTAAATCAGTGCACCAACCCAGGTATCGAATGAATAAATAAATAAATAACTTCAGTATATATGTGTGTGTGTGTGTGTGTGTGTATATATATATATATATATAAGTGACTGAATGGATAAATAAATAAATAATTATACCATGGACCTCAGACACTGACCAATGAGAACGGCAGGCTGGCACCTTACCTCCATTATAAATCCTGTGATAATCACTGTAAAGGTGCCAGCCAGCCACATCTGACACACATCAAAATCACTCCAACCGCCCCCCCCCCCCGAATATGAAATCACATAAACTTGTGGACCATGGCAGTTTTCAAATGTAGCCAGCTCACTCTCACCAGCTGCATTTTCCATTTCTCACTACCCACTCCACAACCGAGAGAGAGAGAGAGACAGAGAAGAAAAAAAAAAACACTGCTTTAATACTGGCTCTCTTACGCTGTGTCTCACACACACCGAGCACTCACACTTCCTGTCTTGGTTTCCCGAGAATCTGTCTAAGACCCAGGGTTTCGGTTGACTTCTTCCTCTGTTCGTGAGATCCTTAGCACCCAGGTACATTTTCTCTGTCTCACGACACAAGTGAGAAAGAGCGAGAGAGAACGAGACAGAACTCTGTTGTAAAAAAAGAACACTGCTTTAGCGGTTGCTCACGCTCACGCTTTCTCATTTCCCGGTTTAACTTTTGTATCTCTCACTCCCCTTCCCTCCTTTCAGTTGCTCTGTTCATGATCTCCATGCTCTCCGTATCCTGGGCAACTGACCCTCTGTGCCACCATACCACTTTTCCACAGATGAAACCCCGTGCTTGGAGCAAAAGACACTTCACAGTAAAACTAAAAACAGTACAAGTAAGACTGTCGGCGAATAAAAAGCTGACAAACGGAACGGGCAACACTTCCTTTCCCTCTCTTGCTCCTGTCTGTGTTTAAAAAAAAAAAGCGATTCTCAGACTCGTAATATCATGATCTATTTTAACAATTTACTACTGGTTAGCAACTTAAAACCCTTAATTCATGTCACTGAAAACCTCACTATCTGTTATTATCACTCACTTCACAAAGGTTACCCAAAGAATTGCATTAAAAACCAAGGACTGTTTTTTTTCATGGAAGGATATCTCTTAATAAAATCATTTTTTCCACAGGAAAAAAGAAAATTAAACAATTTAAGCTTTAATCCATGACAAGGATGTGATGGTATAATTGCAATAAGCCACGAGGGGGTGTGGGTTATCAGGGGATTTACCACGGCTTGTGAGGATTTACCCACTCGGCTATGCCTTGTGGGCAGACCACTCCAACCGTGGTAAATCCCCTGATAACCCACACCCCTCGTGATTTATTGCTTAAATTACCCCAGTACATAATTTAAAGTGCCACAGTATATATCAGCCTAATATGAAGCACCATAATACCTAACAGTATTTATCAATATCATGCTAAGACACACACACACACACACACACACACACACACACACACCCCTTGGTGTAGCAGGATGAAACTGCAAAAATACTATTATTACATTAGTTAACAGAAAAAAAGCACACAGTGGGACAGAAGGCACAGGTTTTCGAGCTGCATACATCTAGTTCTCAATGTGTAATGTTTGGCTCCTTTCATAGTGGGTGTGTTTACTCTGTAAAGATTTAAAAAAATACATGTGAATCCTGCAAAATCAAGTATAGCAATTGTTGCACAAATTGTTTGATACTGATCATGACTGGGGCTTTGTGTTCTGCCTACAGGCAACATATACTTTTTCATCTCAGCCCTATAAAAGTGCATAATTCCTAGAACTGTATATATAGTGTAGATTTCTGTAGTACAACAATATCTCTGAACTAAAGACTACTAATTGATAAAAAACAACAAACAAACAAACAAGGATAATAGTACAGGAACATATAGGCGTTTCCTTCATAATGTTAAATTTTATATATATAATATGCATATTCTGAATTGTATTGTATGTATTAATGCATTTATTTATTGGTTTATAAAATTTCACCAAAAAATACATTCTTAGCTGTTCATTGCCAGAGTGATTTAAGTCAAGTAGTATTCAATGCGTTGTATGGGTTGAACTCCCACCAGATGTACCAGCAGATAATTTTGTACTGTATTTGTTGTAAAAAAAATAAATAAATAAATAGTGCCACAATTGATTTCAATATTGGCAGCTTAAAGAGGACAAGAAATGTTGTTTGAATGGCTAAATATGTATGGTCATCAGGTCCCAAAATGCCTATGTTGAAAATCTGCTGTAAAAAAATCCCCAAACTAATTACATTACAGGTGTACATTGCGCAGTTTCTACACACGCTCGTGACTTCACCAGTTTTTTTGTATTTTCAGTCTAGATTTTCAACAATGCCATTTTTTACACCTCCTCATGAACAGTACACCTGTCACTTTTCACATCCTGTTCGAAATGTGTTTTCGCATCTGTGACGCCAAATGGCACAGTCACTGTGCAAAATCACCTTTTGCCTAGCGAACTGATGACTGTTCATGTGGTGGGGTCACAAAAATCCCATGTGGAAAACTTGGAGTAAAAATACCAAGAAATGCCCAGGGCGTTAGGGTTTTCGACCATAATGCCCTACCCTATGGGGACTGACAGGCATCAGGGGTGTGACTTGGGATTGTCGGCAGTAATGCTCATGCCATTCCACCCCCACCCCCACCCTGCAGCCAGTGACAGGCATCAAGGTACGCCTTGGACCCTTTGCCCCCAGAGTTCACCCCATTCTCCTATACTGCACCCATTTTAGCGTATTTCCTTATGGATTGAGGTGAATGTAAAGCCCAAACACCCCAAGGCACACCTCGACACTTATCAATGTCTGAAGGGTAGGGTGAGGTGAAATGTCATGACCATCAAGGGGAAACAACCCAAAGGTGCACCCCAATGCCTGTCTATCTCTGCAGGGTGAAGGTGGAGTTGGTGTCAGTTCAATACTTCAATGCCATTCCTATACTGCATCTATCTTACTCCTGCAGTTCTACTGCTAATGCCAGCAAGCCAATATGTAAGCATTAAGCCACGATGGAGGTGTGCTCTAATGCTGGATTGATGCATGGGGGGGGGGGGCGGTGCGTGCCCGAGGCCCAGGGCCGAGGGCTACCACCCCCATGCATCAATCGCATTAGAGCACACCGACGGAGTGGCTTAATGCGCTTGTAACAGGGCAGATGGCTCCTGGAGGGATGCTGAGCGATGCAATACAAGAGGACGCGGAGGCATGCTAATTTTAACATATTTTATTACAGTAGCAGAAAGACGTGCACTACACCTTACATACATAGTGATGTGCTCAACTACGGCTGCTGGTGTACTCGCGGTGAAAGGAACACATAAGAGTTCTGTGATGTGCTGCTGTCTTCCGTCCGAGTATTCTGCTGTAAGTCATGCTGGGAGGTCTGCATCTCGCATTTCAGCGGCTCGGAGCGCAGAGGCCGCCGTGCAGGGCATCTCGGGCATCCCTACTTCCTGGTCCCGCTTGGATTGCTGCTTGGGTGCGTTGTGTTCCACCTGCTCTCTGTGCTATGCTACCCGCCATGGTCTCCACTTTGCTGCTCTGAACAGTGTGTGCCGCAGGATGCTCCCCCGGATGTCCTATGAATGTCCTGCGGGAGTGGAGAGTCACAGGAGCTGCTCGTCGCACTGCTCGTCTCCCTTGCACATCGCGCCCAGTGCTGCTAGGCAGGGGGTATGGCTGACAGCGGTAGTGCCGAAGCGAGCACGGCATATACCCTGGGTTAATACCTGCTTCAGATGCTGTCTTGTGACCGTGCTACGCTTATCGGGTCGCGCCATCACAGGCACACTATTAATGCCGTGTTACAATCATCATTGACAAATGCTTGTTTTCTGGTTTATAGCAGGAAGAAGTGAGGAAGACTAATTACAGTAGGTGTTTCTTTGTGTTCTGGCACCGCCTATTTTCCACTAGACAACCACACCCACAAATTGAACTCATCCTAATCTGTCAGACAGTTCAGCCTAAAGGAAATGAAGAGCCCAGATTTTTTTTTTAGATTATCCATTGCATTGCTACATATATTTATTTTTTAGTTCAACATGTAAAACATAAGAAATAATAAAAAAATAAACTACACAAGCATTTTAAAGACATGTTTAAGTATTATACAGTATAGAGCAGTATAGCACAGTGGTTTAAAGCTCTGAGCTGTAAACATGGCGACCTGGGTTTGAATCTCACAGCCCCCACTTGCATACTGTGTGACCCTGAGCAAGTCACTCAACTTTCTTGTGCTCCCAGGTCGCACCTGTAAACAAGCTTTCAGCTTAGTGCATCTCTCCTGGTAAAAACAATCTATTTAGAGCATCAGTTCTCACACTTTATGATAGTGAGCCTCCCCCAAGCCATGAAAAAGATTTCGAGCCTCCCCCAGATTTGGAAAAAAATCTTGGGCCTCCCCACAGAAAAAAAGAACTCCTACTTTGCACAGTACACCAGGAATGAAGTGAAACTAATAAAGTTGACTGAGTTTTTTTCTCTTTTTATTCAACTTATTGCTCTCCACCCCTGACCCGGCACCCCAGGTTATGCTTGTCACTCCTTTTTTCTGACTCTTGGGCCCTTGTTACTCTGTATCCTCGCTATCTGGAATAGCTAAACCTAGCCACTTCATCTCTCCCTCCCTCTCTCCCTTACCCTGTTGTTAAGCAACTTTCTGTACCCTTACCTCAGGTCACACTTGAAAACATGCATTGGATCTCTGTGCCTTTCCCAGTCACTAATTTACATATAAATACCTACTATAGAAATGAGCTTTGACTCAGTGTGCCTTTCCAAATTACTAATTTTCATATAAATACCTATTGTAGAAATGAGCCTTGACCTCAGCATGCCTTCCCCAGGCATTAGTTTACATATGCATACCTATAAACAAGCTTTGACTCAATGGGGACTTCCTGGTCAAATATGTGTGCACAAGTAAAGAAATTCACCTGCAATTATCCATATTTAATTTGTTTTATCCTTTCACACAAAACAGGCAAAACTTAAAATTTAAATACTGTACATTCTCAGACTTGACTGGGCCTCCCCTGGAATAATTTGGGGCCTCCCTTGGGAGGCTGGCTTCATAATTTGAGAGCCACTGATTTAGAGTATGTGTGTATATTTATATTTGCTGGTTCATGATCATTGTATCAGTGCTAAAACACTCAGCATCATGTTCTAATCACAGCAGGTTTTCCATTTTATTTATTTTTTAATCATTTTATTACTGACACATACAGAGTGTCTTTTAAATATTTGCTCTTCAGTCTGTTCCACCCCCCCAATTTGCCACCACACACAAGACATACCCACAATCAGCAGCGACACTAGTGATACACATACACTGCATATATACTTACTACTGTACTCACACTTGCTTTATGTATTAAAAAATAACTATGTTTAATTTCCACTGTAAGAGACCTTAAGATTTTATGATTTTAATTGCGCCAAGAACAGCACATAAATCAGTACCTTCAAGACTTAGGCTATAAGTAAACCACAAACTGATAAAGTAGGAGGAAAACACTAGTCTGCAGTACAGGACATACAGTCCTCAATGGAGGAAGTGTTTCCAAAGCTACTTTAATTATTTTGTTTTTCTTAAAAAATAAAGCACATTTTCTAAAAGAGTTAATTCAGCAGAAGCAACAGATTATACAGAGACACTTTTGACAATGCTGCTGGGGGGGGGGGGTCTAATACTTTGCAGGGAGCTCATGTCTAGGGGGAGTACAACAATTGAAGTTCCCTTGCCTGGCTACCAGGTTTTTTAATAAAGAAGACTACTGTAGTAGTGACAGACAATGCTTGTGGAGCAACTTGCTGCAGTGGGGTAGGTGGAGAAATTATCTCACATGCTGTGAAGCTAAGGTGTATGGGGAAGAATAAAACATCTTGCAAACTCTTGCTCGGATTCCTTTTTTTTTTGTGTGCTGAAATATTTAAAAATAATAAATGAAATAAGACTAGGACACACTGCTTGAACTGATTAAATTTGCTGCTGTAGGGAGTGGGAAAGGTAATTTCACACACTGTGTTTGCAGAGCAAGGCAGCAAGCTGTAGGAAAAAGATGCTGTTCCGTCTCTCAGGTTCTGATTTATTTATTAGCTTTAACTGACCAGTTTTCCTTTGCTCTTCAACACCAGTATCTAAAACAATAAATAAAAAAGGCAAAGCGAAGTAGACAAGTTCTGGTCAGATCCACCACAGCTGCATAATGAAGTTAGTGAAGTTGTGTGGAATTGTTAAGGAGGTATGAAGAAACAACACACTGATTTGTAAGTGGTAAGATTTGTTTTAGTTTCTGTTCTAAGGAAGGCATACACATTATTAGGAAAATACATGGAGGTGTACATTTTAATGGAAGGAATAGGAAGCTTACAAAAGAACCTCAGAGCAAATGCCACTGATGTGTGTGTTATCCCGGATGATATTGGCCAGACAGCCAAGAAAACATAATTGCACATATCCCAATAATGCAAAGCATTAAAGGAAACATATGCAAATCCCCATGATGGTACAGAACGTGGCAGTACATGAAAAAGTAATGGCTGGCATATGTTCAACCTTGGGATTATTTACGCATTTTTATTATTTATTTATTTATTTAATTATTCCTTTCTTCAGAGAAACAGGGTTTTTGTCCATGAGGTGATGTAAGTTATATTTAAGCAATGTGTTGATGTCAGGAAGTCAGGTGTAATGATGATGGACTGTTAGAGAAAATGTGATATTAACTTTCAGAGGGGGTCACTTTTGATAAGGGCAAGGTAGTTATGCTTGTGATAACGGGAATATTAGGAAAGTATGATGTCTACGCAGAAGTTGAGTACAAATATGCACAGTTTCATAAGTATATACTCAGGGTGCAGGCAAATGTGATATGCAGGTTTGTTTTAGAAATAGCTAAAAATAGCAATACATGCAATTAATAGACATAATTTACATAGACATATAGATAGAGAGAGAGACACACACACACACACACACACAGACAGACAGGCGGAATAGGAATGGCAGTGAAGTACTGAAGTGACGCCAACCCTACCCCCACCCCGCAGACATGGGCAGGCATGGGGTGTGCCTTTGGGTCTTTGCCCATAACACTCATGCCATTTCACCTCACCCTACCCTGCAGACACAGACAAGAGTCGAGGTGTGCCTTGGGGTTTTCAAACTTTACACTCGCCCCATTCCATAAGGAAATACACTGAAATGGGTACAGTATAAGAGAATGGAGTGAACTTTGGGACTGAAGAGTCAAAGGCACACCTCGATACCTGACACTGGTTGCAGGGTGGGGATGGGGGTGGAATGGCGTGAGCATTACTGTTGACAATTCCAAATCACTCCCCTGATGCCTGTCAGTCCCTACAGTGCATGATGTTATGGTCAGAAACCCTAATGCCCTGGGCGTTTCTTGGTATTTTCACTCCAAGTTTTCAGCATGGGCTTTTTGTGATCCCAACGGATGAGCAGTGACATTATCAGTTCATTAGCCGAAAGGAGATTTTGCACAGCGATTGTGCCATTTGGCACCACTGGTGCAAAAACACATTTTGAACAGGATGTAAAAAATGACAGCTGTACATTTCTTGCTTCAGTAACAGTAACACACACACACACACACACACACACACACACACACACACACACACGAGATTTGTGTACAAGCATTATTTTCTATGCAAGTTGGAGCATGGGGGGGTTAAGGCTGGAGATCAGCTATGGTCCATGACATAAACACATGGTCAGAATATTAAATATTTTAAAATAAATATAAATGCAAAAGTAACCATTTCAAGAAGAAAATGCAAACCGTGACACTTAACAGTTATAGGGTGAGTTGGCACATCTGGACTTATTTGCTGCATATGCAGCTCAATTGCTAAGGGGCCCTGACCATGTTCACCCTTCCTCAAGCCAAGCTAGCTGCAGTATGTCTAGCAATAACATGGATGGTAAAATTATGCCATATTTTCAGTAAGAAGTTATCATTTTGAAAAGATAGTGCTGTAGACTGAGAAGCAGCTTGTGTAGATGCATTAATCATGCTAGCCAAGATATGTTCTGGTTGCTTTCCGTAAGGCTAACCAGTGGGAGAAGTAGGGGAAGGGACAGAAATCTAAAACAGAACCATTGAACCTATTTGTGATTTAAAGTTGCATGACAGAAATGCGGCTTCCAGAACTGGACACCATATTTCAAATGAGACCTCACCAGTCATCTACACAGTAACATCACCACCTCCTTCCTTCTGCTGGTAATACCTCTCCCTATGCACCACATCATTCCCCTGGCTCTCCTCACAGCTTTGGTACATTGTTTAGCCACCAATACGATTACTCCAAAATCTCTTTCCATTTTGATGACCATCAGCCCCCCCCCCCCGTAATCATTTCCTGGGTTCCTGCAACCCTTCCTTATTCAGCAGGCAGTTAGCGCATCTAGACTTATTTGCTGCATACACATCTCAACTGCTAAGGGGTCCTGACCATGTTCACCCTTCCTCAAGTCAAGCTAGCTGCAGTACTGTATGTCTAGCAATAACATGAATGGAAAGATTATGCATAACCAGTGGGAGAAGTAGGGGAAAGGGATAGAAATCTAAAATAGAATCATTGAACCCAGTTGTGATTTAAAGTTGCATGACAGACATGCAGCTTCCAGAACTGGACACCATATTCCAAAAAAGGCCTCAACAGTGATCTACACAGTGGCATCACCACCTCCTCCCTTCTGCTGGTAATACCTCTCACTAATGCACCACAGCATTCTACTGGCTCTCCTCAAAGCTTTGGTACATTGTTTAGCCACCTTTAGGTCATCCAATATGATTACCCCCAAAATCCCTTTCCATTTTGATGACCTTCAGCCCCCCCCCCCGTAATTCCCTGGGTTCCTGCAACCCTTCCTTATTCAGCAGGCAGTTAGCACATCTGAATTTATTTGCTGCATATGCATCTCACTTGCTAAGGGGCACTGACCATGTTCGCCATTTCTCAAGCCAAGCTAGCTGCAGTGTGTCTAGCAATAACATGAATGGAAAGATAATGCATATGAAAATGTCTTAATTATGCTGTAACAGAGGAAGTGGTAAGAGTGCCCACAAAAATCAGAGAGCACAGGACTTTGATGAAAAAATAAAGTTCTTTTATTTAAATACAAAACTGCATATTTCATGTGCACCAAGTCCCAAAAATAAGCGGTAAAAGCTGTACCAACACTAATGTTTCCCCTGACCACTGTCAGGCATCATTACAGTGAATCTAAAACATTGCAACAGTGCCTCCATATAAATAGAGACTAAATTACATGTTACTAGTTAATTCTAACCAATCATGAACTAAAAACAATTTTATTTTATTATTAAAAGCATTTTTCAATAAACAACACTAGTAACCATTAATTCAGACTTAAAATAGCAGCAAGGTTTGTGTGGCACTTTAAACTGTGCATTTAAATCACACCGTAGTCCTTTACATGGGTTACCACGCTCATGCATTGCTAGTTGCAGCACCTAATTTTATTTCATATTGCTACCCCATATTTCATTTAACTATTTCTGGCCTATGATCCATATAAAGAATCAAAAACTGTGAACAGAGGAAAAAGAGGGTGCAAGTACAGCAAATGTCTTGAGTTGACTATTTGTTGTGAGGTTTGGATAAAACACTATGTTAGGCTCCAACCCATCTGTTTAAATTGCACTATTGCCATTTAAAACTAAAACAATTACCACACTCATGCATTGCTAATTACAACACCTCATTATATTGTGTTTTGCTACCTCATATTTTATTTAAATATTTCTGACCTATAATCCATTTACAGAATCAAATAAATCCATAATTGGAGGAACAAAGAGGGTGTAGCTACAGCAAATGTCTTGCACTACCTATTTGTTATGAGGGATAAATAGAAAACGATGTTAGGCTCCAACCTGTCTGTATAATATATAATGTTTAACTAAGTTACCAATAAATATTTTGTTTTATTTCCCTCAAATACAACCCCATTTTATAAATCATGAATCCTTTGCAGTTACAATATACAAAAATGAGCTGCTATCACAGGCACTGCACTTACTGTGTTGAGGATACAACCATGCTTTACAAAATTAATATGCAATATCCACAAAACATTTTTTTATATTTATTAACCTTTGTGCCTTAAACCAAAATAAAAAGGTCACCATCACGTGTCATGTTGCACCCTCAGTCACAAAAGAACTGGACATGAATGAAACATTTTCCTAAAAACATTCTGTAATTATTGGAACTCATTTTATATGTTAGCTATTTCACCCCAACTTCATGGTACAGATTATTTCTTCCTAAATTTCTTTAAAAATTATGCTACATCAATGGCATCATTTAAACCCTGTCCATCTCTGCTCCCTAGTTCATAAATCCAAAAACGTTCTCGTCTGCCAATCATTTATTCGATGCCCCCCAAACCAAGTCTAACTACTTCTATGCCAGCAAAGTTAATCTTGTGGTTCACTCTACTATTACCTTTTATGTGCTGGACTATGGCATAAGTCATGTAATTTTTAGCTAGGGCACGCACATGCTCTCCTACCCTTATTTTAAAACTTTTTATTGTCCATCCCACATAGTGACTCCCACAACTGCATCAAAGTAAATAGACTACACATTTGGTGTCATAGTTAATAAAGTCTTTAGTTTGTACATACTGTCCTGTTCGTGGATTAACAAATCCCTGACATGTGTGCATGTATTTACAGTAAATGCACCTCCCACATATATGTGTGCTCTCGGGGGGGCAGACTTAATTGCTTGCGTAAAGGTTCTGGACTTGGAACTGAGTTAGTTACCAGTAAATCTTATAGGGTTTTACTCCTCCTGAATAATATTTTAGGACCCTCCTGTACCAATTCTTTTAATCTTAGCTCTAATTGCAGTGTAGGCCAGTTATTATTTATAATTTCCTTTATTTTGTCACTTCATTGGAATATGTAGTCACAAAAGGACAGTTATGGATTTACCAGAGATCAGAAATATTTAAATAAATATGAGGTAGCAAAACACAATATTATGAGGTGTTGCAATTAGCAATGCATGAGCGTGGTAATTGTTTTAGTTTTAAATGGCAATAGTGCAATTTAAACAGATGGATTGGAGCCCAACATAGTTTTTTTTTATCCAAACCTCACAACAAATAGTCAGCTCAAGACATTTGCTGTAGTTGCACCCTCTTTTTCCTCTGTTCACAGTTTTTGATTCTTTATATGGATCATAGGCCAGAAAGCATCTCCAGTTGATGTTCTGAGAAGGGTTACTGTTATGTTGTTGAGATGCTTTCCCTGCCCTCACTATCTAAGCATCTCCAAGACACCACTCCATTGCCAGCACATGATGCACATGACACATGCGCTCCAGAATCCATCTGCAAAGCTGCCTTGAAAGTGCTGAAGTTAGCACCACTGATCCTCTTTTATTGAGAGCAATGGAATTTGCAGGTGCTAATTAGCACCCAGCTCCCCCTTATTTCGAACCCTGTAGTTGTTAATTGCAGCTGGTATTTTTGACATGTGCAGGGCACTCCACTTCTCACACTTAAAAAGGAAAACTACACTTCATCAAAGGTTGTGTTTACCAAGTAATGTGCCCATGATTAAAATAATTTGAACCCCCTTCCCCAAAAAATGTGCCCTCACATGAACCTGCATGATTAACTGTAAAGGCAATTAAAAAATGTATTTCTAAACGCATTACTAACACCAATGCGTTCAAGGTTTTGAAACTACTAAAAAGACAAACTATATACATATATATATATATATATATATATATATATAGAATATGGCAAACAAATATTGTTAATCCCAAAAGCTGAACTTTGTTTTTAGTATATAAACATTTAAGAAATACCTGAAAGCTGTCTATTTTCCTTGGAAGATGTAGTTTCAGACACTTCTTAGTCTTTCCTTTTGAGACACCAGGTGACTCTGATAATCATTTGTTCCAAGGGTTTTTAAGTTAGTTTGAAGGCATTAAGTATCTTGTGTTCTCCTAGTCCTTAACAAAATGCAGGGACTCCACAGACTTGTTCTGTTCGTTGATCACAAAATAGTGAGTCTTGTTTCAACATGCTAGATCCACCTCATGCCCCTCCCACACGAATAAAAAAAAAAAGGTGGGGTAGATCTTTTGGAGCTTCTCGGGTGGAGGTGGGGTGGATCTTACTCCCCCCCCCAAAAAAACAATGCTGCCTCCCACTACTCAGGTTCCAGTTCTTGTACCACCCATTTAAGAAAGAAACTAGTACCCTGCAACCATTGACTAACATGAAAGCGTGTTTATTTGAGGGCGGAAAACATTTCTTGGAGGAGTGTAAGGCAGAGGAGACTATTTACACCTTCAGTCAGTTCCACGGACAGACAACATGACATCACTCCTTTTGTACATGCAAAACATCTGCAGGCTCTGTCTACTGCAGCCATAAAAAGGTGCTGCACATTAGTTGGGCTGTCCTGGGGAAATACCGTGTACGGAATTTTTGCTGCTTGACTGTTCACTTCATGTTTGTTTCTTACTTCCTATTGTCTGTTCTTTTTTCCAGTATTTCCTGTGTATCTGAAACAGCTTGTGCTCAGCAGGAGTTTCTGTTGCGACAGGGTTGGGCTGGCATAATGGCAAGGTTTCTTGGCAGCATCACAGTACCTGCTTTGAGAAACAAGCATTTGTCAATGCCAAATGTTTGTTTGCTTGTATCTGCTGTGTAGTTGTTGAGCATATATAGCACACACTGGGACCCCCAGAGCTTCCCACACATGCCCTGCGACTTACAGAGGCATGCACAGATGTTGTGGCCCCACAAACCCCACAGAGACAGGGTAGGAGCGTCATTAAAAAAGAAAGCAGGCAGCAAGATTACAGTATTATATGTCCCAAACATGATGACCCAACCAAATGACCAGATCAACCCTGATATCAGTAATATTAAGACCCAGTGAGAAAACCAGATCCAAGGCATGGCCATGCTGGTGGGTACCAGTGGCAACCGCCTGTCCGAAGCCCACAGAAGATATCACCTGGGGGAACTGCATTCCGAGAAAAGAGATGTTTCATCAGAGATTCAAGTGTTGAAGTTGCCCCAAACCAGAAGTCTGTGAGATTCCACCACCAGTTTGGCCATGAACATCTCAAGTTCCTGCAAGAACTCATACCCTTATCCCAGAGCACGGTATATGAGCACAATGTTGTAACTTGTGCCCAACCTACCCTTTACTGCCAAGCATTCAAATGATGTGGTATCTCCTGTGGGGTATGCTGTCAATCCCAAAGCAGATATAAAACAGATAGCTACCCCACCTACCCACCCCCACCCCATGCTCCCACCTAGGGGAATGCACCACAGAGAAACCCAGCAGAATGGAAGCTTCGATCTCAGGGCCAGAGTTATGCCTCAACCAGGTTTCTGTGATACAGACCAGGCCTGCTGAGGAATCCACAATGAAGGCCTCCATTATGACTGTTGTATTTCTAAGAGACCTGGCGTTACAAAGAACTCTCCTAAGGAGAGGAACTGAGTCAGCAGTCCATTGGCTACCTGCTGGCCAGAAAGCTCAGGAGCCTGAGGAATAGGAACCAGGCAGGGAGGACCCCTTTCCTGATGAGGTTCACTCCCCAGGTGCCTCCTAGATGCCATACTCCTGATCCTGCTCCCCTCCCCATGTTCCCCTGGAGCAGATTAGCATTTTGAGCAGTGCACTGGAAAGACACCCAGCCCCCTGCAATAGTTAATCACAGCCACAGGCAGAGTACAAGGGAGTCCTGTGAAGGGGCACCACTTTCGTAGTTGCTCTGCAGAGTAGACTAAATGGGGCCTGGCTGCTAAACAACATAGTAAAACTCCCCTCTCTGCACCCTAAATAAAGCAATCCACCCCCACAATGAAAGTGATCCCTCCCAAAACCAATATTGATGACCACCCTTGAACAGTATATTACCCCCAGATTAACCCCTCACAGCCATGTACCAATCATTCAATTACATACATTCAAACCAAATCATAGAAGACCCAATACAGTCTCCAAACACACCCTTTACAATAGATTTCTAACCATCATTCACTCCCCGACTCACTCAAAAATAAAACAAATCCAAAGTCACAAAATAGAACAAGCAATCTCAATTTAAATACAAGTCTTCCCATAAAACCTGTAGTATATATAAAGTACCACAGTGTCCAATATAATTTGTAGAATTCCAGAAAAGAAATTTACTGAAGTCCACAGTTCAAATAGTTCAAAATGTAAAGGGGGAAAGAATTACACCACAACACAGTGTTTTGCTGCCAAAAGAACTAGGTCCAGTATAACTTAGAAAAAGCTGTACAGGCAGTGCTCTCACCTCTACTACATACATAAAATTTGTGCAAAAAAAAAAACAAAGGTTTTTGAGTCAGTAGGCTCTCTCACCACCAACTGGCGCACAGAGTCCAGTGTCATCCAATATCTTCTACAGTCTCATCAAGGGAAACTGTGAAATCATCCTGCTCCAGCAGAATGAATAGTCTGCTCAACAGTCACAGATCCGCCGCTCAGCACATTCCTGCGGCTAGGTCTGCTGCAGCTAGGTGTCTCCACAGACTCAGCCTTCCCTGGCTAGGGAAAGCTGTGTGCTGATCTTAAAAGCCCATTGTGACCCATTCCCAATGGTACCCCGTCAAGTGAGCGCTACCAGAATAGCGCCACACTATATGGTGCTAGTCTGGTAAGCAATCACATGGACAGCGAGTGGGGTTTTACAGCGCTTGCTGTAAGCATTTCCCTGGTTGGGCTCCGTGGTCCTGTACAAGGACAAGGGCAGGAAGAAACAGGAAACTGGCCAAGCTGCTCCTGTAGCGTGGAGAACTGGGGCATGGAGCAGCTTGGCCAGTGGCAATGGAGACCAGGGTTCTAAACCTTGTCTCCCAACCTTTTTCTATGTACACAGAACTTAGAATAGTTTGTGGAGCTGTGAAACAATATTTCATGGCCTCACAATTTTTAACTTTCTCCAGGATCAGCTCTTCCTCGGAGTGAGAATCCATTAGTAGGGAGGTGCCGGGGGCAGAGCCCTCCGCAAAAGAAAAATCGGCATCTTTTTACACGTGCACACCTAGCTGACACTATTCTTATTGGTGCTCACTATATCCAGTGCCATTCCCAACAACTCCACCACATCCCCTTCAGTGGTCCTGCTAGGAGTGTGATGAAACAGGCAAACACCACCAGCTTGCCACATGCTTCTTCTACCAGAGCGGGAGTGTGGAACACAGGAGCAGTCCACAAGCTCCAACCGCTATCCGGAGGCCAGCTACTCCACTTTGTATATTCTGGCACTAGTTTCTAATACAGTCTCCCAGCACCAGAAAGGAATCACCATTGAGTCCACTGTTAACGGTTTAAGCACAAGAAACAACAAAATGGTATCGTGGCATTAATATACTTAAACCCTAATACTGAAAACAAAAACAAGTAACTCCTATCACTACCTCAGCTTTTATCTGTCACTACTGCTAAACAAGAAATGGCTGTCATTTCAGGCAAGTGAGTCACTACATCTAAAAGCCATCTTTTTCTCTTCTCCCATCAACTGAGATTCTCCTAATCTAGGTAAAAACCTGAGGTTTTATCAAAAGAGAAAACAATTGAAGAAATTCTACACATTATGAGTACTGTTACTAGATCAATCTAACACTGTTCTCTGTTCCTCTTCCCCCAGCAGACAGGATTGTATCTCGTACCCTTTATAGTACTCCGCAGTGAAAACCAGTGGGTATTCCTCGTCCATCCTTTAGGTTGATACACGATCCAATCAAAATCAAACTGGCTGAGGTCATCCCCCTGTGTCTCATCTGAGGATCTCCAGTTTTACTTCGTGCATCAAGATAGGTTGGTCACAACCCACAGCTGCTCCCAACAACTCTTAGTTCTTTTACAAGATACACCTTTTGTTTAAACCTATCTAACAATTTTTGAGGCTGCTTGGTAGCCAGCATTTAGCAACAAGCAGCATGCATTAGAATTCGAACAGATGGACAGAATGCAGCATCTATATTTGCTTTGGTACTTTTTAGATACAGAAATAAGGGAAGCTGGCAGTAAGGCAGGGCATGGGACAGGACTCCCTCCTGTAGCTGGTCCCGAACCTCAGTTCTTCCATTACACCTATTATGGACCTCAGGGGTACCCCATAATTTACCCTCTAGGCATCCTCTGGGCTAAGGTCCTTCCTGTAGCAACCTCTGCTTAGACATTGAACGTGCTTTAGCCACAGGGCTTATTTCAGTTGAGGTCCTTCCTGCAGCAACCTCTCCAACATTTTATCATGTCACCCCACACATATAATCCCTGGTCCAAGCTCCAGGCACCCTAGGAGAGTTAAGCATGATGAGGATCTCCCTTAGCTCCTCAACAAGGTGCTGGAAATATACAATAAGAAACAACACTGCAGTAGTATGTTCAGGTACCTAGGGGCTGGTATCTCTGCCTCCAGTGGCCTCCGTCACAGCAGTGGGGCAGAATAAATAAAAGATGCTCTGGTGATTGCCCTCCATGTCCAGAGAAAAGACTGTGCCCTGTCGACCACTTTTATGATTTATTTGTCTCGGTGAGCAATAAATACACATGTACTCTGCCCACCGAGATGACTGGCAGCCATGTTCTGTCTCCTTGCCCTCTCCTGGCAGCCCCATGATGCTCTGTGCTTCCCATGAGACTGGGAACTGCAATATGCTGGGAGCACTTGCAGATTGCACATGTACTCCCACGAGATAATGGCGCCATCTTGGATGTGTCCCACATAGGGTATACAGTGCTCCCAAATCTCATTGGATCTCATGAGAGCTGGTGGCCGCCATATTGCCTGGGACCACACTATGCCTGTTCATTAGGCAGCCATTCTCCTTAAAGGGACAGAGTGCAAGTATGACCATGTTGCAGTAAACCAGCCACAGTTGCTTTGAAATATGTGTCCATCCAGTACAAAGAGCCCATATCGATGCATTTCTTTCTTCAACTCAACAGATATAACGTTAAGGCCAGCATCATGAGGAAGTGCAAGGAATGCAGAATCCTTTTCCCAGCAGTCAATGAAGAGGACACAGCTTGCGCTGTATGCACACTTACGCCCAGTGGTGGCTCCGGTGGGATGGAAAAAGGGGGGATCAGACACTGAATCCCTGCCACCACCAACCGCACCAGTAGCATTAGATGCAAGCCAGGCACAACTGCTGTTACAACTTCTGGAATCCCTGAAGGCAGACAACCACATTTCAGTGCCAAATGTACCGAAAGACCTGGGGTCGATTCCACCAGGAAGCAACCCAGACTAGAGACAGAGAGCACCACGACTGAAACACCCAGGGGATCCAGAGGAGGGCACTGCAGACAAGTCCAACAGGATGTGCTATGACGATAACATTGACAAGCTCATAACAGTGGTCAGATTGGCGCTCAAAATAGCACAGCAACAGACCATCCACATCCAAGGACCCTCTACTATCTGTGGGGGAACCAGAGGGAAAAGTCCACTTCCCAACCTGTAAAACCATCAATACCCTCATTAACAAAGGGTATGACATGTCACACCCCACCAGGTTACCTGAAATGAGCATGGTGAATAAATGGTACCCCCTGTCCCAGACATGGGGGCGAACACTGGGAAAGGCACCCAAAGTCGACCAACCCACCTCTGAACTCTCTAAACATATGACTATCCCGATCACGAGCACAGCACCCCTAAAGACCCAATGGATAAATAAATCGAAGTGCACCTCAGAAAAATACATGAGGTCTCGGGCATGTTATGGTCAGTAGACATGGCTGCGTGGTTCACATGCAGAGCCCTCCACAGATGGCTGGACATCCTCACTGAAAACAACCCAGAGGACTCCTCCAGGCAGATGCAGCAGAGTGCACAATACAAGCAGTGAAATATATAATGTATGCCTCCTCGGACATCCTCAGATTCAGCTCCTGAACAGCTGTCCTAGCGAACAGAGCCAGGATGGCATTGTGGCTTAAACTGTGGCTAACGGACAATGAATCAAAGAATGCCCCTAATGAAACTCCCATTCAAAGAGGGAACACTATTTGGGGATGGCTTAACACCATATCTCAGAAACAGAGGGGGAAAGCAAGCGCAGGGTGATAAGGATGTCTGTTTGCCCTATGACAGGTCCTTTTGCCCCAAAAGTAAATTTTTCAAGCCAAAGTTGCAGACCAACAACCCTCAGGGATCCAAACAGTGGAACCAGAGGCCCAAATTTCAACATAGGTCTTACAGCAACAAATCAAAGAACAACACAGGCGGACAGTATGGCAATGGGTGTCGCAAACCAAATTTCAGAGCCCAAGGTAACAAATAATTAAGACACACGGGCCCAGGCAAACCCACCATTGGCAGGAAGACAGCAGGGGTTTGCACAACAATGGGCCCTGACATCATCAGGCAAGTGGATACTAGAGGTGGTAACCAGGGGTTACACAATCAAATTCAAAAGCAAACCAACCCAACACAGACCTTTTGTCTCCCCTCTGCCAAAGTGCCCAAAGAAAGCCCAAACAATAAATGAAGCAACACATCAGTCCCTACAGAGGACCAAGACACCGGGTCTACTCCTTATTCTTTGTCATCCCAAAGAAAAAGGGGGGAATGCACCCCATACGAGACCTCAAGTATCTAAACAAATTTATAACATACAAGAAGTTCAAGATGGGGACACTGTAGTCAATCTTGTTGGCCATACAACCAGGGGACTACTTAACCTCAGTAGATCTGAAGGATGCCTACCTCCACATTCCAATCCAGAGATCGCATTACAGGTACCTCCGGTTCAACATACAGGGGGAACATTATCAATATACCTGCCTGCCATTCGGCCTGGCATCAGCACCCCGTATATTCACCAAGACTCTTGTGGTCTTAGCGGCACACCTGAGGAAGCAGAGGTGTATGTCATTCCCTATCTGGATAACTGGCTAATAAGGGCAAGAACAACAGAGCAGGCACAGTACAGCAACCACCCAGCCATACATTATCTCCAACAACACGGTTGGATAATCAACACAGCAAAGAGCCAATTAACCCCCTCACTATCCCTCACACACTCAGGTGCAGTAATCGACACACAACACAACAGGGTGACCCCAACAAAGGAGAAAGTATGCAACATTCATACACTGGTAAACGGCCTCATCAGCAGACCCAACACGGCAGTATGGGACTACTTCCAGGTGTTAGGGGTCATGGCGGCACTAATAGATATGGTGTCATGGGCCAGGCTGCACATGCAAATCCTACGGAGATACCTAACAGAGTCATGGGACCAGACAACGCAAAACTTCAGATTCTAAATAGCACCCCCCGCACTGATATGCTCTAGCCTGAGATGGTGGACCTTGAAAAAGAACATACTATGAGGCCACCCATTTTCTCAACCCCCCACGGAAGTGATCACCATGGATGCAAGCTTGTCAGGCTGGGGTGCAACCTACATGAACCAAGTCACCCAGGGACTGTGGGCTCAGAGCGAGTCCACGCTTCCAATAAATGTTCTGGAAATGAGAGCTGTACAACTAGCCTTGACTTTCTTCGCACCTCTCATCACCAACAAAGCAGTCCTAGTGAGGTGCGACAACCGAGTAATAGTCGTGTACATAAACAAACAGGGAGGTACATGAAGCAAGTCCATGACAAAAGAATCGCCCTGGCTTCTACTCTGGACAGAGTGACACCTACAGTCAATCACTGCAAGCTACCTGGCAGGCACATCCAATGTGGAGGTGGGCTGGTTGAGCAGAGTCACTATCAACCAGTCGGAGTGGAGACTCAATGAAAAAATATTTCAAATACTTAAGGAGAGATGTGGTCCGCTGCAAATAGACCTAATGGCATCATAGCGGAATGCTCAGCTACTGAACTTCCACTCCAGATTCTCAGATCCCAGAGCACTGGAAGTGGACACAGTCTCAGTGCCATGGAGATTCAAGAGGGCCTATGTTTTTCCACCCATTCCCATGATAGGCAAAATTCTCCACAACGTACAATGCACTGGGGCATCAGTAGTGCTTGTGGCCCCAAACTGGTCCAGGAGACCATGGTACTCACTAATTCAAGCAGTGGCCATGGGTCCATCGATGGACCTACCCCACTGGCTGGATCTCCTGAACCAAGGCCCAATTCTACACCTGAATCCTGCGAGTCTGAGTCTGACGGCCTGGTTACTGAAAGGAACAGACTGTTAACACTAGGCTATCACACCTGGGTGGTGGACCACTTGTTGCAACCCTGGAGACGATCTACCAACACAACTTATCAACGACAATGGCAGATTTTTCACAAATGGTGCAGAGAGAAGGACACATCACCTTCAGTAGCAGGATTACCACAGATCCTGGACTTCCTCAATGATGAGGCGAATAAGGGCCTTAGCCCGGCATTGCTCAGAGTTCAGGAACCAGCAATTTCCTCCATAAGGGGTTCTCTACCAGACGTAGGTCACATAGGTTCACATCCAGACACAGTCAGGCTACTTAAGGCAGACACCTTGGCATCCCCAAGAGTCAGACCAAGGTGCTTGCCTTGGCAACTGAATACAGTGCTAGATGCACTCCAGTTTACTACCTATCAACAAGACATACTCCACTGGTGTACTCTAAAAACAGTCTAGAAACACAGAATTTGATGGCAGATAAGGACCGCTTGGCCCACCCAGTCTGCCCATTTCCCTACCTGATGGATAAGCTGCAGATTCTAGTTAATCAACAGCTTACTTCCTCCTGCCTCCCACTAGAATTGCCTTATGCCTGTCCCATGCATTGTTGAATTCTCCCACTGTTCCTGACTCCACGACCTCCTCAGGAAGGCTGTTCCATGTATCCACAACTCTCTCTGTGAAAAAATACTTTCTAACATTACCTCTGAGCTGTCCCCCCTCTATCTTCAAATTGTGCCCTCTTGTTCTTGCACATCTCTTCTTCTGAAAGATACTACCCTCTTGTACCTTGTTAATTCCTTTGATATACTTGAAAGTTTCTATCATGTCCCCCCCCTCCTTTCCTTAAGGGTATACATATTAAGCTGCTTTAGTCTCTCCTCGTATGTCTTCTGGTGCAGACCTTGCACTATTTTGGTTGCCCTCCTCTGAACAGCCTCCACTCTGTCCATGTCTTTGCGGAGATGGGGTCTCCAGAATTGCACGCAGTACTCCAGATGGGGTCTCACTAACTGTCCGTAGAGAGGGATAACAACTCCTGTTTTCTACTGTTGATGCCTCTCCCTATGCATCCCAGTATCCCCCCAGCCCTCCTTACTACCTTCTCACATTGCTTGCCCACCTTTAGGTCATCTGGTATAATTACTCCTAGGTCTGTTTCGATTTTTGTTGTTATTAACTCACCCCCCATTGTGTACTCTTCTCTTGGGTTTTTGTTTCCCAGATGCATTACCTTGCACTTCTTTGCATTGAATCTGAGCTGCCTGGTATTTGACTATTCCTCCAACCTTGCCAAGTTCCTTTTCATTCTTTCCACCCCACCTTGTGTATCAACCCTGTTGCAGATCTTTTGTGTCATCTGCAAAGAGGCATACCTTTCCTTCCAGGTGCTCTCCAATGTCACTTATAAAGATATTAAAGAGGACCGGTCCCACTACCGAACCCTGCGGTACTCTGCTAGTTGCCATCCTTTCTTCACTGTGGACTTCGTTTACCATTACCTTTTGTGTCCTGTTGTCCAGCCAGTTTTTTTATCCAAGCTATCACCTTGGGACCCACTCCAAGGCTAACTAACTTGTATATTAATCTTTTGTGTGAGACTGTGTTGAATGCCTTGCTAAAATCTAGGTAGGCCATATCCACAGCCCCTCCCTGGTCTACTACTTTGGTCACCCAGTCAAAGAAATCTGTTAGGTTCGTCTGACATGACCTTCCTGTTGTGAAACCATGCTGCCTTGGGTCCTGTGCCCCACTGGCCTCTAGGTACTCAACAGTTCTTTCCTTCAGAAGTGATTCCATCATTTTCCCTACCACTGAAGTTAAACTAACTTTGGTCTGTAGTTTCCTGCCTCTGCCCTGCTCCCACTTTTGTGAAGTGGAATCACATTTGCCTTCCTGCAGTCCTCAGGTACCACTCCATCCTCCCATCATTTAGGTAGAAGTAGTCAGTGGTGTTACTAGTTCTAACTCTTAGTTCTTTTAGTATTCTTGGGTGAATCCCATCAGGCCCCATTGCTTTGTCCACCCTCAGTTTCAAGAGTTCTTTCAAAACCCTTTCTTCTGTGAATGGACTGGTATCGACCCCCCCATTCAGAGTTTCTCCCTTGTTTGGTTTAGGCACCTCCCCCTCCTCATCTGTTGTGAATACTGAGCAGAAATATTCGTTCAGTATCCCTGCTTTTTCTCTGTCACCCTCTGCCTGCATTCCTTCCCCTTTATTAAGTCTCTATATCCCTCCCTTGGTCTTTCTTTGCTTCCTAATGTACCTATAAAAACTTTTATCCCCCTTCTTAACAGAGTTAGCTATGTTTTCCTCAGTTTGTGCCTTTGCTATTCTGACTGCCTTCCCTGCCTCCTTCTGCTTTAACTGATAAAGTTCTCTGTCCTGCTCCTTCTGTGTTTCCTTATGTTTCCTGAATGCTATCCTTTTCTCCTTAACCGTACCTGCCACCTCTTTTGAGAACCATAGTGTTTTTTTCATTTGTTTTGTTTTATCGATTTGTTTCACACAAAGGCTTGTTGCCTCTGCAATGGCTGTTTTGATTATTTCCCATTGTTCCTCCACCCCTCCTTCTTGCCCATTTGCTAGTGCTTTTCTAAGGCACTCTCTCATTTTGCCAAAGTCAGCCTTCCTAAAGTCCAGTACTCTTTGTTTTTGTATGGCTTGACTCTGTGGATGTGTTTTTTGTGAACCATACTGTTTGGTGGTCGCTTGTTCCCAGATGGCTACACACTTCTAAATCTGAGATCCTTTCTCCTTCCCCATTTGAGAGTACCAGGTCAAGATTGCTCCCTCCCGAGTGGGTTCCAACACTAGCTGTCTGAGGCATGCCCCTGTAGAGCATCAGAATGACCCTGCTCTTGGATGTGCCTGCAGCAAAGGTACTCCAGTTAACATCTGGCATATTCAGGTCCACCATCAACAATATCTCCCCTTTTTCTGCCATTTTAAGGATGCCTTCTATCATTTCCATATCCATTTCCTTCCCCTGAGATGGGGGTCTGTACATAACCCCCATGTGGATTGTGGTGCCATTTCCTGTCTCCAGGGTGACCCCAAGTGACTCATCAACTTCCTGTTCCCTCTTTAGTTCTGTTGCTTTAATCCCTTCCCTTATATAGAGAGCTACTTCTCCTCCTCTTTTACCCACCGTGTCCCTCCTATAGACTGTGTATCCTGGTATGTCGACTTCCCACTCATGGTTCTCTATGTACCATGTTTCAGTGACTGCCACAATATCCAGGCATCCCTCTTCCATTAAGGCCACTAGTTCAGGGAGCTTGTTGCACAGACTATGGGCATTGGTACTCATCACCTTCCATTTATTTTTTATGGCCTTACTGTTTTTAGCCACATCCCTGTCCTTAACACCTTTTTCTGCATTGATCCCTGTCCTGCTCCCTATTGACTTCTCTGCCTTGGAGTTTACCTGTCTAACTACTGCACTTTGTGGGAGGAGGCTGGGATTTCCCTGCTGCTTTTCAGTGCCTCCCCCCTTGGCTAGTTCAAATGCTTGCCAGTGAAGCATTTAAACCTGTCACCTGGGATCCTGGACCCCCCGGACAGATGCAGACCATCACGCCAGTATAAGCCTGCATCTCTCCAGGTGGCTCCCCAGTCCCCAATGAAGCCAAAACCCTGAGCTCCACACCAGTTTTTCAACCATTCATTGAATCCCATGGTGCGGAACACCCTAGCATCATCTTTGCCATAGACAGACAGCACCTCCGAAAAGGTTACTGTACATGCTACTTGTCTAAGGCCCCTCCCCAACTCCACAAACTCCTCTTGCACCACTCTGATCCCATTTACAGCCATGTCATTTGTCCCTAGGTGGATAATGACATCCAGCTCCCTCCCTCGTGCAGCTGCTACCGCAATCCTGAGGATTCGCTTCCTGTCCCTCCAAGCTGTGATGCCAGGCAGGCATCTTACCTCCCTATCCCCTTCCTCCCCCACATCTACCCCCCTAATGATTGAGTCCCCCACCAGGAGTTGTTTCCTTCCACTGTGGGGTCTCATGCCACCCTCCTGTGGGTCTCCTTTGTGGAAGTGCCCATCATCCTCCTTGGTCTCCACTGCAGGTGCCTCCATAGAAGAACCACTCTTTGCCAGAACAGCATATGAATTGTGGAGAGCTACAGCTGGAGGGATGCACCTCTGTTCCACCACCCTCTCCCTCCCTGAGCCCACCTTGGTCCAACCGCTCCTCTTTCTTGGCAACCTCTGAGGTAACGGTGATGGCCCTGGTGGTTCCTGGGTGGGGGAAGAGGTTTCACGAATCCTAGCCTTTTCAGCCTGGAGATGGACAACCTCCTCCTTCAGACCAGAGAGGGGCCCACAAACAGGGCAGCATCGCAGCCTCCAGAATGTCTCCCAGAACACTGCTGCTCCACAGCCATTGCACTGCACCACTCCCATCTTGACTTATTTTGTGTCCCCTCTCCTGTTGCTTTGTATGTTTATTGTCTCCTTCCTCTATGTATTATTACACTTACTTTCCTACTGCCTATGTGCCCTTACAACTCTCACCCTTCCTGTTCTGGGACAGGAACTTCCTGTAGTCTTCAGTAGTCTCCTTCCTCCGTGTTTGGATTCAGACCTCCAGCAGCCGGGGGAGGGGGGGATAAAGAGTTTTTTTTTTAGGTTCCTTCAAGGTTGCTGAAACTAATGTGTCTCAGTGATCCTTCCCTTCCTACTGCCAAACAGGAAGTTCCTGTTGTTAGTTAAATTCAGTGGCTATAAAACTAGAAGTGGCTTTGGGTGGGAAGGAGGGCAATTAGTAAAAAATCTGTAGTTCTGGACTTCTGTTTCTTGCTCTGCAACCAGTTCTCTTCTGCTAGAAACAGCCAGAAGCTGTAATTGGAGACAGCTGCTTTTGTACACCTAAACTGCTAAGCCACACCCCCAATTAGATTCACTCTGCTCTCTGTAAATTAAGGTGATACTGTCTCCTTCCTCAGAAAAAAACACTTTTTTTTAACTTAAATGAGACCCCCTTCTTCTAATAAAGTATATGTTTGCTTAATCCAAACAGGTACTACTCCTGATGAGACAGAAGTGGTTAATTAGTAAAAAATCTGTAGTTCTGGACTTCTGTTTCTTGCTCTGCAACCAGTTCTTTTCTGCTAGAAACAGCCGGAAGCTGTAATTGGAAACAGCTGCTTTTGTACACCTAAACTGCTAAGCCACACCCCCAATTAGATTCACTGTCTGCTGTCTGTAAATTAAGGTGATACTGCCCCCTTCCTCAGAAAAAACACTTTTTTTTTTCTGGTGGCAGTCTGCTCCACTAGGAGGATAGGGGAAATACAAGCTCTATCATGCAGGGAACCCTTCATAATCTTTCACAGTGATAGGGTCATACTCAGAATGGTCCCTTCGTTCCTCCTTAAAGTGGCTACTCCATATCACATGGTTCAGGAAGTTCTACTACCATTCATAGGTACAGACCAGATACCAGGCACAGAGGAGTTTCATCCTTTGGATGTAGGCCATCAACTAAGAAAGTATCTCAGTATGACAAGCAGCATATGCAAGATAGATAGGCTCTTCATACTGACCACAGGACAGAGGGTGGGGCAGGCAGCCTCAAGGGACACCAGTGTTAGATGGATTAGGCAGACCACCAAAGCTTACAGAGCGGCAGGTCAAGAGCCACCAGAAGGGATCAACGCACAGTCTACCAGGGCAGTAGCAACATCCTGGGCAGAGAGGGGGAGGTATCAGTACCAGACATTTACTCAGCAGCAACATGGTCCTCAGTTATACCTTTACCAGGCATTATCGGCTAGACGTGGCATCTACCGAAAGGACCACATTTGCTAGAGCTGTACTAAAGGTGGGAACTCAGACTACCTAGTAACAACCTAATCTGCCTTTTTTCACCTACCCAAGAATAGTCCTTTCTCTAACTATGCTGCTACTAAGGTTCCACTGGTTTTGACTGCAGAGTACTATAAAGGGTACGAGATATAATGATATTTACCCACCTGGTAAAAGTGATTATTTGAGTACCCTTTATAGTACTCCGCAGTCCCACCTGGGACGACAGATAACTCCACATGCTTGTTTACCGAATGTGATTAGCATTACAAGATACGTGTTCAAAGATTGTATTTTTTTTTAAAGAAAGGGGGTGGGGCTTGCATATAAGTGTTACAGTTCAGTTTTTTATGATGCAATAAAAGAGTAAGGAGTAATGAACAGTGTCTGGAGAGAGATTCTGTTATAACCTGCAACACAGTAAGGGCTACCAGGCAGTACTCAGAGGAGACATTGCACGAAGTGTGATGCCACTGTTCCACCTCCTTCTCTGTTTCTTGTTTTGGCTTGTATGTCTTTTCATTTTTATTGCTAAGGAAGATTCACACTGGAGATCCTCAGATGAGACAAGGGGGATGTCCTCAGCCAGTTTGATTTTGATTGGATTGTGCATCAACCTATTGGATGGACGAGGAATACCCACTGGTTTTGACTGTGGAGTACTCTAAAGAGTACTCAAATAATCACCTTTACCAGGTGAGTAAATATCATTTCTCTTCTGAGATTTAACATTGGATTCCAATGACCAGCTAGTTCAAAAACTGTAAGTTTTCACAGTTTTGAACTGTTTGTATGAACAAAATGAATATTTTTTCATGCTTTTCCAGCTGCCACTGCTTCAGTTGTAGTGAACCCTTTCTTTACATCCGAACACTGTTTCATGCCATTCACCAGCAATGCCAAAAACAATAAAATCAGCTTTAACAGTATTTGTATGTTTGGAACTGAGGTTGATTGTATACCTGTTGGGAAAATCTCCTACAGATAAATTAACTGCACTTCTCATATGGAGTGTTTCTGTTTGCTTGCTTGGTGTGTCCATGAATGGTCCCTGCATAGTGATGGCGAGAGACAGTGATAACATGACATTGCGCGGGGAGGGGTTCTCTCACTCCACTCAACTCACTCAGTCTTTACCAGTGCTAGAAAAAGGCTCCAGAGCACGGAACTTCCAGTTGGTGGAAGTTGCAGATGGTGGGTCAGGGAAATCATTCCATTTAGCTCATCCGTCTTCAACAGTACCAGAAATTCCAAAGCCTCTCACAGATGACCTGCAGGTGCCTCTGTAACTAGCTCTGCCTTATGGGTGAGGAAGGGGGAGCTGACTTGTTCATTAAGTGCACTATGAAGGCATGGGAAGCACGCTGTTTGGTTCCACTGATGATTTTATATGCCCACGTTCTCTAAACATTTTCTATAGAACTCTGCCATTTTACAAAATTGGAATTCATGAGACACTGTCATCATCATGTGAATTTTTTTGTGTGTGCCATAGTAGATAGTTGCCCCAGGTCAAAGGGCTTTCTGTCATCATGCATAGGACTTGGGTTCCATCTAAGAGCAGCAACTCTGCTTTAGTCTGAGAAGGCATCTTGTGTCCTGAAGTACAGTGCTGGCATGTGGTACCTATTGTCTGACGTACAGGAAAAGAAAGGACCAGAATTTTGTTTCATATAGTGCCTTTTATACCCATCGAATCCTAAGGAGGTTTATAAGTCCCAAACAGTCGCAACTCTTAGCTTCACATGGGGAGAATGAGACCAAGGTGAAGTTACGGAAAGCTCTCCCCCCCTTCTTGATTAAATGAGATCATTTGATTTTTCTCAAAGTCACACATTAAATATCTGTGGTGAGTTCTTCCTTTTGGATGAGATGTTAAACCAAGGTCCCGTGTAGTTGTGTAGTTAGAGGTTAAAGATCCCATGGTACTTTGTCTTCAAAAGGTGTGGAGAAATTTCCCCACCTTTCACAAAATCATCAACAGCTTAAACTGGTTCAGTATCAATCAATAGTTCCTGTCTCTGCACCCCCAATCCCCAGGAAGGCTGAAAACAGGAAAATATTTCTTAGCCCTTCTTTCCTAGTTCACAGAAGCAAATATAAACAGGTTCACAACTCTGCACAGACTGTAACTATTAGGTGACGCAGCCTGTACCATAACTACACTGTTTCATTATCCTGACTTCATCTCATTGTCACATTTAAACTTTTTTTTTCTTTCAGGCAAAAATGGGCAGCTTGAGTACGTAGTTGATTTTTTGCCACCAGTCATCCTGAACTTTGAACTGTCACCAGATTACCCATCAACTTCTGCTCCTACATTCACTCTTAGCTGCAAGTGGCTTTCTGAAATTCAGGTTTGGGTCCAAAATCTTAGTACTTATGTCCTGTTATTTTCATAAATAAATGCTTAAATGTGTAAACTAGCACTGTATTAGAAGTAATTATACCATACAGGTTGGGTTTACAGACCAGGGATCGCTAGGAGGCTAATTATGTGCAGCTTTTTGGAGACTACAAAACATAATGTTACCAGAACTGTAGTGTAATCATTAATCTTTGGCTTTATGTTGCTATCAGTCAGAATTGGGAGCAGAAGCCCATTTTCCTTTGGGGGTGTCTTGTCGTCCCACTCTGATTTTTGGGGGGACATTGCATCCACACTTGCCCTCCAGCTAGAAGGGTAGATGTGCAGCCATCTTTGCTAACCACTCTGTGGTCGGTTGGTTGGTAGTACATGGATGGTACAATACATAGTACTGGGTGGCCCGCACCATTCCTGTTATGGGGCTGAGACACATTTCTGCAGTTCACTTTGGTCCCTCTGCTGGTCTCTGAGTCCCCCCACCCCGTCCACTTTGGAAACTTTACTTCCTCCTCACCACTGGACAGTTTAGTAGATTGGAGTTGTTAACATTATGTTATTTACACCATTTTTTGCAAGCCATTTTCCCTGGTGTTGGCAGTGAACACTGCTTTTCATTTGCTTTATTTTGTTTTCATTTTATTACAGTGTATTATACAAGATGGACCCCGTAGTGTAAAAAACAAAACTATGGGCATCTTTTATTTTGCAGAGTTGCTCAGATAGTACATGAACTTTACTGTTTGCCATCCAGTGAATGACTCCATCATCTGATTTTCTCTTGAGTGAGTAACTGATAAAATCTGGAACGTTTTTAGGAGTAAAATTATGCTCTCCTGAAAATTTCACCATCCCATCTTGTAGCATGCTGCACATAAAAAGCCTACAATATACTACTGGATAGCCCCGTTACCCCTAAAAATTCTAAACAAACAGCAGTAAACTGCTATGCCCCCATACTACCATAGCAATTCCCCATATGCACTTACAGTTCATTTTATTAACTCCCTTCCCCCATAACCCCCACATCCAGTAGCTCCCACTATGTGGTGTTGGGAATCCTCTGGGGACACTGTTCACACTGTAGGTCAGCTCTGAGGGGGGATGGGGTGGCCAGAATCAGGAGTATGAAGTCAAGGAAGCATTGTAGGAGTATGTCTCGGTAGGCAAGGGGTCTCCCCCTGCCTGATTTCTGTTCCCTCGGCTCCTGAGATATCCGGTCAGCAGGTAGATAATGTGATGACTGACTCAGTTCCTCCCCTAGGGCAGTTCTTTGTGACATCATATCTTTAAGGAATAAAACTGCTGTGATGGAGGCTTTCATTGTGGATTCCTTGGCAGATCTGCTATGTACCATGGAGACCTGGTGTGGGGATGATTATGGCTCTGTGCTGGAGGCATCTTTTCCTTTGGGTTACTCCATGGTGCATTGTCCTAGGCAGGAGAGCAGTGTTGATGTGCTAGCCATCTGTTTTATATCCACATTGGGACTGACGGTATAACCCACCCCCCGGGAGAGACCAGGTCATTTGAATGTATGGCAGTGAAAGGTGGGCTGGGTACAGGTTGCAAGATCATTCTCATATTCTGGCCTTCTGGGGTATGGAAGCCAATTCTTCTACGACCTTAAGAGTTTCATGGGTGATCTGATGGTGGAGTTGCCTAGGCATCTTGTTCTGGGTGACTTCAGTGCCTTGGTCAACAATGAAATGTCTGTTTTTGGAATGCTGTTCCTTCAGTTGATGTCTTCATTGGGATTCATATAAGGAATTGTCACTGGTAATCACCAGCACGGTCACACCTTGGACCTGGTTTTCTCATCAGGCCTTGATATTAGCAATATCAAGGTTGATATGGTCCTTTGGTCAGATCATCATGCCATACAGTTTCTTTGTTTGGTTCCCCATTTAACCCCCTTGGTGAAGATGGTCAGTTATTGCCCGTTCAAAATTTGGAGCCTCAGAGTCTCCTGGTGGTACTGGACATCTGGGGCAATGGAGATGGCTTGTCTGTTAGGAGTTGATTAGGCCATGGAGAGCTATAATGTGGCTCTTGAGACTTCCTTTGACTTCCTAGCACCTGTCCATGTCCACTGCTTGATTTCCTGCCACAGGTCACCATGGTTTGATGGTGATCTGAGTAGACTGAAGACAAAGAGGTGGAGGTTGGAGCGTTGTTGGTGGAGGTTTGTGTTGAAGTATGAGAAATTGACGCTGTGGGCTCATAATGATGAGTACCAGTGGGCAGTCAATATGAATAAGTCAGTGTTCCTATCATGGGTGATTGATGCTTGAAAGAACCTAGCAACTTAACTCTTCAATACTGTGGACAGTTGAACCAAATCTTGTCTGCAGTCCTGCAGAGTTTCTTTTCCACAGACAAGAATGATGAATTTAATCAGTTCTTTCTGGACAAGGTGTCTTTAGTTCGGTTTGGTATACCCTCAGTCAGGCTCTCATACACCGGCATTGTCCAGTCTTTGATGGGCAGAAGTACTCCATCTTTGTGGATGGAGTTTGAGCTGGTGGTAGCTGGTGATGTCTTCCAGCTGGCTTTGGAACTGTGCCCTAGCTACTCTACATTGGATCATAGACCAACCCAGCTTCTTCTAGATTGCTGGGGAACACGTTGCCTGATTTTTGTGGAGATCGTTGGATGTTCTTTTAGGGAGAGATTTTCCTTCTACCCTGGAAAAGGTGGTGGTGGTGAAGCCCCTTCTTGAAAAAATAACATAATTGGACCCTGAAGTTTTCTCAAATTACAGGCCTTTCTCAAGGCTTCCTTTTCTGGGGAAGTTTGATCAAGAAGGTGGTTGTACATACGAACATACGAAGAAGCCAGCAGAAGAAGGCTATTTGGTCTATCAAGTCTGCTCATATTGCAGGGTCTACAGCTTGAGCTAATATCCCCTGCCCTCCCTCCCCACTCCTCCCATCCTCCCTACACATGATCTTTACCTCCCCCCATGCCTATCCTAGCCTCTCTTAAAGCTACCCACTGTCTTCAACGAGGTGACCTCTTCCAGCAGTGCATTCCAAGTGCCCACCACCCTCTGTGGAGACGTGCTTCCTGACCTCCCTCCTAAATCTTCCACCCTCCAGCTTAAGACTGTTCCCCCTTGTGTTATGGTTGCCACTCAACGTAAAGAGACTCTCCTTATCAACCTTATTTATCCCTTTCAAGTACTTGAAAGTCCCAATCGTGTCCCCTCTCTCTCTCTACTGTCTTCCAGGGAGTACATGTTCAGTGCCCTCAACCTTTCCTCATATGCCTTGCCCTGCTGACAGGCTACCATCTTTGTAGCCCTCCTCTGGACCTTCTCCAGCAGGTTAATGTCCTTTTTGAGGTGTGGGCACTAGTACTGAAATCCATACTCTTGATGCGGCTTTACCAGTGACCTGTACAATGGCAGTATGACCTCCTCTCCTACTACTGATCCTCTTAGATATGCATCACAGCATCTTGTTTGCCTTTGCTGCTGCTTTCTTGCCCTGCATTGAGTGCTTCAGGTCACTAGTGATCATCACTTCCAGGTCCTTCTCCTCCTCTGATGCAGATACTCGGACTCCACCCAAGTAGTACTCTGTCCTGGGATTCGTGGCTCCAATATGCATAACTTTTCATTTCTTGGCATTGAAGTCAAGCTGCCAGATCCTGGACCCCAGCTTTTCCAGATCTTCCTGTAGGTCCTGTATCCCTTCAGCTGTGTCCACTCTCCCACAGAGCTTGGTGTCATCCGCAAATAGGCACATTTTGCCCTTAATGCCATCCCCAATGTCATTGCTGAAGACATTGAACAACACCGGCCCCAGCACTGAGCCCTGTGGGACCCCACTCGTTACCTCTCTGGTGCTAGATAACTCTCCCCCCACAACCACTCTGGGTTCCATCCCTCAGCCAGTTTTCCACCTATCTGGCTATCTTTTCCCCAACCCCAAGATCCACCAGCTTCCTGATCAACCTTTTGTGGGGCACAGAGTCAAAGGCCTTGCTGAAATCAAGATAGAGGATGTCTACCACTTGGCCCCTGTCTACTGTCTTAGTGACACAGTCAAAGAAGTCAATCAGATTTGTTTGACACAGTTTTCCCCTATGAACCCATGCTGCCTCTCATCCTGGAGGCAATGCTCCTCTAGATATTCCACCAACCTTTCCTTTAGTATGGTCTCCATCAACTTGCCCACAGTGGAGGTCAGACTGACTGGTCTGTAATTCCCTTGGTCATCCTTGGGACCGCTTCTGTGGAGGGGCACTAAATGTGCTGTTCTCCAGTCCTGCGGTACCATGCCTGACTCTAGTGAACTATTAAATAGGTCTGCCAGTGGCCTTGCCAGCTCCTCAGCCAGTTCCTTTAGTACCCTTGGATGTACTCTGTCCGGGCCGGGTGATTTTTCCACCTTCAATGCCAGCAGCCCCTCCCTCACTCTGTCCTCCTCTATCACTACATCTGTGTTCCCTTCCCCCCGCTCCTCTTTTCCATCCTGAAGACACTGGTCCATCTTTCTCCTTGGTGAAGATGGAACAGAAGTAGTCATTTAGTATCTCTGCTTCCCCCCATTATCCTCCACCCACTCCAACCCTTTCTTAAGCCTAACAATCCCTTCCTTCTTGTCCTTTTTCTCACTTATATAGTGAAAGAAAGCCTTCTCCTCTTCTTAATTCTGTCAGCTATCTGCAGCTTCTTCTGTACCTTTGCTCACTGGACTTCCTTACTTGCCTCACTAGCCAACCTTAGGTAATTTTCCCTATCCACCTCTCTCTTGGTCTTCCTGAATTTTCTATAGGCCAACCTATTTTCCCTTACTGCCTTGGCAACCCCAGAACTGAACCAGCTAGGTGCTTTGACCCTTGTGTTCTTCCCCCTGAGCTTAACGCACTCATCTGTAGCAACTCGTATTCCTTCCTTAATGATGGACTACCTTTGGTCCACCCCCATATCTGTTCTGATGCCCACCAGATGGCTTCCTAGCACTTCGCCCATTTTTCTGAAGCCTGCCCTCCTGAAATCCAAGATTTTGGTCTTAGTCCAGATGCTTTCCCTACCCATATCCAACTGGAACCACACTGTGCAATGGTCACTTCCACCCAGTGGCTCCCTGACCATTATTTCCTGTACATAATCTCCATTTGTGAGCACCAAATCAAGAATTGCCTCAGCTCTTGTTGGTTCAGTCATGCCCTGAGTCAGGAACCCACTCTGCAGTCCTTCTAGGATCATATGACTCTTAGCACATGTTGCGGATGGTGTGCTCCAGTCCACCTTGGGCAAGTTGAAGTCCCTCACAATTACCACCTCTCCTTTCCCCGCAGCTTCCAATATTTGTGAGATCAGTTTCCTGTTGCTCTCCTCATCTTGACTGGATGGTCTGTAAACCATCCCCAACCTCACCTTTCTCCCTCTGTTGGACCTTAACTGAACCCATAATGCCTCCACCTTCCCTTCCTCTGACTCCTCCCTCATGCAAGTTATTCCTACCCTGATATAAACTTCCACCCTTCCCCCTTCCCGACTACCCTGTCCCTCCTGTATAGTTTATATCCGGGGATTGCAAGATCCCAGTCATGGTGTGATGTTTCCCAAGTATTGGTTACTGCAGCTATGTCCACCCTCCTGTCTGCTAATAGTGCCTGCAGGTTGTCCATCTTATTTCCAAGACTCTGCACATTCAGAGACACCACCCTCCACCTAGAGTCTGACCTTCCTTCTCTTCTTCTATTTTATCCCCTCTTTGTGCACCCCTCCACATACCCTTTGTCACAAACCCACTCAGCAGGTCAGCCCTCTACTCCCAACATGTCAGCCTCCGAGTGCAGTCTTGTGAAAAGTTAAGAGAAACAGGGTAACCCTCCTGTCTGTTTTGTGGGTTCAAATCAACCTTTGGTCTCAGTTCTGGAGGGATTCAAACTGTGAACCTCTTGCTAGTGTACCCAATGCACAGGCTCAGATAATTCTGTCTTCGGGGGTCCAGATATCTTTGCCTATGGGCACCTAACCAGGTGTACATAAATGAACCCTTAAAAACACTAATAAAGACCTCAGATTTCTCTTATCTTTTTCCAGTTTGGTATCACCATTCAAACTTATGCACAGTGTCTGCTTTAACTATATATACTTCACTTATTGAGGAAAAGAAATTCAAAGACAGACCAGATAGGCTCTAAAATAGAGTTTTACTAAAATAGATAAAAGTATGTAAACCATAAAATACAGAACTATATATCACAAGAACCATACAATCTTTTAAAAGAACAAGGTTTTAACAGTGCAATTCCTACTACAGTACTTAGATTTTGTTTCTCTCCACTTGTATACTTGCTTAAAGTGCTCAAAGATGTTTCTTTGGCAGAGCGTAGAAAAAAGTGTCTGAAGAAAAACAGAATACTATTCGAAAAACTGTCTTGGCCCACCCCTTTGCATGAGGTCACCTAACTCCTCCTCTGTTTATGAAAAATCATACACCCAGGATATTTTATCATATTAGAAGATAAGATAATTAAGGTTACATCAGCAGAAACTCCTTTCCCCATGCGACTTCCCCAATCAGGTCTGTAAATTTCCTTTCATCTATAAGCAGTATCCTCTCTCATACAGACATCAAAGCATTTATGATTTCGCAGCAGTGTGCTATCACCTGGTTTCCTCCTCTAATGTCAAAAAATAGACACTGATTTCCCTCTTAGCAGTTATAGCTATATTTAACTTAGAAAAGCAGGAGATTCTTGATTAAGGCCCGTTCTAGTCTGTAATTAGCTTCTGGTCTTCCAAGTGACACCTTGTATCTAAAACCTGGGTGTGTGTGTGTCAACTCACATGCTATCTCAGTTTCTCTCATGAGAGACAGTCCATAACACATTTTTATATTACAAAAATGATACAGTGATCAGAACCAGCTGTCCAAGTGTCACACCCTTGTTATGTGTTCCTCACCCCTCCACCCTTTGCTAACTGTGTTTTTGGCCCTTCCACCACCTCCCTCCAGATCTCTTCCATCACTGTGGTGGGGGGAGGTTCACTGATCACCTCCTCTTGGAGTCTGTGGGCCTGTACACCCACGCCCCCCTAGTAGTTTATTTATTTTTTTATTTATTTGTTCTAGGATTACAAATACCTTTGAGCCGAGGCTCTTTTACAAAGGTTTCATGTCATTGGTACAATTGAGACAATCATAAGCAAAGATAACAGTTTATAAAATAAATAAAAAAACTAAAAAAAACACATAGTCTTGTAGATGAAAAAAGAACAAGAAGGTGAAACTTTGGGGAAGGGAAAGGTTTAAATTAAGTGTAGTGGTTGTGTATTCCCCCAGTTTGTCCCCGAGTACCCTCAAACCCTCCCTACTGAGGTGTAGCCTTTCTGGTGATAAGAGTGCTTTGTTTGACCAGGTCTTCTCCCAGTCCTCAGTATAGATGGACCTCTCCTCCCTGCACCATTTCCTCAGCCAGTCATTACAATCCTCTAGTCTTCTTTTCCTAGCTGTGCTGGCCCTTGGTATTGGTATCACCTCTGAGAAGGCCAGTGAACTTCCTTACTCCCTACAGATCTTCCCTAACTCCCTGAACCTACTTTGCACTATCTTAGTCTCCTCCACAGCTAGGTAGTTGGTTCCCAAATGTATAACTAAATTAGGTTTTCCTCCAACCTGCCTTACCATTTCCCTTATTCTTGGGCCCACCTTCCTCACGGTCATCCCTGGCAAAGACACCACCTTCCTGCTTGCATTTGAGTCTCCTTTCCTTCCCCATTGAATACCCCTAATTAGGGAGTCCCCCACGATTACCACCCTTCCATCCCTGCATCCATGTTCCCAGTCCTTCTTTTCTTATCTTTGGTACTAGCTGCTTCTCCACCTAATTGCTCCCTCTGCACCCTGGTGAACTTATCTACACATCCACAGTTTATCCCCATAAATGTTTTTCCATCTGTCAGTCTGCTTCTCCCCTTTTGACTATCTGTAGCTGCTTTCAGTTTTCCCTCCCCTCTTCCATTACTTTTCTCTCCCTCCCCCATCCGCCACTCCATTTTGCCTGCATCTTCTTCCCTGCCCACCCTGATTAGTTCTCTCCCCCTCCTCTTTACTCCTGCTCTCAACCCTGGCTCAACCTGACTCTCCTACCTCACCTCCTGCTGTCCCCTCCCGCCTTCCAGAGAGTGGTGCAAATCTTTTCAATAAAGACACCCCTTTAGAATTTACCACCCCTGATGCTACTCTCACATTCCCACCCCTTCCCCTTAAAACTTGCCATTCCTCCACTCTGGGCTCCCTAGTCCCCTGAGGAAGAGATACCCTGTATACTGGCTGATCCTCCCCACTCCCATCCCCTGACTGATAGCGTCACTCCCCTGGGCATCACCTCTTTGCCTTTCCCTCCACTGCTGTGCTTCTCTGACTTCCCACACCATCCTCCCCAGCTTCTATCTGAACAGCCTTATTTCAGCCCTTAGCTGCTCCAGGCTCTTACATACAGGACATCCACCTTTACTCCACATCACCCCCAGAAAGACTGCTGCCCCACAGCTATTGCAATTTACCACTCTCCTGCTTCCCATACATGTACCTATTCCCCCACATCCTCTCAGCCCAGCTTCTCCTAGCCTCCAGTTATACAAAGTTATACAAAGTTGTGGTTCAGCTGGAGCAACATCTGGAGAAATACCCTTCTATGAGCCTGTCCAGCCTGGTTTCTGGCCGCAATGTAGTACAGAGACTTCTCTAGTCAGGGTGCACCATGATTTCCTTCTGACACAAGATAGTGGGCATCATTCCATTGTTATCCTTTCTTTGGTGTTTGACACAGTGGACTGTGGGGTGTTTATGGTTTGTTTGAAGCATTGTGTAGGACTCTCAGGTGCGATGTTTTTTACTGTTAATCTTTTTATTGTAATTATTGTGATTATACAGACATTCTCCAATGTACACTTACATAAATTCTTAATAGGAGAAGGAAAAAACATGATATCTGAAGTATTGTACAATGATATTATAGGGGAAAACAAATGTTGAGAAAACATTATGTAGTAGTACAATCTGTATGATAGAGAGAAAATATGGCAATTTATGCTTTAAGGGGTAAAAGGAGTAGATACAAACAAGAAATATGAGCAGTCATGATTGTATTTCTATTATGCTGTAATTTAATACAAGTATGTGTAAGATTGTATAAAGGAAGAACATAAAAAAGAGAAAAATATCTAAGAAAGTGAACATAAATGAAGAGGGAAAGGGAAGAAAAAAAGGAGATAAAAAGAGAGAAAGAGAGGAGATGAAAAAGGAACAAAAGAGCTAGAAGCTAGATTCCAATGTGAACATATAAACAACCCATGGATTAAGTTACGATATGTGTAGACATGTTTAAATATTTTAAATAGTCCTGCCAGCATTTATTATATAAATTAAGTTGGTCAGAGGCTAAGTGTGACATATGATCAAGGATGGCGTATTGAGATAGTTGTTTGAGAATATCCGGGAGGGTGGGAATGATGTTGGATGTCCAATGCATTAGTATAAAGCATTTAACTTGAAGGAATAGTAGGGATAACCACCTATTCTGAGAATGGGATATTTTGTGTGCATGAGCATTGAAAATACCAAGTATGCAATGTTTTGGATCTAATGCAAAGGATAGACCAATCACTTTCATTGCAAAAAATGAATATGACACCAAAGATTGTGTATGGGAGGATAATGCCATAAAATATGTAGCAAATTGCCATTGGGGGAGTTACAGCGCCAACATTTATTGTTGTTCATTAAGCCCATTTTTTGCAAAATCTCAGGAGTTCTGTATCATAGATGCAGAATTTTGGTTTGTATGAGTGAACTGCAATTATCCTTGAAATATTTATGGCAGGATAGCCAGCAGTTATGCCACTGTGAATTGGTTATGTTATAATTTAAAAGGGTACTCCATTTAATTTTTGCAATGATAGATTGATCTGGAATTGTATTTCTGATATGTTTGTAAATGATACTATTTAATTTAGAGTTTGTTTTGATCCATTTAGAAATAAAAGTATCATATATAGATTGATGAGGAATAGTAGGAAGATAAAGATTCCTTGCCATGCGTAACTGTAAATATTTCCAGAAATTGTGCTGGGGAGGATTCTATTGTTTGCGCAGGTTAGAAAAGGATTTTAATTTGAGAGTCTGAGGTATAAGTATATCCTCCAAGAAAAAAATGCCCCTCTTTTTCCAATTACAACAAAAAATTTGGTGATTATCAAGAGTGATGTTGCAGTTCCCCCAAATGGGGGTATATATGAGAGGGGTTGGGTTGGATTTAAGGCATTTATGAATTATTTTCCAGTAGTATATGGATTATGCTATAGTAGGGTGAGATTTTAAATTCGGGGGGAGAGGGTTATAAATGAAGGAAGTGGTGACATTGCCCAGGCATAGAGATGTTTCCATATTGACCCACAACAGTGATTTATTGCTGGGTTTATTAAACCATTTTACAGTTAGGGCAGTGTGGAAGGCCCAAAAATATGCTTGGAACCAGGGGAGCCTGAAGCCTCCTTTGGACCAGTGAGAATGCAGTTTGTTACGACTAAATCTGGGAATTTTGCCTTCCCATAAAAAATTGCCAATTATATCATAAATTCAAAAGTAGGGAGGGTTAAAGAGATATTAGAACATAGATACAGTATTTTGGGCGCTATTGACATCTTGATAGCAGTGATTTTCCCATTAAAAGAGAGGTTAATCAGTTTCCATCTGTTGAGAGTGTTTTTAATATTTCCTAATAATGGGGAAAGATTGGCGTCCCATATCTTGTCTAATTTAGAGGTGATCTGTATTCCAAGGTAAGCGATACCTTGAGGGGCCCAACAAAAACCTAATATTGTATTCATAGAAGGGTTACAAAAATTGTTCAGTGGCATTGTTTCTGATTTGTTTAGATTCAGAGTGAACCGAGAAAGTGAAGTAAAGTTGCTAAGTAACGTAATTAAGGGTGGTTCCAAAATTTCAAGATTTTCGAGTAGAATGAGGAGGTCATCAGCGTAGGATAGTGAAGTATAGCGGGAATTACCAATAGGGATACCATGGATCATGGAGGATTGATGAAGAGCAGCTGAGGGGTTAAATAGCTAGAATAAAAAAAGTGGAGGATAAGGGGCCTGGTACCTCTTGCCAGATGAAAGGATGAAGTCAAAGTAGAGTTAGTAAGAATGGCTTACCTAGCTTTTAGTAAGGCATTTGATACAGTCCCACACAAAAGATTAATACACAAGTTAGCCAGCCTTGGAGTGGGTCCCAAGGTGGTAGCCTGGATAAAAAATTGGCTAGATAACAGGATGCAAAGGGTAGTAGTAAATGGAGTCCACAGTGAAGAAAGGAGAGTTACTAGCGGGGTACCGAAGGGTTCAGTACTGGGACCGGTCCTTTTTAATGTCTTTATAAGTGACATTGCAGAGGAACTGTAAGAAGGTATGTCTGTTTGCAGATGACACAATGATCTGCAACAGGGTTGATCACCAGATGGAGAGGAAAGGATGAGAAGGGACTTGGCAAGGTTGGAGGAATGGTCAAATATATGGCAGCTCAGATTCAATGCAAAGAAGTGCAAGGTAATGCACCTGGGAAACAAAACCCAAGGCAAGAGTACACAATGGGGGTGAGATACTGACAACAGTAAAAATGGAAAGGGACCTGGGGGTAATTATATCAGATGACCTTAAGGTGGGCAAGCAATGTGAGAAGGCAGTAAGGAAGGCTGGGGATACTGGGCTGCATAGGAGAGGCATCAATAGTAGAAAACAGGAAGTTGTTATCCCTCTATACAGACAGTTGGAGAGACCCATCTGAGTACTGTGTGCAGTTTTAGGACCCCATCTCCACAAAGACATAGACAGAGTGGAGGCTGTCCAGAGGAGGGCAACCAAAATGGTGCAGGGTCTGCACCAGAAGACATACGAAGAAAGACTAAAGGAGCTTAATATGTATACCCTTGAGGAAAGGAGGGAGAGAGGGGACATGATAGAAACTTTCAAGTACCTCAAGGGAATCAACAAAGTCGAAGAGGGTGGCATCTGTCAGAAAAAGAGATGTGCAAGAACAAGGGGGCACAATTTGAAGATAGAGGAGGGACGGCTCAGAGGTAATGTGAGGAAGTATTTTTTCAACGAGAGGGTTGTGGATGCATGGAACAGCCTCCCTGAGGAGGTCGTGGAGTCAAGAACAGTGGGGCAATTCAAGAATGCATGGGACAGACATAAGGCAGTCCAAGTGGGGGGTAGGAGGAAGTAAGCTGTTGGTTAACTAGGATCTGCAGCTTATCTGTTAGGTAGAAAAATGGGCAGACTAGGTGGGCCAAGCGGTCCTTATCTGCCATCACATTCTATGTTTCTATAATCCGGACAGAGGGGAAGGTGTATAGTAATTGAATCCATGTACAAAATTTATTAGTGACACCAAAGTGGGATAGAACACAATACAAATAAGTCCGGTTGAGAAAATCAAATGCCTTTTCAAATTTGATGGCTATAGCTGCAGCAGGTGATTTAAGAGATTTAGCTTTGTAGATTAAATTAAATAATGAGTGGAGATGATCAGAACCAGTTCTATTTTTGATAAATACAGCTTGGGAGGTGTGGACAAGTTTCGAAATTATTGATTCTAAACGAGTATTTAATATTTTGGCAAAAATGTTCCCATCCGTATTAAGTAATGATATCAGCCTATAACTGGATGGGAGAGAAGGGTCTTTATCTTTCTTTTGTAGGATGGTTATAATGGCTTCTGTCATAGAATGGGGAAGTTTACCTTGTGAAGATGCCTCTTTGAAGACCTTAAAAAGTAAGGGGCATAAGATGCCAGCTAGGGGTTTATCAAAGTCTACGCAAAAAACATCACTCCCAGGAGCTTTACCAGATTTAAGGGAATTTAGCACTGCTTGTATATCTTTTGGGGAAAAGGGTTCATCTAGCGAAGCCATATCTTGTTGGGAGAGGTGCAATAACTGTAAATTGTCCAGAAATTGTTGTATATATTCAGGTTGTGGGGGAGTGGGGAGAGAGTATAGTTGCTGGTAGAAGGCGTGCATAATATGGTTAATTGAGGGATTATCTGTATGGATTTTGCCTAAAGGATCATTCAAACCGGCAATATGTCTCTCCATCTGTTGATTCTTGAGTTGATAAGCAAGCAGCTTCCCGCACTTATTCCCTTGTTCCCAATAACGGTGTTTAAGTCTAAGGAGGGCAAGTTCAGCTTTCCTGGATATTAATTAATTGATTTTAATTCTAAGCTGAAGAATTTCAAGGTGAAGTTGTGAGTTATTAACTGGATTCTTTGTTTTATAATATTGGGTTTCTTTTTCTTTAAGAGATTTCTCTAAATTGGCCAATTGCTGTTCCCTTAGTTTTTCTTGTGTGCTGCATAGCTTATAATTTTCCCTCTATCTGTTGCTTTAAGTGCTTCCCAGATGGTACCTTGAGATACATCAAGAGTGTTGCTAAAGGAAATAAATTATTGGATTTGGGATCTAATCCAAGGTAAGAAATAGGGATCTTTCAATAAGAGTGGGTCTAGACGCCAGGAGGGGGATTTAGATGGGGACGGGCCCCAAATAAGATGTAATTTTATAGGAGAACGGTCTGATATCGTAATTGGGAGGATAGTTGAGTTGATAATTTTTTTCAGTGATGAATGGGGAAGAAAACTAGTAGTCAGTTCTGCTGTAAGATTTATGAAGCGGTGAGTAAAAAGTATAGACACGCTGTCTAGGATGGTGTAGTCTCCAAATGTCGGTGAGACTGAAGTCTTTCTTTAGCATTGAGAGTGCGTAAATATTTCTGGGGTGGGAATCACACAAAGAGTTACTTCTGTCTAAATGTGCTTCCAAAGCTAAATTGAAATCTCCACCTACAAGTATAGGAGAATTGTTAAAGTTACTGTTCATAATTTGTTGGGCCATATTATGAAAGAATTCAGGCGAATCAGAGTTAGGGGCATAAATGTTGACTAACGTAAGGGGTATTTAAGTGGGCTATAATCCATCTGCCATCTGAATCGGAGATGGATTTGATAAGTGTCCATTTAAGGGATTTATGTAATAGAGTAGCAACCCCCCATTTTTTAGAAATAGAGGAGGACGCATATATTTGACTGACCCAATCCCTTCTGAGTCTGTCAACATCCTCTATTAAAAGTTTTGTTTCTTGTAAGAAAGCAATATGAGTTTTATGCTTTTTGAGGTAAGAAAGTATTTGCTTTTGTTTACAAGGTGAGTTGAGTCCCTCAACATTCCATGAATTTAGAATTAGATCACTCATGTTAATGGGGAAATGAGTATAAAAACACAAATAGGAAGTAAGGGACTCATATTGAAAGGGCTAGAGGATGTTACAGACTCAGAAGGGAGAGGGCTAGCATAGTCAAATGCATGCAGGATATTTAGTTTGTGGAAATACTTAAATCCTAGGTGAATCTATCCATTGGGTCTCACAAGCAAGAGAGGTAGTAAAAATAATATAGAAGACATACATATATAGTTACTAAACAAAACCTATGCATGTTATACTAACACACTTTGCAGTCTTTAGGTAATATGGCAAGATATGAGTCGGTGAAATCACCAAGACTCTCTTGCTATACTACAGAGCATGTAAATAGTAAGTAAATCTTAGGAGAAAGTGATCTTAAACCCAAGATACAAACTGTAAACGATTATTTCTATCAAGTTATAACTGTGACTAGAACTAAAGTGAAAATAATAATTCCCTGTGGGGGAACCATGAACATATTACCATATATGAAAAGGTGATTACAGAAAGTATCATTTTCTCCCAAGACTTACTTACTATTTACATGCTCTGCAGTATAGTGAGAGAGTCTTGGTGATTTCACCGACTCATATCTTGCTATATTAACTAAAGACTTCATGGTGTGTTAGTATAACATGCATAGGTTTTGTTTAGTAACTATATATATGTCTTCTATATTCTTTTTACTACCTTTCTTCCTTGTGAGACCCAATGGAGACATTCACCCAGGATTTAAGTATTTCCACAAACTAAATATCCTGCATGCATTTGACTGTGCTAACTGTATTAACAAAATTATTGGTAACAACAAGCCACAGACTCCGAAAGAATGTTGGTAAATGAAGTTAGCTGTAACCACCCCTCTACCATTGCTGAAGCTTTTAACTCTATTTTCACAGTGCTCCCTACCTTCCCCCATGCCTCTCCTCTTGGCTCTCCTACTTCACCCTGTGATCCTTCTTATGCATCAGCACCCCTGAAGCTTGCCCCTGTCACTAGAGCTGAAGTCTTAAAACTCCTCTATTCCATCTCTCCCCATGGTAGCGTGGGTACTGCTGGTCTCGAACCCAGAATCCTTTGATTGGCTGCCGCTCTATTAGTAACCCCAGTAACTAGACCATTCAACCTCTCTATCTCCACCTCAGCTGTTCCCCTCATATGGAAATCAGCCAGGATTATTCCTGTGTTCAAAAAAAGGCGACCCTAGTAGACTAACTAATTACAGGCCCATTGCTATTCTACCTACCCTAAGCAAACTGCTTAAAAAATCAATCCATGGCCAGCTCATCTCTCAGCTGACCAAGTTCAGTCTTCTGTCTCCCATCCAGCACGGTTTTCGGTCTGGACACAGTACCACCACGGCTCTTACCCTGTTTACCAGTGATGTTAAGACTAACATCGATAATGGACAACTCACCGGGGCTGTATTTATTGATCTTACAAAAGCGTTCGACCTGGTGAGCGATCCCCTTCTGCTGTGCAAACTACTGGACCTTGGCGCTACCCATCCCACCATGTCCTGGTTCAAAAGCTATCTCGACTGTCGATCCCAAACTACTTCCTTCTGCAAAGCCCAATCATCTCCCTCTGCTATCTCCCGTGGTGTTCCTCAGGGTTCAGTACTAGGCCCATTGCTATTCTCTATCTTTGTCAATTCTATTCCAACCTTCACTATCCACTATAAGTCTATCTTGTATGCCAATGACCTGCTACTTGATACCACTTCTGTATCTATCAGTGATATCAATGACCACTTATCCTTCTTTAGTCAGATCCAGGCCTGGCTCTCCTCTAATCAATTAATTCTTAATCAACCCAAGACTCAGGCTATGCTCTTTGGGTCCCTAAGGAAGGCCAATGCAGAATCCCATCACCTGAGGGTCCAGTGCCCGGACGGATCTGTACTAGCCAACATTAAGACCTTTAAATATTTAGGGGTGACTCTTGACCCTCAACTCCACTTCACCTCACATATCAATGGAATTTGTCAACACATCATCTCAAAGATTGGAGCTGCTTACAAGGTTCGTCACTCACTCACTGCTTCTGCCTGTATCTCTGTAGCCCAGGAAGTCTACCTTCTGGGGCTGATGTATGCTCTTCCTGACTTCTCTCAGGCTAAAGTAGCAGACTTACATAAATGGGATACCACATACAACAACATTTGCAGATTCGCTCTGGCTGCTCCCCAGCTCACCCATCACTGCCGTCTCTACTCTACATTGAACTGGTTGTCTCCTGATGGCATGTGCTCCTACGCTCTGGGTAACCTTATTGATTCCTTATCACATCCACCGTGTCCTGATGCGCTTACAGCTATGCTTCAACCCATTACCCAGCTCGTCTCCTTAGATCTTCGACTGCTCCCCTGCTCACCGTTCCTCCCTGCTCTACAAAAATGGGTGAGCAAGCTTTCTCACACCTTGCTCCTAAATACTGGAACTCTCTTCCTGTTGACATTAAGCATTCCCCATCTCACCACTCTTTCCAAAAAGCACTTTTTTCCTACTTGATCTCTCCTGGTGTCTGCTGCCCACCCTATGCCTAACATTGTTATGTATTAATACTTATCTCTAAGTAATCTCCTGGATGTTTTATTGTTACTCACCCACACTTGGGTGCTTTTTATTTCTGTACCCTCGTAAATCTCCCTGCGTGGTGGTCCTGTGTTTATGTGCTAATACCTGACTTGTCCTCTGTAATTTTGACTACTGCATTGTTGTACACTCCCGGGTCGTGCTTGAAAATAGGCAGGTTTTTTGCCTAACGCACTTACATGGTAACCAAATGCGAATAAATAAATAAATATGCAATCGCAGACATAATAATACATCTAGAAACTAAGTTAAGACTGGAAAAAAGAACTGAGCTGAAACACTATTATGGCAATACAAACAGTATGCCATCATGGTTGGCTGAGTCCTAAAATTATAAGAGCAGCTGTACTTGTGCCATCTACTGTGTACTTACTCACATAATCATAATGCTTAGACACAGAAGTTTATGTGGGAGGAGTGTTCAGGTAAAATGGAGCGAGTAGGGTCCAAATAGTATAAGGATTTATGGGATGTCAAGGCATTACAAGATCCAAATTGTATGGGGGGGTATCTGGTGAAAGTCTTGTATTGAACAGGAATATGTAGTCATTCTGGCAATATGACATTTATAAAAGTTGAGTTTGTTCAGGCTTCGAGGTACTGCATGTATTATTGATAAGTACTAGGTATTTAATAGTAGCACAGACCCAAAAATCACCCCTAGGGAAGGAGATGCTTTAACATAGTGATATTTCAAGACCTGGAGAGGGTCAAGTAAGCTCAGCTATAAAATTACAACACAGGCTTAAAAAGCCATATCATAAGAGCTTTGAGTCAGACTATGCTGTCTATTATTGATTGCAGCATATTGAGTAAAATAATAAAAATGAGACACCTCGAAAATTGCCTGCAACACCTAATTGTAGGGTAAAACTGAAGACTAAGTGATAGATAAATAAAACAGTACAAGAAGTTGGTATACCATGGTTAAAGAAAAGGGGATTTAAAAGTTAGATCAAGGCGGGTTGGAGTGGGAAGGAGACTAGAGACAAATATTAAAGTGTTAAATGTTAGTCTGGGATGTAGTAGTGGACGAAGGGAATAACTAGTTGAGGACCTCATTAATATAACCCCAAGATACTGTAAATTTATAATGTTTATACATGGTAACAAATGTGTTGGGGGATGTTGGATCACAAATTAGTTAAGCAGGCAACCTCCCTTAATGCTTATGTGAGAAGGACATACTGATAAAAAAAGAAGGTAGACACCTCTAACTGAATATGGAAAATCATTGAGCACATATGAATTAGTCTACCATTTTATAAGAACTGTCCCTTTAAAAGAAGAACATACCCAACATTAGGGATACTCAAAAACTGACATTATGAGTAATATATAAAGAAATAACTGGATGTATAATGTAGCAGACATTACATTGAGATAGAAAATCCCAAGACTGTCACAATGAGATGCCTAAATAATATGACATGCTATTAAACCAAAAGCCTGTAACCGCGATGTACAGCTTATCGCTTTCCAAACCAGCTGGGTGCGATAGTATGCACACACAAGGAATGCGATGCGCAGTTGCAGGGCAGACAAATTCTGATAGTGATCAGAGAGCCAAGGTTAATGAGGCGCTAACCTCGAGAGGTACTAGTATATACACATGCCCAGGCATCATTTATCGGTTCGATTTGTTTTTGCGCTTCCCCTTCCGTTTCTTTTTAGGAGGCTCTGCTGATTTGAAAGGGGAGCTGGTCACCAATTCAGCCCAAGAGGAATCTAGAGACCTGCCACCCTGTAAAGCATTTCCAAGGTCATTGCCAACAGGATCCACAGCTGATTCCGGGAGGTCTTTCTGAGATGAGTTTAAGTCCTCTTGTAGTAAAGAAAACTTATTGGAGAGGGTTAGGGGTGTAGTGAAGCCAACATGTCGCTCGTGCTGAGAGGTAGGCCTAGAAGGAGTAGTATCTTCACAACAGGCATGTTTAGAAGAAGGTGGATTCAAGTTCTTTTTTGTCTAGCAAGCGGGCTGAGATTCGAACAGAAGGTGCTGTATCAGCCTGGAAAGATACGGGTTTCTCAGTGCGTTCATGATTTGAAGCCATAATGTGGGTGTGCTGGTCTTATTGGGAAGTTGCAGAGACAGTGGGAGAAGGGGTCACATCAGTATTTCCAAACTGGGCAGTTGGAGGCTGGGGTTCACCAAGAAATGCAGCCAAGGCTTCAGGAGTGTTGAAATCTTTGGTTGAGTCACCCAGAAACAGGTGCATGACAGCAGGATAGCACAGAGTAAATTTGATCCCTTGGTGTAGGGTAGTTTTAATAGGATTGAAAGCTCTGTGTTTATTAGAGAGTTCCTTAGAGAAGTCTCTAAAAATAGAAATTCTGTGGTCTTGCCAAGTAAGCGTGCCCACTTGTTTTGCTCTATTGATAATCAGTTCAGTGTGGGCATAATTTAAGATTCTTCCAATCATAGGCCTAGGTTTCTGATCTGGACCAGGCCTCTGGCTTAAAGTACGGTGTGATCTCTCAATAGTAAGGTCTTGACCAGGTGGGAGTTTGAGCAGGCTGGCAGCACATGTAATAGAAACGCACTAGTGTCTCCGAGTTCTGCACCTTCAGGAAAACCAAAAAATCTCAGGTTATTGCGTCTGTTTCTGTTTTCAGTGTCATCAGTTTTATCGTGTAGGCTTCTGATAACTCTGTCGTGCTCTCTGATGGTGGCTTGCAGGATGTTAATAGAACTTTCATTTTGAGCAACTTTAACTCCAGCATCATTGATTTTTTGGTCTAACACTTGTATGTTAGTGATGTTTTGTTGAGGTGTTATTTTTAAGTCGTTAATTTCACAAATGAGCTGTTGAAACATAGTTTCCACTCTGCTGAGGGAGCTGTTTTGCAGGAGTTGCTCAGCCATTGTAGTAGGCCTTCACAGAGAAGCAGTATAAATGCAGAAAAATTATAGCTATAGAGTTATGATATAAAGAAAATAATTTACCAGAGTTGAGCTATGATGTTAGTAAAATTATATTTCACCTGCTGGTAAACGCTGACAATCTGGGATCAGGAGGATGGAGGATGATAGATGGTAGTCCCAGGAAGAAGCAGAATTAAGCAGCTATCTTTAGCACAGCCAGGCCACACACTCCCACAGGTGTGGTGTTTCGGTGGTGTGAGTCCTACTTATCCGATGTGGTGCTGCAAGTGGCACTTGGCTTTTTCATCTTGAGCAGTGCTGCATTCTGTTGTGGTGTGCCTCAGATGTCAATTTTAGCTCCCATATTGTTCACCGTATACATGTTGCCATTTAGGGGGATCATTAGATGCTGTTGCTTGGGTTTTCCTTGTAATGCGAATGATACCCAGCTGTACATGTCTTGTACCCCTGACAGAGATATGGCAGTCTCAGAACTGAGCGAGTGCGTTCGCGAAATTAATGACTGGATGGCAGACAGCTGGCTTAGACTCAATCCATTGAAGATGGGTGCTACTGATGAAGCAGGGTCAGTTTGGTTCAGCAGTATTGAGCGGTGACACTGTCCTTCCTTCCTTTAATAGTATCACGCTTTGTGCCATAGATAGGGTGAAGAGTCTGGGAGTCATTGTGGACTCCTAGGTGACCTTAGAATATCAGGTGTCAGCTGTTGTCTGCAGTGGCTTTTACCATTTCCAGAACATCTCCCAGCTCCAACCCTTTCTTGAACTGGCTGATCTGCCAACCCTGGTGCATGCCCTGGTTACATCTATGTAACCCCCCTGCAAATGGGGGTTCCCAAAAGACTTCCAGGAGCTTGCTTGAATGCTCCAAGCCTGAATGGTGTTTGGTGTTTAAGCCATTTATCTGTGAGTGTTTTTAGAGCCTCTGGTACTGTTTCTTTAAGAGCTGTCTGCTTGCAGACATAATTAGTTTGTATGGGGGGACTGTGTGTTTCTTTGATTGAGTACCACTCGAGCTGCTGCCAATTCACTCCATTTTTGCAGTCACTAGGAGTGCAAAGGGAACCTATCTGGAAGATGTAACTGTTTGCCAGAAAATCATTTAGAGTAATAATGAAAATACAGTTTGTCTAACCTGCTTTCTTTGCAGTCAGAACTGTGTTTGCCTAGTTCCCATTCTAGTTTTGAACTGCTGAACTGGACCAATCAGTGTGGGTTAAGGTAGCTCTAAAATGGTGCCTTGGATGAATCAGAACTTGGACTCATAATCTGAGCCAGCCACAAGAGGATTGTATGCGGTGACTCTGGGAGATGTAGTTTGACTTGGCCTTTTGGACCAACGGGGCAGTCTATTGTGAGTGACAGCCAATCCAGCCAAGAACTGGGAGGAACTCAAAGGAAGTGCCCGGTTTGTTTGCTGGAGTTTCAGTTGAGCTCTGGCAGTGAAGAGGAAGGATCCCTGTGCTTTTCGGTGTGCAGTTTTAGTCGGAAGCAGCGTGTAGGCCCCGAGTTCCGGTCTGCAGCTTGTGTAACTGCTTGTTAGGACTGAATCCGTCCTGTGAAGAGAATCAAAGGATATCTGAAGAGTAGAAAGCAGGCTCACCCTGTAGAAGACTGGATAAATTGCTGAATTGCGCTTGGTCTGTCAGGAACTGAATCTGCTGTGTGTTCTCCTGGGTATTGTGCAGTAATTGCGATTGGGATAGAGAAGCAGCCTGCCTGGTATAGTACTTTCTGTTTACCATATAAATGTGTGAAGAGGCTTGTGTACCTCAAGTGAATCCTGCTGCCATTAAAGGACTTTTGCCTGTTACTGTTTACCATATAAATGTGTGAGGAGGCTTGTGTAGCTCAAGTGAATTCTGCTGCCATTAAAGGACTTTTGCCTGTTGCAGTTTGTCATATAAATGTGTGAGGAGTCTCGTGGAGCTCAAGAGTAGCCCTGCTGACGTTGAAGGACCCTATCTTGTTTGGAGGTCGTGAGTACTAATTCAGGTCGCTCCCTGTTGAATTGCCACATTAAATCCAAATGGAATTACTGTACTGCTGACTGTTTTCTCTGTGTGAAAGAGCCCCTACCAGCTGCCACGGTTTGGACTAGCCACTAGGGCTTGGGTACCCAGGGACAGTAACTGGTAGGGATAGGCCTGTGCACAGAGCCCTAGGTAGATGAGTAAAGTGATAAGCTAATTAACCTGATTTCCCCCTGTCCTTGTTATATTCCCAAATAAATCAGAGCTGCTTGTTTCAGCAAAGTTATACTGCCTGAGGTATTTGTCTGTGTTAAAGTATTGTACTGTGATTGTTGCACTGTATCTTATTTTACAGGAGGTCCCAGTGCCTGAACCAGTCCTGGGGGTAAGTGTATACGTGAAGGTAATTCTGATATATTGTGTGGGCCACTAGTGGGAAGAAAGGGGTTGCAGTGTGCCAGAGGGCTGTGACCAAGTTAGTTTAACTATTGCAAACCCTGACCTCTGGGTGGAGGCACCCGCCATTGGATCCAGGCCCCTCAACCTGTTAGTGGCAAATCAGGCAGGGTAGTAGCCCTGGGATAGCGCCATCTAGGGGTTACATCTTTGAGGCTCACCGCTGGGATTGTGTGTCCTCTAGTGGCCATATTTACAAACCACTGTTAAGAAAAAAAAATAATTGGGTACCCCAACAGAAGTGGCTGTGCACCGGCTGGGTGGTGGTGTACTGGAGAGGAGATTGACCCCAAAATGCTATGCTTATCCTGGACATCCCCTGGGTATCAATACGGACACTGTACAGGAGTACTTTCCAAGGTGGAAGGTTTACAAAACCCTGTGGTGGTGGGTCTGGGCATGCTAATCTGCTCACCCACACTTCCTGGCCCTAGTAGAGTTTAAGGATCCCATAGATAGCTCCAAAGTGCCACAGACCATTACCCCAGAGGGAGCCCTCACTGCTTGGAGAGTGATAACTAAGGACAGTAAAGACCGGGGGAATGAGCCCCACCACTATCTGAAACTTTTGAGGAGAAATTTGCAAATGGTTGCTGGGGAAGGGAAAACTGTGGAGGACTTGAAGAAACTATTCTTGCCACCTGGGGTGTTCCTCCCCAACACCCTCTCCGCTCCAGTACCCGTAATGGTGGCTGAACCAATGCAGACTCCTGTTTCTGCACCTGCCATTAGTCATGACTCTTACCAAGGTTGAGGATCTTCTCTGAACCCTCCCCACCCCCAAGGGAGGATGACTGGGAGACCTGGATAGACTGTGTTGCCCCCCAAGTGCTAGAATGGCAATGCTCGGAAGCCAAAAAGCGAAAGAGGGTTAGTGAGAGCCTCCGAGGTCCTGCCCTGCCTACCATCCTTGCTAAACGGGCCAGTAACCCTGAAGTGACTGCACAGGCCTATCTTGAGGCCTTGGAGAATGTGTATGGGAGCCCAGATTCTGATGAGGACCTATGGTGGAGAGTAAGAAATGCACAGCAGTACCAAGGGGAGTTGTTGTCTGTGTATGTATCTCGGCTGGAAAAATTGTTGCAAGAATGCCTCAGAAAGGGTAGTTTGCCAGCGATTGAACTGGTCTGAACCAGGCTGGACAGGATCCTTAAGTCTGCCCCCTTCTCAGAACTGCTGTTGCTTCAGTTATGCCTGGCAAATCGACTGGAATCCCCACCCTCCTATGATGAGTTAATGAGAGAAATTCGAGGAGTTGAGAAAAGGCGACCTCGGGAGGGACCTGCACCAATAGCTGCGGCTACGAGCCGAGTGACTGAGGGTGACCCATCAAGTGAAGTTCAGGGGCAGAGGTTGGCAGTCAATGAGTGCTCTGACAAGGGAAAAGATATGCGACAATGGGGCGAACTGTTGAGAGAGATCCGGAATTCAAAACGGTCCCTTTATGAAGGCCACGCCTGCAGTACGGCCCCGACCTATATCCGACTGCTATCTAGTTATGGGGTGGGGTACCCACCCATGTATCTCCTGCTGATAACAGCTCCAAACTCAATTCCTTGACCATGGAAGTGGAGAAACTGAGATGTCTCCAAATGCTTATCACGCCACAGACAGAGATGGCACCCAGGTTTCCAGTTAGTAATACCCGCCCTGGCTCCCAGTGTGGCGCCTCGGCCAGCTCAAACTCCAGAAAGTATGTTTTGCTATAATTGTGGGAAAGATGGGCACATGAAAAGGGAATGCCGGTCCCCAAAAGACACTGACAAAGTTGCATATAGGCTACAAGGAGAGCTTCGGAAAACAAATCAGTGGTTAAGAGGTGCACGAAATGATCCCAGTGAGGGCACCAAAAATACTAACTCACGTCCTTTTGTGGCAAGGTCAGTTGCCCAGGCCCCCACTACCGCCTCTCCAGACTGGTCTAGAATAGTGGGTCCCTCCATGGAGACCACTGTAAAGGTGAATGGAGTGTCTACAAGAGCTGTATTAGACAGTGGCTCCCAAGTGACAATTATGTTCCAGGATTGGTATCAGAAGCATTTGTCAGATGTACCCTTATAACCATTAGAAGGACTGCATGTATGGCTGTTAAGTGAGAAGGCCTACCCCTATTCCGGGTATATCCGAATTTGGCTGTCTTTCCCCACCTCCGTGGCTGGAGTGGCCGAACAAGTAGAGACCCTAGCCTTAGTGTGTCCCCCACTGGACTGTATGATGGTGTCCTTTGTTGATTGGAACAAATGCTCATATGTTCGAAGGCTGGTACAGTTGTGTTATGAAAACAGGGTCAAAGACTAGTAGAGCTTTAAGAGTTCGGCTTTAATTAAGAAGGCCTATGAGGCACAGAGAGATGCTGAAAAAATAGAATCAGAGGAACCGGTCGGAATTGTATGGAAGAAGGATACTGAGTCTCTGATCCTGGCACCAAATGCCCAGTGTACCTTACAGGGAGAGGTCCGTATCAGAAAGGATGTTAAGAATAAAATATTAATGTAGGATGCACCAGGCGATGGAAAATTGCCAGAGGGACTGCTGGTCAAGCCTAGTATTTTGCCCGCTAGAGCCCATGCTTATGCCAGAAGGGTAATGGTCCAAGTTCATAATGTGTCTGAAAGAGACATTCGAGTAAATAGAGGTTGCATCCTGGCTAATGTGCATTGCAGACACTGCAGTCTCGCAGCAACAAGAGTTCGAGAAGAATGACAGAGTAACGCCTGACTTGTTTGATTTCGGACTCCCTGTTGCCAGCTGAATGGAAAGTGAGGATCAGTGAGAAGCTTGCCCAGAGAGACCAGGTGTTTTCTTTAAAGGAATGGGATGTAGGATGCATGCAAGGAGCTGAGCACAATATCCGCTGCATGACGAAAGACCATTTCGTGAGAGGTCTCGAGCCTGGCACCTGCTGACATAGATGATGTGAGACGGCATCTGCAAGAGATGTTAGCTGCTGGTGTAATACAAGAATCCAGAAGCCCTTATGCTTCCCCCATTGTGGTAGTGAGGAAAACGAATGGGACAGTAAGGATGTGCGTGGATTATCGCACTTTAAACCGGCGGACTATCCCTGATCAGTACACAATGCCCCGCATTCAGGATGCTTTGGACTGCCTAAACGGGAGCAAGTGGTTCTCTGTGTTGGATCTCCGCAGTGGGTACTACCAGATCCCGATGGCCCCAGAGGACCATGAGAAGACAGCCTTTATCTGTCTGCTTGGCTTCTATGAATTCATGAGGATGCCTCAAGGGATTTCAGGTGCCCCAGCCACTTTTCAACGATTGATGGAGCATGCAGTGGGGGACATGAACTTACTAGAGTGCCTGGTATACCTAGATGATGTTATTGTGTTTGGCAGCTCACTGGAGGAACATGAGAGCAGATTATTTAAGGTATTGGACCGACTGGAGGACTTTGGCCTTAAACTGTCCATTGATAAGTGTCAATTCTTTCAAACATCAGTAAAGTATGTGGGACACATAGTATCCACCGAGGAATAGAGACCGACCTAAGTAAAGTTGAGGCCTTGACCACCTGGCCACAGCCCAAAATCTAAAAGAACTGCAAAGATTCCTGGATTCTGTGGTTATTATCGGCGTTTCATCAAGGACTATTCAAGAGTGATCCGCCTTTACTTAACCTTACTAAGAGTATCCCCAACCCACAAAAATACCAAAAGTCAAGCGTCCTCAAGACTGAAAGAGTGTATTTTCATCCAGTGAAAGTATTTGGGGCCCGCTGGACTCTGATTGTGAGACTGCTTTGCATGAGATCATATATCAACTTACCCATGCTCCAGTGCTGGCCTATGCCGATCCAAGAAAACCTTACGTCCTGCACACTGATGCTAGCTTGCAAGGGTTGGGGGCTGTGTTGTACCAAGAGCATGAGAATGGCCTGAGACCAGTGGCCTTTGCCAGTAGAAGCCTGACCCCATCCGAAAAGAACTATCCTGTACATAAGTTAGAGTTCCTAGCTTTGAAGTGGGCTATTGTTGACCAATTCCATGAGCACTTGTATGGGGCTAAAATACTAGTAAAAACTGACAATAATCCTTTGACCTATGTGCAGACCTCAGCTAAGTTGGATGCCACTGGCCACAGGTGGCTTTCTGCATTATCTACATACGACTATGCTCTCGAATACCGAGCAGGTCTGAACCACATAGATGCTGATGCTCTCCCCGGAGGCCTGTTCCCCAGAATGATTGGGTCCGATTGGCAGAACCTGACATTCGGGCACTCTGCCAGAAGTTTGACAGGGAGGAACAAATATCCACGGACGCAGTGGACTGCATGGTGGATTGCTTGGGACCCTCTGAGAATTGCATACCTGCTGCTTATTGCCACTTTTCTGCAATAGACATTGGTGCACTGCCTCAGCTGGACAATGACAGTATTCGGCGGGCTCAGTCCCGCGATCCCATGATCAAAACAGCTTTAGAAGCCCTCTGTGCAGGAAAAGATGTGTCCAAATTACGCTCCACTGATTTGAGAACTGCACTGTTATACAAAGAAGGTCCTAAGTTGAAACTGATCAATAATCTGCTATACAGAGAAACAGTAGACAGAGGGGACAAGTAGACAAACAACAACTAGTGCTGCCCACTGCCTTCGAGACTCAGTATTGAGGTCCTTGCACAACCACATGGGGCACCTTGGTATAGACAGAACACTTGACTTGGTGAGATCCAGATTCTATTGGCCTAAGATGGGGGCTGATGTGGAGCAACACATTCGAACTTGTAGTCGCTGCTTACAGAGGAAAGCTTTGCCCCAGAGGGCTGCCCCCCTTGTTAACATCACCACCAGTGCACCCATGGAGCTGGTCTGTATTGATTTTCTGAGTTTGGAGTCAGAGCAAAGAAATATCAGTAATGTGCTGGTGGTCACTGACCATTTCATGAGATATGCCCAAGCTTTCCCCACCAAAGACCAGAAAGCATCCACTGTGGCCAAAGTACTTGTAGAAAACTTTTTTGTTCACTATGGGGCTCCACAAAGAATCCATTCTGATCAAGGGAGAGACTTTGAGAGTCGTCTGATCAAAGAGATGCTTTCTCTGTGGGGAGTGCGAAAGTCCAGAACCACTCCTTACCACCCCCAAGGGGACCCACAGCCTGAACGTTTCAACCGCAGTTTGCTAGATATGCTAGGCACCCTGCACCCAAAGGACAAGCCTAGATGGAGCCAACAAATTAGCACCCTGGTACATGCTTATAACTGCACCAAAAGTGATGCCACGGGTTCTCCCCTACCGCCTGATGTTTGGAAGAGAAGCTCGACTACCGGTAGATGTGTGTTTTGAGTCTCTCCTGATGGGTTCTAGCTGACAACTATTTACAGTATGTGCAGAAGTTAAAGGCCCAGCTAACTCATGCGTACCAACTGGCTCAAACCATGGCTGCCAAAAGAAATCTGGCCAACAAAGAAAGGTATGATAAAAGGTGAAAGCACAGGAACTCCAGGAGGAGATCAGGTATTGCTAAGAAATCTGGGACTGCATGGCAAACACAAGATTGCTGACAGATGGCACCATCTTCCTCACATTGTAGTGGGCAAACTAGATGATCTGCCAGTGTACAAAGTAAGGCCTGAGAATAATTCAAAAGATGTAAAAACAATGCATAGAAATCATTTACTGCCCATTGGACAAATCTTGATTGAGTTTGAGCCCCCAGAAGATGCCCCCTCTGGACCAGTGACTAGAGCTGCTGCTAAGAAAAGATCGAGAAAGTCTGCACCTACAGAAGCAGAGTTAAAGTGTTCCCCTCCACAAGTCCCACTTGAGCATGACTGTCAGTCCATATCAGAAGAAAGTGAGAGTGACTTTGAATACTATCCTTCTTACGAACTGAGTCAATTGTTTTGGGCAATCCCCTAGTCAATACTGGAGATGAAGCTGGGCCTTCTGGACTGTCTAAGCCCCCAGCTTCGTCCCTGGAGCCAATGCTCCCAGACAGTGAAGTGCAAAGCATCAGATCAGAGGAAATGGAATCATTGTGCATGGTTGAACTGTTTGAGCTTTCAGGGGAGGAAAATGATGGCTTGGGGCAGACTGGTGATACACCAGAACAAGAAGAGTATTTTGAGTGCCCTGACAGTCCACTGCCAGTGTCCGAAAGCGCTCCATGTGAGCCAAATGTTGTGGACTCAGAAACTGTAACTCCTGGAGTTGAAAGTGCCCCAAGTTCTAGCCTTTCTACCCCCATGGAGACTCCCCTGACAAGTGAGGACAATGCTGAAAATGAGGCTCAGAGTGCAGAGACTGTAACAGTTCCCCTAGAAAGACTGGTCGAGCTGTAAAGCCTGTGGTGCACCTCAGTTATGATTCCCTGGGAGGCCTGTGGACTTGCCTCTCAATGTTGTCCATAAAGGAGTGTATGTGTCCCTGAGCTCATTGCCCAAACTGGCGTCAGTGCTAACTCAAGTTACTTGTGTTGCCTTCTATGAATGGTGCCCTTACCCTGTCCAGCCCCAAGGTAACTGATAGGAAGGGCCCCCTCTTCAGGTTTCATGTACAAGAGGTAATAACTTGAGTTATGGTACAATGTGTGTAATACTGTAAAGAGTGACGACTGCAATGTTTCAGAAATGTTTTCTTGGTAAAATGATATATTGACTGATAATTACATGTGTGAGCCTAATGCAAATGTATATGGTTGCAGTTAAAACTTATGGGTACTTGCTTGACGCGACGCAGCTTTCCCAGGCCAGGAAGGGTGTAACCCCTCTGCAAATGGGGGTTCCAAAAGACTTCCAGGAGCTTGCTTGAATGCTCCAAGCCTGAATGGTGTTTGGCGCTTAAGCCATTTATCTGTGAGTGTTTTAGAGCCTCTGATACTGTCTCTTTAAGAGCTGTCTGCTTGCAGACATAATTAGTTTGTATGGGGACTGTGTGTTTCTTTGAGTACCACTCGAGCTGCTGCCAATTCACTCCATTTTGCAGTCGCTAGGAGTGCAAAGGGAACCTATCTGAAAGATGTAACTGTTTGCCAGAAATCATTTAGAGTAATAACGAAAATACAGTTTGTCTAACCTGCTTTGCAGTCAGAACTGTGTTTGCCTAGTTCCCCATTCTAGTTTTGAACCGCTGAACTGGACCAATCAGTGTGGGTTAAGGTAGCTCTAAATGGTGCCTTGACGAATCCGAACTTGGACTCATAATCTGAGCCAGCCACAAGAGGACTGTATGGGCAGTGACTCTGGGAGATGTAGTTTGGACTTCGCGCGCCTTTTGGACCAACAGGGGCAGTCTATTGTGAGTGACAGCCAATCCAGCCAAGAACTGGGAGGAACTCAAAGGAAGTGCCCGTTTTGTCTGCTGGAGTTTCAGTTGAGCTCTGGCAGTGAAGAGGAAGGATCCCGTGCTTTTTCGTGTGCAGTTTTAGTCGGAAAACGTGTAAGGCCCTGAGTTCCAGTCTGCAGCTTGTGTAACTGCTTGTTAGGACTGAATCCGTCCTGTGAAGAGAATCAAAGGATATCTGAAGAGTAGAAAGCAGGCTCACCCTGTAGAAGACTGGATAAATTGCTGAATTGCGCTTGGTCTGTCAGGAACTGAATCTGCTGTGTGTTCTCCCGGGTATTGTGCAGTAATTACGATCGGGATAGAGAAGCAGCCTGCCTGGTATAGTACTTTCTGTTTAACCATATAAATGTGTGAAGAGGCTTGTGTACCTCAAGTGAATCCTGCTGCCATTAAAGGACTTTTGCCTGTTACTGTTTACCATATAAATGTGTGAGGAGGCTTGTATAGCTCAAGTGAATCCTGCTGCCATTAAAGGACTTTTGCCTGTTGCAGTTTGTCATTTAAATGTGTGAGGAGTCTCGTGGAGCTCAAGAGTAGCCCTGCTGACGTTGAAGGACCCTATCTTGTTTGGAGGTCGTGAGTACTAATTCAGGGTCGCTCCCTGTTGAATTGCCACATTAAATCCAAATGGAATTACTGTACTGCTGACTGTTTAACTAATTTTCTTTTCTCTGTGTGAAAGGGCCCTACCAGCTGCCACGGTTTGGACTAGCCACTAGGGCTTGGGTACCCAGGGACAGTAACTGGTAGGGATAGGCCTGTGCACAGAGCCACAGGTAGATGAGTAAAGTGATAAGCTAATTAACCTGATTTCCCCCTGTCCTTGTTATATTCCCCCTAAATAAATCAGAGCTGCTTGTTTCAGCAAAGTTATACTGCCTGAGGTATTTGTCTATGTTAAAGTATTGTACTGTGATTGTTGCAATGTATCTTATTTTACAGGAGGTCCCAGTGCCTGAACCAGTCCTGGGGGTAAGTGTATACTGTGAAGGTAATTCTAATATATTGTGTGGGCCACTAGTGTGAAGAAAGGGGGGTTGCAGTGTGCCAGAGGGCTGTGACCAAGTTAGTTTAACTATTGTAAGCCCTGACCTCTGGGTGGAGGCACCCGCCATCAGATCCAGGCCCCTCAACCTGTTAGTGGCAAATCAGGCAGGGGTAGTAGCCCCTGGGATAGCGCCATCTAGGGGTTACATCTAGATTGCATAATCTAACAATATGTAGCTTGGGTTATCCCCAGATTTCTTGCCTTGCTCGCAACTGATCCAGAATGTGGCAGCCCGGCTAGTTGCTGGAACCTACCAGTTCAAGTGCATCATGCTAGTTCTCCATGTTCTGCACTGGCTGCTTTTGCAAAGGTGCACCAACTTCAGGGTATGCTTGTTAATTTACAATGCCCTACATGGTCTGGGTCCGGGCTACCTGACTCCTTACATTCCTAGTCACCCTCTTCAGTCAGGAGAGGCAAATTTGTTGCCTGTACCTAGATCCTGACTTAAGTCCTTGGGGAATAGGGCGTCTGGTGTGGCTGCCTGATTCTATTGAACGCCCTTCCAGTGGAAAAGAGAGGTGCTCCTTCACTGGCCCTTTTTAAGTCTTGTTAAAAAACTCACTTATTTATATCACATTTTGTGCCTGGTACTGCTGTAAAAATGCTTTGTGGCATGCAATGGACAATGTGGAGCAACACAGAAGATGAAATTACATTTCCTTTTCCCACAGCAACCTAGTGACCAGGCCAGCTCCCCTTTACTGCTCACCTTGCATCCCTCCCCAGATAAGGGCTTATGTCTAGAATCCCTTTTGGTGCAATGACTAAGGATATAAGGATCTGTATGTGGTTTCTCGGGAAACCTGCTGGCAAGGTTGTGGTATACACCAGGGATAGTTTTCCACTAACTCCCCCTCCCTACCATCAGTCATGATTTATATTCCCCTCCTATGTTGTACAGCATGGTTGGGCAAGGTCCCCAGAGGCGAACACCCTCAAGGGATTTACTCTCCAGTTGGGTAAGCAGCTCCTCCACTGAGGGCAAGGTGACCAGTAGGGGAGAAATCCTTGGATCCAGGGTGAGGGACCAGAGTAGCCCCATCAGACAAGGTAGCAGTAGCCACGCTGTTTGGCCTTGTATACTTTTTGCTCCAAACTCATCCTCCTCCCTGGGATTCACAGTTGTGTCATTGCACTCCACTGAGCATTAGACATCCCCTGTGCACCCCTCAGATCGAAAGCATTCTACACACTGCCACTGTCTAGCTATAGAAGAAGGACAAGCAACAGATCACTAACCCTCTGCCCACACACCTTCCAGGTAGAAGAGCACTATCCATCCCTGCCACCCATCACTGCTGACATCCTAATCCCAAAATGTGAACCTGGGTCACCAATGTGTTAAGTGGTGCCATAACACTCAGCATCATGGATCTGGGTGGAGTATATTGTCTCCATGAGGCTATTAAATCCCTCTCCCCTCTCCTGTGAAGCAGGTGATCTGAGCTCAGGCATGATCCAGGTCCTCCTACATGGTAACACAAAGCACTACAGGTCTCCCCCACCCTCAATCAAACCAGATTGATTTTTAAATATGAATAAAACCACAGACTTTAACAAATGATGTATAATGATGACTTAGCAGGGACCAATTACAGAACATACCCTAATCAAGTTTACTCACAGACTTTTGTGGTAATTATTCTTAGCTGTGCTAAGGAATCCACATGCTGCTTCTGTTCTGCCCTTACCTGATAAAACAGACATATATTAATTTTCAGATCTAACTTAGTGTCCTTGATCTTGGATGGATCTTTCTATAGTATGTCAAACAATTTGACTCAGCTGTAGGTCAGGCATATTCCCTACCCTAATATGAAATGAATCTTTGTTAAAACACAATTTTTCACAAGACCTGCTGGTGGCAGCATGTGGGGGATTTGGGTTTATGTTGCAGACCTGACCCCTCTTCTTTTGGCTGTTGGAGTTTGGGACATGCTCCAGAGGCAGTGCATTCTGACTCTTGGGAGAGACAACAGGGTTGTCCACTGCACCATACCTCCTATGGCTGCTGGGCAGCATGGTGTTGGCTGCATGGGTGATCACAAGCAGCTGTGAGAGTGGGGTGATATGAGGACCAGGGGAAGTGATCTGGACTGGGTAGATGAAATGGCTGCAGCCAGTACACCTATCCGATTGCTATTTTGGCCTTCCCCCTGCCCCCTGGACTAGAAGAGATGGCTCTCTATTGGTCTGCCTGTTCCCTGAGGAAGAGGAGCTTTTCCAGTACCCATGAAGCTGAGAGGGGAAGTAGGGTCTTGGGGTGGGGGGGGTTCCCCTTTGTAGAGCTCGTCTGACATGTGCTGTGCTGACCAGGTGATAAAGTACAAGCAAAGGCAGAGCCACAGACCAATGGAGGGGGAGGGAGAATAAGCCTTTAAGGCTTGGTGTAGGTGAGTTAGACATCTCAAAAGAGCAGTTACTCAGAGCAGGCATGGCCTTGTGGACAGCGGAAGGAGTTCTTGGTCCTTGACAGGGGAGACAAATCTGGGGACATAAATATGTATAAGGAAAAGAAAGTGTCTTGAAACAGAATGCAATGAGACTCATGTCATGCTTTTAACAGTAGGTTGCACTGCCTTCCAGCTCGTGTGGAGTATGTACTGTACAATTAAACACAAAACAAGAAATCCATGGGTACAGTTCAGTGCTGAAGTATTACAGTGGTTGTTAGCAACAAGTGGTGCTCTAAACCTCTGCAGGGCTTGGCAGAAGACACCAGGAGAAAGGACTGCTGTGTGACTGAACTTCTCTGCTGGGACTAAAGTAGAAGAACTTTTGTATTTGACCTTTAATTTAGGGTAAAAAAACTAACATACAAAAAAAAGTGTGTGTTTGGGTTAACTGGACTGAATGGGTGTCTGAAGAGTTATCTAGGTGTAAATCTCAGGTGACTGAAAGGACTTAACTGCTGTGAGGTTTAAATTACTTGTAGAAAGATCTGGTAAGTAGGGGGAGCAGCTTAGCTAGAAGGAAGCTACATTTAAAGACTGCCTTAGAAAGTTTCTGCTAATAGCTTGGCAGAAGACACCAGGAGAAAGGACTGCTGTGTGACTGAACTTCTCTGCTGGGACTATATTGCCCTCCTTCCCTCCCCTCCACCCCGCCACCCAAAGCTAGTTCTATTTTTATAGGCACAGAATTTGACTGACAACAGGAACTTCCTGTTTAGGGGCAGGAAGTGAGTGATCACAGAATCACCAAGGACCAACCATCCTAGAAGGGCAAGAGTAGCTCTCCGGCCCCCTCTAGCTGCTGGAGGTCTGCCTCTGAGCAAGTAAGTGGTCTACTGCGAAATATAGGATATTCTTGTCTCAGAACAGGACAATCAGGAGCTTAAAGGGCACACAGGCAGAAAGTAAGGAGAGAGAGAAAAACACAGAGGAAAGAGTAAGGATTGCAAACAGTTAAGGGGCCAGAAATAAGACATGATTGGAGTGGTGCAGTGCAGTGGCTGTGGAGCAGCAGTCTTCCGGGAGATGTTCTGGAGGATGCGGTGTTGTCCCATCTGCAGGCACCTCTCTGGGCTGAGGGAGGAGGTTGCTCATCTCCAGGCTGAGTTGGCCAGGATTTGTGGGACCTCCTCTTCCATCCAGGGACCACCAGTGTCACTGCCGTTGCCTCAGAGGTTGCCAAGAAAGAGGAGCGGTTGGACCACAGTGGGCTCAGGGTGGGTGAGGGGCGGTGGAACAGAGGTGCATCCCTCCCATTGTACTTCTCCACAATTCCTATGCCATTCTGGCAAAGTGTGGTTCCTCTATGGAGGCACCCACAGTGGAAACCAAGGAGGATGCTGGGAACCTCCACAAAGGAGACCCACAGGAGGGTAGCAGGGGACCCTGCAGGGGAAGGAAACAACTCCTGGTGGGGGACTCCATTGTTAGGAAGGTAGAACTGGGGGAGGAAGGGGAGAGGGAGGTAAGGTGCCTGCCTGGCGCCATGGCTTGCAGGGACAGGAAGCGAATCCTCAGGATTGCCGGAGCAGCTGCACAGGGGGAGGGAGCTGGATGTCATTGTCCACCTAGGGACAAATGACCTGGCTAAGAAAGGGATTAGAGAAGTGCAGGAAGAGTTTGTGGAATTGGGGAGGGACCTTAGTCAAGTAGCACGCACGGTAACCTTCTCGGAGGTGCTACCCATCTATGGCATAGGAGAGGCTAGGGTGTTCCGCACCATGGGATTCAATCAGTGGTTGAAAAGCTGGTGTAGAGCTCAGGGATTTGGCTTCATTGGGGACTGGGGGTCCACTTGGAGTGATGCAAGCCTATAGTGGCATGATGGGCTGCATCTGTCCGGGAGGGGAACCAGGATCCTAGGTGATAGGTTTAAATGCTTCATTGGCAAGCTTTTAAACTAGCCATGGGGGGAGGCACTGGAAAGCAGCAGGAAAATCCTAGCCCCCCCCAAATAATCATGGTAGTAAGTGCGGCAAACACCAACATTGAGGTGTCGATAGGGAGAAGGGCAGGGGTAAATGGAGAAAGTGACAAAGGCAAGAAGGACAGGGATGGGGCAAAAGGGCATAAGGCCATCAGGAAATGGAGGGTAATGAGTACCAATGCCCGTAGTCTGGGCAACAAGCTCCCTGAGCTGATGGCCTTAATGGAAGAGGGATGCCTGGATATCGTAGCAGTCACAGAAACATGGTACACAGAGAACCATGACTGGGATGTTAACATACCAGGGTACATAACCTACAGGAGAGACAGGCAGGGGAGAAGAGGGGGAGGAGTAGCTCTCTAGTAAAGGAAGGGATAAAAGCAACTGAACAAAAGAGTAAACAGGGAGGAGAGGAGGCACTGTGGGTCACCTTGGAGACTGGAAAGGGCACCACAATCCGCACAAGGTTGTGTACAGACCCCCATGTCAGGGGAAGGAATGGACAAGGATATGATAGAAGGCATTCTTAGAATGGCAGAGAAAGGGGAGATACTGTTGATGGGAGACCTGAATATGCCAGATGTTAACTGGAGCACATTTGCTGCAGCCACATCCAAGAGCAGGGCCATTCTTGATGCCCTACAGGTGGCAGGCATTAGACAACTAGTTTCGGAACCCACTCGTGAGGGAGCAATCTTAGACCTCGTACTCTCAAACGGGGGCAGTGAGAGGATCTCAGATCTAGAAGTGGGTTGCCATCTGGGGACAAGTGACCATCAAACAGTGTGGTTCACATTAAACTCAGCTACAGAGTCAAGCCATACAAAAGTGAGGGTACTGGACTTTAGGAGGCTGACTTTGGCAAGATGGGAGAGTGCCTCAGAAAAGCACTAGCAAATAGGCTAGAAGGAGGTGTGGAGCAACAATGGGGAATTATCAAACTGCCATCACAGAGGCAACAAGCCTTGTGTGAAGCAAATGAACAAATCAAAACGAAAGAAAAGCCACTATGGTTCTCAAAAGAGGTGGCTGGGAAAGTCAGGAAGAAAAGATAGCATTCCGAAGTATAAGGAAACACAGAAGGAGCAGGACAGAGAGCTGTACCAGTTAAGGCAGAAGGAAGCAGTGAGGGAAGTCAGAATAGCAAAGGCCCAAACTGAGGAAAAGATAGCCAACTCAGTTAAGAAGGGGGATAAAACCTTTTATAGGTACATCAGCGAGCGTAGAAAGACAAAGGGAGGGATAGTGAGGCTGAATAGAATGAACAGTGGGTGGGCAGAGGGGGACAGTGAAAAAGCAGGAATACTGAACGAATATTTCTGCTCAGTATTCACAAAAGAGGAGGGGGAAGTGCCTAATCCAATTAACAGAAGCACTCTTGATAGGGGGGTCGATCCCAGTCCTTTCACAGAAGAAAGGGTTCTGCAAGAACTCCTAAAACTGAAGGTGGACAAAGCAATGGGTCCTGATGGAATTCACCCCAGAATTCTAAAATAATTAAGGGAGGAACTAGTGAAACCACTGGCTACTCTTTTTAATAAATCATGGGAGGATGGTGTGGTACCCGAGGGCTGGGGGAAGGCGGATGTGATTCCCCTTCACAAAAGTGGGTCCAAGACAGAGGCAGGAAACTACAGACCTGTCAGTCTGACCTCTGTGGTAGGGAATGTGATGGAGTCACTCCTGAAGGAAAGAATAGTCGAGTACCTAGAGGCCAGTGGAGCACAGGACCCAAGGCAGCATGGGTTCACAGCGGGAAGGTCATGTCAGACGAATCTAATAGATTTCTTTGCCTGGGTGACCAAAGTAGTAGACCAGGGAGGGGCTGTGGACATGGCCTACCTAGACTTTAGCAAGGCATTTGACACAGTCCCACACAAAAGATTAATAGTCAGATTAACCAGCCTGGAAGTGGGACCCAGGGTGGTAGCCTGGGAAAACATTGGCTGGACAACAGGACACAGAAGGTAATTGTAAATGGAGTCCATTCTGAAGAAAGGGGTTACTAGTGGGTACCGTGAGGGTTCAGTATTGGGTCCAGTCCTTTTAATGTCTTCATCAGTGACATTGCAGAGGACTGGAAGGAAAAGTATGCCTTTTGCAGATGACACAAAATCTACAACAGGGTTGATACACAAGGAGGCGTGGAAAGGATGAAAAGGACTTGGCAAGGTTGGAGGAATGGTCAGAAGTATGGCAGCTAGGATTCAATGCAAAGAAGTGCAAAATAATGCACCTGGGAAATAAGAACCCAGGGAAGAATACACAATGGGTGGGAGGTAGTAACAACAACAAAAAAGGAAAGGGACCTGGGGGTAATCATATCAGATGACCTTAAGGTTAGCAAGCAATGTGAGAAGGCAGTAGGGAGGCTGGGGGTATACTGGGATGTATAGGGAGAGGCATCAGCAGCAGAAAACAGGAAGTTGTTATCCCTCTGTACAGACAGTTGGTGAGACCCCATCTGGAGTACTGTGTCCAGTTCTGGAGACCCCATCTCCGCAAGAACATAGACAGGATAGAGGCAGTCCAGAGGAGGGCAACTAAAATGGTGCAGGGTCTGCAAGAGAAGCCGTATGAGGAGAGACTAAAGGAGCTTAATATGTATACCCTTGAGGAAAGAAGGGAGAGGGGGGACATTTTTCAGAAAAAGAGACTTGGAAGAACAAGGGGACACAATTTAAAGATAGAAGGAGGGCGGTTCAGGGGCATTGTGAAGAAGTATTATTTCACAGAGAGGGTAGTGGATGCATGGAACAGCCTTCCTGAGGAGGTTGTGGGGTCTAAAACTGTGGGAGAATTCAAGAATGCATGGGACAGACATAAGGCAATTCTTGTGGGGGGTTGGAAGAAATAGGCTGTTGGTTAACTAGGATCTGCGGCCTATCCTGTAGGTAGGGAAATGGGCAGACTAGATGGGCCTAGCGGTCCTTATCTGCCGTCAAAGTCTATGTTTCTACGTAGGGCATTTTCAGACTGGGTAGGACTATGGTGCAAAAGTACAAGAACTCACTCAGTTGATAAAAAGTAGTCGGGATATCTCCACAGGCCCCAACCCAGAGAGCTGTTTGTAACAATCTGTGAAATGTCTAAGCATGGAACAGTGCTTTCTCCTCTGTATCTGCTTTTGAAAAATAATTGGAAACTTTAGAATGAAACTGATATTACCCTATCATGGGTGGGCATACCCTGTCCTGTATTTACCCTACAAATGGCCAGGTGCTGGCACTAGCTGAATTCCTATTTCCCTCACAGCTGCACAGAAAACTTGATAACAGGGAGAGTATTGGATGCCTGGGGTTCATGTACCCCATATCAACTGAATGAGTAGAGGCATACTTGAAGGTTGTGAAGGCAGTCAGTCTACTGCCAGGCCAGCAAAAGTGTGCAGCCATGGTGGCCTTGCTTGTTGGGAAGGGGGACAGGTAGAGATAATATGGGGAAACAATATAAATATCAGAGGCAATGTAAAGATGTGGTCTTTATTTATAATTTATATTTTCGACCTGGAAAACCCCTTGAAATGTTTTTCGGATGTATCCTGGGTGATCTACAGTCAATGGTGATATCTCTGTTTGAAAACATTGAGGCTGTTTCCATCATGAAAGTAAATGTGCAGCACCCAAAAAATCTGGAACGGGGTTTGGGGCATATAACTTTTATCACAGCGTCTGATTTTATTCAGTGTTTGTTGATGCATCATCTGTGTCAGTGGAAGTGGTGGATTCCTGTAGTTTCATGAATCCTGTATTTTTTAAAATACCATATTGTTTCTCTATACTGATTCACTTTTATTCCCATTCCATTTTTAGCTCAGCGCTCTCTGTAAACAGTTGGATGAGATCGGGGAAGAAAGCAGAGGATGTGTTGTTTTATTTTCCTGGATGCAGTTTCTCAAGGAAGAAGCCCTGTCTTTCTTGAACATCGAATCTCCATTAGAATTAAAGAACACTGTTATAAGAAGATGTGATCAGCGACCCTTGACCTCCAAGAAAACTGAACATGACTCCTGTGTGGAGGCAGATGACCTGAGTGGTGCGAGTACTGACCCAAGAGCTATACAAGATGTGGAGTCTTGGGCAAATATACTACCAGAGATCCTTGATTTCAACCAAAATCAGAAGCAGAAATCCTTTAATAGTAAGGTGTACTCATGCAAGATCTGTTTCTTAGAGAAACTTGGAAGTGACTGCTTGTACTTTTCCCAGTGTGAACACGTGTACTGCAATGCTTGTCTGAAGGAATATTTTGAAATCCAGATCAGGGATGGCAGTGTTCGGTCTCTAAACTGCCCGGAACCAGAGTGCCCTTCTGTTGCCACACCAGCTCAGGTAACACCCAATGTTCTGAACTCAGTAATACAATGAAAACTCAGTACTTAAAGAGCTACTGATGCCTCAAAGAAAATAAAAAAAAACAAACATAATAATTAGGTACAATTCTGCTTGCATTCCAATTATATTTTATGTATTTCTCCTTCCCACTATTTATTAGCAAGGAAATGTGCATGAATATATGGTCTTTATCCCACAGAGATCCTTCAGTGTCCATCTGTCTCTATAGTTTACTCCCTACTGCAAGTCATAATCCTCTGTTGTGACATCACGATCTGTTACCATGGGAGTAACTGTGATGCCACAAGCAGTGCTGTATGTGCCTTTTCAGTCTGGGTTCCGGGCAGGGCATAGTACGGAGACCGTCCTGGTAAGGGTGCTTAATGATCTCCTGATGGCAAGGGACAGGAGATCTCGTACCATTTTGGTTCTCCTGGACTTCTCTGAACTTCTCTATGGTGTTTGACACTGTGGATCATGAGGTGCTGCTTCACCGCCTGCAGTAGTGGTGTGGCCTGTCCGGCAATGTCATCAGCTGGTTCAGGTCATACCTGATGAGCAGAGTGCAGAGGGTGAAAATGGAACTTGTCTCATCTAGCCCGAAGCCTCTGAGCTGTGGAGTGCAGCAGGGGTCGATCTTGTCTCCCTTATTGTTCAAGGTGTACATGCTGCCACTGGGGGACATTATCAGGCGATGCAGGTTCGGTTTTCACTGCTATGCAGATGACACCCAACTGTACTTGTCCTCTGCGCATGATGTCCCAGTGTCAGACTCTGTATTTAACAGCTGCCTCAATGAAATCCAGTCGTGGATGACTCAAAACTGGCTTAGACTCAACCCAGACAAGACCGAGGTACTGGTGGTGGAGCCGGGTCATTATGGAGGAGGGGAGGATGGAGGGTTGTCCCCTAATATGGTATTGGGGGCATTCCCCTTGTCCCTTCTAGACAGGCGAAGGATTTGAGTGTGATCCTGGATGATGGCCTGACACTTGATGCTCAGGTGTCGGCCGTGGTCAAAAGTGTTTTTTTATCATCTCAGGAACATTGCCCGAATCTGAGCCCTGATTCCTCCTGAGGACCTGTCCACACTGGTGCATGCTTTCATAGCTTCCAGGCTGTATTACTGTAATGCCCTGTACCTTGGGTTATTTGGAGACAATGTCTACAGACTGCAGCTGGTGCATAACGTGGCCGCAAGACTATTGACTGAGGTAAAGAGGTGTGAGCATATTACCCCGGTCCTCCGCGGACTGCACTGGTTGCTGGTCAGGTGGAGGATTGTCTTCAAGATAGGGCTCCTTACCTATAAGACCCTGCATAATGGGGCTCCCGCCTATCTGCAAGATCTCCTTGACCCTTACTGTCCAGCCTGGATGCTCCGTTCTGCCAAGTCGGGGGGGGGTGCTCCTGGGGGTTCCCAGGGTTAGGTTGTGGCATATAGAAGATATAGAGTTTGCAGTGGCCACACCAACCCTGTGGAACTCCTTGCCTGACTATCTAAGGGGGGCCCCAACAGCGGAAGCCTTTAAGAGGGGACTGAAAATGTACCTATTTGAATTGGCTTTTATAACATGAGTTTGCTGATAGAATGAAATTCTGTACTTATATTGATTTTATTATGTATGTTTGGTAATTTTGAATAATAATGAATTGTGATTTTACTGTTTAGATCCCAGAGTCTCAGGAATTGTGTGCTTTATAAATACAATTATCTATCTATCTATCTATCTGTCTGTCTGTCTGTCTGTCTGTCTGTCTATCTATCTATCTATCTATCTATCTATCTATCTATCTATCTATCTATCTATGTCTTCAGGTAGGAAGAAAGCAGCAGGAATTGATAAACTTCAGGAGCAAAGATCCGGTTTTCATACAGATAACCTCAGTAATAAATAATGGTGAGGAGGAATACAGTACTAATGGGAAATACAATCTGGACTGTGCCTAAATATTAGGTTTTGTTAAAGTTCTTCAGAACGTGTCACCAGCACTTTAAGCAAGCATGCATTCTTAGTCGTTTAGCAACAGAAAGCAGCCTGGCAACTGAAAAACAGGTACTGTAGCAGCTTAGCAGTGCCTGATGCAAAAATATTAGTCCACTTATACCATAGCTCATAAAGTATGATTATTTTGTTCACTGAAATTCTTTTATGATATAGTCGTAGCATGTAGTTCAGAGTAGGACCCGTGATACCACACAAATGATTTTTATCTTACTATAAAGTAATCAATAGCACTGAACACACGTTTTATATAAAGATGGTTGTTCTTTGAACAGCTGAGATGTATTTTTTTTATTTATATTTTATGCCTCCTCACTCCTGCTCCCCCCTGAACCCATCACCTATCTGCAATCCATCCGCCCCCCATGGAGCCTCAGTTTAGCCTTCGGGTGGAGTATTGGGTAGGGGTTGGGATATACCCCAGAACTTGCCAAGCATCTGACAACAGATAAGGTGGCCGTGACTGTCTGTATATACTGGGGTCCCTGGAAGCTGGCACTGCAGCTGCTTTCCATTATCTGTTTCCTCAGGTCTCCTGGAAGATGTCGGGGCACTAAGGGGAGCAGTGCACGTGTGTATATATTACATGCTCAATGCAGGTCCTCAGCCGATGTCTTCCTACTCCCACTTGGTGCACTCAGCTGTAGTGCCACCTTGGGTCACTCAGGTGATAGTATCACAGTGACAGACACCATTTCTTCCTGGAGGAAAATGTCCTCTGGGATGCTCAGTCCTCCTCCCACTGACTGGCCTCCGATGACCCAGACTTTTTCCTGAACAGGGGTCACCGGTCTCTCAAGCGGTAGCAGTACCACTGGAATGATAGGCAAATGATCAACTGACATTTAACATGTAAAAGGGCAAGGTATTGCACATGGGGGCCAGAACTCAAGAAGGGAGTATAGGATGAATGGGATGGTAGTGGAAAGCACATTAGAGGAAAGGGACCTGCACGGTGTTAATTAAGCAGTAAGGCATGATAGGGTGTGAGTTATTGTGGGATAATGGCACACCGTTATGTACTAGAGGAAATAATATCCTGGATTTGATCTTTACAAATATGAGTACCCTAGTAAATTCAGTCCTGGTAAAAAGTCCTATGGGTAACAGTGACCGTGGCTCTGTCCATTTCAAAATAAGTGAAATTCTACATCCCTACCTTACAGGAACCACTGCCAATTTACATTTTCATAAAGCAGACTTTCTTAGTATTAAAAAAGTTCTCCATCACTGGGATTGGGCATCAGATTTCAAACACAAAACAGCCCAAAGCATGTGGGGCTCTCTAAAATCTTAATTAGAAAGATTCATCCCTAGTACCCCAAAGTACAATAACAATAAGAGACAGAAACCAGTCTGGATGAATGTCTCTATAAAAAGACTTATTAATAGAAAGAATAGGTTGTATAAAAAATTAAAATTAGTTAAAAAAATAGAGACTTATCAAAAATACAAAGACTGCCTTAGGAAGGTCAAAACACAAATAAGGGAAGCAAAAGCACAAGTTGAGGTCGAACTTACAAATAAAGTGCAAGACAATAAGAAAGCTTTTTTTTCTTATATCAGCAAAAATAGAACAGTGCATAGCAGTATTGGCCCCTTTATTAAAGAAACTGGTCAGACAGCATCAACCAAGGAAATGACGGATATACAAAATGATTATTTCTGCTCAGTTTATAATAGCTATGATCCCAAACTATACAGGGGTAGTATGCCATCTATACCTGGAGGGATAATTTTCGACCCTAAAAATGTCTATGATTACCTAAGCAAGCTTAAGGTTAATAAATCACCTGGCTCGGACGGTATGCACCGTAGGGTGTTGAATGAACTGGCAGATGTGCTGGTTCTACCAATCATCTATATTTACATAGATACATAGACAGTGTCAGCAGATAAGGGCCTATGGCCCACCCAGTCTGCCCATTTGAGCTTGTAAGTTCAGTTTGTTTTCCTAGAAGTCTGTTGCCCCTTACCCCTGACCTCCAGAATTCCTTTATGTCTATCCCATGCATTCTTAAATCCTGTGATTGTTTCAGCCCCCACCACTTCCTCTGGCAGGGTGTTCCACTTGTCCACCACCGCTCTGTGAAGAAATTCTTTCTCATGTTTCCTCTGAATCGTCCTCCTCCCAACTTCATCCCATGCCCTTTAGTCCTGGAACATCTTTTTGCTTAAAATAGTGTTTTCCTGCACCCTGTTCCTCCCTGTAAGATACTTGTATGTCTCTATCATATCCCCTCTCTCCTCCTCTCCTCCAGGGAGTACATGTTCAGTTCCTTCAACCTGTCTTCATGGGACTTGTGATGCAATCCATGCACCATCGTTGTTGCCCTCCTCTGAACCTTCTCTACCCTGTCTATGTCCTCACGTAGGTATGGTCTCCAGAACTGTACACTGTACTCAGGTGGGGCCTCACTAGTGTCTTGTATAGCGGAATTATGACGTCCCTTTTCCTGCTGGTGATGCCCCTGCTTATACATCCCAGCATCCTATTTGCTTTACCTGCTGCCTTGTCACACTGTTTCCTACTTGAGGTCATCAGAGATGACAACCCCAAGATCCCTTTCCTGCTTGGTGCATGCTATATCCTCACCCCCAACTGATATATTGTGCCAGGGTTTTGTGCCCATATGCATTATCTTGCACTTCTTGCATTGAATTTCAACTGCCAAACCCTGACCATTCTTCAAGTTTCTGCAGGTCGCTTCTCATTCTGTCTACACCCTCTGGTGTGTCTACTCTGTTACAGAGCTTTGTGTCATCAGCTAACAGTGAAATTCTGCCTTCTAGGTCCCAAGTAATGTCACTGATGAAGATGTTGAATAGACCGGTCCCAGCACTGATCCCTGTGGTACCCCACTGGTCACTTTTCCTCTGTGGAGTGACAGCCATTTACCACCACCCTCTGTGTCCTGCCACCCAGCCAGTTACCTACCCACCACACTACTGTCCTGCCCACATCCATATTCCCCAGTTTGTGTAATAGTCTTCTATGTGGCACAGTGTCAAAGGCCTTGCTGAAGTCCAGATAGGCCATGTCCACTGCCCTCCCCTGATCCACACCTCACTAGTCACCCAGTCAAAAAATTCAACGAGGTTGGTCTGACATGACCTCCCCCAGTGAAACCATGCCTTTGGGTCCTGTAGTCCACTGGCAACCAGATGTTCCACCAATCTCTCCTTCAGTAGTGCTTCCATGATCTTCCCCACTACCGAGGTGAGGCTGACTGGTCTGTAGTTCCTGCTTCCTCTTTGTTCCCACTTTGTATAAGGGGACTACATCTGCTGTCCTCCAGTCTTTGGGTACCTCCCTGTTTCCAGTGATCGGCTAAACAGGATAGCCAGAGGTTCAGCCACCACCTCTCTTAGTTCTTTAAGGACCCTGGGTGCACCCCATCTGGCCCCATTGCTTTATCAACTCTTACTACTTCCAGTTCCTTCAGGACCCTTTCGTAAAGGGACTTGTGTCCATTTCTGCACCATTCTCACCCCTTGTACTCCCTTCAGACCCATTACCTTCCTCTTCTTCAGTAAAGACTGAACAGAAATACCTGTTCAATATGTCAGCTTTACTGTTGCCATCCTCCACGCAGCCTCCATCCTCCCCCTTCAGTCTCACTATCCCTCCCTTTGTCTTTCTTTTTTCACTTATGTACCTCTAAAAGGTTTTGTCCCATCTACCCACTGATTTTGCAATGTGTTCTTCTGTCTGAGCTTTGGCTTCCCTTACTGACCTCCCTGCCTCCCTTTGTTTCTCCTGGTACTTCTCCCTATTCCCTTCTGCCTGTGTCTTTTTGTATTGTCTGAATGCAATATTTTTGGCTTTCACTTTCTTTGCTACCTCTTTGGAAACGATAATGGTCTCCTCTTCCTTTTCCTCTTGCTAACCTGCTTAATGCATAATTTGTTGTTCTTGTAATCCCCATTTTAAATACTGCCCACTGTTCCCCAACCCCTGATTCCTGTCCCATTCCCCTTAATGCCTCTTTTCAGGTATCTCCCATTTTCCCAAAGTCTGCCCCCTAAAATCCAGGATACGTGTTTTGTGTGGTTTGGTTCTGCTCTTCTGTGATTTCAAACCACAATGACTGGTGGTCACTGTTTCCCAGGTGCTCCCCCACTGTTACCCCATCACACTGTCCCTGTTTGTGAGCACAGGGTCCAGTATTGCCTTCTGCCAAGTTGGTTCCATGACCAGTTGCTTGAGGAAGGCACCTGAAGGGAGTCCAGGATAAATCTGTCTCTAGTTGATGCTGCTGCTGGGATGCTCCAGTCCACGTCTGGCATATTGAAGTCTCCAACCAGTACTACTCACTTCTTGTCTGCCATCCTTTGATGGCTAGCATCAGCTCTCATCTGTTTCTTCCCTGGGCTGGTGGTCTATAGACCACACCTGTGCGGATGGCTGTCCTCATTTTCCTTTCCAGCTTAACCCACAGTATTCTCCCCATTTTGTTCCTCCTGGATCTCTGTGGCCCTTATGTCATTTTTCACATACAGTGCCACTCCTCCTCCCTTCCTGCCTGCTCTGTCTCTTCTAAATATGTTGTAGCCAGGTATGGCCATCTCCCAGTCGTGGTTATCATTACATCAGGTTTCAGTGATGGCCACAATGTCCAGGTCTGACTGTACCATGACAGCCTCCAGATCTTCCATCTTGTTGCTAAGGCTCCTGGCATTTGCACACATGGCTTTCCATGATTTGACCTCCCTGGACTGTTTCACTGTTCTACTCCAGCCCCTTCCTTGGTTGTCATTTATTCCTGGTTCTCCTTGCTGTCTGCCCTTCTGCTGAATTTTGCCCCTTTTCTGCTTATCCACCTCTTGGGCACTAATCTCCATCTTCTGCACACTGCTTTGCAGAGATAGCCACTCCTCTGGTTCACTGGTTCCACTGCTAGCTGTGGGGTGAGCCAGTAGGTACCCTCCTTGCTGACCTGCCACCCCCCCTTTGCTAGTTTAAATGCTTGTCAATGTAGCATTTAAACTTATCATTGAGTGCTTTGATTCCCCTCCAGGATGGATGCAGGCCGTCAGGCTTGAACAAACCTCCATCCCTCCAGGTGGGTCCCCAGTCATCAATGAATCCAAACCCTTCCTCAAAGCACCAGTTCTTGAACCATGAGTTAAAGTTCCTGGTGCATGCACTCCTATGCTCTCCCTTGCCTCTCACAGGTAGTACTTCTGAGAAAGTGACAGAAGTAGCTACTTGCTTGAGACCCCTTCCCAGTTTCCTAAACAATCTTACAAGCGTCTATGGACTCAGGATAGTTTCCTAATGACTGGAAAATAGCCACTATTATTCCCATCTTGAAAAAAGGCCCAAGAACTAGGCCGGATAATTTTAGGCCTATTAGTTGGACATCCTTGATTGGCAAAATTATGGAATGCCTAATCAAAGACTTAATTTTGGAACATTTATTTTTTTTTTTTATACTTAGTTTATTATCTTTCATTTGTCAGCATTTGTTACATCATTTTCATGAATCACATGTTGTTCTTTGGGGTAAAAACCCCTAGCACTGACAAAATTGCAGATATATTACAGCACTTCTGGTTCCTAGTAGTCAACTTTACTACAATCTAACTAGAACAGTAACAGTAGGTGCTACTGTTTGGGATGTGCTCCGTCCTTTCACTATCTATAACTAGTTGTCTGGCATCCAGAGAAGACCCACAACAGGAGTCTATCGGGGGACATTCTCTATCTCTGGTGTAAAAGATAAGTATCTCTTTAGTACAGTTCAGGCATCTTACTCTTAACCACTGTCATGGAGTAACCATCTGGTCCATTTCTGTTGATATATCTGTGGCTTTTGCTTAAGATTGATCGTTAACCTTTCCATCAAATGTATGGATTCAACCATATCCTTCCATTCTCTGCCCCCGGGGCCCTCGGCTGCAACCAATTCTTTGTAATAATTTTTAGGGCTGCCGCAACCAGGATCTTCCATAGGTATCTGGCATCCTTATCTTTAACTTCCCTGGGATTAGTCCCAAAACCAAGTGTTCAGGTCCTAACTGCGTCTCAATTGCAAATATCTGTTCTAGATGTTTCGTAACCTCCCTCTAATAAACAATGATACCTGGACATGACCAAAAGACATGTGCCTGCGAGGCATGTTGTTCTCCACAAGCCCTACAACACCCAGCCGTGGCCCCTCCCTTCACATGAATCATTTGTGTTGGTACTAAGAAATATCTGGTTCTCAACTTCCAGCAGAAGTCCCTGCACACCAAATAGCTAGAAGTCGACCATGTACTTCTCCACATCAGAGACCAGTGTTTATCTGTTATGTGAATTACTAAGTCCTGTTCCCATTTTTTCTTTATGTTCTGGGATGTGTTGGCCATATCTGCCACATTATTATACAGCACCGAAATGGTGTGGTCGGCCCCTTGCCCCCCACACTCTTTGAAATAGCTCTCTCTTCCAACACTGGCTCCTCCAGCATTATCCTGTTAATTTGTATATTCAAATAGTCTCTCAATTGGTAATACCTGATTTTATCTGCCTGCTTCAGGCCATATTTTTCTTGGATTGCTTCAAAGGAGAGTAGGGTATTCCCCGACATTATTTGATAAGGCACGCACAGACCCCTTCTAGCTTGTTTCTGATGCCACTTATCAAGCGTTGCTGGTGTAAATTGACGGTCATATGCCCACCATCTGTACCTCCACAGATTCCCAAATGTGGCCCCCTTGCTTATTCCCCATCTCCATCTTTCCAACACCGCCCTTGTACCTGAGAGACCGAACGTTTCCCCTGTGTCCAGAGGCCCAAACATCACTGCCTGCAAAGGGGGATCCCTTTGTTTCCAAAGATCTATTCGCTTCCAATGGGTGTCGTATCCCGGATTGCCCCAAAGTAGTGCAACCCTCATCTGGGCTGCCACCCAGTAGCCCTGCAAGCATGGGAACGCAAGACCCCCCTCTTCCTTAGGAAGATAAAGCAAGGATCTTCTTAATCTAGGTTTTTCACCCTTCCATAAATAGGAGAAAAACATACCCTGCCAAGTCTCCAGATCTGCCGGAGTTAACAGACATGGGACACATTGAAATAAGTAGAGAAGTTGTGGTAATGCATTCGTCTTAAGGGCTTGAGCCCTAGTACTAAGTGAGATGGGTAGAAGGGACCATCTTTGAAAGTCACTTTTAAGCTGCACTATTATAGGAGGATAGTTCAGTTCTTTCAATTGTGTATTGTTCCTACCAACTTTACCCCTAAATATTTTATCTCTGTCTGATCCCATAACATGGAGTACTTACTTTTAAGCTCCTCAGTTGGGGTAAAATTGAAACAGAGAATTTCCATTTCATTATTATTCAATTTATAGCCGGATAACCCCAAAAACTTATCCAGCCATCTGAATACCACTGGCAAAGACTTCACGGGGTCTGCCACGTACAAAAGAACATCATTAGCATACAGAGCCAGTTTGTGGGTTTGTACCCCCATATTAATCCCCTTTATCTCTGGGCACTGACGGATGCTCTGAGCAAGAGGTTCAATAAACAGGGCAAACAGTAATGGAGAGAGAGGACACCCCTGTCGCATTCCTCTTTCTAAATTAAAAATCCCAGAGATATGTCCATTTGCTCTGACCTGTGCTCTCGGAGATTCATATAACTTAAATATAGCCGTTATCAGCTGCCTCGGGAACCCAAACTGGGAAAGGACCTCTTTCAGAAATAACCACGATACCCTATCAAATGCTTTTTCAGCGTCAAGACTTACTATCAACACCGGTAATTTTTGCATGGAAATTTGATCTATTATATGTGTTGTTCTACGTAGATTATCCTATGCTTGTCTGCCCGGTATGAAACCGGATTGTTCTGTCTGTACTAAAGAGGGGAGGTACTCCTGAATACGTCAGGCCAAAAGAGATGTAAGTATTTTATAATCAGTGTTCAGTAGGGAGATCGGTCTATATGAAGGGCATTTTGTTGGGTCCTTTCCCGGCTTGGGTATCACCGAAATCACCGCCTGGGCCCAAGAAGGAGGGGCCGCAGCCTCATCTCTCATGACCTCATCAAAAACCTTCCCCAGAAGTGTCTGTATCTGGTTTCCAAAACATTTATAGAACTCCGCAGGGAGTCCGTCGGACCCCAGGCATTTACCCACCTTAAGCCTTTTAATCCCCTATTTTATTTCCTCCGGTCTCACAGGTCCCACTAACTTTTCCCCTTGCTCCTTAGTTAGGCCCAGTAGTTTAAGCGAACTCAGGAATAATTTTGGAACATTTAACTACTTATGATATAATAGACCCAGTACAGCACAGGTTCACAAAGTCAAGATCATGTCAAACAAACTTACTGGCTTTTTATGAAAATGTCAATAGAGAACTGGACGTAGGTAATACAGTGGATGTGATGTTTTTAGACTTTGCAAAGGCGTTTGACAAACTGCCCCATAACAAGTTACTAACTGTGTTGGAAAACATCAACCTGAATAGGAACATCTGTAATTGGGTATCAGACTGGCTTCAGGGTAGAAAACAGAGAGTGGTTATAAATGGAGTTCTTTCCAACTGAGCTCCCATTACTAGTGGTGTCTCCCAGGGTTCTGTACTGGGTCCTAGCCTCTTTAATATATATATATATATATATATATCACATCCTTAAAATTAAATAACCCAAACATCTGGCTATACAAATTTGCGGACGACTGCAGGTTAGGGACAATAGCAAATACACAGGATCATACAACAGATTTACAGGAGGCTTTGAATGGGATCCTGGAATGGACTGTTATAAATAAACTAGTATTAAATACTGTTAAATATAAAGTCATGTATCTTGAGGACTTATAAACTTGCTAATACACCACTGGAAGTTACCAATAAAGAAAAAGATTTAGGGATAATAATTTCAAATTATCTGAAATTTAAATCCCACTATAGGGCACAGCTTAAGAAAGCCAATTACAATCTTAACTGCATCTTTAAGCACATAGCTAGTAGAGATGAGAGAGTGCTCATTCCTCTCTATAGTGCAATGGTCAGACCACTTTTCGAATACTGTGTCCAGGTTTCGACACCACAGAACAGGGAGGACATCAACTTGCTGGAGGGGGTACAAAGAAGACTAACCAGAGCTGTGAAGGGATTAAAAAATAAGACTTATGGGGAGAGGTTGGCTTCCCTCAATTTATATTCCCTATGCTACAGAAGACTTTAGGGGACTTATGTTTACTATTTAAACTGATGTAAAATAACAATCTTCTTGCAGAAATTGTCCTTAAGCACAATCTGGGGAGGACCAGTACCAGTAAGCATAATCGGCAGCTCCTTCTCCAGACCTGGATTCATGATCAGCGTTAATTCTGGTACAGTCACAGAGTAGTTACACTGTGGAACGACCTTCCATTTGACATTGTGAATAGTACTAATATGACTACCTTCAAAAATGGTGTGGACAGGCACTTTGGGATAAGATTTTCCAATTTTAAATTTTGGGATTTGCAAGCTTTAAAGGACATTTGTCTTCAAGATTGACTTTACCTATGATACCTTGGGAAGTGAAGTTTGAGGCAAAACCAAAGGCTTTATGCACCTAAGAAGTGTTGTTATCCTTCAATTACGCACATCCTGGAAAGCATTTTTGCGATTATAAAATAATTTCCCTGATTTTTTATATTCGTCCTGCGAACATGCACAAGCGAACATCTTGATATGAGTGTGTCTTTTGAGGAGTGTGACACTGTCAGTCCAATGCAGAGTGGTTTGGTAGGGCCATGTCAGTGCCACACCAATCATCAGCCAGGCTGATCATTACAGAGTTTTGGCTTGCTTGCTGGAAACAGTCATGTACTTGAAAAGAAAAGGCTGACCCTGTCATGGGTCAGCCCTTCCTTTTGACCTGCGCTGTTCAGCAAGGTGATCTGTCATGATCAGCCTGTTTAGAATTTCAAACATCCAGCTGGGGCCGCATCTGCTAAGCAGATATGAAGCAGACATAAGCACCATACACAGTCTGCATCTGTTTCACTGTAGTGTAAAAAGAACACTGCCACATCTCTTTGTAACTGAATGAACTGAATGTTTACCCCTTCTACTATCTGACACTTCCAGAGAAGCTCATTATGACATTATCCCCCTTCCCTCTTCAGTTGTCCTCCAATCTGTTTCACTCAGTCATGAAAGGAAGGATGTAAAGCCCTGTCCTGAGTTAAACTGGAGAATGTATCACAAGTTTTGTTTTGTTATTATTATGTTTATTCCAGGAGCTGACAGGTGGGTTGAAAACAAGATTTCTAGGGATGTGGATATTTTGTTCTATTCACACATCTGGCAGTGACCTTTCCCCTTTAAATCTTGCCAGAAAGATTTCAAGCTGGCTCCTTCCACTCACCTGGGTGCTGTAACCCTTGGCTCCGCCCCATGATGCCAAATCTTTCTGTCTGCTGGAAGAAGCAGGTTTCCTCCTGACCGCTGCCATGTTCAGTAGGCCCTGGTGCTCAGATCTTTGGATTTACTTCCAAAGCTTAAACTCATTAGAGTACCATCTTCAGCACAATCTTTGATCGCAAGCACGATGGAGGAAAAGTCCTCACCCAGATTCTGCTGTTGCCCACGCAAGCAGAAAATGTTGCGCACCGACCCGCATGACTCGTGCATCTACTGCCTGGGCCATGAGCATGACCCCCAGGCCTGTGACATTTGCCAGTCATTTCAGTGGTCAGTTTTTCAGGATCACCTTGCCTGCCTGCGGATGGGCCACCTGTAGAAATGGAATCTGTCGGTCAAATCCAAGGACGCCCTTTGGGTGGTCTCCTTGGTGGTCTCCTTGGCTGCAGTTGGAGCAACTTAAGGCCTTTGAGGAGGAGGAGGCTCAGGCCAGTCTCTCCTGACCAAGGGAGAGGGCCCTCCAGGTTCGCACAGCTTGCACTCCCACAAGAAGGAGTCTAGAGACAGAGAGAAGACTCGCTATTAACATTTTTGGGATCAAGAGTGATCTCAGTCTCTGGAATCTCCGGTTTTGACTGCGGTCAAAACCGTGGCCTTAACCACTGGCTTCACGGTACCTCTGTCAGGCCAGCCGGTCGAGACGCAGGCCGATGATGAGACCAAGATTTTCCTCGACCCTGTCAGCCTGTTATTGCTTGATGAGGCCAACAATTCTCTATTCAGGACTCTGGTCCTACCAGTGACCAATTAAGGGGTGGCTCATCCCCCTGAGCTGGACCCTCTGGTCCCCGACCCAGACCAGGAGGAGCTGCGGCACTCCCCGGCTCCCTCTGAGATCCCTCATTGGCACCATCGGTGTCCAAGGTCAAGGTCTTCCTTGTCCAGTGGGTCAAGCAGATCCTGCCAATGTTGGCAGTCCTGCTCTCGACCCCATGGGAAGTGACGCCACCGCTGTTCGTCGTCTTTGTCCTCCTTGAGTGAGGAGAGGCTTTGGCACAAGTTGCGTTGATGCTACAAAGACCTCATATGGCAACAGATAGTGTTGTCCAGTCTAAAGCTGACACCGGCTCACACACCGGCCATCACGTGGCTGTCACCTGACAGGCCGATGCTGACGCTCCCGAGGGGCCGGTCTACCTCATTCCTCCGCCTGTGGAGCCAGTTCTGACCACCTCAGTTACGCCGAAGTTGGCCTCTCCACTGACTGTGGTGGAGCTGCCATCCCAGCAGCCACAAGAGTGGCAGCAGGGAGGAGGTAGGAAACTACAGACCAATCAGTCTTACCTCAGTAGTGGGCAAGATTATGGAGGCATTCCTTAAGGAAAGGATAGTGCAACACCTGGAATCCATAGGAGCACAGGATCCAAGACAGCATGGGTTTACAACAGGAAGGTCCTGTCAAACTAATCTCATAAATTTCTTTGACTGGGTAACCAGAGTGGTGGACCAAGGGGGTGCAGTTGATGTCGCCTACCTTGACTTTAGCAAAGCTTTTGATACCGTTCCTCATAGAAGATTAATTAAAGATGACAGGAAATCATTTCTAACTAGCAGCTGTTTATAAAGTTATTTTTCTCAGAAATTATATGCATTCACCTAAATTATCCATATTTAACTGTACCTGAATAAAACATTATATAAACAGCTAGGGTTACCACCTGTCCCTATTTACGCAGGACAGTCCTGATTTGGGCAGCTGTGTCCTGCAAAAAAACATGAAAAATACTACATGTCCTGACTTTGTAGTAGTAAAAATATTTTCTAATTTTCCACTAAATGTTGCAGAAAATTATCATAGCTTAACTAAAATACCTTAAAATGATAAGAAACGATAGAAGCAACTAAGAAATTACAATACTTAGCCTTAATTCTGATTATATAGAGAAAACACGTTTGTTGTATTGGTCGAGGTTACGTACTGTCCTGCGAAAAATCTTGTTTCAGTAAGAAATGTCCCACTTTGGGCTTCTTAAAAGGTGGTAACCCTATAAACAGCTATAGTTAGCATTGTCTTGTTTTTATGGGTAGCATTCTGTTACAGTTCTCTTCATGGAACCACAAAATTTGGAGGTGTAACTATGTCATGGTTTGTGCACAGAACTCTAAACAGGATTCTGATAAGTCAGCAGCTCATAATTAGCATTCTGTATACAAATCGTGACATAGTAAAAACTGCACATAAGGGATTCCATGAAGTGAACTGTAACAGAATACTGCCCATACAAACACTACAATGCAAACTACAGTATTACCGATCACTTTTTTTTCAGGTACAGTTAAATATGGATATTTTAGGAAAATGCATATTGTTTTTGAGAATAAGAACTTTATAAATAGCTACCATTTAGCACACATTTCCTGTCCCCTTTAATAAGATGGGTGGGCTTGGGTGGGTCAAGTGGGTCAGCTGGGTTGCAAATTGGTTGGCGGGCAGAAAACAGAGAGTGGTGGTAAATGATATACCAAGGATTTATTTAACTCCAAAAATTGATTAGCGTTTTGCTCATAAAAGTGCTAAAACATTGTGAAAATGCATAGCACTTGCCACACTGTGTTTAACAAACATAACACTTCTAGAAAGCCTATATGAATACTTTCTGTACAGTTAGCATTGTCCCAAGGAAGAAACTGCTAATCAGTTATTTAAAACCCTGTATACAGTCAGAAGAGATGCAAGTCACAAGTGGGGTACATCAGGGATCAGTCCTGGGGTCAGTCCTCTTCAATATCTTCATCAGTGACATTGCAGATAGACTGGAGGGTTAGGTTTGTCTGTTTGCAGATGATACCAAGATCTGCAACAGAGTAGATGATCCAGATGGGGTGAACAGAATGAGAAGAGATTTGGATAAACTAGCAAAATGTTCGGAAGAGTGGCATCTAGGTTTTAACACAAAGAAGTGCAAGATCATGCATATAGGGAAGAGAAACCCTGAAGCCACCTATAGGTTGGGAGGGGAGTTGCTGGCAATCACAAGGGAAGAAAGAGGCTTGTGCATCATCATCCCAGATGACCTGAAATCATCCAAGCAGACCACTAAAGCAGTAGGTAAGGCTGGGGGTGTTGGGGTGTATTAGTAGGGTATCACAAGTCGTAACAGGGAGTTAATAATCCTTCATTACAAGACACAGGTTAAGCCCCATCAGGAGTACTGCATGCAGTACTGGAGGCTGCACCTTCACAAGGACATTAACAAAATGGATGCAGTCCAGAGAAGGGTAACCAAAATGGTGCAGGGACTGCATCAGAAAACATAAGAGGATAGATTAACAGAGCTCAATATGTATACCCTAGAGCAAAGGAGGGAGAGAGGTGATATGATCAAAACATTCAAACACATTACGGGCATTAACAAAGTGAAAGAGGCTAACATGTTTCAATATAAGAAACATAGTGGGGCAAGAGGACACAACATGAGATTAGAAGGAGGCCAATTAAGGGGTAATGTGAGGAAGTTCTTTTTCATAGAAAGGGTGGTGGATGCATGGAACAGCTGACCTTAGGAAGTGGTGGCTATGAATACAGTGCAGGGCTTCAAACAGGCATGGGATAGGCATAAGGGAGCAATACAGATGAGTATGAATAGATAGACCATTGACAGAGTAAAGGCCCATGGCACATTCATAAGGTAGAAAAAGAAATGGACTGACTGGATGGGCCTTGCAGTCCTTATCTGCTGTCAACATCTATGTTTCTATGTTTCTAAAACATCCTAGACTTTGAACTGGCTTAATTTAATTAGTAATAAGGAAGATCCTGTAAGTTATATTACTTCTGTTTCGCTTGGCCAGTTAACATTAGAGGAATGCTCTTTGATCAGTTACCCCCAAAACCTTTGACAATAACTTGTCAGATTCCTGCAAGCAAGGCTGGTCTTGTTGGTCAGAAGAAGGTCAAAACCCTTTGAAAAAAATCCAGTCTTTTCTGTATGTCCCCTTTGCTGACACTGGTATTCACATAGAATTACAATAAAAAAATATATAAGCAGAATAATATCTACAAATAAGGGCTAACAATGGGGGTAGCTCACCACATTGATCAAAACAGGTCATAAAAAGATTGTTGAACATTTGAGGTCAAAATGTGGGAGCCCACATAAAAGTAGATAATGCCTCTCAGTGGCCCTACCCTGTGTAATTACAATTTAATAGTGTGTAAAATCAGGACACCATTGAAAATGAGATGTTACAACTCATCTGCTGTATCCTGTGTAAATGTATAGTAAAAATGTGTATAAGTAAGACCTGGTAGAACAGCAGTACCATTGGCGAACATTTGGCATTGACAAATGCTTGTTTTGGACTGTATCTGCTCTACCATCATGGCACTGACACTCTTGCACCACTTTGCTTCATCATTGCTATAGCAGTCCTTTACTATAGTGACTCTATGTTGACTTTTAACAACTAAGACTGATAAATGGTACACAGTGGTATATATAGGGGATACATGATGGGTGAGTGTGGAATACAGAAACTATTTGCATGAGTGCATAGTGACCTTCAGTAATATCACGAGTGGTGGAGAACAGCAGAGCTGCAAGTGATATTACCAGAGGTCACTATGCACGAGTGCAAATGTTTCCCATGTTCCACACTCACCCATCATGTATTCTATTTATGCAATAGGGCCCCAAATAATCCACTGTGGTGAAGTCACTACAGAGGATTATTTCTCGCCACAGTGGTTTATTTCACTACAGTGAAAATAAACCACTGCAGTGACATCACCACAGTGGTTTATTCTGACTGCAGTGAAAATACATGTTTTTATTCAGCGAGTTATTTGCTCACCCCATTGTATAAATATATATATATGTATCATACATATATACAGACTGTGTCAGATCAGCATTACACATTAGCTACATTGCCAACAAATGTCATATCTAAGTAATCTGAGCATCAGCGTTGTCACCATGCAGTTGTGTACTTTTTGACACATTAGTTCTTTGTTGCTAATTCTAAATATTTGGTATATAAGCCAGCCACAGTCAGCCATGTCTGTTGGAACTGCAGACTAAGTAGTATGATGTGCCACTTGTCTGTGTGACTTTGCTAATTTAAAGATCTGACGTCAGTCCAGCAGTGTATAGACAGGGTGGCACATTGTGCCATCCCATGCAAATGCTGTTACTTCATCATTTCTACATACAGTTGTTATAATAGTTTTACAATTTATTTATTTATTTATTTGATCATCGGTTTACAGACCTTTGAGTCAAAGACCCATTTACAAAGGCACCTCGTCAAGAGAGCAATGCATTACAGTAAACAAAACAGTACAGTACTTAACACTTAGATTAAAAAAGCAACCAGTGTTACAGGCATTCACTGGTGGTACAAGCTTGGTAATAGGTAGAGCACAGTAGTCATAATATAGGTACATGAGTACCACGTCAGGTAGAGGTAGTAGCTATAGGTGTGCCATTGCTGCAGTGAAAGCCCTACAGCGATGGCACTGTCGGCACTGTAACCCGATCAACAGTCATTCCATCAATTGGGATTTTGCAGTGCTGGCCGTCCTGCCACCTCATGGGTTTTGCCCTTTTCCCCCCATACTCCTCTGACCCAGAGGTGATTATATTAATATTTGGCCAGGATTGTTACCGCAATCACGGTCCATCAGCAGAATTGATGGGTGACGTGGTCGCTGTCAGCAATTGGTTGTTGCTGCAAAGTCAGTCGACGTTTTTGATGTTGAACTGACTTGATGGAATCATAGCTGTACCGTAAACAGTCAACAATGGTTTGTTAGACCATAGTTTTCCGGTGTCATTGTACAGTTTGTATCTGTGATCACTCTGTGGTCACTCTGGTGTCACCTCCTGCTTCACCCACACTATATGCATTTCATTTGAAGCAAGCAGAACCATCCAAAAGATTGCAGCTTTGTACGGTTATATATATTTCATCAATGTTTATCAATATCTTTTATCTGATGAACATTGGCAGATTGCTGTAGATAACATACATTTGGTTCTTTGTCTGAAGTTGTTAAATAAGTGCACAAGTAAGTAAAGAAAAACAGACAAAACATAAGCTGTAATGTTGAAACAGGTTGTAAACTATACAAATTTAATCAACAATTTAACATACAAATAGAATATACATTTTTGTTTCCAACACAATGTCATGTTCAACATTTAATATGGCTAAAAAAAGAAACAGTAGACACAAGCTGTACAACCCAAAACATCTCAGATTGATTCATCTTCCTATTCTTCATCCTGTCTTACAAAAGTAAGATTTCTATCAACATCAAAACATAATACACCAAACTTAGAAAGATAGAAACATAGACTTTGACAGCAGAGAAGGACCGCTTGGCCCACCCAGTCTGCTCATTTCCATACCAATTGCATAAGCTGCAGATCCTAGTTAACCAACAGCCTACTTCTTCCTACCCCCACCAGAATTGTCTTATGTCTGTCCCATGCATTCTTGAATTCACCCATTGTTTTTGACCCATGACCTCCTCAGGAAGGCTGTTCCATGCGCCCACCACCCTCTCCATGAAAAAATACTTCCTCACATTGCCCCAGAGCTGTCCTCCCTCTATCTTCAGATTGCACCCTCTTGTTCTTGCGCATCTGTTTTTCTGAAAGATGCTACCCTCTTGGACTTTGTTGATTCCCTTAAGGTACTTGAAAGTTTCTATCATGTCCCTCCACCCCAATTCCTCGAGGGTATTCATGTTAAGGTCCGTTGGTCTTTTGTCATATGGCTTCTGGTGCAAACCCCGCACCATTTTAGTTGCCCTCCTTTGGACTGCCTCCATCCTGTCTATGTCTTTGCAGGTATGGGGTCTCCAGAATTGCATGCAGTACTCCAGATGGTGTTTCACCAACTGTCTGTACATAGGGATAATAACTTCCTGTTTTCTACTGGTGATACCTCTCCTGATGCATCCCAGTATCCCTCCAGCCCTCCTTACTGCCTTCTCACATTACTTGCCTACCTTTAGGTCATCTGATATGATTACCCCCAGGTCCCTTTCAATTGTTGTTGTTGTTAGTACCTCCCCCCATTGTGTACTCTTCCCTTGGTTTTTTGTTTCCCAGGTGCATTACTTTGCACTTCTTTGCATTGAATCTAAGCTGCCATACTTCCGACCAGTCTTCCAACCTTGCCAAGTCCCTTCTCATCCTTTCCGCCCCCCGCCCATGGGTATTAATCCTGTTGCAGATATTTGTGTTATCTGCAGAGAGACTTTTCCTTCCAGTCCCTCTGCAATATCACTTATAAAGACATTAAAAAGGACCGGTCCCAGTACTGAACCCTGCAGTACCCAGCTAGTAAAACCCCTTTCTTTGGCATGGACTCTGTTTGCTGTCACCCTCTGTGTCCTGTTGTCCAGCCAATTTTTTAACCAGGTTATCACCCTGGGACCCACTCCCAGGCTGGCTAACTTCTTTATTAATCTTTTGTGTGGGACTGTGTCAGATGCCTAGCTAAAATCTAGGTAGGCCATGTCCACAGCCCCTCCCTGGTCTACTACTTTGGTCACCTAGTCAAAGAAATCTGTTAGATTCATATGACATGAGCTTCCTGCTGTGAATCCATGCTTCCTTGGGTCCTGTGACCCGCTGGCTTCTAGTTACTCAACAGTTCTTTCTTCCAGAAGTGATGCCATCATTTTTCCTACCACTGTGGTCAAACTAACAAGTCTGTAGTTTCCTACCTCTGCTTTGCTCCCACTTTTGTGAAGGAGAATGACATCCACCCTTCTCAAGTCCTCAGGTACCATACCATCCTTCCATGATTTGTTAAAAAGGGTAGTCAGTGGTGTCACCAGTTCTCTCTGTAGTTCTTTAAGAATTCTGGGGTGAATCCCATCAGGCCCCATTATTCTGTCCACCTTCAGTTTTAGAAGTTCTGTCAGGACCCTTTCTTCTGTGACTGGACTGGTCTCGACCCCCCCCCCCCATCCAGAGTGCTTCTTTTGATTGGTTTAGGTACTTTCCCCTCCTCTTCTTTTGTGAATACTGAACAGAAGTACTCAATCAGTATCCCTGCTTTTCACTGTCACCCTCTTACCACCCCACCCCTACACTGTAAGCCCCACTATCCCTCTTTTGGTCTTTCTCCACTCCCTACTGTACACATAAAAGATTTTATCCCCCTTCTTAACTGAATTGACTATCTTTTCCTTGGTTTGGGCCTTTGCTATTCTGACTGCCTTCCCCGCTTCCATCTGCTTTAACTGGTACAGGTCTTTGTCCTGTACTTTCTGTGTTTCATTATACTTCCTGAATGCTATATTTTTCTCCCTTACCTTCCCCGCCACCTCTTTTGAGAACCATAGTGTTTTTTTTCCTTCTTTTTGATTTATTTGCTTCACACAAAGTCTTGTTGACTCTGTGATGGCAATTTTGATTTTTCCCCATTGTTCCTCCACCCCTCCTTCTTGCCCATTTGCTAGTGCTTTTCTGATGCACTCTTTCATTTTGCAAAGTCAGCCCTCCAGTACCCTCACTTTTGTATGACTTGATTCTATAACTGTGTTTATCATGAACCACACTTGTTTGGTAGTCACTTGTTCCCAAATGGCTACCTACTTCTGAATCCGAGATCCTCTCTCTGTCCCCATTTGAGAGTACCAGGGCTAAGACTGCTTCCCTCCTGAGTCGGTTCCAACACTAACTGTCTTGGGCATGCTCCCTGTAGGGCATCGAAAATTACCCTGCTCTTGGATGTGGCTGCAGCAATGGTGCTCCAGTTAACATTTGGCATATTCAGATCCCCCATCAACAATATCTCCCCTTTTTCTGCCATCCTAAGCGTGCCTTCTATCATTTCCTCATCCATTTACTCCCCCAGAGACTGGGGTCTGTATACAACCCCCGTGCGGATTGTGGTGCCATATCCTGTCTTCAGGGTGACCCACAGTACCTCCTCTCCACCCTGTTTACCCTTTAGTTCCATTGCATTGATCACTTCCCTTATGAATAGAGCTACTTCTCCCTTGAAAAAAACATGTGGAATGCCTCCATCTGGTGTCTTTAGAGAAGTTCAAAAAGATGTGCAGCAGTAGAGGTGATAGTCCACCAACCATCAACAGCCTTGGTCAAAAAAGGATATGAGAAGAGGAAGAAGAGGTGAAAGATGAATTCTCCAGCTCAGGCAGCACCAGTACTTTATTGTCAATGGCATCCTCATCATTCAACAAGATGAAGAAATGTTTTCTTCAACAATATTTATTTGAGTCTACAAAGAGTTCACTTATCAATCAGTCTTGAGTGTACAAAGAGTTCACTTATCAATCAGTTTTGGGTTGATACGTTTATTATTCAGTTTGTAGTTGAAGGTCTACAGTCATTCAGTGTGTTGAACAGCCTTCGTCTGTCAAATGAGCTACTGGTCTACAATGCAACAAAAAAGGAATGACATAAAAAACATTGACAAACTGAAAGATACAATGAACCAAAACATTGACAGATCTGATATCTGAAGTCAGCAACGTCAGCCATATATGCACAACTACAGACATTTGGACTGTGCATAGCAGGAACTACCTAGGTGTGACAGTACATTGGGTTGATCAGAAAACCATGACTAGAAAGTCAGCAGCACTGGCATGCATGCAAATAAAAAACACACGTGCAATGTTATTGCAAAAAAACTTGAACAAGTTCACCTGAAATATCACGTCCATAATAAGGTTGTTAACACTGTGACTGGCAGTGGGTCAGAATTTGTTGAGCCATTTAAGGAATTTGGCACAGATAATAACACACCCACATCCGAATCATGACTGTAATGATAATGATGACCACCATTTCCAACAGCAGTAAAGGGGAGACTGCAGCCATGCCAGTGAAGATAACAATGACTTAGTCAAAGATGTAGTGACATTCGCTGATCTATGCAGGATTCTGGATGATGCAGATGAAGTCATGAAGGAGACCCGTAATCTTCTTTCACATCAACGATGTGCAGCACATACCCCGAACTTAACAACTGTGAAGGATAGAGGCTCTGGTACTGCATAACCTGCATGCAAGAAGATGTACACAGCACATTGGCAAAGTGTTCGGCTCTTTGTAACAAATTTCATTGAAGTTCACAAGCATGGGAAATTGTCTTGGACAAAATTGGTACTGAGCTTGCTATCCCCAATGACACAAGGTGGAATTCTTTCTATAGACCTGTAGAAAAAATAAGATCCATTGTAGAAAAAGCTGAAGATAATCTGCATGACATCTGTGATGAACTTGGCCTAGCAATGTTTAGAACAACTGAAATTGCTTTTGAGGTGGAGTACTACAGCATAATGCAGCCTCTTGCAACTCATTGGATATTCCTTAAGCAGAAACAAAATGCTACATGGGACATCTTCTTCCAACACTGGTGGCATTGATAAAGAAGTTGCTTAACATCAGACCACTTTTGGGTTATGGCATTCCTCTTCTAGATGCCATTGTGAGAGCTGTGGACACTCAGTTTGGTACCAGTTTTGAATAGGGAGTTAATTCTTTGCAGCTTCACCTTACCACAATTTTACAGTCAATGGATTTCCAATGAGGATAAAACACTTGTAGCTAAAAACATGCTTGAAAATGAATTGCTGTCACATCAGGAAGATGTTGGTTGAGGAAGTGCATCATCTGAAGATAGCCTTGAGGATGATGATGAAGATTTCTTCAAACTGCAGAAAATCAGCAACCTTACCATGGTATAGTTCTTCATGAGCTTGAGCAGTGTCTCAGACACAAATAAAACAGTATTTTGCACATATTCCTGACAACAAAGAAAACATTCCTGCATTACAGTACTACACTTCCATCAATTGCACCAGTTAAAATATTATTCAGCATTGGTGGAGAAGTCCTTACTGTGCAAAGAAACTGACTAGGTGATGAAAACTATGAAGTACAGCTGCCTTCATGTTGCAACAGAGCGTACTGAGAAAAGTTGTATTCTGTTGTGGACCTTTGTGATGCTGAAGCAATGATAGTCTGACGGTGGTGTGAGTGTGACTTACTGTAACTTCATTACAAAATATTATGTGGCAGTGATGCCCAACCTTGTGCAACCACCAAGTCTGCCCTTGCCTTATACAGCATTTCTATATAATGAGCGTAACTGTTGGTGTTTTAGATATCAAGTAAAATGTTAAATGTATGCCATTATTGCAATCCAAAAATGAGCTTATGTCTTCATCTTCATCTCCTCTTCTGTTGCTACTTCTGATAACTAAATGAAAAAATGAATACGAGTCTGCTTATAGTATTTTTTATGCCACATTTACACTTTATTATATGGTAATCATACACAGTGCTTTGAACTTAAGTTTTATCTTACTGAAAGCTATGTGCTATATCATCTTCTCATCATTTCCATTCGATCTATCAATACCCCCAGAAAACAAGCTGATTTGTGTTGTTGTTATTTAGCATAGCAGTCTTATGCTATTTATATTTGCTGTATTCAACTCTCGTACAAGAAAAAGGAAAACTTTATCTTTATTTTTTACACAGTTCTTTGTCATGTCAAAAATTACAACACTAAATCTTATTAATAACCATTTAATTTAATCTTAGCATTGATGATGTCTGCATACTTTGTTAGTAAGGGGGAGATCACGTGATGGTCTGGGCTTGCTAGCTGCTGCTTCCCTTGGCTCCCGCTTCCCCAGCTGATAATCTACTTTCATCTAGTGCTTTGTAGCTGGAAAATAGGGGTATCCTCTACATCTTTATATTCCTGGTCACTTAACGGAGTTTGTTGGCTGTTTCTCCGGTAGTTTCTGCTGTTTTAACACATTCAGATGGAGGCCGAGATGAAAACGGCCTTACCCAGACACACACTCGCCTGACAAACAGGCAAAGAAGGTAAAACCTCTCCAGCAACTATCAGCTAAACAACTGACTACTTTGGCAGCATCAACTCCACTTTCAGAAGAGCATTTTTTGCAAGAGCTGCAACCATTTAAGGAGACGCTGCTGGATATCGCTTCTGAATTAAAAAATATTCGTACTGAAATGGCCGAACTCAGAACTCGCACCTACTCTCTAGAGGCCTAGAGAGGCAGGACGGATCCAGAAATCACTAATTTAAGGCAACAAGTCTCTAAACTACAACTCAAAACCGAGGATCTAGAGGGGCGCAGCAGAAGGAACAATATTTTGATCTTTGGCTTACCAGAAGGAGCAGAAGGTCTCTCTGCAATTTTATTTACCCAGAAACTTTTTACCAAGATTGTGGGCCCTTCCCCACACAATCCTACCTACTTAATAGAAAGGGCGATCAGGTCTCTACGTCTCTACGTCCAAAACTGGAGGATAATGCTTCCCCTTGCCCGACGATCATTCGCTTTCTCAACTATCTTGAAAAACAGCACATTTTGGCCAAAGTCAGAGATCTATAATCTATACAATGGGAGGGCAAGTGCCTAAGAATTACTCAGGATTTGCCATTAGAAACCCGAAGGAAAAGAGCCTCCTTTCATCCCATAGTCAGCAATTGATAGCTGCTAGTATTAAGTTTCGCATGGCATACCCAGCACGTCTGCAAGTTTTGGTGGATGGAGCATGGCTATCATACGACTCGGCCGAACAGGCTCAAGTCGATCTCTGCAAGAAGATGCCGGCATTATTTCAATCTTAGGATGGTTTTCGCACTTTCTCGCTATCAAAGATCTATTTGCTGTGATTGTACCGTCTGTTGTTTGGCTGGCTTACCAATGAGGAACTTTTTCTGAGGGATGTCTTTGGGAGGGGAGTTCTTCTCCAGTATGGTGAGGATGGTGGCGATCGAGGAGAGAGGCGGAGGATGGCCTGTGGACCCAGAGGACTCTGCGTGGCAAGAGGCACCATTTTCCCTCGGATCCCCTTTTCCTGCTGCCATTTGTTTCCAGTGGGGACTCTTTCTGACTGGACAGCTTGGCCCATTCCAGTATGGTTCCCCAGGGGAATACCCGCACATTTGAGAAGATGCCTCTTATGCTTTACTTTCTGACGGTGATTTTATTATTATGATGTGTATATAATTCTGGAAAGACTCATGTCACCTATTTTGCTATTTACTACCCAAACTATTCTCATGGGTTTCTCTCTCTCTATATCTCAACAGCTGGTATTTAGGGAGACAATTATGTTACGATTAATATATTGGGGTTTGTCTCTTCTCGAACTCTTTCTCTCTATAGGACTTCAGTTCTCATATCCTCCTTTACTGCTCTGGTCTCTCTCATTGTCTCAGTACTCCTCTTGGTACATCTGTCTCTGGAACTTTTCTCTGCACTCTCGATAACCTTATTTACCATAAACATAGAAACATAGAAACATAGACTTTGATGGCAGATAAGGACCGCTAGGCCCATCTAGTCTGCCTATTTCCCTACCTACAGGATAGGCCGCAGATCCTAGTTAACCAACAGTCTATATCTTCCTGCCCCCCACAAGAATTGCCTTATGTCTGTTCCATGCATTCTTGAATTCTCCCACAGTTTTAGACCCCACAACTTCCTCAGGAAGGCTGTTCCATGCATCCACTACCCTCTCTGTGAAATAATACTTCTCACATTGCCCTGAACCGCCCTCCTTCTATCTTTTAAATTGTGTCCCTTGTTCTTGCAAGTCTCTTTCTGAAAGATGCTACCCTCTTGGACTTTGTTGATTCCTTGAGGTACTTGAAAGTTTCTATCATGTCCCCTCTCCTTCTTTCCTCAAGGGTATACATATTAAGCTCCTTTAGTCTCTCCTCACACGGCTTCTCTTGCAGACCCTGCACCATTTTAGTTGCTCCTCCTCTGACTGCCTCTATCCTGTCTATGTCTTAGGCGGAGATGAGGTCTCCAGAACTGGACACAGTATTCAGATGGGGTCTCACCAACTGTCTGTACAGAGGGATAACAACTTCCTGTTTTCTGCTGCTGATGCCTCTCCCTATACATCCCAGTATACCCCAGCCCTCCCTACTGCCTTCTCACATTGCTTACAACCTTAAGGTCATCTGATATGATTACCCCAGGTCCCTTTCCTGTTTTGTTGTTGTTACTACCTCCCCACCCATTGTGTGTTCTTCTCCTAGGTTCTTGTTTCCCAGGTGCATTATTTTGCACTTTTTTGCATTGAATCCTAGCTGCCATACGTCTGACCATTCCTCCAACCGTGCCAAGTCCCTTTTCATCCTTTCCACGCCTCCTTGTGTATCAACCCTGTTGCAGATCTTTGTGTCATCTGCAAAAAGGCATACTTTTCCTTCCAGTCCCTCTGCAATGCCACTGATGAAGACATTAAAAAGGACTGGACCCAATACTGAACCCTGCGGTACCCCACTAGTAACCGCCTTTCTTCCGAGTGGACTCCATTTACAATTACCTTCTGTGTCCTGTTGTCCAGCCAATGTTTTACCCAGGCTACCACTCTGGGACCCACTCCCAGGCTGGTTAATTTGACTAATAATCTTTTGTGGGACCTGTGTCAAATGCCTTGCTAAAGTCTAGGTAGGCCATGTCCACAGCCCCTCCCTGGTCTACTGCTTTGGTCACCCAGTCAAAGAAATCTATTAGATTCATCTGACATGACCTTCCCGCTGTGAACCCATGCTGCCCTGGATCCTGTGCTCCACTGACCTCTAGGTACTCAACTATTCTTTCCTTCAGAAGTGACTCCATCACTTTCCCTACCACAGAGGTCAGACTGACAGGTCTGTAGTTTCATACGCTTATATTGCTTCCTTATTAATTTTGGTCAGAGAATGTAAAGCTGAATTTGCTTCATTTCTGGTTCTCGTGGAAATAAAAAGTACAATATGGAGCTTATAAGTAGCTTACATATTGTTAGGGTATTCCAGGTCGATTACTTAGATTAAGCCCAATACACCCTCTTTTTTTTCCCTTCAGAGGGCGGGGGCAGGATGGGGAGGATCTTGGCTGGAAAGTAACCCACCACACGTTCTGAAGTATGGGGTGTAGTACCCTAATTACTCTTGCTTGTTGCTTTATTTGGTTTAATATTCTGGGGACTCATTTTGGCATATCAGGCTGGTTTGCATTATTACCTAAGCTGGGGTCCGAAGGGTACCCGGTGCGGGCAGCTGTTACATTTATTATTCTTTATCAGGTTAGTAATATCGGGGGTAGTTATAATGGGGTACTTGGGGCTCTCTACCATCGAATTAAAAGCTAGCTTTCTTAATGGGGTCAAAGCTAGGTGGAGAGATATTTGTAAATAGTTACTGGGGGGAAGGATTGGGGGATTGGTAGTCATGGTATTCCATGGTTCTCTATCGTTGTTGATCGGGTTTCCCCACATCCTGTAGATGTCATCATGGTCAATAGTATGCTTGGGGTTTTCTCCTGGGTTTTGTGGGAATACCTATTTAATAAAATGTATGTAAGTATGATGGGGGAGGGTTTAGCGGTGCACTCTCATAGTATATCGTTTTGGTTATGTATTGTTTGGTATAATATTCAATGGCTACAGCTTTGAAAAAATTCATATCTTGGAATGTAAAGAGGGGTTCGTGATCTCAACAAGAGAATTCAGATCTTAAAACACATATTGCTGAAGGCACATATCTCTTTCATTCAGGAAACTCACCTCCTCCCTGGGGAAACGGAGGGTTTGCGCAGACTTGGGATTGGGCAAGTTTTTGCTGCTGGTAACTCATCCGTCAGTGGTGGCACTGCTATCTTAATTCATAAGGCGATAGCCTTTCAACCCAAAATAACAATCGCTGATTCACAGGGGAGATATGTTTTAGTCCAAGGAGTATTGGACTGCACTGAATTGGTCCTGGGGAGTGTGCACAGGCTGGTGGGGGGAAACCCTATATTTTTTCAGGAATTATCTACAGAATTACAGAAGTTCTCGATGTTCCCCTTCATCCTGGGAGGGGATTGGAACCTGCCACCCACTCAAGATTTGGATAAATCAAATTCATTGCCTAAGCCCCTTACTCAAACCCAAAGGGCCCTTGCCAAATTTTTGGATACCAACAGATTATGCGATCCCTGGCATCTCTTAAACCCTGAGACCCACGCTTTCTCATTTCACTCTGTGGTGCACTCCACTTGGTCTCGGCTAGATTATATCTTATTTAGTCATTCTCACATTCACGGTCTTAATGACTCCGCCCTAGAGCAGATTGTTATGTCGGACCATGCTGTAACTTGGGTCACAGTTATGTTAAATCAAAACCTCCAAAGGGATTCAGCATGGCGGTTAAATACACAGCTTTTAAAGGAAAATTACGTCATTACCAGCATCTCCGACATGATTCAACTTTTTACTGCAAACAACCAGGGTTCGGTCACCAGGATGGACCATGAATGGTGTGCCTTAAAATGTTTTTTGCGAGGCGAGTTTATTAGGCTCTCCTCCACTCGTAAATGAAAGAGAGAGGCGGCTGCTATATCCCTTCTGGGTCAGATTCGCACACTTGAGCATTCTCTTACTTCATCCTCTTCCCTGATGTGCTAAAATCTCTGTTAAATTTAAGGAATCAGTATTCTCGCCTGGTACAGGAAAAGCAGGTTTCTTATTTTAGGAACTAAGGCAAAATACATAGAAGAGGGGAAAAGGCAAGTCATCTTTTATGCTATGTGTTGAGGAAACTAGAGGCATCCAGATTTATTCAGTCGATCAACGATCTGGACGGCACCATTAAAACACACCAAGAGACATAACTGCCGTTTTCAGGCAGTTTTATCTTTCCCTTTATAGTCAGCGTCTTGTATCTGCGTCTCAGGTTGAATTATTTGAGTATCTATCTGCCTTACCATTACCTACTCTCTCTCTCTCTTTCACAACAAGCTTGTTTATCAACTCCTATATCTCTTCAGGAAATGTTGTCTGCTATCCATAAACTTGCCTCGGATAGACCCCCTGGTCCGGATGGTTTCCCTTCGAACTTTTATAAAGTTTTCACTAACGATCTTGCTCCCTATTTATTGCATTTATATCAATATATGCTTTCAGGTCAGGTTATAGATCCATCCTTATTAGAAGCCTCTATTATCCTTCTTCTCAAGCCAGATAAACCACCCCAATCTCCTGCGAGTTATCGTCCCATCTCTTTGTTAAACTGTGACATTAAATCTTGGCTAAGATACTTGCTAGCAGAATTGAAAGGGTTTGGACTCCGCTTCTTAGCCCAGAGCAAATTGGGTTTGTGTCAGGTAGAACACCTGCTGACCATCTTCGTAAATTAGCGATCTGGTCCAGGTGGCTAAGACCTCCTCTCCAATGGCTCTTATATCCCTTGATGCTGAAAAAGCATTTGATAGAGTGGATTGAATTTCCTGTGGGCTACGCTGCAGACAATGGGCTTTCCTGAAACCTTTATCAAGTGGATTCAGACTCTATACTCCTCTCCTCAGGCTAAAATAAACTGTAATGGAGTCCTGTCCGAGGCTTTTCCTCTTTTCTCGGGCACAAGACAGGGCTGCCCGCTATCTCCTTTTCTTTTTAACATATACCTTGAACCCCTGATTAGGAGACTAAACTCCTCCCCCTTAGTCACTGGTATTCCAGTAGGTGATAGGACTCTCGCTCTTTCGGTTTATGCGGATAACATCTTGCTTCACCTTTCAGATCCGGTCTCCTCTTTAACAGAAGCATTGCGTATTATTGATACTTTTGGTAAATTTTCAAATTACAAACTCAACATTACTAAGACTGAAATTTTCCCCCTTAATTCATTAACATATAGCTCAGCTTTCAGTGATTTTGGCATGAAATGGACTCCCAAGTCCATTAAATACTTGGGCATTTATATTACCTCAGATTTATCATTACTCCGCAAACTTAATTTAGAAGATTTATGGTCCAACATTCGACAGGACTTATCAAGATGGAATAAGCTCCCTCTCTCGCTTTGGGGTAGAATCAATACCGTCAAGATGAATGTCCTCCCTAGACTGTTTTACCCATTAAATCTGTTGGATGTCTGGTTACCCCTGTCCTTTTTTCAACGTATTCACTCTGAAGTTAGTTCCTTTATTTGGCAGGAAAAGGCGATTAGAAGATCCTACATTAAGCTCTCTTTACCCAGGGAGATGGGGGTCTTACGTCTTCCTAACTTCTTGTTTTACTACTGGGCTTGTCACCTTAATAAGTGTGGGAAATGGCTTTCATTAACTGATCTCTGTGCTCACCATGACTATGTTCCTATTTGGCTACTTATAGAGGCTGACTTTCTCGCTGCCCATAATGTAGCCCCCTCGTCGCTTTTTTATACGCCCCTTAAAAAATTGCCAAAATCCCTGCAGCCCTTCCTGCTAGGTACCTCACTAAGAGTTCTCTCTCAAATGTTCAAATTCTATAAGGTGTGTTCGAGTTCGGACCCTTCTCAGCCGCTCTATGCCAATTTGAATCTTAAAATAGGGGGCACCTCCATAACCAGACGTTGGCTACCTTTTCCCCCTGAGCTCACAGTGGCAGATTTCTACTCAAATGGTGTTATACTGTCTACCGAGGAGATCCTCATTAAGCTGGGCCTTAAATCACGGGAGGCCTTTCAAATTTTACAGCTTAAACACTTACTAGTTAAGTTAATAGGGAAAGAGTGTAACCCTTCTCGTATTGAAGTTTTTCTCAACCAAATAAAGACTTCGGTTTGTAAATCCCACGGCATTTCCACGGTATATAAGCTGATTCTCACTTTCTATCAATCTCACTCGAGTGCCGGTTCTCCGGTCTGGCAGGTTTCATTCCCTGATGAAGTTATTAACTGGCATACAATATGGACAGGCCTATACACATACCTCACCCAGAACCAATACAGACTTACACAATACTGTATTCTAAATAATCTGTATTATACTCCAGTAAAATTGGCCCAAATGAAGAGGCTTACCTCCAACATGTGTACTAGGTGCAATAAAGAGGAAGGCTCGCTCCTTCATATATTATGGTCCTGTGAAAGGATATCCCCGTTGAGGAACCAAATAGAATCTGCTCTGGATCCTTTGTTGGGCTTCAGGGCCTTTTCTCCCCTGTCATATGCATTCTGGGAGATTACTTTGGAATTCCGGTGAAAGAGAGACGGTTTCATATGGCTTTAATCTCTATGGCGGTCAAAAAATTAGTGCTTAGACACTGGACTGATCAAGTTACCATTTCCTATGCTGAATGGTGGCATGAAATATCATTTGCACTCCACCTAGAACACTTAATTGTGAGTGTGCGCCATCGCCTCTCATCTTTCAATAAAAAATTGGGAAGTTATATGCTCTGTATTTATCTTGATACGACCTCTCCGGTTGTCTTCACGTACCTCTCCTCCCTCTCTAACTATATCTCAATGATTTCTCTTGTTGTCCCTGGCTAATTTTAGGTAATAAAGAAAGGAGAGTGCACCGTGGGGGGTGAGGGGATTTTGGGGAGGGAGATATTTTAGGGCTTTCTGGACAGTGTACATGGATGGTACAACTTTCAAACCTTAAACTTTGTTTGCACTGTGATATGCCTAATAAAACTTGTTGAATCTAAAAAAAAAAATACTTTGTTAGTAAGGGTGTGTTCTCCTTATACTTGGGGTAGGAGGGTTGGTGAGCCGCTGCTTGCCTGACACCCAGCAGTGGCTGGGTGCCAGTACATGCATGCTACCACTGCTGGGAAGGGACCTCACATTCAGGATGCCGTGGCTATCTCCATGGATGTGGAGCTTGGACATTGCACCCGTTACACATGTCCGGATGCCTGGTTGGTATGCTTCAGTGGTATCAGTATACATGGGTGTCACCATGCCTGATTAGGGGGACCTGAGTGGTACCAGTTGACTGTGATGTCATGATTCCTGTTTGGTGGTACACATGACTGGTGCCACTACATCTTGACATCCTGATACATGAGTGTACCCACTCACGTACACCAATCAGGTGCACTTTCACACACCACCAATTGAGCATCCTGACATGAGGGTCCATTGCCAGCACTCATGGCTTTCAACCCCCCTGACACTGTGAACACACAGTCAGGCATCCTGACATCAGATTTGAACATGATGTGAGGATGCATGCCAGGTGTGTTTCAGTGGTGACTGTGTACAGGGGTGTTAGCATGCCTCACTAAGGGAGAATGAGTGGTGACAGTAGACCACGATGTCAGGATGCCTGTCTGGTGGTTTACATGACTGGCAACAGTGCATCCCGACATCATGGTACACTATCACGTGTAACGTACACCATCACTCATGCATCCTGAAGTCACAGAGAACAGGCACTACTTATGCCCCCCCAGTCAAATATGTTACCATAATTAATGGTATACAGGCACCACTTATGCACACCTGATTGGCACAGCCATGAGTTGTGCTGGTGGGCATGCACGAGTGGTGACAGTGTGCCAGAATGTCAGTATGCTTGACTGGGGGGGGCATGAATGTTGCCAGTTGACTGTGACTTCAGGATGCCTATTTGGTGTTATGTGTGACTGATTCCAGTGCATCCTGACATCTTGGTATATAGTGTCACCACTCATATACACCACCCATCAGTTATCTGGACATAATGGTCATCTGGTACCACTCATGCCCCCCCCCCAACAGGCAATCCAGCTCATCACTCATGCACTCTAGCTATTAGGCATCCTAACAAAATGGTCGACTGGTAGCACTCTGCCCCCCAAGCAGCAACATAGATGCACTGTCACCATTCACGTACAACACCTGATTGGTAGTGTGCATGACTGGTGAGGTCAGGATGCCTACTTGGTTGTGCATGTGAAAGGTGACAGTTTACTGGGCTGCCCAGATGCACTAGCATGCTAACATTGACACCACTGAACCACACCCAATCAGACATCCAGAAGTCACAGTTGACTGGCACCACTCATGACCCACTACCATCCAATCAAGCATCCACACATCCTGGTAAACTGCCAACATGCATAGGCATAATCAGGCATCCTGACTTCAAGGTTGACCGTGATGTCAGGGTGCCTGACTGGTGGTGTGAATGAGTGGTGGCAGTGTACCGGGACATCAGCATGCCTAATTGGTCGACCATGATGTCATGATACCGGTTTACAGTGGTGTGCATGACTGCCACCAGTGCAACACGACATCCTGGTACACTGTCACCACACACTCACACCATCACCCAGACATCCTGATATCACAGACACTAGGCACCACTTATGCCCCCCTTTCAGGTATGTTGGCCTCGCTGTATGCCGGCACCACTTATGCACACCTGATTGATGCGGTTCCTTGAGTGACGTCAGTGGACTGTCATGTCAGTATGCCTGATTTGTGGTGTGCGTGACTGATGACAGAGTGACAGGATGCAGTATGCTTGATTGGGGGGGGGGACGACAAGCGATGCCAGTAGACCATGAAGTCAGGATGCAATTAGGCATTCTGACAACATGGTTGACTGGCAACACTCTCACCCTCCTCCCCTAGTGCACATCATCCGTCACACTGGTGGACAGAATTGCCAGTCTTCCATACCTGCATTGCTGTGTGTGGGGGGACAGTCATGTGCATGGCGAGGCAGGCGTACTCCAGTTTGTCGGGGACTGGAGGCCGAAGAGGCACAGTACTGAGTGATCCCATTTCCAGTCCCATGTGGAGTTGTTCACTGGACATACGGCAGTCCTCCTCCCATGATAGCATTCCCTAAGTGCACATCATGCAAGTCAGACACAAATGATGGCAACGCAACCTACCATTTACCCTATAATCTCCACAACCGGAGCTCTTCAGATTGGAGGGCACAGGTTAGTGGGAAGAGGTAGGTATCTGGGGTATGCAACTCCTGCACTCCCACAACAAACAGCCCGAGCCAATCTCCAGATTGAATTGCCCACCCTACCACACACACACACACACCACCACACCACCACACCCAGACACTAAACCCATCACACACATCAATCAGTCAGTCAATCAATCAATCAAAATCTTTATTTATCCAGGCGAACATCATTGAGCAGCGCTCTTCTACAAGATGGACCTGGTCAGAACAGGGTCAGGTAACATTCATCATAAAAACATTTAAATACATGTAAATAAGTATATAAACACAAACACAATGGTGCAGTAATAGGGGAGTCAAATGATAAAAGGAAGACAAGGCAAGACATAACAGAGGAGGATTCAAATACAAGGGGGCAGGTCCACCATTGAACCATGCAACTGTATATAAACCATGTTCTCTGCATAGAAGTACCAGTTAGTTCATTTACCAGGGCAGTCACTAGTACTAGACATTAAAATGGCTTGGAGAACTACCAACTAATGGCAGATGGGGTACCAGGAGGGGTATGTAATATGTAAGCGAAGGATAAACATTGTGAGAAGTGAAGTGCCAAGGATAGGCTGGTAGAACTGATGTGGCGGTGGGGGCCTACGGGGAGAGGGAAAGGGGAGTTAGGACTGTGTGTAGATTGTGGATGAGTGCAGTATAATGTACAATGTAATGCACAAACAATCATCACCACACAGACAGACACACACACACACACACACACACACACACACCCCTGCCCCACCCGAGGCTGACATCAGGTTCACAAGCACCACTGCATGACACCACCAGCATGTCAGGCTGTACACAGCTTGTCAACATTTACACACTGCTCTCACACAGCTTTGTTTACATGTTGTTGTTTTTTTAACAATTAACATAAAATAATGACGGTACAACATTTTTAGGGAAATCAATTTATTACATTCACAGAATGCTTAAAGCAGTGGAACAATATACATCTGGATAGATTTTAGTTGTACAGCAGCACAACCTGCATTCTGACAAGTCAACAAAGTTACGCACACCCACAGCAACATGGTGGGGGCATTGCGAGTGAGGCTTGAGGCACGATGTGGGAGGAGTGTGTATGAAAGCCAGGCAACAAGGGGCGTGAGGGGTGTCTCTGGTTGCGTGTGCAACACCAAGACCATTTTTTTTTTGTAAACGGTGTACATGCTAGCTCCATGGTGCTAAGCAAAGAGGTTTGCTCGGCATGCTAGTGACCCGGGTTTGCACCCCAAGCCCGGATACCATGAGCAGAGACTGGCAGGAAGGGGTTGCAAAAGCATCCATTGGATGCTTCCCTCCCAGGGGGTGGGCAGATCTCTGGTACCTGGTGGTGGATTGGAGACGTACCAGGCGCTTGCTGTCTCTACGCACTGCCATACGTGCCCATCCCAGGGCACCACCATATAGGTCAAAATTGGGAGGTGGGCGGGACAAGAAAACATGAAACAGATGGCTGTCCCAGCTGCCTGGATGATGGCATCCCATTCCTCCGGCTCTGCAAAGCCCGGGAGAGCCCCATGCTGCACCCTCGTCGCCCCCAGCAAGGATTGTAAATGTGTGCCTTCCGGCACACGGAATTCTCCCCTCCCAGTTATGACCATGGGAGGTTGCCCTCCCAGTGAAGGAATACATTGGGTTGGTCGGGGCTGGCGTGATGAGGGGCAGTGCACAGTGCCTGGAGGGGCAGAAACGGATGGGGCCTGGCCGCCCGGAAGAGTAAGTGGCTGGGCTGGTAAGTGGGAAAAAGAGCATAAAAGCAACAAAAAACATTGTGTATAAATCCCTGTCATGTAATAAATGCATGTCAACCAAAAAATTAGTTACTAGTCACCAAGACATAATTTTGAATAGTGAGAAAACTCTTGAGATTTAAAAGCAGAGCTGCATTTTAATTGTTCTTTCCACAATTATAATAAGCAACAGTGGGGAAAATGCTAAAAGTTGAGCTCTTGTTTTAAATTATCAGTAGAGATTTTTCTCAGTATTGAAACACTACATTAGGGTCATTGACATACACAGCAGCATGATACAGCCTGCCTTCCCACAATGAACGAAGTCACAAGTCACGCAATACTTTTTCACAGAGCCACCTGAGGCAACCACCACCCTGCAAATTCTGAATCAGATCTGCTTCCTGCAGATGGGACAGTAAGATGTGTAAAAAACTAATGAATTGAAGAGCAACTATCACGATCAAGGCAACCAACCAACATGAAGTCGCCTGCCCTGGGAGTTATTTTATTAATATTTCACCATCTGTTTTTGTTTTTAATAAAAGTTACAGCCTCCACAAACTCTGGATAGTAATGCCAAGCCAGCTGGGGAGTGTTGCAGCTCCGCCCCTTAAAAGTGCAGTTTGATAACGCGATGTCAGGAACGGGGCTGCAGGCGCTACACAGATACAGTAATAGAATCAGGGAGGGGGGAGCCACTTAAAATATACTTATTATTATCTTTGCCAGCAGGTATACATATATGGGGTTAATATATAGCATATATGTATACCTGCTGGCCTGCAGCCCGTTCCCGACATCGCGTCATCAAACTGCACTTTTTATTAAAAATAAAAACAGCTGGCTCAGTGATGCCAGGTGAAGGGGATTTGCCTAGCACGCTGACAACCGGATTTTGTGCCCGAGCCTGGGACGACAGGAGCAGAGACCATCAGAGAGGGTTAGGAGCGTCCCAGAGATGCTCTCATCCCGAGGTAAGAGATGGAAGCCAGCATTACCCAAGAGTGGCTTCTAGTGACCAGCCTGTGACAACGCACCTTGCGGCATGGGTGACACACAGCATGGGTGCATTAGGCCAGGATGCTGCAGGCGTGTGGCACCAGTGGGGGGAAGGGAGAACAGTAGGAAAAATGGTTACCTGGCTATCTGGATGACAGTGACCTGCCCCCGACCGCCGCAAAGCTGGAGGTGTCCATGCTATGCCCTCGGGTCCACGGTGCAGATAGAAGAAGTGCCTGCAGGCACAGAAAGTCTCACCTTCCCCATTGTGACCACAGAGAGGGGGGGCCCTACCAGCAAAGAGATGCACCAGGACAAGCGGGGGCTCCAACATGAGGAGTGGCAGTGGATGGCGATGAGTGATTGGTGGTAGGGGTAGGCTTGGTCGCTTATAGGAATGGCTGACCAGGTCTGCCAGGGAGAAAAACAGATAATACAAAAACAAAAGGCAAAATAATAATAATATAACTACTAGGGCAGGCAGCTTCACAATATGGGCTGCCTGCCTCTTACCTCATACCATGACAGTTGCTTTTAAAATGAATCCTACTGCACAGAATTTGGCAAGTACACAAGCAGATGCAGAACTGCAACAGGCAGATCGGTGTTCCCATACTCACTGCCTAATTTCTATAATATATGTATATATATATATATATATATATATATGATAGCATTGTACTGCAGCTTAAATATAAAATAAATCAGTTGCGCACCCTGACGTCTCCATTGTTTTGTACCACCAGCAGAAATCGGGCCACAGAACATATAGATACATGTCAATAGGCAAGGAAGCAGCAGGTCACCTTCTCCAAGCAGTGCAGAGAGGGTTGGAATTGGTAATGGTCCACAGAACAAGTGCCTGGTGGCAGGGCAAGGCAGGTGTAAGAGACTGAGGCTGCAGATCACCTTCAGCAAGAGAAGCACTGCACATTCACTGAGGGTCACAGAACAGAAAACATTCACATGGCAACAGGATACCGAGAGTTAAGGAGCCAACTGATCAAGTCTTTTTTCACACAAAAGTCAACCAGCAAAAAAAAGTGTGTGGGGAGGTGCTGGGGACAGTAGCGGACCATACTTTCTGGACCAAATGGGTGGCGACAGGAGTGGTATGCGAGCACAAAGCATCTACACCATCCACCCCAGACCCCCCCCACACACACACACCACTACTGTACCCCAGACACACACACATGGACACACACACACCACCCACCCCAGACACACACACCACTCACCCACAGACACACACACACCACCCACCCCCAGACACACACACACACACCACCCACCCTAGACACACACACACACACACACACCACCCCCCCCAGACACACACGCCAACCACAAACACACCACCCACCCCCAGACACACACACACACACACACACACACACACCACCCCAGACACACACATGCACCACACCCACGCACCAACAGTGGCGTGGGTGGCTGAGGCACCTATCGCCTTACCTACTGCAACACCAGTGACCCAAGTTCAGAGACGCACTCAGATCATTTGGGGACTGACTGGGGGAAGGAGTAAAGATCATCATGCTGACTGCTCCACTTGGTAGATGGTGTAATGTGATCTGCTGCTTGATTGCCACCTGGAGGTGTCCAGATGGCGGCACAGTTCAGACACATCAAACTACCAAACATGAACATTTGAGGACTTCTCTGTGGAGGCGGAGGTCGTCTGTTACACCATTGCACATGGTCGGTTTCAGGAAAGGGGAACGAAAAAAATTCAGTAGGAAAGTACATCTGGCTGCAGAATGATGTTCAGATCTTAGTAGGCACAGGACCAGAGAGCAGGACATACTGCTGTGTGTAGACATTATAAGTAAGTTCTAGGGAATCGGGTGACGCAGCAGGAAGGACCGTGCTGAAGGGGGCCGTCGGAGAATAAAAACCTGATTTAAAAAAAAATCATCTTCCTGCTAGTGTAGTAGTCTCTGCAAATCCACAATCACCATAACCTACCCACTCCTTGCCCTTCCCACTCAGAACCCTCTACCACCACCACCACACACTGTGGCACCCCACACACACTGTATGGTAAACCCATCACTTTATGAAGCCAGTGCATCATGACATTATAGTACACTGTCACCACTCACACACACACACACCATCCCAACGGCATCCTAATGTCAAGGAGAACAGGCATCACTTATCCCCCCATCCCCATCAGGTATGTTGGCATCATGGTACACTCATACCGGCTCCACTCATGCACACCGATTGAGGTGCTATGAGTGGTGCCAGTAGATCGTCACGTCAGCAAGCCTGATGGGGGTGATGAGTGGTACCTTTTTCCCTTGATGTCTGGATATCTTAGTTAGTGATGGTGTACATGAGTGGTGACAGTGTACTAGAATGTCAGTAGGATGCCTATTTAGTAGTCCTGATATCCTGCTACACAGAGTCTCCCCTCACACATACCACCTATCAGGTACACTGTCACACAGCACCAGTTGGGCTTCCTGACATGATGGTCCATTATCACTATTTATGCCCCCCCCCAACCCCAAACACTGTCAATGTGCGGAATCACTTGGGGATTCTGCATCAAGTTCCAACAAGATGAATGGCAAGTTAGGGTACATACTTTCTTATTAAAATATGTTTTAAAAGCTTAGCAGTGACCAGTTTTGCACAATTGCTTTTTTAATTCTTAATTCATGTAATGTTCTATGGGAACTAGGGACAGTCTAAAACATATACTAAAGATGTGTATGAGAGTGGAATGAGTGGAGTGGTAGAAAAGCAACACAGGGATGAGGGACAGAAAATGTAATTAAAAACTGCAAGTGCTGCATTTTGATTAGTCCCTCTGTGACAGTCAATCTAAATAGACTGGCAATCTGCATTATTTTACATTATTTTACAAAAAAAAGGTGATTCTGCATCATATTAACATATATAACTACTTGTAGGTACTCTGTGACTTGTCAATGTATAAAAAAGGTGATGTTGAATCATACGTATACTGTCTCCTTACGGTAAGACTAATCACCCCCAGCCACTTAACCCTGTCACACATGCTACTTCATTATTCTGGGACTGAAAAAAGTAATTTGAGTGACTTGTGTTTTTAAAATTACACTGGAATGCCCTTATTTGACAACAAAAGTTCTAGTGCTGATCATGCCATGACCCCCTCGCTCCTCTTTGTTGCCACACTTCCACTTACTAAGGTTTGTGTTGCCGCTTGCAAATAACTTCCCCTCTCTCAACATGCTGCTTGTGTAGTTGAATCAGAATCATACTCCGGATGAATGTGTTCTGCTGGAATCTCAAGAATTGACATCCAAAGACACACAAGCACACCGTGAGCTTCCTACAGACTGCCTGCATGGTCAAATGCGTTGCCTTACATACTGCTATACTATTAAAAACTGATGTTCTTACTTCAGCCATTGTTCTGTGTCTCATTCGCAAACTTTATTTTCCACTGCTTTTGCCCTCTCCGTTCCGTGACATTTGTGGTCTTATTGCACATGCACGTTGAGCTCAGTTGGGTCGTGACGTATCATGCAGGGAGAAGGAAAATATATATATATATATATATATATATATATATATATATATGTATAGAGTGTGTTTCTCAGTGATACAGCATCATATTAATTTACTTGTATCGTCCTTGACTCTGCCAGCATAGTCATAGTTATGGTAGAGATTCACAGGTAATCATATGTGCGCTACATGAACTGATGTCTTGATCTAAATATTTATTTTTCTCCAACTGTAATTTCCCTCTGGCACTGTTCATGTTCATAAGTCAACAATATGTGGCTTGTTCTGTCTGTTCCTGAATGTAGTCACAGTATCTGACCAACCACCAGTACAGCAGAGCAGCCCTTGCTGGCTTACTGTTTGAATCCATGGATATTTTGCCTTACTTTGTTTAGTTCTGAAAAGATGTTCTGCATTCACCTTTTTGCAGAATTCAATCCCCCAGCACCCTGTGGTTGTGGCATGGGTTTGGGGCTGGGGGATTAGTAAAATGCCTACTTTATCCGGGCTTAAATGCGGCAGATACTATGTCTTTTGGGGTCTCCGTTCTCTTGAACAGTGAACTAGGACTAAATGTGAACACACACACCTGTGGTAATGTCCCTTTTCTGCTCTGACACTGAAGGGTCCAGGCCACATGGTATGTTTGATTATAACAATGTGCAAAAGTTTATTATAAAAAAATTGTCTTGCCCAACACTTTTATGTCATTATCTGCCTATTGTGTATACAGGATACTTGAAGTGAAGTTCATTTACTGAGTTTACACTGGATGGCAGCTGTGCTCCCAATCAGTACAATTGTTTGCCACAGGTTAGCTAAAAAGTAAGCACCATGTGATACAGATCCCTTTGTCAAAAATTCTCAGAGGTAGGAATGTGGGAGACACAGGAAGACTCAGAGAAAGGACACAGCAGTAAGGAAGCTTTGCCACAGCAGTAAACACCTAGGCACTATGCCAGGGCTTTGCAGAGCAACATTTGCTGCCCCCCATGAATAATCCTTGTTCATTCGAAGTGCTGGTTGCTTGTCCAGTCACTCTACACTCACCTACTACTTCGGCGTTTATGTTTTCCACTATTGTGGTTTAGTACGTCTGTTTCATTGTGATATGATACCTACCCATGGGAAAATGGATGCCGTCATCTGGCAGTGATTTATCATTCTCTCAAAAATCTGTGTGAGCAAGTTGCAGTGAAAAGGTACACTTGATATAACACGCAGAAAACCGTCCATTTTGCCTGTGTTGTGCTGTGACAGGACACAATGCTTCCACATGTTAGCAATGCCTTTGCCTCACCTTGATGCTGCTGGACAATTGTACTTAATCAACCTACTCATCCCCCCAAAAAAAAACATCATTTGTCAATGCCTTCACATAGATACTATAAATAAACCACCAATTTTCACTGTGCACTGGTTGTTGCAAAACCTATCTTGATGCCTGGAGGCTTCAGACTAACAATATAAAAATTTCAATTTGCTCTCCTGTGCACAGGCAGCACATCCAAATGCCCCCAACCCCTTCCTAATGGCAGTTTATTCAATGTGCCTAACAAGTCACATATGTTCAATTCTAGTACCGGCATACACCTTTTTTTACTGTTTTGCCTTGCTGTTTCAATGCCGAAGACATATGTCTGACTTGGGGGATGTTGGGGGGGGGGGGTTATGTCCTCTATATCGTTTGTACGGCAGCAGTTCAGCATTATTTGGCAGCAAATGTGATTCTTGATTTCTGACTATTAAGAAAGGTATTCACTTGTCACAATACTTGTGCTGTTAACACCCATCTACCAACAACAACAACAGTATCTAGAAAGGTCTGAGTATACTGGCATGTAAGTGTGTCCAAAAAGCTGTTTTTGCAGTAAAACAAAACTGTTGCACCGGCTGGAGCATAATATAACTAACATACTGACACCACAGTCATGCAGAATCATGCACACAAATCCAACGAAGAAGCAGATGTGATTGCAAGATTATACTGTTCACATCATTGGTGCAGCTGTAGTCTTTCACCTAAAAGCTAGTTGTAGCCACCGTTACATGAAAGCATGCCTGTCAACTGCACCTTTCTTCACAGTCACAAGCTGGTGAATCGGCATCTCTCTATATCATCTTATCCATTGGACATGTGTCCTTTATGTTTTCATGATTAAAAATCAATGGTCACATTTTATGCCCAATATTGTTACACTGTCCAGGTGTTGTGTTCTCTCCATGACAAAAACGGCCACCGCATATTCCGCATGTTTGCGTGGCATCTTAATGGTGCATGTGTTTCTGCCACTGCACAATTACATGGTTATACATAGCCAACCTCTTTTTGAAACTCATATTTTACCCATTTCTGTGATTGGATATATTTATGATATGCATGTCCTACAAAATAAACAATTCACACAATGTTCCTCATGAAAGTAAAACTCTCTTCACTGGATTTCAATTTGGTAAAGCTGAATTGTAATGGAAAGGTGGGTGGATAGAATGAGTGAGTAGTGCTCTGTGTAGCATGAAAATGAGCAACCATGTAAAGCAGTGATAGCTATAGTTAGGGACCTATGTTGCAGTACTGCTTGCATGGATGCAACAATGTGTGGTCAGAAAAAGCGAGACCTTTCCAGTCCCATAAATTACAAACATGGTGCACAATATCGCCTGGTAGTGTAAATTATGTCACATTCAGTTACATTCAGTAAATCGCTGTTCTGCATTGGCAACTCATGTGGTGTCCACAGTGTGCTACAGTAGCTACCCGCGGCTGCCACACAAGTTATCAATGCATGTTAGACTAAAGCCCCAAAAGGTGGCACTATAGAAATTTCACAGATTTGAGTACTCACTTGATTTTGCCTGTCTGAGTCTTTCTGTGTGGAGACATGGAAGGATGGAATTTGTAGGCATTGCCTGGATGTTTTTTATGATTGTGGTTTGGCGGCTGTTTAGTGTGGTGTATGATACTATTAATTGAGCAGCGGCGTTGTGCAGTATGGTTTTGGCTGCTTGTAGTGTGCCACTGCAGCTATGCCAGTGATCAAATGGAATACCAGTTCACATTATTACCATAGTACTTCAAACCCCAAACAAACCACATAATGAAATCTGATAATCAACACGATTCTCCCAAATCAGGACATGATAATTGGGTGCATGCAGTTTTGATATTCGGTCCAAATTTGGCAATATGGTCACATGTAAAGGAACATGGACTCATTTTAAAACCTGGACTCGTTTTAAGACAATACCTCTGAAATATAGCTTGAATGAAAGTATGAAGTGCAAATCAGAATGCAAAATATGCACAAAACCCGGGAACCCTTATGTGCCCGTGCATGCAGGGCAAAGGCTGTGCACACATTTGAGTACATTGTCCAAGAAAAAAGTTCCTTTTTTGTAGGTAAGCACAAAAACAATGCAGAGAATTATGCTTGGCTAAATATCTTATTTTATTGCCTTTTTCTTCACCTAGTCCTACTGCAGGAGTACTGCTCTGCCGCTACCAACATAATGCCCGAGGGGACAGGTTCCCAGAAGTTTCTTATATTGAACTGGGAAATGTTTCTTTTATGGGCTACCAAAGTTCATTTTGTACAAATTATTACATATGTTTGAATGAAGGAAATAAATGCAACTCAGACAACAAAGTATGCAGCCCTTATGTGCCCATGCATGCAAGAAGTACGGATAGTGGTTTTTACACACATCGCCAGCTCAAAGTATGGGAAAATGTCTAGGACAAACAAAGGGAAACTTATAGGAAAAAATCAGAATTATGATACCAAGTTTGGGAGTATACATAGCTATACTTAACCCCCCAAAATGTCAATGTCACAGCATAGCAAGGGATTCAGTCCCGAGTTGCCTTCCCACATAAAATGTCATTTGCGGCCAGTGGGGGTCAGTTGAGAACAACCGGGGTCAAGCAGCACACAAAATGGAGAAGGGACAGAATGATTCAGAAAAAGGACAAAAATTGCAGGTAAACTTATGTTTTTAAATGTGTGTGCGTTATGATTGTCATACCACTGCATCTAAGGACAGAGTATTGCTGTTTTGAGCACGTGGACGTTTCCCTTTAACTGAACTTCTTCTGCCATTTAAGCTACAACGAGCTTCACTATGTACTTGTCTCCCCTGAAGTACAGATTTTTTGGGACTGCAACAGTACAAATTTTATTTAGAGGACAAATCAACTACACAAGCAACATGGGAAAGGGGGAGTCAATCGTGAGTGGTACGGTAACAGTCATGGGAGTGAGTGGAGGCGGGGCAACAACGGAGAGTGAGGGGAGTATGTGGCAGGCACCAAGAGGAACTTTTTTTGTAAAATGCTGCAACTCCAGTGTACTTTAAGTACACAAATCATCAAGATAAACTGCTATATGTGAAACCAGTAAGTGGGGGTGGGGAGTTGTTAGCTGAGGCAGCAGAAGGACGACACTGGGGGAAAATTTAGGAATATGAGTCCATAATAGTGACATTGGTGCGTCATAGGGTTGAGAAAAAGAAAGAAACCACGGGGGCGAGTGAGGCAGCTGGACAACACTGGGGAGAACTGAGAGCGTAGTGGCATTAGGGCAACACAGAGGAGACTTATAAGAAAATGCATGGCATTACGGAACCAAGCATGAGTTTTCTTCAACTACAAGGCAGCATCAAGGATCAGAAGTCGGCTGAGGAAAGGGGTGAAGTCAAAAGACAAAGGGGAGAACCTCAGAGTCACTGCAGCCAATACTGTGATCTATTTTATTTGTAACCACACTTACAGAACAAAGTAAGTAAACAAAAACTAGTTCAGTTTCTAATTTATTCTACTTGAGCTTGTGTGATGTGAATAACCAAGATGTCGTAGTTTTAAAATACAGAGAACAATCTCCAATTAAGAGTTGCATTTCAATCAATCTTTTGACGATCAGTAAAAAAAAACATGGGGGGAATATAAAAGACAGCTCTTGTGTTAAATAACAATGGAGATGTTCCTCAGTATTTCAAAGGATGTCATGACCACTCACATGCGCAGCAGTACGCAATCTCCATTCAGATGATGACAAACTCAGTCAGCATTTAAATTCACTCCTCATTTCATTTCCAGATAGCGGCCAGCTTTCAATCACTTTTTATTTATTTATTTAAATTTTGATGACCGGGTAGGCCCACTGAGATAATTGTATCCCTTTTTCAGGAGCGACCCGGGGAAATACAATTCCAGATAGTTTACAGAGGCTAAATACAGATAAACAATTACAATGAATAATATACAGAATACTGTTTGCTAACACTCGGATTAAAAACATATGAGTAGTTACAGAGAGAGAGAGAGAGAGAGTGTGTGCTAACAATTAGTCCTAAAGTGCCATGCACAAGAATTAATTGCAGACATAAAGGTGACTGCTAACCAAAACAGTCCATAAGTGCCGTGGTCAGTAATTAGCAGACAGAACAAAAATGCAGGAGTACAAGAGTAACAGAGTAGGGGGTGAGGAGAGAAGAAGGGCAATGGAAGAATAGAACTGGGGAGAGGGTGGCTTGAGGGAGGAGGAATAGAGTGATTAAGAGTTAGGGAGAGGGGGCTAGAGCTTAGAAACAGGTGCAGACTGGTGGGGGAAAGAAGAGTTCTTTAAAGCATTTTTTGAACTGTGAAAGGGATGCTCATGAAAGTAGACCGTGTGGTAGGTTGTTCCATTTATGGGATGTGAGAAAGACGAAGGATCTCCTGCCTACAGTTAGGCGAGTCTTGGGGATGCTCAGCAAGGGGAGGTGGGAGGAGCATAGGGTCAGGTTTTCCCCCCGTCTTTCGGATGAGACGTTAAACCGAGGTCCCATCTGCCTGGATTGGTGGTAGTTCAGGTGGATGTTAAAGATCCCATGGCACTTATCGAAAAGAGTAGGGGAATTTCCCCGGTGTCCTGGCCAAATTGCCTTCATTCACTAAAAAAAATACCACCAACAGCTTAATCTGGTTCAAGGTCATTTGGCATTCATCTGTATCCTATCCCCCTCCCCCGGGTCGTGCCTGAAAATAGGCAGGATTTGTCTAGTGCACTTACCGGTCAACAAAAACTAAATAAAAATAAATAAATAAGGTTTCAGGGAGAGCAAGTTGATAAGGATAGGTGGGGAGAGAAGGTGTATGAGTTTGAACATAGTACAGAGTAGGGGGAAGTCAAGCTTGATCTTGGACGGCCAACTTAGGGCTTTATATTATGTGGAAAATATGTAATATTTTTAAGCAAAAACCTGCCAAATCTATTACAGACAGTGAAAACAGCTCAGCCCCCTGACCAGGAGCTCGATTTGGCAGTGTGGCTCTCCTATCCACCCACCGCCACCTCCCCTGCCAGCAAGATCTCCACGAACCCCTGCATCAGCTCAGCCCCCTGATCGGGAGCTCTATTCAGCAGTACGGCTCTCCTTTCCGCTGCCACCTGCCTCCCCTGCCAGCAAGATCTCCATGGATCCCTGCATCAGCTTGGCCCCCTGACCGGGAGCTCGAATCGACGGTGTGGCTCTCCTTTCCGCCGCTGCCTACCTCCCCTTCCAGCAAGATCTCCACGGACCTCTGCATCAGCTCAGCCCCCTGACCAGGAGCTCGATTCGGCAGTGCAGCTGTCCTATCCTCCGCCGCCCACCTCTCCTGCCAGCAAGATCTTCACCGACCCCCGTATCAGGTATGGCTAAGCTCAGCCCCCTGATTGGGAGCTCGATTCAGTGGTGTGGCTCTCCTTTCTACCGCCGCCCACCTCCCCTGCCAGCAAGATCTCCACGGACCCCCACATCAGCTCAGCCCCCTGACCTGGAGCTGAGTTCAGCGGTGCAGCTCTCCTTTCTGCTGTCATCTGCCTCCCCTGCCAGCAAGATCTCTACAGACCCCCCGCATCAGGTATGGCTAAGGTACGGCTGCAACTCGGCCATAGCTCGGGCACTTACTTTTGCAATTTCTGGCACCTCTGTTCAGCTGCTGCCTGATTGGTCTGCAGAACCAGCTGGTCCAAGCTAGTGATAAAAGTACAACTCAGCCAAAATGGCAAGACTCTTACCCTTGCCACGACTTACCTGCCCCCAAAAGCCAATGAAGGCCTTCCTACTCTTATGGGTGTTATCAGCACACTCCCCAAGGGTACGGAGCTCATCATCACTGGAGATTTTAATTTAAACTGGGTCTGCAAAGAGGCAGCCCCATTCAGAGACTGATAACTTCCACCAACCTTACACGACTCATAAGAGACCCCACCAGGCAGAACTATAAGACTGGAAACAGTATCCTCATAGACTGGGTTTTAGCTAGCTCACTGGCACGGATCTCTGAGCTTAAGGTTCTCCCGGACACATTTAGTGATCACTCCCCTGTCTCTTTCTTGTGGACCACTAAACCTACCAAATGCTCACCCATCCTCATCAAAAGTAGGGCCTTAAGGGCAAGCTAGAATCCCTCAAATCGGCCCTCTACCTCCATACCTGGTCCCCTATCAGCATGGCACCTACCCTAGACCAGGCCCTCAGTTTCTTCGATGGTGGCTTCAATACCATCTGTGATATCTATGCCCCATGCATGAAAAGGAAAATTAGGGGGCAGAAAAATGGCTGGATTGATGGAGAACTCCTCTCCCTCCTGACAGACAGGGGCTGCCTCTGGGAGAAGGCTAGAGACTTAGGAAGCAAGCACGACCTCCAGTGCTACAGAACGGCAAGAAATCACTGTACCAAACTTATCCAGCTTGCTAAAGTGAACTTCCATAAGACCCAGCTTAGCAATGCATGGGGCAATGGAAAAAGATTCTGGGACAACATGAAGAACATCCTTGGCAAAGATGACAAACAGCACCCTAAGTTGCTCAGTATTAATAACTCCCTTCCACTGATTCTCTAGCCATTGCAGATGACTTTAATAAGGCCTCTACTGACCTGTCATCAGTGCTGCCTCAAGACTATTTTCAGCCTGCTGATAACCATTCTAGCACCTTTTCGCCCAAAACTAATCACCCACCCTTCTACTTTAAGAGGGTGACAGTGAAGGAGCCTCTAACTATGGATAAGAAAATCCTAGGCAAGACAAGACTGGGCAGTGATGGGTTAGACATGAAAATACTATTCCTCACCCTGGATGTTCTTATGCTGCCCATTACACAGTTATTTAACAAGTCCCTGACTCTTGCTCAATTTCCGGAGGTCTGGAAGAAAGCCCTTGTCACACCAGTGCATAAAAAAGGAGATAAGGCACTGGTAACTAACTACAGGCCTAACTCGATCCTCTCAGCACTATGCAAAGCACTGGAAAAGATTGTGGCGGGCCAACTCACAGACTACCTCAATAAATACAATCTGCTGTGGCCAAATCTGCACGGTTTCAGGCAAAACCACAGTACCACCATGGCACTTCTGGATTACACAGACTTTGCACACAAGGCACTGGATGAAGGCAAATTGGTGGGGTCAGTCTTTATAGACCTCACCAAAGCCTTCGACACTGTCAGCCACCCTCTTCTTGTGTCACAACTGCATAACTTGGGTGTGGCACCCAATGCCCTGTGCTGGTTCCAAGACTACCTGGCACAAAGGAGCCAACGTATCAAAGTTGGGCAGACATTATCCAGCGCCAGAGAGGTATCCCTAGGGGTCCCTTCAGGGGTCAATTCCAGGCCCCCTGCTTTTCAGCCTCTTCTTAAATGACCTTGCTGCAGCCTGTGACACTAAGCTCATCCTTTCTGCGGATGATGCCATGCTTCTGAGCAGCAAAACCTCTCAGGGTGCCCTCCAATCTGAACTTCAGAACTCCTTCACTAAACTCGAGGGCTGGTTCTGTAGGCACAAATTGCTACTAAACTACAAAAAGACCAAGGCCATGCTTATATCCAGCCCCATAACAGACACAGGCTCCACCCTCTCATAATCTCCAACATGTGTAGTGAGCCACTTGAACAAGTGCACTCGTTTAAGTACCTGGGGGTCACCATTGACGACTCCGTCACGTTCACGCATCACATCGACTCTCTCATCAAGGCAGTAAACACCAAAATAGGGTTTCTCTATAGGCAAAAGAAATCCCTCACCCTGGAGACACTCCGCCTTTCAGTCTCCAGCTCCATATTATCTATAGTAGACTATGGGCTGGTGGTTTATGGGGCTGCCCCAGACATGGCGCTCAAGAGGGTTCAAACTGTGCTCAATAAGGCATGCCGCCTCACCCTGGACACAGATCACTGCACTCATACCTGTACGCTGTATGAGCGCACAAATTGGCTCACATCAAGGAACAGGATCAAGTTCCAAACTTACCTCCTGGGGTAGAAGTTGCTACTGGGAAAAACCCCACCCTGTGTAGGGGATCTGTTCGGGGCCTCCCTCTCATCACATATCACCAGGGGGTGGACGAGAGTGGTAATGTCCATCCCCTTCCACCACACCTCACTAGGGCAACGTGCCTTCTCCTGTCGAGCCCCCCCTTTGGAGGAATGAACTCCCTGTGCGTGTCCTGGCTTCAAACAGCCTGACTCAATTCAAAACTGGCCTCAAACAGCACCTAATAACAATCTCAAAATGTACCTTCCTCTAAAGGCTGTTGCCGCACTACCCCCGCTTGCCTGCCCTTATGTAAGCACCTGGCAGGCCTTGATGGACCTCACCCCCGCCACCCTCCATCCAAGCCTTGGTCTCCACATAGCCAACAATCCTATTTTGCACTTTTGGTACTGCCCTCCCTTTCACCTACCCTTTGTTAGCACAAAAAAAAAAAACAGGCTAGACCTGTCCACTCCTCTGCACTATTCCCAGTTTCTCTACAGTATTGTCTTGCCCTACCTCACCCTAACTTCCCACGTAACCAACCCATTCTCGACAAGGCCCTGTGGAGCTGCTTCCCCTCCTCCTTCTATTTCACTACTGCCCCATTTTCTCTCTCTCTTATACAGTATCAAACCCCTGCAACTATTCTGGCATTGTTACTACTTGACTTGTGTTATTTATTAGGGGTTCTACCTAGGGCTATCAATTAGCTGCAGTGCTGTATTCAAATTGTAACTGCTCCTTTTTTGTTGCATGATTTTCATGTACCTACTACACATTTGCCTACTGCTCATGTAATTGTAACCACCCTACTGTATTGTATACTGTTTTTGTTGTCTACTCTGAGATGCAACCTATGTAAAAGAGCTTGCACTCAAAGGTCTTTCCGAACTACTAAATAAATAAAATCAAAAAATAATAATAATAAAAAAATAATCTAGCAGTAACCCCCACTCCTGTCCTCTCTACCTGGGAGCACTACCCTGTCCGGCCCTGTGCCTCCCTTCCTCCTACCTATGCTTCCCCTCCTCACGCTGGTGCATCTGCTAAAATGTCAATCCCCTCCCTCCTACCCCTTCATTTCTACCTCTTCTAAACCCCAGCCCTGTAATAAGAGCGCTAAAATACACCTCTTAATCATTGCACTCTTGCTACTATCCTCGGGGGACATAAACCTGAATCCTGGGCCATACTCCCCAAAAACCACCACAGTTGCACCTCCCACTGCCAACCATTCCATATTTAACCCTATTGCACTACCCCATGGTTTAAAAATACTGCACCTTAATATTTGCAGTCTCCTCCCTAAATTAGACCTTCTCTGACCACTAGCCACCTCACTTGACCCTGATGATATCATTCTCTCTGAAACATGGCTGAACAGTAAAGTGGGCGACCACTCTCTCTCAATCCCTGGGTTCTCTATATGCCAGCAAGACATAATCACTAGGGGTGGAGGAGTGGCTATCTATGTCTCCTCTAAAATCCAATTCACCTACATCCTTACCACGACAGTCCCGAAAGCGTATGAGGTTCTCGTTCTTAAGTTATCCCTCCCTTTCTCTGTCCCTATCTATATTGCTGGCACCTGTCGTCGCTCTGGCCTCCCATCCTCATCTGTAACCGAGCTCATTAGCTGCATAGCCTCTCACTCTCCCCCCAAGGAATTATACATAATGGGAGATTTTAACCAAAACTGTCTCTCCCCCTTCCTCAGTAAACCACAAATGACATCAATGCCCAAACTTATCCCAGTTCATTCTTGAACCAGCCCCCTGTATGAACCAAAAAGTGGGAAATCACTCCTTAGTTGATTGGACTCTCACCTCCCACCCCCACAGAGTTGTCAAAACTGGACTCTTACCTGGTGCCCTGAGTGATCACCACATGACCTGTATTGTACGTAGAATGCACAGAATCAAGACACCCCCAAAGCAGTACACTACCACTTGTATAAATCATTGAACCTTGCTCCCCTCCTGCAAGAACTGACCCAAATAAACTGGGAACCCATTACCTTGGCCTCCTCCATCGATGTTGCTTATAGCTATTTTCGGGCTAAATTTTTGGAGTGTTGGAACAGACATGCCCCACTGTGTTGCTCCAGGATCAGGACCAATCACTTCCCTTAGATCACCCCTGAACTCCTGGCATGTCAAAGAGCCTGGGATCAGGCATGGAAAACCCACAAAGTCACAAACCTGCCACATGACAACACCTACCATTTGCTATGAAATAAATGCACCAAAGCTGCTCACTTAGCAAAATCTGAATACTTCTACTCAACCTTCCAGACAAATATTAATAGTCCTTCTAAATTCTAGAAAGTGATTCACTTCCTTTTCTCCCCCCATATCTCTTCCCACCCCCTCCTCAAGATTAACAACACTTAGGTTACCGAGCATCTAAATGCCTCCGAATTTAATACTTACTTTACCTCCTGTGCCTCGGCACTCCTCTCCTCCCTCCCAACTCCCCTTCCAGCCATCCCTCCTGTGGCAGGGTTGAATAGGACCCTGTCCCAGTTGTTATGGAGAGTTTGAATGCAGGGATCTGTTCTGTTCTTTCCTTTCCTGTCTCTTCTCTGTCTGGTTGCACAGCCATATGTTTCCCGTGAGACCTAGGATTTGATCACCCTGACAGTCTTGCAGTTCTTTGTCTCTCACTGTCTGGTTGCACAACCAGATTTTCCTGAGAGACCTAGGATTTGATCACCCCAACAGTCTCTCAATTCTTCGCCTTTCACTGTGTCTCAACCCTCTCTTGCTGTTTCTGTCTTTTCCTCCCTTGCATATCTGCTGGTATAAAAATATATGCAAATCATTATGTGGAAATGTAATTGATATTGGGATTCCTTTGTTTAGAAATGATATAGTGTTACTGTTGAAATGCACATAATTATAGTTTGAGATGATTGCAAAGCTATTTGGAACTCAAGGGGGTTAACCTGAAATGCAATTTTCAAGCCTTTTACAGAAGCTGTAGAGAAGGGGCCTCAGTTCTGGGACATTGTGTTCTTACAGCAACTGCCTGAAATATACAAGAACATTATAGAAAAAAACCAGGATGCTTGTTAAGACGAGGGAGGGGTTGCAAGGACTTAGAGAGAGAGAGAGAGAGAGCACTGCAATGTTTTGGAAGAGACACAGAGATTGAAGGAAAACTCAGATGGATCTTCTTTGTTTATTCTGCCTTTGTAAATAGTTATTCTGAGCAGTTTTATTTTTTTATGTTACTGCTAGTGCTAATAAATACTTTTTGTGAATTCTACAACTGCTCCTGTTTTTTCCTATGCTTCCTGACCTGTGCCTCGATGACAGATGGTGTCAGCCTAAGTGGGATTTACACCGTGCATACTCTAAGCCAGGAGTTTTGTGGGTGGGTAAGGAAAGGGAAAGGGAACACTGTTTAACCAGGAGTATCACACTAAGCCGAAAGCTTGTTTTTAAATGCGACCTGGGAGCACAAGAAAGTTAAGTGACTTGTTCAGGATCACACAGTATGCACCTAGGCAGCTGAGGGTACTGGACCTAGTACCAGGGAAGCATAGAGAAAGGTATTGATTCTGAAGCAGCAAGTCCAGGAGTGGTTACCAGGAGAATGGCAGCCATACTAGTAGAGACAGAAGTCCAAGCTGAGATTGTACAGCCAGCACTAGTTATGGAAAAAGAACAGGCAGTGACAGAACCTGAAAGCCTGATGGACTTTTTCAAAGGGTGGGCTATACAACAGAATGAGACAGAGAAACAGAGGAGAGAAGAGATGCAGCGACAGGAGCAGCGATGGCTGGATGCTTTGCAAGCTATCAAAGGCAGAGGATCTGGCACAGATCCAGATGAGCAACAAAACACAAGCAACTTAAAAGCCATTAAACTTACAAAGTTGTGTCCCTTGGATGATATTGAGGCATACCTGACAACTTTTGAAAGAGTTGCCACAGCCTGCCAATAGCCAAAGCAGCAATGGACAGTCAGACTGGTACCCTACCTGACAGGGAAAGCCCAGCTTGCCTACAGCAATATGGACACTGCACAGTCAGAAAACTATGACCTGGTGAAAAGCGAAATCCTGAAAAGGTATGACATCTCAGGAGAAACCTACAGGCAGAGATTTCGATCTCTGAAGTACAACTCAGTCAATAATCCTCGAGAAGCCTTCACCCGACTCAGAGAGCTCCTGATAAAATGGCTCCAGCCAGAGAGCAAAATAGTCACACAGATCGTCGACACATTTGCAATGGAGCAATTCATCAACAGCCTGCCTACAGATGTGCAGTTTTGGGTGAAAGAACACTGACCAGAAAGTGGGGAAAAGACTGTTTCTTTGGCCGAAGACTACCAAATGGCCAGACAGATACCACAGCAGCGAGGTAACAGTCAAGCACCGGTAAGACACTGTTTTTCTGATTTAAACTCCCAAGTCTGATAAGAACTCTCGTGGAGGTGACAAATCTGTGCCCAAAGACGTTATTTGCTGTAACTGTAATAAGCCAGGTCATATTGCAAGAAATTGCTGTAAGAAGAGTGACACTGGAGCCGATTTGTCCTTGGCAAATCCGGGCAAGTACTTAACAGATGTGAAGGTGAGGGATAAGACTGTAAAGGGACTCATTGATTTGGGAAGCAGACAGACCCTAGTGCATGCTGAAGTGCTGGGAAAACACTGTGCAAAAGGACCAGGTACGGGTGTCCTCTGCATCCATGGGGACACTCGATACTATCCCACTAACCAAGTGACTCTGACCATTGAGGGTGTGTTGCACCAAATGAAAGTGTGGGTAGCACCTAAGTTACCTGTGCCCGTGATTATTGGAAATGACTTTCCAGGATTTACTGAGTTGATCAATGAGGAAGTAAATCCTGATTTTTCAGCAGCTATGGTGACAAGAGCACAGGCCGAGGAAAATTTCAGATGGATGATTTCGATTTGGACTTGTTTGAGCACAGCTCCAAGATCTGGAAATCCAGGAAAGAAAGACGATACCTGAAGAAACTGTGGCAACAAATGACTGATGGACATAAGGGGTTAACATATGAAAATGTTGAAACTAAACTGATCACTGATTGTGATTTTCTTTCAGAACAAGCTAAAGATGTTTCTCTCCAGGGTTATTTTAAGCAGTTGGGGGTGAAACCAAAACAGGGTGGACCAATGTTTAAAAAATGTAATAGGTTACTGTGCAGAGTTTGGGTTAAGCCTCAGACACAGGAACAGACAGAACAATTGGTTATACCACAGAAGTATAGAACAGAGTTGTTACAGATAGCACATGATTGTCCTATGGCTGGTCACTCAGGGAAGGATCGCACCCTTGCCAGATTGCTGTATAGATTTTACTAGCCTGGAATTCATGAAGACATTGCTACCTATTGTAATTCCTGTGCTGAGTGTCAGAAAGTAGCCCCAGTCACTAGAAAAGACAAGGTGCCTCTGGTGCCCCTACCCTTGATAGATGTGCCTTTTGAGAGAATTGCAATGGATGTGGTTGGTCCTTTAGACAAAAGTAAAAAGGGTAATAGATTTAGATTTATCCTGGTAGTATGCGACTATGCTACTCGATACCCAGAAGCAGTTCCAATGCGTACTGTTACAGCCCAAAAAGTTGCAGCAGAGCTTGCCAACATTTGCAGCAGAGTGGGCATACCTAAAGAAATTATTACTGATAAGGGTAGTAATTTTGGTTCTGCATTACTTAGCGCTGTACAGATGACTAGGTATCACTGCCATAAGAACCTTCCCCTATCACCCTCAGACAGACGGTCTTATTGAGCGTTTTAACCAAACCTTAAAACGCATGTGAAAAAGGTTTGCAAAAAGAGAAGGGGAAAGATTGGGACCAATATTTGCCTTACCTACTTTTTGCTTACAGAGAAGTGCCACATGCATCAACAGGGTTTTCACCATCTGAAATTATGCATGGTAGGCAGCCAAGAGGGCCATTGGATGTGAGAAAAGAAATGTGGGAAGATAACCCCACTCAGAAACAATCTATAATGTCTTATATGTGTACCCTAAGAAATAAGCTGGCAAAATATGTTGAAATTACCCATAGTAATCAGGAAGAGGCCCCAAACCAGCACAAGGTATGTTATGACCATGGGGTAAAAGAAAACGTTTTTGAGCCAGGTGAAAAGGTTTTGCTACTGTTACCCACAACAGAAAATAAACTGTTCTAGGGACATGGATATGTTGTTCATCCACACTTATTGGCAGGTCCCTTGCCACTTTAAATCTTGCCGGAAGGTCTTCAAGCTGGCTCCTCCCACCCACCCGGGTGGTACAACTCTCGGCTCCGCCCCATGACTCCAGATCTTCCTTACCGCTTGGTAGCTCAGGTTCCCTCCTTAGTGCTCTGCGTCGGACTGGTTCCTGGAAATTTCGGTCTTCGAAATCCTTTAAGAGAAATTTTGATATCTTCTTCCTCGCTGCGGCGATGGCTCAATCCTGTCCCGACCCCGGGAGGTGCCCATTTTTTTCCTCCAGGAGAGACCCGCACTCTACGTGCATTTACTGCATTGATCTGGATCATGATCCTCAGCTCTGTGAATTTTGTTGTGCTCTTTCGGCCAGCTCTCAAGAGTACCACGCGGCCCGTTCGGGGCTCGGACATCCGGTAGTTTTTCCCACTCCGGAGAATCCTCGGATCATCGGGCATCCGCTTCCGCTGTTTCTGAGCAGCTTGAATCCGGCAGGCAGGGGTGCTCCACCTCCCCCTTCCTTGGTTGGGGCGCGTGTTTCCGCTGTCCTGGGTTCACCATTCAGCTTCGCTTAGGAGCTTCGCCAGTCTCTCTCTCCTTGAAAGGAGAGGGACCCTGGACCTTCCCCTGCCCAGTTCAGTAAATACAGGCGGGTCCCTTCGCCGGGTCTGGCGGGAGTGGGAAACTCCTCCCCGTAGGCCGACTCGGCTTCGGTCAAGCATGCGGCTTCAGCCTCTGGCCTCATGGTGTCCCCGTCAGGTCAGCCGGCCAGGACCCCCGTCGACGTGACCGAGCCCCTCGGCACGTCATCTGGGTCGTCTCCTGCTAGTGCCGCATTTCCTTCGCCGGTTTCCCTGGTGGAGGCTGAGGTTCTGCCTATACCCTTGGGTCGACAGTCCTCACCCAAATTCTCTGAACCGAAGGAGGAGCGGGCTCGCGCCGCTCCCTCTCCTGCCCGCCCTCGGTTTCCCCGAGGATTCGGGTCTCGGTCTCGGTCCTCCTCTTGGTCTAGCCGCTCACGCCGACCTCGGCGTTCTCGGTCGGGGCACCGAGTCAAGTGGCTTTGCCGTTCTTCCTCGTCCCCCTCCTCGGATGAGGAGTGGCTTCAATGCCGTTGGCGTCGATGTTACGAGGAACTTATGTGGCGGCAGATGCTGTTGTCCAGAAGGCAATCGACCCCGATTCATTCTCCGGCTAGTAAGCAGCCGCCGCCCGGTCGGCTGACACGGTCACTCGAGGTAACCGAGGAGCCCTCTTCAGGGCTGGTTGCTTGCCCGATCCTCGCTGCCCCTCCTCCATTGGCGGAACCCAGGCCGAACCATGACCTGTTTCGCAGGTCACTCGGTCCCCTCACTCCTGCCCACCCTTGGCGATTGAAGAGTGACTCTGGCCTGCGGCAGCTCTTTGCAGACTCGGAGCCTGACGTCGGCTCCGTTATGTTTCCATGCAGGGAAGACCTATGGTCTTCCCCGGAACATTCTGTGGACGACAGCCCATCGTCCTCTGTGGGTCTGCTCCTGCTCATCTCGGAATTCACCGGGATGCAGCTTGAGCCCATTTCCAGACGGACACCTTACCCCCTTATGGAAATTCTGGACTGAAGGGGCTCTCCCTCGGAGGCCTTCCCGGTGGATGAGGCTATCGTGGGCCCAGCCTTGGAGCTCTGGCGGCGGCCTGCTTCCTGCCCTGCGCCTTCGGCCAGGGTGGCCAGGAAGTACCCTGTCCCTGTCAGTTCTTTGCCCGGTTTCTTGGAGCACCCCTTGGCTGAAGGGGTAGTTACCGACAATGTTTTCCAACGTGTTGGAAACACTAGGGACGTGGATAGGCCCCCTGACAAAGAGTCCAGAAGGATGGACTATGTCGGGCGCAAGGTTTACGCCGCGTCCTCCCTAGGCCTCCATCAGGCCAGCTCGGCAGCACTGATGGTGCACTGTTCCCACGCCCTTTTGGGCTCCCTGGACGAGGTCCTTCCTCATCTTCCAACCGACCTGCGGACCACGGTCCGGCGGGTTTGGGACCAGGGTAAGACGTTGGCGAAACAACAGCTTCAGTCAGCCCTGGATCTGGGCGACTCCTGTGCAAGATCGGTGGTGGCCGCAGTGGCCATGCACCACAGGGCGTGGCTGAGGTTATCCTCCTTTTCCTTGGAAACCCAGCATGAGTTGGCGGACACCCCTTTCTTGGGGGTTGACCTCTTCGGCCCTGGTGTGGAGGGACATATCCAGGAGCCCGAGAAGTCCGATGCTACTCCGGACTCGGTCAATCCCGCCCGGAGGGACAAGGGCAGCCCTCAGCCTTTGCGTAAGCCCCTTGGCCCCCCTACCCCTGCGGCTCGACCGGCCCAGCTCAAGGGCCAGCAGGCATGCGCTGGTCGGCCTGTTGCCAGACCAGCATCTTCCTCCAAAAGGAAGCAAGGAAATAGGGGCCCGAGAGCTCCCTCGGCCTCTTCCTCTGTCAAGCCTGCTCAATGATGGGCTAATGGGGAGCTGTCCCCAGCACCGTCGACCCTGCCCGGGCATTCCCATGGGGGACGGCTCCGCACCTCTTCCTCTTGGGTGGTGCTAAGGATAGCCCTGTCGCGGGTTGCGAACAGGTTTCCTCTTGAGCCGTTACCCCACGGGGACCTTGGGTCCACAGACTCCTCGTCGGACCACTGAGCTGACTTGCCTGGCCCCTAATTAGGGATGGTCAGGAAGGTGGTGGGCCCCTTCCGACCCGGGGTTCGAGTCCAGGTGTTCCTGGCCTCAAACGGACGGGGACTGTGCCCATCCTTCGGCACGATGGATGGTCCCTCTGCCGATCTCCCATCCTCAGTTCGAGGCATACGGCTTCCTCCTGGGCCTCCAGGACGTACTTCCTCCTCGTTCCATCCGTTCTTGAGAGACCCCTTCCTTTCTCAGGTGGGAGGTCTCCTTACGAGTTCCTGGCCAGGCTCTTTGTTCTCTGCTCCGCAGTTTCTGCGGCTTCGAAGGGTCCGGGCGTAACCCCACCCAGCTGGCGGCCTGATTAATACTTTCCAGGCTTACATTGGTCTCCTTTACCAGAACCATGTTGGAACTCGTGCCTTAGTGGGTGAGGCTTTCTCCGGGACTAGGCTCGACTCTTGAGTCCGAGCTCGGCTCCGGGCGAACAGGGCTGAGGTTCTTCCTCTCCTACCCAGTCAGGTTGGCCGGGTAATTGTGCCCTTCCGGGACCTCCTGCACCTCCTGGGCTCTTGGCGGCTGAGTTCCCTTAGGGGGACGGGCCTGCCAGTGGTCACAGCGCTGCGTTCCTCGGACCAGTTCATGACTACAGCCCAGGAGTTAGCGGAACGCTCCCCTCCGGTCCATTCCGGCTCCTGCAGGAGAACTTTCCTGTTCGCCTCCCTGGGTCGACGGTCTTCTCAGACCGATGCTTCTCAGATGGATGGGGTGTCCATCTAGGGGAATACAGAGTGCTTCGCCTCTGGTCCTTCGGGAGTCCCGATGTCCTCTCCACCCGCTGGAGCTCCAGGCGGTCCGTTTAGCTTGCACCGCTCGCTCCGTTTGTGCGGGGTCTAGTGGTCTTAGTCCATCCGGACAGTAGCACAACCTTGTGCTACCTGCCCCGCCAGGTTCGGTCGAACCCCTTGCCTTGGCGTAAGGAGGTTCTCCGCATTGGGTTTTTTTGCGCAGTCAAAGGCGGGTTCCCAGTCTTCGAATGACAGGAGCCTACAATTCTCTGGCTACTGCCCTAAGCCGGACATAGGCTGCGCCTCATGAGTGTTTTTTTTCCTGCCGGAGGTAGCACAGGATCTTCTCCCTCCTCCCTCCAGGGAGAATATGAGGCCAAGGCTGCTTTATGCCCGCCCCCTCAGCAAGGTCTGCTGTAGGGTATGCCATCAGGGCCACGGACCCCGGGCCCTTCCGCGCCTCTCCCCCATTTCCCTTGACCTACGGGCAAGGCAAGGAGGGACTTGGCACAGGCAATGCTGGTAGCCCCAGACTGGATTGCCAGCTCTGGTATCCAGCTGTCCTCAGTCTCGGCATGAGCTCCTGTGAGTAACCCGAGTCCGCCCGGTCCTGATTTCCTTTTAGGAAAGGTTTTCCTTCGGGACCTTCAATCCCTACACCTGTAGGCCTGGTCCCTCTGCGGCTAGGGGCCAGGCCTAGGGTCCTTTGACAGGGTCCTCGACCTCGAGGCGTCCTGCTAGGAGTCGGCCAAAATAATGTTTGCCCTCTTTGGAAAAGTTCTCCATTTGATGATGGGCTAGGGCCTGGCCCCCTTCCATCCCTGGGCGAGCGTTTCGGACCATCTGCGTCTGTTCTTGAATTAGGGCTTGGGCCGACTACCCTCTAGGTGCTTCTGTGGTCACCCCTGTCTTCTGGGTGCGGGCCGGAAGGCAGTCGGTGGCGCAGAATAGGTGGTCTGGCACTTCTAGGCCTCAATCACGCCTCCCCTTTGGGGGAGAGTATCCCCATTCTGTGGGATCCTTGCTGGTATGGGCTTAACTCACGAGCAAGCCATCTGAACCTTTGCACAGGTGCGAGTTCTCCCACCTGTTGTGGTTGAACACCTTCTTGGGGCTACTCTGCCATCCAGAAGGTGGGGAAAGTTCCAGGCGCTCCTTGCATCTCCCTATCTGGTCTTCCACAGGGACTAGGTTGTCTAGCGCCCCACCAGAAGTCCTTCCGAAGGCAATGGTGGAGTCTTCCCTTCGGGGGTATTGTCTCTGCCGGGGTTCATCCCCATTCTCACCTTGGAGGTCATATATAGGTTCCATAGGGACCTGTTTAATTCTCACCTACTTAGGGAGCGTATAGTTAAAGTTCGGGAGAGGTTCACCAGCTGTTTGTCATCTACACGGTAGCCGCGTCTGGCAGACCTGCAGCCAAGTGGACGACGAGCGGGTGGGTCACCCCTGCATAGGTCTCCACTATAGGCGGGCGGGCATGGAGCCTCCCAGAGGGATAAGTGCTCATTTCTACCCGTCCTCCGCTGCATCGGTGGCTGCTTCCGAGGATACTCCAGTCCGGTTATCTGCATGGCTTCCGCCCAGAAGCAGGCTTTACCATTCCCCTTCCACATCGACCTTGGGTCACACCGGGGTGCTGGTCGGGGCCTCGGTTCTCCAGTCTTTATTCCCTATGTAGGGGTTGTGCGCCTTGCCTCCCTCCTCCTGGAGAACTGCTAGGAGTCTGCCAATAAGTGTGGATGAACAACATATCCATGTCCCTAGAAATACAGGTTACTCACCTGTAACAGGAGTTCTAGGAATGGTATATGTTGTTCATCCACATGACCCACCCGCCTCCCCAGCTTCGACGCACAACCTGGCTTCCAGCGGGCTAGATCTGGCGTCATGGGGCGGAGCTGAGAGTTTTACCACCCGGGTGGGTGGGAGGAGCCAGCTTGAAGACCTTCCGGCAAGATTTAAAGCGGCAAGGGACCTGCCAATAAGTGTGGATGAACAACATATACCATTCCTAGAACTCCTGTTACAGGTGAGTAACCTGTATTTAATGAAGTGGCAAGGCCCTTATAAAGTGCTTAGACATACTTTATTTTATTTCAAATCAGGGATTAGACCTTTGAGTCAGAGACTCTTTTACAGAGGTTCCACATCATAACAGATTACAGTAGACAACAGCAATATTACAATGATACAGAACAAAAATGAGATAACAATGGGTAAAAGGGAGTACACATCCAGTGATGTCTAAACACAATCCAGTTAGCTTGTGCAGAATTATGGACAGGACGAAGATAAGAACAGCTAGAATATGTAAAAATAATAACTGTTGTATTGTCAAAGTGCAAGAAACCGAATGCTAGCTAAAATTAAATTAGCTTCCAGTATGGGAAGTGCTACAGGGTGAACAGAAAATTGTTTTATATAGATTAAGAGAGAAAACTGAAAAGTCCATCAGGTAGATGGTTGGGGGGTGTCTAAGAGAAAACTAGGGGGAGAGGCAGAAATAGGAGGGAGGAGGGGAAGGAAGAGGAGGGTAAAAGGAGGAAACGGAGAAGACAGTAAGAGGTAGGTAGGTAGGGGCAGAAAGTAAGTAGGGGCAGAAAGTGCACAGGTGGGGACAGTGGAGTGAAGGTGAGGTGAGCAGGTAGGGGTTAAAAGGAGCGAAGAAAGGTGGACGAGGGATGCAGCTACCAACTAGTAAATGGTTGTTAATATGCCTGAGAGGGGTATGGGTGAAAAGCAGAAGGAGATGGGGAAGGACCAAAAGTATACAAGTAAGGGGAGGATGGGGTAAGTAAGCGAGGAGAGATATAATGAGAGGAATCAAAATATTGCTGAGGCAAGGAGGGGAGTTAGGAGTCACAGTTACAGACACTGTCCTGAGTTAGTATGGATCTGATCTTTGTTTTAAAAGAGCCAAGTTTGGCTTCAACGAGTAATTCTGGCACCGTTAACTATGAGATTGAGACCCCTGACAGGAAAAATCCTACTAAGATATACCATGCTAACCTCCTCAAGAAATGGGTTGAAAAGACAACAAAAGCCACCTTGCTAGTTTTACCAGAAACTGATAAAGAAGATATTGATGTAGCTTATGATAGACTGGCACAAAGTGTAACTGCTGATGCTGTAAAGGTGAATGTTTCCTTTACCCCCGAACAAACCTCAGAAATTTGTAACTTGCTGAAGACATTTAACAGTACTTTTACCATAGTACCAGGCCATGCAAAAGGGGTCGAGCATGTAATAGTGTCAAGGAATGCTTGCCCTATTAGACAAAAGACATACAGATTGCCAGAGCAGTTAAGAGCTGACGTGGCTAAGGAAATACAAAAAAATGAAAGAATTGGGTATCATAGAAGAGTCGAGGAGTGCTTGGTCATCTCGAATGGTAATTGTAAACAAAAAGGAAGGGGGAGTTAGAATCTGCCTTGATTTTAGGAAACTTAAGTGTCAGAATTTGTCAATTATCCTATTTCCAGAATAGATGTGTAACTCCTAGATGGCGCTATCCCAGGGGCTACTACCCCTGCCTGATTTGCCATTAACAGGTTGAGGGGCCTGGATCCGATGGCGGGTGCCTCCACCCAGAGGTCAGGGTTTGCAATAGTTAAACTAACTTGGTCACAGCCCTCTGGGACACTGCAACCCCCCCTTTCTTCCCACTAGTGGCCCACACAGTATATCAGAATTACCTTCACAGTATACACTTACCCCAGGACTGGTTCAGGCACTGGGACCCCCTGTAAAATAAGAAGATACAGTGCAGCAATCACAGTACAATACTTTAACATAGACAAATACCTCAGGCAGTATAACTTTGCTGAAACAAGCAGCTCTGATTTATTTAGGGGGATATAACAAGGACAGGGGGAAATCAGGTTAATTAGCTTATCACTTTACTCATCTACCTATGGCTCTGTGCACAGTCCTATCCCTACCAGTTACTGTCCCTGGGCACCCAAGCCCTAGTGGCTAGTCCAAACCGTGGCAGCTGGTAGGGGCCCTTTCACACAGAGAAAAGAAAAATTAGTTAAACAGTCAGCAGTACAGTAATTCCATTTGGATTCAATGTGGCAATTCAACAGGGAGCGACCCTGAATTAGTATTCACGACCTCCAAACAAGATAGGGTCCTTCAACGTCAGCAGGGCTAATCTTGAGCTCCACGAGACCTCACACATTTATATGACCAACTGCAACAGGCAAAAGTCCTTTAATGGCAGCAGGATTCACTTGAGCTACACAAGCCCTCCTCACATTTATATGGTAAACAGTAACAGGCAAAAGTCCTTTAATGGCAGCAGGATTCACTTGAGCTACACAAGCCGCCCACACATTTATGTGGTAAAAAGAAAGTACTATACCAGGCAGGCTGCTTCTCTATCCCGATCGCAATTACTGCACAATACCCGGGAGAACACACAGCAGATTCAGTTCCTGACAGACCGAGCGCAATTCAGCAATTTCTCCAGTCTTCTACAGGGTGAGCCTGGTTTCTACTCTTCAGATATCCTTTGATTCTCTTCACAGGACAGATTCAGTCCTAACAAGCAGTTACACAAGCTGCAGACTGGAACTCGGGGCCTTACACATGTTTCCCGACTAAAACTGCACACCGAAAAAGCACAGGGCTCCTTCCCTCTTCACTGCCAGAGCTCAACTGAAACTCCAGCAGACAAACCGGCACTTCCTTTGAGTTCCCCAGTTCTTGGCTGGATTGGCTGTCACTCACAATAGACTCCCCTGTTGGTCCAAAAGGCGAAGTCCAAACTACATCTCCCAGAGTCACTGCCATACAATCCTCTTGTGGCTGGCTCAGATTACAGTCCAAGTTCTGATTTGTCCAAGGCACCATTTTAGAGCTACCTTAACCCACACTGATTGGTCCAGTTCAGCAGTTCAAAACTAGAATGGGAACTAGGCAAACACAGTTCTGTCTGCAAAGAAAGAGTTAGACAAACTGTATTTTCATTATTACTCTAAATGATTTCTGGCAAACAGTTACATCTTTCAGATAGGTTCCTTTGCACTCTTAGTGCCTGCAAAAATGGAGTGAATTGGCAGCAGCCGGTGGTACTCAAGCAGAGAAACACACAGTCCCCCATACAACGTAATTATGTCTGCAAGCAGACAGCTCTTAAAGAGACAGTACCAGAGGCTCTAAAACACTCACAGATAAATGGCTTAAACGCCAAACACCATTCAGGCTTGGAGCATTCAAGCAAGCTCCTGGAAGTCTTTTGGGAACCCCCATTTGCAGGGGGGTTACACCCTTCCTGGCCTGGGAAAGTTTGACGTCCGCGACAAGCAAGTACCCCCATAAGTTTCAACTGCAACCATATACATTTGCATTAGGCTCACACATGTAATCATCAGTCAATATATAATTTTACCAAGAACACATTTCTGAAACATTGCAGTACGTCACTCTTTGCACAGTATTACACACACATTGTACCATAACTCAAGTTATTACCTCTTGTACATGAAACCTGAAGAGAGGGGGGCCCTTCCTATCAGTTACCTTGGGGCTGGATGGGGCAAGGGCACCATACTTAGAGGGCAACACAAGTAACTTGGAGTTAGCACTGACGCTCAGTTTGGGCAATGAGCTCAGGGACACATACACTCCTTTGTGGACAACATTGAGAGGCAAGTCCACAGGCCTCCCAAGGGAATCATAACTGAGGTGCACCACAGGCTTTACAGCTCGACCAGTCTTTCTAGGGGGAACTGTTACAGTCTCTGCACTCTGAGCCTCATTTTCAGCATTGTCCTCACTTGTCAGGAGTCTTCATGGGGGTAGAGAGGCTAGAACTTGGGGCACTTTCAGCTCCAGGAGTTACAGTTTCGAGTCCACAACATTTGGCTGATGGAGAGCTTTCGACACTGGCAGTGGACTGTCAGGGCACTCAAAATACTCTTATTGTTCTGGTGTATCACCAGTCTGCCCAATCCATCATTTTCCTCCCTGAAAGCTCAAACAGTTCAACCATGCACAATGATTCCATTTCATCTGATCTGATGCTTTGCACTTCACTTTCTGGGAGCATTGCTCCAGGGACGAAGCTGGGGGCTTAGACATTCCAGAAGGCCCAGCTTGTCTCCAATATTGACTAGGGATTGCCCCAAACAATTGACTCAGTTCGTAAGAAGGATAGTATTCAAAGTCACTCTCACTTCTTCTGATATGGACTGACAGTCATGCTCAACTGGGACTTGTGGAGGGACACTTTAACCTGCTTCTGTAGGTGCAGACTTTCTTGATCTTTTCTTAGCAGCAGCTCTAGTCACTGGTCCAGAGGGGCATCTTCTGGGGCTCAGACTCAATCAAGATTTGTCCAATGGGCAGTAAATGATTTCTATGCATTGTTTCTACATCTTTGAATTATTCTCAGGCCTTACTTTGTACACTGGCAGATCATCTAGTTTGCCCACTACAATGTGAGGGAGATGGTTGCCATCTGTCAGCAATCTTGTGTTTGCCATGCAGTCCCAGATTTCTTAGCAATACCCGATCTCCCTCCTGGGTTCCTGTGCTTTCACCTTTTATCATACCTTTCTTTGTTGGCCAGATTTCTTTTGGCAGCCATGGTTTGAGCCAGTTGGTACGCATGAGTTAGCTGGGTCTTTAACTTTGCACATACTGTAAATAGTTGTCAGCTTGAACCCCATCAGGAGAGACCCCAAACACACATCTACCGGTAGTCGAGCTTCTTCCAAACATCAGGTGGTAGGGGAGAACCCAGTGGCATCACTTTTGGTGCAGTTATAAGCATGTACCAGGGTGCTAATTTGTTGGCTCCATCTAGGCTTGTCCTTGGGTGCAGGGTGCCTAGCATATCTAGCCAAGTGTGGTTGAAACGTTCAGGCTGTGGGTCCCCCTGGGGGTGGTAAGGAGTGGTTCTGGACTTTCGCACTCCCCACAGAGAAAGCATTTCTTTGATCAGATGGCTCTCAAAGTCTCTCCCTTGATCAGAATGGATTCTTTGTGGAGCCCCATAGTGAACAAAAAAGTTTTCTACAAGTAGTTTGGCCACAGTGGATGCTTTCTGGTCTTTGGTGGGGAAAGCTTGGGCATATCTCATGAAATGGTCAGTGACCATCAGCACATTACTGATATTTCTTTGATCTGACTCCAAACTCAGAAAATCAATACGGACCAACTCCATGGGTGCACTGGTGGTGATGTTAACAAGGGGGGCAGCCCTCTGGGGCAAAGCTTTCCTCTGTAAGCAGCGACTACAAGTTCGAAAGTGTTGCTCCACATCAGCCTCCATCTTAGTCCAATAGAATCTGGATCTCACCAAGTCAAGTGTTCTGTCTATACCAAGGTGCCCCATGTGGTTGTGCAAGGACCTCAATACTGAGTCTCGAAAGGCAGTGGGCAGCACTAGTTGTTGTTTGTCTACTTGTCCCCCTCTGTCTACTGTTTCTCTGTATAACAGTTTATTGATCAGTTTCAGCTGAGGACCTTCTTTGTATAACAGTGCAGTTCTCAAATCAGTGGAGCGTAATTTGGACACATCTTTTCCTGCACAGAGGGCTTCTAAAGCTGATTTGATCAGGGGGTCACGGGACTGAGCCCGACGAATACTGTCATTGTCCAGCTGAGGCAGTGCACCAATGTCTATTGCAGAAAAGTGGCAATAAGCAGCAGGTATGCAATTCTCAGAGGGTCCCAAGCAATCCACCATGCAGTCCACTGCGTCCGTGGACATTTGTTCCTCCCTGTCAAACTTCCAGCAGAGTGCCCGAATCTCAGGTTCTGCCAATCTGACCCAATCATTCTGGGGAACAGGCCTACGGGAGAGAGCATCAGTATCTATGTGGTTCAGACCTGCTCGGTATTCGAGAGCATAGTCATATGTAGATAATACAGAAAGCCACTTATGGCCAGTGGCATCCAACTTAGCTGAGGTCTGCACATAGGTCAAAGAATTATTGTTAGTTTTTACTAGTATTTTAGCCCCATACAAGTACTCATGGAATTGGTCAACAATAGCCCACTTCAAAGCTAGGAACTCTAACTTATGTACAGGATAGTTCTTTTCGGATGGGGTCAGGCTTCTACTGGCAAAGGCCACTGGTCTCAGGCCATTCTCGTGCTCTTGGTACAACACAGCCCCCAACCCTTGCAAGCTAGCATCAGTGTGCAGGACGTAAGGTTTTCTTGGATCGGCATAGGCCAGCACTGGAGCATGGGTAAGTTGATATATGATCTCATAAAAAGTCTCACAATCAGGAGTCCAGCGGGCCCCAAATACTTCAGTCGGATGAAAATACACTCTTTCAGTCTTGAGGGACGCTGACTTTTGGTATTTTTTGTGGGTTGGGGGATACCCTTGAGTAAGGTTAAGTAAGGGCGGATCACTCTTGAATAGTCCTTGATGAAACGCCGATAATAACCACAGAATCCCAGGAATCTTTGCAGTTCTTTAGATTTTGGGCTGTGGCCAGGTGGTCAAGGCCTCAACTTTACTTGGGTCAGTCTCTATTCCCTCAGTGGATACTATGTGTCCCACATACTTTACTGATGTGTGAAAGAATTGACACTTATCAATGGACAGTTTAAGGCCAAAGTCCTCCAGTCGGTCCAATACCTTAAATAATCTGCTCTCATGTTCCTCCAGTGAGCTGCCAAACACAATAACATCATCTAGGTATACCAGGCACTCTAGTAAGTTCATGTCCCCACTGCACGCTCCATCAATCATTGAAAAGTGGCTGGGGCACCTGAAATCCTTGAGGCATCCCTCATGAATTCATAGAAGCCAAGCGGACAGATAAAGGCTGTCTTCTCACGGTCCTCTGGGGCCATCGATCTGGTAGTACCCTCACGGAGATCCAACACAGAGAACCACTTGCTCCCGTTTAGGCAGTCACAGCATCCTGAATGCGGGGCATTGTGTACTGATCAGGGATAGTCCGCCGGTTTAAGGTGCGATAATCCACGCACATGCTTACTGTCCCATTCTTTTTCCTCACTACCACAATGGGGGAAGCATAAGGGCTTCTGGATTCTTGTATTACACCAGCAGCTAACATCTCTTGCAGATGCCATCTCACATCATCTATGTCAGCAGGTGCCAGACGTCGAGACCTCTCACAAAATGGTCTTTTGTCATGCAACCGGATATTGTGCTCAGCTCCTTGCACGCATCCTACGTCCCATTCCTTTAGAGAAAACACCTGGTCTCTCTGGGCAAGCTTCTCACTGATCCTCACTTTCCATTCATCTGGCAACGGGGAGTCGCCGAAATCAAACAAGTCAGGCGTTACTCTGTCATTCTTCCTCGAACTCTTGCTGCTGCGTAGCACTGCAGTGTCTGCACAATGCACATTAGCCAGGATGCAACCTCTATTTACTCGAATGTCCTTTCAGACACATTATGAACTTGGACCATTACCCTTCGGCATAGCATCGTGCTCTAGTGGGCAAAATACTAGGCTTGACCAGCAGTCTCTCTGGCAATTTTCCATCACCTGGTGCATCAGCATTAATATTTTATTCTTAACATCCTTTCTGATACGGACCTCTCCCTGTAAGGTACACTGGGCATTTGCGCCAGGATCAGAGACTCAGGATCCTTCTTCCATACAATTCCGGCTCGGTTCCTCTGGTCTTATATTTTTCCAGCATCTCTCTGTGCCTCATAGGCCTTCTTAATTAAAGCCGGAACTCTTAAGCTCTACTAGTCTTTGACCCTGTTTTCATAACACAACTGTGCCAGCCTTCCGAACATATGAGCATTTGTTCCAATCAACAAAGGGACACCATCATACAGTCCAGTGGGGGACACACTAAGACTAGGGTCTCTACTTGTTCAGCCACTCCAGCCACGGAGGTGGGAAAGACAGCCAAATTCGGATATACCCAGAATAGGGGTAGGCCTTCTCACTTAACCCCCATACATGCAGTCCTTCTAATGGTTGTAAGGGTACATCTGACAAATGCTTCTGATACCAATCCTGGAACATAATTGTCACTTGGGACCCACTGTCTAATACAGCTCTTGTAGACACTCCATTCACCTTCACAGTGGTCTCCATGGAGGCACCCACTATTCTGGACCAGTCTGGAGAGGCGGTAGTGGGGGCCTGGGCAACTGACCTTGCCACAAAAGGATGTGAGTTAGCATTTTTGGTGCCCTCACTGGGATCATTTCGTGTACCTCTTAACCACTGATTTGTTCTCTGAAGCTCTCCTTGTAGCCTATATGCAACTTTGTCAGTGTCTTTTGGGGACCGGCATTCCCTTTTCATGTGCCCATCCTTCCCACAATTATAGCAAAACATACTTTCTGGAGTTTGAGCTGGTGAGGCGCCACACTGGGAGTCAGGGCGGGGTATTACTAACTGGAAACCTTGTGCCATCTCTGTCTGGGCGTGATAAGCATTTGGAGACATCTCGTCAGTTTCTCCACTTCCATGGTCAAGGAATCGAGTTTGGAGCCATTATCAGCAGGAGATACATGTGGGTACCCCCACCCCATAGCAGATGCAGTCGGATATAGGTCAGGGCCTGTACTTGAGGCGTGGCATGCATAAAGGACTGTTTTGAATCTCGGATCTCTCTCAACAGTTCTCCCCATTGTGGTATATCTTTTTCTTGTCAGAGCACCATTGACTGCTAACCTCTGCCCTGAACTTCACTTGATGGGTCACCTCAGTCACTCGAGTTCGAGCCGCAGCTATTAGTGCAGGTCCTCCCGAGGTCGCTTTCTCTCAACTCCTCGAATTTCTCTCATTAACTCATCATAGGAGGGTGGGATTCTGAGTCGATTTGCCAGGCGAACTGAAGCAACAGCAGTTCTGAGAAGGGGCAGACTTAGATCCTGTCCAGCCTGGTTCTGTCCAGTTCAGTCGTTGGCAAACTACCCTTTCTGAGGCATTCTTGCACAATTTTTCCAGCCGAGATACATGCACAGACAACCACTCCCTTGGTACTGTTGCATTTCTTACTCTCCACCATAGGTCCTCATCAGAATCTGGGCTCCCATACACATTCTCCAAGGCCTCAAGATAGGCCTGTGCAGTCGCTCAGGGTTACTGGCCCGTTTAGCACGGATGGTAGCCAGGGCGGACCTCGGAGGCTCTCACTAACCCTCTTTCGCTCGGCTTCCGAGCTATTGCCATTCTAGCACTTGGGGACAATATAGTCTATCCAGGTCTCCCAGTCATTCTCCCTTGGGGGTGGGAGGGTGCCAGAGAAGATCCTCAACCTTCGGTAAGAGTCAGACTAATGGCAGGTGCAGAATAGGAGTCTGCATTGGTTCAGCCACCATTACAGGTACTGAGCGGGAGAGGGTGTTGGGGAGGAACACCCCAGGTGGCAAATAGTTCTCCCAGTTTTCCTTCCCCCAGCAACCATTTAGCAAATTTCTCCCCAAAGTTTCAGATAGTGGTGGGGGCTCATTCTCCCCGGTCTTTACTGTCCTTAGTTATCACTCTCCAAGCAGTGAGGGCTCCCTCTGGGGTAATGGTCTGTGGCACTTTGGAGCTATCTATGGGATCCTTAAACTCTACTAGGGCCAGGAAAGTGTGGGTGAGCAGATTAGCATGCCGACCACCACAGGGTTTTGTAAACCTTCCACCTTGGAAAGTACTCCCTGTACAGTGTCCGTATTGATACCCAGGGGGATGTCCAGGATAAGCATAGCATTTTGGGGGTCGATCTCCTCCCCAGTACACCACTCCACCAGCCGGTGCACAGCCACTTCTGTCGGGGTACCCATTTATTTTTTTTTCTTAACAGTGGTTTGTAAATATGGCCACTAGAGGACACACAATCCCAGCGGTACCTCCAAGATGTAACCCCTAGATGGCACTATCCCAGGGGCTACTACCCCTACCTGATTTGCCACTAACAGGTTGAGGGGCCTGGATCCGATGGTGGGTGCCTCCACCCAGAGGTCAGGGTTTGCAATAGTTAAACTAACTTGGTCACAGCCCTCTGGGACACTGCAACCCCCCTTTCTTCCCACTAGTGGCCTACACAGTATATCAGAATTACCTTCACAGTATACACTTACCCCCAGGACTGGTTCAGGCACTGGGACCCCCTGTAAAATAAGAAGATACAGTGCAACAATCACAGTACAATACTTTAGCATAGACAAATACCTCAGGCAGTATAACTTTGCTGAAACAAGCAGCTCTGATTTATTTAGGGGGATATAACAAGGACAGGGAAATCAGGTTAATTAGCTTATCACTCTACTCACCTTACTCTATGGCTCTGTGCACAGGCCTATCCCTACCAGTTACTGTCCCTGGGTACCCAAGCCCTAGTGGCTAGTCCAAACCGTGGCAGCTGGTAGGGGGCCCTTTCACACAGAGGAAAGAAAAATTAGTTAAACAGTCAGCAGTACAGTAATTCCATTTGGATTCAATGTGGCAATTCAACAGGGAGCGACCCTGAATTAGTACTCACGACCTCCAAACAAGATAGGGTCCTTCAACGTCAGCAGGGCTAGTCTTGAGCTCCACGAGACTCCTCACACATTTATATGACCAACTGCAACAGGCAAAAGTCCTTTAATGGCAGCAGGATTCACTTGAGCTACACAAGCCTCCTCACACATTTATATGGTAAACAGTAACAGGCAAAAGTCCTTTAATGGCAGCAGGATTCACTTGAGCTACACAAGCCTCCTCACACATTTATATGGTAAAAAGAAATTATTATACCAGGCAGGCTGCTTCTCTATCCCGATCGCAATTACTGCACAATACCGGGAGAACACACAGCAGATTCAGTTCCTGACAGACCGGAGCAATTCAGCAATTTCTCCAGTCTTCATAGGGTGAGCCTGGTTTCTACTCTTCAGATATCCTTGATTCTCTTCACAGGACAGATTCAGTCCTAACAAGCAGTTACACAAGCTGCAGACTGAACTCGGGGCCTTACACACGCTTTCCGACTAAAACTGCACACCGAAAAAGCACAGGGCTTCTTCCCTCTTCACTGCCAGAGCTCAACTGGAACCCCAGCAGACAAAACCGGGCACTTCCTTTGAGTTCCTCCCAGTTCTTGGCTGGACTGGCTGTCACTCTCAATAGACTGCCCCTGTTGGTCCAAAAAGGCGGCCAAGTCCAAACTACATCTCCCAGAGTCACCGCCCATACAATCCTCTTGTGGCTGGCTCAGATTACGAGTCCAAGTTCTGATTTGTCCAAGGCACCATTTTAGAGCTACCTTAACCCACACTGATTGGTCCAGTTCAGCAGTTCAAAACTAGAATGGGGAACTAGGCAAACACAGTTCTGACTGCAAAGAAAGCAGGTTAGACAAACTGTATTTTCATTATTACTCTAAATTATTTCTGGCAAACAGTTACGCTCTTTCAGATAGGTTCCTTTGCACTCCTAGTGACTGCAAAATGGAGTGAATTGGCAGCAGCTCGAGTGGTACTCAAGTAGAGAAACACACAGTCCCCCATACAAACTAATTATGTCTGCAAGCAGACAGCTCTTAAAGAGACAGTACCAGAGGCTCTAAAAACACTCACAGATAAATGGCTTAAACGCCAAACACCATTCAGGCTTGGAGCATTCAAGCAAGCTCCTGGAAGTCTTTTGGGAACCCCCATTTGCAGGGGGGTTGCAGATGATTTGGTGGACAGACTGGGAAGTGCAAAGTATATTAGTACCCTCCATCTCTCCAGGGGTTACTGGCAAATCCTTTAAGAATCCACAGACAAAACTGCATTTGCCACTCCTGTTGGATTCTGTCAGTTCACCACCATGTCATTTGGTTTACATGGTGCATTCCAGCAGTACATGAATGTAATTTTATCACCTCACATTGGTTATTGTGCTGCATACCTGGATGATGTTGTGGTGTACAGTCCAGATTGCAAAAGCCACCTGGAACACCTACGGGCAGTTTTCTAAGCTATTAAAAATGCAGGTCTGACTATTAATCCTACCAAATGTGCATTGGGCATGCAGGAAACCAAATATTTGGGCTACGTGTTGGGAAATGGAGACATTAAGCCAGAAATTTCTAAAATAGAAGCTGTGGCTAACAGCCTTGTCCCTAAAACAAAGAAACATGTCAGGTCATTTTTAGGGCTGGCTGGTTATTATCGAAGACTTGTTCCCAACTTTGCTGAGTTAGCTACTCCCCTCATTGAACTCATGAAAAAACAGTACCCAAATAATGTGACGTGGACCCCAGAGTGTGATGAAGCTTTTCAAGCCATTAAGGCTGCATTATGCTCCGCCCCTGTTTTAAGAAGCCCAGACTTTGAGAAACCATTTTTGTTACAAACAGATGCATTAGAGGTTGGCCTAGGTGCAGTCCTGAGTCAAAATATAGATGGGAAGGAATATCCTATTCTGTACATAAGTAGGAAGTTGCATGACAGAGAGAAAACATACTCCACCATTGAAAAGGAATGTTTAGCAGCAAAGTGGGCTGTGGAGTCCTTTAAGTTTTATTTGCTAGGAATTGACTTTGTACTTATAACAGATCACAATCCTCTCTGTTGGCTTAACCAAATTAAAGATAAAAATTCCAGAAGCACATGGTGGTACTTGGCACTATAGCCATTTAAATTCAATGTGATACACAAATCTGGTGAAGAGAATAGCAATGCTGATTTTCTGCCAAGATATGGATCAGGAATTCAGGGTTCTGAAGGCTGAAAAACAAATGTATGAGTTTAAACTTTACAGTTTGCTGTACTGTTATAGAAAAAGGACACTGCTCATGTACTTAATTTCTTAACGTTAGAAGCTAATGCTAGCACAGAATTAATAGAAAGTCTTGGAAACCTGTTTAATAAAACAGGTTCCCTCTTAAGAAGGAGGGTGTATGTGACAGGGTTAAATAAGACCCTGTCGCAGTTATGGAGAGTTTGAATGCAGGGATCTGTTCTGTTCTTTCCTTTCCTCACTCTTCTCTGTCTGGTTGCGCAACCAAATGTTCCTGTGAAACCTAACCTAGGATTTGATCATCCCAACAGTCTCGCAGTTCTTTGCCTCTCAATGTCTCTCAACCCTCCCTTGCTGTTTCTGCCTTTTCTTCCCTTGCATATCTGCTGGTATAAAAATATATGCAAATCATTATGTGGAAATGTAACTGATATTGGGATCCCTTTGTTTAGAAGTTATATAGCGTTACTGTTGAAATGTATATAATTATAGTTTGAGATGATTGCAAAGCTATTTGGAACTGAAGGGGTTAACCTGAAATTCAGTTTTTAAGCTTTTTGCAGAAGCTGTGGAGAAGGGGCCTCAGTTCTGGGACATTGTGTTCTTGTAGCAACTGCCTGAAATATACAAGAACATTTTAGAAAAAAAAAACAGGATGCTTGTTAGGAAGGGGGTTGCAAGGGCTTATAAATAAAAGAGAGAGAGAGCTGCAGTGTTTTGAAAGAGACACAGAGATTGAAGGAAAACTCAGATCTATCTTCTTTGTTTATTCTGCCTTTGTAAATAGTTTTTCTGAACAATTTTTTTTTATGTTACTGCTAGCGCTAATAAATACTTTTTGCGAATTCAACAACTGCTCCTGGTTTTTTCTATGCTTCCTGACCTGTGCATCGGCAACACCTCCCCCCTCTCGCAGTCATCTTGACCCGACGTATTCCTTCTCCTTTTCTAATCTCTCTCCCTCAGACACCTTGAAAAAACTGTTTGCTCTCAACCCCTTTAAAGGCAGCTCGCCTGATAGTCTGGATCCTAAGTTACTTTACTTATCAGCTCCAGCTATAGCGACTCACCTAGCTCTGCTCCTCAACCTCTCCTTCGCTACTGCTTCCATTCCTTCGGTATGGAAACATGCTACTGTAATCCCACTGCCCAAGAGTGGTGACCTCTCCATTCCTTCTATTGGCCTATCTCTCTCCTACCTACCCTAGCTAAGCTACAAGAGCATTTGGCCCTTTCTCAGCTCTCTACTTACCTCTATTACTCTAATTTGTTCACTCCGTTACAATCTGGCTTCCAGAAGAACCATTCCACCACCACCTGCCTGATCAGGCTCACTGACTCCATCCTCTCAGGGTTGGTCAGCAGCCAAATCACTTCTGCCATTTTTGTTGACCTAGAAAAGGCTTTCAACACTGTCTCCCACCCCCTATTCCTACATGCCCACTCCTCGGCTGGCCTAACAGATTCTGCCACAAACTGGTTCAAGGTTTACCTAGTCGGCTGGACCCAGTCAGTCAGAATTGCTGATTCCACACACACCCCCACCTCTCCCCATCAATACTGGCATACCTCAGGGCTCTGTACTGGGTCCAGTCTTGTTTTCTATATTCCTTAATGATCTTCCGTCAGCCTGCTCGTCCTCCTCAATCCATATGCATGCTGATGACATGGTCATCTTCACATCCAGCCAGTCCCCTGTTGATGTAGAATCCAGACTACAGCTCGACCTTAGCAATGTTCAGCGCTGGTTCAACTCCCTTCAACTCTCCCTCAATGCCAAGAAGACTGTCTCCATGACCTTCAGCACCAGGCAGAGACTCTGTAGGCTCCCCTCTCTACCCTCCTTCCACACCCTTGATGGGACAGTCATAGAGGACACCTCTACCTTTAGGTACTTGGGAGTTTGGCTTGACCGACACCTCAGGTTCTCTGGACATGTAGACATCATCCTGAAGAAACTGCGCCCCAGGCTTGGCACATTATACAGGAACTGTAGTTGCCTTCCACCATCGGCAAGGCGTGAACTTGTCCAGAAGATGATCCTACCTATTTTTGACTACAGTGATGTAGTCTATAGTGCTGCTCCTAAGTCTTCCCTAGCCTGACTGGACACCCTGTTCAACTCCTTCTGCCACTTCGTCCTGGACTCCCCCTCTCTCACTCACCACTGTAATCTCTATTACTCTCTATCCCTCACTTCTCTTGAAAATCACCACCGGCTCCACTGTGCCAAATTTGTGTCAAAAATTTGGTTTGGGACCTTACCTCCTTACCTCTCTTCCTTACTATCCACTCTACCTCCTCTAGTCGACTGCCTGAGATCATATGATACTCGCCAATTGGTAATACCCAGCCGCTTGACTACAGTAGGTCAGTCTGCCTTCTTGCATCACTTCCCCAAGCTATGGAACGACGTCCCCCCACAAAACCGCATATCTTCTTCCACCTACTCTCTGTCTTTAGCCCTAAACAATTTCCTCTCGGTAAACTGCACCTGCAGCTAGTCCCAGTGCCATTCCCCTCCTCTGACCAGTTCCAGCTACCCTTTGCTTCCCTCATCTACCTTTGCCCATGGCTAAAGTTGACTTTCAATTTGGTTTGCACTAAGTTGCACTGCCTGTTATCAATCTTATGCACTTATGTGGAACATTACATCATGCACAGTGTTTTTGATAACCGTTATGTTGTCCTCAACTTAACCTGTAGTAATGTTTAATGTTGTTGTAATCACCCTGTGGAGTTTTGTAAATTTACTTTTTGCATTCACTGTATTCAATATTTAATGTAACCAGTTGGTTGCTGGGTGTTCCCACTCCCTGTCGAACTTATATTATGTCAAATGGATGTACATATGGTATCTGTTTGTATGCTACTTTCCCTCTGTATACCCTTACCCCAGGACACACCTTGAGACGAACAACCAGTTGTTCAGTGTGCCCTTCCTGGTAAAACTTTTCAATAAATAAATAAATAAAAACTTTTATGCAATGGTTGTTTCCACATTACCTCAGCACCTCTGGAAAGTAAAATGGCACGCCTAACGTTTCTGCCCATATATACCCCAGCTAAGTGGAGCGAAATTGTCAGGAGGTACTGTGGGGTGTTGTGGACATTCTCAGCTTTCGAATGATACCAGATATGTTTTGGTTTTATGGTTTACAGACACGCTGAAACAGCTGAAACATAGCATGGTAGGGTAGATAACAGATGCACTGTAAGTGCTGGCATCCAAGGTTGCACACAGAACACTGAGTGTGGCAACTAAACATTCATGCTGTGGTTTTTCTCAGTCCTTTTTTTCTTTCATAGAAAATAGAAAATAAACACAAGACAACAGAAATGAGTTTAAAAGCATGTTTATTTAAATAAAAACTGCAACAGTCATTTAATGGGGGACATATAGTTTTATTTCAATCAAAAAGACATACAGATATTAGCATTCAAATGGAACATTAAGATAGAACACTAGGACCAAACAGCAGAATGCATACTGTGGCATAGCTACAGTATAGTCTAATAAAGGTTAGGTCATTTTTATTTGTTGTACATAATAATTATGTATTTCTGAAAGCATGTGACTCATAATCATACTCAGTCATGATGACCATTGAGACAAACCTATTATATTCTCAAGTCAATGATAACATTTCAAGAAGCAATATCTGTTATTGTTAGTCACCAGCAAATATGGCAGGTCAACATTATCAGTGGACTGGTGGCCAAAGCGTCCAGCATTTCAACTCAAATGCATATAATCATTCACAACATATAGAAAGCTGTGAGATTACACATTTTCACATGCCATTTGTGTGAGTCGCTTACTTAAAATAAAGTTGACTTCCATGGCTGGGTTTACAAATCCTGTGGCTAGTTGGGCATAGTTGTAAACACTGTCTTTGTGATGTATGGATGCCTATCAACATGATGATACAAACAACCAAGTCAACAATATTCTTTCATACAGTGGCGTGAAAAAGTATTTGCCCCCTTCCTGATTTTCTCTGTTATTGCATATTTGGCACACTGGATGTTTTCAGGTCTTTAGACAAAATGTTATATTAGATAAAGGGAACCTGAGTGAACAAATAACACTTGTTTTTTTTTACTTATTTCATTTATTTAATGAAAAAAGTTAACCAACACCAACTGGCACTGTGTGAAAAAGTAATTGCCCCCTTACACTTAATAACTGGTTACGCCACTTTTAGCTGCAATGACTGCAACCAAACGCTTCTATAATTCAATATCAGTCTTTCACATCACTGTGGAGGAATTGTAGCCCACTCTTTCCTCGCAGAACTGCTTTAATTCAGTAACATTGGTAGGTTTTTGAGCATGAACTGCTTGTTTCAGGTCCTGCCACAGCATCTCTATTGGGTTTAGGTCTGGACTTAGACTAGGCCACTCCAAAACTTTAATTTTACTTCTTTTCAGCCATTCTGATGTGGACTTGCTTTTGTGTTTTGGATCATTGTCTTGCATGTACCCAACCACGCTCAGCTTCAGCTGACGGACTAGATGACTGGACATTCTCCTTAAGAATTTTCTGGTACAGAGCAACCATGGTTCCTACAATTATGGCAAGTCGTCCAGGTCCTGAGACAGCAAGCAGCCCCACACCATCACACTACCACCACCATGTTTGACTGTTGTATGATGTTCTTACTGTGGAATGCTGTGTATGCTTTACGCCAGACATTATGGGATCCATGTCGTCCAAAAGTTCCACTTGGACTCATCTGTCCATAGAACATTTTCCCAAAAGGCTTGTGGATCATCCAGGTGCTTCTTGGCAAAATGAGATGAGCATTTATGTTCTTCTTGGTTAGCAGTGGTTTCCACCTTGCTACTTTCCCATGAAGCCCATTTTTGCCAAGTCTCTTTCTGATTGTGGAGTCATGAACACTGACCTTAGCTGAGGCAATAGAAGCCTGCAGTTCTTTGGATGTTGTTTTAGGATCCTTTGAGACTTCCTGGATGATTTTACGCTGCGCCCTTGGAGTAATTTTGGCAGGCCGCCCACTCCTGGGAAGATTCACTACTGTTCCACATGTTCTCCATTTGGAGATTATGTCTCTCACTGTGGTTCGATGGAGTCCCAGAGCCTTAGAAATAGCTTTGTAACCCTTTCCAGACTGATAGATAGCAACAACTTTTTTTCTGATCTTTTCAGGAACTTCCTTTGATCGTGGCATAATGTGCTTGTTGAATCTTTGTGCTGGCAACGTGACTCTGATGGTAAGGTTCAAAATAAGTGAGGTTTATATTGAGCAGGGCTGGCTGTAATCAAGCCTGGCTGTGTTCAATCAGCTGACTCTAATTATCCCTTTAATTGGGTTGATTTAATTAGGGGCAATTACTTTTTCACACAGTGCCAGTTGGTGTTGGTTAACTTTTTTCATTAAATAAATGAAATAAGTAAAAAAAAACAAATGTTATTTGTTCACTCAGGTTCCCTTTATCTAATATTACATTTTGTCTAAAGACCTGAAAACATCCAGTGTGACAAATATGCAATAATAGGGAAAATCAGGAAGGGGGCAAATACTTTTTCACGCCACTGTACTTGTTTTTTTGTGGGAGCATATTGTTGGTGGTCACTGGTAAACAGAGGTCTGGTCACGGTACTGTTTCATGTTTCTGATGTGATGATGGTGCATAACTGTTATAACTTTTACCAAAACACAGATGTTTCATTTATTTATTGCTGGTGACAGGTATGCCGCCTGTTAATACAAAAATGGTATTGATTTTTTTTTTCCATATTCTGTTTTATCTCCTGGTTTGCCCCGGCGGAACCCTTCTGATCGACCCCAGCCCCATCACCCAGCTCTCCTTGGACTTACCTTTACCATTACCCCCTGCAACAGGGCTTGTGGATGTGCCTGGCCACCAGAGCAGGGCTGTGGAGTGTCAGCCTTCATCCTGCCACTTAGGGTGGTTTTCTACCCGATTTTCACCCTAGGCCCACGGATGTGCAATGGGCATGATGTCCAAGCTCTGCTTTGGTGGAGACAGCCTTGGCATCTTGAATGTGGGTTCCCATCCCTACATGGTGGCATGCATGTGCTGCCACCCAGCCACCATGGCAGGCAAGCAACGTGCCACTCTAAGCCCCCTCTCTGAGGAAGGAGAGCTGTCCTAGGCATGCTCGATCCTTCCTCTCCTCACTGGCCCCCGAGCAGCCCCTGTCCGTTCCCAACCCCAGGTCGCCATTGTAGCAGGAGATAAGGTGCCCAAGGCCTCAGCCCTCAACACCACTGGGCCAGCTTAGGGTACTGAAGGGAAAACTGAACAGAGTAATATGAGTTACTGAGTTATTGCTGGAAGAAACTGGTGATTGGCTAACAGAAACTGCTACTTGGAGTAACATGAGTCAAGTGCTTTTTGGCCTTCTTCTGTGATAATCTGTGGAAGAACCAGGCTCCTTATCTATGGTGCTTCTAGTGTGGTGGATGTTGACTGATATGTGCACCATGTGAGATTTACCAGGGCCTCCCTTCCTTGCCCAAATGACCAACCTCATAATTTTAGATTGTCGCCTTAGACACTTACTGATATTTTTCTAATTTTCTTTGATTTATTTGGTGCAAAAATACAAACCTGCTAACTGCCAGTTTCCTTTAGCCAAAGCTGCCTGTCGGCTATCTGACATTTAGAACCCAGTAAAACAACACTAAGCTACAGTATCTACCGCTCTGGCATTGCCAACATCTAATGAAATGCCAGATTTTTGTCTGGTAAGAATGTTATCAACATCCTCATGAACTCACCAGTCGTAAAAAGTGGTTATCGTCATCATCCTGATTGACAATCATCATCATCATCATCATCAGTGATTCATTCTCTGTACGAGAGGAAATGACTGAGATGAGAGCAAGCTGGAACCCCTGCACACTGACAGTGGCCTAACCTGAGTGGCCACCTACCCTGCCATAGTTGAGGCAAACTCATCCACTTCACTACGGACGCTGGAAGTTGAAGACTTAGCAACTACTAGGCATGGGTAGTGTTTTTGGGGTGACATCTCATCATCGTGATTGACAGTCATCATCAGTGATTCATTCACTGCATGAAAGGAAATGACTGAGAGCAATCTAGAGATGGAGCAGGGGCCCACGGTGACAATGTGACCCACCCCACCCCACCACAGCTCACTGACACTGGTCTGGCCTGGGTGGCTGCTGACCCCTGTCATAGTTGAGGCAGTTTTGTCAACTCCATTACAGGTGTGGAAAGCTTCACACCTACTACGAATTGATAGGGTTTTTGGGAATGACATTTCTATACAAAACCAGCAGAAAGAAAATACACACCCAGTGGCAACCACATAATTACTGATTTATTTCCAGTTGTCTTTCATAGCTATGACTGATGAGTCACTCTGACGTGATGTCATTGCATCATACTAGCAATAGCATCAGATCGGTTACTGTAGGATCATCAACCAGCTGCCTCAGCTGAGCCTGTAATCAAGAGCTTGCCATTGCCAATTTAGTGTGAATGAATCCGTGATGATAACTGGTAGCCGCTGCATGGTCTTTAGGGGAATGGTTTTGGCTCCCTACAACAACGGCTTAATCTGAGTGTGTCATCTGATTGTCTTGTTGTTTCATTTCATAGAAACATAGAATTTGATGGCAGATAAGGACCACTTGGCCCACCTAGTCTGCCCATTTTCCTATCTAACAGATAAGCTGCAGATCCTAGTTAACCAACAGCTTACGTCCTTATGTCTGTCCCATGCATTCTTGAATTCCCCCACTGTTCTTGACTCCATGACCTCCTCAGGGAGGCTGTTCCATGTATCCACAACCCTCTCTGTGAAAAAATACTTCCTCACGTTACTTCTGAGCTGTCCCCCTTGTATCTTCAAATTGTGCCCCCTTGTTCTTGCACATCTCTTTTTCTGAAAGATGCTAACCTCTTGGACTTTGTTGATTCCCTTGAGGTACTTGAAAGTTTCTATCATGTCCCTCCTCCCTTCTTTCCTCAAGGGTATACATATTAAGCTCCTTTAGTCTTTCTCCAGATGTCTTCTGGTGCTGACCCTGCTCCATTTTGTTGCTCTCCTCTGACAGCCTCCACGCTGTCTATGTCGTTGCGGAGATGGGGTCTCCAGAACTGCACACAGTACTCCAGATGGGATCTCACCAACTTTCTGTACAGAGGGATAACACCTTCCTGTTTTCTACTATTGATGCCTCTCCCTGTGCATCCCAGTGTCCCCCCAGCCTTCCTTACTGTCTTCTCACATTCCTTGCCCACCTTGGTCATCTGATATAATTACCCCCAGGTCCCTTTCCATTTTTACTGTTGTCAGTATCTCACTCCCATTGTTTACTCTTCCCCTGGGTTTTTGTTTCCCAGGTGCATTACCTTGCACTTATTTGCGTTAAATCTAAGCTGCCATACATTTGACCATTCCTCCAACCTTGCCAAGTCCCTTCTCATCCTTTCCACTCCATCTTGTGTATCAACCCTGTTGCAGATCTTTTGTCATCTGCAAAGAGACATACTTTTCCTTCCAGTTCCTCTGCAATGTCACTTATAAAGACATTAAAAAGGACCCGTCCCAGTACTGAACCCTGCAGTACCTCGCTAGTAACCCTCCTTTCTTCACTGTGGACTCCATTTACTACTACCTTTTGTGTCCTGTTGTCTAGCCAATTTTTTATCCAGGCTACCACCTTGGGACCCACTCCAAGGCTGGCTAACTTGTGTATTACTCTTTTGTGTGGGACTCTATCAAATGCCTTGCTAAAATCTAGGTAGGCCATGTCCACAGCCTCTCCCTAGTCTACTACTTTGGTCACCCAGTCAAAGAAATCTATTAGATTCATCTGACACGACCTTCCCATCGTGAATCCATGCTGCCTTGGGTCCTGTGCCCCACTGGTCTCTAGGTGTACTCAACAATTCTTTCCTTCAGAAGTGATTCCATCATTTTCCTTACCACTGAGGTCAAACTAACTGGTCTATAGTTTCCTGCCTCTGTCCTTCTCCCACTTTTGTGAGGAAGAATCACATCGGCCCTCCTCCAGTCCTCTGGTACCACCCCATCCTCCCATGATTTGTTAGAGAGTAGTCAGCAGTTTCACTAGTTCTACCCTTAGTTCTTTTAGAATTCTTTAGTGAATCCCATCAGGCCCCATTGCTTTGTCCACCTTCAATTTTATTAGTTCTTTCAGAACCCTTTCTTCTGTAAATGGACTGGTATCGAACCCCATCTTCAGAGTGTTTCTCTTGTTTGGTTTAGGTACTTTCCCCTCCTCTTCCTTTGTGAATACTGAGCAGAAATATTCATTCAGTATCCTTGCTTTTTCACTGTCACCCTCTACCCACATTCCCTCCCCTTTATTAAGCCTCAGTATCCCTCCTTTGGTCTTTCTTCGCTCCCTAATGTACCTATAAAAGGTCTTATCCCCCTTCTTTACAGAGTTGGCTATCCTTTCCTTGGTTTGGGTCTTTGCTAGTCTGACTGCCTTCCCAGCCTCTTTCTGTTTTAACTAATAAAGTTCTCTGCCCTGCTCCTTCTGTATTGCCTTATAGTTCCTGAATGCTATCCTTTTCTCCTTAACCTTCCCTGCCACCTCTTTTGAGAACCATAGTGTTTTTTTCCTTTGTTGTGTTTTGTTGATTTGCTTTACACAAAGGCTTGTTGCCTCTGTGATGGCTGTTTTGATTATTCCCCATTGTTCCTCCACCCCTCCTTCTTGCCTGTTTGCTAGTGCTTTTCTGAGGCACTCTCTCATTTTCCCCAAAACCAGCCCTCCTAAAGTCCAGTACTCTTGCTTTTGTATGGCTTGATTGCATGGCTCTGTTTATCGTGAACCACAGTATTTGGTGGTCGCTTGTTCCCAGATGGCTACCCACTTCTAAATCTGAGATTCTTTCTCCGTCCCCATTTGAGAGTACCAGGTCTAAGATTGCTCCCTCCCAAGTGGGTTCCAGTACTAGCTGTCTGAGGCATGCCCCCTGTAAGGCATCAAGAATGACCCTGCTCTTGGATGTGTCTGCAGCACAGGTGCTCCAGTTAACATCTGGCATATTCAGGCCCCCCATCAACAATATCTCCCCTTTTTCTGCCATTCTAAGGAAGCCTTCTATCATTTCCTTGTCCATTTCCTCCCCCTGAGATGGGGGTCTGTACACAACCCCCATGCGGATTGTGGTGCCATTTTCTGTATCTAGGGTGACCCAGAGTGCCTCATCTGCTCGCGGTTTACTCTTTAGTTATGTTGCTTTGATCCCTTCCTTTACATAGAGAGCTACTCCTCCATCTCTTTTACCCTCCCTATCCCTCCTGTAGATTGTGTATCCCGGTATGTTGACATCCAAGTCATGGTTCTCTGTGTACCATGTTTCTGTGACTGCCATAATATCCAGGCACCCTCTTCCATCAAGACGACTAGTTCAGGGATCTTGTTACACAGACTATGGGCATTGGTACTCATCACCCTCCACTTTTTGATGGCCTTAACCCTTTTAGCTCCATTTCTGTCCTTACTGCCTTTGCCTTTTTTTACATTTATCTCTGTCCTGCTCCCTAATGACTTCTCTACCTTGGTGTTTACCTCACTAATTACCGTGTTTTGTTGGCAGAGCCAGAAACAAATGATTTGATACCTTTTATTGGGTTTTGTTGGGGAAGGCTGGGATTTCCCTGCTTCTTTTCAGTGCCCCCTTGGCTAGTTTAAATGCTTGTCAATGAAGCACTTAAACCTCTCACCTGGGATCCTGGTTTCTCCCCTGGACAGATGCAGACCATCGCACCAGTATAGGTCTGCATCCCTCCAGGTGGCTCCCCAGTCCCCAGTGAAGCCAAAACCCTGAGCTCCCCTTCAACCATTCATTGAATTCCCTGGTGAGGAGTACCCTAGCATCACCCTTGCCATAGAGAGGCAGCACCTCCGAGAAGGTTACCGTATGCGCTGCTTGTCTAAGGCCCCTTCCCAACTCTACAAACTCATCTTGCACTGCTCTGATCCCATTCCTAGCCAGGTCATTTGTCCCTAGGTGGACAATGACATCCAGCTCCCTCCTTTACGAACTGAGCCCTCTGGCTCCGGATTACAAATATTGTGTACTGTACTTGTTGTGTTTTCCATCACAGGGCCCCAACCAGCTGCAACCCCGGGCAACTGTCCTGGCTAACCCATCTCTTCTCTACCTAGGTACCCAGAGGTGGACTGTGGGGGGACTCAAAGCGCATGCATAACTGCTTGATTGATATGACCTTTAAGCTAATTAACCTGATTTTGCCCCTCCCTTGTTTAAGTCCCCTGAATAAATCAGATCTAACTTTTTCTGCATGTAATCTGTGGTTCCAGTTTGTGCTCAAAGTACTGTACTGTTGCTATTTGCTGTGCTTAACCTTGTTTTACAGGGGTCCCCAGGGTTGAGCCAGAGGAACCAGCCCTGGTGGTAAGTGCAAACAGTGTGGGTACTTGTGTGGTGTACCAGGGGTATTGTGAAAGTGATTTGTACAGTGTTCAGGCCACTAGAGGGGGAAAGAGGGGGGTTACAGTGTCCCGGAGGGCTGTGCCCAGGTTAGCTTGACCACTACCAACCCTGACCTATGGGTGGAGGCACCTGTTTCAGAACTCAGGCCACTTAACCTGCTACTAGCCAAGCAGGCAGGGGTAGTAGCCCGTGGGATAGCGCCATCTAGGGGTTACATGTTTACTGTGGTTCCATGTTAAAATTGCTAAAATATCATTGTGCTTGATTTAATAACGAGTACAATTAATCGAATCCACAAATAGCGCCTGCTCAAAATCACTGGTGTAACTATAGTGATCCTGGAAAAGCTGGTACAGCAAGTTAGAGAACAAGTTATGTTTATTCACCCCCCCACCCCTGCCTCCTTTTCGTATCTCCAACTGGCCTCTTGTGGATTTAGGGTTTCAGGGTTGCTACTTTCGCATTAGCCTGCACAAATAAAAATAAAGCGCCAGTGCAAAATAGCAATTATTGCTCTCTGAATGTTAAAATAGCTCAGCACAACATAGAACTACTACTACTTCCTGTGCCCCCACCCCTTTTCTCACTGTGTTATTTAATTTGGTGCTTCCATTCCACTCTGCTGACTTCTACTACTACTACTACCACTAGTACTTCCAATAGTCATGCCTATTTTCTCCCTGTATTATTTATTTTGGTGCTTCAATTACACGATGCTGATTTAGGGTTGCTACTTCCACATCAGCCTTCACAAACAAAAGCAAAGCTTACATTTACCTGCCTAAAAGCGTCAGTGCATAATAGCGATTATACAATGTGGTAAATCGAATGAGCCAAATCCTGCAACCTGGTTGGTTGGCTGGTACCTTTCCAGCATGGTAAATCCTCCAGTGTACCCGCTGGAAAAAGTGCCAGCCAACCTTATATCGTGCCAGTCCAGTCGCTTTCACTTCAAACGAAACTGCCTCCATTTGTCCTGTCGCCGCTTCGCTAAAACACAGTGGTAAATTTTTTACAGAATGACATCCTCTTTCAAAGTGTAGGGACCTCAGTGAGTTAGAAAATAGTTAAAAAACATTAAAGAAACAACATTTGCCATTGTATAATAACAATTTATCCCTCAGGGTGAGGGTATACTGGAGGACTTAACGACAGTGTGGATCGGTCACTCGGCTCGCCGTGACCAAACCACACCAGCCTTGCAAATCCTCCAGGTTTCCACACCCTGAGATAAATTGTTTAAGTTTTGAATGTGCTAGGATTCTGTCCGGTCACTATTTTCACATTGTGCACCAGTAAATCTGTACTGCAATTTTTGCAGCATGTTGAGGAAGGCATGACTAGGAAGGGAGTGCATAGGCATGACTATTGGAAGAAGTAGTAGTAGTAGTAGTGGGTACCAGCAACCCTTAATCAGCATAGTGTAATTGAAGTACCAAAATAAATAGTACAGAGAGACTGTAGAGGAAGAGACCACTGGAAGAGGTAGTAGTTCTGTGTAAAGTGGTAGCTATTTTCACATTCGTGGTTTTTGGACCGCAATAATCACTATTATGCACTGGCGCTATAATGTTATGGTCTCTGTTTACAAATTTGCGATATTTAACTCGTTATGTAGTCGCTGTTGTTGATTCACGATTATTATAGGATACCTTTACTGCAAGTGTGCAGCAGTTATATTCATATCACACTGATTCTGTTGCCTTGCAAGGTGACATTCTCTGTAACCACAGCAATCTTTAAATCACCCTACAGCTAACAGAAGAAGAGGACTGCAGCAGTGGGAGATAACAGGGGTCTGCAGTGAATGTTTTAGAGCTTTTATAAGCTACTACGATTATTGATGCTTACCAGTTCCACTTTTCTCCCAGGGGGCCTGGACTAGGTACCGCCTCCTCTATGACTGTACTTAGCTCAGTGAAGACAGTTGACGCAACAAACAAAAGATTGCGGCGTATAAAAACTGTTAACATGCACTGTATGTATGGTATTGAATAGAAGCATAGAACATAGAAACATAGAAATTGACGGCAGATAAGGACCGTTTGGCCCATCTAGTCTGCCTGTAAGCCCTACACTTGATTATGACCTCTGACCCTACCTGGTCAATGGCGTTTCACCCCTCCTTCCCACCTCTAAGTTCCCTTATGTTTGTCCCAGGCATGTTTAAATCCCTTCACTGTACTCACTCCCACCACCTCCCATGGCAGGCCATTCCAAGTGTCCACCACCCTCTCTCTGAAGAAAAACTTCCTCACATTTCCTTTTAACCTGTCACCCTCCAGTTTCATATCATGCCCCCTCGTTCTAGTACTCCTTCTATATTGGAAGATGCTTCCCCCTGCACCTTGTTTATGCCTTAAGGTTCTTGAACGTTTCTGTCATGTCCTCCCAATCCCTCCTTTCCTCTAGTGAGTACATATTGAGGTCCTTCAGTCTCTCCTCATATGTTTTCTCATGCAAGCCTTGTACCATCTTTCTCTCGACCACCTCCACCCTGTCAGTGTCCTTATAAAGGTGTGGCATCCAGTATTGCACACAGTACTCTAGGTGAGATCTCACGGTGTTTTATACTATGGCATCACTACCTCCCTCCTTCTACTAGTGATACCTCTGCCTGTGCACCCCAGCATGTCACTGGCCCTCCCCACAGCCTTTCTACTCTGCTTAGACACCTTTAAGTTATCTGATATGATAACCTACAGGTCCCTTTCTTCCTTGGTGATCGTCAGCAACTCGCCTCCCATCCTGTAGCACTCTCCAGGGTTCCCTTATCCAAGGTGCATTATTTTACACTTCTTTGAATTGAACCTCAGCTGCTACACCTCTGACCATTTTCCAGCCTCCCCAGCTCCCTCCTCATTTTCTCCACCCTGTCTGGAGTATCTACCCTGTTGCAGATCTTGGTGTCATCTGCAAATAGGAAAACCTTGCCTTCCAGCCATGCTGCAATATCACTAATAAAGATATTAAACAAGACTGGCCCAAGGAATGATATTTGAGGTACCCACTGGTCACTTCCCTCTCCCCGGATTGGATCCCATTTACCACCACCCTCTGCCTCCTGTCCATTATGTAGTTCCTAATCCAGTTTACCACCTTGTGCCCCATGCCCAGACTACCCATCTTGCTAATCAGCCTCTTATGTGGGACGATGTCAAGGGCTTTGCTGAAATCAAGGTATGCGATGTCCACTGGGCCCCCCCCTTGATTTACTTCCTTCATCATCCAGTCAAAGAAATCTGTCAGATTTGTCTGACATGACCTCCCTGCTGTGAAACCATGTTGTCTTGAATCCTGGGCTTCGTTGGATTCCAAGTGTGCCACAATTGTTTCTTTAAGTAGTGCCTCCATGATCTTACCCACTTCGGAGTTGAGGCTCACTAGCCTATAGTTCTCTGCCTCCTCTCTACGACCACTTTTGTGTAGCAGGACAACATGTGTCCTCCGCCAGTCCTCTGGAACCACCTCTGTGCTGAGGGACTCAGTGAACATGGCTGCCAGGGGTGGTGCCAGCTCTCTTTGCTGTTCCCTTAATATCTTGGGGTATATGGCCTCTGGTGCCATTGCTTTGTCCACCTTCAGTTTTGTGAGTTCCTTCAGGACTCTCTCCACTGTAAATGGACTTGTGTCCCCCCACCCCTGTGTCTTTTTCCCAGCTGTGGCCCCTGACCCGCTTCCTATTTCGTGAATACTGAACAGAAGTATTCGTTCAGTATTTCTGCCTTTTCCAGGTCTCCCTCTCTACAATCCCCTGTGTCTTCTCGGAGTCTAACAGCCCACCCCCCATTTTTCCTTCTTTCGTTAATGTACCTATAGAATATCTTGTCTCCATTTTTTACTGACTGCGCTAATCTTCCTCAGTCTTTGCCTTTGCACTTCTTACAGCCTTCCCTTAGTTCATTTAAGTATACCTCCCTATCTTCCTCCCTTTGAGTGTCCTTGTATTTCTTAAAACCCACCCTTTTGGCCCTTACCTTGTCCGCCACCTCTCTTGAGAACCATAATGTTTTCCTCCTTCTCTTGCCCTTGTTTACCATTTTGATGCATTGACTCATTACCTGCTCTATGGCTCCCTTCAGGTGTTCCCACTGTTCCTCAACTCCTCCCTCCCATCACCCTCCCTGCTAGGGCCTCCTGTATACACCTCCCCATTTTGGCAAAATCTGCCCTCCTAAAATCTAAGACCTTCACCTTTTTGTGACAAGACTATGTCTCTATCCCCATGCTAAACCACACTCTGTGGTGGTTGCTGGACACTAGCTGACCTTCCAACTGGACGTCCGTGACTCTGTCCCCATTGGTCAGTACTAGGTCCAGGATTGCCCTGTCCTTGGTGAGACCAACCACTAGTTGTTTGAGGCCTGCCCCTTGAAAGGAGTCCAGGATGTCTCTGCTCCTGGCTGACGTAGTTGGTTGGGTGGTCCAATCCACATCTGGAATATAAAATCGCTTAGCAGTAATACCATACGAACATACAAATCTGCCAGCAGAAACAGGCCTCATGGTCTATCAAGTCTGTGGCTAGCACTCTTACATTGCAGCTGCCCCACTCTCACTCTGTCCCATTCCCTTTTAAAACTGCCCACCGTCTTACAGGATACCACCTCATCGGGCAGAGTGTTCCATTTAGCCACAACACTCTCTGTGAAAAAATGTCTCCTCATCTCTCTCCAGTATCTTCCTGCCTCCAATCTGAGACCATGCCCTCTCGTGTCCCTCCCCCTCCTCAACTTAAAGACCATTCTGTACTTGTCTTGTTTATCCACTCGAGTATTTAAAGATCTCAACCATATCCCCCCGATCCCTCCTTTCCTTCAGGGTGTACATATTTAACTCACTCAGCCTGTCCTCATAGTATTTATCCTCCAATCCCTGGATCATCCTAGTTGCCCTGCGCTGTACCCCCTCCAGTAATCTGATATCCCTCTTCAGGAATGGATGCCAGTTCTGCACGCAGCACTCCAGGTGTGGCCTGACTAGTGACCTATACAGAGGCAGGATCACCTCCCTTCTTCTGGATGAGATTCCTCTCACAGTACACCCCAACATCTTGTTGGCTTTAGCTGCTGCCTTCCTGCACTGAGCTGAGTTGTTCATGTTCCCTGTTATAACCTCCCCTAAGTCTTTTTCCACCTCGGTGGTACCCAACTGAACCCCTCCCAACTGGAATCTCCTCCCTGGGTTCCTTGCTCTGACGTGCAGAACCTTGCACTTCTTCACATTGAAACCCAACTGCCACATTTCCGACCACTCCTCCAGTTTAGTTAGGTCATCCTGTAGCCCCTGCCACCCTTCTATGTTGTCCACCACCTCCCCATCTTGGTATCATTGTCAAACAGACTGATCTTACTCCTGATGCCATGTGAGATATCTGCTATGAATATCCCAAACAGCACCCAGTGCCGAGCCCTGTGGAACCCCACTTGTCACAGCCCTTGGGGACGAGAATGCCCCCCTAACACCACCACCACTTGTTGCTGCCTCCCATTCAACCAGTTCATGATTCAGTTTACTATCTTTGCCCCCACCCCACATATTCAAACTTTTCCCCTGACTGCACAGAATAAAAGGCCTTGCTGAAGTCCAAATACAGGACATCCACTGCATGGCCCTTATCCAGTTCCCTCGTCACCCAGTCGTAATACTCCAGTAGCTTGGTCTGGCAGGATCTTCCTGAGATGAACCCATGTTGCTCACCGTCCTGGAGTTCATTGTCTTCCAAAAAGGTTACTAGCCTCTCTTTCAGGATTGTCTCCATTAGTTTTCCTAAGATGGATGTCAGTCTTACTGGTCTGTAATTGCCTGGTTCATCCTTTGAGCAACGTTTGTGGATGGGTACCACGTGAGCCATCTTCCAATCTTCTGGTACGCATCCTATGTCCAGGGCAGTATTGAACAGGTTCACCAGCAGCCCTGCCAAGACCTCCGCCAGCTCTTTCAGCACCCTGGGGTGAATGCTGTCTGGTCCCAGTGCCTTATCCACCCTCAGTGCCTTCGCCCCTCAAGCACCCTGCCCTCTGTAATTACTTTAGCTGTCACCCGCCTCCCCCCCCTTGCCCACCCTCCCCATCCTCTGAAGTAGCTACTTGCCCTTCTCCTTCATGAACACTGAACAGAAGTACTCATTTAGTGCTTCTGCCTGCTCTGCCCCTTTCTCCACCTACCCCCTGTCCTTCCTAATCCTCACTATCTGGTCCTTTCAGCACCTTCTCTCCCTCGTGTACCTGAAGTCCTTTTCCCCATCCTTGATGCCCTGTGCCAGCCTCAGCTCTCTGGAAGCCTTGGCCACCCTGACTAGTCTGGTTACTTCCTTGGACTTCTTCAGATACATTTCCCTGTCCTCCCCCTTCCAGATTTCTTGAACCTCTTAAATGCTGCTTTTGTTAACCTCACCCCTTCTAAGACCTCCCGATTCAACTAACTTGACTTCTTAGCCTTCCCCTTCTTGCTCTGTGTCCTGGTGCATGACCCTGTAGCCCCATCAGCCCTATTTTGATAATTTACCATTTTGACTTGCATCCAAGCATGTATTAATTCCTGCCAGGTGTCTTTCCAAAATTTCCCCCATCTTGTCAAAGTTTGCATGTCTAAAGTCAACCACCCTGGTTCCTGTACTTATAGCTTTCTTGTCCATGCTGAGCGTGAACCACACCGGGTGGTGGTCATGCCCAGCCAGTGGGTCCTCCACCCCAGCTCCCATACAATCTCCTTGTTAGATAGTTCTAGGTCCAGAGTTTTATCCAACTGAGTTGGTTCGATAACCATCTGTGTCAGGAAGTTATCCTGGAATGCTTCCAAGAGCACGTGCTCCCTTGCACTTGAGGTGGCTGGGGTGCTCCATTCCAGTCCTGGTAGATTGAAGTCCCCCACAATCATGGTGTATCCCTTCCCGCTGACCCTCCTAATCTGTTCCACTGACTCTCTGTCCAAGTCCTCTGCTTGAGCTAGTGGCCTGTACATCACTCCCATCTTCAGTGTCCTACTTTTTAAATCCTGGAATTGCAACCATAATGCCAGTGTTCTACCCTCCTCCCCCTCTTCCGTTACACACCTTATCCCCTCCCTTATGCAAATCGCCACCTCTCTCCCCTTCCCCTTCCCCTTGCCCCTATCCTTTCTGTATATCCTACACCCCAGGATCATCAAATCCCAGTCTTGGTGCTGGGTGACCCAAGTCTCCATGATGGCCACAATGTCCACCATCCCCACTGCCTAGAAAGCATGTAACTCAGCTGTTTTGTTCCCCAGGCTTTTGCATTTAAGGAGACAACCATTCAGCTAGTTCTCTTCTCTTTCTTAACCCATTTTTCCCCATCCTTAACTCTCCCCTGTGAATATACCCTGGTGCCACCCCTGCTAGCTTTGGGGGTAAATTTGTTCAGCTCCCCTCTCTGGCGGCCCTGTGTACCTGCTGCACACTCGCCTCCCCCCACACCTAGTTTAAATTCACCTTAGTTGCTATGTATTCCTCCAGCCTCTGTTTCAAAACCCCTGTTCCACTTTACTCAAGTGTAATCTGTCCTCTGCGAAGAGGTCACTGTTGTCCCAGATGTTATCCCAGCCTCCCATTAGCCCCTAACTTTTGGTTCAAAACCACGTTCCCAGCCAAGAGCTGAACTCCTCTTTCTTTCCTTTCCTTGCCATGCTTTCCCTGGGTTCTGGGAGCACTTCTGAGAAGGCCACTGATCTCCCTGCCTTCTCACACAACTTTCCCAGTTCCTCAAACCTTTCCCTTACCAACTCGACCATATTACCCCCAAAGTCATTTGTACCCATGTGCACCACCACATGCCATTTCTCACTTCTTCTCCTTGTGCACTTGAGAATCGTCTGTCCCACCCTACCCACTGTCAGTCCGGGTACTGATTACACCCATATTCAACTATGCTGCTCCTCTTTACTTCCCCATCTGACCCCTCTAAGGATTGAGTCCCCCAACACTAGGACTCTGCCCCTTTCTCACATGCTAAGCCCCCCGCCCCTGCTTGCTGAACTATCCCTTCTGCTATGCCCTCAGCCTCTACCCTAGTCCTGCCCCTTCTCCTTCTCCCCCCAACCCCCAATCCTCTCCCAGCATCATCACCCTCCTTCCCATCCTTGCTTGGCCCATTCTTCCGTCCTGCCTCTGCTGCCTTACACCCCTCACCCTCCCCATTAGCCATAGCCCTTTTCCCTTTGCTACCCGTACCACTGTCCCATCTTCTGCCTGACAGTTGCCCCTGGGCTTTCACTACACCCTTCTCCTCCTGCCCCCTCCCGGAGAGCCCCTCCCTCATCATCCACCATTGAAGTCAGCACCGTGAACCTGTTACCCTACCCTGGACTTCTACTGTTTGCTTCTCCCCTCGTGCTATCCCGAGATTCCCCCTTACTGTTTTGAAAATGTTTTACCCTGTTCTCTATGCCCTTCCTTTCCACTGGTTCTGGATCCCTGAGGAGGTGCCCCTTTGTTCCATTGATCACTCCCACTCCCCCAATCCTCGCTAACTCCCTTGCTAGCCATTGTATCTCTGCCTCCAGTCCTCTCAGCCTGTGACAAATGGGACACCCCCCAGCTTCCATAATGTGCCCATCCAGATAGGAGCCCCACAACCATTGCAACTCACTATTCTGCCCATCCTGGTTTGTCTGCAGTCCTCCTACCCCTATACCAGTCCCCCGGCCCCTGCCGCCAACCCCTCCCCTGCAACCCTATTCCACGCCTACTTCCACCATCACTGGCGTGCCACATTGTTGTTCTGTCAGCCTGTATTGCTTCCTTCAGCACCCCTTTGTACAGCCCACACACAAACTTTCCCTAATTATGTACCAAGTTCTACTTTCCCCTTCAGATCATATAATACAGTCTATATTGTAATTGCCTAAAGGAACAGTAGAACTATAAAATCACTTTGACCATAAAAGTCACTTCACCCAGCCCTCACACAAACCCTCTCCCTTTTTATGTACCAAGTTCTACTTCCTCCTTCTAATCGCGTAATACGGCCTATCTTGTAATTGCCTAAAGAAACTATAGACTATAAAATTACTTGGTTATAAAATAAACAGTAGAATATAAAAAATCAGCTTAAAAAGTCAAAAATGTTTTCTCCTTGATACTCCCCTCCTGTGCCCAATATAAATTCCTCCCAATTGTCTCTATAAAGCCACTTGGTTATAAGGTAAAACAAAAGTCACGTCAAAAAGTCAATTTGCCCCTGTTTCTCACCCTCCTGAGTCTGCTGTAAATTCCTCCCAGTGGTCAGTCCCCTTTCTGTAAGAAACTGCCCTCCTCTTTCTCCTCTGGAGTTGGTAGCCTCCTCTGGGAGGAGCTCGGGGAGCCTATTTAATTAAAGGGAAACACTGGAAAAGGCACAGCTTTACCCAGATGCTTCAAAAATGCTTGATTAGTGCATTCAGCCAGTAAAAAAAATGTTTTTAATTTCCTCCAATTGCTTTTTAGTGATTTAAACAGTGGCCTTTAACTTTAACTTTCTATTGCTGGCAGCCACCTTCTCATGAGTAGCAGTGCACTTATTTGTGTTTATATTGCCTTGGGTTTTCACACTTCCAGGCTGACTGTTAGGCCTGTAAAACTTTTCCTGAAAAAACAGTAGAAAAACGCCTTAAGCGTTTTCAAGACAGGATGGCCTCTCCATCGGATCCTAGCGATCCTGCTGCTGATAAGACTAAAGAAAAGGCAAAGGATGTTGAATCTGCCGTCCCTGAAAAAGGCGAGATAGCAAAGCCTAAAAGGCCTGGGGAACCGGTGAAAGATCCAGTTCCAGTTAAGAAAAAATATTTATTTATTTACTTATTTAGCTTTTGTTTACCGAGTAAGTACACTAGACAAGTATTATACCTATTTTCAGGAACGATCTGGGAGAGTACAACATGAGGAACAACAGTCAAGGAGACATGGCAAAGAGAGTACAGTTTTTTGCCACAGTAAACAAACATGTGGGAAATACATCATTTGACACTAGGGGAAACATACAGTAGTAAGCACATTTCAGATTATACACTCTAGACTAGCTAGTTCAACTGACAGATATATACAGGTCATCATACATAGGAGTGGAGCATAGCTCAAGGACTGAATTGGTCATAATATAACTTATAACATTGTCGTATACGCCCCCTAGACTAGTTGGATCATGGACAGGTATATACAGCTCATCACATTTTTCTAAATATGCACATGTTAGACAGAATAGAAACACTTGGTAGTACAAGTTTCTACCAAGTGACCAAGGTGCAATATGTCATGGTTAGCCTATGACCGTGGAGCAATAATGGGTGTAAAATGCCCAAGGCTTTTAGGCAGGAGTAGTCAGAAGTCATTGACACAGTGGGAAAATATCTCCAGGAATTCAATGGAGGCACCCTGGGAGGTTCAGACAAAACAATTTGACACTTTACTCTAGGGAGGTTTGGGGCAGTCACACTCTGATGCTAGTTTTAGGAAACCCCACAGGGAATTTCGAAAACTCAGATAGGAAGGGGCAGCTCGGATATCCACAGGCAGCGAATTCCAGAGTCTGGGCGCACTTATGGCAAAGTCCCGATCCCCCATGAGGGTCCTGGTAGGAGGGACTTTGAGCATCCCTGATGTGAGAGACCTAGGTTGGTAGGTGGTGGGATTCAGTTTAGGCAGAAGCCGGGCCAGCTTCTGGGGGGTGCTAGTTCTGATCACTTTCCCAGAGAGGCATCCCAAACCAAAATCAAGGTATCTAGCTGGTGAGAGCCAGCAGAGTTTCTCATATAGCTCACAACGGTGGGTGAGTCGGGGGGGCAGCCAAGGCAAAATGACAAATGTTATTGTAAGCAGTGTACCAGTGGGTGAGATATGTCTTTGGAGAGCGAGCAAATAGGTGCAGCCCATAGTTGAGGGAGAGAAGGAGCACACCCTTCGCTAAGGCAAGCCTGGCTGCCGGTATAAGGTTATACTTGGCCCTATAGACCAGACCCAGTTTGCAGTTTGCCGCCCTGCAGATGTTAAGGATATGATTACCCATGTCAAGTTGGGGGTCAAGTGTTACCCCCAGTTATTTGATGGAGCTCACTATGGGTAGTGAGGATCCATCTGCGCTGGTGACATGTAAGCAGGCCGATGAGGCTTTGATTTTAGCCATTGAGCCAAAGAGCATAACCTGTGTCTTTTTCAGGTTCAGGACCAGTTTGTGACTAGTAACTCATGACAATACCCTGTTAAAGTCATCGGTCAGGTTCTGGTTTAAGGTAGTGGCATTCTGGGAGTGAGCCAGGATAACCAGATCATCTGCATACATGGTGGCACTACAGCTGGTAGTAGCCATGGGTAGTTGATTGATGAAGAGGGAGAAGAGGAGGGGACCCAGTACCGAGCCTTGAGGCACTCCGGAGGTCACCGGTAGGGGCTCGGAGAGGATTTTATTGAAGCAGGTATGCTGATTTCTGCCATGTAGATAACCCATTAGCCATTTCATGGCATGGGGGGAGAGGCCCAAGTGACCACAACTGTGCACCAAGCAGTTTGTGGTCAATGAGGTCAAAGGCTTTGGACAGGTCAATAAATATTGCACCAGAGAGTTTGCCCTGGTCCATGGCTGTCCGGATACTTGATGTAACCGAGATTAAGGCTGTGGTGGTGCTGTGTCCCTTACAAAAGCCATGCTGGGATGGGGACAGAAGTTCATGAGAGTGGATGTATTCTGAAAGCTGCTCAGCCACTACCTTTTCAAGGAGCTTGCTAAGGGTTGGGAGAATGGCAATCGGTCAATAATTGTCAGGTAGTTTGGGATTTCCTTGGTTCAGTACAGGGACAATCCTTGCCTCTTTCCAGATGTCTGGGATGGTCCCCAGACCAAAGCATAGGTTGAAGATAAAGGCTACTGGTGAGGCAATGTGTGCAGCACCAAGCTTAAGGAGTTTAGGCTCCAGGTTGTCTAGGCCAGGACTGGAGTACTGGGAGAGGCCAGCTAGGCATTTCTGCAAGTCCTGAACTGATACAGCCCTGAGGTGGAACATTTGACGAGGAGGGTGACCCTCCAGCAGAGTGAAGGGAAGGGGGTGGGACAGAGCCTCATCAGGTGAGAAGAGGGTTGTGAAGGCAGAGAGGTCAGAGAAGTGATTATTTAGGGAGTTGGCAATAGTATGGGGATTATTGCAGGAGACTCCATTTATGACCATGTCCGTAACCCCCGGATGGGAGGATCCGCTGACAAGGGATTTAATATCTCTCCAGAACCTCCTGGGATTACTGGCAGAGCTTAGTAGGGCAGACTTGCAGAAGTCACTCTTTGCTGCCCTGATGGCGTTTTTGCACTTGTTCCTGAGGTGTCTGTACCTTAAAGCATACCAAATTTCCAGCTGGAAAGGCAATGGAGTTTTCGGTTCCTAAAGCAACTGTACCATCGGCAGAAGCAGTGGCTTAGGCCCTGCAAATATTACAAGCCCTTCAAGCTGCTACCAATCATGAGCTATTGCTGGTTCAACCACAACCAATATTAGGGGAACTGTTGGTTCCACTAGCAGTTCTGAGTTTAGTCTATCCTACAATTCAAAGACTGGTTCTGATGGTACAAGACCCCACATACGAAGAGTATGATGAGGAAGAGGAGGAAGATGATCCAGTGGAACAGGAGATTTCTCCTGAGCAGGACGTTTTTAAATTTATTTAGGGTACTTTTCCCCGTCTTGCCTGTCCCCTGCCCTTGCGTCCTTGGCACGAGTGCACATGCGCACATCGTGCACTGTGTGATGCTCTACCTACTGGTCATCTGACACCCTCCTGCACCACCAACGGGCCTCCACCTAGTGACGGCAGGACTGTGGGAGGGCGATACCCCCCCTTCCAGGGAGAGGAAAGCCACCACTCAATCCTGCTCCCATCCTCTCCCCCCATGCCGTCACCCCGATGACTTGAGGTCATTCCCAAACCCAGGCACTGGCATGATGCGAGGTGTGGCATCCAGAACCTCAACCCTCAGTGCCACTGCGCTGTTGGTCCTGCATAGGATTTTAACCTCCACAAGGCTCCCTGAAGATTTTTCTTCTCATTTCATATTTGTGAAATAGATGGTGGATGCCCTTGTCCTCACCACACGAGTCTGTGGAGGATGAGGATGAGGAGGCAGAGTTCATGGAAATTATTTGGTTTACACCTACCAAGAGGTTATTACTCCCCATTAATACATTTTTGAAAAAGCATTGTGATAGTTTGAAGTAATCCCCCCACCTTTGCATAACTTACTACTGGAATGAACTCCATCCTGTCTTTCTGTTTCCTTCCTATTTTTTTTCCTTTCTTCTCACAGTCTGTTGTGCAGCAGCATTTCTTCCCTAGCTTATCTTATACTTGTCACGCTTGAGAATTGTGGGTTGGCCACCCACTGTTACCTCTTTATCTTGGTTATGATTTTTACTTTCTTTGAAATAGGAAGGCAGTTTTTTCCTTAGAAGATGCCGCCAGTGGGATCTGCCAATAGCCCTTCATTAAATCAGGTGTGGAGATGTAACAGGCCTGCCCAATTCAATCTAGAATATCATCAATTCTAGGGATAGGATAGGATAACCATCGAACTGGAATAATTGATTTAACCAACGGAAGTCCAGGCAAAGGCATATACCACCTTCCTTCTTTGGCACTAATACCACAGGAGAGGACCAGGGGCTAACAGAGGGCTAAATAATGCCTAGTTGTTTTAATTTTCTTATTTCTAGGTCCACATCTGCCTTTTGCGTTGCACGGTGCACCTGCAACCTTTCAAAGGTATATGGACTGTCTGTCATTACCCCATGAAGAGTACTGTTCGGCCTACCTTAATGACATTGTGATATTTAGTCCTGTTTGGTCATCACATTTAAAGCAGCTTTCCAATGTCATCAAGACCCTATGAAGTGCTGGATTAACAATCAATCCCTCCAAATGTACTTTGGCTACCCTGGAAACCTGATACCTAGGCTTTATTTTATGCCATGGTATGGTGAAACCAGAGATCAAAAAAGTGGAGGCAGTGGCAAACTGCCTGGTGCCAGAGACAAAAAAGCATGTTCGCTCCTTTTTAGGTTTAGCGGGGTACTACAGGCAGTTTATTCCTAATTTCACCATTATAGCAGCCCCACTGACCGATCTGACACGCAAACAGATCCCTAATGAAGTGCTTTGGTCCCCAGCCTGTGAAGAAGCTTTTCAGACCATTGAAGCTGCGTTGGGTGCCTCTCTGGTTCTAAGGTCCCCTGATTTCAGTCAACCATTTGAGGTACATACTGACACCTCAGAAACAGGACTTGGAGCTGTCTTGTGTCAAAATATAAAAGGGAAGGAACACCCAGTTGTGTATATTAGTCGTGAGTTATTTCCTAGGGAGGTTAAATACACTACAATTGAAAAAGAATGTTTGTCCATCAAATGGGCTATTGAAGCTCTCAAATTCTATTTATGGGGGAGACACTTTACTGTACTTACAATTCACAACCCCCTTTGTTGGTTACTGCAAATGAAGGACAAAAATGCTCGGGTCCTTCGCTGGTACCTGGCATTGCAGCTCTATAAATTTGATACAAAACATAGATCAGGAAGCCAACACAAGACTGCTGACTATCTGTCACATTATGGAGCTAATAAATGTCCAAAGCATAACCTGTAAAGTTATGAAAATATACCCCAGGGCAAATTGTATGTATGGTATGATGCAATTTAAGGTAGTATATTATACACACTTCCATTTCTTTTCGTTAAGGTGCCCTGGGGTGGAGCTTCTGTTAGGGTGGGTGGAAGCTCCTTCCCATCCCTTTGTGGATGTGGTTAACAAACCATTTTGTAAACATCTGGTTTGTACTTAATTTGGGGGGATGACAGTTAGAAGTAACCCCCTCTTTGCATAACTTACTACTGGAATGAATTCCGTCCTTTCTGTTTCCTTCCTATTTTTTTTCTTTCTTCTCACAGTCTGTTGCGCAACTGCATTTCTTCCCCAGCTTATCTTATACTTGTCACGCTTGAGAATTGTGGGTTGGCCACCCACTGTTATCTCTTTATCTTGGTTATGATTTTATTTTCTTTGAAATTCCTCCTTGGAGTAGTAATTCCAGTGTCTGTTATGACATACTCCCTGGGGCCATCTAATTTGGATGTAAAACACCGCTGTCTACTTGGGGGTTAGTTGTGTGGCTATAACGGCAGTAAAATTGTTTCTTATCCTTAAAGTATTATGCCCTGAGTCTTTTTATAGGGAAATAATTATATTGTCCCCTGCTTACAGGTCTTAGAAGTGTCAGCCTGTTTGTTGGAGTCCCGGTGGCTGTCCTAGTACTCGTACTTCTCCTCGTATGTTGCAGGAGGGTAAGCACTGATACACAGAAAGGAGCAGCTGATGGGCTGCAGAGGTCTTAAAAATAAAACTCATTATTTTGTTTATGTTGCCGACGTGCTGAGTGGCAAGTACATTTGGTACAAAAGTTGTTCAGTGGACTGAGGTAGTGCAATGTTGTCTATTTAGAATCTAGACTTTGCAAAGGAAATGCAAATCTTTACTGTTTTCCTGGGTTGCTAATAAAATGTTTTTTGTTGTAGAATACAGAAATGCATTGATATGGTAACATAATATAACATACATATTTGTCTTTACTAATCTCCCTAAAAGAGAAAAAGGTTTTACACAGCAGAGATAAAACACTTTACAAAAGGGAGTAATTTTACCTTGGTGTTACTTTGCAGATGGTTGCTGGAGATCCAGGTGTCCCAATCAGGAGAGACCTTCTAGCAGGGTAGGGGTGTAGTCTGCTGTAGACAGCCTGCAACACCCTTTCTGATATATTTATGGAACCTGAACTGTCAATCTCCCAAAAAAGGGGTGGAGACAATGTTCATTAGAGCCCCTTTTTGTCTAAAAATGTTTTTTGTTTGAAGGGTTTAAATAATTACTAGTCTTTGATTAATACTGATTATTATTGTTTGGTAAAATATAGGATCAGGTATTACATGTCTAGCTAGATATTAAAAAGAATACGACTGTAATTAAGATTATTAGGGTGGGTTTTGTTCATTGGGGGAGGAGTTTAGGTGCTATAAAACTCAGGCTCCATCACCTGAAGGGTAGATGTAGTTTGGAGTGGAAACTGTTATACATCTCCAGATTGGGTTCTCCGAAGGGAGTCCCAGCACATACTTTGATTAGAGTTCTAGAGTCTTGTAGACCCTGAGCTGTGCCTTTTTGTTTCTTTATTTTCTTTGTTGTTTAACCAGTTGTTCATTTGTATCTTATTGCTTTATTTATTTATTTTTAATAAATCTAATCACACCTGTTTAGGTGTGGTATAGCTGAATTGTCTTTGTCTTGCCTGATCATTTCTACCCAACACATGCATGCCTTAAAAGTCCTGCAGACTCCAAATTCACTACCCCCAGGGACAAAAAAGCTGACAAGAAGTATCAGCTTGAGAAATCAGGGGTGGAATTCCTGTTTTCCCACCCTGATCCAGAGGGGGTGTTACAAGCAGCAGCTTGTGATAGGGCCAAGGTGTCCATAGCAACCCATCCTCCTGACAGTGATTCCAGGAAGACTGATAGCATAGCCACAAAAGGCTATTTAGCAGCTTCCCTGGGCATTAAGCAGGCCAATTACATGACTTGTGCTGCCCAGTATCAAAAATCCCTGTGGAGCTCTGTCATGGCTGTGGCAGACAAAGTACCACCTGGTTTAGTGGCTGATTTGGTAGACACAGCCAGATGTGGCTTAGAAGCCTCAAAATACCAGTTCCACATGGCAGTAGATGCCAGCTACAATGCAGCCATGTGGATGGCAGTAGCAGTTGCTTTGAGAAGGTTTGCATAGCTGAGAACCACAAACCTGACACAGGACACCCGGGCTAAAGCTATGGATTTTCCAGTGGAGAGCAACTCCTTGTTTTAGGACGAAACAGAGGCATACATGAAAAAGGTGGATGAATACAAGATGACGTACAAGAGAAATTCTGCAAAAGAAAAGGCTTCAACCTGTTATAGGCCACGGGGAAGGGGAGGTAGAGGTAGGGGATATGGAAGACCATTTTTCCAAGCCCGAGTTTACCCTTCTTACTAGCAGCCAAGGGGCTACTTCAGGGGTAGGGGTCGAAGGAGTTCTAGACCATGTGACCAGGCCCCACAGGCTGCAGCCCAGGCCAGACAGAACTCCTGATGTGTCAGTCAGGCTTGCCTCCCCAGTGCTAGTAGGGGGTGGGCTGACTCACTACATCCAGGCTTGGAAAACCATTACCACAGACAAGTTGGTGCTAGAGGTGGTAAGTCAGGGCCTAGCCCTCAGCTTCAAAACTTTCCCCAGACTAAGAGCAAGGTTTTTCAGATCTTCGTTCCCCACAGAATGGACACACTTGGAAAAGGAAGTGTTAAACCTGTTGCTGGCTAAGGCATTGGAACCAGTTCCCCCTCACCCAAAGGGGGAAAGGGTTTTACTCCAGATACTTCCTAACCTCAAAGAAAAATTGGGAGTGGAAACCCATTTTAGACCTAAAAGCTCTAAACAAGTACTTATCAAAGCCAAAGTTCCGAATGATAACTTTGGCAATGATTCTTCCCACGCTTCAGCAAGGAGAATGACTGCCATCACTAGAGCTAAAGGATGCCTATTTCCATATTCCTATCAGTGAATCATGCAGAAAGTACCTCAGGTTCAGGCTACCCTCAGGACATTATCAGTTCTCAGCCCTGGCATTTGGCCTGACCTTAGCTCCCAGGGCTTTCACAAAGTGCTTGGCAGTAATGGTGGCACATGGTCTTTCCCTACTAGGACGACTGGCTAATCATAGGCAAGTTACCACAACAGGTGAAGGAGGCTCTCAGGTTCACTCAGGACACACTGGAGTCTCTAGGGTTCTTGATCAGTGTCAAGAAATCAGTATTCCAACCTGCCCAGGTACTGAACTTTATAGGGGTAGAACTGGATACCCTGCAAGGGAGGACATTCATCCTTTAAGAAGGGCAGACAATATCCTGCAGTTGGCAGGATCTTTCAGTCTCAATGGACCAAGGCCAGCTAGGTACTTCCTACAGTTGCTGTGGCACATGGTCGCAGCAACAGGAACAGTGTAAGGCTGCAGATTTCAAACAGGAGACATTCAGTTTTCATCTCAGAGCACATTGGTGTCAAAGGAGAGACTCTCTTTCAAAGTTGATACCAGTTTCAGAGACACTGGTACAGGCTCTGCACTGGTGGCAAGACAGAACCAACCTCACGGGAGGGGTCCTGGCACTCTTAACAGATGACTCCCTCCTAGGGTGGGGGGGGCACATCTGGAACAGCATAAAGTGCATGGCACATGGTCCCCTGCAGAGTCACTCCTGCATATAAATCTAGAGCTCAGGGCAGTGCTCCTGGCCCTGCAATCCAATCCTTTGCATCCCTGGTAAGGGACAAAGTGGTACAGGTCAGGAGGGACAATACCACCACAGTGTACTACATCAACAAGCAGGGAGGGACAAGATCCGACCTGCTCTGCACAGAAGCAAAAAAATTTGTAGTCTGGCATACTCCTTACAGGTGTCACTATCGCCCATCCACCTTCCAGGGAAGGACAACACTCTGGCAGTTGCACTCAGACTCAACCAAAACCACCATGAATGATCTCTAAACAGACAGGTATTAGAAATGGTGTTCCACAGGTTGGGTACCCCAAAGATAGATCTCTTCAACCAACAGGAGAACCATTAGCTGTCTTTATTCTGCTGCAGGCCTCCAGCAAGGGGCACAGTGCCCATGAATGCCTTAGTGTTGGACTGGTCAGAGAGGAGCCTATATGCCTTAGGGTCTTGATCAAGCTCAGGTCTCAACCAGCTACCATGATTCTGATAGCCCCAGAAGCCCCAGACTGGGCCAGGCAACCATGGTATTCCCTACTGCTCTCCCTGTCAGTGGCCCAGCCCATGCACCTCCCCCAGAGGCACAAACTTCTGACCTCCTCTCAGGGCAGGATCCTGTATCTGAACCTCAGGTCTCTCAGACTCTAAGCATGGCTCCTGAAGACCTAGAGTATGCAGGTTTACACCTGTTTGAAGGTGTACTCAGGGTTCTTAGGTGTTGTAGGAAACCCTCAACCGAGAAAACCTATGCCTCCAAATGGAAGAGATATTCTATCTGGTGTAACTCCAGTGGGATATTACCTTCCCAGGCAGGCCTACCAGTCCTGTTGGACTATCTCACTCATCTGCACTCACCGGACCTACAGTCTATTACCCTTAAGGTCCATCTGGCATTTGTCTCAGCCTATCCCTTGGCTGCAAAGGGTGCTTCAAACAACATGAAGTCTTGCTATATTATGACATATGCAGTATAACCCCAGGTTAGAACTGCTCCAGAGGTGAAAGAGTTAACTTTCCATGCAGGGCATGGAATCTTGAGCGCGAGCTTGGTTGAACACTCTGTCTGTTGAAGCTCAAACTTAAACTGTCAGATTCTTTACTCCGCCTCACTGAACAGTCGCTCCGGAGATTCCTCCTGCTGCTCGGTTCGTTTGTCGGTTTTAAAGTTTAATTCTCGGTTTATTTTACCGAAATTTAACCGCAATCATCGGTTCAAGCTCTGTCTGTGGTATTGTAAGTAATAGATAGGCTTATTTATTATTTTTTCTTCTGTGTGGAACTTGTAAACGTCTTTTTCGGTTCGGTTTGAACCGATCAGATGGGTTTTAAAATTACCTTCTAGTCCTTTAGAGTGCGGTTCCCGGTTCTTATCGGTTCTAAAAATGGATTTTATTACGTTTTTTTCCACGACCCGTGACACGGTTGGGAACCGATAAGAGAGTCTTGCTTGGTGGATTGCCATTAACGGGCAAGTTTTGGTTAGGCTGGCACTATGTCTGAGAAACCCAAAAGAAAAAACGGACCCACTGGGTTTCAGCACTGTGGCCTCTGTGGGGAAGCCTTTGCTAAGGCTGACCCACACACCATTTGTGTATATTGTCTGGGGTTTGACCACCTCAATGCAGACTGCCAGATTTGTAAGAATTTTCCTGCTGCCACCGTGGAAAAAAAGAGTTGGTAGGCTCAGGGAAAGGGAGGCCAAAAAGTCCGCTGACCCGGATGGCCAGCCCGGTTCGGTTCCAACCGAACCTGAGGGAGTGCCCTCTGACCAGGGCGATACTTCCTCGGGCAAACGAAGAGCCAGCTCTGAGGAGCCGGTTCCAACTAAAAGGACTAGAAGGTCAGCTAGTTTGGGGCCAAAAGTTCTTTCTCCAACCTCTGAGGAAATAGCCAAAGCTATTCAAATTGTCCAGTCTCTTTCCCGAGTTCCGTCTGAACTGGCACCATTAGGGAAGCGCCCGGTTCGGTCGGTTCTCCCGGTTCAAGATTATGATTTTGAGGATTTTTATGAACCAGGGGAAGGGGAGGAGGGGTACGAGGAGAGTGAGTGAGTGAGTGTGATTTTGAAAGTCTGGATGTGCCCATTGAACCAGACATCTCTCCAGACAGACCCTCAGGAGTGTCCCCTCCCAGGCTATCTGAGTCCCCTCCTCTTTTTTTGTTTTACAAGAAAGTTGCCTGAGACTCTGCAACTCCCTGTTGAGGAAGCTGTTGATGGTCAAGAAGAGCCTGATTTTGTGGAAATGATGGATATTCCAGAGTCTAGGAGACTGTCTATTCCCTTGCATAAATCTTTTGGAAACAGACAGTAAAATTTGAAAACTCCTCATTCTATCCTCCTGTGGATAAAAGGATGGACAAGAGGTATGCTTTATCAGGCTCTGATATGGAGTTCTATCCCAGCAGTGCAGCCATGTGGGTAGTGCAGGCTGCAGCCTGTGACAAGGCTAATATTCCTCTAGCCTCTCACCCTCCTGAAAGGATTCCAGGAGGATGGATGCCATGGCAAAAAGCAGTACATGGCAGCATCTTTGGGACTCAGACAGGCAAATTATGGCTTACGCAGCTAGGTACCAGAAATCCAGGTGGGATACTATCCTGGCCCTAGCAAAACAGGCCCCTGACCAGCTTGCCAGGGAGCTGGAGCAGGTGGCTGTGGATGGTATTGAGGCATCCAAGGTGCAATTTCATGCTGCAGTAGACTCTAATGATGTTTCATCAAGAGTCATGGCTACATCTGTGTCTCTTCGCAGAATGGCCTGGCTCAGATGCACTGCCCTGTCACAGGATACCCAGTCTAAGGCTATGGATTTTCCTGTTGTGGGAAATTCTCTGTTTGGGGAGCAGACAGAGAATTATATGAAGAAAATGGATGAGTATAGGACCACCTATAGGAGTGCACAGGCCAAAGAAAGGCAAGTCACTCCTCAAAGGCAGCATATCAGGGGCAGGGACAGGCCTATTCATAGGCCATTTTACCAAGCCCAGGCCTCCTCTTCTGCTTATGCCCAGAGGGGGTTCTTTAGAGGAAGGGGCAGAAGGGGTTCTAGTAAGCCTGCTTCTACCCCTCAACCCAAAGCCCCTGTAAAACAGGCTCCCTGATGGGGTAGCCAGGGCCAATTCTCCACTACCGGTAGGGGGCAGGCTGGCTTACTTTGTCCAGGACTGGAAGTCTTTAACATCAGACAAGTGGGTCCTGGAAGTAGTAAGCCAGGGACTGGTTCTCAGCTTCAAAAAATTTCCGAAGATGAGAGCCAGGTCTTTTCCACCTGCAAACCCTTCAGAGGCACTTGCCCTGGAAGCAGAAGTTTCTTCCCTCCTGGCTCTCAGAGCCGTGGAAAAGGTTCCACCCATACACTAGGGCAAATGGTTGTACTCTAGGTACTTCCTTACTCCAAAAAAGACAGGAGAATGGCGGCCCATCCTGGATCTCAGGTATCTAAACAAGCACCTTTTAAAACCAAAGTTCAAAAGGGTGACCCTGGGGATTATTTTAACCTCTCTAAGGCCAGGGGACTGGCTAGCCTCCCTGGACCTCAAGGATGCCTATTTCCATGTTCTCATCAGAAGCTCCCATCGAAAGTACCTCAGATTGAACTGCCCTCAGGCCATTACCAGTTCAGAGCAATGCCCTTCGGCCTCACCTCGGCCCCAAGGGTGTTCACAAAATGCCTGGCAGTAGCAGTTGCTCATTTAAGAAGGCAAAAGATTGCCATCTTTCCTTATCTGGATGACTGGCTCCTTGTAGGCCAGTCTCCAGAGCAGGTCAAATTACATTTACAAGTAACCCAGCAACTTCAGCAAGGCCTTTGACACTGTGCCACATAGAAGACTATTGCACAAACTGGGGAATATGGGTGTGGGCAGGACAGTAGTGCGGTGGTAGGTAACTGGCTGGACAGCAGGACACAGAGGGTGGTGGTAAATGGCTGTCACCCACAGAGGGAAGAGTGACCAGTGGGGTACCACAGGGATCAGTGCTGGGACCGGTACTATTCAATATCTTCATCAGTGACATTGCGCAGGACCTAGAAGGCAGAATTTCACTGTTCGCTGATGACACAAAGCTCTGCAACAGAGTAGACACACCAGAGGGTGTAGACAGAATGAGAAGGGACCTGCAGAAACTTGAAGAATGGTCAGGGGTTTGGCAGTTGAAATTCAATGCAAGGAAGTGCAAGATAATGCATATAGGCACAAAAACCCTGGCACAATATATCAGTTGGGGGTGAGGATATAGCATGCACCAAGCAGAAAGGGATCTTGGAGTTATCATCTCTGATGACCTCAAAGCAGGAAACAGTGTGACAAGGCAGCAGGTAAAGCAAATAGGATGCTGGGATGCATAGGCAGGGCATCACCAGCAGGAAAAGGAGGTCATAATTCCACTATACAAGACACTAGTGAGGCCGCACCTGGGTACACTGTGCAGTTCTGGAGACCTTACCTCACGTAAGGACATAGACAGGGTAGAGAAGGTTCAGAGGAGGGCAACAAAGATGGTGCATGGATTGCATCACAAGTCCTAGAGGACAGGTTGAAGGCACTGAACATGTACTCCTGGAGGAGAGGAGGAGAGAGGATATGATAGAGACATACAAGTATCTTATAGGGAGGAACAGGGTGCAGGAATGTACTATTTTTAAGCGAAAAGATGTTCCAGGACTAGAGGGCATGGGATGAAGTTGGAGGGAGGACGATTCAGAGGAAGCGTGAGGAAGAATTTCTTCACAGAACGGGTGGTGGACAAGTGGAACACCCTGCCAGAGGAAGTGGTGGGGGCTGAAACAATCACGGGATTTAAGAATGCATGGGATAGACATAAAGGAATTCTGGAGGTCAGGGGTAAGGGGCAACAGACTTCCTGGAAAACATAAACTGAACTTACAAACTTAAATGGGCAGACTGGGTGGGCCATAGACCCTTATCTGCCGACACTGTCTATGTATCTATGTAACTGCTTACATCTCTAGGTTTCCTTCTCAATCTTCCAAAGTCAGTTCTGGAGCCTGTCCAGCTTCTCACCTTCATAGGCGCAGAACTGAACACAAAAGAAGCCAGAGCCTTCCTTCCTCTGGAAAGAGCAAGGACCCTGGTGTCTCTGGCCTCCTCTTTCACTCTGCAGGTCTCTCGACCAGCAAGGCATTTTCTACAGCTCCTGGGGCACATGGCTGCTTCTACAGCAGTTGTGCAGGGAGCAAGATTTCAGATGAGGGACATTCAGTTCCATTTGAGAGCTTTTTTGGTCTCAAAGTACAGATCCCCTAACCAAATTGATTCCAGTGACTCGAACCCTGATCCAGGCCCTTCAGTGGTGGCAGGATCAGAACAATCTGAGACAGGGGGTTCCCTTCACTCCCCAGTCTCATTCCTTGACCCTTACTACAGATGCATCCCTCTTGGGGTGGGGAGCTCACATGGGCGACCTTTCCACCCAAGGGCTGTGGTCCCCTTAGGAATCCCTGCTCCACATCAATTTGCTGGAACTCAGAGCAGTTTGTCTAGCACTCCAGGTTTTTTTCCACATCTGTCCAGAACAAGGTGGTTCAGGTCAGAACAGACAATACCACTACAATGTGGTACATCAACAAGCAAGGGGGCACTCGGTCTATGGCCGTGTGCACTGAAGCAATGAAGTTGTGGTCTCTGGCTTATTCTCTGAACGCCTCCCTTATGGCAGTTCACCTCCCAGGCAAGGACAATGTCCTAGCGGATGCTCTCAGCAGGATTTCCCAGGGTCATCACGAATGGGCACTGGATCCCCTAGTACTGGAGGTAGTATTTGCCAGATGGGGCACCCCGCAAATAGATCTCTTTGCAGCCCCAGACAATCACCAACTTCCCTTTTGCTGCAGGCCCCAGTGTTGGGCTCAGTCCCTCTGGATGCCTTCCTCCTCAGTTGGGAAGGGAAGTTTCTCTATGCTTTTCCCCCCTTCCCCCTTCTTTTCAAAGTGCTAGTCAGAATCAGATCTCAACCCTGCAAGATGACCCTGATTGCTCCAGATTGGGCCAGGCAGCCCTGGTACCCAATCCTCATGTCCTTAGCAGTCCACTCTCCCCTATGTCTTCCCAGGAATCACAACCTGTTAACCTGTGCCCAGGGGAGAGTTTGGTATCCGAACCTCAAATCTCTCAATCTCAAAGCTTGGCTCTTGAAGAGTTAGAGTTTGCTGACTTACACCTGTCTCAAGGTGTATTGGATATTTTGAAGGCCTCTAGGAAGCCTTCCACCTGGGCTACCTATAATTCAAAATGGAAGAGATTTTCCATATGGTGTGCTGGAAAGCATATTTCCCCAGAATCTGCTGGCATGCCCACGATCCTGGATTATTTGGTGCATTTGAATTCCTTGGGGCTGAGACCAGCTACCCTAAAAGTGCACTTGGCAGCTGTGTCTGTCTTCTTATCAGCAGGTAAGTCCTCTTCTTTATCAGCTCACCCTGTGTTCTCCAAGTTTTTTAAAGGGTTGCTTCACACCAACCCTCCGTTCAGGGTCCCTGCCCCCGCTTGGGATCTTAATATTTGCATCACTCAGCTTATGCAACCCCCTTTTGAGACATTGTCTTCAGCAGAGCTTAAGTACTTGACTTGGAAAACTGTGTTTCTGGTAGCCATCACCTCTGCCAGGCGCATAAGTGAGCTACAAGCCTTGTCAGTGGAGTCTGATTTTATCTCCTTTCATAGAGATAAGGTGGTCCTCAGGACTAACAGGAAGTTTTTGCCTAAGGTGGTTTCAGACTTTCACCTTAATCAATCCATGTCTCTTCCTGTGTACTTCACTGACCATTCCTCCTCTGGTGAGAGGAGATTACACAATTTAGATGTCAAAAGAGCCCTTAGTTACTATATAGAACGTACCAAGGGTCACAGGTTCGAATCCCTCCAATTGTTCCTCACTTATGGTGAGGTTGGTAAAGGGAAACCTGCCACTAAAAGATCCATTGCCAGGTGGATTGTCTCTTGTATCCAATTCTGTTATGAAAACTGGGTAAGGTTCCTCCCTCAGGCCTGAGGCTCACTCTACCAGAGGGTACAGCTGCGTCTCTGGCTGCTGCCAGGGACATTCCTATCCTAGAGATATGTCAAGCAGCTACCTGGAAAACAGTTCACACTTTTACTAAGCATTACTCCTTGGATATCCAGGCTAGGAGTGATGCTCGATTTTCACAGCTGTGCTTCAGAGCCTATTTCCCAAGTAGGTTCTGTCCCTCCTCCATGGAGGTACTGCTGTGTAGTCTGCATATGTCATAATATGGCAAGACTTCATGTTGTTTGAAGAAAAAATTACTCACCTTAGTAATGTTGTTTCTTCTAATGGAGTCTTGTTATATTATGACCTCCCCAGCCTGCCCCTCTCAGAACCTCTATTTTTGGGATGTGGGTGGGCAGTGCAATGTTGGCACTTCACTGATGCCCACTTTATTTTCACCCTTCTGGGTGCTTAGGAGTTATACTTAATTTTCTTTCTTGAATCCCCTGACTTGAGTCTTTGCTTTGGGATCAAGAACAAAAAGGTGTTTTTGTAGTTAGTAGCCAGTGGCTAGTGTAGGTTTATGGCTTCCACACAGAACCTTAGTGAGTTTTTGCTCGTAAAGATCTGACAGTTTAAGTTTGAGCTTCAACAGACAGAGTGTTCAACCGAGCTCGTGCTCAAGATTCCATGCCCTGCATGGAAAATTAACTCTTTCACCTCCGGAGCAGTTCTAACCTGGGGTTATACTGCATATGTCATAATATAGCAAGACTCCATTAGAAGAAACAACATTACTAAGGTGAGTAATTTTTTCTTCTCTGGCTGCTAACCCTATTTTCAAGAAATTCTTTAAGGGGTTAGCACACCTACATCCTCCCCATAGGAACATGTGCCTTCTTAGGACCTCTATGTTTGCATTGCTGAGCTAATGGAGCCCCCATTTGAGCCCGTGGCTACAGCACACTTAAAGGTTTTCACTTGGAAAGCTATATTCCTGGTGGCAGTCACTTCAGTCAGGAGGATAAGTGAGCTACAAGCCCTTTGCATTGAGCAGAACTATATCTTCTTCCATGGGGACAAAGTGGTGCTTAGGACTAACAGGAAATTCCTTCCAAAGGTAGTCTCTGACTTCCACCTGAATCAGTCTATTACTTTGCCAGTCTTCTCTACTGAACATGCTAGTTCAGGGGTACACAGGCTGCATAGCCTGGATGTCAAGAGGGCTCTCAACTACTACCTTGACCACACTAAGGCCCATTGGCAGGACATACAACAGCTGTTCCTGACCTATGGGGCCATGGAAAAAGGAAAACCAGCTTCAAAAAGGACAGCTGCAAACTGGATAGTGCAATGTACACAGGTTTGCTACAGTAAGGCTGGTAAAGAGCCCTCAGTGGGCCTGAGAACACATTATACAAGGGGCACAGCTGCTACAATAACAGCAGCCAGAGACATTCCCCTACAGGAAATCCGCAAAGCAGTTACATGGAGAACAGCGCATACTTTTACAAAGCATTATAGCCTGGATACACAATCAAGAAGTGATGTCAGGTTTGGCACAGCAGTGCTGCAGAGTTTGTTCCCTAAATAGGGTTCTGGGCCCATCTCCAAAGGTACTGCTTCATAGTCTGCTAGAGTTAATTATATTGATGAATTCCTGGGGTTAGAAGTAAAAATTACTCACCTTAGTAATCTTGTTTCTTCCAAGTTATTCTTCAATATGATTAACCCTCCCACCTTACCTCCCCTTCCAGAATCAGTTAGCCTCTGCATTACAGCAGGTGTTTTTATTGTTATAAGGGTCTTACACTGGGTATGTTGAATTTTGAAAACCAGGTGGCTCTGTTTTTCTTTCTTATGGTCCTATCTGGCATTACTAGGATACAGGTTAAAAAGGGTTTTTTATTGTTGAAGATTTTTTTATCACTAGTTTACAAATAGATTAGTAAGGGGTTTACTCCTCCTGAAGGCTCCAGTGAATCTGAGCATTATAGAATGCAGCAGTTGGTAAGGGCAGCAGTTTGAATGGTAGCAGGAGCCAATAGATGTTCCATCATTTGCATAAGTTCCATTCATCTCCAGGGCAGTTTAACTCAGGAGGCTGACTGCTAAAGTTAATCATATTGAAGAATACATTGGAAGAAACAAGATTACTAAGGTGAGTATTGTTTTCTTCCCTGGCAATTAAATTCTGCATCCTGTTCTTGTTAAGCTATATCTCCAGTTTTCACACAATGTAACAAAACTTCATCATTGCCCTTCCTGTGAACAGCCTGAAGTGTACATCTAGACTATTTAACAGGTGCTGCCAATTAATGCTTTCTGTCCGGAGCTGGCTTCCTGCTGACAACTCAGTCAAAAAACATGAGAAGGTCAAAAGGTTTCTCAAGGTCAGCCCCCTGTGTTCCAAATTGCTAACTTTAAAACAAAAAAGCTAAGTAGCTGTCTGCATTCATTTCAATAATATAATTATATATTTATTTGCAAACTAAATCATCCCAATTTCACATAAAGATTTACATATTTTTTAACCACAGAAAAGCAAGGGGAGAAAGGAAGAAGAGAAACAGCAAATGAAGGACGGGAGATAACAGGGAATTGTGGGACTACTGGAGTGTCCAATTCCTAGGTGCCACAAGAAAATATGATTGCACAATCAGACAGGCAAGAGCTAGTCAGGTGACTGAAATCGGAGGGGACAAAATAGATCCTTGCTTTTGACTCTGCATGGCAAATGGCACAGGGTTTTATCCAGCCCTGTGACATATAGCTAGATGACAGAAAATGTCACATGCAGTTTGTAACTCCTGCAAGTAGGATTAACTGTCTGTACATATCACTGTCACAGTAGTACAAAGATAGAAGTCTGACCAGTAAACAACATCCATAAGGCAACTTACAACTGGTCACAGAGTCGTAGTATAAACAAACCTCAAAATAAATAGTTTATTCAGCTGTTGGTTTTCATAACGTTTAGTTCAGTTGTTAAGATAATCATACTAGTAGCAATCTTATTCTGTTTGGAATATGTCTATTAGGAGTAATACAGGAGGTACTGCAGTCAATCAGAGTCCTCCTCCTCATCCAGGAAATACGTATCCATCTTGCCCATCGGTTAGTAAATGCTGGGAGTCTGTGCTGTACAATAAAGTTTGTTCTGTCAAGAACTTGCATTTGTGTGATCACTTCTGTCCACTCTGCTAGTATGGGGAGATGTACTTGTAACCATCTCCTTATAACTGTTAAATATTCCAAAGGTAAATGCTCTCTCTACCTTTCGGATAGTGAGATTTCATCCCCAACAGCAGATTTCACCCAGGTAAAGGGCCCTGGGATAGCTAGAATGTGAGTTACGTTCCTGGCGACATCCATACAATCTTGAATTTTGGGCAGTTCCAGAATATGTGTGCACGAGATACTACTGGTTTCCCACATTGCCTCCAGCATCGAGACATACTGGTTGAGTCCTCTGTACTCAGAGAAAGGGGGACCAAGAAGTAATGTATCCCAAATTTCCAGGTGCAGCCTCTCCACCTAGGGGCAGAAGTTGTTTGCCAAATTGCTTTTCATACCTTGTCCCATTGGGCTTCAGGGATCACAGTATTAAGGTCTTGCTCCCACCTGACCCTAATGTAGTCTGTGTAGTGCCCCAGGTCCTGTAGCTAGTTGGCATATAATCTGATTATTGCTCCCCATCCTGTACTTTAGCACTATATTGAGGAGAAAGAAGGTATGGATGTTGTGACCTGTGAGTCTGCTGTATGAGCTTGAGTGGTGGTGAGTATGTGGTCCCATAACTGGAAATAACTAAAACAATCAACGGATCTCCACCTCTACATACAATCCCAAAAGGTCTCACCACTTCCTCTTGCAGCAGCAGCTGCCATGTGGCCTGTATTCCCCCAATGGGCCAGCCTTCTAAACCAGGGATCAGTTATAGCTGGGAGGAAGTTATCATCCCATGCCCACCACTGGTATAACCAAAGAGAGTCCTTAGTTGGTTCACATCCTGTTCCAGATTTTCAACCTTCCAAAACTGCCATTATTCCCCTTAAAGTACAATTTAAAATAGCCTTAAGGCTTTTGGTGTTAAATAGCATTCATTGACGCGGGATTGGGAATTCTTCAGTTAGATCTATTGATTTCCATTGTGCTGAGTACTGGGAGTTGCTCCATAATAGGGCTACTCTCATCTGCGCTGCTGTCCAATAACCAGCCAGAAGTGGACTGCCCATCCTCCCTTCAGCTTTGGGAAAAAAGAGTGAGTTTTGTTGTATTGACTCTGCCAGCACTTAAACTCCTTCTGATAATATAGGGCATATACTGAAAAATACATAAGTATCTAAGCAGAGCACTCATTTTAACGGACTGAATCCATAAATGTAAGGGGAGGGGCAGCAGTACCCAACTTGTGAAGCCAGCCATCATAATTTTAGGCAGGGGGTTGTAATCATCTGTAAACAAGGTTTTGGAATGCATCCCCAGAACTATACCCAGATACTTAAGCTTCACTAAATCCCATTGTAACCACCCAGTCCCCTGGGGTTACTAGAATCCTATCCGTGTTAATGTTAGGCATGTAGAAAAGGCAGCTGGTAAGCACCTCACTTAGGGGCTGCTTACACAATGACATAATTGTTTACTCAGCTAGCCTGAGGAAAGGATCATTATGTCATTCAGAACTCTCACAGTGGCATAACCCTTTCTGTGTACAGCTGCTCTGGGGAGCCATAGAATGTTCAGTTAATCCCAGTCTCAGTGTGGGAATGAGAGTGGCAGGAGTGCTGCCAGTGGGCTCTGTGTCTAAGGCCCTGAATGTCTCACCCTAGTTTGGATTACAATCACCAGCTTTCTGTGAAGTGGTGGAGACCTTTCTTCAATATGATTTCCTGATTTTTACCCCAGGAGGGGTGAAAGAGACTGCTAGTTCAGTGGATCCAAGGGGCAGTCCCTTGAAGGTCCATGTGTGTTACAGCTGTCTTTGGAAAGGACTTTGTAAGAGACTGTTCTTAAAAGCTACCAAGGGAAAGGGTGCTTTTCTGGTTGTTCCCATGCCTAAAGGAAAGGACAGCAAATTTGTGAGTACAGAATGTAAATGTGTTCTGGGGTTGTTTACATACCTAGAGGAAGGAGTAACTATTTTGTGGCAAAGGGTACTTCATGGGTTGTTTTCCATGCCTATAGGGAGGAGCAACTGTTCCGTGAGTACCACTTGGGAGACAAGTTCTCATTAGGGATTTTTGTTCAGGGGTGTGTGTGCCAATAGATAAGGCTCGATCACACCCGCCAGGGCCCCTTGTTCACCAAGTGTGTGAAGTACAGAAAATGTGGAGTCTTTATCATTTCAGTGGGGAATGGAGGCTTCTGTGGCATAACCCTGAAAGGAACATCAGAGACTGTTGGTTGGGGTAAAGGGTGGGAGGAACGCCATCTGGAAGCTTACAAGGTGGGGCTAACTGGTTCATGTAAGGGCACCAGTTTTACCCGAGCAAAGGGCCAATGCTGCAGGTTCAGATGTGTGGAATAGTTCCACGTGTATACACCTATTTGGGAAGATGATGTTCTGAGTGTGTGGCTTAGTTTCACAAAATATACACTCTGGGAAAATGGGAAATGTGTTCTGGTGTGTGGCACAGTCCAAGTGCATATACCATTTGGAAAGAGAAGGGAATTGTTATTTTTCTGGAAAAGTGTAGTGTTTAGCAAGAAGAGTTCTGCAAGTGTACCTGTGTGCCATGACCGACTTGTGGGGGTCCATTGATGCTTAAGTAACATCCGTTGAATAAGGCCATACTGCAAAATCCCAGCTGCTGATCTGGATGTTTGTATCCTTGTTTCTGTGTGGAATTACTGGGGCCGCCTCAGCAGTTAGGCCTAGCATATGTCTAGCATCCTCTACCCTGGACCTGGTTGTAGTTACAAAGGTTCATTTTTGGTTCTTGTACCCCACCCCTCTTCTTCTAGATAATGAGCCTGGTATACATCCTAACACCAAGGGTGGTACCAACCATATAATTTTCTGTTAAAGGTAAATGGTATGCCATATGTGGGTACTAGTCCTGTTTTATGGTGGGCATCCAACTTCCAAAAGTGGCTTGGTGTTACAAAAAAATGGGGGCTCATCCAAAGGGATATGTTTTGGGTGAGAGGTAAATGCATGGGTATGTCTATGATCTTTCTGTCTGGTGGTGGTGTACCCATATAGAAGATCGTTGACAGAAAAATGAGGTCTGTGCTGAGGAAACGTCACCTGAGAATATTTTGCTACCTGTGTTTCTGTGAAGGAAGTGAAAAAATGTGCTGCTTTCGTGTGTAAAAATGGAAAAAAATGAACTGTCAAGTTGAGCAATGATTGCCCTTGCCTTGTTGTTAAAGTGCTTGAGAAAAACTGTTAAAAGTTGCAAATTTCCAAAGAAAAGTAGTTGTGGATTTTAATAACAGCCTTTTCCAAGTTCACTGAAAGTTTTGTGTGCGTAGTGAAAATTGGGGGAGTTGCTAAGGAAAATATACCAAGATCTTTGTAAAAATGCTTGCCGCACAGAAATTGCCAGCCGAGGAAAAAAGTGACAATTTGCATTTTAAATTTGCCTTCTCGACGATCACCACGCAAGAGTGTGACTGAAACAGAGAGCTCTTATTTGCACGGCATAGTGTGATTGGTCCAGTGAATCTAAGCCTCGCCCTTTGCCTGAGTCTCAGAGTTGTGGAGCATTTGAGGAGGAGCAGCCAACAGTGTGAGAGAAGCGTGGTAGGTCGTGCAGCAGCAGGAGGAAGCGTTAATAGAGAAAGCATTTCCAAACTAGCAATTATTTCTAACTTTTCGCAGTACATCCGGGCTCAACCTGTTTTCCGACCAACAGTAACCGTGATCGCAGTGCTTTTGCAACTGTCCCGTGGGTCTGCCATCCTGATCATTGGAAAGGCCTACAAAACTGGCAAGCAGGCCATTCTACATCAATGGAGGGAACCAGCTACTGCCTAGTAAGTACCCTGTACAAAAGTAAAGTTGGACTGTAGTGCTGAAAGTCAAAACTGTAAGAACTGTGGAGCAAATGCAGCAAAATAACAGAGAGAGAGTTTTATAAACTTTGAAATTGGACTGTGTGTGAAAGAACGGTTTCAAAGAGAGAGAGAGCTAAGACAGAAACGATTCCATCAGGTCCAAAAGAACTTGTAGCGACAGTATAAATGTGCTGATTAGTCCAAAAGTAACAGTAAAGTTATGCTTTGAGAAAACCAGTTAAAATGCAAAAGATCCAATGAGATTTCTAGCCAGTATTGAACTGTGTGTGTGATGAAAAAGGTTGCAGTCGCCATTTTGGGGCATAGACAGCAGTGTAAACAACGCAGTGCCATTTTGAACGGAGTTTCAAATACAAAGAAAGTTTCAAATGGTTGTGTTAAATGTTGTGGAATAAAATGCAAAGTGCCAGGCAGCCTATTAGAGAACTGTACCAGTGTCTTAAAGCCATATCTCAATGTGAATACAAAAGCAGTAATTTGGGACTTGTGTGTTTATTTACAGAAAATGGCACAGCAACCCCACTACCCACTTCTTGCCAGTGCATGGGTTACCCAACAAGAAAGAGAATTAGCTCTCGTTGAACAGCTGTATGAATGTGAATCTGCACCACCCAAGTTGGCTTTACCGAACTTTCCCATTAATGTGTGTATTGTGTGCATGAAGCCAGTGAGAGATGTTCTGCCCAGTCCACATTGCACGGACTGTCACAGGAAATTTGTCACGACTAAGTTAGGTGGCACAATGGTAGCTAGATCCAAACACATTTGTTTAGCTCCAGTTTGGACATTGGCAGGGGACCCTGTCAGAGCAGAACAACAGCAGCAGCAGGCTGGGCGCAGTCACAGTGACCCCATTGAGTTTGTCAAGAAGTTTTTGGAAAGTGTGCAGATTATTTGCAAGGCCAGAAAAAAAATTTAATTTTCCACGTCACAGAGGATGGAAGGGAACGCTATAGATGTAGGTTCTTTAGATCCTTGGTTATAAGGCCCAAGCCCAAGCTTCATGGGAGAGTCTGAGGTAGAAGAAGTGTGTTGGGATGTCAGTGCCTCCGAGTGCAGTGAAGACTGGACACTTGGGAGCTGGGGTGACTACTAGCACTTGGGCAGACTTTGTGGGGGAAAAAGCTGCAATGACTTTGGTGGGACCCTGTGAGTCACCATTAGCCTTGGCTGCAGTGGAGCCTTCTAAGGAGGAAATGGATAAGGGCTCTAGAGATGTGCCAACAAGTGCAGGGATGGACTGCTTTTACTCTGCATTGTGTGTTCAGAACTGGCTCAACCAGATATGACCACCCCCAAGCCGTGCCGTGGGTTTGGAGCTGGTCTAAAGCAGCAAAAAAGAGAGAATTCCTTGAAGACATGCTTTGGACCAGTATGGATAGACTTACCCTTTCTTCCCTCGCAAAATCTGGGAAGAAATTGAGGAAAACAGGCATGTCTGGTTGTGGGAGGAAGATTGTGCCAACCTGCATCCTAGAGTAAACAAATGGCTCAGAGTAAAAGTGTGTAATGAAAGACTGCAATTCTGGAAGCAAGGTAGGACTTTGTTAATTGATGCAGTAAAAATTGCTGACAAGTCTGGCCAAGAGACATTTTACAGTGTTCCTATGGTTCATCCAGATGGGAAAACAGTCTATGCCCCACACCCTGAGTGGTACTACCCTGGATGGTGGCACTCATCGGAGAATTTGTGCCCACTTGCCATTGTGAATGCAGTGATGCCAGCCCAGCAATCTGCCACCGAAGAGGCAGCAACCCAGGGTGAGGTGTCTTTTTTTCTGCTGTTCCAGGTTTGGCTTCAGCAGCATCCAGGTTCATCTGCAGTAACATCCAGGGTCATCAGCCCAGCAGTAGGAGAAGATTTCCCATCCAGGTCCAGTGGGAGGTCATGGAAGCATCTGATCCGAAGAGTTCATGGGCCGGAATTTCAAAGACTCAGCGAAAGCTGCAACAATGGCAGCTTAGCAGTGCTGATGCACCCAGGACCCTGCACCCGAATTTCTATTTCTCCTGGTCCTGGCACCTAAGTCCCGTGGCTTGCGGCAAGGGGATGCTGTGCCTGGACGTATGGCGCATCCACTGGAATGCTGCAATGGCCATGGGAGTCTGCAGAACCCATGGACGGGCTGGCAACTGGGCACTGCCCCCAAAACCTCGTGCCAATAGCACCAGTGCCACAACACTCCCGGTACCCTGGGGCTGGGTGCCCCACCCATCTCCAGCACTCCTGACCCCTCGTACCTGATCTGGTGACCAGCACAGCCCTCCACATGCCACCCTGGCTGGCGCCCTTGAGCAGTCCGTGCGGCGTGCTATACACTACAAGCACTGACAGCTCATTCAGCTGCCAGCTGTAGTGGCTTGTGGAGGGGCTGTGCTGGTCGCTGGATCAGGGCATGGGAGAGGGTAGGAGTGCTTAGTTGGGTCGGGGGGTTGGCAGGACGCATGGACGTGGGTGTCGGGGACCATGATGGGGGCGAAGGGGGGGACCACCGAACCACCAGGGATCGCCCACCAGGGACTGATCAGGGTGGGCCACATGCTGGCACTTACAGGACGTCCCCCCAGGAGCTGTTTAAGTCCCCTTAGACCAGCTCCTCACTGGTCTAAGGGTACTTGGCACTTGGTTCCGGGGGGTCTTTCAAATTCCAGATCCTAGGGCTGTGGCAGTCTGGTTCTGCCACAAGCCCCCAGCGCCATGCCGCAGCCACTTTCATGGTGCAAGGATGGCACTAGCACACTTTGGTGCAGGCAGCCTGCTGTGGGACGCAGGCTGCCTTTCAAATTCCCACTTGGCGCAGCCCTTGGCGCAAGATGCCCTTGCGTCAGACCTGTTTGATGCAAGTACCTTGCATCAATCTAAGACCTTTGAAATTTCAGCCCCATATGTCTAGCATCCTAATGTCATCAGGCCGCAGGTCCAGAGAGGTGATGTAGACATCCGTCTGTCACCTAGGGACTGGTAAGGTGCATTTTTTTACATTTTAATTTGACTACTTTCCCTACCATTGAGGATGTCTCAGGAACATTGTGTCACCCATAGACTTTCTCAAACTGGACTGCAGTGTTAGTAGGTTTTGCGCCTGTCCAAGAATTGCATTTCAGCAGGCTTCAGCCTAGGAGAGGCTCTATTTGTAGTGCCTTGGCACTCTGGACACCTCACTAGAAATATCAAATTAGTAGGGCCCCCTTCCCCTCAAATGTTTTTACGTTTTCTGTTTTTGTACTTTTATGGAAAAATCCTTTTAAAAATGCTTTTTGGGATTTTGCAGTATTTCCAGTGGAAGGGTTTGGTCACTGTTTGGTTTACAGGTTGTGCTGTTTGCAAATGTGTTTTGTGAATGCTTTCTTTTGCAGGTGCTCCTGAAACAAGACAAGAAGAAGATTTCTGGGACTCATTGGAGTCCTCTTCTGTTTAGAGTTGATAGGCTGTGTAACTTTGTGGTACGATATGTTAACCATTTTTGCTGCTTTGCAGGTGTAAAGTGTTTTTGTAGTTCTTAGATTTTAGGAAATGTAACACAATGCATGTTTCTAAAGTGGGCTACAGTATTTTTGGTGTAAATGGTTTTAGGTATGGGCACCTGGTAGGTAGCATAGGTCAGATAGTTTTCCCTAGAGGACTGGGGATAGACAGGCTGGGAGTCCTGATCCATGATAGGGGCCTCCAGTGCAGCTCTATTAAGACATGCTTTAGGCAATTTCTTGGAGCCATTGAGAGCCCATAGATAGTACAGTAGTAGGATAGGAGCTGAAGTTTTTTCAGCGGGCCTCTATCCTTTGGTGTTACCTGCCTGTGCCTGGCACATGATAGGGGAGGATCTGATCAACCCTCCACATAGGGAGCACGGAGGTAGGATGACCTGGTGCTGGGCTGTTATCAGGCTGCAGACAGCCAGTGGTCTGGTCATGGTGAGTGTAACCACCCAGTCCCCTGGGATTACTAGAATCCTATCAGTGTTAGTGTTAGGCAGGCAGACATGGCAGCTGGTAAGCAGCTTACTTAGGGGCTGCTTACACAATGACAATATTGTTTACTCGGCTACCCTGGCGGAAGGATGATTATGTCATTTGGAACTCTCGCAGCAGCATAACCCTTTCTGTGTACAGCTGCTCTGGGGGACCTTAGAATGTTCAGTTAGTCTCAGTGTGGGATTGAGAGTGGCAGGACTGCTGCCAGTGGGCTCTGTGTCTAGGTTCCTGGAGTGCTCACCCTAGTTTGGATTACAATCACCAGCTTTCTGTGAAGTGGTGGAGACCTTTCTTCAGTATGATTTCCTGATTTTCATTCCAGGATTGGTGAAGGGACTGCTAGTTCAGTGGATCCAAGGGGCAATCCCTTGAAGGTCCTTGTGTGTCACAGCTGCCATTGAAAAGGACTTTGTAAGAGACTGTTCTGACAAGCTACCAAGGGAAAAGGTGCTTTTCTGGTTGTTCCCATGCCTAAAGGAAGGGGCAACAAATTTGTGAGTACAGAATGAAAATGTGTTCTGGGGTTGTTTCCATGCATAGAGGAAGGAGTAACTATTTTGTGGCAAAGGGTACTTCATGAGTTATTTTCTATGCCTAGAGGAAGGAGCAACTGTTCTGTGAGTACTACTTGGGAGACAAGTTCTCCATTAGAGGGTTTTGTTCTGGGGTATGTGTGTGTGCCCATAAATAAGGCTAGACCACACCCGTCAGGGCCCCTTGCTCATCAAGTATGTGAAGTACAGAAAATGTGGAGTCTTTAGCATTTCAGTGGGGAATGGAGGCTTCTGTGGCATAACCCTGAAAGGAACATCAGAGACTGTTGGTTGGGGTAAAGGGTGAGAGGAACACCATCTGGAAGCTTACATGGTAGGGCTAACTGGTTCATGTAAGAGCACCAGTTTTACCCGAGCAAAGGGCCAATGCTGCGGGTTCAGGTGTGTGGCATAGTTTCACATGTATACACCTATTTGGGAAGAAGACGTTCTGAGTGTGTGGCTTAGTTTCACAAAATATACACTCTGGGAAAATGGGAAATGTTTTCGGGTGTGTGGCACAGTCTAAGTTTTTTTTTTGTCAACTCTGTTTGTCATTGTTTGGTTGGGGCATCTCTCAGGGTTGCCCACTTGATCTGTCCTCTACTCCCCACTGAGACCCTCCTCCTAGGCCCATCCCCTCATGACTTCCCAGCCCCCCTATATCACCCCCCAGGAGATGGCCCACCTCACTTACCTCGCGGCTCTTTCTGGATATTCGAGAGTCCATCCTGAGTGGGTGATACCTGTGATCTCAGAGTAGAGGTCCTGTATTGTGGATGTGGGGCTAGATCCCTGGGGCCCCTGTTGCCTCCCTGGTCCTTCCGTGATTTTTCCTTGTAGTTGATCCCCCTCAGAGCGCAGACGTGCAATAGCATCCATGGCATTAATGTGCCGATGCCCCTGCCACTCCGCCCCTGAATCCGCGAGCATCGCATGTTCCTGCACTGCCCCCCCAGCTACCACTAGGAGCTGCGTTATCCCCAGATCCCTCCCCAGGAAGGGAGAGCAGTCCTCCAGATGCTCAATCCCTTCCCTCCCCTGCTGACCCCTGGTGGCTCAAGTCCAGCCCTGAACCTGGGTCGCTGGCATGGTGCAAGGTGTGGCATCCAGTGCCTCAACCCTCAGCACCACGAGGCCGGCTCGTGGCACAGTCCAAGTGCATGCACCATTTGGAAAGTGAAGGGAATTGTTTTTCTGGAAAAGTGTGTTGCCTAGGAAGAACAGTTTTGCAAGTGTACCTGTGTGCCATGACTGACTTGTGGGGGTCCAGTGATGCTTTAGTAACATTTATTGAATAAAGCCATACTACAGAATCCCAGCTGTTGCTATGGACATTTATCCTTGTTTCAGTACGCCTAGCGTCCTCTACCCTGGACCTGGTTGTAGTTACAAAGGTTCATTTTTGGTTCTTGTACCCCCACCCCTCTTCCTCTTGATAATGACATCCTAACGCCAAGGGTGATACAACCTTGTAATTTCTGCTAAAGGTAAATGGTATGCCATATGTGGGTACTAGTCCTGTTTTACGGGGGGGGTGTCCAACTTTCCAAAAGTGGCTTGGGGGTTACACCATTGCATTGGGAATTGAACTTTAATTTGTTGGGCGGTACGGTGGAAAAATACTAGAACTTCTGTTTTAGAGATATTCAGGGTGTATCCTGATATGGAGGAAAAACTGTGTATTTCACATCACTGCTGTCAGAGAGGATTCTGGATCGCTAAGATACAACAGGACATTGTCCGCATAAAGCACCACTTTGTGTTCTGCCTCTCCTAGGTGTATGGCTTTAAAAGCTGGGTATTGCCTAGTGTTCTGAGCCAGTGACTCAGTATAAAGAGCAGATACAATCGGAAAGCATGAGCAGCCCTGAAGAGTGCCCTTCAAGAATAAAAGTTGCCCTGAGATATGATTGTTAGCTGTTGCATATGCTGAGGTTTCCTTGTATATTGTGATGATGTATTGGATAAACTGGTCTGAAAAGCCAAACCTGGAAAGGACCCTTTCAGAAAAACCAAGGACCTTATCAAATCTCTTCTTTGCATCTAAACTCATGAGAAATGTGGAATGTTTTTCACAGTTCAGATGATTTATAATATGTACTATTCTTCAAATATTGTCCTATGCTTGATGCCCGGGAACAAACCCAATTAGATCTAAATGTATCAGCTGTGCAATAACGGACTCTGATCTCCTGGTGATAACAGATGTAAGCAGCTTGTAGTCAGTAATTAACACAGAAACATAGAATTTGATGGCAGAGAAGGACCACTTGGCCCACCTAGTCTCCCCTTTTCCCTACCTAATTGATAAGCTGCAGATCCCGGTTAACCAACAGCCTACTTCCTCCTACCCCCCACTAGAATTGCATTATGTCTGTCCCATGCATTCTTGAATTCCCCCACTGTTTTTGACTCCATGACCTCCTCAGGAAAGGCTGTTCCATGCATCCACAACCCTCTCCATGAAAAAATACTTCCTCACATTACCTCTGAGCCGCACATCTCTTCTTCTTAAAAGATGCTACCCTCCTGGACTTTGTTGATGCCCTTGAGGTACTTGAAAGTTTCTATCATGTCCCCCTCTCCCTCACTCCCTCCCTTGACGGTATACATGTTAAGCTCCTTTAGTCTTCTGGTGCAGACCCTGCACCATTTTGGTTGCCGTCCTCTGGACAGTCTCCACCCTGTCTGTGTCTTTGCAGAGATGGGGTCTCCAGAACTGCACGCAGTACTCCAGATGGGGTCTCACCAACTGTGTACAGAGGGATATCAACTTCCTGTTTTCTACTGGTGATGCCTTTCCCTATGCATCCCAGTATCCCCCCAGTTCTCCTTACTGCCTTCTCACATTGCTTGCCAGCCTTTAAAATAGAGATGGGTCTATATGATGCATAGTTATCGATCTAGGGTGAGCCTGTGGGTCACTGGGCCCCATGTGCTCTCTCAGTGGTGACTGGGAAGTTGGGAGGGAGGGCTAGTATATCTTTTAACAAATCAGGAGGAAAATCAGTCATTTGCCCAGTATCAGATCTCTCTGGCAATCCATAAAGTCAGAGATTATCTTGGCATGAACAGCGCTCTAAATCAAGGCATTTTTCTTGTAGTGCTACTGTATGTTGTAGTAGAGACTCCATGGCTTCTCCTTACTAGATGGCACCAACTTCCATGAGGCTTACCTGCTCTTCAGCAGCCTTGACCCACTTTTTTGCTTTTTATCAGTCTCTAGTTGAACTTTTTAAATTATTTTTCTTTTTGTTCTCCTGGGAGGCTTATATTTCCTTGAGCAATATTTTGAAGTGGCTGTGGGTTAGGTTTTTCTGTTTCTGGGTCCATATTGCTGTCCCAACCTTGTAAGCTTGTGGGGGATGTGCTTCGGCTGGCCTCAGCCTCTGAAGGTGCAGTCTGTCTTCATCGTGCCCTAATTGCTGTTGTTTCTGCCTGGATCTCATGTGTCTATCTTCTGTGTGACCTCCCAGTATTTTAAAATGTTTTGATGGAGAAAAAAGAACTTTCTAGGGACATGGATATGTTGTTCATCCACACTGTCTGGCAGGTTCCTTGCCGCTTTAAATCTTGCCAGAAGGTCTTCAAGCTGGCTCCTCCTACCCACCCGGGTGATAAAACTCTTGGCTCCGCCCCATGATGTCAGATCTTCCTTACCACTTGGAAGCTCAGGTTCCCTCCTTAACGCACTGTGTATAGACTGAATCCTAATTCTTCGGCTCTCCCGGAACTAATCCTGAAGTTTTCAAGACTTCGGTCTAATTACTCCCTCGCGGCTGCGATGGACAAATCAACTCCCGGATGTCGGTGGTGCTCATGCGGGCAGAAAATGTCCAGGATGGATCCGCACTCCACGTGTGTCTACTGTCTCTGCCTAGAACATGACCCGCAGGCCTGCGAGTTATGCCATTTGTTTTTGGCCAACGTCCTGGAAGACCGCGCTGCCCGGTTACAGCTTGGGCGCTCCGAGAAGCGCTACCCGCCTGTGAAGTCCAAGGAGGCCCGTTGGGTGGTGTCCGAGGCGACTGGCTCGGCTGAGCAACTCGAGCAGATGATCGCCCTCGAGGAGGAGGCGGTCCAGGCCGCATCTTCATCTTCCTCAGTCGTGGCATTTATCCCACTTTCTGTGGGATCCTCCTACACAGCTTCTTTTAAGGAGCTTTGCCAGTCCCTTTCCACAAAGGGAGAGGGGCCATCAGGACACTCTTCTCGGTCCAAAAAGAAGGACTCAAAAGGTAAGTCCCACTGTCGGCGTTCGTGGGAGTGGGAGAGGTCCCCTTCCCCAGACAGTCGACACTCGACTTCGGTCAAGGTTGTGGCTAAGGCCACTGGCTTCAAGGTGTCCCCGTCAAGTCAGCTGGCCGAGACACCCGTCGATGCAATCGATATTTTTCTCGACCCATCAGACGGGCTGTCGACTGGTGAAGCTGACAACCCTTCTTCACCAGTTCCCCCGGTGGAGACCGAGGACTTGCCTGTGCCTCCTGTGCTGGAGTCCCTGGTCAAGGCTCCCGAGCTGAGGGAAGAACGGGTGTCCCCCGCCCCTTCCCAGACCCATCCTTGGAAACACAGAGGTTCTCGGTCTCGGACCTCGTCTCGGTCCAGTCGATCCCGCCGACATCGGCGGTCTCAACACTGAGGTAAGCGGTGGCGCCGCTCGTCCTCGTCTTCCTCCTCAGAAGAGGAAAGGCTTTGGCACAAATTGCATCGATGCTGCAAGGACTTAATATGGCAGCAGTTACTTTTGTCTGGGAACAAACAGATGCCGTCGCCTTCCCCAGCCATCAAGTGACTGTCACCCAAAGGCCGAAACAACCTCTCGCTGTAGTTGAGGTGCCCAAGCCTGGGCCTGTTTTTCGGCCGAAACCAGCTGCCCCACCGATTGTGGTGGAACCTCCGCCTCCACAACCGAAATCGGGGGAGCCGACCAAGGACTGTCGTTCGGATCAGGGTCTGCCCCACAGGTTGTCGGTCACCATCACTCCTGACCTTCCTCGGCAGGTGGAGGGTGGCTCAGGCCCCAGGCAACTCTTTGCGGACTCCTCGGAGTCCGATGACGACTCCTCCCTGTTTTCCAGGCCCCTTGACCTGGAGTTCTCCGGGGGGGGGGCAGTCGATGGATGAGAGTCCATTGTCGTTTATGGGTCTGCTTCAGCTCATCTTGGAATCCACCGGGATGCAGCTCGAGCCCATATCCAAGCGGGCCAAGTATACCCTGATGGAGATACTGGACCGAGGGGATTCGCCCACGGAGGCCTTTCCGGTGGCTGAAGCCATTGTTGGCCCAGTCTTGGAGCTCTGGCAGTGGCTGGCTTCCTGCCCTGCGCCTTCGGCCAGGATGGCCAGGAAGTATGCGGTCCCTACCAGCTCTTTGTCCGGTTTTTCAGAGCACCCCTCTGTGGAGGGGTTAGTCACCGATAGCGTTTTCTGGTGCTCCAGGAACACTAGGAATGTGGATAAGCCCCCCGAAAAGCTGGACTATTCTGGGTGCAAGGTGTATGCTGCATCCTACCTAGGCCTCCACCAGGCCAGCTCGGCCGTGCTGATGGCACACTTCTCCCACGCCCTCATGGGCTCCCTGGATGAGGTGATCCCTCATCTCCAGGCTGATCTGCAGACCACAGTCAAGCAGGTGTTGGACCAGGGAAGGGCGGTGGCGAAACAGCAGCTCCAAATGGCTCTAGACATCGGAGACTTCTGTGCCAGATCAGTTGTGGCCGCAGTGGCCATGCACCACAGAGCATGGCTGAGGATATCCACCTTCACGGCAGATACCCAGCATAAACTGGCAGATGTCCCCTTCTTGGGGACTGACCTATTCGGCCCTGGAGTGGAAGGTCACCTCCAGTGGATCGAAAAGTTCAGTGCTACCCTGGACTCGGTCACCTCCACCCAGAAGGACAAGGGCCGTCATCAACAACATAAATTCTTTCGCCCTTCTGCATCTGTGGCATGTCCAGCCCAACAGCACCAGCATCAGGGCCAGCAGGCTCGCACTTGGCATCCCAAAGCCAAGCCTGCGGCTTCCTCTAACAGGAAGCAGGGAGGAAAAGGCCCAGGAGGTCTCTCGGCTGGCCCCTCCTCCAAGCCTGCCCAGTGACGGGTTAAGGGGTGTCGCCCCAGCCTCATCACTCCCCCCCTTGGTGCCCCCGTGGGCTTTCCGCCTGGTCCGCTATCACCACGGACTGCTGGGTGTTGAAGGTGGTAGGTAAGGGCCTGCCTCTGGAGTTCGAGCAGGCCCTGCTCTTCCGAGCCGTCGCCCCTTGGGGGGCTACGGGGTCCCCAGCTTCTCTTGTTGGCTCACCGAGCCAACATTGCCCTGCTCCTCGAAAAAGAGGTGATCAGGAAGGTGGAGGATCCTCCACCAGACCCAGGGTTTGTGTCCAGGTACTTCCTGGTCCCAAAACAGATGGGGGGCTGGCGCCTCATTCTAGACCTGCATGACCTGGATGGGTTCCTAAGGTCTCGAACCTTCAGGATGGTCACTCTGGCTCAGCTCATTCCATCCTTGGAACGAGGCATGTGGTTCTGTTCTCTGGACCTCCAGGATGTGTTCTTTCATGTGCCAGTCCGTCCGTCCCACCAGAGATTCCTCTGCTTCAGGGCAGAGGGATCCCTGTACCAGTTCTGGGCCATGCCCTTTGGCCTTTCCCTAGCTCCCAGGGTCTTCACCAAATGCATGGCAGTGGTGACAGCATTCCTGCGGCACCGAAGGGTCCCGGTGTACCCCTACCTGGATGACTGGCTGACTGCAGCCTCCTCCAGAATGGAGGTGGAGCGGTCCAGGGATCTGACCCTCCAGGTTTGCTCTCAGGTTGGCCTCCTCATCAATGAGGCCAAGTCGGAACTCATGCCAAAGCAGGTGATACAATTCATCAGGGCAGAGCTCGACTCTGTACGAGCCAGAGCACGGCTCCCAGCAGACAGGGCTGAGGTTCTTTCTTTCTTTGCCGTATCATTTCAGGTTGGGCAATTGCGCCCTGCCCGGGACTTCCTGCGCCTCCTGGGCCTCATGGCGGCCTGCACCAGTGTGGTCCATTGGGCCCGTTGGTACATGCGTCCTCTTCAATGGGGGCTGGCTGGCCAATGGTCACAGCACTCTGATCCCTTGGATCAGCTAGTGACAGTGACCCAGAGGATGTGGAATGCCCTCCAGTGGTAGATCATTCCAGCATATCTGCAGGAGGGCACCCCGTTCGTCCACCCTAAGCCGACAGTCTCTCTATCGACCGATGCCTCTCTGATGGGTTGGGGTACCCATCTGGGGGAGCGCAGACCGTACGGCCTCTGGTCCCCTCGGGAGTCCCGATGCCACATCAACTCTGACACCACCTTCGGAAGGAATTTTGGGTTGGGGCGCAGGACAACCTTGTCCCTGTGGAAGACCAGATAAGGAGACTCGATGGACAGCGCCTGGAGCTCTCCCATCCTTCTGGCTGATGTGATAGCCACCAAGAAGGCGGTCTTCCACGACAGGTGAGAGGTGTCACACCTGTGCATCGGTTCGAATGGCTTGCCCATGAGCTTAGCCAATACCAGCAGTAGATCCCACAGAGGTGGAGGTTCTCACACCGGAGGGGATATGCAAACAAGGCCTTTAAAAAAGCGCCCAACCACCTTCTCCTGTGCCGACCGCTTCCCGGCCCACGCCCGGTAAGCAGAGATGGCTGCCAGGTGCACCTTGAGGGTCACTGACCAAAGCCCTTGCTGAGAAAGGGACCACAGGTAGTCCAGAATGCTAGCCAAGGAACAAGAGGAAGGGTCCAGACCCTTGCCCTGACACCAAATGGAGAATCTCTTCCATTTAAAGGCATAGCATTTCCTGGTCGACTCCTTACGGGACGCCTCATCAATGCTGAGGACCTCATCAGAAAGATTCAAGGCCTGGAACTCTAGCCGCTCAGAAACCAGGCCATCAGGTGCAGGGATTGAAGGTCCAGATGGAATACCTTCCCCTGATTGACTGATATCAGGTCTGGGTGGACTGGAAGCCGCCTCGGGAGCCTGGAGCTGAGACTGAGGAGATCTAGATACCAGAACTGGCGGGGCCAGTCTGGGGCTACCAGAATCACCTGTGCCTTGCCCCTCCTTGCCTTGAGAAGCACCCTGTGGATGAAGGGAAATGGAGGAAAGGTGTAGAAGTGGCCCGGGGTCCCACGGCCTCGAGAAGGCATCCCCCTGCAGCGAGCTCTGCTGAGAGGGGCGGGCATGAAACAGTCTCAGCTTTGCATTCTCCCTGGAGGCAAACAGCTCCACCTGAGGCATGCCCTTGTGGGAGAACAGATCTTGTACTACCTCTGGCAGGACAGACCACTCATGGGACTCAGCCCCTATCCGGCTTAGGGCATTGGCTAGAATGTTGGAGGCTCCTGCCACATGGATGGCAAGGAGATTCACCTCCAGGCTGCGCACGAGGGACCAAATAGGGAGAGCTTCCCTGCACAGAGGCATGGAGCGCGTCCTGCCCTGGCAGTTTAGGTAGTACATGGTCGTGGTATTGTCTGTCTGGACCTGGACCACTTGACCCCGTATAAACGGAGCGAAGGCGGTGAGGGCTAGACTAACCGCTCGAAGCTCCAACAGGTTTCACCTTAACCAGGTGTTGACTCTGCCAGTGTTCTAGCCCAATCACACCTCGGAGGCCGAATATAGGCTCCATACTTTGGATCCTAGAAGAGCACTCGCTTATTACAAGGAGTGGACAGCTGAAGTTCGGGGAGAGGTTCACCAGCTGTTTGTCACCTATGCTGAAGCCGCACCTGGCAGACCTGCAGCCAAGCGGACGATAGGCAGGTGGGTCACCTCCTGCATAGATCTCTGCTATAAGTTGGCGGGCATGGAGCCTCCCACAGGGATAAGAGCTTATTCTACCCGCCATACCGCTGCATCGGTGGCTGCTTCCAGGGACGTCCCTATCCAGGAAATCTGCAGGGCTGCTACCTGGAAGTCAGCACACACCTTCATCACCCACTACCACATCGACCTTGAGTCACGCCGGGATGCGGGTTTTGGGGCCTCGGTTCTCCAGTCATTATTCTTAAGTAGGGGTGTGCGCTGCCTCCCTCCTCCCCGGAGAACTGCTAGGAGTGTGCCAGACAGTGTGGATGAACAACATATCCATATCCCTAGAAATACAGGTTACTCACCCGGGTGGGTGGGAGGAGCCAGCTTGAAGTCCTTCCGGCAAGATTTAAAGCAGCAAGGAACCTGCCAGACAGTGTGGATGAACAACATATACCATTCCTAGAACTCCTGTTACAGGTGAGTAACCTGTATTTATGGAAGGTTTTTGATGACGGGGGGTCAGGAGATGCTCATTCAGCTGCCTATATCACTGGAGATCCGATCCTTTCCTCTTCAATATGTTCATCAGTGTCCTTGGAGAGGGCAACTGGAGCAAGTTTTGTCTCTTCACAGATGGCATGAAGCTCTGTGGTAGGGTAGATAGTGACACAGGAATCAGGGAGATGCAGAGGGATCTACAAAGGCTATCGGGGTGGTCTGAGGTTTGGCAGTTGAATGTCAGTGCCCAAAAAATGCAAGGTTATGCACTTTTGGGGAAACAAATATCCCAGGACAGAGTATTGGATGGGAGGAGTTAAACTGAGCACTACAGCAGAGGAAAGGGGCCTGGGAGTCATCATTTGAGACTCCATCAAACAGTGAAGTCAGTGCAACAGTGAAAACAGGATGCTGAGGTATTTCAGAATTGGTATTGACAGCAAGAAAAAGGAGGTACTCCTAACTCTGTATAGGTCACTGGTGAGACCACACCTGGAATACTGTGGTCAGTTTTTGGAGTTCTCACCTAAGGAAGGACTGGGAGATGCTGGTGATCGTGCAGTGCTGGATGACCAAGATGATTCAGGGCCAACAGGGCAGATCATATGAAGATTGTATGAAGGCACTGACCATGTACTCACTGAAGACTAGGTGAAAGAGAAGGGAAATGATAGAGGCCTTTTAAGTTTCTGAGTGAAATAAATACAGTAAGATGAACTACAGGGAGTTATTTAGCAGGAGTATGGAGTCAGGAACTCAAGGTCATGAGTGGCAGCTGGAGGAGGTTTAAGAGGTATGTGAGGAAGTTCTGTTTTAAGGAAAGGGTGGTGGAGTCATGGAACAGTTTGCCAGTGAAGGTGGTGAGCACTAAGCCTATGGCAGGTTTCAAGCATGGTTGAGACAGGGTGAAGGGTCTGATGGTTGTTCAGGTCAATAGCAGTAGGGAGGGGAGCTGGGAGTGATAAAACCCAGTATGGACAGTAGGTCCCAGGACAGATAGAGAACTGTGGGCAGACTAGATGGACCTTTGGTCCTTTTTCTGCTGCCTTTATCTATGCTTCTGTGGTGCTTACAAACAGAGGTAGCATTGCAAATGTCTCAGTGGGAAGTCCCTGAGGTACCAGTGATACTATACAGTGTGATTGAACATTAGGATGGGAGTAGAGGTAGACCACATGAGGATGTGGGTTCTGGACTTTAGGAGGCTGGATTTCAAGGAAATGGGAGACTGTAAGGGGGTAATGCCAGGGAGGGGTAGATAAGCAGTGGGGAAAAATAAGGGAAGACATAATTAAGGCATCCAGCCTCTGTGTGAAGAAAGTGAGTAAAAGCAAAAGGAAAAAGAGGCCATTATGCTAATCTAAGGGAATGGCCACGGTGGTGAAGGAAATAAGGGTGGCATACAGGTGGTAGAAGGAAGCACAGAGGAAGAAAGATAGTGAGGTGTAGCAGGTAAAACAGAGGAAAACATGTAAGGCCAGTGAGGGGTGAAAGGCTCATACGGAGTCTTCACAGTTGGGGGGGCACCTGTGATTAGTAGGAACAAAAGGGGAAGGGAAGTGGAATCAAGTCCATTTTTAGAGAAAGGGTCCTGAAGGGAATTTTAGTTCTAAAAGTGATCAAGGCTATGGGACTGGACGGGAGACACCCAAGGGTACTGAAAGAACTTGGGGAGGTGATGGCTGCCCCTCTAACAGCCTTAGTTAAAGTTTATATGCTGAATCGAGGTGGCAACAATGTCACCAAGGTTTTTACAAATTTAAAATAAAATAAAAAAAACGAAAAACAGGGATTTTATACAATCATACAAAGCAGGTACAAGCAGGACAAATATTAGTAGATGAAATATGGTGCCAAAAGCAGTCAGTACTAGTAACAGATGAGTCAGAATGAGTAAAAGTCAACAACCCTAGAAACATGATTAGTTAATTAAGCATTCCTTTTAACAAAAGTTATCCTAGCTGATCAATCAAAATTATTTATTTATTTTTAATTCAGATTAGGTTCCCCTTTTAAGTTTTTTAATTAATGTTTGTAAGACTTTTTATTCTTCATTCTTGCTCTATAAATTAGTTTTTTCCACTTGACTAAAGATATTAAGAATGCAGCTAAATTTTCAGCATCCTGTAGTGTAAACGGATGAAGAAGAATAAAGAAGACGTCATAATTAGCTCTTTCATAACAATTTATAATGCGGCCTAAGTATTTTTCACAGAGAGCTGTGTGTAAATTTCATGTGATAATCAAGTTAAATTTTTAGGAGGATTAGAGTTGTCATTGATTTTGTTAAAGCAAGTATACTTTGAATTTATTAAACCAAATCTTGCCGAAGTTGTTGCTTTTCTTTTGGGGGGGGGGGGTTCTAGATAAAAAAGAAAATAATCTTTCAGTCCATGGTCTATTTTATTTAATTTAAATCATGGGGCACATTTTTTGGATCTGATTATTTTCATATCTTCATCTTTTGCCTTGTGATATAGTTTTTTCCTCATAAGTTTTTTTGTATTGTAATGATATAATTATATTCTTCAGAGAGTCCAGCCATAAATGTGAAAGTCCTGTTGAATTAAGAATCTTACATAGGTTTGAAAGCCAATTAGATTTCAAGCCCATGTGGTGCCATTTTGTTTTTTTCCTGTATGCAAAAGGTTGAGAGGATGTTATGTTTATTATTTATAATTTTGAGCCAGTAAGACAGAGTCCTGAACTGATTAATCACATTTATTTTTAATTTTTCTAGTTCAGCCCTGATCATTGCTGAGGTTGTGAACAGGGGAACCATTAACAAAATTTTGTAAAAGTATAATAGAGGAGTCTCTAAGGCCAGAGTTTATTCAGTGGCTACAGCTTCAGCTCCTTAAGTCAGAAGAGGGTTAATTTTTGCATCCACCGCTGTCAGAGCTGGCCTTATATCTAGTCCTCCATATTTGAAGTGGAACCTTAGTAATGCTTTTGCGTTTAGTTTGGCTCTTCTGATTTGAGTTTTGTGATGAGATACCCAAGATGTGTTTGCTGATAGCGCAACCCCAAGGTAAACATATTTATTAACAGTTTTAACTTTTTGGTTATCTAAATAGAAGTTGGTGTTAATGTTTCTTTAACCAAACACTAAGGCTTTTGTTTTGGAGATATTGATTTTTAACTGTAAATGTTTACATTTAGCTGTAATAATGTCTATTTTTTTCCGTGAATTTTTTTTTGTTAGGGAGAGCAGAACCAGATTGTTTGCATAAGCTAAAACATGACAGTGAAAATTATTGATCTTGGGAGTATTAAGCTGTAGGTTTCCATCAAAGCTTAGCAGATCATTAATGTATAAATTGAATAAGGTCGGTGCCAGGAGACACCCTTGCTTTACCCCCTTATAGTGGGAAAAGGTTCTGTAGTGTTACCTTGTGTACCATATATCACTTTAGTATATGTATCAGTGTATAAAGATTGGATAGGCTGAAGTAAGGACTCCTTTATACCTCATTGTCTTAAAGTGTCCCAAAGGATGTCGCGGTTTATAGAGTCGAATGCTGATGAAAAATCTATAAACTGTATAGTTTAATTTTCTTAATGTGAATGTACTTTTCAATTAGATGAATTAAGGTAAAAATGTTATCTGTTGTGGAGAAATGGCTTCTAAATCCAGCTTGGAGGGGAGGTATTATCTGTGTTCTCTTGGCCCAAGATACCAGTTTATTCAGTAATATCCTCGAGAATATTTTAGATATTGAATCAAGAAGGCTGATAGGTCGGTAATTTAGAGGGTCTAGGGGAGAACCCTTTTTATGTATCAGTACAATGATATTAAGCCTCCATGATGCAGGAGTATGATTTTTTGCAAAGTATTTGTTAAAATATTTTGTTAACACTGGAGACCAGAATTCTGTATTGTATTTTATATTTTGGAGGGTATGGAGTCGGGGCCCGGCGCTTTGTTGTTGATTAGTTTACAGATGACTTCCGTAACTTCTGTTTCATTAATTTTAAGTGGCTTGTAGTTGCTGATTTGGGGATGTGCTTCCCAGTGTCCTAGAGGACAATTAAATAAGCTATCATAATGAGCTTTCCATTTTTCTTTTGGTATGAGAGAGAGAGAAGAGTTGAGTGATGTGATGCTACACCTCTTGAGACCATATCCGAAAATACCTTAATGTCTTTACTTTCTATTATTTGTATCATAAACTGCCATTGATGATTTTTATGTTTATTTGATTCTTTTTCCAAAATTCCTGATAGTTATGTCTTGCTTGTGTCAGTATTTTACAATTAGATTGATTAGGGTACCTGTTTTCCTTTTTTACTATTTGTTTTAGGTTTTTTCCCTCTAACTAGTTGTTTTTAATTTGGATTTTATGTTTGTATTTTTGGGATATATACAAAGTTGGATGTGTTGAAATACCAGTTGAAAAAGGCTTTCAATTTCTGTTAAAGAACTTGTGCAGTGAAAAGAGTCTTGAAGAGCAGTTGCTAAATTTGTGTTATAAATATCATTAACATTTTCCATCATCTGAGCATTTTTCCATAATTTTTTATTACCCAGAACCCTAGATTCATATAGGGGGTCAAGGTTTTGAAGTGTGCTATGATCGGATAGGGTAGCAAGTAAGTTAAGTCAAGGGAGCATGATCACTTTCAGTGCACGTTTCTATACTTAAATAATCTATCATAAAAAACAGAGCAGGGTCAAGAAATACATAATCAATCACACTTTGCCCATCAGTACCAAAAAATGTTGAATTCCCTTCTTTGTCTCCCCTAGTCCTGCCATTCAATATAACCAGAGAGTTTTTATCAATAAATGTTTTGAGAAATTTACCCTTTTCATTAACTACATTGTCCTTTGATTCTCGAGAGGGAAGGTTGATATTATCATTCAGTGCATGCATATAAGCTTGGTTATCTAATAAAGCCAAACATGCATTAAAATCTCCACATATGACCATATTTGCTTGTGGGAAAATTGAACACATTTTATCAAGATCAAGTGATAAGGTACAGTATCTAGTATTTCCTTATGTTTGTCTGTTTGCAAAAGTTTATTCCTTACAAGTACAAGGAAAAGGATGTCCCAGTTGAGTGGTTAGACTCATTTACAATGGGGTCCATAACATACAAAGCACATTTGTATATACACATAGTTCTATAAAGTCCACGTCGTACAGAATATAAAAATGTCACACTTATATATAACTTGCCTGTTAATAACCATTACACAAGTAGCTGGTGTTAACCATACTACTTATACAAAATGACTAAAGGGACGTCAACATTAATAATAAATAATGAATAATGAAGAGTGACCATAAAAAGTATAAACTTTTAGTTACAGCCACAATTGGCTGATTGAATAGGATTTTGACGTAACCACCTTTTGATCTTATTCCATGGTGCAATTACTTTTGTTCTCAAATAGTCTGGTAGCCCATTCCAAAGCTTGGACCAACTAACTTTTAGTGCAGAGTTCCCTCTTGCTGTTCTAGTTTTTGGGATTTCCAGTTCCAGGTTTTGTGCTGATCGCAAACCTACTTTAGATGTACGTATTTTAAACAAGTCGTCCAAATAAGGTGGGGACTTTTTCTTTAAGCATTGATGAGTTAGGTACAATACATGTGAATTTCTGCGCTCCATAAGACAACTCCAGTTTAGAGCACTGTACATAGTGCACCGATGCGTCAAATGAGGAGCGTCTAATGCAAACCTTGCAAATCTATTCAAGGCTATATCCAACCTCTCTAATACAGTTTTTGACACACCAGCATACACTATGTCTCCGTAGTCAAACAATGGAATTATTGTAGAGTTGATAATATGTTCCCTAGCTTTATTTGGTATACATCTTTTCAATCTGTACAACGCTCCTAGTCTACTATTTAATCTTTTAATCAAGTTGTTCACATGTATGTCCCATTTTTAGATGTGTATCTAACCATAATCCCAAATATCTGTACGAGTTTACCTGTGTTAGTGTTTGATTAATAGATGTTTCAATTAAAAGTGTATTTGCTGTGATTATCTGCTTATTTCTGAAAAGCATAACTTGAGATTTTTTGTTGTTCAATATTAAATTTCGCAACTTATAATACTCCTGTTTAATATCAAAATTCCTTTGAAGCTCTTTCTGAATTTCCTGAGGGGAAGCACCTTCCACATACAAAATCACATCATTTGCATACGAGTGGTGCCCCACCTCCCTTAGGATGGTACCAGCTCCATTCCGTATACAGATTAAACAAGAGTGGACCCAGCACTGATCCCTGAAGGACCCCAGATTTAACCAGTGCAAACTGAGATGTAAACTTTCCTAGTGTAACTTGCTGGATCCTACCAGTCAAATATTCCTTAAACCAGTTCAGGACCACCTGGTCGAGGCCAAGGTCCTTTAACATGTTCAACAGGACTGTGTGACTAAGCATATCAAATGCTTTGGACAAGTCAATAAATATGGCCCCGACCAGGAGGCCCCTATCCATTGAAGACTGAATATCAGCAGTTACCTTTATCAAAGCTATTGTTGTACTGTGGCTGGAATGAAAACCTGACTGATACAAATTATAGTTTTTTTTTTACCTTTGGGGGATGTAAACATTTGTCAAAATAGTAGGCAACATCTTCCAATTAATTACTACTATGGTATAATAAGAGGTTAATTTATATATTTTCTCAATTTTTGTATCCTTGGAAATTTTGATGTACATAGCCAATCCTACCATGTATCAACCAAATCTTTTATGATTTAGTTGCTGGAGAGTCAGTAACTTCATAGCCATTCAGTGGTACAGTTTTCCTGGGACCAAGTTTCTTGCAGTAAGATTATAGAAAAAGAATTAACATACTCCATCTGTTCAGAATCCGCAAGGTTTTTTTTTTTTTAATTTTTTATTTTTTCGTCTTTATCCCTCCTTACTGCCTCCGGTGCCCCCTCCTTCCGGTCATTATGTCCCTCGTACCTACCTTAGGGATCTGCCTCAGAGTGCCCATCCTCCTCTCCCTCGCACATTGGGGTCTGTCCTGTAGGTGGTCCGGTAGACAGGGCCGGACTTCACTAGGGCTGCGGAGGTGTTTTCCGGTTTTCTCCCGGCGTCCCCCACTCCCCCAGGGCCGCTAGGAGATGCGTCCCGGTGGTGGCGTGCTTGCGCGTACCCGAGACCCTCATGCGCCCGTGGCGTCCCCTCCCGGCCTCCGATGAGCAAAGCCGCCCACCCTTCCCTCTGCTGGTGCTTCCACCGCTATGGAAGAATGCAGAGCGCAATGCGCTCTTGGTAACCCACCCCTGAGGGAGGAGAGCATCCGTTGGGACGCTCGATCCTCCCTCTCCCCGCCGACCCCCGGCCACCCGAGTCCATTCCCGAACCCGGGTCACTGGCGCAGCGTGAGGTGTGGCGTCCAGCGCCTCAACCCTCAGCGCCACTGGGCTGGCCCACGCAAGTTTTTGTTTTAACCCAGCAATGTTCCAAGATAATATATTTGACTCTGTTTTTTTTTTTTTTTTTTAGAGTGTCTCTACCTTTCTTAGTGTTGTGTGAAACATATTCAATTAATTGAGGTTGTTATTGTTCTAAAATACTTTGTTGTGAAAATCCACAATTAGGAAATTACTATGTTTCATGGATGTGGCTTTGTCTGATATTAAATTTGTAAGGTTGTTTGATCTAATATGAATGTCTAGCTGATTTCCCTTCCCAAGGTTATGAGCTATTGTTATGCTAATAAAATCATCATTAGATAAAGGAATATCCAATGTGGAAGAGAGAATTATTATAACCATGTTTGCCAGGATATCCTGGGATTCGTTGGGTATTCTATCCCCTTCAAAAATTGATCAAACGTTGTTGGAGGTGGGATGTGTTATTTTAGAGAAGGGGGATTCCAGCTTAAATATTCTAGTACTATTGCTAGTGTCTCATAGGCTATTATGCCTTTGGCAAAGCTCTTGTCTTTAAGAGCCAAATCTACTAGCTTATGCCAAGTAACTGGGATCCCTATTTGAAGTCATAGTTATTTTAGTCTTTTCTGATGAGTGGCTACCTGTTTGGCATACCCCATGCTCGTAACAATACAGTAAACGGGCTAAGGAAAAAATGATTTATCCCTGTATACTGCAAATAGGTTGAGATCAGCCATGGAGATGCCAAGTTCTATCTGGAATAGATGAACTACTGTATCCTTTAGAGATTCGGGAGTTTCTTTTTCTTTATGGTAACAGCCTTATTCAATAATTCACTGGAATTAGACACAGTTCAAGAGGACTGGTGGAGAGCAGACGTGGACCCTCTACATGAGGGTGGCAGCAGGGAAGAGACGAGTATAGGTCAGTGAGCCTCACCCCAGAGGTGGGGAAATTAATGGAAACACTGTAGAAATTGAGCAGCCTAGGCAAGGGAACCAAAGTGGTAAATTATGTTAAAATCTGGTTAATGAATAGGCAACAGAGGGTGGTGGTTAATGGCACTCACTCTAATGATAAGAGAGTGACCAATGGGGAACCATAGAGCTCAGTACTGAGACCGGTCCTCTTCAATGTGTTCTTAAAGAAGGTATAAGGAGACCCAGAGAGAGGAGGATAGGAAAGTGTATCAGGCAAAACAGAGGGGAGTAGGCAAAGCATTAAGGAGCACAAAGGCACAAACTCAGGAAATAATAACTCAGGGAGTATCAGAAGGGAACAAGACATGTGTTGGTATGTTAGAAAAAAAAAGGGAGGGATTGTGTGGTTGGGGGTGCTGTATGGAGGGGAATCAAGAAAAAGCAAACATCTTGAGCAAATACTTCTGTTTAGTGTTCACAGCAGAGAGGATTTTGATGGGAGGCAAATAGACACTAATCCATTTTCTGTGGAGAGAGTCCAGAAAGCAGTTGCCAGCCTGAAGGTGGCAAAGCTATAGGGCCAGACAGGGTACATCCCTGGTTTTTAGAGAGCTCAGGGAGGTACTGGCTGCACCTTTGAGAGACCTATTTTTTGTTTATTTATAATTATTTTTCATTCCAGTCACCAAACCTGGGGATCTCCCTCAGATAATATCACTGGCTTTCCCCACCTGGCCTGAGACTCCCCCATCCTGGGTCCCTTCCTGGAGTGCTGATACCACAATCCTACCTGGTAGAGACCCCCCTGGCTTGTAACTCCAGGGCGGGGCCACCTCCACTACTGCTGCGCTCCTTGAAATCCAATTTTTGCAGGCTTGGACCATGGCTCGGAGGATTGGGACCCAGGTGGGTGGAGTCCGACAGTGGGCATGGGGGCCATGGTGCACTGTCACCATTCCAAGGTTCTGGATTTTTCCTTGTTCTCTAGTGATTGCCTTAACCCTCCCAATGGCAAGTGCAGATGTGCAATGATGTCCTGTTAAGGCATGTATGCTCCTGTCCGTACTCCTGCCAACGTCCACCACGACCCACCTCACAATCTTTAGAGGGTTGTCAGCTCAGTACCACCCAGCTGCCACTGGGAGGCACAGTGTTGCCAACCCCTACATCCTCCTTCCCTCCCCAGGAGAAGGTGAGCTGTCTACAAAGGCTTCAACATTCTCCTCCCCTGCTGACCCCCGGTGTCCCAAGCTCGCTCCCGAACATGGGTCGCCAGCGTGGCATGAGATGTGGTGTCCAGTGCTTCAACCCTCAGTGCCACTGGGCCGGCTCTTGATGGACCTATTTAACAGGTCACTGGAGACCAGTGTGGTCCCTGAGGACTGAAGAAGGGCAGATGTCACACTTCACAAAAGTAGTAGCAAGGAAGAGGCGGGTAATTATAGGCCTGTTGGCCTGCCATCAGTGGTCGGTGAGTTAATGGAAACACTATTAAAGGAAAGGATTGTGGAATATCTTGTATCCAGTTGATTACAGAACCAAGGCAGCATGGTTTCACTGGGGAAAGTCATGTCAGACAAGTGTGATAGATTTCTTTGACTGGATGACAAAGGATTTGGATCAGGGAGGAGCAGTGGACATGGCCTACCTGGAGTTCAGCAAGACTTTCAGCACCGTTTCACATGGGAGACTGGTAAGCAAGTTGGTTAACTTGGGGGGGTGGGTAATAAGGTGGTAATCTGGGTAAAAAACTGGTTAGTGGAGAGGACACAGAGGGTATAGGTAAAGTGAGTTCACTCTGAGGTGGGGGGGTGACCAGCAGGATGCCTCATGGGCCAGTGCTGGGACTGGTCCTCTTCAATGCCTTTATAGATTGCAGCGGAGGAACTGGAAGGGAAGGTATGCTTCTTTATGGATGACACCAAGATATGCAACAAAGTGGACACTCGGGGGGGGGGGATGAGCAGGTATCTGAAAAGATTGGAAGAATGCTCAAGGGTATGGCAGCTTTTTTGTTTGTTATGTGAAAATCTTTTTATTGAATGATTTTGGTTAAAAAACACCAACATAAGTTGAACAACATGAAACAGTATCAGCAGATCAATATCAGAAAGTGATAACATCCTTTGTAATACATATAAATATGCCATGGGATAAGCTACAATCACTGATAATCAAAGTAAAGTTCTAATATACAGTGTTGATACAACAAACAAGTCAACATATAAACATGACTGGGCACACAGGTTGACTGCTAGTCCCGTGGACACATTGCACCTAGGAGCAGCATCAGAAAGACACAGTATGTCCCAAAATTTACTGGTGTTGAACTAAGTAACTATCCAGCAGACATTGCTAAGGTCATCCCCAAGGCAGAGGGGGAAACTACATTGGGTAGATTAACAAAACTTTGTCCTGGTGCAAACCCGGGGTTTGTGCTGAGCTGGTAATCACAAAATCCCGGTTTGCGCGCTCAAACCGGCTTTGCACTAGGGCAAAGTGTGGCAGTGGCCACAGTGCAAATGTGGGGGAGGGGACGTGAATATCGGCACTGTCCAATTCACAAAGCATTTGCTCCACACAAGGACTTCTTGTAGGCCCTCTTCCATGGAGCAAATACCACTGACCATGACCTTGCCTTAAACCTGTGCAATCCTAGTGGTTGGCAGATATACTGCAGTGGTGGCCCCCCCCCCAGCTAATTGCTGGCCCAACACCAACAAGTGGTTATTCCTGTCATCTAGTGGTCCCCGGCGCCATTCACTGATTGCTGGCCCAAGAAAAAGGCTTTCTCCCTGGTGTCTAGTGGTCCCCTCCCCCAGTCAATCCCCTTTATATGAATAGGAATCTCCATCCCCTGGTGGTTTTGTGGACCCCTCCTGCCTATCCCTGAGTCTTAGTAAATAAATGAATATCCTTTCCCTGGTGGTCTAGTAGACTCCCTCCCTATCCCCGATCCCAGGTATAAAATGAACATCCCTTCCCTGGTGGTCTAGTGGACTCCTCACGCTCCACCCCAGCAAGTAGTGCCCCATCTTGCTGACCCTCAATCCCAAAACTCCTCTGGATCCTGTGGGCAGAGATGGCCCACCCTTCCGGCCCATTTCCAAACCTGAAAATATCTGAATAAGTGGAACTGTGGGTTCCCCAACTCTTCCACCGCCTCTCCAAAGGACTTAAACTCCTGTGAGCAGAATAAATCTCCCAGACTCTGGATGCCCCCCTACCTCCCACAGCTGAAAGCCTGGGTCCTTCAGTCAAGAGAGGAACTCTGGTATCGGGGAGATGAGGGCAAAAAGGATGCTACTCCTCTCATCTCCCAGCAGCCATTTCATCCTCTCCCAGGCCTCTAGAAGCTTTTCTACCAACATGTTCTTGGGCTGCCTGACCTGTAGGCCCTCAACCCTCTAGGGTTAGAGTAAGCAGTAACTATGTGATCCCTCCCCACCCCTGCTCCTAAGATGTCCAGTGTGCACCCCACGGTCCCCTCACCCAGTCAATAAGAAACCTAGCCTGCGCCACCACATGATACAAATCAAAGTCTGGATAGCAGAACCCGCCCTTAACTATGGTATTTTTTAAGTCTTTTCAAGCTAATTATGGGCCACTTATGCTGCCAAATGAATTGAGTACAGGCCCTTTCTAGGTTTGAAGATCCTTTTTGTGGAATCCTATTAGGAGCATTTGAAATACATACAGAAACCTGGGGAGAACGTTCATTTGTATAAGATTTATCCGACCCAGCTTGGAAATAGGTAAGCCCTGCCATCTCTGCAGGTCCCGAGGATTTTGTTAAGGACTGGAGTATAGTCAAACTTATAGAGAGTCCAAGGTTTGTCCCACTAAATTCCCAAATATGTAATATGAGAGATTACTAAGTGAAACTGGAATCTGCCCAAACTTCCAGCATCAACATTACCCATGCATAATTAGTTTAGATTTTTCACAATTAATTTTATATCCTGAGAATGCAGAAAACTTATCAGAGCAGTCAGCAACGGAAGGGACACCTCATGCTGGGTAAGATATAGCAGAACATTGTCTGTATGTAAAGAAATCTTGTGCAGCCTGTCCCAAGTCCTTGTACCTCCCTGATCCCCTCAGCCTGCCTGATTGCCTGACAACAGCTCAGTCACCAGTGATAAAAGAAGAGGCAACAGGAAGAATTCCTGCCAAGTGCCTCTGTTTAACCAGAAGACTCTGGCAGTCTCCCCATTCACCAAGATATTTGCTTAGGGTTACTATACAACACCTTACATATTCAATATACTGTTCCCCAATCCAAACCCCTCCAGAATCCTGAACAAATATCATAATTTCACGCTATTGAAGGCTCTTTGGGTGTCCAGGGGGAGCACGCATGCTCCCCCCGGGTGCTGAGCCACAGTCTCCACCACTTCCAGCAGCCGTCTAACATTGTGAAATGTGTGCCTATTTTTAACAAATCCAGTCTGGTCATCTTTCACATGGACTAACACCTTAATGTCACTATTTAAAAGGGAGATGGGTCTGTAGGCTGAACACTGTGTGGGGTCCTTACCCTCCTTGCCAATAAGTGTAACAATGGCCAGACTCCAAGTGGGCAGCAATCCACCTTCCTCCCTTGTTTCTTCAAACATATTAAGCATATGGGCCCAAACGGTATCATCCAAAGACCTTTAAAATTCAGTAGGGAGCCCATCTGGGCCCATTGCTTTCTCCTTCACCAAACAGATGGCTGCCTGCCTAATTTCCTCATATCAAGGGTCTGTTTAAGACCTCAGTTTGATCTGCAGTGGACTCAGACAAGTTCACACACCCCAGGAATTAATTTATTGCATCCTCCCAACCCCCCCTTTGGTCTTGTATAGGTTGGAGTAGAACTCAGCAAAACTCTCCTGTCTATGCCTGTTGTTGGAAATCGATCCGCCCCATCATCTCTCACTGCTGTAACCCAGTTAGATTTATATTACCCCTAGCGAGATGTGCCAGCAGAGGGCTGGGCATGTTGCCCTATTCATAGAATCTTTGATTGGCATAAATAAGAGCCCTGTTTTCTCCTCCATAATTACACGCGTGAACTGCTTTCAGCCCAGTGAACCTCACTACACAAACAGAGTGGATTCATGCACTACTACTCACATGAGTAATGCTGGGAAAAAGTGGATTCATGCACTACTGCTCATGAGTAATGGTGGTAGAAAATGGAAATAAAAAGATAGATTGCGGATGCTGTGTTCATAGATGCGCCTGCTAACAGCACCTGACTCCTCTTGGACTCCTGAGAGTTAATTTCCTAGCTAGTGCTCATTTCATATCAGCAACTTGTGGCCACTGCTTCCTGGAGCAGAACAGAGAGGCCCACATGCGACGTGACGCCCTCCCCACATTGCGTCGCACAGCATGCTCAAGAGAGAGCTGGGACTATAAATCTTTTGGGATATAAATGATGCTGTTTTCACCAGTGTGTAAGTCATTACCTATGTGTTTTAATATATGTTTAACATTTTTGTACACATCTTATAAGTGCAATAAAGCACTTAAGGGATGGTGTGATTATGGTCAGTAATCACACTTCTCTGGCTGGTGTTTAAAAGCACAACACACCCTGAAGAGGGTTATGATTATTGACAAATAATTACACATCCTGTCATGCTTTATTGCATACATGCCTACTGTAGGTGTATTATAATCCAGACATTAAAAAATGTAATTTATTCACTGACTATAGTGTCTGTTTGATGAGCTACTGAGTGTGGAGAAGTGAAACCATGACTGCCTCTGCCATCACTGAACCTGATCTGTGGATCAGTAGAGAATACCATTTTCCAGAGTCAGCAGTACATTTTCCTAAGACATGTAAAAGAAGCCTGACCCAGTAGCACTGGGCGTAGCATGTTGTGTAGCTGCTTGGGAGACCTGGGTTCATGTCCTGAGCCTGACTACCATTCCTGGGCTTGAGGAATCTCAGGAGTATGGTTAGACGCTGGGATGCACTCCAGTGATCAGTCAGAAAAACTGGATGCCCCATCTCCTGCAGTGTTGGACCCTGGTAAGTTAGATGTACAAGTCCTGCTGATTTTGGGTTAGGCAGAGTCACAGGATGATGTAAAGGTAGTTACTATATTGTGACCAAGAGCTGAGGGGATGGTACTGGAGAGGGAGAGAATCAGCTTTTGAGTAAAAAGGATTCTGCTGATGAAGAAAAAGCAAATATAGGGGAAAAGTAAATGTAAAGAGATGTATTTTTAAATTATCCTTCTGTTATGCAGGTGAAGAAACTGGTTGGAGAGGAGTTGTTTGCTCGTTATGACCGTCTGCTTCTTCAGTCCAGCCTGAACCTAATGGCAGATGTTGTGTACTGTCCGCGCCCTAGCTGTCAAACTGCAGTGATGCAGGAGCCGGACTGTACTATGGGTGTATGCAGCAGCTGTTTCTTTGCTTTTTGTACTGTGTGTAGACTGACTTACCATGGAGTCGCTCCTTGTAAGACTGAAGAAGGTAAGTGAAATATTCCAGGATGCTGTTTGAAATCATTGACAAATGTCCCATTTGGTTTGAGTATAGGTGACTTCAGACTATGAAGATTACAAGAGTCTGGAACAGCTGTTTTATTATACTTAATGGTCAGTGGGGTTGAGGCATTGTACAGTACATCAAATCACTTTACCTTATTGAGCCAGCTGGTTAAACATACTTAGATTATACAGTATATATATTCTTTGCGGAAAACTGAGTTGTACTGCTGTACAAGATACACAGCTGTGACTGCAGAAGCACAGGACCCTGTTCAGGCTGCAGATAGAAATCTATGAAGATAGCCCATTGGTACTACTGCATTTGTATCATCTGGAAACAGCTGTATGTTGTTTGTCTTACCCGATGATGGCTGTCTGTGGTTGCTTGTGTGGTCTTGTACTTTTGCTGTTTGGGTTAGAGTTGGAAACCCTAATTCCACATTTCTCTACTTTTGTGGCATTACGTTACCCTAACTGGTGCATTAACACAGTTTTTTGGCAAATAATTTCCTTACTTTTTAGTATAATCATATCCTCATTTGCCTGTGGGAGTGCAGGACCCAGAGGACCCTGCACACCTGGCCCGCCATAGATACATACATGTATATTACTATGGATCATCAAGAGTCATTTGTTGCAGCTGGTACAGAGAAAGATGCTACCATTTTTTTAATTATTAAATAAAAAGGAAAATAAAACAAGATCACCGGTGTCCCATAACGCCAAGGTAAGTATCACAAGGCAAGGCGCATTTAACACACACACACACACACTGCCACCAGACCAGAGTTCTTTCTTTCTTTACCTTCCAACCATCATTTACATCAGTGCATTTGGGAGAAAATGGTACAATTTTCTGGTATGAAATAAAAAAAAGTGATGATCCAGTGAACCCTTTCTCCTTCCCCATCTCTTTTGTAACTGAGTTCCTCCCTTCTTATCCCAACTTACTCCCCTATCAGGAGTCCAGTCAGTAGAATGACTGATTTTTTTTTTTTATAGTAACCTGCCCTCTGGCCAGCAGGAGTACACCTGATTCCTGGAGACACCTCTGCATCTCCCAGAAAGCATAATTGACATCAGTTTGGTTGGAAGAAAGATGCCACCATTTTTTGTTTCTGTCCTTGAATGACTGATTCCACAGTGGCAGCTTATAACCAATGTCAGCATAGCGCCTCTTTTATAAAGAAATGGATCAACCTGTTATGCCCAAGGATGTCCTACATACTGTCTCAGAACTTATTATAACTATTTTTTATTGAGAGAGGGATTATGGTTCTGGCAATGCAGCCCCTCCCCCCCCATACACAGAGACAGACAGACAGACAAACACACACACCTTTTCCTAAAAGTTCCATGTTAGTTTCTAGCAGGGGAACCAACAGGAGGTAGCTTACTATGGTTGTGGGCAGAGCCTGCAGCTGTCTTGCTGTAGCTGGAACAATGGGATACTGAAGCATACATTTTAGGAGTTTTCAGTGTGCCCTTCCACAACTGCAAATCATTACACCAGCTGAATGAAATATTCCCTTCTCTCTGTTGAGTAGACCAGTTCCAACACTATTTTTTTCAGCATGTTTGTTTCTCTCGTTATGCCTACTGTAAGTGACCTGACAGCAAGCACCTTGGAGTAGGCACAAAGGCAAGTTGCTTACACCACTTCTTTGAAGTAGTTTAACTATCTGCAACAGTGCAATTAGAAACTTTTTGCACACTAGTGTCAAAAAAGCCTTGCATGAATAACCAGCTACAGAGAGAGAGAGAGAGAGAGAGAGAGAGAGAAAGAGTGCATAGCTAGAGATATACCAGGCATTTATAAACAGAAAACATATAAGAAGTCTATCTGACCTGTTTTAATACAGGATTTAATATAGTCACTTGCTGTCCTGTTAATTGTATTTATTATTGAATTGTGATTTGCTAGTCTTTGGAACCTGAATAATTTACTGACATAATTTCCAACAGAGGACACAGTAAGCTTCTAGAGGAAATAAATCCAGAGGAGTTTCAAATTACCTTTCTTGTTTAGGCAAGAGTACCACGAAGCAAAGCTGAGCAGCTCTGTCTACCCCAACCAGAGTGAGATGATATATTGTTAACTACAAAAGATATATCTTGCAGCACCTGTTAACTTAAAATTCATTCAACTTGCCTTGAGTGATTTATGATAAGTTTTTCAGTCTATTTTTTTTTGTCTAATTTAAAAGGCACATTTAGTGCTGGTCCTCCTCCCACCTCCACCTCATGTATCACTCTATTTTTACATTCCAAGCATGAAATGCCAACTGTATGCAGGACAAGAGGGCCTGTGGCTCTGATTGCTGATTGGCTGAAATCCCTTAAGTGATTTATAATATTAATAGTATTTTGTTTTTATTTATAAGCCCAGTTGAGATGCAACATCTCTTTATTTTTTTCAGTTCTCATTTTGCAGCCTAGCCTTCTGGCTAGGACACTCTTCCACCTGCTGCCAGTGTCTCCTCCTGTCCCTTGAGGCTCCCTTTTCTTGATCCACTGTGATACAATGAGCCACATGCAACACACCACTTCATTTGCTCCCTGGTGCTGCATCTGACTTCAGCAACCTGGCAGGTTCCTCCCAACACTTTCCAGCCACCCACACAAGAGGCAAAGCCAGGAAGTGCCTCCAGTGGTCAGGAAAAGGGGTCCAAGATGGACGTGGGTGGCAGGCAGGCTTCCATATGACCAGCCACTGTTGATTTTCCCCTTTTTTGTTCCCTCTCCTAGGAAGCAGCCATAAATCACACAGAGGGCTGGTACCCATGCAGTAGTGAGCCATGCTGACATCAGCCCCTCCCCACCTTCCCTTGCTGTAGCTGCTTCAGCCATGCTACAATCCATCCTTCAGTAGGTGGCAGCCAAGTGGTGGATCCAGCATATGGGTACCTCCACCACTGAAGGAAAAGAGCTGTCCACTGGATGTTCCATCCGCCTTTTTTTCAGCCGGCCCCTGATGACCAGAGTTCATTCCTGAACTTGGGTCACTGGCATCGCAAGCAGTAGTGCTGCCGCAGTGCCAACAGACTGGAGCAACATTACTTTTTATAGTGGAGGCCTGCTGTCAACCCATTTTATTTATTTATTTAAAAGTTTTACCAGGAAGGCATACCGAGCAGTCTACTGCTTTATTTCAGACGCGTCCTGGGAGTGGGGGGTAAGGGAGAGTACAACTAAAATACAGAATACATACAAAATACAGCACAAGATTACAAAATACAGTGCAGCAGTGTAAGTCAATTAGACAGTCTAAACTAGGCTACACACATACTACTGAACACAAGCGGATTATCACTTAGTACAGTCATGTAGGAGGAACTGGCGCTGGGCAGACAATATATTTAGATGCAGGTGGAGAGGAAATGAGCTTTGAGGAGGGAGTTGAGGTGCTGGGTGGAAGAGGCATGCCGAACATCCACAGGGAGGGAGTTCCACAGTTTAGGCATGTGATATTTGAAGGCTGCCTGGCCAGCAGCAGTAGACATGTGCAGTATAGATAGGAGCCTGGCATCATTATTCCTTAGTGAGTATGCTGGAAGGATAGGGGAAGATAATTCAGAGGTGAGGTGAGTGGGCAGGGAATGGGTCCAGAACTTGGCTGTGATCTGGGAGCAGTCTTTGGTCCTGGAGGGAGGGAGGGGAGGCCCAGGGTCTGGTAGAGGATGCAATGGTGGGTGGTGGGAGAACAGTCAAGGGCAAAGTGACAGAAGGAGTGGAAGAGTGGGTCCAGTCTGGCTAGGGTGGACTTGGGTACGGCAATGTAAACTTTGTCCATGTAGTCAAAGATAGGGAGGATCATTTTCATACAATGGCACAGCGAGCCGGCAGTGGGATACAACCACGACTACGGTATGGGGCACCCAACCTGGGGTGGAGCTTGTTGTGGATGGCATTGATATGTATAGAAAAGCTGAGGTGCTGGTCGAGCCAGACCCTGAGATATCTAAAGGAGGTACAGGCCTCCAGAGAAGTCCCATCCAGGGTGTGGAAAATGGGGGTGGAGGGGAGCCACGAGAGTCTCAGCCTAGTGCTAAAGGTCATAGAGACTGTTTTCTTGGCATTGAGGGAAAGCTGATTTGTGCAAAACCAGAGCTGAATATTGTTGAAGTCCTGATGGAGTCTGGTTGCCACATCTGTGGTCATGGGGCTGGAAGTATACAGCGCAGTGTCATCCACATACATGTGAATGGATATATGAGGGCAAGCAGAGGACAGATTGTTAAGAACGATAGAAAACGAATGGTCCAAGGACAGAGCCCTGGGGCACACCAGTAGTGACAGGAAGGGAGGCAGAGGTAATGTTGCCAATTTGAACTGATTGTGATCTACCAACCAGGTTGGAGTGTTACCAGTTGATCGCCACACTGGAGAGTCCTTCGAGAGAGAGCTTGGACAGGAGGAGTGAGTGAGAGACAGTGTCAAACACCTTTGCCTGGTCAACAAAAATTGCTGAGGTGATGTGGCCTTTGCCCATACATGAATGGATTGAATCGGTGAGCCTTAACAGGGAGGTGGCGGTGGAGTGGGTCTTCCTAAAACCAGACTGGTAAGGTATGAAAAAGGATGAAGAGTTGAGGAAGGAGGAGAGTTGTGAGAGGACTAGTTGTTCTTGAAGCTTAGACAGAATGGGGAGAAGGGAGATGGGGCGGTAGTTACCAGGGATGGATGGATCACCTTCTTTAGGAAGTGGGATGACAGTGGCATGTTTCCACTCAGATGGGATAGAAGCAGAAACAGAAACATAGAATTTGACAGCAGATAAGGACTGCTTGGCCCACCCATTCTGCCCATTTCCCTACCTAATGGATAAGCTGCAGATCCTAGTTAACCAGCAGCCTACTTCTTCCTACCCCCACCCCCTAGAATTGCCTTATGACTGTCCCATGCATGCTTGAATTCCACCACTGTTTTTGACTCCACAACCTCCTCTGGAAGGCTGTTCCATGCATCCACAACCCTCTCTGTGAAAAAATACTTCCTTAAATTACCTCTGAGCCGCCCCCATCTTCAGATTGTGCTCCCTTGTTCTTGCACACCTCTTTTTGAAAGATGCTACCCTCTTGGACTTTGTTGATTCCCTTGAGGTACTTGAAAGTTTCTATCATGTCCCCCTCTCCTCCCTTTCCTCGAGGCTATACATATTAAGCTCTTTTAAGTTCTCTTCATATGTCTTCCGTGCAGACCCTGCACCATTTTAGTTGCCCTCCTCTGACAGCTTCCATCCTGTCTATGTCTTTATGGAGACTGGGTCTCCAGAACTGCATGCAGTACACTGGATGGGGTCTCACCAGCTGTCTGTACAGAGGGATAATAACTTCCTGTTTTCTACTGGTGATGCCTGTCCCTGTGCATCCCAGTATCCCCCAGCCCTCCTTGCTGCCCCTCTCACATTGCTTGCCCACCTTAGGTCATCTGATATGACTACGTCAGGTCCCTTTCCATTTTTGTTGTTGTTAGTATCTCACCCCCCATTGTGTACTCTTCCCCTGGGTTTTTGTTTCCCAGGTGCACTACCTTGCACTTCTTAGCATTGAATCTAAGCTGCCATACATTTGACCATTCCTCTAACCTTGCCAAGTCCCTTCTCATCCTTTCCACCCCATCTTGTGCATCAACTCTGTTGCAGATCTTTGTGTCATCTGCAAAGAGACATACTTTTCCTTCCAGTCCCTCTGCAATGTTGCTTATAAAGGCATTGAAGAGGACCAGTCCTAATACTGAACCCTGCTGTACCCCACTAGTAATCCCCCTTTCTTCAGAGTGGACTCCATTTACTATTACTCTATGTGTCCTATTCTCCAACCAACTTCTTTACCCAGGCTGTCATCTTGGGACCCACTCCCAGGCTGGCTAACTTGTGTATTAATCTTTTGTGTGGGACTGTGTCAAATGCCTTGCTAAAGTCTAGGTAGGCCATGTCCACAGTCCCTCCCTGATCTACTACTTTGGTCACCCAGTCAAAGAAATCTATCAGATTCGTCTGGCATGACCTTCCCGCTGTGAATCCATGCTGCCTTGGGTCCTGTGCCTCTCTGGCTTCTAGATACTCGACAGTTCTTTCCTTCAGAAGTGATTCCATCATTTTCCCCTATCACTGAGGTTAAACTAATAGGTCTGTAGTTTCCTGCTTCTGCCTTGCTCCCACTTTTGTGAAGGGGAATCACATCTGCCCTCCTCCAGTCCTCGGGTACCACCCCATCCTTCCATGATTTGTTATAGAGGGTAGTCAGTGGAGTCACTAGTTCTACCCTTAGTTCTTTTAGAATTCTGGGATGAAGCCCATCAGGCACCATTGGAGAGGTTGAAAAGTGCGGCCAGAGGGAAAGTGATGGCAGGAGCTGACAGGTAGAGCATTTTGGAGTCCAGACCAGTGGGGCATTTATCTTTGGATGGGTTTAGGGTGAGCAGTGCAGTGCAGTGCAGTTAATATTTCTTGTGGGGTAACCTGAAGGAAAGAGAAGGAAGAGGCGTATGGAGTAGCTTGGGGGGGGTGGAAGGGGATTTGGGGGCAGGTGGGAGAGATGACAGCAGAGATGACGTCCAACTTGTGAAATAAGAGTTGAATTCAGAGGCCACTGCAAGAGGATCAGTAGAGTAGCAGTAGAGCCACCTATGTTTAAGGCTGGGGTTGGAGAAGGGGAGAAAAGCGATTTGACCATCTTCCAAAATTTAGCAGGGTGCTTTAGGTTCATGAAGAAGGTGGATTTGAAATAGTTGGCTTTTGCCTGCCTGATTTGTCATGTGCAGGCTTTATGTAGAGCACGATACTGTAGATGATCCATGGGTAAACCAGAGACCTTGAAGGACTTCCATGCCTGATCTCTAGCTCTGAGATGAATCATGATGTCAGCTGTGATCTGAGGCAGGTGAGCGCCCCTCATGCTTGGATGGTAGTGTTGTTTTGAGAGGGCACTGAAGGGTGAATGAGGAGATCCCAGGTTTAAATCCCATCACAGCCACTCACTACTCGTGTGGTCATATGTGTGTCATGTGACTTCCCCACAGGAGTGAAACATCTGATGTTGTGGTGAATCCAGGAATCCAAATTACTAGGCAGTTTGATTGTGCATCTGATGAAGAAGAGGTGATTCACTGAATTCCTTCATCGTTTAAGGCAACATTCAAATGTTCAGATTGAGACCTGTTCTCAAATCCGGGTGCAGCATTGTTTTCCATTATAATAAATATGATGAATCATATGTTAAATATTAAAGCAGTAAATAGTGATGTGCAGAATCTCCCTAAAGAAAACCGAGCCACCCTGAATGCCCACTGGTTTTCATGAGACTTGAACTGAATTTTGCTAGGTCAGATCTCAGTACATTTATTTTTATACCTTCCCCACACTCCCAGCTTGAATGCCTGTCATGTGACAGGCTTAGGAGGCTGAGAAGAGGTCAAAGGGTGCCTCGGGGGAGTATATATAGCCATGTGACTCTGACCTTGATGCGTAAGTGCCGGAACATGGCAAAAAATGGGCATGCTGAAGTTCAAAAGGGGACAGGGTAAAAATGGTAGTGTTTATAAGCAAAAGGGCACTTTGAATGCTCATGGGCAAAAGTGGGCGGCTGCAGCACCCCTGCACCCATAGGTTCCAACACCTGTGCCTCGATACCATTCAAGCTCAGTAAGCAGTGGGGAAGGAGCTGAATTTTCTGGTTGTTGCCACTCACCTGTAGTAGCACTCAGCAGGCTAAAGCAAGGAAAAGGAAGGAGTGAGGAGCTGGGGACAGGCAGGATAGGAGGAGAAAAAAGTTGTTTTTTTAACTAAAAATAAAAAAAGATGAAAACGTTGCAAAATAGCAAAGAAAAGATAAAACACTGACTAGAGAGGAGACTGTGTGTATGTGGGGGGGCAGAATGCTTACAGTCTGCAGATTTGCAGAAGAAAATTAGAGTTAGAGAAAAATAATGATTAAGAAAGCAAATTAAGAACAGTGAAGAGTAGAGAAGAAAGAAAAGAGAGACTGTGTCACAGAGACTGTGTATCGGGGCACTCACTTTGTAGCATGCAGAAAAGTGCAGAACAGAAGAGAATTTGAAGAACATTTAAAAGTAAAAAAATGCAGAAAAACCGAGATGGAGATGACTGCTCGGACTAGAGGCTGTGTTGTCAGTGTGCATACAAGTGCGCAGCAGAAACAGTAGTACTGTCTATTCTTTACAGCGCACAACAGCAGTACACAACTGCAAAAAATAAAACTAGAAAAAATAGTTTTTTTTAACAAGAAAATGTTTACAGAAAGTAAGAAAGGCTTTAAGCAAGAAAAGAACATAAATTGTACCATTTTACAGCAAAAGATCTAAGAAAGAAGAAAAAAAATTACATTTTGTTTTACAACAGAGCCTGTGTGTGCACACGTGTTTGTGTGGGTGGGGGAATGAATCCTGTTTTGGGAGGCGTGACAGGGTTGAATAAGGCCCTGTCATATTTGTTATACAGAAAGAGTTGAATGCAGGGGTCTGTTCTGTCCTGTCCATTTCTGTCTCATCTGGTTGCGCAACCAAATTTTCTTGTGAAACCTAGGAACTGATCACTCCGATGGTTTCACAATTGTCCATCTCTTGCTATCTCTCTCTCTGCCTTCCCTTGCTGTTCTGTCTTTTCTTCCCCCTTGCATATCTGCAGTTATAAAAATATATGTGAATCTTTGTGTGGAAATGTAACTGATACTGGGATCCCTTTGTTTGAAAATGTATATAGTTATACTGTTGAAATGATTGCAACGTTATTTGGAACTAAATGGGTTAACCTGAAATGCAGTTTTTAAGCCTTTTGCAGAGATGCAAACAAGAGGCCAGTTCTGTGTCATTATGTTCTTTTTGCTGCACCTGCAGGAACATTGGAAACTTACAAGAACTTTGTATGAGAAGCATACTGTTTTCTTAACAAGTTTACCAGGCACAGACTTGTAAAAGAGCAGCATTGCTTGACAGAGACTGAGATTTGAAATTGAAAAGAAAAAGCTCAGAAGAAGGACTCTGTTTTCTATGTTTGTATTGCCATTGTAAATAGTTATACTGAATAATTTTTAATTTTTTAATTTGCTGTTAATAATAAAAAGGTATTTGTGAATTTTGAAACTGCTCCTGGTTTTCCTCTGCTTCCTAACCTGTGCCTCGATGACAGGAGGAGGGACAGCCCTTTGGCAGCTGTATTGTAGCCCCTGTCTGCAGCATCACTAGCCATTTCCCACATATGCAGTCATTTTTATGTTTGCTTGCACGTGCAGCGCACAAGAACCATATTGAGATAGTAGAGCATGGCAGAGGTGTGGCAGTGTTGTGGCCAATGCAGCGGATGCTTTAATGGGCACATCCCTCAGCCACCAATAAATGCTGAAGCTGCCAATGACAGCAGTTTCAGAGCGAGCACTGCACTTGAAAGAAATCTGCTGCTGCAATCAGGGGCAGTTTCGTCATTGCAACGCATTCCCCCCTCCCTCCCAACCAGGCACACAGCAGAACAAATTTAAATGTTAGCTCCCTCCCACTGCTGCTGCCTGCCCCGCGCCCTTTGTTCTCCGTCCCCTGCCAACATTTTTTTTAAACCTGAAAAAAAAGAAACGGTCCCTCGTCATTCCTGTCGGACCCCTCCCCCAACTCAAACCCTCCCTCTGCGCACTCCACCTCACCACACACCCCTCACCCTTCACCCATACTTGGCTCCGGAGGTTGGGAGCAGTGATCTTCTGTGGACCGGGAACATGTCTGCACTCTTCAAAGACCAACTGGGAACTGAAGAAATGACAATAAGTCCTATAATGGTAGTTAATGAGGGGTTTTCAACTTAGGTTGATATCTCAGTTAATTTTTGGAGTTTTGGTCCCAAATTTTAAACATGGGGTTCTTGGGACCCCCCTCGTGAACACTGGCACTGTCATTTTGTTTCTCAGTTCTGAAAGATGATTTCGCAGTCACTTGCAAATTTAGTAAAAAAAATTACTGCGTTACAAGAGTCCATTGCGCAGTTCTATGCATGCTCATAACTTCATCAATTTTTTATATTTTTACTCCAAATTTCTAACGTTGCCATTTTTTCACACCCCCTTATGAACAGTACAGCTGTCATTTTTCGCATCTTTCCCAAAATATGTTTCTGCACCTGTGGTGCAGAATGGCATGGTTGATGTGTGAAATCAACATTTGGGACAGATTAATGAAATCACAGTGCCACTGTTCATGAGGGGAGGTCCCAAAAAGGCCATGTTGAAAATTTGGTGAAAGCATTCCAAAAAATGACTACTTTACGAGCGCGCGTGTACAGCTTCTATGCACACTCATAACTTCATCACTTTTTCATATTTTCACTCCAGATTTTCAACATTGCCATTTCTTCACACCTCCTCACGAACAGTATAGCTGTAATTTTTCACATCCTGCTCAAAATGTGTTTTCGCACCTGTGACGCTAAATGGCACACTCACTGTGTGAAATCACCTTTTGGGATTGAGTAATGAAATTATACTGCCACTGTTCATGAGGAGGGGTCTCAAAGAGCCCATGTTGAAAATTTGGAGCAAAAATACCCACAAACACCCAGGGCTTTAGGGTTTCCGACCGGAACGCCCACCCTGTACAGACTGACAGGCATCAGGGGTGTGATGTGGGGTTGTCGGCTGTAATGCTCATGCCATTCCACTCCACCCCCACCCTGCAACCACTGACAAGCATCGAGGTGTGCCTTGGGGTCTTTGGTCCTAACATTCACCCCATTCTCCTATACTGCACCCACCTCAGCTTATTTCCTTATGGAATGGGGTGAGTATAAGGACCGAAGACCTCAAGGCATACTGCGACACCTGTAGGTGTCTTCATGGTGGGGTGAGGTGGAATGGTGTGAGTGTTATGGCCGACTACCCAAAGGCAAACCCTCAGTCTCTGCAGTGTGGGGATGGGGGTTGGCATTACTTCAGTACTTCACTGCCATTTTTGTTATGCATCTCTCTAACTCCTGCATTACCAGTGCCAATACCAGGAAGCAAACATACGATATTGACAAATGCTTGTTGATCTTACTTCGAGAGGGTTCCTGCAGTAGACCATTACATACAGGACTGTGACCCCTTGTGTCAGGACCACATGGCAGATTTCTAGCTAGCAATCCATAGCGGGGAACCGCCCCCTGGCGTCACATGACGAGACATCAGCGTGACAGTATACGGGGCGATCCACACGCCTGCCCTTCAGTTCTTTCCCACCATCGACCTGTACAAGTTGGACCTCGCAGTGAACTCTGCTACCAGTCAACCACCATTTTGGGTGAGTATTTTTCTCCTTTTCTTATTTTCTGTTTAAAAATTTATTTTATTGCATGACTTGTCCATCGCGTTGTCTGAAGAAGAAGTGTGGCACCCAAAGCCTGCACAGGAAGGAACACTCCCGCTGCATCCTCTGCCTAGGCCCCAAACATTGGGTCGAGGACTGTGAGGGCTGCTAGTCCTTCGGCAGGGACATATGAGTCAGATGCCAGAAAGCCCTCGAAGCCCACCTGCTGGAAGAGCATCTGGCTTTGATGTAAAAAGAGCTGCCGAAGTTGCAGGAACGTTCCTCCTCCCCCACTGCCGAGCGCAAGAAGAAGAAGGAGAAAGAAAAGCACTGGGACCGGAATCAGTCCCCTTCTGTCTAGCATCACTTGGCTGAAGATTTGGCCTCTGGTGGGGCTTCTACATCGGTATGTACCCCTGCTGCCTGGGCTCCATCTGCCCTGGTGGATCGGTCACCAGATCCTCCTCCCGCTGTGGTCAGAGGGTGGCAGGGGGCGCTCCTCTCAGGAGGGTTCTCCATCTGGCCTGTTGTCAGCTTTCCAGCTGGTAAGTCACCCTCTGGTTCCACTGAAGAGCACTCAACCCAGGTCAATAAGCCGGACTCCAGTTCCACTGTTGTCCGCCCGAGCCTGACCAATAAGTCAGATGTCGGTTCTTCAACCTCCTCCTCCTTCCCAGCCTCAGGCTTTGCACAGGTCACAGGCTGACTCACAGTGGGCCATTCCGCCATGGTGGAAGGATGCCAAATCCCAGCTTCTTCAGGAACTAGGCCATCCTCAGCCAGTCACGGTCTCAACGCCGGCCCCTAGGTCAGTTCCCAGGAGTCTCGCTCCAGTTGACCCTGAGTTGTCCGATAGGGACTCTGCCAGGCACCCACCCAGGGCCCTCCCTGGTGACAGAGCCATGGAGGAGGTTTCAGACAAAGCCTCTTCCCCCAGCAGGTCTTTATCCTCAGACTCAGAAGCAGACTCTGACTCCTCCGCTAGCTCAAGCTCCTGTTCCCCTATTGAGCCCCAGCCTAAAGAGTCCTCCAAATCTCCCTCAAAGGACCCTTCATTTGCTGAGCTCTTCCAGACCATCCAGTTGGCCTTTGGTTGGGCTACCCAAGAGCTTGACCCCAAAAGAAAGAGGCTCACAGAGCACTTAGACATGACCGATGCAGACCCCTTACGTATTCCTCCATGGACAGGGCCGCACGAGGACTTGACATTCACCATTTGTCAACAACCATCTTCCATCCCTGCAGTCTCTATCAATCAATCAATCAATCAATCAAAATCTTTATTTATTCAGGCGAACATCATTGAGCAAAGCTCATTTACAAGATGGACCTGAGTGGTCATACAAATGAGGATACAAGTATTATTACATAGACAAGAATAGAATAAATAGCAATACAATGGCATGAAATGATTATATACAACAATTTACATATATACAAGTAACAGTAGAACCATTTAGCCTGTAGGAAAAAAAGGGGACAAAGGGTATAGCAGGCATAAAATATAAATTATATGGTCTAACTAGTTTTTATGAGAATATAATAGGTGATTCGGAAGAAAGAAATTGAATTAATATAATGGATGGAAAAAGGAAGGTTGAAGGCTGACAGCATGTACCATCCCCCAGAAGGGGTTACCCATCTCACTGTGCAGCCTAAGGCTGACTACTTAGTGATTACAGTGGCACATGACAGATTGGCCTAGCTGAAACACCTAAGTGTCTCTCCTACGGACAAAAAGTCCAAGCAGATGGATCAGTACGGTTGCAAGATTTTTGCCTCCTCTGTTTGTGCCTTACGGTCCCTCAATTACGTGGCTCATATGATTTCCTATCAGAAATCATCCCTGGCCAACCTTGAATCAGAGCTCCAGTCCATCCAGGACCAGGACCTCAAAGACAGACTTCTCCATAAGGTGAGGCTTACCAAGTCCTCCTGTCGCCACGCCTTACGAGCCACCTATGATTTGGTGGCTTGGTGGCCCACTGCACCACCTCAGGAGTCTGCCTGAGACAACTTGCCTGGCTACGTATAGTGGGTCTGGCACCTGATGTTCAATCTGCCCTCTTGGATGTGCCTTTTCGTAGGCCCGTCCTGTTTGGGGGCGATGTAAAGGACATCATCTCCGAGCTACAGGACAGCAGCAGATCCCTTCAGGATGTCTGCTCCATGTATCACTCTGGTTTCAAACCCAAGCAACCTTTTCATCATCCACAATGGAGACAGACCAAGCAACCCTTGGCCAGATGTCAGAGTAAGCATTGCGCCACGGGGTCTGGGGCCCCGACTCCCCCAGCCAAATCCCAGAGAGCCACCAGAGGTAATCAAGCAGCCCTCCCCCATCCACCTCCTGTCTCGTGGGAGTCCTCTCCACCTTGTCCAGATCTTCCAGTGGAGCCGGGGGGGAGAGGTTCACCTTCCACCTCAAAGAGTGGGAGGCGATCACCAAGGATGCTTGGGTCTTACAGATAATTGCAAGAGGGCACTCCTTAGAGTTCCTGGACAGACCTCCGGGAAATCCTCTGGTTTGGTCCCTCTACCTGTCAAGTCATCTCTTTCTCATAAATGAGGAAATCCCGGCTTTTCTGTCAAAGTCAGCTATAGACCCGGTTCCTCCCGCACTGGTAGGAAGGAGGTATTACTCCCACTTCTTCCTGGTGCTCAGAAAGACGGGCAACCTGAGACTCATCTTGGATCTCAGCCTGCTGAACGTCTTCATTGAATACAAGAGGTTCTGCATGCTTACTCTCCAGGGACTCTTACCCCTGCTCCACAAGGATCAGTGGCTTTGTTCGCTGGACATGCAGGATGCCTACCTGCACATCCCTATCCTCCAGGCCCACTTTCTTGATCTCCGATTCACTTTCCATGGGAACCGTTACCAATTCAAGGCTCTCCCCTTTGGCTTTTCCTTGGCACCTCAAGTCTTTACCAAGTGTCTGGTGGTGGTGGCAGTGGCCTTACAACGCAGGGGGATTTACATGTTCCCGTACCTGGAGAACAGGCTTTTGTCAGCCCTGTCCCTGAGCAGTCTGCAGGAGTCTCTCTCCATCACCCTGGACCTATTTCCCATCTTGGCATCACGGTGAATTACCCCAAGTCACATCTTTCACCCTCCCAGTAAATCCAGTTTATTAGGGCTGTGCTGGATAAGGCCCAGGGCAGGGCCTTCCTTTTGCCAGACAGAGCAGAAACCCTGAAAAAACAAGCCTTTTCTGTAGCCAACTCTTGTTGGACTACAGCTCGATCTGTTCTCTGGCTGTTCAGACTAATGGCGGTGGCCATTTCCTCTGTGCCATTGGCCAGACTGCACTTGAGGGTGACCCAGTTGGCACTCAGGGTCCAGGGGGACCAGCGCTTGGACGACCTGCACCACAGGGTCGTGGTCTCCAGTGGCATGAAGAGGGATCTTCTTTGGTGGCAGGAGTTATCCAACCTCTCCTCGGGGGGGGGGGCCCCTTTCAACCCCTCCCCCCTCCATGACCCTCAAGACAGATGCCTCGGGTCAGGGTTGGGGCACCCACCTAGGAGACCACCAAACCCGAGGGAAGTGGTCTCCACAGGACGTTCATCTACATACAGTATAAACGTACTGGAGAAGAGGGCCATGTACTTTGCTATCCAGGCTTTTCAGATACTCTTATGCCCAGGAACTCTCCTTGTTCAGACTGACAACGTGGACACGGTGTGGTACATAAACAGGGAGGCACCCGATCGTCCCTCCTTTGCAGGGAGGCAATGCGAATGTGGTACAGGGTACTCCAGTACGATCTGTTCTTGACAGCAGTCCATGTCCTGGGCATTCACAATGTCCTGGTGGACAATCTCAGCCACACTCCCATGTGGGCTCATGAGTGGGAGCTAACACAGGAGGTAGTAGAAGGCCTATTCAACCAGAGTGATCAGCCAGGGCTGGACCTCTTTGCCTCCCCATCCAACACAAAACTGCCCAATTTTTGCTCACTCATTCCCGGGCATGGTGTTTTCTGGTGAGACACACTGTCTCTTTGTTGGAAAGGGAGGTTTCTGTATGCCTTCCCTCCCTTTCCAATTCTGCAGAAGGTCCTTCTGAAGCTCCAAGTGGAAGGAGCACACCTGATTCTCATTGCTCCTTTCTGGCCTCGGCAGATTTGGCTCCCCCTGCTGCACCAGCTAGCATTGGAATCTCCAATACCTCTACTTCTCCTCCACAACCTTCTGTCACAGAAGCAGGACAACCTGGTGCACCTGGGCCTCAAATCTCTCTATTTGCACATGTGGCACCTCTGGACATAACTGTCTCGTGCTTCGGGATTTCCTCCCGAGTAGCTCAAGTTCTAGTGGAGGCCAGAAAGCCATCTATCAGAATGACATATGCTATGTAGTGGAAGAGATTTGCTATCTGGGTGAATGCCAAAGGTTTGGACCCCTTCTCTTGCCCAGTGCCCAGATCTTAGAGTACCTCTTGAATTTATCTGATTTGGGCTTCAGTTATTCCTCCCTGAAGGTCCATCTTTCTGCAGTTTTGGCCTTTCACCTTTCGGCGGATGGAAAAGCCTCGCTCAGTTGGTGGTCTCTAAAACCTTCCTTAAGGAAATCCACCACTTGAAACCTCCAGTCTGTAGTCCACCCCTCCGGGACTTGAATTTCATTTTAGAGAAATGTACTTTGTCCCCATTTGAGCCGGCAGCAAGTTGTGATATGTACTATTAGTCCTGGAAAGCACTATTTTTAGTTGCAATTACCTCAGCTTGAAGGATTTCTGAGTTTCAGGCCCTCGCTTGTAAGGAGCCTTATTTAATTTTCCATAGAGACAGGGTGGCTCTGCAGACCAACTTCTCATTTCTTCCAAAGGTGGTATCCGAGTTTACATTGAACCAAGATATTCAATTGCTGGTTTATTACCCTGAATATTCAAATGGGGGGAGCACTTTTTGCACACTTTGGATGTGCACAGAATCCTATATTATTATACTACCCGGACTAAAGAGGTGTGCAAGTCCGACCAGTTGTTCATCTCTTTTGTGCCCAAATGACAGGGTACAGCTGTTTCTAAGCAATGCCTCTCCTAATGGTTGGCTAAATGCATCACTTTCATTTACCAAAAGTGTTACAAAGCACTTACGAGGGAAGTGAAGGGGCACTCAACCCACAGCATGGCCACTTCTACTGCTTTTTTCAGGAATATGTCTGCCTCTGATATTTGCATGGCAGCCACCTGGAGTACTGTCCATACTTTCTCCAAGCATTACAGCCTGGACATTGCCTCTAGGTACAAGGCTGGCTTTGAACTGTCTGTCCTACAAGGCCTCTTGTCCTAACCCGGTTCTCTATTTGCAGACTTTGCTGCCTCCCGGGCTTCGGTCTCCGATTTTCTCTCTTCTTGACTGCTTAGAATTCAGTTCTATATATAATGACCTACTGCAGGGACCCTCCCAAAGTAAGATAGTACAGTTACATAGGAACTTACCGTAACAGTAGATCTTTGAGATAGGTTCCTGTAGTAGGTCACCTCTTTCCCTCCCACCTTCTGCCTATTCTTATCCTTTCCCAGGGTTCCTTTCAGCAGTTCCAGGTTCAAGGAGTATTATCCTTTCTTCTGTCTCCCTTTCAGGGGTCTTCCGGTTGGAGAACTGGAGGACGGCGTGGGGATCACTCCTATATACTGTCACACTGATGTCCCATCATGTGATGCCAGGGGCAGTCCTCCACTATGGATTGCTAGCTAGAAGTTTGCCATGTGGTCCTGACGCCAGGGGGTGCAGTCCTATATGTAATGACCTACTGCAGGAACCTCTCGAAGATCTACTGTTATGGTAAGTTCTTATGTAACTATACGTTTTGTGTAGTCCAGTAAAACAATAAATTGCAACAGCAGGGCCAGTAAAGGATTGCATCATATGTGAAGCCTTTTTTGGGGGGATATCTCTTTGGCAGTTGCATAATAGCCCCCATCTTGAGTATAACCAGTCATTTCCCATGGAAGTACAAGATCATTTTTGTTGTTGTGTACTCTAGTAAACAAACAAAAAAATATTGTGAAAGAGCAAGTAAAGGATTGTTTCAAGTGTGAAACCTTTTTGGGGATAGGGACAGCCCTTTGGTAGTTGCATAGTAGCCCCTGTCTTCAGCATCACTAGCCTTTTCCTATGCAACTATAAGGCCATTTTTGTTTTGTGTATGCCAGTAAAAATATAAATTGTGAAAGCAGAGCAGGTTAAGGCTTGCATCACAGGTGAAGCCTTTTTGGAATGGGGAGGGACACACCTTTGGCAGTTGCATAGTAGTACCCACCTTCCACTCCGCTGGCCACATAAACACACCCGCTTCCCGGCACGCTACTTTTCCTTTTCGCAATTGCGAAAGTGACGGCCGTCATGTGCAACATGGCGGCGCTGACTTACACTGCACATACATAGTCATGCCAATGCTGTCATATTGCACATGGCTGATTCTGGGGCAAACTGCACATGCGCGAATATCACGCATGAGCAGTACTGTATTCGCTGCAGTATTAGTTATGACTGACAGCAGCGAGAGCACCACATATTCTTTTCAATGCTCTTGCCACTCCTAAAAGCTTTCCACTGCCGTATCGACTCTGACCAGAGTTTGTTTAAAGAATAATAACCTCTTCAACACAGTGCACCTCAACTGTACTGCAGCAACACTGGGATAAGTCCATCAGTGTAACCTGCTGAGAGAGGGCAAAGCTGTAAACACAGACATCTGGGCTCATATCGAAGTCCAGCCAGGGTCACTTACTCAGTGTATCCCCCTGAGCAAGTCTCTGAACCTCCCATTAATCACAGTAAGTCCACCCAGCTGTAAAATAGGTAGAAATAGAACAGGTCTCAATCAACTGTAGCAAAAATATGATTTTGGTCCTAGGAATCATGAAAGGAGCCCCTATTGCTGAACAGAACTACTTAATCACCAGTGGGATGGCAATTCTGTCCTCAGAATAACTAAAGTAGCTGAATACTTAAACCTTAACTGAGACTGTATTATGCCTCAGTTGTGAGACAGATTGTAATTGTTGACTTCAGTGCAATGATTTGGAAGGTGGTGTGTTGAGATTATGCTTGATAAACACTATTCTATTCATATAACAGCTGGGGTCAGATTTTTTCTCATAGTAAACCCAGTCATAATTTGCTGTTATAACCACTTGGTTATAATGGCAAACATGCACTGGGTTCCCTATAAACGTGACACAAGCTTACTGCACCTCCGACTCCTAACACGAGATCCTGCTATTAAAATAATCAAAACAAGCCCTGTTCTACAGTTCGCAACTTTCTTACCTGAAAGAAAGTTGAGACGCTGACAGAAAACACACTGGGAACCACAGAGCATTTTACAAAGCAGAGATTATTTTACAAAACAGCACTGTAGAAATGCATAAAACCACTCACTAATCTGATTCTCTTGCAGTGCATTTTAAACACTCCCCAACTCAAATGCACTGACTCTTCTCACTCTCTGTCTTTCTCTGGCATGAGGAATCTCCATGGCAATGCTTTGTTTTGTTTGTTTGTTTTTTGAGAAGCAGACAAAACTGAGTAAGTCAGAAACAAAGCTACTAGTTCACATGGACCTGATGAAATGTTTTACACAAAATCATTAATAGGTTAAACTGCATGTTCTTTTTTTTTTTTTTTTGTAACCCCCACCCCCCTGCCTTTTGCAAATGACAGGAGGTATGTTGTTTGAATCTGACAGCAGTACCAGGTGGGGACTGGGTTCGGGGAGGAATAGGTTACTTGGCACAAGGGATAGGTTTGGCTACTCTGCACAGGGGCGTCCAAGTAATTTTGAACACAGGAAGCAATAACTGTAATGTCCAATACCAGGAATGGCATTCTAAAGTGTGGCTTTTATTCACATCCAAACAGAACAAACAAAGCATAGACGGACCCCCACGGGGCTACACTTCTGGTAATACAGATAAAGAGACTCAGAAACACTTCTTCAGCACTTCAGCCCTCAGGCTCTGAACCCACCGGGCACACAGCCCGGACTTGCACGCTGCTTTGGGTACACAGCCCGAACTTGTACACTATCTGGGATTTCCCTGGCTCGGCTTCCTTGCCGACCACTCGAACACCTTCCATTTGTCATGGAAACCTTTTGCTGATGGTTCCCTAAACCACCTAAGAGCACCTCAGCTCTATCAGGGAAACTTCCTTTTAATCTTACATCTGGGTACTTTCCTCAGGCACTGGCCAAGTACCTGAGAGTAAGTAATGGTGCCACAGAGCAAATCCGTAGAGGTGAATTTGGTTACTACTGATGGGGGGTCTCCCACCTCTCGCTTCCACAATTCATACGCAGCCATTCCTCTGGACATTAAACATCTCTTTCTGTAAAGCTTGGCTATGTAGATTAAAGGTAAATGTATGTCACATTTCCTCTACTTGTCTTGCTTTCCCATTGTGCTGGACCTGAACATACTTTTACTTGGCTTAGCCCATTGCTGTAGGCCTCCCGCTGATCAAGCAGTCCAGTCCCCACTTTACTTTACTCTTTGTGCTGGACTTGAACATACTTTTACTTGGCTTAGCCCATTGCTCTAGGCCTTCCACTGATTTAGCTGTCCAATCCCCACTTTACTTTACTTTACTCTTTGTGCTGGACTTGAACCTACTTGAATTAACTGGCAATGTCTATTACACTAGACCTCCTAAAAATTAAGTAGTCCAATCCCCACTTTCCAACAGTTCAGGTGAAAACATAGGCCCTATGTCAGAGCGAACTCACCCTTTGGTTGCAGGTGCCCCACAGGCGATTCCTCACAGGAATTTCTTTCCCACAGCTTCTGGTGCCGCAGCACAACTTGAAATAAGGCAGCTTCTTCCCTAGCCGGAACCAGAAGGGTTGCCCCTGGAAGACAGGCATACCTCCCCCCCCCAGGGAGGGGGCACTTAGACCAGTGACAGTGGTCTCTACCACTTCATAAACAGCTTACTGTGTTCCTCTTTTGGTGGAAACACACACCTCCCCTACAGTAGCTCTATGACAGAGCTTAAGGCTCAAGAAGTCTGTCCACAGACTGCTGTGCTGCTCCTGTCTTCAAGACTGCACATAGACTCTCTTCAAACTCCCCAACTTTCTATCCTAACTTCCTGCTGCAGATTCCAGTGTAGCTCATGCAGCTGCGAGAGTTCTATGGTGATGTCATCCCTGAGTCTCAGCTGAGACTGAGAACAGAGTGAGACAATGTGAAATCCATTTAACTGGAGTTTCACAAGCTGCCTTCCCCGCCTACCACTAGGTCTTACTGGGATTCTAGTAACCCCGGGTAACAGGGGGGTTACACTTGCAAGTGTTACCATTCTCAGGTTAATCTTTTTGTGGTATGTTCTGCACATTTTACAATTCAGTCAGCCTAATCAGTTTTGTTACGAGAAATAAATTATTCAGTAAATTCCGGTCTAAACTCTATTTTAACTGAATTAATTACTCAATGAATAAAAAAAAATAATTTTTCAAAGCACTCTTTACTGACCAGACCTTCTCTTTTGTGGCAAACAAACAAACAAACTCAGCACAGCAATTATGTAAAACAAAACATGGGGAGGTGTGTGAAACTCAAATTGTATACACAACCTCAGTGTGGGATGGTTTTGTAACCCTTTACACAGCTATTCAGTTGTAATATTTATACACATATAGAAAGTGGCTCTAGTGGGATTTGACCACGGCATCAACTTGGGTTAGGAGCCTTTTCAGTATGCATCATATCACAATACTGCATCAATCATTCGTGTGAGTGTAGAACGGAAACAGTGATACCTAGTGCAGAATATTAAGAGTTGCCACTCCAAAATGTACAAAACAGTTACCATTGTTGAACAAGGCATTACAACAGTACTCAGTCACATTGTAATATATAACTTGTTATGTGTGACTTGTATTTATTGGTTGATCCTGACCTTGCAGACCTCCTGATAGGCTATGTTGTCCTATAAATTACTAAACCTAAGCCAGGTAATCCCATTGAATACAGACCAGACAGATCAATACAATCCTTCCATGAATTAATTTTATTGAATGCATACTTACCATAAGTGCAAGGTTATTGCTGTACAGTTTTATCATCTCTGCTTTGTGTTTTTTGATACTTTCCATCCAATCTCTGTGTTTTGTTTTACTTGTTTTGATGTAAGCATCTTCAAGTATCTGATAATTATAATTACAGTATCAACAGTCACAACACAGCCCTCCCATCTCCGATAGTAGCTATCAGCAGTCACAACATTTATTGTCAAAGACATTAAGGGCTTAGGGATGAAATGACTGCTGTGGTATAAGTGCATGGCTAGTTCTCAATGGTTTGTTGTCTCATCAGAGTCAGAAGCATATTCAAACCCCAGGAATCCCTCATTATGCTTAACTAATGCAGTTAGCCCAGTAGGTTCATCTGCCCTGGAGACTGGAACTTCTGTAAATGAAGGAATGTTGCAGTGGAACTTAGAATGTAGTTCAAATCTCTGCCTCTAGGTGCTGCTGCTAATGGTAGTTTCCTTAGATTCATTTCTCCATCTGTAGTAGCAAGACGCTCAGAAGATTTTACTCAGGAACTTCACTGCAAGTCTTTTATTTTCAGTGTTTCTGACAAAAATCGTTTATTTTTTTAAGATTTCTACCTCTAGAGTATTTGTTTTAGTTTGTGTTAAGGTTAGTGTTGTATTTGGGTGTTTCTCCGATTCTGTCTCAGTTCCCTGAAACCGGAGAAACTTCACTTTAAGTTATCCTTTAGTCAGTTTTTCCTTCTTTGCGTCTGTTTTACTGTGGTTTAATTTTAACAAAACCTAAGTTAAATTAGCCTCTATTTATAGTTTTGTCATCTCAGTTCCGTGACAGGGGAACCGAGATGCTCTTCGCAGTACAGTTTTACGTCTCTACTTTTTTGTACTATTTAGCAGTTGTTATTCCCTGAGGAACTGAACCACATTTTTTTGTAAATTTCTTTTTGGAAACAAATTTTCTGCCTAACTGACAAATTGGCATGTCAGTTCGGCCTAAAAAGAGAACAGGACCCACAGGTTTTAAAAAGTGAGCCAAGTGTTTTCAACTCATGGCCAGGGCAGACGGCCACGACTTGTGCCTGAAATGTTTGTGTCCTAGCCATATTTCTGAAAACTGTGAAATCTGCATTAAGTTCTGCTCAAAAACTGTTAAAAAGAGGGCTAAAAGACAAGGAGAAATGGACTCTCGGTCCACCTCCACGTCTCCTAAAAGGTCTGAAGAAGGGCCCTCTCACAGTAAATCCAAAGATAGGGCCCCCAAGGAATCTTCTGAGCCCAATGTCCCCGAAAAACGGGACTCAGACAAACACAAGAGGTCTGCGGAGCAGGGTTTGGACCCAGTTCCCTGTAAGAAAAAAACAGAAGGAGAAACATGTCACTGCACCTCCTGCTGAAGAAGCAAAGGAGTTCTCAGTGGACAAAACAAGCTTGCCCTCTGTGGAGGACATAGCCAAAGCTCTCCAGGCTCTTCTGGCCCTGCAGTCTGTGGGGTCTTTGGTGGCACCCTCGGTTCCTCCGGTGCCACCTCAAGTCCCAGTTCTCCCTTCCCAGGGGATGGAATATTTTTATGAAGGAGAGGAGGGTGATGGGGAACTGATTGAACTGGAGGTCTGCCAGGAATAGGGCTTCGGTTTCCCACCCAGAGGCCCTGAGGATTTCTCCTCCCATTGTTCCTTTGTCAGGCAAATGGTGGACACACTCGACCTTGCCACCCAGGAATTGGTGAAGGAAGAGGAGGAAGTTGACTTCCTAGAGATGATAGGGCTAGCCTCCACCAAGAGACTTTTATCGCCTATTCAAAAGTCTCTCTGGAAGGCAACCTTAAAAACCTTCAGACCCCTACTTCCATCCCGGGGTGGACAAAAAGGTTGAAAAGAAGTACCACCTGGACAGAAGCAATGCTGAGTACCTCTGTTCACACCCCAGCCATGAGGGAGTGGTCCAGGCAGCCACCTGTGACAAAGTCAGGGTGCCCTTATCTTCCCACCCCCATACAAGGACTCCAGGAAACTGGATGGCATAGGCAAGAAGGGTCATATGGTAGTCTCTCTCCTTTTGAGGCAGGCTATTTACATGGCTTACACTGCTCAGTATCAAAAGGACCTTTGGACATCAGTTTCAGCCATGTGTGACAGCATCCCTACTGAGGTAGGGCATGACATAGCAGACACTGCCAGGACAGCATTGGATGCTACTAAGTACCAGTTTCACATGGCAGTGGATGCCAGTGACTCTGCTTCTAGGGTCATGGCCCTGGCTGTTTCCTTAAGAACAATCGCCTGGTTCCGGGCTACTAACATGACCCAGGACACTCAGGCCAAGGCTATGGACTTCCCCTGTGAGAACAGCTCCCTCTCTGGGGATAAAACTGAGACATACATGAAGAAGGTGGAAGAATACAACACCACCTACAAGAGCAACTCTGCCAAAGAAAAAGCCTCCACTTTCTACAGGTCTCAGGGAAGGGGAGGCAGAGGTAGAGGCTACTACCCTAGGGCCTACCACCTGTCTGCCATGCCCATGGGTTACTCTCAGGCAAGAGGCTATTTCAGGGGTGGGGCAGACAAGGTGCCAGGAGGGCTGAGCCTGCTCCAGCTGCCAGATCCCAGCCCAAGCAAAATCCCTGACACTTTTCCTCAGGTCGCCAACCCATTTCCAGTAGGAGGGAGGGTGGCTCACTTCCTACAAGCATGGCAACACATTACTACAAACAAGTGGGTTTTGGAGTTGGTGAGCCAGGGCCTCTCTCTACAGTTCAAGGCCTTCCCAAAGCTGCAGCCAGACAGGTGCTTTGCTTCCTGAACCACAACAGAAAGAATTCTGTTGGAGTTTGAGGTAAAAAAAAAGTTTCTGCAGGCAAATGCAGTAGAAACAGAACCACACTCTCTCTGGGGAAAGGCCTTTTCTCAAGGTACTTCCTCAATCAAATCAAGAATGGGGAATGGTGACCCATCCTGGATCTCAGATATCTGAATAAGCACTTGGCAAAGCCCAAGTTCTGAATGGTCACTCTGTCAATAGTGATGCCCTCACTCCAGCAGAATGATTGGCTGGCATCTTTAGACCTAAAGGATGACTACTTTCACATGCCAATTAGACTGAGCAGTAGGAAGTACCTGAGGTTCAGGCTGTCCTTCAAGCCACTATCAGTTTTCAGCTTTCCCCTTCAGGTTCTCTTCTGCTCCAAGGGTGTTCACAAAATGTCTGGCTGTGGTTTCAGCCTACCTAAGGAGACATGGAGTCTCAGTTTTCCCCTACCTGGACAACTGGCTGGTTGTCGGAAAGTCTCTCCAGTGGGTCAGGGGCTATCTAAAACTCACCCAGGACACACTAGTGTCCCTGGGCTTCCTTTTGAACTAGCAGAAGTCCCACCTGCAACCAGTACAATCCCTGGAATTCACAGGAGCAGAGCTGGATACTCTGCAAGGCAAAGCCTGTCTTCCGCAGGACAGAATGTTAAACCTTCAAATCCTAGCAGAATCATTATGCCTGGGTCAGCCCAGGCCGGCAAGACACTTCCTAAGGTTGCTAGGGCATTTGACTTTCACCACAGCCGTGGTTCCAGGTGCCAGATTTCAAATGCGAGACATACAGTTTCACCTCAGTCTCATTGGTCCCAAAGAATGGATTTGCTTTTCAAGCTAGTGCTAGTAACAAGAACCCTGCTACAAGCACTGGAGTAGTGGAAGGAAGGGGAAAAAACCTGAGGCAGGGAGTCCCATTCCAGCAGAAGGCTCCAGCTGTAGTCTTGACTACAGATGCCTCTCTCCTAGGTTGGGGTGCACATCTGGGTGACCAGACACACAGTGGAGTATGGTTCCTTCAAGAAGCTCAACTGCATATAGACCTCCTGGAGCTCAGGGCAGTCTTCCTGGCCCTGCAGGCCTTTGCCCCCTAGCTGAGAGGTCAGTCCAAGTCTGGGCAGACAATACTCCCACCATGTACAACATCAGCAAGCAAGGAGGGATCAGGTCCTCAAAACTCTGCACAGAGGCAATGACGAGCTGGTCTCTGGTCTACTCCCTGGACATGCATCTGTTGACAATCCACCTGCCAGGGAAGGACAATACTCTAGCAGACACCCTCAGCAGGACCAGTCAAGGGCATCACAAGTGTTCCTTAAACAAACAGGTGCTGGAGTCAGCCTTCAGAAGGTGGGGCACTCCAGAAATAGATTTGTTCACCTCGGAGCAGAATCATCAGCTGTGTCTGTCCTGTTGCAGGCCTCCAGCAGTGGGTCCTATCCCTCTGGATGATCTAGCACTGGATTGGACAGGAGGTTTCTTTATGTATTTCCTCCATCCCTTTACTGCTCAGGGTCCTGCTGAAGTTAAGGAGCCAGCCTACATCCATCATTTTGGTGGCACCAGATTGGGCTAGGCAGCCATGGTATCCCCAGCTGCTAGCACTATCCAAGCTCCAGCCCATTCTCCTTCCTCAGAGACACAACCTGCTGACCATGTCTCAAGTCAGAATAACTTACCCAAACCTCAAGTCCCTGCGTCACAAAACCTGGTTCTTAAGCAGCAAGAGTTCTCAGACGTTCAACTCTCTGATGAGGTACTTAGTGTCTATAGGAAGCCTGTCACCAGGAAGATTTATGCTTCCAAATGGAAGAGGTTTACCACATTGTATGAACCTAGGCAAATAACCCCACAAAAGCGGGATTGCCAGCTTTACTGGACTAGCTAGTTCATCTTCAGGCCTTGGGCCTTAAGACCTCCACACTTAAGGTGCCCCTGGCAGCTATCTCTGCTTACAGTTCAGCAGATCAGGAAAAACTGTGACCTTTCACCACATTTTCAGAAAATTCTTCAAGGGTCTCATCCACTTGTACCCACCTCTCAGAGAGCCTGTGCCCCCTTTGGACCCTAACTTGTGCATAGCCAAGCTCATGGAACCTCCCTTTGAGCATTTGGCTACTGCTGACCTTAAGTATGTCACCTGGAAGACTGTCTTCCTGGCGGCCATTACCTCTGCAAGAAGGGTGTCAGAGCTCCAAGCCCTCTGCACAAAAACAAACTATGTAATCTTCCACAAGGATAAGATAGTCCTCAGGACTAACAGAAAATTCCTTCCTAAGGTAGTTTCTGAGTTCCACCTGAACCAATCCATTACCCATTCTGTGTTTTTCACAACAAAGTCCAGCTTGAGCGAACTAAAGCTGCACAGCTTGGATGTGAAGAGGGCATTAGTGCACTACCTGGAGCACACCAAGGACATAAGGTCATCCCACTCACAGCTGTTCCTCAACTACGGTGAGGTGGGTAAAGGCAGGCTAGCCTCAAGAAGGACTATCGTTCATTGGATAGTCTCCTACATACAGTTTTGCTATAGCAAAGTAGACAAACAGCCACCTCAGGGCCTATGAGCCCATTCTACCCATGGCACAGCTGCCTCTGACTCAGCTGCGAGGGACATATCCTTATTGGAAATATGTAAAGCAGCTACCTGGAAGACAGGGCGCACCTTCACAAAGCACTACTGCTGGGATGTACAGTCCATAAGTGATGCTAGGTTTGGCACTGAAGTTTTTCAGAATCTTTTTCCAAAATAGGCTCTGTACCCAGCCTCCCAAGGTACTGCTTCTTAGTCTGCATTAGTTAAACATAATGAGAGATTCCTGTGGTTTGAAGGAAAAAATACTTACCATAGTAATGTTATTTCTTCTAGGGGATCCTTCATTATGCATAAACGTTCCTCCCAGCCTCCCCTTCCAGAATCTGAAAGCGTATGCAAACTGCAGTGCTACTTGTATCCTCATTGCCTGGCATTGCTTACTGTTCACTCAAAATTCTTTTGCCAGTTTTGTCTGCCATATGTTGCCCAGTTGGGCCATCTGTTGTTCCTCTTTTTTTTTGTTACTGTAGTACCTTTTTAACTAGGATAGCTTAGATCGGTATATAGGGGCTATTGCCCACTTAGCTTGAAATGAATCTGAGGAAGCTACCATTAAGTTCCATTGCAATGTTCCTTCATTTACATAAGTACCAGTCTCCAGGGCAGTTGAACCTACTGGGCTAACTGCATTAGTTAAGCATAATGAAGGATCCCCTGGAAGAAACAACATTACTATGGTAAGTATTTTTTTATTATGGGGGGAACTAAGCAGCTAATTTTTGTTCAAACCAAAATTTAAATACAAGAGAGAAATAATGTTATACTGCAACAGTTCCAAAACAAAGCTTCATTAATGAAGAACAAAAATTAAGGCACTGTTCACCCAGATATGTGCAGCCCATATTTCAGTCTTACAGTCTGCATTAAACCTTGTCAGCCTTCCTATTTCTTTATTTTTTTTTAGATTACATTATTGCATACAGATAGCAATCAGGCACTCAAGTGATGTGATTTTTTGCACATGTTGTCCCTCCACAGCTGGTTGGAGGCAGTCTGCTTGGCATCCTGCATCACTGTGCACCCCAGGACTGATGATATCTAATGACAAAATATAAGTTGCACTTCACCCTCAATGGATAAATCATCTGGAAATGGTGGGGGGGAAGGTGTTGCACAAATACATCATCCTGTATGATAAACAACATATTATATTAAATAGTGTAAAATGCTCTAATAGCCAGTATTGAGGGCAATGTTTTGCCATCTGTCAAAATAGATAGATAGATAGATAGATAGATAGATAGATAGATAGATAGATAGGGTGTTGCGGCAGAATAATGCATTAATCTCCAAAATACATTAAAAAATAAAATTTAGGAATTAGTTATAATGGTCTTACCAGTCATGTGTGGGGACAAAGGTATGTAGCTCAGTAAAAATCATTAATCTCGTCCATCCCCACCATTTAAGGTTTTATTTTTGATGAGTGTTTTGTGGTGCTTTAGCTTAAAGCAACATTTCTTTTAATTACATACTCAGGTCTGGTTTACATTTTCTTCATTCTACGTTCAGCTTTCAATTGGAGATAACTTGCTGCAAGTGAGAATAACCTGAAATATTTTCTCATTTGTAGTTCCAAAATATCAAAGTTATGGTGAAAGAACTTTGAATATTAAAACACATACTTTCTGACTAAATAGGAAAGGAGTTTGAATATTAAAACACATACTTTCTGACTAAATAGGAAAGTGGTCCTAATTAACGCCAGGAGTATGGCAAATAAGATGCCCAAGCTCCAAGCAGTGCTGGCGGGGGGATTTGGCAGCTGTCACTGAAACCTGGGCTACCTCTGAGCATGACTGGGACTTGAACCTTGTAGGGTACACCATATTCAGGAAGGACAGGGCTATAGGCAGGGCAGGGGGAGTAACTTTCGTCATTAGGGATGGTATTGGGATAAGCAGGGTTGAGGAGGCAGAGGGGAGTTTGGAGGCTTTATGGGTCTCCCTGCAGGCTCCTGGGGGCAAGAGGGTGAAGCTGGGGGTGGTATACAGGCCACCGGGGCTGGAGGAGGACCTGTAGGAAGGCCAGGTGGCTAACCTAAAGGACCACTATGGTCAAGGTGGGGGTAAAACTGTGGTGGTGAGGGACATAAACATTCCAGGAACTGACTAGGGAACTAGGACATCCTCATAAGCCAGGGAGCAGAGGCTGCTGGATGTATTCCAGGATGTGTTTCTTGCCCAGCTGATGACTGGCCTGACAAGGAGGGGGTGCATCCTGGATGTTGTCCTGGCAGACAGCGATCTCATTAGGGACCTAGTAGTAGGGGACCCACTGGCCATGGTCTGGTTCTCTGTTGACCTGGGGGGTGGGGTTGATCAATCGTGTACAATGGCTGTTGATTTTAGGGGGGTGGACTTCGAGGGTATGGGGCGGATCCTGAGGGGCTACCTAAAAGGGATCAGGCTGGGTATGGACAGTATGATATAGGTGCCAGGAGGGTCACTAGGGTAGTGAGGTCAGCTGAGATGAGGATGGTGAGGAGGCTGGCTCTGAGGATTAAAAGAGTATATCAGGGAAAGGAGGAAGGGGGAGGAGCAGTTCAGTAGACTTAGGGCAGGGAGTATGTGGGGGTGGAGGAGGCAGAAAAGCAGGCAGAGGTGTTAAATGAATACTTTGCTTCAGTCTTCACCAGGGAGGAGAGAGAGGCGGCACCGTCTGAGGAGGAGCAGGGCCAAACTGCAGAAAGGGGGAGGCCCATGGACGTTGAAATCCCAGTTGTTAGAGTGTGTGAAGCCCTGAAGTCCCTGAGAGCAGAGAAGGCACCGGGCCCAGATGGTATACACCCAAGGGTGCTCAAAGAATTGACTGACGTCCTGGCCATGCCTCTGGCAGATCTCTTTAATTCTTCCTTTCAGTTGGGTTCGGGTGGCCCAGGACAGGAGGATGGCCAACATTGTGCCCATACACAAGGGGGGGATCATGAGAGGAGCCAGAAAACTATAGGCCAATAAGCCTGATGTCGGTTTTGGGCAAAGTGATGGAGGGCATCTTGAAGAAGAGGCTGGAGGTGCTCCTGGAGGGAAGGGGTCTCCTGGATGTCCACCAGCATGGCTTTGTCCGGGGCAGATTGTGTGAGGCTATCCTGGTGGAGTTCTACAATTGGGTAATGAGGGCACTGAATCAGGGCAGGCCAGTGGACATCCTCTTTCTGGACTTCAGCAAGGCGTTTGACTCGGGGCCACACCCAAGACTGCTGGAGAAGCTGATGGATATGGGGGTTGGGGTACAAATGGTTAGGTGGATAGGGAACTGGCTAACAGGGAATTTTCAGAGGGTGATGATTGAGGGGGAAGTTCATCTCCCAGGAGGGTCATCAGCGGGGTACCTCAGGGGTCAGTGCTGGGTCCACTCCTGTTTAACACTTACATGGCAGATATCAGGAATGGCATCAGGATTGAGATGTGCCTCTTTGCCGATCACTCGAAGCTGGGAGCAGTAGTGGATGGGATGGTTAGCCATACAAGGGGACTTGGAGACTCTGGACGGGTGGTCTCATACCTGGAAGCTGTGGTTTAATACAGAGAAGTGCAGGGTTCTCCACCTAGGGGCCAGGAACCTGGCACATGTCTACACCTTGGGAGGGAAGACATTGTAAGCTACAGATGGGGAGCATGACCTTGGGGTGGTTGTGGATGGCAAAATGAACAACTCAGAGCAGTGCAGGAGGGCTGCAGCCAAAGCAAATAAAATGCTGGGGTGCATAGCCAGGGGGATAACCTTGAGGAGCTGGGAGGTGCTCCTTCCACTGTATAACTCCCTGGTTAGACCGCACCTTGAATACTGCATGCAGTTTTGGCATCTGTACCTGAATAAGGACATTGCACTTCTTGAGAGGGTCCAGAGGAGGACAACTAGAATGATACAGAGTCTGAGGGAAAGATCCTATGAGGAGAGACTTGAGGAGCTCAACTTGTATTTCCTGGAGGAGAGGAGGAACAGAGAGGGATATGATCGGGGTCTTTAAGTATCTAAAGGGAGTAAAATAGGGTTACTTTAGATAGGGTGTTTCTGCTAAGGGAGGAGGGGGCCACCAGGGGGCACTCCATGAGGCTGGTGGGCAGGAGGATGGGGGGGAGACTAAGAGACACTACTTCACTGAGAGGGTGGCGGATCCCTGGAGCACACTGCCTGCAGAACTTGTGGCTGTTAATACAGTGGAGGGATTTAAGAGGGGCTGGGACAGGTACAAGGGGATGGTAAAACTGAGTAATGCCAGTCCTGGAGGTGTGACTCCAATTGGGGATGGGGTTGAGAGGATTTACAGGGAAGGCAGGGAGAGCAGCAGCGGTATCCTGACCAGGTGTTGATTTTCAAGCAGACTCGATAGACCACTAGGCCTACTCTGCTGGCATCTTAGTATGTTAGTATGTATGTTAAGATGTGAACATTCACATGAAATACTCGAGTCAGACAATCCAGGAGGCTTCAGGTAATGTAGTGTCCTCCAGATCTGTCATGTGCAGGCACTATATTTCAAAGCAAATGGCTTAATAATCTTTGCCATATATAGATAAGTCTTTCAGGATTTTCTTCAATTCGCAATAATTTACATCCAGATCAATTCAGAAGTTTGCTGTACTTAAACACTTTTTATGATTAAGTAGTGCAGAATTAACTGGTTGGTCCGAGGGCATAAAATAGATACTTTGTTAAATGTGAAAGTCATCACAATGTCATACAAGGTGCCTAATGTATCGTGATAAAATATTAGGTAGGGTTGGGCAGACTGAAATGGTTTTTGAATGGGAAGCTTGATGGAAGAGGGATGCCTGGATATTGTGGCAGTCACAGAAACATGGTACACAGAGAACCATGACTGGGATGTCAGCATACCAGGATACGCAATCTACAGGAGGGACAGGGAGGGTAAAAGAGGAGGAGGAGTAGCTCTCTATGTAAGGGAAGGGATTATTGCAACAGAACTAAAGAGTAAACAGGGAGAAGATGAGGCATTATGGGTCACCCTGGAGACAGGAAATGGCACCACAATCTGCTTGGGGGTTGTGTACAGACCCCCATCTCAGGGTGAGGGAATGGACAAGGAAATGACAGAAGGCATCCTTAGAATGGCAGAAAAAGGGGAGATTTTGTTGATGGGGGTCCTGAATATGCCAGATGTTAACTGGAGCACCTTTGCTGCAGGCACATCCAAGAGCAGGGTCATTCTTGATGCCCTACAAGGGGCATGCCTCAGAGAGCTAGTATTGGAACCCACTTGGGAGGGAGCAATCTTAGACCTAGTAATCTCAAACGGGAATGGAGAAAGGATCTCAGATTTAGAAGTGAGTAGCCATCTGGGAACAAGCGATCACCAAGAGCATTGGACTTTAGGAGGGCTGACTTTGGGAAAATGAGAGAGTGCCTCAGAAAAGCACTAGCAAACGGGCAAGAAGGAGGGGTGGAGAAACAATGTGGAATAATCAAAACAGCCGTCACAGAGGCAACAAGCCTTATTGTGAAGCGAATCAACAAAACAAAACGAAGGAAAAAAAACACTATGGTTCTCAAAAGAGGTGGCAGGGAAGGTTAAGGAGAAAAGGATAGCATTCAGGAAATATAAGAAAACACAGAAGGAGCATAACAGAGAACTTTATCAGTTAAAGCAGAAGGAGGCAGGGAAGGCAGTCAGAATAGTAAAGGCCCAAACTGAGGAAAAGATAGTCAACTCTGTTAAGAAGGGGGATAAAACCTTTTATAGGTACATTAGGGAGCGAACAAAGACCAAGGAGGAATACTGAGGCTTAATAAGGGGGAAGGAATGTGGGCAGAGGGTGACAGTGAAAAAACAGGGATACTGAATGAATATTTCTAATCAGTATTCACAATGGATAAGGAGGGGGAGGTACCTAAACCAAACAGTTGAAACACCCTGGATAGGGGAGTCGATACCAGTCCATTCACAGAAGAAAGGGTTCTGAAAGAACTCTTGAAACCGAGGGTGGACAAAGCAATGGGGTCTGATGGAATTCATCCCAGAATTCTAAAAGAACTAAGGGTTGAACTACTGACACCACTAACTACTCTCTTTAACAAATCATTGGAGGATGAGGTGGTACCTGAGGACTGGAGGAGGGCATATGTGATTCCACTTCACAAAAGTGGGAGCAAGACAGAGGCGTGAAACTACAGAGCAGTTAGTTTGAGCTCAGTGGTAGGGAAAATGATGGAATCACTTCTGAAGGAAAGAATTGTAGAGTACCTAGAGGCCAGTGGGGCACAGGACTCAAGGCAGCATGGATTCACGGTGGGAAGGTCATGTCAGACAAATCTAGTAGATTTCTTTGACTGGGTGAGCAAAGTAGTAGACCAGGGAGGGGCTGTGGACATGGCCTACCTAGATTTCAGCAAGGCATTTGACACAGTCCCACACAAAAGATTAATATACAAGCTAGCCAGCCTTGGAGTGGGTCCCAAGGTGGTAGTCTGAATGAAAAATTGGCTGGACAACGGGACGCAAAGGGTAATAATAAACAGAGTCCACGTGAAGAAAGGAGGGTAACTAGCGGGGTACTGCAGGGTTCAGTACTGGAGCCAGTCCTCTTTAATGTCTTTATAAGTGACATTGCAGAGGGACTGGAAGGAAAAGTATGTCTCTTTGCAGACGACACAAAGATCTGCAACAGGGTTGATACACAGGGTGGGGTGGAAAGGATGAGAAGAGACTTGGCTAGGTTGGAAGAGTGGTCAAATGTATGGCAGCTCAGATTCAATGCAAAGAAGTGCAGGGTAATGCACCTGGGAAACAAAAACCCAGGGGAAGAGTACTCAATGGGGGGTGAGATACTAACAACAACAAAAATGGAAAGGGACCTAGGAGTAATTATACCAGATGACCTAAATGTGGGCAAGCAATGTGAGAAGGCAGTAAGGAGGGCTGGGGGGGATATTGGGATACATAGGGAGAGGTATCAAGAGTAGAAAACAGAAGTTGTTATCCATCTGTACAGACAGTTGGTGAGACCCCATCTGGAGTACTGCGTGCAGTTTTGGAGACCCCATCTCCGCAAAGACATAGAGTAGAGGTTGTCCAGAGGAGGGCAACCAAGATGGTGCAGGGTCTGCACCAGAAGACATATGAAGAGAGATTAAAGGAGCTTAATATGTATACCCTCAAGGAAAGGAGGGAGAGGGGGGACATGATAGAAACTTTCAAGTACCTCAAGGGAATCAACTTAGTCCAAGAGGGTAGCATCTTTCAGAAAAAGAGATGTGCAAGAACAAGGGGGCACAATTTGAAGATAGAGGGGGGATGGCTCAGAGGTAATGTTAGGAAGTATTTTTTCACAGAGAGGGTTGAGGATGCACAGAACTGCCTTCCTGAGGAGGTCTTGGAGTCAAGAACAATGGGGGAATTCAAGAATGCATGGGACAGACATAAGGCAATTCTAGTAGGGGGTAGGAGGAAGAAGGCTGTTGGTTAACTAGGATCTGCAACTTATCCATCAGGTAGGGAAATGGGCAGACTAGGAGGGCCAAGCGGTCCTTATCTGCCGTCAAATTCTATGTTTCTGTGTCAGCTGGTGGAATATATAAAGCAGGTAGCCTTGTCAGACTGACCAGGTGGGACAGAGTTCAATTAAAAAAAAAATGTATGTCCTTTGGGTTGTATAATTTGTGTATGTTGGATGAGAGGAGATTAAAAATGTTATTGATTTTGTGAGGGGCTGAACAAATATGTAAAATCCAAGCAAAACAGTGTGCCAAAGAATGATAATTTGTGTGTATTGCTGTGCGCATTTATGTAAAGCAGTAGTGTTTTCCTTCAGTGTAAAAGCTTGCTAAAATGGTAGTTTAATGAAAAAAATAGAGAGATTATTAGTGACACAACATAATTGTCTTTCTTCAGAATCTCACTGTACTGTGATCCTCATAGGCACCTTTCAGTCATACATAACGGGTTCATCACATATGGGTGCAAGGAATTGAAGCATGTGAAAGTCAGAAGACTGCAAGTAATAGGGCACAACCGAAAGTATTGTGGGGTTATTGTGCTGCTGTTAGATAAATCTAATTTGATTTTAATTAGCATGTGTGTTACGTCAAAGTTTTAATGCATACACCTATGTATTGTTATGGTATTAATTGGTTATGAGCACATACGACTGGCCTCCCTGAGGAAGTGGGCATGCGCAAAACTTGTCAGGACCACTAGTGAGTGTTTTTCTAGCCGTGTTGATGGTGTAAGAAGCTACTATGTATGTTGAATAAAGCACTGAATCTGCATTCCATTAATGGTGTTGGTGCCATCTTTTTCAGCATTGGTATTTCACCAGTAATACTAACTATACAAGCAAAAACGCAAGTCTCATACCAAAGCTGATTACAATTTCTGTTGCAAATTTGACTGTAAATGCAGCTCGTTTCCTGTATACAGTCACTATACATCAGTTAGTTTGAATCCCAGTACTGTTCTCAAACCTTCTGATATTTAGAGCAAGTAGTGCATGCAATCCATACCCCAGCCAAGAGCAGCATCTGGCAACCAGGACACCCCTAACTTGTGCCACAGATAAGGCAACATGCCACAAGTCGGCATAACATTAGGCATCACCCTTGGTGCTGGGGCAAATACCTGGCTCGGAGTCTCAGTAGTCGGGGGGGAAGGGGTTAGGCCATGAAATAACATATTTACTCCATGTTCTGGGAGAGAGGTGCTAGGGTTATGCTAGGTCTATCTTCTGAGGGGTCCCCATAATAAGTTCACACTGGGAGCACGGATGTAATGTCCAATACCAGAAAATGGGATTGGGCCGTATGGCTTTATTCTAACAACAGATGATAAACACATAATGGGGTGGTCCCCTAGGTTGGAACTGACTTTTTAGGGCAACACACTTATCTTGGGCTTTTAGTACATTATTTTCTACAAAGAACTAGCGAACTGTCCATCCCTCTGAATCAGGAACATCTGAACCTTTATTTCCCAAAGTGTTTATCTTGTGGGGGTTCCACACACTTAAAAATATTTCACATTCTTTCCTCTTGACGCAGTGAACTGTGTTTACATGCCCAGGGTAACCTGGTGCCCATACATGAACCAGTTAGCCCTGACTGAGGATTAAAATGGGGTTATGCCCACTCTGGCCCAAGCCAGCCTCTGCCATTCCTTCTGGGTTACACCAACTGAGCCTTTCAATACACTTGAATTGCAAAAGGACTCCCAACTTTAAAACTGAATATTCAGCACATTTGTGGTGAACACAGGGTCCTGACAGGTGTACTCTAGCCTTATCTCTGGACACATACACCTCAAGCCAACCCCCAAGAAACAGTCCCATGTAACTGTACCTACGGTTTTGTTTGTTGCTTTGTTACAGACATGGATATGGGAAGAAACACCTCTTCCTTTTACAGGTAGCTTGTCATAGCTTCACACAGAACACTCTTTTTTTTCTGGGCAGCTGACACTCTGCAGAACCTTCAGGGATTGCCCCTTGGATCCACAGAAACTGAAGGGGGATTCCATTTTCTGCACTAGCGGTCTGGTGCTGAACGCAGCTGGCCACAGAGTGCTCCCCAGCCTGCCCACAAGAGCAAAATTCCAGGATTCCCTGAGGGGGATTCCATCTTCTGCACTAGCGGTCTGGTGCTGAATGTAGCTGGCTGCAGGGTGCTCCCCAGCCTGCCCATAAGAGCAAAATTCCAAGTACACTTCGGGAAAGCAGCTCCAGTCCAGCTTGCTAGCCGTGAACTCGGTGGATGGTGCCTGAAATTGGGTCTACCATAGGCAGATTCAGCACTCCGTCTCTTCCCTGACTGGCTTCAGCTCCTGGAGATTTGAACTGTCTGATACCTTCCCCTGGAGCTCATCTCTCTGTTGACTTTTCCATTAGCAGATGATATCTTCTAGCCACTAGAGGGCCCAGTTATAAGCACACTTACCCAGTCCAATCCCTGTCTTATTTCACTTACTGTGTGGTCAGCATATCACTAGTCATCAGTCTTTGCCCCCTCCCTCTTCTACTTCTGTCAAGGACTGTGCTTTTGGGTTCACCCCATTGCCTAACACTCAGCCCTGTTCTACTCCCCTCCACCACCCTAACTTTATAAGCTCTGCACTCTCTCCTTACCCTCAGCTTTGGACACCTATACCTCTTTTTTCACTATGTCCATTAACACCTTTCTAACACTGCCTCTACTTCTGTTTTTCATACCCCTCAACTCCACTAGTACCCCGGTATCCTCCTCATTTACCAGCATCACCACTTTATGTTGGGATATATCCCTTGGTGTACCCTACCACCTTCCAAAACACACTACAGTGCTCCAATGCTAGCGTCCCTTATTAATAACCGAGATAATCTCCTCCCCATCCCTGAGTAGCCCCTTCTCCTTCAATTTCTCATGCCCTGCAGTAACACACCTGCTAAAAAATCTGTCAGAAGTAGACGGCGTTCTGCTCACAAACTCCTTGCTCACTATCTTGCTAGGATTGCACTTCTCCTCCTGCTCCTAGCTGGGAACATACACCCGAACTCCAGTCTGACCACCTCGGCATACGAACAACACAAGAAACAAGGCTCCATCAAGCTGGCAACTCTTAACATCTGCAGCCTGCCAGCTAACCTCGATGCACTCCAAGTCTGGGTGTTGCAACATAGGCTGGACATTATAGCCCTCAACGAAACTTGGCTCTGTCGTAAGGTCCCAGACAATGCTGTATCCATTCCAGGCTATGCCCTATTCTGACTCGACAGAATTGCCAAGCGAAGGGGTAGCTGCACCATTTATTTGAGAGACACTCTTAAAGAGCTAGTCATCCCATTACCTTCCTCTGCAAACAACTCTCAAATCCTAGCAGTTAAAATAATCCTTGGCCAGCAGGGAAAATCCTGCACAGTTGCATCAGTATACATCCCCCCACGTGAGCATGTTACGGGCTTCCAAATGATCACAGACTTCATGGACAACAGCACCTCCCATGGTGAGACAATTGTAATGGGTGACCTAAATGTTACCTGGCTAGTTCCAGAAGCTGACCCATATAAGGATGCCATTGCTGCCCTAGACATAACTCAAATGGTCACCTCCCCACTAGGTTTAATTATAAGTCTGGTAGTAGCTTCTAACTTGACCTGATCCTCACCTCTCATCCCAGCAGAATCACTAATACGGAAGTTCTCCCAGATGCCCTCAATGATCACTCCCCAGTTATCTGCCACTGGTCAAACAAGGCACCTAAACCTAGGTCCTCTTTCTCCTATAAAAGAATCTTAACAAAAGGAAAGCTTCCTCAATTCCTTGCTGCCCTGTCAGTGGTTGACTGGACACCCCTTGACTTCTTGAGCAGTGTTGACCAAGCATTTGACTTCTTCATTGCCCAGTTTAACAAAGTTTGTAACAGTTTTGCCCTCTACGTAAATGCAAAACTCAGTCTATCACTAATCACTGGATTAACTCCGATCTCATCTCCATGATGCGAAATTGAGAGAACCTATGGCACCGAGCCATGGACTCAGGGAAATCACACAATATGCAGCTCTGTAAGGCAGCTAGGAACCAGTGCACAATAGCTATACGCAGAGCCAAGCAAGTCTTCTACAACCAGGAACTTGCTAACTCCTGGAGAAATAGTAAACCCTTCTGAGAGAACATCAAGAGCCTCACGGGTAAACTGAGCAGATCCTCCCCCACTATGATTGCAGTTAACGGCTCCACTTTACAGAACCCCAAAGAAATAGCGGACTCCTTTAATCTCACTTTCACTGATCTTAGCAGCGTCCTTTCCCCCAACTTCTTTGACAGCTCAGCCCAGTACTGCCTCAATAATAAAGTCAATCTCCACAGTAATAACCCCCCCCCAATTTTACTTTAAGAGGGTATCCATGTCTGAAGATAAAAGATACCTTAACAAAGTGCTAAGCAAAGCCAGTTTCAGCAGCAATACCCTTGACCTCAAACTCCTCCCTCTCTCACTTGACGTTGTCCTACAACCTCTCACTAAACTTCTGAATCTCTCACTCTCTCATAAACAATTCCCCCAGCTTTGGAAATCAGCAGTGGTCACACCCATTCATAAAAGTGGTGACAGGTCTCGTCTCTTTAACTACCGCCCCATCTCTATCCTCCCACCACTGTCCAAGGTGTTGGAATGAATTGTAGCTGACCAGTTGTCTGAACACCTCAAAAAATATAACTTACTGTGCCCACAACAACATGGCTTTAGAAAAGCCCATAGTACTACCACCGCCCTGCTTGACTTCACCAGCCATATTCATAAGGCGATTGACACTGGCCACCTTCTGGGTGCGGTGTTCATTGATTTGACGAAGGCCTTTGACACCATGAACCACCAGCTCCTGCTTTACTCACTCTCCTTCCTTGGACTGTCTAATGATATAACCAAATGGTTTGAAAGCAACCTCTTGGAAAGGAGCCAAAAAGTCAAAATCGTTGACTCTCTCTCAAGTGCCCTTCCTGTCCACTCAGGTGTACTCCAGGGTTCCATCCTTGGCCCTCTACTTTTCAGCCTTTTCAACAATACTCTTTCAGCAGCTTTTAATAATAACCTAATGCTCTGTGCCGATGATGCAGTCCTCTTTTCCTCTCATACTGACCCCATCTCACTCTCCAAGATCCTACAGATGTACTTCAGCCTTGTTGAAACCTGGCATCTCCAACATAAGCTGTTGATGAATTGCAAAAAAACAAAGTCCATGCTGTTCCATAGCTCTCACAGCAAATACAGATCCATTAATTTCACCATACATAATGAGCTTCAACAGCCACTTGAGCAAGTGCAGGAGTTTAAACACCTTGGTATTACTTTTGATTGCACAATGTCTTTCAGCTCGCATGTTCAACACATCTCAAAATCAGTCAACTCAAGAACTGGGGTCCTCTACCGCCGCCACCATCGCTGTCTTACCAATGAAGCTATCTGCACAGCCATAATTGCCTCAGTCCTAGCCATCATTGATTATGGGCTTGTCTTCTATGGAGCTGCCATTGATACCACCCTAAAATGGGTCAGAACATCCCTTAACAAATGCTGTAGTTCTCACTGGTGCAGAGAAGCATACGCATACCTGTGATCTCTACAAGCAATCCAACTGGCTCAGTCTAAATTGTAGACTTGCCTAACAGACCTGCGTACTGGCTAAGAAAATCTGTCTTAACCTCACACCCCCTGCAACTCATGCCTTAATGTTGCCCGCAGTCACTGCACATTTTACACGCAGTTCCCTCAAACCAACGTTTATCATTCCATTCTGCTGCACCAACTAGGCTCAATGTACTTTCCACACCAGGGCCCCCCTGCTGCTAAACAAGCTTCCCCCTGAAATTGCAGCTGAAAACAAGCTTGGCCCATTCAAACGTAAACTCTGCCAGAGCCCCACTGACCTTAGCAGTTGTAACTGCTCTGCCTAGGCTTGTCTTTGTTTCACCTCTCCCTTCCTTTCTCTCCTCCCTTGCTACCCTCCCCACCTCTCTCTGCCCCTTCATCCCCTTCTACTCTCCATCTCCCTCTCATCCCCCACCTACCATTCTACCCCTCTCACCTCCCACCTACCATTCCATCCCTTCTCCGCCCTCTCCTCCTGTCTCCCCTCCCTATCACTCTGTCTCTTGTTGCTCCACCCTAGACCACCTAGCACTTATCTTTCTGTTCTTGCATTCGACAATGTCAAATTCTTGACAGCATACTTCCCATCCCACCTCCCCTGTTATCCCCACACCTTGCTCTACTTATGTCACCCCTAGGATGGTTTTCATTTGTATCTGTGTCTTGCTGTATATACACCCATATTGTTAATTGTGCATTATTTGCCACTGACTGTTTGCTACTGTGCTTATCTATACACATGTACTGTCTTTTGTTACTAAGTTAACCTCCTGACCTGTATTGTGTCTTACCACTGTTTGCTCCTATGTTAATCTCCTGACCTTGTATTGTATCTTACCACTGTTTTGCTTGCACCCATTGCTGATGCAGAACCTTTGTAAAAGAATCCTTGGTTCAAAGGTATTTGTAATTCTAGTAATTAATAAAGAAAAGAAAATAAAAAGTCCAAACCACTTCTCTGTGGAATGACCCACTGGGGTCCTGCTGGCAACGGTCTCTGTCACTTCCTTTGGCACTGCTGTATCTCACTCACTAGGATGAGAAAACTACCAGAGTTCCTTTACCTAGCCTCAGGACAGGCTGGCAGGCACCCCTCACTCTGAGCATTGCTGCTCACTCAGAGCTCCACTTCACACTGACTCACTCTGACTCCCATCTGGACATTCTAAACTGCCCCAGAGCAGCTGTTTTCAAAGTGACTTATGCTGCTGCAAAAATTCTAAATGACATAATCCATTCTCTCTCAAGCCTAGCTGAGTAAACAGTGATGTCATCTGTAAAGAGCTTCTAATAAGCCTCTTACCAGCTGCCCATTACCTTCCTAAGGCTAATTCTGGTGGGATTCTAGTAACTCCAGGGGACAAGGTGGTTACACTCCCCACCAACCAGACAATCCTCGCTGTCTGTAGCAAGCGCTGTGGTCTGCAATGCAGTCCATCCAGCCTCTGGGCGCCCTGTGGGGTGAGGTGGCCAGGCTCATCCCTACCTAGGCCAAAACCTAGGCAGGTTGCACCAGAGAACAGAGGCCCAATGAAGCATCTTCATCTTCACCTAACACCTACCTCAGGTCTTTCAGTGGCTCCAAGAGACTTCCTGAAGTATGCCCTAACAGACAGCACTGGTGATCCCTATCTGGATCAGGACCACCAGCCTGCCTATCCCCCTAGCCCTCTACAGAAAACCTATCTGACCTATGTTACCTACTGGGGTAACCTATCCATATACACTTTTCACAAGTTACCAAACTGTATACTGCTTTAGAAACATACATATGACATTGCTATGCATTTCCCAAACCCAGGCAATACATGTGCTAAACCTGAAAAGCAGAAACATGTTTAACATTTCTAGTTACACATTTGTAAAAACCCAACGACACTCTAAAAGGAGGACTCCATTGAGTCCCAAACATCCTCTTCTTGGCTTCTTTCAGGAACACCTGCAAAAGAAAACATTCCAAAACACATCCTGCAAGAAAAACACAGTAACCAAACCTCCTACCAGCAGAATACTTCACAATCCCAAAAAGATTTTCTACAAAAGGCAGTATAAAAGTATTAAAATAACTACATTACAAAACATTTGGGGGAAGGAGGTTCCTAAAATGTCTTTACTCTGGAAGCACGTAGTGAGAGCGACTCACCCATACCAATTTCCCCCACGGCGACACAAACAGCTCGCCCACACCAACAGCGCCCAACAGACCACAGCAACATCCCCCACAGCGACAACTGGTACAGGGTGTGGGGTCTGTGACTGGGCTATGCTCAGCCTGTGCTTCGTTGGCCAGTTGCCATGTTGCCTGTCCCTGTCATGCAACACTGACATTCCACTCAGAGTGGTCGCATGCTGCGCCTTGCCATGCCGCTCAGGAACTGTCTGTAGTAACCAGCACTGTGCTGTGGCTGGTGGGGGGGTGCTGGCAGTTCAGTTGCAGGGGTGTTTGGGGTGTGCAGCATTGCTGTGTGGCAGGTCATGTTGTTCTCCATCGGGATGTGCAGTGCCGGGTATCGTGGTCCTGTCCGTCGGACTGGTGTGCGTCGGGGTACTCAGTGTCGGGTCAGCTGTGTCGCTGTGGGGGGTGTCAGAGCGGTTGCCATCGCTCTTACTACATGCTTCCCTTTACTCTAAGGGAAGAAGTTCTGAGTGCACAAGGCACTCCATGCAAGAAGAGTCTTTATAGGCCGAAGCCTGCGGAAAACTGTTCTTGGCATAGACTCAAGGCCTGCTGACACTGCAGTCCAGACCCAGGAGTGTCTCTTTTAGGACCAACAGTTCAAACGACATCCTCACTCATGTTGCACCTTCGATAAACATAAAAAAGTCAAAGAGGAAGCTTTATGCTTTACCAGACTACCTGCACAGGTTGACAGTCTGGATCACCTCTGTGAGTTTGGGCTGGATCTCTCCTCCTATGGGCTGAAGACAATCTTTGGATCAGCTCTTCCACATCACCTGCTGGACCTGGTTGCTGCTGGATGAAGGTTGAGTTGGATCTACCAGGATAGCTGCACCCACGTTGGTCTCCTCTGCTTAGTGCTTGGCAGGAGGCATGCACCATTAAAGCTGCACCCATGTTGGTCTCATCCTCTTGGTGCTTAGCAAGAGGCATGTATCACTAAAGCTGCACCCACGCTGGCCTCTTCTGCTTGGTGCTTGGCATGAGGCATGCACCATTAAAGCTGCACCCATTTTGCTGTTGCTGAATTTCAGATTGACAAAGTACTGGAATTGTGGCACTCAGGGATAGTACCACTCAGGATGAGGACCATAGACAATTGTCCCATCCAGACGAACAAGTCTTTGGATGTGGACTGTCTCTTTTCCAGCTTTGTTTATTACTCTGACTGAATCAAGGTTGAGAGTGCAACATAACTTCCAAAATTTCAATCTGTCATGGCACGGTTGGATCCCCACAAAGTTACACACAGTACATGAGGTCTGTTGGAAGCTCTGGCCCCTTCCCATAACCAGATCTCCCTGTGGTCCTCTCTTGCTTCCCATATTCTTCTCGAGAAAAATTTATATTTCAGTCCATACTTGTCCTCAGCCCTGCATCTGATCAGATGTTCCTCCTTGCTGCTTTTGGGCAGACTCAACCCATCACCCTGGCTAGGGGATGGCCAGACCTGGTCAGGTCAGTTTTGGATGGTCACAGCAGAGAAAAAGCAGTCCATCTCTGTAATTTCTACAACTTCTGAGCCCTGAACAGTCTCTTTGTGGCTCATCTACAGTTGGGGCCACTGGAAGACGTCTCACTGCTAGTTGCCTTGCCAACTTATTCCAGTTCTGCTTGCCCTACAAGTTCTGCCCAGCAACTGATAACTGGTTCAGTCCCAGACACGGTCCATTCTTTACTGCGTTCGGAGCCTGGTGTCTCCCAGTGCAAAGCCTCATCAATTTCATCTGCTTCAACTAAACTCAGACTGGGGCCTGCTTCCCATGGGTCTGTTAACTCAGTCTCTGGATGGTCCATCTTAACCTTTTCTGGGGTCCAGAAATAAAACCAGTATTCAAACAACATGAAGTCTTGCTATATTCTGACATATGCAGTGAGTCCCAACCTTCGAACTGCCCCGGAGATGAAAGAGTTAACATTCCATGCCAGGCATGGAACACTGAGCTCGTGCTCGGTCGAGACTCTGTCTGTTCTTCAAACTCAAACCGTCTGATTCTTTACTCCGCCTCACTGAACAGTCGCTCCGGAGATTTCTCCTTCTGCTCGGTTCATTTTGTCGGTTAAAGTACCGTTTTTCTCGGTTTTCTACCGAATTTAACCCGCAACCTGTCGGTTCAGTCTCTGTCTGTGGTATTTGTGAGTACTAAATAGGTTTTACATTAATTCTGTTCTGTGTGGAACTTGTAAATGGTTTATCGGTTCGGTTTGAACTGATCAAGTTGTTTAAAAAATCTTAATTTGTGATTTAGAGTGTGGTTACCGGTTCTTATCGGTTCTAAAAAAAAAAGATTTTATTACGGTTTTTTCCATGACCCGTCACACGGTTGGGAACCGATAAGTGGGTCTTGCCTGGCGGATTGCCATAAAAGGGTAAGTTTGGTTAGGACTGGCACTATGTCTGAGAAACCCCAAAGAAAAACCGAACCCACTGGGTTTCAACACTGCAGTGTGTGTGGGGAAGTCTTTGCCAAGGCTGACCTCCACACCACCTGTGTTTATTGTCTGGGGTTTGACCACCTCAATGCAGACTGCAAGATTTGCAAGAATTTCCCTGCAGCTACCCTAGAAAAGAGAGCTGGTAGGCTCAGGGAAAGGGAGGCCAAAACGTCCGCTGAACCAGATGGCCAGCCTGGTTCGGTTCAAACCGAATCCAGGAGTGCCCTCTGACCAGGGCTTGAGACTTCTTCAGGCAAAAGGAGAGCCGATTCTGAGGAGTCGGTTCCGGCTAAAAGAACTAGAAAAGAAAAATCAGCTGGTGTGGAGCCAAAACTTTCCTCTCCAACCGCTGAAGAGATAGCCAAAGCGATCAAAATTGTTCAGTCGCTTTCCCCGGTTCCAACCGAACCGGCACCATCAGGCAGGCGCTCGGTTCGGCCGGTTCCACCGATTCAAGAGTATGAGTTAGAGGAGTTTTATGAACAGGAGGAGGAGGAGGAGGAAGAGGAGTATGAGGAAAGTGAATGTGGATTTGAAAGTCTGGATGTGCCCATTGACCAGGACATCTCCCCAGACAGACCTTCAGGGGTGTCTCCTCCTAGGCTTTCTGAGTCCCCCTCCCATTTCATGTTTTATAAAAAAGTGGCTGAAAGCCTCCAACTGCCTATGGAAGAAGCTGTGGATGACCAGGAGGAGCCTGACTATGTAGAAATGATGGATATTCCAGAGTCTAGGAGGCTGTCTATTCCCTTGCACAAATCTTTTGGGAAACAGACTTTTAAAATTTTAAAGACTCCTAACACTATACCTCCTGTGGATAAAAGAATGGACAAGAGGTATACATTGTCAGGCTCAGACATGGGTTCCTTACACAACAATGCAGCCATGTTGGGGTAGTGCAGGCTGCAGCCTGTGATAAGGCAAATGTTCCCTTGGCTTCACACCCCCCGGACAAGGACTCCAGGAGGATTGATGCCATGGCAAAGAAACAGTACATGGCAGCATTCTTGGGACTCAGACAGGCCAATTATATGGTCTATACTGCTAGGTATCAAAAATCCAGATGGGACACTGTTATGGCCCTAGCAAAACAGGTCCCTGGCCAGCTTGCCAAGGAGCTGGAGCAGGTGGCTGCTGATGGTATCGAGGCATCCAAGGTGTAATTCCATGCTGCAGTAGACTCCAATGATGTGTCTTCTAGAGTCATGGCTACATCTGTGGCACTTCGAAGAATGGCTTGGCTCAGATGTACTAGCCTGTCACAGGATACCCAGACTAAGGCCATGGATTTTCCTGTTGTGGGTAATTCTCTATTTGGGGAGCAAACAGAGAATTACATAAAGAAAATAGATGAATATAGGACCACCTACAGGAGTGCACAGGCCAAGGAAAGGCAGGCCACTCCTCAAAGGCAGCCTCCCAGGGGCAGGGGCAGGCCTTTTCATAGGCCTTTTTACCAAGCCCAGGCCTCCTCTTCTGCTTATGCCCAGAGGGGGTTCTTTAGAGGAGAGGCATACGGGGTACAAGCAGGCCTGCTTCCACCCCTCAGCCCAAAGCCCCTGCCAAGCAGGCACCCTGATGGGGTTGCCAGGGCCGATTCTCAGCTACCTGTAGGGGGCAGGCTGGCTTACTTCGTCCAGGACTGGGAGTCTCTGACATCAGACAAATGGGTCGTGGAAGTAGTAAGCCAGGGACTGGTTCTCAGCTTCAAAAAGTTTCCAAAGATGAGAACCAGATCCTTTCCACCTGTAAATCCATCAGAGGCACTTGCCCTAGAGGCAGAGGTCTCTTCCCTCCTAGCTCTCAGAGCTGTGGAAAGGGTTCCACCCCTACACCAGGGCAAAGGGTTGTACTCCAGGTATTTCCTTACCCCAAAAAGACAGGAGAATGGTGGCCCATCCTGGATCTCAGATACTTAAACAAGCACCTTTTAAAACCAAAAATTCAAAATGGTGACTCTGGGAATTATTCACCTCTCTCTGCCAGGGACTGGCTAGTGTGCCTGGACCTCAAGGATGCCTACTTCCATATTCTCATCAGAAGCTCCCATCGAAAGTTCCTCAGGTTCGAGCTGCCCTCAGGCCATTACCAGTTCAGAGCAATGCCCTTTGGCCTCACCTCTGCTCCAAGGGTATTCACAAAATGCCTGGCAGTAGCAGTTGCTTCTCTAAGAAGGCAGAACATTGCCATCTTCCCTTACCTGGATGGCTGGCTCATAGTAGGCCAGTCACCAGACCAAGTCAAGTTACATCTACATATAACTCAGCAACTGCTCACCTCCTTAGGTTTCCTTCTGAATCTTTCAAAGTCAGTTCTAGAGCCTGTCCAGCTCCTCACCTTCATAGGTGCAGAGCTAGACACAGAGAAAGCCAGAGCCTTCCTTCCCTTGGACAGGGCAAGGACGCTGGTCTCTCTGGCCTCCTCATTCACCCTGCAGGTGTCTCGACCAGCAAGGCATTTTCTACAGCTCCTAGGGCACATGGCTGCTTCTACAGCACTATTGCAGGGAGCAAGATTTCAGATGAGGGACATTCAGTTCCATTTGAGAGCCTTTTGGTCTCAAAGGAAGGACCCTCTGACCAAATTGATCCCAGTAACTCGAACCCTGATCCAGGCCCTACAGTGGTGGCAGGATCAGAACAATCTGAGACAAGGGGTTCCATTTGTCACTCAGTCTCACTCTTTAATCCTTACTACAGATGCATCCCTCTTGGGGTGGGGGGCTCACATGGGCGACCTCACCACCCAGGGATTGTGGTCCCCTCAGGAATCTCTGCTCCACATCAATCTGTTGGAACTCAGAGCAGTATTTCTAGCACTTCAAGCTTTTCCAAATCTGTTCAGAACAAAGTTGTACAGGTCAGAACAGACAACACCACCACAATGTGGTACATCAACAAGCAAGGGGGCACTCGGTCTACGGCCTTGTGCACCAAAGCAGTGACGTTGTGGTCTCTGGCTTACTCCCTGAACACCTCCCTTACGGCAGTTCACCTCCTAGGCAAGGACAATGTCCTGGCAGGTGCTCTCAGCAGGATTTCCCAGGGCCATCACGAATGGTCACTGGACCCCCTGGTCTTGGAGGTGATATTTTCCAGATGGGGCACCCCGCAGATAGATCTTTTTGCAGCCCCAGACAATCACCAACTTCCCCTTTTTTGCTGCAGGCCCCCAGTGTTGGGCTCAGTTCCCTGGATGCCTTACTTCTCAATTGGGAAGGGAAGTTTCTTTATGCTTCCCCACCTTCCCTCTCCTGTTCAAAGTGCTAGTCAAAATCAGATCTCAACCCTGCAAGATGATCCTGATTGCTCCAGACTGGGCCAGACAGCCCTGGTATCCACTCCTGCTGTCCTTAGCAGTCCATCTTCCCCTGTGTCTTCCCAGGAATTACAACCTATTAACCTGTGCTCAGGGGAGGGTTTGGTACCCGAACCTCAAGTCTCTCAATCTCAAGGCCTGGCTCTTGAAGAGTTAGAGTTTGCTGATTTACATCTCTCCCAAGGTGTAATGGATATTCTGAAGGCTTCTAGAAAACCTTCCACCAGGGCTACTTATAATTCCAAATGGAAAAGGTTTTCCATATGGTGCTCTGAAAGCATATTTCCCAGAATCTGCTGATTTGCCCACAGTCCTGGATTATATGGTCCACTTAAATACCTTAGGGCTGAGGCCAGCTACCCTGAAAGTGCATCTGGCAGCTGTGTCTGCTTTATTTCAACAGGTAAGCCCTCTTCTCTTTCTGCTCATCCTGTATTCTCCAAGTTTTTCAAGGGATTGCTTCACACTAACCCTCCATTCAGGGACCCTGCCCCTGCCTGGGACCTTAATGTTTGCATTGCTCAGCTTATGTAACCCCCCCCTTTGAGCCTTTGTCTTCAGCTGAGCTTAAGTACTTGACTTGGAAAACTGTATTTCTGGTGGCCATCACTTCTGCCAGACGCATAAGTGAATTACAGGCTTTGTCAGTAGAGCCTGATTTTATCTCCTTTCACAGAAATAAGGTGGTCCTCAGGACTAACAGGAAGTTCTTGCCTTAGGTGGCTTCAGATTTCCACCTTAATCAATCTATGTCTCTTCCAGTGTACCTCACTGACCATTCCTCCTCTGGCGAGAGGAGGCTGCACAGCTTAGATGTGAAAAGAGCCCTTAGTTACTACATAGAGCGTACCAAGGGTCACAGGTTTGACTCCCTCCAACTGTTCCTCACTTATGGTGAGGTTGGTAAAGGGAAACCTGCCACTAAAAGATCCATTGCCAGGTGGATTATCTCTTGTATCCAATTTTGCTATGAAAAGCTAGGTAAGGTTCCTCCCTCAGGCCTGAGGGCTCACTCTACCAGAGGTACAGCTGCTTCTCTGGCTGCAGCGAGACATCCCTATTCTAGAGATATGTCAAGCAGCCTGGAAAACAATTCCACACTTTTGCAAGCATTACTCCCTGGACATCCAGGCTAGGAGTGATGCTCGGTTTGGCACAGCTGTGCTTCAGAGCCTATTTCCTAAGTAGGTTCTGTCCCTCCTCCATGGAGGTACTGCTTTGTAGTCTGCATATGTCAGAATATAGCAAGACTTCATGTTGTTTGAAGAAAAAATTACTCACCTTAGTAATGTTCTTTCTTCTAATGGAGTCTTGCTATATTCTGACCTCCCCCCCCGCCTGCCCCTCTCAGAACCTCTGTTTTGGGATGTGGGTGGGCAGTGCAGTGTTGGCACTTAGTAGGTGCCCACCTTGTTTTTCACCCCTCCTTTCTTGGGGTGAGTTGGTGTTGTGTTTTCATTTTTGGGTCTCCTGACTTGAGTCTTTGTTTGGGACCAAAAAAATGTGTTTTTATGTTTAGTAGCCAGTTGGCTAGTGTAGGTTTACAGCTTCCACACAGGATCTTAGTGAGTTTAGCTCATAAAGATCTGACGGTTTGAGTTTGAAGAACAACAGACAGAGTCTCAACCGAGCTCGAGCTCAGCGTTCCATGCCTGGCATGGAAAGTTAACTCTTTCATCTCCGGGGCAGTTCGAAGGTTGGGACTCACTGCATATGTCATAATATAGCAAGACTCCAATAGAAGAAACAACATTACTAAGGTGAGTAATTTTTTCTTTCCAGCCACTAAAAGTCGCTCTTTTTTTTTTAGTTTTTTAATTTTTAATTTTATTAAACTCTAGGATTACAAATACCTTTGAGCAGGAACTGCTCATTTACAAAGGTTCCACATCAAATGATGTAGGGTAACGTACATACAGAGGTCAACAATGGTTACAGTCTTAAAAACACAATGATGTCTAAGCATTTATTATACAGCCAGAAATGGAGAGAGAAACAACATAAGCCGGCTTCAGACAAGTTTCAGGGTGAACAGTATATAGATAGTATTGGGTAGGAAGGAGTCAGGAAAAAGTAGGCAGGCTAAAGGACCATTGTCAGCGGGTAGAGGTGGGTGTGCAAAAGTGTGAGGTAGATCGGCTGGTGGGCCCCATATCTGAAAGTGCCATTAGAGAGGGAGGGGTGGGTGAGGCTGTGTGGTGTGGGGGTAAGGGGTGAGAGTGGTGGAAACTAGTGCCAAAAAAGTGGAGCTCTAAGGGAGGTTACAGGTCACCTTTGACTAGGGTAAAATGAGGAGGCAGTTATACAGGAGAGGCAGTCATATTGAGTGGTAGAGGTGAGAAATAGTCGGAGTTGCCTTTTAAAGGGACCAAGCATTGTAGTTGTGTTTCTTTGTTAAGGGTATTGTACCACTGAGGAGCCCTCTGCATGAATGACCTCTGAGCCATTGTGGTCCAGCATCTTAAGACCTGGAAGGTTTGATATAGAGCACTGTGTGTAAGCTGGGTACTGCTGTTGGCAGTAAGGAGCTTTGCCACTCCTGATGGCATGAGCCAGAGGAGAACTTTTTTGGTTAACAACCAGGTCTGGTATTGTATTTTACTAAGGAGTGGTATTCATCCGGCCTGGGCGTACAGGTCACAGGTGTGTGTTAGACGGGCAGCACCTGTTAGAAGCCTACGGGCCTTGTTGAGTGTCACCACGATATCCTCCGGAGGGCAATAGGGGAAACAGAGTCATAGATGACTAGACCGTAGTTGATGATGGAGGTGATGGAGCTGTAGATGGCCAGTCTAAGGGCATCAGTGGTCATACAGTGTTTGTGCTTGTGGAGCAGGCCAATCCGTATGTTGGCGGCCTTAGCTACATTGCCAATGTGCCGTGTGTAAGAAAGGGAACTGTCCAAGGTGATTCTGAGATATTTAAACTCGGAAACATGTGCAAGTGAAGTCCCCACATGGTTCATTATGGTGAGGGGCAGAGGTTTATACTTGCTCTGTGCATTGCAGAATGTCATGACCTTAGTTTTGCTGTAGTTCAGGATGAGTTTATGTGAGCTAAACCACTCTTCAACATGCCTGAAATCACACTGCAACTGACACTCAAGTTGTTTATAGTCTTGGTTGCTAGTAAACAGTACTGCATCGCCTGCATAGAGTAATATTCTCTGTTGGCAGATGCTAGGGAGACTGTTCAGGAAGAGAGAAAAGAGCAAGGGCCCCAGTATAGACGCCTGTGGTACACCTGCGGGACTGGTTTTTCATCAGAGATGACGCCAGCAATCCTAACACGTTGGACCCATCCCCTGAGGTAGCTAGCAAACCAGGGCAGTGCAGCCTTGGAGAGCCTGAGAGTGGTCAGTTGCCTGAGTAGGAGTGGGTGGTTAACAGTATCAAAGGCCTTTGTCAGGTCAATGAATACTGCCCCCCACAGATTCTTTGGTCGAGGGTATCATGGATGAATCCGGTAAATTCCAACAGTGCCATGATGGTACTATGCCCTTTTCAGAAGCCATGCTGTTCTGGGCAGTGGATTTCATATTTGTCCATGAACTCGACAAGCTGGTCCGAGACTATTCATTCCGGAGCATTAGATGGGGGGTGGAGATGGGCCTGTAGTTGGTGTGCAGTGACCTGTCTCCACTTTTGTGTACAGGTGTGATAGTTGCCTGTTTCCACAGTGATAGGAATTGACCCAATCTTAGGGAAAGGTTGAAGATCTTTGTCAGGGGTTCAAGGATTTCATCTAGGACTAGTACAAGTAACTTCAGGTTGAGTGAGTCACCACTTTACCAGTTTTGCAGATGGTCTTGCATATATAGGTTCTGGCTAAGTGCATTGGGATCTCTTTGAAAAAGAACTGTGGAGCCGTGTGTACTTGGGACACAGTGTCAAAGGGGGAATTGGTGGTGGGGGCATTGAAAAAATCAGGTGGAAGGACACTGCCAAGGTTGGAGAACGCACTGTTGAACATATTGGAGATGGTGCCAAGGTCTAGCATAGGTGTTCCATCAATGTTGAGCATGGTGGGCGGTGCATTAGTATCCTTGCCTGTGAGGTCCTTCAAGTTATTCCACAATTTTTCCCATCACCCCAGGAGTTGGAGAGTGCATCCCTAAAATATTTGCTTTTAGCCTTTTGTATAGCTCAGGTATAGCCATTTCTTGCAGATTTGTATTTTTGAATATCCCCCTTGTGCTGATGTGGCTCGAGCACAGTGCCAGAGGTGGTCCCTTTGTTTGAGCTGTGCTACAAGCTTGGAGTTTATCCATGGGTTAGACCTGCCTTTAACCTTTATCTTTTTAAGTGGTGCATGGATTTCACAGGCTGCCGTAAAGTGGCTGATGAACAGTTCCAAGGCTTTGTTTGTATCATTGAATGAGACAATTATTGACCAGTCCAGCCTGCTTAGATGTGATTTTAGCAGCTGAAGGTGCCCCTGCATGAGTACCCTGGTGTGTATTATTTTAGGAGGGGGCTTGGTGAATTTGTTAGCCCAACTGCAGATAATAGGCGAGTGGTCACTTAAAGTATCAGGGAGTACAGACACCTTAGAGATTCTTTCAGGGTGGTTTGACAGTATCCAATCAAGAAGAGTGTAGGTCCCCATCCTATAGTTGCACCTAGTGGGGGTGGGGACGATTTGTGTGAGGTGTTGTGTCATGACAGCATCCTTGTAGGTGCAGGCCTCAGGTGAAAGACAGTTTATGTTAAAATCACTCAGAATTATGGTCTCCGAATTATGGTGTAGTCCCATGAGGAATTCCATGATGCTGTTGAAACCACTGGCCTGGTCCTTTGGGGGTATGTATACAGAGGCTGTAGTAAGTTTTTTATTATGGGCCCCCAGGAGCATTTTGATGGTGAGGACCTGAGATGGGGACCCCGGGATTGGAAAATGGCATGACATGTCCCATGAGGGTATCTCTCAGGTAGACGGCACAGCCACCACTCCGTTTTGAAATCCTGTCCTGCCTGAAGATAGAGTATCTGGAAATTGCAACTGCAGTGTCAGGGATCTTAGGGTTTAGCCAAGTTTCAACAACAGAGAGGATGTTAGAATTGTGTTGTTGAATCCAGGTTTGGAGGTTATCAAGTTTACTGAGGAGGCTACAGATATCGATTGACGCCAATGAGAGGGACCCCACCCTCCTATTCTGGGGTCGGCCCAACTGGTCTTGGGTTGAGGTGTATGTTTCTGGAGAGCAGAAGCAGCATAAAAAATAATTCTCAGGAGAGAGGTTTTAAGTATTTTGAAAGTTTACTTGTTTATTAGGCGTCTGTGCACCTTGGTGCTATGGTACTGGGCTTGTCCAACCTTGTTGCAGGGAACTGCTAATACTTGTAGGTTCCTTGGAAGGCTGAATGCTTGTAGCTTCAGAAGGTAACCAGTGTGCCAGATAGGGGTGCAGTGAGCCATGGTATCATTGTGTTGGATCCCCGTGGTCATACCCAGTGCATAATGCAGGGCAGAGGGTGGCGTTGGCTGGCAGGTAGATTGAAAGGAGGTGACCTCTTAGTTTACGAACATACACGAACATACTATATTTGCCAGCAAATAAAGGCCTAGAGGTCTACCAAGTCTGCTCAAATGTGCAGCTAGCACCCCTTATTCTGAAGCTGCCCCTCCCTTCCACCCTTCCCCTTCATTAACCCTCCCCCTTGTCCTGTCCCATCCTCGTTTGAAGCAGTCCACTGTTCTACCGCGTACTACTTCAGCAGGTTAACACATTCCACCCAGCCACCACCCTCTCTGTAAAAAAGTGTCTCCTCATCTCCTCCTGAACCTTCCTCTCTAGTCTCATATCATGGCCCCTGGTGGCCCTCCCCTCCCTTACTTTGAACAGCCCCTCTGTACCTGTCTTGTTTATTCCTTTCATGTATTTAAAGGTTTCAATCATGTCACCCCTGTCTCTCCTCTCCTCTCCTTCAGTGAGTACGTGTTCAACTCCTTCAGCCTCCTCTCATATGATAAGTCCCCCAGCTCCTTGATCATCTTTGTCGCTCTGCGCTGCACCCCCTCCAGTAACTTAATGTCCCTCTTCAGATACGGACGCCAGTACTGCACGCAGTACTCCAGGTGTGGTCTAACTAATGACCTATACAGTGGCAGAATTACCTCCTCCCTCCTCGAGGATATACCCCTTGCAATACAACCCAGCATTTTGTTGGCCTTTGCAGCTGCCTTCCTACATTGTGCCAAGTTGTTCATTGACCCTGTAATGAGCACACCCAGATCTTCTCCTCCTCTATCTGGGCTAGCTGCACTCCCCCTAGCTGGTAACTCCTCCTTGGGTTCTTCATCCCAAAATGCAGCACCTTGCACTTTTTGGCATTAAAGCCCAGTTGCCAGGTGTCTGACCAGGTTTCAAGCTTGCCAGATCCCCTGCCATCCCCTAGGTCATCCACCACCGCACCTACCTGGTATCATCAGCAAACAGACTGATCTTGCTCTTGATGTCCCATGATATGTCTGCAATGAATATCCCAAACAACACTAGTCCCAACACTGAGCCCTGTGAACACCGCTCATCACTGCCCTTGGGTGAGGCTCCGCACCCACCACCACCCTCTGTTGCCTTCCCTGCAGCCAGTTTCCTACCCATCTCACCAGCTTTACCTGCCCCTGTGCCTACTAACTTCCTTCCCAGCCTTCCATTGGCACTGAGTCGAATGCCTTACTGAAGTCCAGATACAGGACATCCACCGCATGGCCCCTGTCCAGTTGCCTAGTTACCCAGTCATAGAACTCGACCAGGTTGGTTTGGCAGGATCTGCCACATATGAAGCCATGCTGTCTGCTGTCCTGTAGTCCTTTGGCCTCTAGGAGGGCCACCAGCATCTCCTTCAGGATAGTCTCCATTAGCTTACCCACGATGGATGTGAGACTCACTAGTCTGTAGTTTCCCAGTTCATCCTTGGGGGCCACTCTTGTGGAGGGCACCACATGAGCCATCCTCCAGTCCTGAGGTACACACCCGAATGTAGTGAGGCATTAAATAGGTCTGCCAAAGGTCCTGCAAGGACCTCTGTCAGCTCCTTCAGTACCCTGGGGTGGATGCCATCTGGGCCTGGCGCCTTGTCCACCCTCAGTGCCCACAAACCCTCTCGAACTCTGCTCTCCATGATTTCCCCATCTGTCACCACCTCCCCTGCTTCTGCCATTTCTCCCACCTTGGGTGTCCCCCCTCTTCTCTTTAGTAAATACTGAGCAGAAGTACTCATTTAGTGCTTCTTCCCTTATCGCCTCCTACTTCCACCCAACCTCCTTCCTAATCCTTACTATGTGGTCCTTACAGCTCCTTTTCTCCCTGATGTACTTAAAGTCTTCTCCCTCTTCTTAATGCCTTGTGCCAGCCTGAGTTCCGTAGATCTTTGGCTCCCCTTACTGCCCTTGTCACCTCCTTGATTCTGTCAAGTACTCCTCCCTGTCCTCCCCTCCCTGTTTTCTTGTACTTCCCAAAGGCAGCTCTTTCCTCCTTACGTTTTCCATGACCTCCTTGATCAACCAGACTGGTTTCTTAGCCCTAGCCTTCTTGCTCTGGGCTTTGCAGCAGGTTTTGGTTGCCTCCACTATCCCCAACTTTATGAGCTCCCACCTCTGGCTAGTGTCCATACTAGATTGAATTCTGGCTAGGTACCCTTGTACCACTTCCCCCATCCTCCCAAAGTCAGCCCTCCTGAAGTCCAGCACTATTGTGCCAGATTCCACTCCTTCCTTGCCCATATCCAGTGTGAGCCATACTGGCGGTGGTCACTCCCTGACAGCGGTTCCTCCACTGTAAGTTCTCTCACAAAGTCCCCATTTGCCAGCACAAGGTCAAGGGTATTTCCTAACCTGGTTGGTTCACTGACCATTTGCAGCAGAAGCTGTCCTGGAAGGCATCCAGCAGTACCTCCCTTCTGTTCCTGGTTGTTGGGGTGCTCCAGTCCACTCCTGGCATGTTGAAGTCCCCACAATCACCACACTACCCTTCGTCCTGAGTCCTCCTGATCTGGCCTGCTAGTTCCCTGTCTAACTCCTCCGACTGAGATGGTGGCCTGTACACCACTCCCATTCTAAGAATCTATTCTTGGAATCCTGGATTTGCATCAAAGTGACTCCGTGCTACCCTCCTCCCTTCCTCCCTTACACACTTCAGTCCTTCCTTCACATATAGTGCCACCCCCCCTCCTTTCCCAATCACTCTGTCCCTACGAAATAATCTGTACCCTGGTACAGACAGGTCCCAGTCATTGTATTAGGTGGCCCATGTTTCCGTGATGACTGCAATGTCCACCTGTCCCTCTGCCATGAGAACCTGTAACTGCAGTTTTCCTCCCAAGGCTCCTAGCATTAAGGGTAACCACCTTCCACCCTTTCCCCCCCCTCTCATCCTGCCCTCCTTTCCTAGCATCACCAACAGTACTTGCCATTTGTCCTCATACGGTTTCCCAACCTGTGGTCTCTGCATATCTCTTCCCCAACTGCCACCTCCCACTCCTAGTTTAAATTCCCAACTTCTTCTATGTACTTCTCCATCCTCTGTTTCAACACTTTCATTCCCTCCTCACTCAAGTGTAGTCTGTCCTTGGCATAGAGACTACTGTCCTCCCAGGTCCCTCCCCACCCCCCAACAGCCCATACCCTTTAGCACAACTCCAGGTTCTTAGCCATCCATTAAATTCCTCTATTCTCAGCTTTCTTGTTATGCTTGCCTTTGGCACAGGAAGTATCTCTGAAAAAGTTACTGATCTTCCTGCCCCCTCACATAATTGTGCTAGCTCCTCAAACCTCCTCTGGACTGTATCTACTGTCTAATTACTCTAATAAACTATGTAACTATTAATAAGGTTTAATTACTTTCTGTACATTTCTGAAACTTTTGCCTGACTTGCACTTTGTTTCCCACTGTCTTTGCTTGCTTTTTACCATTGAACCCATTGCCCAATATGGTGCCTCATTGTTTATTTACTTTCTGAAGACTATTCTCCAAAATGGCCATGGAAAATTTTTTTTGTGTCACACACACATTGCTCTATCTGCCTTTTGGTGGTCTGACATAGCGTTTGCTTGTACTATGCATAACCTTGCAATGGGATCTTTGAAAAATCTGCACAGTCTTTAAAGCTTTGCACACTTTTCTCTTGACTTTTAGTACTGCCTTTGGTTAGACTACAGCTTGTTTGCTTGCTACCAGCTACAGCTACCACAACTCAGTCCTTTTTGCCACCAAACATTTGCTTAGCTCAAACCTTTGCTGACTTTGCATTAGATCTCCTGTTTTTTTATTTTTGCACACAGTTCACTTTGCCATAGCAGTACTTACAAGTAGCTAGTTCCCTCCGTGGATGTTTTGCAGCATGCTGTCGAATTTGAAGCTTGTTTGGGGTCATTCAGGCTATCCAGCCTGCGGGTCAGCACTAGGTACACTCGTGACTACTACCACTTCAGTCGCTAGTCAGGAAAAGCCTGTTTCAACTGTATTTTAGAGTCTTTTGGTCAAAACAATGAAGTTTTCCTTTGTGACGGTTCACTGGTGCTGCTGGCTCTGAAACTGCTGCACACTCTTTACGCTCTTCTCCTTGAACACTTCTCTAGCACTGAAACTCCTGGCAATGGGTAGGATTTGTCTAGTTGGACCAATCACACAAAGTCATGCAAATGAGCTCTCTCTTTCTCCTGCTTGCTTTCCTTCATGACAGTCACTGAGCAGGCAAATTTAAACTGGATAACTAAACTTTTTTTCCCAGCTTAAAATTTCAACAGGCAGAAATGCTTTTTAGGCATTTTGGCACATTTGTTTGTACATTTCCTTTAGCCCCATGAATAAGCAACCCATTCCAATGATCCATCATCAGGGTATATGCAGTTTGGGCATAAAAGGTGAGTGACTGCCTATATAGGGGAAGGATGCTAAGTTCTGCTTGTAGGACATTTACCAGGCAGTCACCCCAACAACTGGATATGATGTGGGTGCACAGAAATCTAAAGGAAAACAGTAAGTAACTGTGCCATTTGAAAAGCTTGGGAGGGGTGGATAGAAAGCATTTGATTTATTAAACGGATTACACCAAAATAAAAAAACTTGTGTGTTGAAAAGTAAAAAGAAAATAAAAGTATGGGAAAGAAAAAGGAGCAGAAATGAAGCTGGCACTAACCTGTATCAGCACACATGTTTTGTTAGAAACACAGATTAATGAATGGAGTGAAATAAGGTTAAGGGATACTCAGCTTTAAGTGAGAGGAATGAAGTTAATAAAAATAAAACAGAAAGTGGAATGGAAGAGAAGAAGCAGCTATAAAATGAAAGGGGTGCAAATTTTGCTCTGCATCTCTAGTGGGTGCATAGGCAAAAATAAGATAACATATACAAAAGTAAAGAAAAATAAATAAAATGCAGCTCACTGCAGAGTAGATTTACAGTTATATATAAGCCAAAACAAGTTAAGTGATCAAGTGCCCTGCCTTACAAAGAGTAGCACTTTCCAACTTAATACCACATGAAACAGGAATGGAAAATTAAGTTGCAGCTAGTGGCAAAAAATTCCAATTGGACTTAACACTTAAGCTGCAGAAAAAGAAAAACAGTAAGACCGCATCCATAACAGTAGTAGATGCTATTATAAAATGGCAAGAAAAAAAGTAGAAATCTCATTGACCAAGAGACGTCAGCTGACTGTAAATTAAATCTCTACAAACGAACAGTCATCCTGGTCCTAAACCACATCACACAATGAGCAAATCAGTCCTCCAACAACCAGAGCTGATCTTCCATCACAAACATGGCTGTTACCTTTACACTTTAAAAATCTTCAACTGAGCCATAAAAATAAAACTACCTTAAATAAAAACTAAAACAAATTAATTAAATGTTGTTTTCTTAATCATCACACTCTCCTTACACACATAAACAAATCAGAAACATTAAGAATTAATAGTTTTCATTACAACTGTTTCTTTGCTGACAGTGAAAAAGCCCACTTCTGTCTTTACTGTGCTCACCAGCGAAAGCTCTTCCGCTTGCCTTGACAGTGAGATAATTGAGTCTGTGGCTGTAGAATAGGCATTTATAGTATATGGTTAGGGCTTATTATGGATAAAAAGCGATGGCTTTCCAAAAGCTGTTGTAGGACAGTTCAAAGGTCAAGAAAAGTTGTTGTAGTATCGTTCTGACATCACAACGATACTACAACAACTTCTCCCCCATGAGCTGTTACCTGATTGGCTAAAGCAGCTGTGTTCAGAAAAACAAACGGGGTAAAATGGCGGCACCGCTTAGCGAGCAGAGGGGCAAGTGTTTCACTAAGATAGTTTGGACACAAACTGCCGTTGTCAGCTCCATGTGTCCAAACTATCAGTTTGGCATTTTTCTTTGTTTTTTTTTTTTTAAATAACCAGCACTTTAAAATATCAGGTGGTAAGCGGAACCATAGCGAGGACTGGAGGCAGAGCGGGACTGCAGCAATGACAGGGAGCAAGTGTGTGTGTGAACACAAGGTATGAAACCTTGTATTTAAATTAAACTATAGACATTTCTGGGAACCGTATACTATATAAAATAGCATATGGGTGACCAGACACAGCAAGACTTTGTTTCCATTTTGGGGATGTGATGATGTCAAACGGATCTCTCAAGCTTTGCTCTTGAGGTCTGTATGACATCATCACATCCTCTCGATGGAAACATAGCCTTGTTGTGTATGGTCACCCATACACTATTCTCTATATATGTGTCTGTGTGTGTATATAGTATGTTAGGAGAGGAACATTCCACTTGTGTAATAGAGCATTTTGAATCCATGTGTTCCATGGTTAACATTCCATAATAAAATTCCATATCTTTAATCTGGGGAAAACAGAGAAAAAAAATCAGGAAGAAGAAAGTAGGCAATAATACTTTATTATCAAAGAGAAATGGTGGCAAAACACAGTTATATAGGCAGAGACAGACCTAAAGTACTCAAACACATTCCTGAAGTTTATAAATGCATGTTCACTTGAATCATACATGGGTATTTTCAGGTGAAATCTATCATCCCCCCACCTCCACCACCAGCACCACCAAAAAAGGCAACTTGGCAGGTTTAAAGCTTTGAACACATTTCCATTAAAGGGAAATGTCCACATTAAAACGGGCCCCACCTCCGTGTGAGGCAGGGTCCAATTAAGAGTTCCAAAAAGTATATTTTCTTTACCTTTGGTGATCTTGAGTACTTTAAACGTTTATCTGGTTGATCCTGCATCCCTGTTTGCCCAGTATTTCAGAATTCAGCGCCATGAGCGGCTTACCCACAACCACCCATGGCTGTCCCAAGAATTACGAGTTATGCAGGGATCAGCCGCTGGTCTGTCCTTTAAATCTATGTAGTCTGCAACTTGTAATAGCTGCGGTTTGGAGTGTACATATCTTGGTGCTATACCAAGACCAGAAATAGACTAACAGTCCGCTACCAGTCTATTTCTGGTCTCGGTATAGCACCGAGACATGTACACTCCAAACCAGAGCTATTACAGATTGCAGACTACATAGATCTAAATGACTGATCCGTGGCTGATCCCTGCATGACACTTCATTCTCAGGACAGCTGTGGGTGGTTGTGGGTGCACTGCTTGCGGCGCTAAATTCTAAAATGCCAGGCGGACAGGGAGGCAGGATCAACCCGATAAATTTTAAAAACACTCAAGCTTGCTAAAAGTAAAGAAAATACACCTTTTCTGAAACTCTTAATCGGGTTCTGCCTTGCATTGTGGTGGGGCCCATTATTACATGGATGTTTCCCTTTAAGAGACAGTACTTGTACTGATTTGAAGTGTAAGGTAACATGTTTTTGCTTACCAACATTTCACCTCATTCCTATAAATAAGAGAATATTGCCTTCAAAGAAACTATATTACAACAGTGTAATGAAAATAAAGTTTTAAACTCTGCTTATTTTTACAAATTTACAGATGTTGCAGTGCATTCATATGAGAATTTACATGTTACAGAGAAAATAAATATTTTCCACTAACACTACTAATAAATACTTTTACTGCAAAGTACTAATCTGTTGCTGAAATATGCTATTTATGCATTAATAGGGGACTACTTTTTACATTTTTTAACAGTTTTAGAGTTAATATATTGTACACTTGTTTGAAAATATGAAAGAAGTTTTAATCCCTATCAGAGTGACTCAAACGACGTCTTTTATGATGGTAGCCCATTTTATAAGTGTGATAAGCCACTCCAGGGTGTGCATTTCAAGGATTTTAACGCACTTCTCAGGGGCGTAAGGACACTTTCCTTCAGCCTCGTGCCATAGCACACCCCTGGGGCGTGCATTAAAATCCTTGAAATGCACACCCTGTCGAGGCTTATTACTTACATATAGAACTAGAGCTTGGAGGTCATGGGAGTCAGAGTGACCTATGTGTAACTTTTAAGCTATTGCTACAGTTTATAGCAGTTCCTTTCTGTTACAATATCAATTGAGTGCCAATTGTTCGGCATACAAAAAAAATAATAAAGTAGGGCACTTCACACACAATCCTAACAGAACAACTATTTAATAAAACTTAGTTCTTCATTTTGCTGGTCATACTTTTAACTCATATCTATCTATTAAATCTAGGTGCATATTCACCAGTTATATAAATGGAAGGTCACATTGGTCAGGTGGAACTAATGTGCTCTTATCAGATTATTGTTTTATCAAATTATGTTGTGGTTTTTACATTGCCTGTTTTTTTTTTTTATTTTATTGTATTACTTTCTGTATAGAGAATAAAGGATGGGGTGATGTGTGTTGCGAGATTTTACACACATCCAAAGTGAGGGATGCTACATAAACCCCAAGGGTAAAGCTCGAGGGGTTTATAAGAAGCATCCCACACTGAGGGTGTGTGTACAATCGAGTTTTACACACCGCACCATCTTTTATTTTATATAATTGCTGGCAGGTGCTTTTTCGCCACAGCAGTTATATAAAATAAAAAAAAGAGAGATCTTTGGTTTCACTTGCCACCGAATGATGGTTATGGCAGGTGTCCAGCGCGAGTAAAGGGAGAGAGCTGTTGGTGAGTGCATGTAGTCAAGGAAGCCCAGCACATGTTTGCCGTAATAACCAGCCGGTTATTATGGCATATATCAACCTGAGTTTTCATACCAAACATCAATTCATACTATTATTATAAAAACAATCAAACTTCTTCCTAGAATTTAACTAGAGTTTTAATTAACTTTATTAGTTCCTTTAAAAAAAAAGATACATGATAATGACAGCACTGTCAGAACACGTGTGTAAATTTCTTTATCCATCCCCCCATGTCTCACAATATTCACCAAGAATATCAGGAGTGGAAATAAAAAAAGTATTTGTAGTGCAGAACTGTGCCACTCCAAATGCATTGATCATAAAATTGAAAGGCACAGTTACTGTACATATCTGTCATCTGTACATATCTTTCAGAGCTTTATGTATTTTTACAATTGATTTCCACACAGAAATTCACAAACAGTTATACCGTCACGTCGAAATATATACACGAATTGAATTAAATCTACTATTTTTTTAAGCTACTGACATTCCTGGTGTTTACTGTGAGAGGTGTGGAGAGACAGAGACAGACAGAGGGAGAGGGTGATGGAGAGAGAAATTTACAGAGTTGCACTGACAGTGCTGTCATTATTATGTGGCTTGTGTGTTTTTTAAAAGCAACAATAACAAAGTTCACCAAAAGTACAGTGTGCAGTCATAGTCATCACGCATTGCACGAAGCTCCCGAGTGCAACAAGTAAGCTATTGGTTAACTAGGATCTGCAGCTTATCTGTTAGGTAGGAAAATGGGCAGACTAGGTGGGCCAAGCGGTCCTTATCTGCCGTCAAATTCTGTGTTTCTATAACAAAGTTAGTGTCAGATTGCTAGTGTTTTTTTCTCTTTTTTTCTCTTTTAGATATTTCCTCAAGAAGACCTAAGGTTGAAACATAGATTTTTAACTCTATTTTCTGTTTTCAGCATGCATTTGATATAACCATTTTGTTTTGCTTTCAGACCACATGCTGACGCAAAGCCTTCTTTTTACTTTTACATTTTGTATTTGTTGTAGACATTGCTCCCTGTGTACATGAGCAAACCACTCAGTTGTCACTATCTTATATCATTTCTACAGCACACTGCACACCTAGGAAATTATCCTGTGAATTTGGGGGGTGCACAGTTGATGAGTAAAGGAGTGGCCTGCACTATCCAGGGTGAGGGGAATAATAGCTTAGAACAATAACAGCTTGCTACATTCTCCATGGAGAAACAGACAGACAAAGTTGAAATTCTAATACTATAACAGACAAGTAATCACTAAATTTCAGGTACTGGTGTCTCCCCAGAACTGCTTGCCTGAGAAAATGAAGTCGGCATTTAACACTTTAAATGTGTTTATTATTGGGGAACAGGTGTCACCGGAACTCTTTGCTATGGAATGTCTTACAAAGTAGCAGGATGGTTGCTGTTAGGATGGAAGTGTCAAACAGCTTAATGAGGTGTTCATAGAGACTGGGGCAAAGCAGTACTTATTTGTTATGCAGAAAGCTCCAGGAAGTGTTTTCCCATTCTACTCCCAATAGCTTCGTATGATGTCTACTATCCATTGGTAACCTGCCACAAAATGAGTGCCAGAAGATAATGAGTTAACTTTCTGTGTTTGCTGCCTGTAGTGTAGAATGTCTGAGACTCTGCTGAGAGGAGGGCTCAATTAACTCCTCAAGCCAGAGGAAAAATAACGCTCTCCAGCTCCTGTACATACATAGGCAGCATAGTAATGCAGCTCCAGCAGAGGACTCTAGTTTTAATAGTTATCCTTTTGTTTGGTAACAAAGATGACATCAGCCGTTTTCTGAATGCAAAATGTCTGCAAGGTTATGCCCACTTCAACCATAAAAATGACACAGATAGGACCTTGTAGTTTTGACACATTTATTACAACAAAAGGACAGCAGCAAATACATTTTCCTTTCTCCTTTAAAAATACAAAATTTGATTGTACTTTTACTGTTTGTAAGTTTAAAACAGTAAAAACAAAAGGACAGCCATCTAGAGTGTTCCCTCCCACACACACACAGTAAGTAAATCATGCAAATAACCACCTGTCATGTGTTTTTTTACCTTCAGAAGTAGGTTTTTCTCTGTGCATGAACAGTAGCTCATCATCTTATCATTCATTTTTTTTCAGTTGAACTTGAACATTATCCAAAAAGTCATTATAATTTAAAACCTGTATGATAATTTTTCACCAAACCATCGAAGGCACACTCTTGGCACAGGCCCCATCATACCTGAAACATTCACAAAGAAATGCTATACCACCTAGGCTGTAGGTGAAAGCACAGATACCCAGTGTTAAGTACTGGGGGAAAAAACTTAGGAAATCTCACCTTTTTTGACTCTCCATATCGCAAAAACTGTACACAGATGCTGTCACAAAACTCTTCACATCTTGAGACTCTGGCAGCCTGACCACTCATGCCAAAGTTTGTGCTATTTCGTCAAATGATGGCAAAGTTATTAAGGTGCAAGCAATTGGGTTTAACATTGAACACTAGAGCTGACTCTAACTATAGGAGCACTATCACACCCCTATAATAGGGAATACATAATGGGTTGAAGTAGAATGACACATTTATCATTACTAGTGAGTGGTAGACCCATCTCAGGAGTGGCAAAACCACATCTTGGTAATGAAGGGCTTACCACTCGTGTTAAGATAAATGTGTTGTTCCACTGCAACCAATGATGTGTTTGATGTATATACCACACTATTTGTATTGCTTTTATTAGTGGTTTTCTTTGTTTTATGGTTTACTTTGTTTTAATTTACAACTGCCTTTCTTTCCATAGTAGACTCTTTGGGCCAGATAGTCAAAACTTTACGCTGGGCACAAACCATTTGCTCAGGTTTAGTGCTGGGTTAATGTGGGTCCACTATATTCAAAAGGTAAAATAGCGCACACAATTTGCATTATCGCTGGGCAAAAGTATATTATATGCAAGAGGCAAACTGAGGGGGCATGTCAGCGCAATGGTCCATTCAGCGAATAGTGCAGCGCAAAGTGGTGTTGCGTGACGTTAGCACAACACGTTGCATGATGCAAATTACTGCCCAGGAAAAGGTAGTCTTAACTCTGGGCAAACCAACTTTGTGTGACTTTGTGACCTTGCATAGCTTTTGTGTGACTTTTGCACGGCTTTGCGCAACCCTAACCAATAAGTATTACACATAGAAATAAGCCAGACACAGAGGACATATGCTGCTCACTGATGGCATCACTATGATGCCATCATCTGCCACCAGTCCCAGCCATGCCAGGCAGTAAGTGGTGACCTGGCTCCCAGTGGTCACCAAGGCAGTGTGGCCATACAGCACACACCTGAAGACCATCCTTCTGTGGACACCAACAGATGCCAGCACACACACATGCAGCACTGTGGACATGGAGGGAGTTGAGGGAAGGGTGTACAAGTGGTGAGGCTGAACTACACACAGATTACACACCATAGGCATTGATGTGTCCCTCACACTACTAGCCCCCTTGCTACTGCAGTGTCTGCTGTGACCTACAGTTTGACAGTTGCATACAGCACCACCACCATCTGTGCCTGTGCTCTGTAGTCCCCTGGGGCACAATGTACTGTGCTGTACTGTATAATTGTAGCCTGCAGCTACAACCATGCACTGCCAGACTGACCTACAGGTGAAGCTGTGGGCAGACCAGCCAGCCCCGGTACTTCCAGACTGACCTACAGGTGGAGCTGTGGGACCCTGCAGTAACGCTGGGTAAACTGCATGCAAATCAGTTCATAATGAGATGCTAATTTGGATGTTTGCCCAGAGACTACCTAAGAAGGCTCATTTGCATGTCACTTTTGAATATAGCAAAGTTTAGCCCTGGGCAAACGTGATTGCACCAGGCAAACGGCTTAGCTCCGTGCTAAACCTGCACAAATGTGTTAGCGCCACGCTAATGTTTTGGGAATATTGTACATTTTTGCACAATGTAATTTCACATGCGCTGCTGCTTGCAGCTTTACTGAGTCCATGACTTTGCTGGCATACACATTGGCCACATAGTTCACCTCTACCTTCTTTCACATCGCTGTGAACTTGGCTGCTGCTGTTGTGGCGTACACTTCCTGGTTGCTATATTCAGAGCTGTCTTATTTCTGGGCTATGTTTGCACTGCACTCCCAGCCCAGTTTGCCCAGCTTTCATAGCATGCTATAGTCAGCAGGTTTAGCACCGGGGCTATCCCTTTTGAATATAGCAGGCTATTGAGTCCGGGCTAATTTAGCATGCCGGGCAGTGCTAATTTAGCCCAGGGGCAAAGTTTTGAATATCTGACTCTTTGTGTCCCATTGTTCTCTGTGTTCTGTTCTGAAACAAGTTTGTGGTTTTCCTTAACAGAATACCAGCTGACTGAATTATATTATGATAATGACAAATACAGAGTCACAGAGTGTTTTTTATGGTCACCCATGAAAACAGGTCTTTGGCCCATGGATTTACCAGATTTTAATTAAACAAACAATTATATGTTCAGTAACATCTCCATGTCATGGGGGTGGGTGTCATGTTGTTTACTGCCGCCGGGTGTGGCTTCGTATGGGGGCATGGGGGTGTCATGTTGTCAACTGCCGCCGGGTGTGGCTTCATACAGAGGCATGGAGGGTGTCATTTTGTTTACTGCCGTCGGGTGTGGCATTGGACTGTGGCTTGTGGGGGTGACCTTTCCATATACTGCCGCCGGGTGCGGCATTGGACGGGGGCATGGGGGGGTGTCATTTTGTTTACTGCCGCCGGGTGCAGCATTGGACGGGGCGGGGGGGTACACTGGACTACCAGGGTGAGCGGGCTGCCATGCTGCAGCCTGCCTGTAGGTGGCCACCGACATAAGTCTATATTTTATAGACTTATCTTTCTGTGGCGCATCCCCGGACTTGCGCCACAGAATAGGACTGTGAATGGGGTTGCGCCTGGTATGCATGGGCATGCCCCCCCATCACAGCCCCTCTGGGTGTGCCGCATGGCATTACTGGTGGTCTGTGGCACATCAGGGATGTGCTGGTGCATTGGGGTTGTGCCGGCACATCAGCCCCCTGCCTGAATCGCCCTTGGGCGCATTTTGGGGATGCCCTGGTGCATCCCTTCTGTGAATCCTGCCTGAAGTGTGTAAAATATAAAATTACTTATTAATTTATGTTTATATCATTTGTACAGCTGCATGTGAGGCATAAAAGAAATTAAAAATCCCTGTGAAAAAGATCTATGAACAGAGCGAAACATAGGGGTGAACAATAAAAAAAATTTTAAAAGGAAGAACACAAATAGAAGTGTCTGTATCTCTTTGAAGAGGCATAAAGGGCTCCCCCCCCCCATTCTCTTGTGTTTGTTGTTTGCAGTAATCCACAGGGGGGTTAGACGAAGAATTTTTGAAGACATGAACTTTCTATCTTAGCTCATTACCCATGAAATTTCTGTTTGGAGCTGGTAGCTCTTTGCTCTGGGTCACCCGAGGTTGGAGTCTGCGGTGCAGGTTCTGAGGTTGGGGTTAGCATTGGTGGTTGTTGTTGTTTATTTCAGGAATAACCACTGAGCGAGATGCTGATTTACAAGGGTAACCTAGTACGCACATTGGAAAACATTTAATAAATACAACATACCTTTAACTAATCATACCTAACACATACATAAAAAACACAAATGTATACTACAATACAGCAGCCAATCATACAAAAATACACAAATTCACATTCAATTGTTTACACTTCAGTAAATTATTTACTTTTTTAGCTAAAACAATCACAATCCTTTGTATTGAGGAGCAAATATTTCTTAAGTTTTGAGATAGGTGGAACTTATACAAATGGGTCCCTAAAACAGGGCAGCAACTTATTCCATAACCTCGGAACCAGATTACTGAAACAATACACTGATCTTTTAGTATAAGACCTGGGAAGTATCAAGTGTGTACACTGGGGATTTCTCAAAGATGATACAGGCTGCCTAAAGACTAACCTATCACACAGGTACTTCGGTACAAGCCCCAAACCTGATTTATAAGTAAAAAGGGTAATATGTATCTCCCTCCTTGTGGCTAGGGAAACCCAGCCCAAAGATTTATACAATTTACAGTGGTGAGCAGTCCCTGGGCATTTCAAAATTAACCTAGCTAATTTGTTGTGCAACACATCTAAACTGTTTAATCTATCTTATGTAGCACCACCGTACAAAATATCACAATAATCAAATAGGGGTAGTATCTGAATTTCAATAATATGTTTTAGAGTGTCAGAATCTAAACATTTTTTATTTCTAAAAAGACACCCTACCGTTTTCCCCACTTGACCAGTTAGGTTACCGACATGATTGTTCCCTAACCCCTACTGGCCTAGCCTAAGCTAAGGAATGCATTAGCAAATGGCCAGAAAGGAGGGGCGGAAGAACAATGGAGAAAAATCAAAACTGCCATCATGGAGGCAACAAGCCTTTGTGTGAAACAAATAAAGAAAACAAAGCGGAATAAAAAAAACACTATGGTTCTCAAAAGAGGTGTCAGGGAAGGTTAAGGAGAAAAAGGCAGCATTCAGAAAGTATAAGGAATCACAGACTGAGCACGACAGGGAACTGTATCAATTAAAGCAGAAAGAAGTGGGGAAGGCAGTCAGAAAAGCAAAGGCCCAAACTGAGGAAAAGATAGCCAACTCAGTCAAGAAGAGGGATAAAACCTTTTATAGGTACATTAGGGAGCATAGAAAGGTTAAGGGAGGGATAGTGAAGATTAATAAAGGAGAGGGGAGGTGGGCAGAGGGAGACAGTGAAAAGGCAGAGATACTGAATGAATACTTTTGCTCAGTATTCACAAAAGAAGAAGAGGAGAAGTTACCTAAACCAAACAGTAGAAGCACTCTGGATAGTGGGGTTGATGCCAGTCCATTTACAGAAGAAAGAGTACTGAAAGAACTCCTAAAACTCAAGGTGGACAAAGCAATGGGGCCTGGCCAGGATTCACCCTAGAATCCTAAAAGAGCTAAGGAGGACCTAGTGACACCACTAACCACACTTTTAACAAATCATGGGAAGGCGGGGTGGTACCTGAGGACTGGAGGAGGGCAGATGTGATTCCCTTCACAAAAGTGGGAGCAAGGCAGAAGCAGGAAACTATAGACCTGTTAGTTTGGCGTCAGTGGTGGGGAAAATGATGGAATCACTTCTGAAAGAAAGAATTGTTGAGTACCTAGAGGCCAGCGGGGCACAGGACCCAAAGCAGCATGGATTCACAGCAGGAAGGTCATGTCAGAGCATCTAATCGATTTCTTTGACTGGGTGACCAAAGTAATAGACCAGGAAGGGGCTGTGGATATGGCCTACCTAGACTTTAGCAAGGCATTTGACACAGTCCCACACAAAAGATTAATAATCAAGTTAGCCAGCCTGGGAGTGGGTCCCAGGGTAGTAGCCTGGGTAGCAAACTGGCTGCACAACAGGACACAGAAGGTAATAGTGAATGGAACATATTCTGAAGAAAGGGGGGTTACTAGTGGAGTACCTCAGGGCTCAGTACTGGGTCCAGTCCTCTTTAACGTCTTTATAGGTGACATTGCAGAGGGTCTGGAAGGAAAGGTATGCCTCTTTGCAGATGACACAAAGATCTGTAACAGAGTTGATACACGGGGCGGGGGTAGAAAGGATGAGAAGGGACTTGGCAAGGTTGGAGGAATGGTCAGACATATGGCAACTTAGATTCAATGCAAAGAAGTGCAAAGTAATGCACCTGGGAAATAAAAATCCAGGAGAAGAGTACACAATAGCAGGGGAGGTACTAACGACAACAATAATGGAAAGGGATCTGGGTGTAGTCAGATCAGATGACCTAAAGGTGGGTAAACAATGTGAGAAGTCAGTAAGGAGGCGGGGATACTGGGATGCATAGGGAGGGGCATCACAAGTAGAAAAAGGAAGTAGTATCCCTCTATACAGACAGTTGGTGAGACCCATCTGGAGTACTGCGTGCAGTTTGGAGACCTCATCTACTCAAGGACATAGACAGGATGGAAGCAGTCAGAGGAGGGCAACTAAAATGGTGCAGGGTCTACATCAGAAACCATATGAAGAGAGACTGAGAGAGCTTAATATATTTACCTTTTGATGAAAGGAGGGACGGGGGACATGATAGAAACTTTAAGTACCTCAAGGGAATCAGCAAAGTCCAGGAGGTAGCATCTTTCAGAAAAGAGATGTGTAAGAACAAAGGGGCACAATTTAAGTTAGAGGGACGGCTCAGGGTAATGTAGGAAATTCTTTTCACGGAGAGTGGACGGCATGGGACCGCCTTCGTGGAGAGGTTGTGGGGTCTAAAACAGTGCGGGAATTCAAACATGCATGGGAAAGACATAAGGCAATTATAGTGGGGGGTTGCAGGAAGTAGGCTGTTGGTTAACTAGAATCTGCAGCTTATCCAATAGGTGGGGAAATGGACAGACTGGGTGGGCCAAGTGGTCCTTATCTGCCGTCAAAGTCTATGTTTCTGTAACCCATATATTTATACTTTTCGACTACTTCTAGCAAAGTTTCTGACAGATCCAATATCTCTAATTTTGTATCCATTTTCAGTTTGGCAACTGAACCAAAGGGCATTGTTTTGGTTTTGCTGTATTTAATTTTAGTTTTAGAACTCTAAAGTAATTCTGTAATGACTGAAAGCCGGTCTGCAAACTAGACTGGATCTGCATCACAGAACTGCCAGAACAGTAAAGAATTGTATCATCTGTGTAGGGGTGATAATTCACCCCCCCACCGCTCTTGCCAATATCCTTTAAGTAAATTAAGAAGAGCAGTGGCCCCAATACTGATCCTGGGGCACTCCTCTTACAGCCTTCAAAGGAGAAGAATCCAAACCATTAACCCTAGCATAATGAAACCTATTACTTAAATAAGAACTGAACCAGGTCAAAGCATTTCTGCCTAGTCCCAGCTCTGCTAACTGATGCAGCGTGGACTGGTGGTCAACCGTGTCGAAGGCCTTGGACGGGTCAATCAGCACAGCACCAGTATAATACTGCAAATCATTTGCTTTACCGATGTCATCCAAGACTCTCAACACGGAAATCACCTTACCATGCAATTTTCAAAATCCTGGCTGGTATTCGTCATACAAGTTATATCTCATTAGAGTGGTGCCAGCAGCAGCAGCATTGACACCTTTCATAGTGTTGGCATCTATGACAAGATCCATCTTGGCAGAGGTGTTGATGTTGGTGGCAGAGGTATTGGCATAGGTATCACTGCTGCTTGTGGTGTTGGTACCAGGCTTGCTGCTGACACCAAAGTTAGTTCTTACTGGATAGCGATGCAAGCATTGGTGCCAGATTTGGCCTAGACACCACAGCAGGGTTTACCATTTCTAGTACAGTCATTGTCCGACATGGAGCCCCTGCACGGGACACCCAATCTGAAGCCTCCTCCAAGGTTAGAGCTTCAGACTAGGTCGACTCTTCCCACACCTTCTCTAGGATGAGGAGGCTGTATGGATCTGTGGGTTCATCCTGAGGCACAGGTCGAGTGACTTCTCAAGCCACTGATGGTCCAACCCCAGGCTTCCAACTCAAGTGCCTTTGACTTGTTTTGATAGATTGGCTGAGATCATGAGCCCTCCTGGGCCACTGTCTCAACAACATTATCACCAGTAGATGGAGACTGTAGTGACCTGGTTCAGGGATGTTGATAGGGCTCACTGCCAGGAGCCCCCCCCCCCCACACTCCATTCACTGGTGGTCTTCTGGCCTCTTTTCTCTCTACATCCTCCTCAATGAATCATCCCTACGCATGCCCACTGCAGGTGAATACATTATTTTATCTATTTAAATTTTGTTGACTGAGTGGACCCTCTGAAACTAAGAAGTCCCTTTTTCAGGGGTGACCTGGGGTTAATTACATAGATGATTGACAAAGTACATAGATTTACATGGAGAAAGATTGACAGATATTCAAAACTTGTTCACAAATTCATGTAGACGTTCAAAGCCATAAATTACATACAGAGGCAAAATTGTAAGTTACATACATTTAAATTCATGTAGTAGTTAACATAGCTAGCCATGCAATGCCAGGAAGATACAAAATAAGGCTCAGGAGGAAAGATTTAGTCAGCAGTTACAGCTGCAGATGCTTAGCTCAAGCAGATAGACTTGTAGGCTTTTCTTGAAACTGCCTAGAGATGTGCATTCCTTTAGACTGGTTGGGATGACAGTGGTAAATGACTTGTCACTAACAGTAGTGCTTGTGCGCGAGACTAATAGTTGGGGGTTAGAGGATCTAAGAGGTTGCCTAGGTGGTTTGATAGGTAGCAGATCTTTGAGGCTGGGGGAACCTTGTTAGTCTGTAGCTTGTATGCTAAGAAGAGGGCTTGTAGGAATATTTATTTTCCAGTGTCGGTCACTGAAGTGAGTTCAGTACATTACAGTGGTGTTCTCGGGGCAGCCACTGTGAAACTACCAATTCTATGGTATAGAGATTTGAATTTGTGCAGTTCAGTACTCTTAAGGGAGCAGCGGACTATGGGGGCTGGATTAACAAAGACAGCCAAAAATCCCGCAGCTGCGGGCAAAAAGATCTGCAACACTGTGGAAACGTTGGTGCAGGATATTCTAAAAGAAAAATTGTGCAGCTGCGGAAATCCATAAAAAACAGCAGTTGCGGAATTTCCGCAAGTGCTGAAAATCTGCAAGTGCAGATCCGCAGCTGCGGAAAAAGGCTTAGGAGGCACACCACCGTGTCCATATTAACTGGAGCAGAAGACTTTGACAGTCTTGCCATGGATGTAGCTGAAAGTATCCACCAGCAACCATTCCCTCAACTGGGACCACTGCCACACCACTGGTACCAGCAAAACCATGCTTCACAGTGGCTGTCTGTAACTGATGGTTGTGTCTCTCCCTGGAGTGTTTCTGTTGCCTTCTGCAGTAGCACTCACTACAGGCTTTTCAGCCTCCGCCGCCTGTGGAGTTCCTTCATGGGCTGCACTGGGTCTGGTGGTTGTTGTTTGTTGTTTTTCAGTGACAATGTGAGCTAGTGTTGCTGTAACAACTGCCACTGCTATACACCCACTGATTTGCTATTACTTGTGCCTGACCTCCACTATAATTGTATTTCAATTGTTGGGGCATTGCATTTTGCGAAGGGAGTGTTACACCTCACTCCCACGTGTGCAACATTTTTTCCGCAACTGCAGAAAAACACTGGCTGAGAATAGCCTTTAAGGGGATGTGCCATATTTATCAATGACTTTTTTTCCCTCAGGAACTTCCGCAAATGCACTTTTTTCCACAGTCCATAGTGTATTTTTTCAGCAGCTACGGAAGTTTTGTGTATAGCACTCAAAGCAATTTTTCCTTTTTCTGTGCAACTACAGAACCTTTGGGGACTTAGGGAAGGTTTTGCACCTTCAGATTGTTTTGTGAGTCCTGGTCCGTAGAGCAAGGTAGGGAATAGAATGATACTTACAATACGACACCGTGAGTCTATTGTGAGGAAGGGAGCAAGGTGGTATAAGAGAGCCAGCTTTTGATTTGGAGATTTGGTTAGGAGGTCCGTGTGAACCTTGAGAGTGCAGTATTGATCGAGATTCATCCCCAGGGACTTAATAGATTTGACAGCCTTAATTTGGGTACCGTTTAGGAGAGTGAGGATAAAGGTGTGCATCCTCTTCGGATCTGAGCTTCTGGGGCCAAAGAATATAGCTTTATTTTTTTTAGCAGATAGCACCAGTTTGTTGGTGTGAAACCAAGACTCCATCGACTGTATGTCCCTTGTGAGTAGGTTGGTTAGGTGGGATGAACTGTGACAGCACCTGTATACAACTGCATAATTCGCATAGAAAATCAGATTTGCATCCTCCCAGTAAGTCATTTACATACAGGGAGAAGAGCAGGGGCCCCAGAATTGAACCTTGGGGGATGCCATCCCCAAAGTGGCGTGATGCTGATACTACCCCTTTCCATTTAATTTTTTGAGGCCTGTTTGAGAGGTAAGTCGAGAACGAACTCAGAGCCAAGTCATCTAAGCCGAGGGATTTCAGTTTTGCTAAAAGGTTTTGGTGGTTCACTAAATTGAACACCTTTGTTAGGTCTATGAATATTGTTCCAGTCATTGACCGGAATCTAGAGCTGAGAAAATATCAGAAGATAGGCGAACCAGGGCAGTGTCAATCCCATGGTGTTTTTTGAAACCTTGTTGATGGGCTGTAAGAAGGCTGTGTTGTTCTAGGTAGTCCTGGAGTTGGCTATATACAATCCCTCTCCAGTATTTTGCTAAGGGTGCTGAGGATTGATATGGGTGGTAGTTTCTCAGCTAGGTCTTGTGGCCCACTCTTGTGAATCGGTGTTACTAGGGCAACTTTCCAGGCCATAGGGAACATCCCCTTGGGTAAGGACCTATGAAAGAGTTGAGTTAGTGAAGAAGCTATGACTGGGGCTGCGACATGTAGCAGCCTTGGGTCTAGCTTGTCATGACCTGCAGACCCTGTTGGTTGGATTTTTCTTAGTAGTTTGAGAACCTCTCGTCTAGTCACAGGTTTGAGGTGGAAGTTGGGGATGGTGGGAGGTCCTTCTAGATAAACTTGTTGAGGCAGTGGGGGGGGGGTAGGTGGGAGAGTTTTAAATTTATTGAGATCTGTGAAGAACTCATTAATAGCATTGTCAGAGTCATCTGGTTTAGTGAAGTGCACTGCATTTGCCACAATATCGGGTGGTTGAGGTCTGGTATTTCCTTTCAGTAAGGCATTGATTTGTGCCCAGAAAGTTTTGGGGTTGGAAAGGTTTTTGGATTCTAATTTTTTAAGGTAGGTTTGTTTTGCAGTTCTAATATTTTGTTTGCAACTGCTCTGTAGCTCTCTGTATTTCTGCCAATTAGAGGAGAGTCCCAAGGTTTTGAAAGTATACCAGGCTGCATCCCTCATCGCATGAGTTTCTTAAGCGGCTTGGACAGCCATCTGGATTCCTTCCCTTTAACTCTTAATTGCTTAAGCAGGGCAGGCTTTTTTGCTATTGATAAGAAGTTTTTTAGGAAGAAGTCTAGGGCTGAGTCTACGCAAGGAGTGGTGTCAATTAGTGACCAGGACACCTTGGACAGGTATTTGTGAAAAGAATCTGAGTTGAATTTGGAGAAGTCTCTGGCCCAACAAATTCCAAGAGGGTGATGGATTGTTGTTTTTGCAAATGCAGAAGGTGGGGGCATAGTCAGTAATGACATCGGGAAAAATCCCTGCGAATTGGATTCAAGTGGGTTTAGATACGAGGATGATGGATCCAGCTGAGGGTGGTTTGATTCCCAGTTTTTATGTTCAGATGGGTATGTTCGGTGATGAGCTGAGTGAGGTGGTCATCCTCCAGTTTGGATTTTAAGTCGAGGGGGTACTGATTGGGACCAGTTCAGGCTGAAATCTTCAAGGATTATTCTTTCTCCTGCAGGAAGGGTAGGTAGGGCCGCTAACAGTGACTCTAGGGTTAGTTCTGCAACCTTAGGGGGCTTATAAACGCAGCCAACTAGGAGCAATTTGTACTCCCTAGTAGTAGATTTATGAAGATTATTTCAGTTTTGGAGTTAAGCTGGGTTTGTAATGGGATTAGTTTGGCATTTAGTGAGGACTTGGCATAGATAAGGACCCCTCCACCCTTTTTGACACATCTGCCCTGCCTGAAGGTTTGGTATCCAGGGAGTGCTACCTCATGTGGAAGGATGGAGGGTCTGAGCCAGGTTTCACTTACACAGACTATATCCAGGGAGTATGAGTTTGCCTAGGCCCTCCAGTTCATGTATTTTGTTTCTGAGGCTATTTATGTTCATATGGGTTATTCTTAGCCCACGTGCCTTAACCCACTGGGCATTGTTGGGAGACTGAATACTGGTGTTTACAGCAGGTCCACGGTTTGGCTATATAGCGCCACCTAGGAGAAATCATAGTAAGGGTACCCAGGGGATATATTTTAGAAATCAGGGACTATATTTAGGTCATCCAGTGACCAATATTTGAGGGGTGCTCAGGTGGGCTATAAAGGCGCCTAGCTGGAAACCATGAACCTTTTCTAAGCAGACAAATGGCAGGAGTGAATGTTTTAATACAAAGGGCAGAAGGAGCGGTGGGTGAGTCAGACCTGTGGAGGTGGAATAGGTATAGTTTGGAAAGAGGTCATGAACAAGAATGTAAGCTCAGCCATCTGTTCCAAATAGTAGGGCTAGCAAAGAGCAAAGTGGCATAAGTAATACATATTTGGTGACATAGTGTAGCTGCTGCAGGAGAGCTTTAAGGATTTTGTGTAGTCCTGGACAGGTATGGTTCTATAGTGTGGAGTACAGGGTAGAGTTTAGGTAGATACCAACTAGAGGAGGGGAGACGGGGGATGGCAGTGGAAGGGCAGAAACCAAGGGAATCGACCAGAGGGCGGAGAAATTGGCTGATTGGCTATCGCTGGGTTCTATTCACCTATAAATTTAGTAACACCTTGAGTGGGCAGGAGGAGGGCTGGGTGGGCTAGTACTGGGTGCCACCTCCTGCACGCTGTCTTGCTGCTGCTGGGTTTGCTGGGAGGGAGAGCAGCTCCAACTTGAAACTGTCTTGGCCCTCCAACTCAGAGTGGCAGTCTAGGGCTGGAATCCTGGGCAATGCAGACGGAAGAGAGAAACAAAAAATGGCAATTTTCAAGGAACTGTAATAAGGGCAAACAGTGGGAGAAGCAGACCAAAGGCTAAAAGTGGTGTGAAGTAGAATGAGCTGCCTAATGAGGTAGTCCTGTCTCTGGTTACAGAGCTCTGGTACATATGGTCTCAGAGGTATAGAGTGAGATTAGGCTGCCTAGCACTGATAAGACTTGTTCCAAAGTAGCTAAAAAGATAACGAGATAAAGGATTGGGTCCTAGGTTTGGAGAGACAAAGGGTGACAGGTCTGGGGAGGGTAAAATCCGGAGCCTGGAAAAGCGGGGGGTGAGCTGATTGTTTTTTCACCAGTAGGTGTCCATATAAGGCAGACACTAGCATTAGTGGTTTGTGGGGGAGATGATAACGGCACTAGAAATACTATGTTATGTGGATGGGGTTGACATTTCTCCATACCCCAAGGGGAATCATCTACATGACTGGTTACAGCTCTCTTCAATGAACTCTAGCAGGGTGGGCCCTTTGGGAAGAAATATATTTAGTTTTGCATAGTGTTTCCTTACAGTAGCATCCCACTGGACGCATATGGCGACCTACCAGAGGTGCCTCTGGCCCCAGATGCACACTGCACTGTCTGGAATGCCGGTGTATGACACTGTCAGGGCAGCCATGGACATTCCTATCAGAGAATTGGAAACAGCATGGCACTAGTCACAAGCATCTTGTGATGCCATCAGAGAAATAAAAGGAGCATGACACCAGTCACTGGCATCTTATGATGCTAACAAGTGAACTCCTGCACCAGAGTTTGGCCGCCTGTCTCAGATTGATGTCATGGCCGTAACTTTCACATTTATCTGTTGCAGTACACTAAATGCCCCATACTAGGGGACCTTCATTTTTTCCCTACAGGTGAGGCCATGGCTGGATTAATAAGTGTGCACATTACACCATGGCGTAGGGCCCCGAGGTTCAGGGAGAGCCCCCCAGTCTGCAGTGTCAAACAATGTTTTTGACGTCCCTAATAAAAACGTTTTTTTTTCCCTTTCATTCTGTAAGTTTGGCCGGGCATTTGTTTCTGTAACCCGCCCCCCCAACGTGCTTCCCGCGGACGCTCACCCAGCAAGTGACTGAGTCTGACTGTATGGGCATTGAGGCAGTTTCTGTACACCTCCCCCCGTCACCCCTGGCCCCCGTGCTTCCCACGGACGCTCAGTGAGCAAGCAACTGAATCGATGACTGGACTCTCGAGCCTCTCTCGCTCGGCTCCCTCCCTCCTCCTCTGCTCAGTCTAGCCTGAGTGACTGAGTGATGGTCCAGGAACGAGTGAGCTGCCTCACCTGTTCCAATCACTGTCCGACTTGTGGAGCAAGGAGGTGTGTTCAAGTCTGAGGAGTCCGAGCGGGAATTGGGGAGCAGACTCGTGGTGCGCGGTTTTGGAAACGAGTCGTCAGTCACTGTGAGGAGAGCACTCAGTTAGAGCCACTGGGGCGAGGGCTGCAGTGTGGTTGCTGGCCATCTGACCACTCAATCTCATCTGTCTGAGATCAATCATTCTCTGTGTGGCTGTGTGTGCGTGCGGTGCGCGGTGCATCTGGCGAGAGTCGAGACTAGGACGGAGGGACTCGTCTCAGGAGCCAGGAGTCCTGTCATCGCACCGGTAAGAGGCAGAGCAGAGTTGTAGGGCTAGGCTAGCTCTAGCTGCACTGTTTTTTGTTTTTTTTCTTTTGGACTGTTGGTCACAGCGACCGTCCCGTCGTCACATTCCGAATACAGTCCTTGGCTTTTTTTCCTCCCGTCCTCTCAGTCCCTCCAGTCACTCTCTTGGACAGAGCGGGAACCCCTACATGTCGTTGATGTTTTTTCTTCACACAATGTGTTGTGTCGACGAGCTAGCTAGGCCCAGAAGAAGAGCCAGAGCTCAGAGGAGAGGAGGAGGTTGATGACAAACAAGGTATGTAAAACATGTAATTTAAAATTACTAGATTGTTTGGGGTGGGCATCTACTGGGCTGAGCTGGCACAAAAAGTTGTTTACAAACCCCCATCCATCAACCCCACCCTGTCACCCGAGAGACCCAGGTTCATGTCTAGCTCTGGAACCAGTGGGGGAAGAGCGGCTTGCTAAGACTTTGTTCCTGGGGGAAGTGCAGGCTGCTTACTGGCCACAAACTCCCAGATGCCAAGCCATGAAACAGCAATGACATCAGTTGCAGAAACCAAGCTAGAGTGAAGCTGCATCTATAGTGGGGTCCATAGAATATCCATGGAACTAAGTGTTTTTGTCCTCTCTAAGCACCAAGTCTATATCCACACACAGAAAAGAGTCAAGTTATCATGCAGTTAAAATATATGTATTTCACCACCATATTTTTGCTGTTGCAATGCAGAATTTTCACCCATTTTCCAAGAGTAAATGTTATATCTGTTATATCTGAACCTGCTATATGTTTCAATGCTTCTATAATGTTCCGTAGTCATGGTTTCCATCACAGGAACAATATCCAAGATCTCACAACTAGAATGTAACATCTTAATTTAGTGTGATTTTATTTCTGCCAATATTTTATAGCTGACAGGAGGAGGAGTGAAACTCAGGTTACCTATCATTCTGAGTCTAGTTAGTTATTCATAAGTCCTGACTGCTTTTTGATTGGTTATTTTAGCAGATGTTAATCTCTTTGAAACACCTGGTACAGCTCAGAGAACCACATCTTGTGTTTGAAGTTCAAATCTATATCACAGACATGTAAGTAAACAAATAAAGTGATTAGAATTAGAACTGCAACAATGCCCTTACAACCATACATTCCCTGGGTCTTATTGTCCTATCTGAGGTTAATGGACCTCCACTTCACCTCAGGCCATCCACACTTCCCAGCCAGATCTTAATCCCTTGGGAATACCCAGTTGCACATGAAAATTGTGTGTTTTGGCAGTAAAATGCCTGCCCCAGTATTTCTAGGATTAATTTGGGTTCAAAACTGGTTAATGGATAGATGGCAAAGGATAATGATTAACTGCACTCACACGAAGGATGGGAGAGTGACCAGTGGTGTACCACAGGATTCAGTACTGAGACCAGTCCTTTTCAATGCCTTCATGGGGGACATCATAGAAGAACTGGAGAGGAAGGTATGCTGTTTTGCAGATGACACCAAAATCTGTAATAGGGTGGGCATTCGGAGGGGGGGTGGAATGGATGGGGATTTAGGGAAATCTGAGGAGTGATCAAAGACATGGCAGCTAGGGTTCAATGCCAAAAAGTGTAAAATCATGTACCTAGGGCACAGGAGCCCCAGTATTTTGTATGGGATGGGGGGAGTACTGACAGTCAATAGAAAGGAAAGGGACCTTGGGGTTATTACATCAGAGGATCTCTGGTGGCAGCACAATGTGATAAAGCCATGGGCAGGGCAGTGGGACCGGCGACCCCAATATACACCCGATGCCTGTTGGTGGGGCGGGGTGGGAGCAACAAGTGGCCAAAACACCCCAGGGCGTGGGTAAATCCTGGCATCACCAACATTCTCGAGTGGCATATTGCGATTATACAATGGACATCTATATATTTTGAGTGTGAAAAGTTAACAAAAAAAAAGCTGGTTTAAATGTTTATATTAGATTTGTTGTTACACTTGGTAAAATAGTGCTTTGACGGTAGATATGCCCATGTGCAGTGGTGTCAGCAAGCGGGTGAGGTGATAACCCTTAATGGTTACAGTTTGGGGAAAACCGAGACTCGAGGAGATCGCGGGTGTGAGACCAGTCATGTAAGCTGTAGTGCATGTTTAAAGGGAACAAAAATGAAGCGAGGTAATTTTGTTGTGGGATGTTTTCTACAGTGTGACTGACAAACTGTAAACGCAGGTTTCTGAAAGTGAAACAGAAAGAGAATGCCTGGGGAAAGAGCAATTTTTTTTCAAAAGCCAGGAAAAAAAAAATAATGTCCTGTGACTAGAGTTTTTTTTTATGTTGAATTCATAGCTGAATTACATTTTTTGAAACTTGCGGTATTTTTCATATTGTTTACTCGGACATCAACATCGTGGCTTTGTGGAGGTTTTGCCCTGTGACTGTCTGTGTTTTTGCTGGGTTTGTGTTCCTAATGGTCGCAGTGATTTCAGGGGGGCCCTTGATGCGGCTTACTGGCGACTGGCGCCTCTTCCCGTGGGGTGATTATAGCTTTTACAACGGGGAGAGGAGTGCCAGGTAACCAATGAAATTACAGGATTTGTGTCTGATTAAAATGCCCATTGTATAATGGGGGATCATCCCTGTGTGTGAAGGTGGGGGGACAATGATGTGATGGATCTAGAATCCATTCTGACTATAAATTAATGTGTTACTACATCACACTACTTTGCAGTTAACAGTTTGACTTCTCAGCCAGAACATCTACTTTTTTATTGCATGGTCGTGGGTTCTCGTCCCACACCGGTATTGAACTTGCACCTCAAATACTGGCATCTGAGTGCAGTATTGTGGGGGTGCTGTACTGCTGGGGGTGTGACATCCTTCGGGCGAGACATTAAACTAAGGTCCCTTCTGCTCATCCTATTGTTGTCCTGGTGGGTGTCCAGGTGGTTCGGGGGCAGCTTTGTTCAGTGTTCTGCACCCCCCCACCAAACCAGCAAGAAGTGATGCCTAGAAGGCTTGTTTTTTCTGCATAGGTTCCCATCAGGCTGGATTCCTGTATAGTCTCTTGGACAGGGAATACACAAGAGGGACTTCTCAGTATTTTGCCCTTACAGGACCAGCACTACTCTTAAAGGGCCTACACAGTTAATAGCATAGGAGGGAGAGATGTACATTGCATAGAGGGAAGTGGTGCCTTTTTCGGTGTGATGGGCTTACACAAACCTTCAGGGGCAGCAAATGCCAGCACGACATGTTCCCCGCTACTAATTCTCCTTGGCTGGGTGGCTTTGCCTAAAATGGTAACAATTGCAGCATCTGCGTGGAGGTAGACCTCTTCTCGGCTTAGTAGGATAGCCAGCAGACAGGTCAGAATAAGCGTCAGCCACCAGAGGCAGTCCGCATTCCCCCCTCTGGCACCAGTCCTCGTAGCCAAGTTAAATAGTGCCTGGCACCAGTGCCTTGTTCCAGGTTCAGTATTCTTTTGCTGACTCCCTGGGATCACCAGATGTGAGCCCTCTCAAGAAGGTGAAACAAAGGGGACCTCATCCTCTACAGTTTAAAAAAAAGTCAAGATTCCCTTGGATATTTCCTGGCCACCCACCCATCCAAAATGGGTTTTTCGGGACATTGACTACCCAACTGGCAACAGCTTTTCCTATTCCTCCTGCCATAAAGGAAAGGGCTCAAGAAAGAGCGGCAGATCTCTAAGTTTTTTTCACCTATTAGTGCACATAGAAGATCCGCAGTTTTTCAGGCTTAGTGCCCCAGCAGAGCTTAAGCCTTTCAGGCTTAGACGGAAGCAACCGGGAAAATGGTTAATCGGCCGCAAAAGCTACCTTCTGATTCCAAACCAAATCAACCAGATGGTCAGTGGACAGAAACGTGAGGCCTTGCTTACAGCAAACCTGTCAGGAGGCTGCAGGGTGATGCCCAAACCTCGGCTCGCCACAGCCCCTGGCTTTGGCCCTAGCAGGCAGGGACCTCTTCGGCATGCCATAGTCAAGGGAAGGGGCAGTTCAGGGACCTGAGACCCCAGAGGCAAAATCTCATGACCGAGCTAGGTCTAGGCTCAAACTCTTAACTTCTCGAGGAAAAAGAGCATGGTTCTTCTTACATAGCCAGTATAACCTCAGAAGGGGCAAGTCTAGAGGAGGGGGTGGCACCACAGATGCACAGGCCCACTACCTCAGGGTGTGCCCCCCCCACCTCCGGTTACCCATCCAAAAGACACAAGCTCTCAGTCAGGGACACTGAGCAATTCACCCACAGAGATCAGCTAGAGGTTGCTGCATATTCTTTATGGGCCGGAAAAGCACAAGGGTTTCAGGCCCATCCTACATATCAAGGTCCTGAACAACTTTATCCATCCACAGACCCTTAAGCAGAAATCTGGTTTTCAGACATCAGATGCAATTAGGATCTCTTTCTGACATCCATCCTTTTACAGGAGACGACCGCAGATTCCTATTCAGGTATTACTCAAGCACCAGCTTAAATTCAAGGTGTTGGAGCAGTTCTTCTATTCAAAACTCAGGGAGACTGCATGGGAAAGATTGGAGACAACAGGATGTGGAGGGCTTCCTATGCCCCTGCTGCAGAGCTTTTAGCCCTGCCTACCAACAGCATCAGGAGGTACAGCCCAAGCGTAAGGAAGCCCGGAGACCAGCCGTCGGAGAAAGAAAATTTACAGGTACCCAAATTTCTGTTTTCTTTTATTTCGGGCCTTGTAGCTGTTTCTCAGCGCTCCTGCATGGGACCCAGTCTCAGCCTTGCAAGCTGTACAGACTGGCCCCATTTCAACGCGTCTCGTTTTTCCCGTGATTTTGGACCGGGCCGTCCACATCAGGAGCTGGAATCTGCCCCAGTACAGATTTGGGGCTAAAAATCGGCCCCGTAATATTTTGGGACAGAAAATCAACACCTGAACGATGCCTCCTGCCTGACCCCCAAGGGGGCCAGTCTGGGCCTCCTGCACCATGGAAGGAGTTCCTACCGCAGCAAGGCTGGAACTTGTGGAAACCCCCTCCTCTGTGGGCTGTATAGATCTGGGAGGGGACCCGGAGGAAGGGCCAAGAACCCTGCTCTTGGCAACCTGAGTATGTGCCTGTCGCCCGAAAGCTGGTGACGTACATCCGACCTTCAGCGTGCAACTCCAGAACACGGCGATCCATGGAGAAATGGGCATCGCATCTGTCCATATCGTGGTTCAGTCCCAAGAAGGTAAGGCAGCGGTCATGCTGATACATAATGGAGTAAAGTCGGCCACAGGGACACCGACGCATTGGAGGCTGACCTGCCCTCGAAGAATTTTTTCTTGTCCTCTGAACCAGACATGACCGGACAGAAAACAAAAAACAAAAACAGCACTCGGCATCAATGAGAAATAAATAGGAAAGGTCTTACCAGTCGACACCGAGGACGGAGCAGCAGAACTAGGACTGTAGAAAACTAACCAATAGACTAGGCTGCAGAAATAATGATGTACCATGTGAGGTTGTGCTCACTCGAGGGTGGGAGAAACAGAACTGGGGCTGAGGAGGTGTCAACAATGGTTACTGTCCAACCCGCAAGAGCCACGTATTACGTCGGCCTTGAGGGCGGCGCCATCTCGACATAGACTCCTCCTCTTCCAAAAAAAAAAAAGCTCCCGCAGGTTCCTGATCCTCCAGCTCACTATCCACCAGTGATGAATGGTGAAGACAGGATCCATGAAATGGGGGTGGGGTCTGAGAGAGAATGTCTGGAAGTTTTTCTTCACGGACAGGGTGGTGGGAGCTTAGAACAGACTCCCAGTGGAAGTGGTGGAAACTAAAATGATCACAGGCTTCAAAAATGTGCGGGACAGACACAAAGGAATCCTAGCACCAAGGCAAACATGGGGAAAATCTGAAAACTTACAGGGGGCTAAGGAGGGGCTATGGACAGGATTAACAAGGCAGACTAAATGGGCCAGGTGGGCCTTATCCGACAACAACTTCTATGAGAGAGGGGAACAGAAGGGTAGGAATTTTGATTTGTATTCTGTTGCCCATGTCTCTTAAAAACTGTATCCCAACGTGAGATACAGTTTGTATATAAATGGATTCCCAAGGTGCCTTACAGTTTGTGACAGGGTTCCTTTGCGGCAAAGAGGCATAGTCACGGCAAGAGGGGGGCCCCAGATTTCTCTTGGGCCTAGGGCCCCAGGTTACCTTAATCTGGCCCTGGACTCCAGCCTGAATTCCTCCCCATATAGAATTGGATTACAGGGTCCAAGGGGCATCGCGCTTCATTTGCTGTGTAAGCAGTGGTCTTAAGACAGGAATCATTTGTGAAAGCTGGCTGGTGTTCTCTTTCATAGGTTCTATATTTATTGTCCTCACAGTCAGTTGTCAGAATAAAAATAAGTATAATAGCATATCTTTTGCCTAACTTGCTAGCTCTTTTTTTTAAGGAGTAATGCAGATCAGGACATTGCATGCCTAATTTATAGAAATATTGGTAAGTCTTAACAACATCTCTGGCTTACGTAAAATAAAAGTGTATACATAGTGATTTATGTCATTTTATGGCTCAGTGAACAGCTATAAATAATAAGTGGTACCGTGTTGGGCAGAATCTGCTCATGTTTTAGTTAATAGAATCTTTTTATCTGAGTGGATTTTTATCCTCTCCTTTACATTGGTAACATATATGGGACATAGTGGTAACAAATACATTAGGCTATAGGTCTTGGACAATCTTTTAAAATACATTACTTTCTAAAAAATAAATAAACCAGTGTCATTAGGGGTATTCCAGAATTAATTTTCTTTTTCTTTTTTGTTTTATTTTTCTATTCATTAATTTACTTTCTCTTTTGCACTGGACCATAGCACATAGACATACCTTCATAGCAGAGCAATATGCCAGAGGGAAATATCTTAGTTAAATTCTAAGAAAGCTTTATTAGTGCGGCCCTGGTTCAAAGCTGCTTTCAGGCCTGTTGCACAGTTCTCCTAATACTAGTAGTAAGCTTGTTAAGTGTTGACTAGCTCTATCCACAGCCTTACTATGCTTTATGCATGATGAGGAGGCGTAGTTTATTGTGGCTACATTGTTATGTAACCACGTACTGTTCTGATATTTCCCTTGCTTGATTACTAATTTGACAGGAGCTATATAGTGATTTCTAGAAATAAACGGATCGCACAGAATACTAAATTATGGAATCTGGCGCCACCGGTGGGCTGGTTGCTCATATAAGCACAAGCTTAGGCAACATGCACAAATTTATTAATATCATGGTAACATAGAAACATAGAATTTGACAGCAGATAAGGACCGCTTGACCCACCCAGTCTGCCCATTTCCCTACCTAATGGATAAGCTGCAGATCCTAGTTAACCAGCAGCCTACTTCTTTCTACCCCCCAACCCCTAGAATTGCCTTATGGCTGTCCCATGCATGCTTGAATTCAGTCACTGTTTTTGACTCCACAACCTCCTCCGGAAGGCCGTTCCATGCATCCACAACCCTCTCTGTGAAAAATACTTCCTTACATTACCTCTGAGCCGCCCCTCTATCTTCAAATTGTGCCCTTGTTCTTGCACAACTCTTTTTGAAAGATGCTACCCTCTTGGACTTTGTTGATTCCCTTGAGGTACTTGAAAGTTTCTATCATCCCCCCTCTCCCTCCTTTCCTCGAGGGCTATACATATTAAGCTCTTTAGTCTCTCTTCATTTGTCTTCGGTGCAGACCCTGCACCATTTTAGATGCCCTCCTCTGGACAGCCTCCATCTTGTCTATGTCCTTGCGGAGATTGGGTCTCAGAACTGCACACAGTACTCAGATGGGGTCTCACCAGCTGTCTGTACAGAGGATAACAACTTCCTGTTTCTACTGGTGATGCCTCTCCTATGCATCCCAGTATCCCCCAACCCTTCTTACTGCCCTCTCACATTGCTTGCCCACCTTTAAGTCATCTGATAGGACTACCCCAGGTCCCTTTCCATTTTGTTGTTGTTAGTATCTCACCCCATTGTACTCTTCCCTGGGTTTTGTTTTCCCAGGCGCATTACCTTGCATTCTTAGCATTAAATCTAAGCTGCCATACATTTGATCATTCCTCTAACCTTGACAAGTCCCTTCTCATCCTTTCCACCCCACCTTGTGCATCAACTCTGTTGCAGATCTTTGTGTCATCTGCAAAGAGACATACTTTTCCTTCCAGTCCGTCTGCTATGTCACTTACAAAGACATTGAAGAGGACTGGTCCTAATTCTGAACCCTGCGGCACCCCACTAGTAACCCCCCTTTCTTCAGAGTGGACTCCATTTACTATTACCCTCTGTGTCCTATTCTCCAGCTAATTCTTTACCCAGGCTATCATCTTGGGACTCACTCCCAGGCTGGCTAACTTGTATATTAATCTTTTGTGTAGGACTGAGTCAAATGCCTTGCTAAAGTCTAGGTAGGCCATGTCCACAGCCCCTCACTGATCTACTACTTTGGTCACCCAGTCAAAGAAATCTATTAGATTTGTCTGGCATGACCTTCCCACTGTGAATCCATGCTGCCTTGGGTCCTGTGCCCCTCTGGCCTCTAGGTACTCGACAGTTCTTTCCCTCAGAAGTGATTCCATCATTTTCCCTACCACTGAGGTTAAACTAACTGGTCTGTAGTTTCCTGCTTCTGCCCTGCTCCCACTTTTGTGAAGGGGAATCACGTCAGCCCTCCTCCAGTCCTCAGGTACCACCCCATCCTCCCATGATTTGCTAAAGAGGGTAGTCAGTGGTGTCACTAGTTCTACCCTTAGTTCTTTTAGAATTCTGGGATGAATCCCATCAGGCCCCATGGCTTTGTCCACCTTCAGTTTTAAGAGTTCTTTCAAGACCCTTTCTTCTGTAAATGGGCTGGTATCAACTTCTGTATCCAGAGTGTTTCTATTGTTTGTTTTAGGTACCTCCCCCTCTTCGTTTGTAAATACCGAGCAAAAATATTTGTTTAGTATCTCTGCCTTTCACAGTCACCCTCTGCTTACCCCTCCCTTTATTAAGCCTCACTATCCCTCCCTTAGTCTTCCTTAGCTCCTGATGTACCTAAAAGGTTTTATCCCCTTCTTAACTGAGTTGGCTATCTTTTCTTCAGTTTGGGCCTTTGCTGTTCTGACTGCCTTCCAGCTTCCTTTTGCTTTAGCAATTACACTTCTCTGTCCTGTTCCTTCTGTGATTCCTTGTACTTTCCTGAATACTTTCTTTTCTCTTGAACCTTCCTGCCACCTCCTTTGAAAACCATAGTGGTTTCTTACATCGTTTTGTTTGTTTATTTGCTTCACACAAAGGCTTATTACCGCTGTGATGGCAGTTTATTATTCCCCATTGTTCTTCCACCCCTCCTTCCTGCCCATTTGCTAGTGCATTCCTTAGGCACTCACCCATTTTGGCAAAGTCAGCCCTCCTGAAGTCCAGTACTTTTGCCTTTGTATGGCTTGACTCTATTGCTGTGTTTATTGTGAACCATACTGTTTGGTGGTCGCTAGTTCCCAGATGGCTACGCACTTCTACATCTGTGATCCTCTCTCCATCTCCATTTGAGAGGACCAGGTCTAAGATTGCTCCCTCTCAAATGGGTTCCAATATTACTTGTCTAAGGCATGCCCCCTGTAGGGCATCTAGAATAACCCCACTCTTAGAAGTGGCTGCTGCAACTGCACTCCAGTTAACATCTGACATATTCAGATCACCCATCAGCAATATCTCCCCTTTATCTGCCATTCTAAGTATACTTTCTATCATTTCCTTGTCCATTTCCTCCCCCTGAGAGGGGGGTCTGTATACAACCCCTGTGCAGATTGTGGTGCCATTGCCTGCCTCCAAATTGACCCACAGTGCTTCTTCTCCTCCCTGTTTACACTTTTGTTCTGTTGCTTTGATTCCTTCTCTTATGTGAGAGCTACTCCTCCTCCTCCTTTTACCTCCCTGTCCCTCCTGTAGATAGTGTATCCTGGTATGTTTACGTCCAGTCATGGTTCTGTGTGTACCATGTTTCTGTGACTGCCACGATATCAGATCTTCCTCCTCCATCAAGGCCACTAATTCCAGAGCTTGTTACCCAGACTACGGGCATTGGTACTCATTGCTCTCCATTTTTTGATGGCTTTACCTTCTGTAGCAGCATCCCCCACTGACCTTTCTACCTTGGTCTTTTTCTCATTTAGAACCCTGTTTTGTAGGGGGAGGCTGGGATTTTCCTGCTGCTTATCAGTGCCTCCCCCCTTGACTAGTTTAAAGGCTTGCCAATGAAGCATTTAAACCGATTGCCCAAAAGACTTGTTCCCTTCCTGGACAGATGCAGACCATCCTGCCAGTATAGGCTGGTGTCCCTCCTGGTGGAACTTCAGTCCCCAATGAAGCCAAACCCCTGTGCTCCACACCATTTTTTCAACCATTTGTTAAACTGCGTGGTGCAAAGTACCCTTGCCTCACCCATGCCAATGACAGGCGGCACCTCTGAGAAGGATACTGTGTGTGCTAGTTGTCTTAAGACCCTCCCCAACTCTACAAAGTCCTTCTGCACTGCTCTAATCTCATGATGAGCTAAGTCATTTGTCCCTAGGTGGACAATGACGTCCACCTCAGACTCCTGTGCAACTGTTCTCGTGATCCTAAGGATGCGCTTCCTGTCCCTCCAAGCCATGGCACCAGGCAGGCACCTTACTTCAGTTTTCCCTGCTCCCCCCAGTTCTATCCCCCTAATAATTGAGTCCCCCACCAGGAGCTGCTTTCTTTCCCTGTGGTGCCCTCTGCCTCCTTCCTGAGGGCCTCCCTTGTGACAGTTGTCTGCACCCTCCTTAGTCTCCTCTGCGGGTGCATCCATAGGGGAACTATGCTCCCCAGAATGGTGTATGGATTGTGGAGTGGAACAACTGACTGGGTGTGCCTCTGTTCCACCACCCTTACCCTCCTTGAGCCCACTGTGGTCCAACTTCTGTGCTTCCTTCGCAACCTCTGAGGTAGTGGTGGTGGCTCTGGTGCTCCCTGGATGGGGGAGGTTCCCTTGCCACTGTCCAGTGTGGCCTGAAGACGGGCAACTTCCTCCCTCAGGGCAGATAGTTGTCTGCAAACAGGGCAGCATCTCAGCCTCCAGAAAGACTCCCGGAAGACTGCTGCCCCACAGCCACATGGTATGTCTGTTGTGTTTCAATTTAATATTTTCACATACTTTTGGGGATTTTGAGTGTCCATACTTTGACACTAAATAAAACAGGCTGATAATATATAGGTATTTGTTACACCTGGAGTCTCATATACATGTATAAAACAAGTTTATGTTTGTTAGGTCACAATAGACCACTTTTGACATGGTAGATGGTTCTTAACACTGTCCCTTACTCTCTGTTCTTTCCATTCCTCTGCTTCATCATTTTTTACATTTTGGTATTCTGCTGTATTGTGTGACGATTGTTCAAATAATCCAGGGATAGCAGTGTGTTCATTTTCCTTAGGTCACAGCTAACTAAAACAATAGTATTAGAAAAGACGCAACAGAATATTAGTTGCTGCTCTAATCTTATAAAAACTTTTTGTTTATAAACATATTTTTTACTTCTACATTACATTACCTCTTGATATAAAAGTTAATTAGTTTAGAGACTAAGTTCTAATAATTTATTGTTAATAGCTTTTTGTAGAAGTGTATACAGTACTGTTACATTTATTGATATCTGTGGTGTTTTGTTCTTGCTCTGTTAGAGACTTAGTTGGTCAATAACTCTATATTTAAAATTGGTTACATTCCTTCACTGTGGGTAATGGGCACCAACATTAATAACATTAGAACAGTTTCATGGAATATACAGGGTTGTAATGACCCTATAAAATGCATTCAAATCCTGTCTCACCTAAAATCTTTGCAGGCTGATATTGCCTTTTTGCAAGAAACTCATCTCACCCTGGAAGAAACAGCTAAACTTAAAAAGTCCTGGGTGGGCACGGTATATGGTAGCTCTTATAACTCCAAGAGTAAGGGGGTGTTTATACTTTTCACAAAAAGCTGAACATAGTGGTGGAGTCTAGCACTGTGGATACTGAGGGTAGGTTCCTAATACTCAATATCAGGCTTGAGGGTAAAAGTATTTCTTTAGTCAATGTATATGCACCCAGTTGCAATCACTCCATTTTCTATGCTGCTCTAGCAGATAAAATTAACAAGGATGCAACTGGGGAACTAATCTTGGCAGGACATATGAACACAGTACCAGATGTGTTCATGGACAGTACCTATGCAAACCCGGTGGACCATTCAAATGCATCTAAAGCCTTCATTGCATTCGGTGAAGAGTTTGGTCTTACTGACGTGTGAAGAATTATTCACCCAAAGGGGGAGAGACTACACTTTCTTTTCCAAGAGACGTGGTTCCCATAGTAGATTAGATTACATTTTTATAGCAAAATCACTTTTGGAGGGTCTTACATTTAGTCAGATAGGGAATATAATCATATCAGATCATGCAACAGTCACTATGGGCCTCACATTAGATCACTCACTGCCTTCAGAAAAAAGTTGGAAGTTCAGTTGCAGTTTACTGAGGTATGAGGACTTTCAGGATTGGCTCTCTAATTAGATAAAGTTGTTTTTTAAAATTGATGACAACAACAAAGTTTCAGTACCAACCTTGTGGGATGCCTTTAAGGCCTTTATTAGAGGGCGCATGATCTCATATTCCTCTCACATAAAAAAGTCAGGGAGGCTGAATTAAAAGACCTAGAACAAAATCTGAATCAAAAAGAGGCGTTGTTTAAATCTACAGGGACGCAAAATTCCCTTTTGTACAGAGACATCCTCACACTAAAATATGACATTAATAAAATACTAAGCCAAAAAGCTGAATATGCTCTTTTTAGATCAAGACATGCATATTGGGAGGCAGGAGAATCTCAGGGTAAATTACTAGCACACAAATTAAAAAAGATATCAGAAGCTATAAATGTTTCTTCCATTAAAAGCAGGCAAAACAAACAAGTTGTCACAAAGACAAAACAAATTCTGGGTGAATTTCGTACTTTCTATGAAACACTATATCAGTCAGAAGGGCAAGCTAGTCAACAAACGATGGAACAGTTTTTAAAAAATATTTCAATTCCTTCAGTATCCAAGTGGGATAGAAACCAGCTAAATACACCCTTCACATAACTAGAGATTCTTAAAGCAGTGAACTCTCTCCCCACAGCGAAAGTGCCAGGTCCAGGTGGTCTAACAAGGGAATTTTACAAGGTCTCTACAAGGCATTTAGCCCCAATTATATTAAGGGTATACAAATCTTCTGCATCTACAAAAATATTACCCCCATCTATGTGTGAAGCTACGATAATTGTCCTACCCAAAAAAAACTAAAGATCCATTACATTGTGAAAATTATAGGCCAATATTTTTAATTAACATAGACTGCAAAATTCTAACCAAAGTTATGGCAAATAGACTCAATTTTGTAATTCAGAAATTGGTACATCCGGACCAGGTAGGCTTTATCCAAGGTAGGCGTAGCTCAGATTTATTCAGGAAACTTTTACATGTTATGCATGTAGCTAAAGACAACTCATCATCACCAGTTCTCCTGTCACTTGATGCCAATAAGGTGTTCAATAGAATAGACTGGAGCTACCTTACGTTTATCATGCACAAATTTAATCTAGATGATTCCTTTTGTAATTGGGTCAACATTTTGTACTCAGAAATATATGCAAGAGTTAAAGTAAATGGGATGTCCTCAGATAAATTTCAAATTCACAGGGGTACAAGACAAGGTTGCCCTCTATCGCCCTTATTATTTGTATTAGCGTTGGAACCACTCCTAATCAAAATAAGGACAGATAAATTGATTATGGGAGTTAAAATTGGTACCCAACAGAAGATTTCTGCCTATGCTGATGATATAGTTCTTTCTATCACAAACCCCAGTCATCAGTTCTGACTTTACTCAGCATCTTACAAGGCTTCTCCGTAATAAACTTCGACAAGTCTGAAGTTTTATTTTTAAAGGATGAGGGTGACAAGTCTATTTTTTTGAGAAATAACATTAAGGTGGCGTCAAAGGGAATATCATTCTTAGGCATCAAAGTGACTCAAAAACATTTCACAAATTATAACTAACAATTTTACTAAACTTATAAAAGATATGGAGACAGATTTTACAAGATGGAAAACAATGTATTTGTCTTTTTGGGGGAAAATCCAAGCCTTTAATATGCTAATAGCTCCAAAATTATATTACTTGTTGCAACATATTCCTGTTTCAAACAACATGAAGTCTTGCTATATTATGACATATGCAGTTTGTCCCAGCCTTAGAACTGCTCTGGAGGTGAAAGAGTTAACTTCCATGCCAGGCATGGAATCTTGAGCGCGAGCTCGGTTGAAAAAACTCTGTCTGTTGTTCTTCAAACTGAAACTGTCAGATTCTTTACTCCGCCTCACTGAACCGTCGCTCCGGGGATTCCTCCTTCTGCTTGGTTCATTTTGTCGGTTAAAAAGTGTTATTTCTCAGTTTTTGTTTTTTTTTAAACCACATTTGTGTATTTTAACCGCAACCGGTTGGTTCAAGCTCTGTCTGTGGTATCGTAAGTAATAGATAGGTTTTACATTTCTCTGTGTGGAACTTGCAAACTTTATTTCGGTTGGTTTGAACCGATCAGGTTATTATTAAAACTTAATTAAATTACATTTAGAGTGTGGTTCCTGGTTCTTATCGGTTCTAAAAGCGGTTCATTACGTTTTTTTCCACGACCGTGACATGGTTGGGAACCGATAAGGGTGTCTTGCGATTTGCGGAAAGGGCAAGTTTTGGTTAGGCTGGCATTATGTCTGAGAAACCCAAAAGAAAACCGGGCCCACTGGGTTTCAGCACTGTAGTGTCTGTGGGGAAGCCTTTGCCAGGCTGACCCACACACCATATGTTTATTGTCTGGGGTTTGACCACCTCAGTACAGACTGCCAGATTTGCAAGAATTTCCTGCAGCTACCCTGGATAAGAGAGTTGGTAGGCTCAGGGAATGAGAACTCAAAAGTCCGCTGACCCAGATGGCCAGCCCGGTTCGGTGTAACCGAACCGGAGGCATTCTTCCCTCGACCAGGGCGATACTTCCTCTGGCAAGCGAAGAGCTGACTCGGAGGAGCCAGTTCCAGCAAAGAGGACTAGAAAATCAGCAGGTGTGGAGCCAAAATTTCCTTCTTCAACCGCTGCAGAGATAGCCAAGCGATCAAATTGTCCAGTCGCTTTCCCGGTTCCGTCGAACCGGCATCATCAAGTAAGCAGTCGGTTCGGCCGGTTCCACTAGTTCAAGAATATGATATAGAGAATTTTATGAACTGGAGGAGGGAGGAGGATTATGAAGAAGTGAATGTGATTTTGAAAGTCTGGATGTGCCCATTGAACCGGACATCTCCCCAGACAGACCTTCAGGAGTGTCTCCCCCTAGGATTTCTGAGTCACCTTCTCATTTTCTGTTTTATAAAAAAGTTGCTGAAACCCTCCAACTCCCTTTGGAAGAAGCTGTGGATGAACAGGAGGAGCCTGACTATGTGGAAATGATGGATATCCCAGAGTCCAGGAGATTGTCTATTCCTTTAAATAAATCTTTTAAGAAACAGACAATAAAAATTTTAAAACCTCCTAATTCTTTACCTCCTGTGGATAAAAAGATGGACAGGAGGTACACATTGTCAGGCTCTGACAATGTTTCTTTCACAACAATGCAGCCATGTTGGGGTAGTGCAGGCTGCAGCCTGTGATAAGACAAATATTCCCTTGGCTTCACACCCCCCTGACAAGGACTCCAGGAGGATTGATGCCATGGCAAAGAAACAATACATGGCAGCATCCTTGGGACTCAGACAGGCAAATTATATGGCCTATGTTGCAGATACCAGAAATCCAGATGGGATACTGTTGTAGGCTTTAGCGAAACAGGTCCCTGGCCAGCTGCCAAGGAGCTGGAACAGGTGGCTGCTGATGGTATTGAGGCATCAAGGTGCAATTCCATGCTGCAGTGGACTCTAATGATGTATCTTCAAGAGTCATGGCTACATCTGTGGCTTTTCATAGAATGGCTTGGCTCAGGTGTACTAGCCTGTCACAGGATACCCAGGCTAAGGCCATGGATTTTCCTGTTGTGGGTAATTCTCTGTTTGGGGAGCAAACAGAGAACTACATGAAGAACATGGATGAATACAGGACCACCTATAGGTGTGCTCAGGCCAAGGAAAGGCAAGCCACTCCCCAGAGGCAGTATTCCAGGGGCAGGGGCAGGCCTTTTCATAGGCCTTTCTACCAAGCCTAGGGCTCCTCTTCTGCCTTTGCCCAGAGGGGGTTCTTCAGAGGGAGAGGCAGACGGGGTACAAGCAGGTCTGCTACCACCCCTCAGCCTAAAGCCCCTGCCAAACAGGCACCCTGATGGGATGCCCAGGGCCGATTCTCCATTACCTGTAGGGGGCAGGCTGGCTTACTTCGTCCAGGACTGGGAGTCTTTAACATCAGACAAGTGGGTCCTGGAAGTAGTAAGCCAGGGACTGAATTCTCAGCTTCAAAAATTTCCAAAGATGAGAACCAGATCCTTTCCACCTGCAAATCCATTAGAGGCTCTTGCCAGAGCAAGTCTCAACCCTCCTGGCTCTCAGAGCTGTAGAAAGGTTCCTCCCTACACCAGGGCAAAGGACTGTACTCCAGGTACTTCCTTACCCCAAAAAAGACAGGAGAATGGCGGCCCATCCTGGATCTAAGATACCTAAACAAGCACCTTTTAAAACCAAAATTCAAAATGGTGACTCTGGGAATTATTTTACCCTCCCTAAGGCCAGTGGACTGGCTAGCGTCCCTGGACCTCAAGGATGCCTACTTCCATGTTCTCATCAGAGCTCCACCAGAAAGTACCTCAGATTCAGACTGCCCTCAGGCCATTACCAGTTCAGAGCAATGCCCTTGGCCTCACCTCTGCCCCAAGGTATTCACAAAATGCCTGGCAGTAGCAGTTGCTCACTTAAGAAGGCAAAAGATTGCCATCTTTCCTTACCTGGACGACTGGCTTATAGCCAGGTCAGTCTCCAGACCAAGTCAAATCACACCTTCAGGTTACCCAGCAGCTGCTTACATCTCTAGGTTTTCTTCTCAATCTTCCAAAGTCAGTTCTAGAGCCTGTTCAGCTACTCACCTTCATAGGCGCAGAACTGGACTAAAGCAGGCCAGAGCTTTCCTTCCTCTGGAAAGAGTAAAGACCCTGGTGGCTCTGGCCTCCTCCTTCACTCTGCAGGTCTCTCGACCAGCAAGGCACTTTCTACAGCTCCTAGGGCACATGGCTGCTTCCACAGCTGTAGTGCAAGGAGCAAGATTTCAGATGAGGGACATTCAGTTCCATTTGAGAGCCTTCTGGTCTCAAAGGAGAGATCCTCTAACCAAATTGATCCCAGTAACTCGAACCCTGATCCAGGCCCTGCAGTGGTGGCAGGATCAGAGCAATCTGAGACAGGGGGTTCCTTTCATCCCTCAATCTCACTCCTTGACCCTTACTACAGATGTGTCCCTCTTGGGATTGGGAGCTCACATGGGCGAACTCACCACCCAGGGATTGTGGTCCCCTCAGGAATCTCTGCTCCACATCAATCTGTTGGAACTCAGAGCTGTTTTTCTAGCACTTCAGGTTTTTTCTGCATCTGTTCAGAACAGAGTGGTACAGGTCAGAACAGACAACAACACCACTACAATGTGGTACATCAACAAGCAAGGGGGCATTCGGTCTTTGGCCTTGTGCACCGAGGCAATGAAGTTGTGGTCTCTGGCTTATTCCCTGAACACCTCCCTCATGGCAGTTCACCTCCCAGGCAAGGACAATGTCCTGGCAGATGCTCTCAGCAGGATTTCCCAGGGCCATCACGAATGGTCACTGGATCCCCTAGTACTGGGGTTAGTATTTGCCAGGTGGGGCACCCCTCAGATAGATCTTTTTGCAGCCCCAGACAATCACCAACTTCCGCTTTTTTGTTGCAGGCCCCCAGTGTTGGGCTCAGTCCCTCTGGGTGCCTTCCTTCTCGATTGGGAAGGGAAGTTCCTCTATGCCTTCCCCCTTCCCTCTCTTGTTCAAGGTGCTAGTCAAAATCAGATCTCAACCTTGCAAGATGATTCTGATTGCTCCAGATTGGGCCAGACAGCCCTGGTATCCACTCCTTCTGTCCTTAGCAGTCCACCTTCCTGTGTCTTCCCAGGAATCACAATCTGTTAACCTGTGCCCGGGAGAGTTTGGTATCGAATCTCAAATCCCTCAACCTCAAGGCCTGGCTCTTGAGGAGTTAGAGTTGCTGACCTACACCTTTCTCAAGGTGTACTCGATATCTTGAAGCTTCTAGGAAGCCTTCCACCAGGGCTACTTATAATTCTAAATGGAAAAGGTTTTCCATATGGTGCTCTGAAAGCATATTTCCCAGAATCTGCTGATTTGCCCACAGTCCTGGACTATATGGTCCATCTAAATACTTTGGGGCTGAGGCCAGCTACCCTGAAAGTGCATTTGGCAGCTGTCTCTGCTTTTATTTCAGCAGGAAAGCCCTCTTCTCTTTCTGCTTACCCTGTATTCTCCAAGTTTTTCAAGGGATTGCTTCACACCAACCCTCCATTCAGGGACCCTGCTCCTGCCTGGGATCTTAATGTTTGCATTGCTCAGCTAATGCAACCCCCCTTTGAGCCTTTGTCTTCAGCAGAGCTTAAGTAATTGACTTGGAAAACTGTGTTTCTAGTAGCCATCACTTCTGCAGGCGCATAAGTGAATTACAAGCTTTGTCAGTGGAGCCTGATTTTATCTCCTTTCACAGAGATAAGGTAGTCCTCAGGACTAACAGGAAGTTCTTGCCTAAGGTGGTTTCAGATTTCCACCTTAATCAATCTATATCTCTTCCAGTGTACTTCACTGACCATTCGTCCTCTGGTGAGGAGGCTGCACAGTTTAGATGTAAGCGAGCCCTTAGTTACTACATACAGGTACCAAGGGTCACAGGTTTGACTCCTCCAACTGTTCCTCACTTATGGTGAGGTTGGTAAAGGAAACCTGCCACTAAAAGATCCATTGCCAGGTGGATTGTCTCTTGTATCCAGTTTTGCTATCAAAACTGGTAAGAGTTCCCTTCAGGCCTGAGGGCTCACTCTCACAGAGGTACAGCTGCGTCCCTAGCTGCGGCCAGGGACATCCCTATCTTAGAGATATGTCAGCAGCTACCTGGAAAACAGTACACACTTTCACCAAGCATTACTCCCTGGACATCCAGGCTAGGAGTGATGCTCAGGTTCTAACACAGCTGTGCTTCAGAGCCTATTTCCTAAGTAGGTTCTGTCCCTCCTCCATGGAGGTACTGCTGTGTAGTCTGCATATGTCATAATATAGCAAGACTTCATGTTGTTTGAAGAAAAAATTACTCACCTTAGTAATGTTGTTTCTTCTAATGGAGTCTTGCTATATTATAACCCCCCTAGCCTGCCCCTCTCAGAACCTCTGCTCTTGGGATGTGGGTGGGCAGTGCAGTGTAGGCATAATGATGCCCACCTTGTGTTTTCACCCCTCCTTTTGGGGTGTTTGGGTGTTGTATTTTATTTTATTTTTGGATCCCTGACTTGAGTCTTGGTTTTGGGACCAGAAAAATGTGTTAATATTTTAGTAGCCAGTTGGCTAGTGTAGGTTTACAGCTTCCACACAGAACCTTAGTGAGTTTTGCTCGTAAAGATCTGACAGTTTCAGTTTGAAGAACAACAGACAGAGTTTTTTCAACCGAGCTCGCGCTCAAGATTCTATGCCTGGCATGGAAGTTAACTCTTTCACCTCCGGAGCAGTTCTAAGGCTGGGACAAACTGCATATGTCATAATATAGCAAGACTCCATTAGAAGAAACAACATTACTAAGGTGAGTAATTTTTTCTTATATCCCACCTCACCTTTATGATAAAACTTACAGTATAATTAGATAATTTTTATGGGACAACAAGCCACCTCCTATATCTATGCAGAAATTACAACAAGCAGAAAAGAATGGGGTTTCAGCCTGCCTGATTTTAAGATTAGACACGACACCTTCATCACCGCCCAATGTGTAAAATCACTCTGGCTAGACAAAAAAGGTTATTCTCCTTTATGGGTCCAAGTAGAACAAACACTATTAAAAGGTTGGCATCCTAGGGTTGTATTGTTCACTGACTCTACCAATTCATTTAATTCTAATCCTATCCTAAACAAGGTACATAAGGCATGAAAATCAGTATCTTTGCTTCTAGATTGGAACCCAGGCACTTCTCCACATTGTCCTTTATGGGGTAACCACACTCTGCAGATTGATAACAAAAGCCAAGACTGATCTCTTTGGAAATCCAAAGGTATTGCATACCTAGAGGATATTTTGATCCATCCTCAGCTAGCCTGATGTCCTTCTCACAAATAGTCACTAAATACAAAATTCCACGCACTGAATTTCATAAATATCTTCCAATACAGGACATTCTTAGAAAACAAATAAAGCAGATATCTCCTTCCCACCAATCCATGTCTTAGATAAGGTATGCACAACAAAAGATGACCATAAAAAATTATATAACTTAGTACTGGCTCTAAATTGGACCCTATGTTACCCCTTCAAAGTAAATGGCAACAATAATTGCAAACTAATATCTCTACACAGGAATGGGAAAATGTATGGAATTCAACTTTAAGGGCTTGCAGGGAAGCCAAGGGTAGACTCATTAAGTATAAGATAGTACATAGATGGCACCTTATGCCCAGCAAGTTGGTCAGTTTGGGCCTTTTACAGGATGAGACCTGCTGGAGATGTAAATCTGACAAGGGCACTTTAATGCACATTTTATGGTCATGCCCTCTTATTGCTCAGTTTTGGGATGGTATTCAATTAGCTTGTGGAAAAGTTATGAACTGCAATTTGAAATGTACAGCCAAATTCGCTGGTCTGGGGATTAATTCTGAATTTACGCAGCTGAATAGCAATCAGAAATTATGGTTACATGCTGCTTTTATTACAGCCAAAAATAAAATATTGAGACACTGGTTAAGCTCAGAAGTGCCGACAGTGAAGGAATGGTTACAGGATGTATATACTAGAGCCAATTGTGTAAGAATTTCTTATTTAAATATTCATAGATTAGATACATTTTTCGATCTGTGGGAACCGTTTTTGGATAACAAACATCTAATTTGATGATCTACACATAACATGGTATAAGGGGATATTATCAGTATTTTATCTCTCTAATATCAAAATGTTAATTGATATCTCAGTTTATAAGAATTGTTGTTATCTAGTATATTAATGTACGTTTTTGGGTACAATTTTACTTACCATTATAGATAAGTGTTTTGTGTTAAAGGTTACCTAGCGTTAATGTTTTTCTGTTTTGTGCTTTCTCTTTTATTTTTTTCTTCTCTCTTTTGATGTTATATGCTTCAAATATATATGTAAAGTTTGACGTATTAAAGTGAAAAACTAATAAAATATGAATTATAAAAAAAAAAAGAGGTACCACCATTTGCCCCTCTTTTTCAACCTAGAAGACTATGTCAAAAGATCTCAGTCTGGTGTGACTAGGTGGCCAACAGGTATTAGGAAGGTGTTCCTGGTGGGTGGGACAAACTCTTCACCTGGCTTTGCTTCAGAGACAGCATCTTCCTCTTGGGTATAGGGGGACATTGATCTCTTTTGTTCTCATTTGTAGGACAGCAAACTTTCCCTGGAACATACACTTGCAGGCTTTTTTAGGCTGGACATTAAGGCTGAAACAGTGTTTTGTTTATTTTTTTAAAGCAAGGTCATGCACCTGCTCCATCTGCCCTGAAGTTAATAGGTCCATGCAAAGGGAGCCACTAATGGACCAACCTGGTAGCATGAGGGTTGAGATGCTGGATGCCAGCAACCTGGGTTGAGAAGCGGACTCGGGACACTAGGGGTCAGCCAGGGAGGATTAGGATTGAGCATTCAGAGGACTGCTCTGTTTTCCTGGGGTGGGTTACCAGGGAATCCTTACCTCATAGCGGCTCCCGGTGGAGACTGATAGTACTACAACAGTGAGGATGTGTGAGGGGGTCAGGTGATGGTGGATATCTGTGGGAGAAGGCAGAAGTGCACCCTCCGCAGACTAACATTGTTGCACATCCGCACCTCACGGGGAATAGCTAACCAAGTTGGAAAACTCTGGCTGCCAGGGGGACGGCGGCGGACCCAAGAGAGTGGTCACACACACCCACCACCAGTCCCAACCCAACCGACTGGCCCAGCTCCTCTCCCCTGTTAGGGCCCAGTGGGGAGGAGATCCAGCACCTGATACCTCAGTCGGGAAGGATTCAGGCTGGGTGGTAGGGGTTGCTTGTGTGGGTCATGCCTGAGTGGGTCCCTGGTAGCTGGTGATCAGAGTGAAAAAGAGTATAAAAAAAAGGAGCCACTAAAGTGGCTATTAGGTGTCTGTATGTGTTGTGGGAAGGGTTAAGCAGTGTAAAAAGATGAATAGAAGAGCATGTTGGTTAAAGTGGTGGTTTGGAATGGTTTGATTAAGTTGTTCATCTAGACCATAGATCAGAGCCTGTGTTGGAGAAGTTTTGTGTTTGTTGCATTTTAGATTTGGCTGGTCTCACCAGTGTCACTATAGTGGGATTTGTCTGCTTGTTGCATCCCAAGTGTAACAGCTCACTTGGATGGGAGGATATGGATGCAACATAGGATGGGTAATTGCTTACCTGGAAATTTAGTTTCCCGGAATATCCCATATTCTTCCATCTGGGACCCACCTGCTTTAATTTGTGGGGAAATAGGCTTGTGCTGTTCAAACAACATGAAGTCTTGCTGTATTCTGACTATTGCAGTGATATCCAACCTTTGAACTGCCCCGGAGAGGAAAGAGTTAACTTTCCATACAAGGCATGGAACGCTGAGCTTGAGCTCGGTTGAGACTCTGTCTGTTGTTGTTTGAACCCAAACCATCAGATTCTTTACTCTGCCTCACTGAACAGTCACTCCGGAGATTTCTCCTTTGCTCGGTTCAATTTAGTTGGTTAAAGTGTAATTTTTTCTCGGTTTCAACCGAATTTATTCCATCTAACCTGTTGGTTCAGTCTCTGTCTGTGGTACCATGAGTACTAGATAGATTTATTATTGTTTGCTTCTGTGTGGAACTTGTAAACGTTGAATCGGTTCGGTTTGAATCGATCAGGTTTGTTTAAAAAAGTGTTTTTTTACTTTTAGAGTGTGGTAACCGGTCCTTATCGGTTCTAAAAAAAACGGATTTCATTACGGTTTTTCCACGACCCGTAACCGGTCAGGAACCGATAAGGTGTCTTGCCTGGCGGATTGCCCTAAAAAGGGTAAGTTTAGCTGATTGGCCATGTCTGAGAAACCCAAGAAAGAAACCGCCCACCGGTTTCAACACTGTAGTGTGTGTGGGAAGCCTTTGCTAAGGCTGACTCCACATCACCTGTGTTTATTGTCTGGGGTTTGACCACCTCGATTCAGACTGCCAGATTTGCAAAATTTTCCCTCAGCTACCCTGGAAAAGAGAGTAGGTAGGCTGAGGGAAAGGGAGGCCAAAAAGTCCACTGATCTGGATGGCCAGCCCGGTTCGGTTCCAACCGAACCAGAAGGAGTGCCCTCTGACCAGGGCGAAACTTCTTTGGGCAAAAGGAGAACCGACTCTGAGGAGTCGGTTCCGGTTAAAAGAAAAAGAAGGGATAAGTCAGCCGGTTTGGATCCACAAGTTCTTTTTCCGACTGCTGATGAAATAGCCAAAGCGATAAGGATTGTTCAATCGCTAACCCTGGTTCCGACCGAACCGGCACCATCGGTTAGGGGCTCGGTTCAGTCGGTTCCCCCAGTTCCGGATTATAATTTAGAGGATTTTTATGAACCGGAGGAGGAGGAGGAGGAGGAAGGAGAGTATGAGGATAGTGATGGTGATTATGAAAGTCTGGATGTGCCCATTGACCCAGACATCTCCCCAGACAGACCTTCAGGGGTTTCTCCTCCTAGGCTTTCTGAGTCCCCTTCCCATTTTATGTTTTACAAAAAAGTGGCTGAAACTCTTCAGCTTCCTATGGAAGAAGCTGTAGAGGATCAGGAGGAGCCTGATTATGTTGAGATGATGGATATCCCAGAGTCCAGGAGGCTGTCTATTCCCCCTTCATAAGTCTTTTGGGAAACAGACAACACAAATTTTAAAGACTCCTAATTCTATACCTCCTGTGGACAAGAGAATGGACAAGAGGTATACTCTTTCTGGCCCAGATACGGAGTTCCTTTCCCAGCAATGCAGCCATGTTGGGGTAGTGCAGGCTGCTGCCTGTGATAAGGCAAATATACCCTTGGCTTCACACCCCCCCAGATAAGGACTCCAGGAGGATTGATGCCATGGCAAAGAAACAATACATGGCAGCATCTCTGGGACTCAGGCAGGCTAATTATATGGCCTATACAGCTAAATACCAGAAGTCTAGATGGGACACTGTAATGGCTCTAGCTAAACAGGTCCCTGGCCAGCTTGCCAAGGAGCTGGAGCAGGTGGCTACAGATGGTATTGAGGCATCCAAGGTGCAATTTCATGCTGCAGTGGACTCCAATGATGTTTCATCTAGAGTCATGGCTACATCTGTGGCCCTTCGTAGGATGGCTTGGCTCAGATGTACTAGCCTGTCTCAGAATACCCAGATTAAGGCCATGGATTTTCCTGTTGTGGGTAATTCTCTGTTTGGGGAGCAAACAGAGAATTACATGAAGAAAATGGATGAATACAGGACCACCTATAGGAGTGCTCAGGCCAAGGAAAGGCAAGCCACTCCCCAGAGGCAGTATTCCAGGGGCAGGGGCAGGCCTTTTCATAGGCCTTTCTACCAAGCCCAGGCCTCCTCTTCTGCCTTTGCCCAGAGGGGGTTCTTCAGAGGGAGAGGCAGACGGGGTACAAGCAGGTCTGCTACCACCCCTCAGCCTAAAGCCCCTGCCAAACAGGCACCCTGATGGGTTTGCCCGGGCCGATTCTCCACCACCAGTAGGGGGCAGGCTGGCTTACTTCGTCCAGGACTGGATGTCTTTAACATCAGATAAATGGATCCTGGAAGTAGTAAGCCAGGGACTGGTTCTCAGCTTCAAAAAATTTCCCAAGATGAGAACCAGATCCTTTCCACCTGCAAATCCTTCAGAGGCCCTTGCCCTAGAGGCAGAGGTCTCTTCCCTCTTGGCTCTGAGAGCCATAGAAAGGGTTCCACCCCTACGCAAGGGAAAAGAATTGTACTCCAGGTACTTCCTAACTCTCAAAAAGACAGGAGAATGGCGGCCCATCCTGGATCTCAGATATTTAAACAAGCACCTTTTAAAACCAAAGTTCAAAATGGTGACTCTGGGAATAATTCTGCCCTCTCTAAGGCCAGGAGACTGGCTAGTTTCCCTGGACCTCAAGGATGCCTATTTTCACATTCTCATCAGAAGCTTCCACAGAAAGTACCTCAGGTTCGAGCTGCCCTCAGGCCACTATCAATTCAGAGCAATGCCTTTTGGCCTAACTTCAGCTTCAAGGGTGTTCACAAAATGCCTGGCAGTAGTGGTTGCTTTTCTAAGGAGAAAAAAGATCTCCATCTTTCCATACCTGGACGACTGGCTCATAGTAGGTCAGTCTCCAGACCAAGTCAAGTCTCACCTACAGATAACTCAGCAACTGCTCACTTCTCTAGGATTCCTTCTGAATCTTTCAAAGTCAGTTCTGCAGCCAGTGCAGCTCCTCACCTTCATAGGGGCAGAGCTGGATACAATAAAGGCAAGAGCCTTCCTTCCCCTGGACAGGGTAAGGACCCTTGTTACACTGGCCTCTTCATTCACCCTCCAGGTGTCTCGACCAGCAAGGCATTTTCTGCAGCTCCTGGGCCACATGGCTGCCTCTACAGCAGTGGTCCAGGGAGCAAGATTTCAAATGAGGGACATTCAGTTCCACTTAAGAGCCTTCTGGTCCCAGAGAAAGGATTCTTTGATGAAGCTAATCCCAGTGACTCAAACCCTGATCCAGGCCTTGCAGTGGTGGCAGGACCAGGACAACGTAAGACAAGGAGTCCCCTTCGTCACTCAATCTCATTCTTTGATCCTTACCACAGATGCTTCCCTCTTGAGCTGGGGAGCCCACTTGGGGGATCTAACCACCTGATTTGCATCTCTCTCAAGGGGTTCTGGATATTTTAAAGGCTTCTCAAAAGCCTTCCACCAGAAAAACCTACAACTGCAAGTGGAAAAGATTTATTATATGGTGCTCTGGGAAGCATATTTCTCCAGACTCTGCTGGCCTGCCCACAGTCCTTGACTGCATGGTTCATCTCAATAGCTTGGGACTCAGACCAGCTACACTAAGAGTGCATCTGGTAGCTGTCTCTGCCTTCCTGTCAGCAGGCAAGCACTCTTCCCTTTCAGCTTATCTTGTATTCTGTAAATTTTTCAAGGGATTGCTGCATACCAATCCTCCCTTCAGGGACCCTGCCCCTGCTTGGGACCTTAATGTTTGCATTGCTTAGCTTATGTAACCCCCTTTTGAGCCTTTGTCCTCAGCAGAGCTTAAGTACTTGACTTGGAAAACTGTGTTCTTGGTAGCCATCACTTCTGCCAGACGCATAAGTGAGTTACAGGCCCTGTCAGTGGAGCCTGATTTTATCTCTTTCCACAGAGATAAGGTAGTCCTCAGGACCAATAGGACGTTTTTGCCTAAGGTGGTTTCAGATTTCCACCCTAACCAGTCTATGTCTCTTCCTGTTTTCTTCACTGACCATTCCTCCTCTGGGGAGAGGAGGTTGCACAGCTTGGATGTGAAAAGGGCCCTTAGCTACTACATAGAGCGCACCAAGGGTCACAGGTTTGACTCCCCCCAACTGTTCCTCACTTATGGTGAGGTTGGTAAGGGAAAACCTGCCACTAAGAGATCTATTGCCAGGTGGATTGGCTCTTGTATACAATTCTGCTATGAAAAATTAGGTAGGATCCCACCCTCAGGCCTGAGGGCTCACTTTACCAGAGGTACAGCTGCTACCCTGGCTGCTGCCAGCGATATTCCTATCTTAGAGATTTGTCAAGCAGCCACCTGGAAAACAGTACATACTTTCACCAAGCATTATTCTCTAAATATCCAGGCTAGGAGTGATGCTCGGTTCGGCACAGCTGTGCTCCAGAGCCTATTCCCAAAGTAGGTTCTGTCCCTCCTCCATGGAGGTACTGCTTGGTAGTCTGCAATAGTTAGAATACAGCAAGACTTCATGTTGTTTGAAGAAAAAATTACTCACCTTAGTAATGTTGTTTCTTCTAATGGAGTCTTGCTGTATTCTGACCTTCCCCCCACCTCCCCTCTCAGAACCTGGGTTTTGGGATGCGGGTGGGCAGGAACAGTGCTGGCACCTTAGAGGTATCTCCCACCCTTTTAATTTTGGGTATGTGTTGTGTTTTGTTTTTTGGGTTTCCTGACTTGAGTCTTTGCCTTGGAACCAAAAAACCTTTTTATTAGATTTAGTTGCCAGTTGGCTAGTGTAAGTTTACAGTTTCCACACAGGATGCCTAGTGAGTTTAGCTCATAAAGATCTGACGGTTTGGGTTCAAACAACAACAGACAGAGTCTCAACTGAGCTCGAGCTCAGCGTTCCATGCCATGCATGGAAAGTTAACTCTTTCCTCTCCGGGGCAGTTCAAAGGTTGGATATCACTGCAGTAGTCAGAATACAGCAAGACTCCATTAGAAGAAACAACATTACTAAGGTGAGTATTTTTTTCCTTTTGTTGGTTGTTAGATTTGGCAGTAGGTAACACAAGAAAAAGTGTGAAGAGGAGGTATATGTAGGGAAGGAGGGACACCCATCTGTTAATCTCTCTTATGGGTGTGCCTCCATTTTATTGTAAGGTAGTGGTATATCTCTAAGTATAACAGCTCACTCGGAAGGATATGGGATGCTCTGGGAAAACTAATTCCTAGGTAAGCAATTACCCATTTCTCGGTTTCATTGCCAAGATGTTAAAGTGTTTAGAAGAAGAATATTCAGAAAACATCATGGTTTAAATTAGTTGCTGTGGAATAATAAGTGTAACATATGTACCAAATTCCTTTGTCATATTTCCAATGTGGAATATAAATTGAGTACTTTTGCTGATAGTGATAACATTTGTTTGTAGAGAAACTCCACAATCAGGTGGATGAGCACCTAGAAGCAGAGAAGGACACAGAAGAGTTTACTAAACCAAACTGTAGACGCACAAAAAGGAGAGCATTTGAAGACTGGAAGAGTAATAAGTGGCTAAAAGAAAACTCCAAACCCTGCCCTTACTGTGGCAGACACATTCAGGTAACACTGTTTGCAATTCAGTGCACTGAGAAAATCATTAATAATGCATGTGTTTATGAAGCTGTCTTAAAAGTTATCCTAATACCATGCTAGTAGGGAAGTAGTCATTTTTGTACATACGAGAAATCTTCTCAAACTCTTTTGTCAGGATCCATGGCAGCCAGCCAGTCTAACCATTCTTTCGCTTGTTGTCCCTTCTTCCCATCTGCCTGCCATTGCCAAGTACCCAAGTGCATGATTGCATGCTGCCTTCTCCCTGTTGGATGGCTGAAAATATGGAAACCCTGCAGCTAGTCCAACAACGACAAAATAAAAAATAATTCCTACTGCACGTATTCAGATACTGTCCCTGCCATTGCAGCCAGCCAACTCGTGAGTGCGAGTGTGTGTGAATGCTCATGTCCCCACGTCATTCAATAGCGCCTGTGGGAAGGAAGTGCGGTCATTTGGTAAATTCCTGTGGTTGATCGAGGAGGATCTGGTTCTGCACATGAATGACAGTTGGACCAGTGATGAAATTACAGTCTGTTCAGACATGTGACAGTGAAAACGAGGTATACAATGGACTTGGGTACTTGTTGATGGCAGTTTGACAGAAGGGAGGGAGGGAGAGTGAGCATGCAGGATGGCTGCTGTGAGGGAGGGTCTTTGCATAAGCACACCAAATAATTTATTTAGTTTTGCAATGTTGCTGTTGGACTGGGAGCAGAATTTCTGTATTTTCAGCCATCCAGCAGGGAAAAGGCAGTATGCAATCATGGACTGAGGTACTTGGCAATGGCAGGCAGATGGGAGGGAGAGCAAGAGAGCGGCCAGGCTGGCATGCTGCCATGGGTGGCAAGGTTTGAATAAAATATTGAAATACAGACAGGGCAGGAGGTTTGAAAGAAGAGGACTGTTATTTACATTTTAAGTTGTGCCTACGCTAAGCTACTTGCCATCAGTTTATGCAAATGAAAGAACTGAAGTGCTCTCATTGGAGCGCTTCATTTCTTTCAACTAGAGAATGGCTTCCAGCTGTGAAACTCAGAGTAGTGTCACAGTCTGGTTGCATGCTTATTGATTTGTGAGGGACAAGCCCACAGTAGATTGGTTTGCATTGGACTCATCCCTGACACACCTCTGAAATGTCATTCTACGCAAGCACAAGGAAACATAAAAATGGGCAGACTAGGTGGGCCAAGCGGTCCTTATCTACTGACAAGTTGTATGTAATCTGTGTCCCATTACATTTTAGCTGCCCCAATATACAGGGTGGGTAGACCTAAATGGCATCCTAAGCAACTATCTTTGTGGTACCTCCCTTCACCACTCCCATGACCTCCTCTCCTCAGTTTTGCCGCACACCATATCCAAAAAATGGTAAAAAAATTCTCTGAACTGAAGGGTGGCCACAGCAACTTTTTGTGTTTGTTTTTTATTTCAAGCTGATCTCTGCTTCTTTCTACATTGGAGTGCTGCTCCTGTGCTGGCATCCCAAGTGGCTGCTTGGTTCACTTGTGCCTAATACTGCCTTTGCCAAAATATGACTCATGAGTACTTAGTGCTATGGTATGTTTTGTACTGTATATTCTCTTTTTTTTTAATTTCTAGATTTTCCCCCTTCTTACCATCTTTCAGGGCTAGTCACCATCTCCACTGTGTATACATCTCCACCCATCAGTTCAGCTCTGACCAACACCTGGCACTCCATGGCATTCCCCCACCCCATGACAGCACCTGCTTACCTCACTAGGTGAAGCACAAAATACAGTTCTCTGCCTGGCAGAGGCAGGAGTTGCTGATAGGAGGCAGGTGGGGGCAGGGGGCTAGACCACCTCAAGGAGATGAAGCCATATTGTTTGTTTTTTTTTTCTCTGTGGGAGTTGTCCCATGTGTCTTTTGGTAGTTGCTACTAATGGGCTGACTCCCAGTCAGACATGAACACATTTGTTTCATCTCCTCTCTAACTGGATGTGCTTCTCCTTGCATCATTCTCATAGTTTGTCCCAATCTTGCCACATGGGCACAAGCAGGATATGACATCATGCACCACTATCATCATGTCTTGTATACTCAAGAAGAGCTGGAAAAGGTGTTTCTGGAACAGGGAACTAGGAAGTGGAAGTCCCCCCCCCAGCTTTAAATTTTACACAAGGTCAGAAATTACTATAGGCCCACCATTTCTGCCCTCATCCCACATCACAAACCTGGGTAAATAAATATGTTGTGCAATACAAACATGTACTGATTTATAAGGGATTTACAAGCCACACTACTGTTTTCATCACTCTGTGAGTCCCTTGCTAAGCAGAAATTTGTTCAGGTTTATATTAAGGCCATGCTGTCTTCATGTCCACTGCCTCAACTGGTAAGCTGTTCCATAGGTTTATCATCCACTGGTAGAATACACTTATATATATATATATATATATACTATCTCTGAGCTTCATGCCATGTCTCCACACCCTTCTGCAGGACACCAGATCAAGCATCATCTGTTCAAGCTTGTCAATACCCTTGAATATGCATACAGTGAGATACTTTCCCCTCACTGCCTTGTTTTCTGCAAGGTGAACATGTTAATGGTCAGCAGCAGCTTCTTATAGTTCTTGTACTCCAAACCCCTGATCACGTGGCGGCCCTCTAGGCCTAGTCCCTGACCATTTTAAATTGAGGAGCCCAGAACTACACACATTACTCTATGTAGGGTCTGAGCAGGGCTTTGTAAAATGGCAGAATTATATCCCCTGTCCTGCTGGTCACCCTGCTTTTATTGTACCCCAGCATTTTGCTGGCCCTTTTGAAAGTGGCTGTACAATGCCTTTCGTGGTTTAGTCCCTTGTCTATTACTGTATTTATTTTATTTATTTAGTTTTTGTTGACCGGATAACCGCACTAGACAATCAATCAATCTGTTTATTTATCCAGGTGGGCACCATTGAGAAAGCTCATTTACAAGGTAGACCTACGACCACAAATCCTGCCTATTTTTAGGCACGACTCGGGGGAAGGGGATACAGATGAATGCCAACTGACCTTGAACCAAATTAAGCTGTTGGTGGTATTTTTAGTGAATGAGGGAAATTTAGCCAGGACACCAGGGAAATTCCCCTACTCTGTGTGGGGGCGCTGTTGGACCATGGATTCGTTCGTGGGACCCAGTCATTCTGCTGGTGTACCTGCAGGAGAGCAGAGCTCCACTCCTGCAGGTCCAGCTTTGGAGCCTGAAGTACTGAGGACATCTGACTGTTTTGTTGATATGCTTGTGGATCTTGCTGTACCAGATGACTCTTTACCTGCTCAGTCTGCCTCTACATCGTCAGATGTTTTGCCTGCGGGTGAACTTTGGTTAAGTCCTCTTGCTGCACCATCGGGACCAGGTACTTGCTGTTGTTGTGATGCTGTTAGCCTTTTGAGTCGGCCTGTCCTGGGACACGGACTCTGTCGCCAGAACTAGGGCTGTGGAGGATCTTCCTGCTTTCATTACAGATGCGGTACCTTCGGGCTCTTTGGAGGTGCAGAGTCGGCAACAGTCTTCTGTAGCACCGGTCCTACCAGTGTTGCACCATGCTCCATTGGAATCTTCGGTTCCTACAAATCTGGATCGAGCAGTGTCTTCTCCACCTTTGAACTCGGCGGCAACTTTGCCTGGTGAATTTGTGAGTACTATGCACTCTAGACCGTGTGTTTCACCTCCTAATGCGCAGACTGTCTCTCCTGTTTTGCCTCCTCCCGCTCTGTTGCCTTGTTCTAGCCCACTACCTGTCTCTTTAGAGGCCTCCCTGCAGAGTGCAGGTTGGAAACCAGGCAGTTCGGAGCACTGGAAACCTGACCCTGCCCATAGCCCGATACTTGGTTGTGGAGGGCAACATCCCCCCCTTGATAGACATGCCTCCACCTTTGCCTGGTAGCCCGAATTTGGATTTGAGTGCTGAGGATGTTCAGCATCCTGCATTGGATACTACTCTGCTGGCTAAAGTTCCTTCTTTGCCTCCCTCCTCTTCAGGTGATGAAGGCCCTAGCTCTAGGGGACCAGCATGGGGTGATAGAATAGACATGGATGTCCCGCTCCCTGACCCTCCTCCGGGCCCTTCTCCTGACCCTGGGGACAAGGCTAAATCTACTTGGGAAGAATTTCGTAGAAGGGATACATTTCGGAACTCCCCCCCCTCCTCTTCAACGATGGAATGCGGTCCACCTTCAGTATATTGGGGGTCTTGATGTAGCTCCAGACCATCTCTATGTGGGAAAGTCACTTTTGAAAGGATCTTTGTTTTTTTTAACAAATGAAATATTTACATTGATTCATGTATCAGGTTCTTCCTTATATGACGTTAGTTTTCAAAGCCCTAGAGGATTAGATTGCTTCTGGACAAAGTATGATACTCTTAAATACACTGAGTTGTGGCTACCATTTCGGGCTATCCCACTTACTAGACCTTCTATTAAAACTGTCACCATTTTGTTTAGAAATGAGAATGTAGCAGCTTGTGATATTACGCATTGGTTAGCCAAATGCTATGATGTCTTGGGGTTGTCACAGCCTATATTTGACTCTGAACACTTGTGGACTGGTGGTTGGCGTTATAGGGTGTGACTTAGAAATACGAATGTGGGTCCCATACACTTGCCTAATAGTTTGTTTTTAGGTAGGGAACGGGGGCATTGCTTCTATGTGGGGCAGCCTCGTACCTGTTTTAAATGCGGCCCTTCCCATCTCAGTGCAGCCTGTGATAGACTACTGATGTTCCTTTGTTTATCTCTTGGCCATGCTAGTGCAGATTGTAATTCTGAACTAAAGTGTAACCTGTGTGAAGAACTAGGTCATGGTTTTAGATCCTGTCCTTGGGCTTCCCATAACAGGGAAGATAGCCCGGATCAGGATGTGATCCTTCTTAATGCCCAGAAAAAGGATATTGCTAAGGCGAAGTCCCTTTCTTTGCATGTTAAGGTAGTCACTGGTCCCCCTTTATGCCCTGATATTGCGGTGCCTTCTCCCCAGTCAGTGGTTTCAGTATCTGAACCTTCCTCTGAGCCTCCTTTACAGGAAGTTTCACGACCGGTTGTACAGGACCCTTCCTCTACGCCCCCCCCCCTTCCCCCTCTTTCTGTTGTTTCTCTGGTTCCTGCTGAACCTGTACCTGTCCCTGACAAACCTCTGGATAATATTATTATGCCCCCTCCTGAGCCTAGTGTTCAGACAAAGAAACAGGCTCAAAAACAGACTACAGGTAGGGCCAAATTGGCTAAAGCATCTTCTCCTGGTGGCTTTGTTCCCTTAAGTAATAAATTCGAGGTCCTGTCCTGTCACACTCAGTCTTCCGATGTGGAAGCTGATTCTGACACCTCCTCACAACCTATGGTATCCTCTGATTCTGAGAATGATAAATCAAAGGAGTTGCCTATGGATACTCGGCCCTCGCGGTCGGGGGTGAGACTCTGGAGAAGTACTAGAAAGGGAAGGGTTACTTGATGTTGACTTATTTTTATTTCAACCCTTTATCTGATTCTCTTTCATGGCCATGGCATTTCCTCTCACTATAGCCACCCTCAATGTGAACAGTGTGAAAAATGCTTGCAGGCGCCTGATTACTTTTCAACTTTTGAGTGATATTTGCCTTATTCAGGATACCCGTCCCAATACCCTTCATTTGGTTAATATGGCCAAAAAGCTTTGGCAATGGGGTCCTTTTTTTTTTTCTTTAGGATTAGACACATGTAGTGGTGTTGGGGTGTTGTTTAGGGGTGATGGATTTCATGTTACCAAGTTGGTTGAACTGCTTATGGGACGGGCCTTAATATTGGATTTTACTTATTTACATTACACTTGGAGATTAATTGTGATTTATGCACCAGTTACGAAGAAAGGGCGAGTGGATCTCTTTCGTGAGGTGCAGCCTTTTTTGTTCATGTCACGCTTTCTCATATGGGGTGATGACTTTAATTGTGTAGTGCATAAATCAGATCGGGGGGCCCGGACTGATAAGGATTTCTGTGATACACATTGTCTCAATCACATTATTGTCCAGGGTCGTTTACAGGATATTTATAGGGTTTGTCATCCTACTGCTGGACGTACTTTTTTTAAGGGCTCCTTATCCACTAGGGTTGATTTTCTTTCTGTCTCTGCAGCTTTGAGGGTGATTAAAGCTCAAACCATTCCAGTGGAGATTTCAGACCATAATGTGGTAACTGCCACATTAGGGGTAGGCCCTCATGCTAAACTGGGGCAGGGATATTGGAAACTGAATTCTTTACTGCTACTTGATGACAGGTTTTTTGGCCCAAGTTCATGATTTGTTAAAAGCTCGTATGTCACTATCTGGACTTTCTGAAGATTTGTTAGATTGGTGGCTACTCACTAAATCTGAAATCTCTACTTTGGCTAGGAGGACATCTAAATATGCTACAGTGACTAAATGTAAGAGATATTTGCCTTTACTTATGTAGTTGGAAACATTATATTCAGCTATACACTCACAAGGCTTATCTTTGACAGCACAGGTACAGAATATAAAAATAGAAATGGCTGCACTACAGTATACTAGAGCTACTTCCCTGTTACATGAACATAAGGTTAGTTCTGCTAATAAATCTGCTTTGGGGGATGTTTTGGATTGCCTTCTGACTAAAGCTGTGGATACTGCTGGTACTAGTTACACTGCATTTCCGGATATCTTGAGAGCAGTCTCCTCACATTTTTCAGACTTATATGCTGCATCTCCAGTGGATAGCGCTGGTGTAGAGCAATTCCTTTCCTCTCTCCATATTGCCCCTTGTTCTGATATACTATGATGGGTTTTAGTTGCTCTGATTAGTGTTGATGAGGTTAAAAGGGAAATTTCCCGTTTATGGAATAACACGGCTCCTGGTATTGATGGCTTGTCTGCAGAATTTTATAAAACCTGTAGTCCTTTGGTTTGTGATGTGCTCACAGTAGTGTTTAATTGGGTTTTGCAACGTTACACTCTCGATTTCCATTTTTATACTTCAATTCAGATTTTGTTGTATAAGAAAGGTGATAGAACTTTACTTTCCAATTGGAGGCCTTTAAGTCTCCTTTATACGGATTTTAAAATTTTAATGAAAATATTGAATACCAGATTGTTGTCCATAGCTCCACACTTGATTTCCCTACACCAATCCTGTTCGGTACCGGGCAGATCTATCTATAATAATCTCCTTTTGCTTCGGGAACTAATAGAGCTTGGTAAAGTTGATGTCATAAAGGGTTTTCTTATGTCCATGGATCAACAAACGGCCTTTGATCAGGTCCCGCATGGTTATTTGTTTCAGGTTTTACGACCCTATGGAGTTCCTGATCGCTTTGTAACCTGGATTGCTTTGCTTTATAGTGATGCTTATGCTATGCCCTTGGTAAATGGTTATTTGAGTTTCTATATCCCTATTCGTCGGGGGGTTGAGACAAGGCTGCCCTCTGAGTCCATTGCTTTATGTTTTTAGTTTGGATCTGCTTTTACTTACAGTTGCCCAAGATGTGCAGATTCTTTGTATTGCTTCCCCTCATAGTACCCTTGAGGCCAAAGTTTCGGCTTATGCTGATGATGGCTGTGTCTTTGTTGCTGATTTGACCTCTGGAGATAAGGTGTTACATCATTTTTCTAATTTTTTGGATTTTGCAGGTTCTTCCCTTAATAAATCTAAGAGTTTTTTTTATCCTCTGCATACTGCCATTCCTGAGGTTACTGAGCTGTACATGTCCTCTTGTACTGGGCCCAGTCCGAATTTTAGGTATCGATTTTGGTAAAGGTGATAATGCGTTACTTAATTGGTCAGCTAAAATTGAGGCATTTCAGTCCAGAATCAGATTATGGAAGTCTTGGCAACAAACTAAACAGAAAAAGGTTATCATTACTAAATCTTTACTTCTCCCTCAATTTTTATACCTCAGTGTGGTATACCCCATTCCTTCCAGTTTGGAAGCCGCTTTATTGGGTCTTTTTTTTTTCAAATTATTTGGGGGAGTTGCCTAAATCCCATTAAAAGAGATGTGTTGTATCTTCCTATTGCACAGGGTGGTTTGAATTGTGTGAATCCGATTACTTTTTACTATAGTATTTTTTTTTCATTGGAATTTACTAGACTTTAGTCATCCACACTCTGTGTTATGGGTGATTTATGCGTATGGTTGGTTACCTAAATTGTCCTCAGAGTGGCCAGGTTTGAGACAGAAAAATTTACACACTGCTAGTTACCTGATTTATGTCAGACCTGTGATATTGAAACTTAATAGATGGAAATTACTTCCGGCCCATGTGTATTGCAAATTGCGCAAATATATTTATGATGTCCTACAATCTAAAGCACATTCCATAGTCCCCGTTTTTAAGGATGTACCGGATGGTAATGTTGATAACCTCCTTAAAAGTTTGGTAGATAAACGGATTCCACCTAGATTATGGGATGTTTTATGGCTTAGTTGTCATGGGCGACTCAGTGTTAGGGGGAATTCAAAGCATAAAATGGTTACTGAACGTACTTGTCCGAGGGACACTTGCATTAATCAGGAGGAAACAATGTCCCATTTTTTTGTTTCCTGCCCCTTTGTGCAAGAATTCTGGATGACCCTTTCTGCCCGTTGGAGCCAGCCTTTCTGGCGGGCTGTTACATATCTGGAAGTTGTGGGAGTTTTTTTGCTACATTCTATTTTGTTGGATGCAGCTGTAGTACGGCTGCTGTTCACTATGTTCAAGTTTCATTTATGGCATGCCAGATGTCACCTTACTCTACAACAGTTATACCACTCACCACTTGAAGTTCTTCAACATGTTGAACATGATTTGTTGTTACAATGTGATTCTGAATGCAAATGTTTGTCCAAAAATGTATGGCTTATGAGGTGGAAAGAGGTTCCTTTTTTGAAAGACAAAATAGGTTGAATCATTATGCTGTCAGATAATTGAGTATTGCTGATATTCTCCTTGTTATGTTTTTTTTTCTTATTTTCCATGAATTGTATTACTGTTTTTCTGATTTATTGTTCTGTTTATTAATAAAAACCTTCCCCTACTCTTTTTTGTTAAGTGCTATGGGATCTTTAACATCCACCTGAACTACCACCAATCCAGGCAGATGGGACCTTGGTTTAATGTCTCATCCGAGAGACGGCACCTCAGAAGTGCAGCACCCCTCTCATGCTGCACTACAGTGTCAGTACTGGGATATTAACCCAAGTACCAGATGTGGGAACTGAACCCACAGCCCTCTGATATCCTGGCCTCAGAGGTGAGTGTGCTACCTACTGAGCCACTGACACTGATAAATATTAATACCTCCCGGTCATTTTCCTCTTCCGCTGCAACAAGGAGAGCACAACAAAGTGTGTAGGGCCTGTGTTTTTCCTCCCCAAGAGCAGTACCTTACATTTGACTGCATTGAAACTGAGACTCCAGGAGTCCAACCAATCGCCGAGTTTATTTCAGTCCTCCTGATGTTTGTTCCCTTCTTCAAGTGAGTCCACCCTCCTGGCCACTTTAGTTTCATCTGTGACCTTAAGCAGCCTACTGGAGACCCCAGTTTCCAGATCACTGATGAAAATGTTGAACAGCAGAAGTCCTAGTACTGATCCACAAGGGATGCAGCTTAGTGCCCCTCTCCACTTAGATTAGTGCTCATACCACACAATCCTGTGCTTCCTGACCCCAATCCAGTTAGTAATCCATCTTGTGTATGTCTCATGTATCCCACACTAGCGCATTTTGCCCAGACACATAAGCACCATGGTACCCAAGACATTCCGAAGCCCAAATAGAGTATGTCTGTCACCCTGCTCTTGTCCACCTCCCTGTTCACCCCTGAGGATGGGTGTGGATGGGCATTACTTCAAGTGGCGAAATGTATGCAGCAGAATCACTCAGGGATTGGCGTTGGAGTCACTGCTGTTTAATGTTTTAATGAACAGACTGGAAGCTGGGGTCTCTAAAAGGCTATAAGTTTGCTGATGACACTACAGTGGCCTGGATATTGGACACCCTTGAGGATAGGGACAAACCTGAAGAGTAGCTGAATAAGTTGGGTGATTGGCGAGTCTCTTGGAGCCTCCAGTTCAACGTAGCCAATGCCAGGCTGCAATACTGAGGGAGGAAAGCAGCTGTGTGACCTGCACCCTGTACGGGGCCCCTCTTGCTGCTCTGGAGGAGGAAAAGGACCTGGGGATCATAATACACAGGGGTCTGAAGCAGGACAAGCAGTGTTCAGCTACTGTCAAAATGGTCAGCAGAACGCTGAGGTGTGTGAAAAGGGAGTGATCACCAGAGCATAGGAGTAGCACAGCCACTTTGCAAAGCCCTGGTCAGGCCTTGCAGTACTGTGTGCAGTTCTGGGCTCCTCAGTACAAAAATTACTTTGACTGAAGCAATCAAGAGGGTGCTGCCCCTGGCCACCAAAATGAACATGGGTATTGGGGGACAAAGCTACATGAGGACAATCTCAAGGTTCTTAACTCGTTCACCTTTGAGAAATGGACGCTGAGAGGGGGCATGATCTCCGCCTTCTGCATACCGAGGGGTAACAGCAGGAGTGAACAGACAGGAATGTTTGATTTGGTGTGCTTCAGCAGTGAACAGGGACACACTACCCTGCTCAGAGGTGGTACATTCAGAGGTAACGCTAGGAGGCAGCTTTTTCTCCCCAAGGTTGGTGAATTTGTGGAACAGTTCACCTGCAGAAGCAATGGATAGGAACACAGTACAGGTCTTCAGGATAAGCCTGGACACATTTTGCTTATCCGGGGAATGATTGGCTACCCTGCATAGTAGAGATAGTAGGGAATACGTGTGAATTATTACGTGTTTGCACAGAATACTTTTTTATCATCCCTGCTTATGAAGTGGGGGACAAATATGATGGCATAGTGTCACTTAAATTACCATGTTACTATGTGTCATTGTATAGAATATTAAATTACCATGTTACTATGTATCATTGTATAGAAGATTCTGTTTTTTTTTTACTGAGATTTTTTGCTCGTCCATCTGGTGGGCAGATGTACTGCCTTCTGGCCATGTTGGCCTGCATGGTGCTTGGAGAGAGGGGATTTAACTTTTTGTTCCCCCCGCTGCTTTTTCCCCCTTAGCGTGGAGATGTCAGTACAAAGATGGCTGTCAGGGCAGAAGCGTGCACCCTGCCATGTACTCTGCAACATCCCCCTCCCCTACGCCCCATCTACTGCACTACTGCCTCATGCCTATAGGTGGCAGTGACGGAGTGAGATGATGTAGTAATGCTTCCCTGGAGGACAGTCTCCTCTGGAATGCTTAATCCTGCTTCCCCGACCAACCCATGACATTTCTGGCTGATTCCCAAACCTGGGCCACCGCCATCATAAGTGGTTGCACTTCTGCTGCGCTGATGTGCGGTACTAAAAGACGTTATTTGAAATTAAATTGTGGTACACTTCATTGAGAAATCTAAAAACTTGGGGGGGGGTACTATTATTCAAAAGAGCCTGCCTAAGGCTGTTCAAGAACAATTGACATCTCAGGGAAACATACTGAAAACCAAACATTTAGACACAACTCTGTTTATAATTCATATATTTTCAGTGGTTTTCAGCCCCTTGTCATTTCTTACTAAAGATATTTGCAGGTAAACAGGACCTTTTGTCCCTGAGACTTCCTGTGTTCTGACTGCTTGACTCCTAAAGTCATAATCCTTTGCTTGTGACATCACAACTGTCTCCTTGGCATCAGACAGTGATGTCACAAAGAGAGCATTATGACGTCAATTTGGGAATAAGCTGCAAAAGAACTTGATCGTGCAAGGGCCCAAGTTTTTATAAATGTTTCCGTAATAATAAAGAACACATGGGAGATTAATACTGAAAATATTTAAATTATAAAATAGATTTTTTCTAAATATTGTTTCTTAAAGTTTTCATGGCAATATAAGTTGCCCTGTAAAGGGAATTACTCTTACTTTGCATACAACATGTTTGGATGATAATATCCATCCCTCACTGCCTACTGCTTAACTGGGAAAAAATGTTTCTCTGCTCACCCCAGTGGTCCTTTAGCATCAGTAAATATTGCAGTGAGCTTGCTAGGTAGTGTTGCCCCGGAGGTGGAATGTATGGTAATGAGTTTTATGAATTAGCCAATCAGATTAAAGTTTGGGGGTGTGCTAAGCAGAGAGAGGGAAGGAGGCTTCAGAATTTTTTCTCTGCTGGACTGAGTACACTGCCTCTGAGGTGCTGTCTTTCCTGACAAGAAAAAAGTTGTTTTTCTTAAAGTTGGCAGCTATTTTCTTATTTACTTTATATTTTACTTCAGAAAAGTCACGGTTCCTACTGCAAGGGAACGACCGTGAAGCTTTACATTTGAACTGTCAGACATTCTATTACAGGGTTTTCTGTAATTTGGCATGTCAGGATACCCTAAGAAAAGGACTGGACCCACAGGATTTAAAAAATGTTTTAAGTTGTCACAGGATTATAGCTAAAGCTGACACTCACGACCTGTGCTTGAAGTGCTTAGATCCCGAACATTACTGTGTTCTTTGCTCCAGGATTTTGCCCCAGCACACTAAGAAATATAGCTAAAAGACTTAGAGAAATGGCAGAAGAAGGGTCTTCTACTGGTCCAAAACACAGACCCAAGGCTACCAATGAGGGGAATTTAAAGAATAAAAATAACCAAGGTGCTGATGAAGTATCTTTAAAATCTAAGCCTGATACAGGTACTGATGAAGTGCCTTTGAAAACAAACACAAAACCTGGTACTGATAAAGTGCCTTCTAGAACCTAGGCTTCAAAAGGGGCTGATAAAGTTCCTAAATCAAAACATTTAAAGGGTGCTGATGAAGTGCCTGGTACTAAGAGGAAGCCTGAACAAACCACTGATGAAGTGGCTGCTAAAAAGATCTGTAAGGGGAAAAGTACCACTGCACCTTAAAAGCAGTGCTAAGGGAGAGGCTGTACTGGGGAAAAAAACAGAAAGATAAATCTAAGAATACTGAACCCCAGGAAGGTGTCCCTCAAGATTTGCCAAGGGACCTACCCTCTGTGGAAGATATCGCAAAAGCCTGGCACTTTTACCAAACTATTCAGGACATAGGGTCCCTTTTTGGAGCCTCTAATTTTCCTAGGCATCTCCCATCTATGACTCACTCTGCTACAGGGCCTGATGAAGAGGAGGATAATGATGATTTCTATGATGTCCCAGATTACATTTCAGAGGGGTAAGATCCCAGAACATGATGTGTCACCTGACCCTAATTTTGGGGCATCCCTAGACCAGGAGGATACCTCCTCCCTGTTCTTCTTTTTACAGAACATGGTGGATACTCTTGACCTCCCCTCAAGAATCCAACCAGGAAGAGGAGGATGACCAGGACTACAGGGGCATGAAAGGTCTTCCCCCTCCTAAAAAGTTAGTTCTTCCTATTTATAAACCTCTCCCGGAAGAACACTATGAAGATCCTCCAGGCTCCCACATCTGTGCCAGGAGTTGAGAAGAGCGTGGATAAGAAATACCAATTGTCTAAAACAGACACAGAATTTCCGTCTGTTCACCCTAGTCACAAAGGAGTGGTGCAACAAGCAGCATGTGACAAGGCTGGGGTCCTTCTGTCTTCCCAGTCTTCTGAAAAAGACTCAAAAAGGTTGGATTTTATGGCCAGAAAGACATACACCTCAGCTTTCCTTCTCCTTTGCCTTGTCTCATACCTGGCTTACACAGCCAAGTATCAGAAGGCTTTATGGAATTCCGTCAAACCATAATCAAATAGGGCTCTGATTCTACAGCAAATGATTTAGTGGAAATGGCTAAGGCTGCCTTGGAGGCTATTAAGTATCAATTCCATATGGCAGATGATAGTAATGATGCAGCCTTTAGGGTTATGGCCCAGGCCATTTCCCTGAGATGATTTGCTTGACTCAGAGCAACAAATCTGTCACAGGACACTCAGTCCAAGGCCATGGACTTTCCCTGTAACAGAAATGTGATGTTTGAGGAATGCATGAAAAAAGTTGATGATTATAAGGCAACTTATACACTTCCAAGGCCAAGCCTTCTACTTCTTAAAAATCTAACACAGATGTAATAGAGACTGGGGATACTTCCCTAGGCCCCATTACTCTCTTCCTCCTCAGTTTGACCTGTCACAGTTCAAAGGTTACATCAGATGAAGGGGCAGGAGCGGTCAGAGAAGACCTACATCTAACCCTGCTCCTGCTACCCAGCAAAAGCCCTGACTCCTCAGCCCAAGTCGCCTCCCCTCTGCCTGTAGGAGGCAGTCTCTCCCACTACTTCCAGTCTTAGACCCTGATCACAACAGACAGGTAGGTCCTGGAGACAGTGGAAAATGACCTGTCCCTACATTTCAAAAAGATACCAGCCCTCAAGGGAATCCAGCTTTCCAAATCTCTTACCCGGACAGAGAGGATTCTGTTGGAGCTGCAGGTAAAGCATCTTTTAGAAGCAAGAGTAAGAGAGAGAGAGAGAGTACCTGCCCATCAAAGGGGCAAAGGCCTCTACTCCAGATGCTTCCTGACTCAGAAGAAAAATGGGAAGCGTTGACCTATTTTAGACCTCAGATACCGGAACAGACATCTCCTGAATCCATGAAGCCAGATCTTCCTTTCCGCTGGAAGATTCAGGTTGCCTCCCTTGTGCTCACGCATATTGTAAGCCCTGGCTTTCAAACCTTTGGTTTTGCCGAAACTTCGTACCTTTAGAGTTAGCAATTGCCTTTTCGCATCTTCAATTATGGAAGAAAAATCTTCCCCCGGATTTCACCGGTGCTCGTGCGGCCAAAAGATGTCACGTATCGATCCCCACTCCATGTGCGTCTACTGCCTCGGTGTCAGCCATGACACCTCTTTCTGCAGTTTCTGCTTGGCCTTCCATCCTAAACTCCTGGATGACCATCTTGCGTGCTTACAACTGGGGAGACCGGAGAAGAGGAACCCTTCGGTGAAATCCAAAGAGGCTAGGTGGGCAGTTTCCACAGCTGCGGGATCCGCCAAGCAATTGGAACGCATGTAAGCATTCGAGGAAGAAGCAGCTTGCGCTGCGGGATCGTTCCGCTCAACCTGAGCTTCACCTTCTCGGGTTCCTTCAGGGAATTGTGCCAGTCTCTTCCCACCAAGGGGGAGGTGCCTGCGAGCCCGCATTCTTCTCGATCCTGTATTCGGGATAAGGATCCGAACAAGCCTTCATCTCGATGAAGGCGCTCTTGGGATCGAGAGAGTTCTCAGTCCCAGGAGCATGTGGTCTTGATTTCGGTCAAGATCGCTTCTTCGGTCGCTGGCTTCTCGGAACTTCGGCCAGCTGACCGAGGATGTGGTTGATGAGGTCAAAATAGTTATGGACCCGATTGATCCCCTGTCGCCGACTCCAGTCGACAACTCTTTAGAGAGGACTCTGGTCCTTGTTTTCCCCAATGTGGAGACCCAGCCTGCTGGAATCCCCATCGAGGATCCGGTCCCAGACTCTGGGAAGTCACCAGCCCCGCCAGTGTCTCCTGACTGACCGAGTCAGCCTGCCTGATCTCGGTCGAGGTCTATGACCCCCTTGCCCAACAGGCCAAGGAAGAGCCGCAAGTGTTCTAAGAAGAGGCAACGCCATTTGTCGTCCTCGTTCTCCTCGGATGAGGAGAGGCTCTGCAGAAACTCTGTCAGCACTACGAGGACCTCATGTGGCAGCAGCTGATCCTATCTAGGCATAAGCCTACCATGGCTTCCTCCCTGGCCATTACTTGGCTTTCGGCTCCCAGGCCAAAGCCAACTCCTTTGGAGCCGACCAAATCGGTTCCCCAGCCCATGGAGCCGGCAAGACCACCTGTTCAGCCCATAACAGTCTCTCCACCTATTGTGGTGAACCACCACCCAAGCAGCCTGTGGGAAGGGCTCCTTCCAAGGAAGACAAATGTGACACCGGGCTTCCCCGGCGATTGTCGGTCACGGTCACCCCAGACGACCCCCGGCGAGTCGAAGGTGACATGGGCGGTAAGCCATTGTATCCGGATTCTTCGGATTCGGACGTCACCGGTCTTCATTCACATCCAGAGGATGATGATTCGACTGCTGGTCTAGAGACGGAGGAAGGTCCCTTGTCCTTTCAAGGGATCCTCCACCTCATCTCTGAGTCTACAGGGATGCCCCTGGAGCCTATCCAGAAAAAGGCGGAATACCCCCTCACCAACATCCTCAAGAGAGGGGATATCCCCAATGGAGGCCTTTCCTGTGGCTGAGGCCATTGTTGGACTGGCCTTAGAATTTTGGCAGCATCCTGCCTCTTGTCCAGCTCTATCTGCCCGCATGACCCACAAGTACGTGGTGCCCATGGGGTCCCTTGCAGGGTTCACAGAGCACCCTTCAGCCGAGAGCCTGGTGACCACCTCTGTGTTCAGGCATACTGGTAGTTCTGCTGACACTGATCAACCTCCTGATAAAGAGTCCATTCAGCCAGGAAGGTCTGTGCGACTTCCTCCTTGGGCCTTCGTCAGGCAAGTTCGGCTGTCATTATGGCACACTTCTCTCACGCCCTTCTGGGGTTGTTGAACAAAGTACTCCCACATCTCCCTGCGAGCACGTAGACCACGGTCAAGCAGGTCAGGGATCAGGGCTGAGCTGTTGCCAAACAGCAGCTCCAGATGGCCTTGTACCTTGGGGATTCTTGTGCCCGTTCGATGGCTGCCACAGTTGCCTCTCGTCGCAGAGCTTGGCTGAGGCTCTCCTCCTTCCCGGCAGATGCCCAGCATAAATTAGCTGATGTGCCCTTCCTTCAGACTGACTTGTTCGGCCCAGGAGTGGCCGGTCACCTTCAGTGCTTCGAGCAGTCCACTGCCACCTTGGCACTACCTCTGCCGAGTTCTTCGGGCAAGAATCAGCAGAGGAAAAAGAAAAAGCCTTTTCGGCATTCTGCCCCTGCGACTCAGGAGTCCTCCTTTCAAGGCAGACAGCAGCACCAGCAACAGCAGCAGGCTCAAGCTTGGCACCCTCGGACCAAGTAGGGTCCCCAGCAGGCCTGTAAAGGAGACCAAGGTTCAGGTCCTGGCTGCTCCTCCTCCAAGCCTGCTCAGTGATGGGGCAGGGGCTGCCAATCCCTCTCCCATCATGCCAGCTCTGGGTCCTCCCATGGGGGGCCGGCGCCGCCACTTTCTTTATGTCTGGTCCGTTATCACCACAGACAGGTGGGTTCTGAAAGTGGTCAGTCAGGGACTGCCTCTGGAATTTGAGCAGTACCTTCCAAGCCGAGCCCGTGCCCCTCAGGAGGAACGAGTATCCGCTCAGACCCAGTTGGCTCTCAGAGATGACATTGCTCAGCTTCTCCTCCTCAAGGAGGCAGTAGCTCCAGTGGTGGATCCTCCAGCAGACCCAGGCTTTGTCTCCAGGTACTTCCTGGTGCCCAAGTGGACAGGGGGCTGGCGCCCCATTCTAGATCTGCATGACCTGAATCAATATCTCAGGTCACGCACTTTTCAGATGGTCACTCTGTCCCAGATCATACCATCCTTGGAGCGAAACATGTGGTTCTGTTCACTGGATCTGCAGGACATGTTCTTTCATGTCCCAATCCATCCATCCCATCAGCGGTTCCTCCGTTTCAGGGTCGAAGGGACCCTATACGAGTTTTGAGCCATGCCGTTCGGCCTGTCATTGACCCCTCAGGTCTTCACCAAATGGATTGCAGTGGTGGCAGCCCATCTCAGGCGTTGGAGAGGGGGTCAGGATTTATCCTTACCTCGATGACTGGCTCCTAGCAGGATCCACCCAACAGAGGTGGAGAGGCCCAGGGACCTGGCCCTATAGACCTGCTTACAACTCGGCATCCTGATCAATGAGGCCAAGTCAGAACTCGTGCCATCTCAGGTGATGGGCTTCATCGGGGCAGAGCTTGACTCTTGTCAAGCCAGAGCTTGGGTTCTGGCAGACAGGGTGGAGGTTCTTTCCTCCTCTTCCCAATCATTTCTGGCTGGGCACTTGTGCCCTGCCTGGGACTTTCTGTGCCTTCTGGGTTACATGGCGGCGTGCACCTCAGTGGTCTGTTGGGCCCGGTTGCACATGCGCCCCCTCCATTGGGAGCTGGCCACCCAATGGACTCAGCACCTCGGTCATTTCGACCAGCTGGTCACTGTAACCCAGAAGATGTGGGACGCTCTCCAATGGTGGACAGCCCCAGACAGGTTACAGGAAGGAATCCCATTTGTCCGTCCCGAGACTTATATATAATTTAAACTGCAGTTGGTGGTAGTGAGAGTGCCACAACTTTCTCATTTTGGATTTATTATTATTTGTTTCTGATTTTGAAACAAACTCAGTGATTCATGAAGACACTGGACATTGCGTCACTTGGACAATAACAGATGCTCAGACTACTGTTGTAGTTTTAAAATTGTATTTTATTGTATTTGGGGTTATATTTTGGGTTGGATTTTTCCTTTTCTTTAATATGTAAAAGCGTTTGTTTTTTGTTTGTTTCCTTCCTCTGTGAGAGAGTGTTAGGAGTGAATTTATTTATTTTCTTTTAAGTTATTTGATATTGATAGTTTTTCATTAATTTATTTTATTTTAATTTTGTTTATTTGTTTATTGTGTGTTGGGGAGGTTTACCGACGGTTGGGTGCTATTCCTCCACCAGGCTCAGGGAATTATGTCCCTTTGAATGCCCTCCTTTGTCATCCGACACCTATTTTAGGTGTCATGCGTTGGGCATTCTCAGGAAGCGTAGGCGAAAGTGGAGAGCTGGGCCTGTTGGGGGACAGGAGGGGGGCGGGCGGATTGGGGTTTTGGGGTTCAGGAGATGCCCTGGGATGAAATGGGGGTCAGGATAGGGGTTACTCATGTCTTGTCCCCATACCGAAGGGTTCCTATTCTAATGGACAGGTGCTGAGGTCTTCCTCGATCGCTCATCCCACCTTGGTGGTGTTAGCAATGCCAGATCTATTAAAAACAAGACAGCTATTATAGCTGATCTTGTTGGATCAACCGATCTGGCTTGCATCACCGAGACCTGGCTGGATGAAAACCCAGGTCCTATATTGGCCTCGGCAGTTCCAGCCGGTTTCTCTGTGATACACCGTCCAAGGTTGGATCGTAGGGGCGGGGGTGTGGCCATTATGTTTAAGACTGAGCTGGGCCTTGTGGATGTGCCACAGGGAAGTACCAGATCCTTTGAATATATCCTGGGAGAGGGTGTAGGTTGTGGGATTCTCCTTGTTTACCGTCCACCAGGCGATGATGGAGAATTCCTGCAGGAGATAGCAGACTTCATCGTCGACATGGTGTTGATGTTTCCCAGACTGATAGTTTTAGGGGACTTCAATGCCTGGGTCGACGATGAACTCTCACATTTTGGTCAAAATCTCCTCCAGCTGATGACGATGCTGGGCCTAACACAGGTTGTTACCTCCTCGACCTATGTAAAAGGTCATTCATTGGATCTGATCTTCCTTTTGGGTATGGAGATCACTGATTTGGGGGTGGAATCAGTCAGCTGGTCTGACCATCACACCATAAGGTTCAGTTTCAGGGCCCCCCCAATAGGTCTGCCCCTACGGAGATGGTTCAGTACCGCCCTTTAAGGGGTGTAGAACCCATTGACCTAACGGCGATACTGGACCTATCGGGCTTGTCGAGTGAATGCATGAGTCCAGATAGTCTCGTACTAGCCTATAATAAGGCTGTGGGAGATACTCTGGACAAGATTGCTCCTGTTCATGTTCGGCCTCTCGCCCTCCGTCCAAGGAGCCCTTGGTTTGATGGCTCCTTGAAGGAATTAAGGCGTATTGGGCGAAGGTTGGAGAGAGTCTGGCGGAAGTCTGGAAATGATGCTGACAGGCTTAGGTCGATGGCATATTATGAAGGCTATCAATCAGAAATCACCCGTAAGAAGGCAGAGTTCCTGTCCAGGGAGATTTCTGCTGAACAAAACCGACCGGCTCAGCTTTTCTGGACTGTGGACAGATTGTGCAATCCAATCTGCCTCCAGCCCAGAGAAGCTTTTTCTCAGCTAAGATGTGAAGAGTTCGCTCATTTCTTTGCAGATAAGGTTGCCAGCATCAGGTCTGGCATTGGTCTGACCTCTTCTATAGGGGATTGCAATGGTCGACGTGAAGTGACATGTACTTGGTCTATCTGGTCAGAGTTTCGCCGGCTGGAGTTCAGTGACATTGTGAAGATCATCCAAATATTGCGATCAACCAGTTGTAGGTTGGATCCGGGCCCTACACCTCTCTTAGTAGGATGTGTAGAAGTTATCTGCCCAATCCTTGCTGACATTGTCTGGAGGTCTTTGGAGAGGGGGGTCTTTCCTGACTCCCTCAAGGAGGCGGTCGTTCGACCACTCCTTAAAAAATCCTCCTTAGATCCAGATTGTCTAGCTAACTACCGGCCTATCTCTAACCTGCCATTTGTTGGTAAGGTTATTGAAAAGGTGGTTGCGTTGCAATTGGATAATCATCTTAAAACTCACAATGTCTATGATACTCTTCAGTCTGGTTTTAGGAAGAAGCATAGCACGGAGACTGCCCTTGTCCAGGTATTGAGTGACCTCCTAATGGCCAGAGATCGAAAGGCATGTACCATTCTGGTCCTTCTCGATCTCTCTGCTGCCTTTGACACTGTAGACATGGTGTGCTATTGGATCGCCTGCGGGTTTATTGCAGGCTCTCTGGTACAGTCCTCAAATGGTTTCACTCTTACCTCACAGGCAGGTGTCAGAGAGTTGCCACTGGAATTTATTCCTCTGGCGCTCACTCCCTGCCTTGTGGGGTACCGCAGGGCTCCATTTTAGCACCCATGTTGTTTGCAGTGTATATGCTGCCATTGGGAGAAATCATCAGGTGATGCAGTTTGGGTTTTCACTGCTATGCAGATGATACCCGGCTGTATTTGTCCTTTCTGCCTGGCCAGGATGATGCACTCTCCGTGCTGAATAATTGCCTTGCTGAGATCAGACTTTGGATGAGTTCCAGCTGGCTGAGACTGAATCCAGACAAGACTGAGGTATTGGTAGTGGACCCAAGTCATCTGAGGGTGGGTCTGGGAGCTGGACAACCATCAGGTTTGTTACTTGGTGGTATGTCACTCCCTACCTCCGATAAGGTGCGAAATCTGGGTGTTATTTTTGATGGTGGTTTGACCCTAAAATCTCAGGTGTCAGCTGTCGTCAAATCCTCTTTTTACCATCTGAGGAATATCTCCTGGGTGAAACACCTGGTTCCTCCAGGTGATCTTCCAACATTGGTCCATGCCTTTGTCACTACCCGTATTGATTACTGCAACTCCCTTTACCTAGGGCTACCTGGGGTTGATATCCACCACCTGCAGCTGGTGCAGAATGCAGCGGCCAGGCTTTTGACTGGTACTTTTAGAACCAGTCATATTACACCTGTGCTTCACGAACTGCACTGGCTGCCTGTTAGGTGGCGGATCACCTTTAAGGTTGGTTTACTAACCTTTACAGCCCTACATGACCAGGGACCCAGTTACCTGAAAGATCTCCTGATTCCCTACTGCCCCCTCCATCCTCTCCGCTCCATCAATGAGGGATTGCTAGAGATTCCCAGGGTTCTATTAAAGACATCAGGATCTCGTGCCTTTGCTTTTTCAGCACCAACCCTGTGGAATACTCTACCTCATTGGTTGAGAGAATGCCCAACCGTCGATAGTTTTAAAACCGGTTTGAAAACATATTTATTTAATTTAGCATTTGTTTAATTATGGCTATTATATTTTAATGCTGTTTTTAGAATTTTATTAGTATATATATGTTTTATGTAAAGCGCCTTTGTTTTGAAAGGTGCTGTAGAAATAAAGTTGACTTGACTTGACTTGACTCATACTCACTTTCATCAGAGTTAGACTGACAGTCACTATCATTCTGGGCCTGCCAGGGGGGAAGGCCTTGGATCTGGAACAACTGGGGCAGGTTGACTCTGTCTCTTCTTAGCAGTAGCCTGAGACACTGGCCCAGGTGAGGCATCACTTGTCAGTTCAGCATCAATGATCACTTGGCCGATGGGCAATGGGTGGTTCCTGTGCATGGTCTTGACAGCTTTCGAGTAATTTTCAGGGCGCACTTTGTGCACTGGCAGGTCATCCAATTTGCCAACTACTACGTGAGGAAGATGGTGCCACCTATCAGCAGTTTTATGCTTGCCATGCAATCCCAAGTTACGCAATAGGACTCCATATCCGGGCAACAACTCCTGGGCCTTTACTTGTCGATCATATCTTTCCTTGTTAGCAAGGTTTCCTTTGGCAGCCATTGTTTGAGCCAGTTGGTACGCATGGTTTTGTTGAGCTTTCAATCTCTGTACATATTGTAAATAGTTCTCAGCTCGGACCCCATCCAGGGAGACCCCAAAACAAACATCCACAGGCAACCGGGCTTCTCTTCCAAACATGAGATGATAGGGGGAGAATCTGATAGCATCACTTTTGGTACAATTGTAAGCGTCTACCAAGGTGCTAATCTGCTGACTCCACTTAGACTTGTCTTTATGATGGAGAGTGCCCAACATGTCCATAACGGTCCTGTTAAAGCATTCTGGCTGGGGATCCCCCTGAGGGTGATAGGGAGTGGTTCTAGACTTTCGCACCCCCCACAGGGAGAGCATTTCTTTGATTAGTCTACTTTCAAAGTCTCTTCCTTGGTCGGAATGGATATGTTGGGATGCACCACATGGACAAAGAACTTTTCTATTAGTACCTTGGTCACCGTAGAGGCCTTTTGTTCCTTGGTTGGGAAAGCTTGTGTGTATCGGGTAAAGTGATTGGTTACCACCAGTACATTGCCAATGTTCTTTTGATTGGGCTCCAGACACAGGTAGTCTATGCAAACCAGCTCCATGGGGGCACTGGTAGTGATGTTGACAAATGGGGCAGCTTTCTGGGGCAAAGCTTTCCACTGAAGGCAGCGACAGCAATTTTGACATTATGCTCAACATCTGCCCCCATTTTTGGCCAATAGAATCTAGACCACACTAAGTCAAGGGTCCGGTCAATACCGAGGTGTCCCATATTGTTGTGTAGGGACCTCAGCACCAGCTACTTGAAGGCTATGGGTAGTACCAATTGCTGTTTGTCTAATTGACCCTGCCGATCCACTGTCTCTCTCAATAGAGTAATTGGTCTCATAGCTTCAGTTGGGGGCCTTCCTTAAACAATAATGCATTTCGAAAATCGGTGGAACGTAACTTGGACACATCTTTCCCGGCCCGCAGGGCATCATCTGCAGGCTGAATCATGGGGTCTTGGGATTGAGCCCACTGAATGCTGTCATTGTCAAACTGGGGCAAAGCACTGATATCAAATGCAGAAAAAGTGGCAATAAGCTGCAGGTATGCAGGTATCGAATTGGGGGGCCCAAACAGTCCACTGTGTTGGCAGACAGTTGCTCATCTTTGTCAGATTTTTGGCACAGTGCTTTCATAGAATGTTCAGACAGCCTCACCCAATTGTCTTTTGAACTTGGCCACCGCGAAAGGGCTTTAACATCAGTATGGTTCGGTCCAGGCCAGTATTCAACCACATAATCAAAAGTCGACAGGGCAGAAAGCCACCGGTGTCCAGTGGCGTCCAATTTGGCTGAAGTCTGTACATATGTTAGAGGGTTGTTATCAGTCTTTACTAATTTCTTGGGCCCCATAGAGGTACTCATGAAACTGATTGACTATGGCCTACTTTAGTGTGAGGAACTCCAACTTGTGCACAGGATAATTCCGTTCGGAGGGTGTCAAGTTGCAGCTGGCAAGGGCCACAGGTCTCAGTCCATCTTCATATTCTTGATATAGTACAGCCCCAAGCCTCTGCAGACTGGCATCTGTGTGCAGGATGTATGGTTTAGTGGGATCAGCTTATGCAAGGACTGGGGCATGGGTAAGCTGATAGATGACTTCGAAGAATGCTGCCTCGCACTCGGGGTTCCAAAAGGTTCCCCTGTTCGAAAAAATATACCTTGTCTTCTTCTTTGAGGGACCCCTTCTTGTATTTGCTGTTGGTAGGAGGATAGCCTTGGGTAAGATTAAGGAGCGGCCGGATTACCTTCGAATGAATCGGTGATAGTAGCCGCAAAACCCCAGAAAATGCTGCAGCTCTTTTAGGTTGGTAGGCTGGGGACAGGTGGTCAGAGATTCCACTTTGCTGGGGTCTGTCTGTATCTCTTCGGCCGACACTATGTGTCCCAAATATTTCACAGACATTTGAAAAAACTGGCACTTGTCTATCGATAACTTGAGGCTGAATTCTTCCAAACGATCGAGGACTTTGAACAGTCTGGTCTCATGTTCCTCTAGCTTGTATCTGAAAATGATGACATCATCCAAATACACTAAACATTCCAGCAAGTTCATGTCTCCCACTGCACGTTCCATCAGTCTCTGGAAGGTGGCAGGGGCACCCGAAATCCCTGTGGCATCCTCAGGAATTTGTAGAACCCCAAAGAACAGATGAAGGCTGTTTTCTCACGGTCCTCTGGGGCCATCGGAATCTGGTAATATCTGCTGCGGAGATCCAGTACTGAGAACCACTGACCCCCATTCAGGCAGTTCAGGGCATCCTGTATGAGTGGCATGGTGTATTGATCTGGGATGGTCCGCTGGTTTAGGGTTCGATAATCCACACACATCCTCACAAACCCATTCTTCTTGCACACAACTATGATGGGGATTGCATAGGGACCCCTTGGTTCTTGAATAATACCGGCAGCTAGCATCTCCTGTAGGTGACCCTGAACATCGTCTATATCAGCTGGGGCAAGGTGGCAGGACTGCTCTCGGAAAGGTCTGTCATTGTGCAACTGATTGTTATGCTCAGCACCATGGACACATCCCACATCCCATTCTTTTAGTGGAAACACTTGGTCTCTCTGGGCAAGTTTCCTACAAATCCGAGTCTTCCATTCAGCAGATAATGGGGAATCACCAAAGTCAAATAGGTCGGGGGTCACCTCCTCCTTTCCACCAGAATGCTTGTTGCTGGGTAATACTGCAGTGTCTGTGCAGTGTACTGTAGCTAGGGTACACCCCATGTTCACTCAGTCTTTTAGATCTGACACATTTCAAATCTGGACCATCACTTGTCATGCATAGGCATGGGCCTGGGCAGGTAGGATACTGGGTTTAACCAACAACCCCTCTGGCAACTTCCCTTCACTGGGGGCATCCAGCATCAATATTTTACTTTTCACATCCTTCTTAAGATGAACTTCTCCATGGATGGTGTACTGAGCGTTGAGTGCTAGCACTAGAGAGTCGGGATCCTTCTTCCACACTATCTCCACTGGCTCATCCCTGTCCACCTCGATATTCTGCCTCTGCAGGTCATAGGCTCTCTTGATCAAGGCTGTAATTTTCAGAGCCCGCCCAGTCCGTTGCCCTTGTCTCTCTCTTGGCACAACTGCGCTAGCCATCCAAACATGTGTACATTGGTTCCAATGAGCAGTGGGAATCCATCATATAATCTGGTAGGAGGACACACCAGAGCTAGTGTCTCAACCTGTGCATCCACTCCGGCCACAGCAGTAGGGAACAACAACCAGATCCGAATATATCCCAAGTATGGGTAGGACTTCTCGTTTAACCCCCACATGTGGTTTCTGAACAGATGGTCTAGATGGGAATTATATGTAGCAAATATAACATAAAAGAGTATCTATGTTTCCTCTTGGTTGGGATTGACTCTGGGAAATTAGAGTGGTAGAGGGAGTGAGGAGAAATGGGAAGTCAGTGAAAGAAATTTTGGTGCTGATAAAAATAAAATAGGAAGGCTGACAGAGCAGTGGACAGCAAGTTTTTTATTTTCTTTCCTTTCTTTTTTTTAAATTTTAAGGTAAAAGGTATTTAAGTTATAGTAAATACGAATTAAGTTAATATTTTTAGATATATATTAAATTAAATAAAACAACACCATAAACAACCTGGAAATGATGTTAAAACTTAATAATATTAATGGAATAACAATACAACTGAAATGTTAATGGAAAGAAAAAACTGCTGTAAAAATACTATCAATGTAAACATGAAAGTGAATGTAACTGAACACTGGACAAACTGTATTGGTGTAAAACAAAAATAAAGTATAAAAAAAAAAAAATGACCCCCACACGTGAAGGCCTTTCAGCAGTTGTAGGAGCACATCAGACAGGTGTTTTCGGTACCAGTCTTGAAACACTCTGGTCACTTGGGATCCAGTGTCAGGCACGGCCCTTGCAGATACACCATTCACTGTTACTGTGGCCTCCATTGACGGGCCTACCACCTCGGACCAGTCAGGGGACGAGGACTGAGACATGTTCCTTGTAGCTGTCTTAGAAGAATAACTCTTTCTTGTAGGCCCAGTCTGAGGCCTTATATTGTTTCACTGAATTAATGCCAGCAGCTGTGTAGTAATCTTTCTCAAATTCTCAGGTGAGCTGCAGTGAAACCGAGTATGCCCGTCTTCTCCACAGTGGTAACAAAAAATGGGCTCCTTGGAGTCTCTAGGGGAAGGAGAGCCGTGTCCCTGCTTGGGCATGGTAGGCAAGTCCCAGGATCCTTCTCTAATCTGTGGTTTGCTTTCCTTGCTTTCTGAGTTTCCCTAAGAGTCAGCTACTTGCATAGACTAAAGAAGGTCTCCAACCAGGGCTCTCAGTTCTCGTACTGCTTCTTCTAACAAATTACCTTCTGACCAGGTTTCAGAGGAGATGACATGCACCCCCACCGTTTCAGGCGGGACCTCGCTCTTTGACTCGGGAGGTGCCTGGCAGGAGTTAGCATCTTTTATCACCTCGGCAGCTTGTTGACTGACTCTCAACTCTGTCAATTTTTTAATCAGTTCCCTCATCTGTTGCAATTCAGTCCCATCACTTCTTTCAGGGATCTGGCAGGTACGGGCAACCCATGCATAGGGCTCCCATCCCTCTTCATCATTCTCTGCTTCATGAATCTCTTTCATGAGGTAACAATATTCAGGAGGATTAGTCTTCCTGTCTTGTAATTTAAGTTTCAGCATCATCACGCTAGAGTACCTGGTTGATTTTAGGATATGGTCTAACCTGACCCGATATAGTTCACTAGCAGACACCCCTCCTTTCCTATGTGTCCCCTGCAGAGCCCTCTCGATTCTGGTAACAAATATAGACAACTTCTCATTCTTCCATTGTTTTGCAGATTTAAATTTCCACATCAAATCATCCCCCGACTTGGTGCTACCAAAGACACCTTTCAAAGCAGAGAGGTATTTGGCAGCAGTGGTCTCTGGGCTGGTAGATTGGAGAAAATGAATGGCCTCCAGTGTAGGGCCCCTCAAGCTGTCCATGAGCCTCTTCCTTTTTGCCCCCTCTGAGCACTGCCACACCTGGACCAGGGGGGTGGCATAGTCCATCCACGTTTCCAGGTCATCCTCCCCTACGGGAACTTGGACCGTGCCCGAGAAGAGTCTAAGTCTACGTTAAGAGTCCAGGTGTACAGAAGGTATCACTAAGGGGGAGGTGACCATAGGGGAGGCCCTAGGGGTGGCAGGAGACACTATAGGAGACTGCAAGGGAGTGGTATCTTCAGAAAGATCTAGCATCTTTACTAACTCTTTAGCAGAGCACCCCTAAGAGGTTAACAATTTGATCAGCTTATCTTTGAACCCCTCTATGCTGGGGAACCTTCCAGGAGTAGCTGGATCACTGAGCAGCTGAATAACCCTCCACCCTTTCTGGGACCCTTCAGGCAAAATAACAGGGGGCACCTCCTCTGGGTCGATGGGGAGGCTACAGGACAGGAGGGCCACAATAGTTTGATCAAATAGGTCTGAATCCCTTCCTTTCACCCCAACGTTCCCCAAGCACTTAACTTGTTCAGTGGTCCCTACAATAACTGCATTAGTGGTCCTTAATGGGACATCCATTAACAGAAGAGCTTGATAGGGGTTCACCCCCTCAGCCTCACTCCATCCCATCATACAATGCACTAATAGCTTATGGGGAGCGAGTTTAAACTTAGGCGTAGTAAGCGCCTCCATTTTGTTACAGTTTTTTGAACGTGGAGTTGTAGTACCAACTTCTGACCACTAGAAGGTGCAAATCCCAGTAGTGCTTCCAAGATGTAACCCCTAAGTGGCACTATCCCAAGGGCTACTACCCCAGCCTGCGTGACTAGTTGCAGGTTAGGGGCCTGGGTACTGAAAACCGGTGCCTCCACCCGGAGGACAGGGTTGGTGGCAGCATAGCTGACCTGGGTACAGCCCTCCGGGATACTGTGACCCCTCCCTTTCCCCTCTAGTGGCCTAAACAATGAACAGAACACACAGGTACAATAGCCTTCAAATAGCAGACATATCCCCACTCTGATTGCACTTCCCACCAGGGCTGGTTCCACCTGTTCTACCCTGGAGACCCCCTGTAAAGTAAGGTTAAGCACAGCAAACAATAGTACCACAGTGCTAGTTGTACAGAAGTGCACCACAGGCAGGTTAAGTGAAAAAAGATACAGATCTGATTTATTCAGGGGAAATGAACAAGGAAGGGGCGTAATCAGGCTGATTGGTTTAGATACTGATTCAGTCAGGCTACAAGGCATGCACTTAAGAGTCCCTCAACACAGTCACACACACTCTGGGTGCCCAGTGGTGAGATAGGCTAGCCTGACATGCTGCCCCGGGTAGGCTGGCATTGCAGCTGGTCAGGGTCCTATGATGGATAGACAAGTCATGCACAATAACCCACAATTTGTAATCCCGAGCCAGGAGGTTCAGTTCATGATAATTAGACAAAACAATGAAATCAGATGACACACTTTAATTGAACTGTTCTTGCAGGGAGCTACCCTGGTGTTTACTCACGCTACCCAGTACAGGACACAGGATGGACGAAGTGGAGATTTCGGCTTGACTTGCTGGTTTGCCAGGAGACGCAGGGCCCGCATAAATCACTAAGGTGTTGTTCCAGTTCGAGGTATGGAGCAAGGAGCTGATCCCTAGGCTGGTTTCTCATTGATGGTTTTCTCTGTGGCGTGAGTAGCTGGCTGGGTCAAGGTGGCAGGGCTCAGGCCAGGTGAACAATTCGGATGGCAGTCCAGTAGTGCTGGATTCAGCTTCCAGCAAGTGTGACACAAGCAGACGACGGGGAACCAAATCGCAACCCACTAACATCATTCAGCACACTTATAGAAAAGCAAGGTAAATACCACAGTTCGGATGGCAGTCTGTGAGTCCGGTTGCTATTTCAGCTTTCCTGAGCAAAACCGTGAACTCTGTGGTGATTTCAGATGTTCTGACAGGCCGATCGCATGGAGCAAATCTTCGGTCATATTCAGGGAATAAAGCAGTCACAATTCAGTAACTCTGGTCACAGTAGGTTTGGATTTAGTTTAGCTTAACTTCAGGCTAAATAGTTCCCTCACAAGGGACAAGTAAGCAGGCAGGCCAAACACATATCCTGTCCATCATTTTCCCGTGCGACTACACAGGAGCAGCTGCTCGGATATCTCAAGCTATTCACTCTCTCAAGCTATTCACTCTCTCAACTCCAAACTCAGACTGACCCTCTGCTGCAGGCAGCTTGGGACTTTCCCTCAGATCCAAAAGGTTCAATTCGTTGATTCATCTGTCTGTCGCAGCAAGGGCTCCCCCTCCAGGTCCATTTAGGCGCCAAAGTGGAAAAAGTACAATTCATACAGAAATTCACTCCCACGAGACCCCTGGGGACAGATTCCATTTTAGGGTCCCCAAAGGTGCTGATGGTCAAAATAAGCAGTCCAGAACCAATATGGTGGTGATTTACAGAACTGTCCATGCTGCAAAGAAGGTAGGTTCGACAAACTACGATATCATTACTATCATTACTATTATAATGGATAATCAGCAAATAAGTACAGCGTCTAGCAGAGCTCCCTCTGCACAACTAGCGATGGCAGAATGCAGCAATTATCTGGCAGCCCAGGTGGGACTCGAGCATAGACACACTCAGCCCCCACCCAGATTAATTATACACTGCAATATAGACAGCTCTTAAAGAGACAGAACATAGTGACTATAAAGGCACTCACATGCAATAGCTTTTAAACGGTTAAGACAAAGGACACCAGCCTGGCAGTGGGCATTTAGGCACACCCAAGGAAGACTTTCAGGAACCCCCATTTGTAGGGGGTTACACAAGGATTTCAGCGCTCTCCTTAGATGTGATGAAAGGGAGTAAAGGAACAAAGCTTGTTAAAGGAATTATAAAATAAACAAGCATTTGTCTGTGCTGAATTGGGACGGGGAATGGAGGGTGCGGGGTGGGCAGCACACAGTGGGAGGGAGCAGAAGGGCTTAATTGAAGGTCGGTTTGGTGGGGGAACGGAGGGTGCGGGCAGGCAACACGCAGTGGGAGGGAGGGAGGAGAGATGGGGCTTAATTGAATGCCGGCTTAGTGGGGGAACGGAGGGTGCGGGGCGGCAGCACACAGTGGGAGGAAGCAGGAGGGTTCAATTAAATGCTGGTCCAGTGGGGGAACAGAGGGTGCGGGGAAGACAGCACACTGAGGGAGGAAGCAGGAGGGTTTCACTGGACGCTGGGATGGGGGACGGAAGGCATGGGGTGGACAGCACACAGTGGGAGGGAGTGGGAGGGTTTCATTGCATGCCAGGTGCCAAAACAGGGAACAGAGGGTGTGGGGAGGACAGTACACAGAGGGAGGGAGAGGGAGAGTTCAATTGCATGCCGGGTGCCAGGATGGAGAATGATGGGTGGGGGTCGACAGCACTATGCTAATGAAAGAAATGAAGCACTCTTTCATTGGAGCACTTCATTTCTTTCAATTAGAGAACGGCATCCAGCTGTGAAACTCAGAACAGTGTTAAAGTCTGGTTGCGTGCTCATTGGTCTGTGTGGGGCGAGCCCACTGTAGAGTGTTCTGCATTGGACTCAGTCATCCCTGACACACCTCTGAAATATCTTTCTACCGCAAGATGTATAAAAAGGACCGAGATACTTATCGCAACACTGGGAGTTTTAAATTGTGCCTTATTAAATCAACATTGGTAATTACGGGCCATCAGCATATCCTGACCTTTTTGAACTCCAGAGATGCAAGGGAGAATTATGGCAAATGAATGATTGCAGCAATCCAAAGATATGAGAGACAATATGCAATCACAGTACGACTAATGAAAATTATGACCACTCAGACTACTCGTACCACTGAGTACTTCAGTTAATGTATGCTCAGTGTTAAAATTTTAAAAGCTAGAGGAAATGTAATATTCACATATGATTGTCCTATTCTTTTGGGGAAAAAATCATTTATAGTGAAGCCTGAGCTAAAATATATATTAAATCACTATTGGGCTATGAGCATTTTATTAATTCTGACCTTTTTGACCTCCGTGGTGAAAGAGCAGAATGAATTATGAGAAATGAATGACAAGGTTTGGAATAATATACAGATATGATATGGATTCATGGCGTGAGAAACTGAATTACCTAAACTTACAGATTTCAACTTTATTAATTATTTTGTTACCATTCACTTTGTGAGGGTTTATAGCTGAATAAATAAAGGAAAAATAATCTTAAATAAATTGTATTGAAGTGGAAGTAACCTGAATGAATAAAGGATTACTGCCTCTGTGTTAAGCTAGAATACTTACTGTGATCTGTGTCAATGGGAACTATATTGGGTAAAAATTAGGATGTCCTCATAAGAATAAATGTATGCTGTTGACTGTAATTTTAACTTTTGTGTGTTTAGTTATTGTTATTACCTCTCAGTCCTCTGCCTCGAAAAATCAGGGACAAAATCCAAAACCCCATTGAAATACACTGAACTGTATACCTGTTTGGAGTGGTAGCACAGCCTGATTTTTTTTTTTGGGGGGGGGCAGAGAGAGAGAGAGAGAGATCTATCGCCTGTAAGTTTTCACTCTGCTGCACTCAGTCCCTGGAAATTGCCATGTGTACAGTGTGACAACCCAGGAAAGACACTTCACATACAGTAGATAAAAACGTGTGTGTGTGTGTGTGTGTGTAATAAAAAAAAGTTTTTTTTTCTTTGCTACATTACATGCAGTCTGTTAGTTTGGAGAGAAGCCGCCGTCTCTTGTTTTACGCGTTTGGCTGCTCATCAGTCTGCTAAATGTTAGAATTAAAAAGTGTCAGAAATGAACTGCTGACAGCTTGGAGACAAACAATAGGTAGTTGCTGTCAGGTCACCCCATTTTTTGTGATGTCCATTAGGGAAGGATAAACAGCAATGTCGTCTATTATAGCATTATTATTTGCCCCCACCCCCTTGCAAATTAATCCCAATATTGTCTTTTGCCAAGCCATCGGGACAGTCCATTCCTACAAATGAGTTGTCCTATCTAAACCTGTAAACGAGATATTTTGTTTAGTTTTTATAGTAGCACAAAGTATATATGCAGGGAGAGTAATCTTTTCTTGCCGCTGTATAAGGCTGTTCCACTCCACTCCAGTCCCCCAAGCACTGCTACGGTGCATGAAGCCATTGACATTTTTTTTTTTATATTCTTTTTTTTTATTATTTATTTTTTCTCTTCCCATTAGGCTACATCTGTTCTCTTCCCATTAGGTTACATCTACAGTACACATGCAAACAGTGCTCCCAATCATAGCTGCGGCTTCTGACCACATCATGAAGCCCCAACCCCCACGCCACCAACAAACTAGTTAAAACCATGCACAATTACATAGGTTTACTTGTTATAGGTTAAAACTAAATTTAAAAAAAGGACCGAGATGCCAGTCATGACACTGGGAGTTATGAATTATGCCTTATTAAATTAACGTCGGTAATTACGGGGCTCTGAGCATATTGTGATCTTTTTGACCTCCGGAGCTACAAGGGTGAGTTATGGTAAATGAATGATTGCAACAATCCAGATGTGAGAGACAATATGCAATCATAGTACGACTGATGAAAATGATGACCACTCATACTACCCATAACACTGAGTACTTCAGTTAATGTATGCTCAGTGTTAGAATTTTAAGAGCTAGAGGAAATGTAATATTCATATGTGATTGTCCTATTATTTGGGAAAAAAATCATTTATAGTGAAGCCTGAGCTAAAATGTATATTAAATCACCGTTGGGCTATGAGCATTTTATTAATTCTGACCTTTCTGACCTCCAAGGTGAAAGAGCAGAATGAATTATGAGAAATGAATGACAAGGTTTGGAATAATATACAGATATGATATGGGTTCCTGGTATGAGAAAGTGAATTCCCTAAACTTGGCAAATTTCAACTTTATTAATAATTTTGTTACCATTCACCTTGTAAGGGTTTATAGCCGAATATATAAATGAAAAAATAACCTTAAATTGTATTGAACTGGAAGTAACCTGAATGACTAAATGATTAATATCTTCATGTTAAACCAGAACACTGTGATTTATGTCAAAGGGAACTGTACTGGGTAACAGTTATGATGCCTTCATGAAAATAAATGTACTGTATGCTGCCGATTGTATTTTATGTTGTATTTTGACTTTTGTTTGTCTAGTTATTGTTACCGCTCAGTCCTCTGCCTTGAAAAATCAGGGACATTCCAAAACCCTATTGAAATACATTGAACTGTATACCTGTTTGGAGTGGTAGCACAGCCTGATGGTTGGGGTGGGAGTGGGAGTGAGAGAGAGAGAGAGAGAGATATGCGCGAATGTTCCACCTGTAGGTTTTCTTCTGGTGCGCACAATCCCTGGAAAATTGCTATGTGCACAGCGAGACAGTCGAAAGACTGTTCACATAGATGTTTTTTTTTGTTTTAGTTTGTGACTGTGTGTAATAAAATACATTTTTTGTTTCTTTGCTAAGATTGCATGCAGTCTGTTAGTTTGGGGAGAAGCCGATGTCTTGTTTCCCATGTTCGGCTGCTCGTCACTGCTGAATATTAGAATAAAAAAATGTCAGAAATGAACTGGTGAGAGCCTGGCGACAAACAATAGGTAGTTGCTGTCAGTTCACCCCATTTTTCGTGTTGTCTATTAGGGGAAGGTAAACAGCAATATCATCTATTGTACCATTGTTGGTTGCCCCTTGCAAATTAATACCTTTGCTGAGGATGGAAAACACAGACAAGGATTTCAGTGCTCTCCTTAGACGTGACTGAAAGGCAGTAAAGGAACAAAGCTTATTAAAGCAATCATAAAATAAACAAGCATTTGTCTATGCCAAATCAGGACTTGGAATGGAGGGTGCGGGGTGGGCAGCATGCAGTGGGAGGGCTTTATTGAATGCTGGTTCAGTATGGGAACAGAAGGTACAGGTAGGCAGCATGCAGCGGGAAGGAGAGTGGGGTGTAATTGAATGCCAGCTCAGTGGGGGAATGGAGGGTGCGGGGCAGGCAGCATACAGTGGGAGGGAGCAGGAGGGTTTCACTGGACGCTGGGACGGGGAACGGAGGGTGCGGGGCGGACATAATGCAGTGGGAGGGTTTCATTGCACACAGGGTGCCAGAAGGGGAATGGTGGGTGTGGGGCAGACAGCATGCAGAGGGAAGGAGAGGGAGGGTTCAATTGCACGCTGGGTGTCAGGATGGAGAACTGAGGGTGAGGCTCGACAGTACTATGCTAATGAAAGAAATGAAGCACTCTTTCATTGGAGTGCTTCTTTTCTTTCAACTACAGAACAGTGTCCAGCTGTGAAACTCAGACTAGTGTCACAGTCTGGTTGTGTGCTCATTGGTCTGTGAGGGATGAGCCCACTGTAGAGTGCTTCATTGGACTCATCCCTGACACACCTCTGAAATGTTGTTCTACCACAAGATATTTCTAGTGCATGTGCAAAAAAACTTAAAATGGAAAAGAGCTAAACAGTCTGAAATCCATGGTGTACCATGAACCATGAATGTTGGGGTGTCGGAAATTAACCACTGATCAATACACTGACTTCTGATACAGTGGTATATTGTGATACCATGACATCCCTAGGTGGAACATTTCCCATTTGTACTGAAAAGAATCCAATCTGTAGGAAACCTCCATAGATCTGTAACAGTTGAAGAACTAAGTTCACTTGGATTCCTTCTTAACTTAATCTCCAGGCTTGGCCAAGATCTGATTATGTGGAGGTAGCCGTTTATGTGAGAGCTGATCCCCAAGTGGCAAGGCTGGTAGCTTGAATGAGGAATTCATATCTCAACTTGTAAATGCAGGTGGTCATGGGGTGATAGTTATTTGACTGAGATCTTATTCTTTTGAGGAGTGGGAGCGATTGCAGCTCACAAAGTTCTGATCTATGGTATGTGGGAGAAGAGTGCATTGACGGAGGACTTATGCATGGCTAGGGGTGGGGAAGTTGCTTAGCAACTGAGACCATGGGGAAAGCATGCACCTACATTGCATGTCGCTACAGAATTGCCACCTTACCAGGCTTTGGAGTAGGGGCAACAGTCATTGTTTACAGTGGTGATAAATTCTGGTGATGTCCTTAGAAATTCTGGACAGGCAGTTTCCATTTTTTTCTCCTCATTTTGTTTCCTTCTGTGACAGAGAGCTCCTGCCGCTCTTGAGGACTGACCTTTTCTTAAATCTGTTGCACCAGTTTTATTTCTTTGCCAAATCTATTCTTTACAATTTCTTGTCCATAAGGTTGGCCACTTATGGGCACCCCCTCCCTTTCTTGACTATGCTATAGTGTCCTCTTTAATTTTACTTTTCCCTCTCAGGTCCTCATACAGGGAGGTTATTGTTGTGACTTCCAAGCTGATATAAAACAACAGGCTGTGTTTCTTGTTGTTGGATTCAGTATGCAATGGCACTATGTCATAAAATACTTTAATGCATATATGTTATGTGTATAAAACCTATAAATGTTGAAAATACCATGGCACTAGGTGTTTTCAATAAAGGTAAAAAGTTACTAGGAGACTGTATGGTAAAAATTTATTTAGTTATGCTATTTAAAATATATGTAAATTACTGTAAACTGAACAAGTCTTAAATGTCATGGTGATTTGCATATATACCATGCTGCTTTGCATTATGGAAGTATGTGTGATGTGTTTCTTTGAAATTTGGCTTATTGTCAGTGCCCTTTGGGGTAACCTTTGTTTCAGTGCTTCTGCACTGAGGTTCTTTGTCTTTAGCTTTTTTTTTTTTATTTGAGCCCCCACCACCCAAGCAGACAAGGCCCACATAGGGGAGGCTAAATCTCAACAGATAAGTTAGATCAGAGATCAGTGAGTCTGCAGATGCTGACTAAGTGTAAAGGAAAGACTTGCATAGACTGCTGGTACAAACTGATGTACTGAAAAAGGGATATGCCATTGCTGAAGGTTATCTCCTACATTTTGAATAAACATCACACAGAGATTGTGTGTTGAACTTGAAGTTTGCTGTCTGGTCCATCTGTTATCCCATGACCCCTCCACAGACGTAGTTTCGGCAGTGGGATAACTTGCTGGAAGTGTCTGGACTAGCAGAAGAGGGATGTTTTCCGGTGGCTATCGCCCAGATATCCCAGGTGGACCAATGCACCAGGAGTTGCCAGAGGAGAACCCGGAGAAGAAAGTCTTGTGGAGTTTTGACCAGAACCATGGCTGGCAGATGAAGAGAAGCTGCTGCCTGGACTGGACCTGAGAACTTGAAGAAAGGCCAAACCTGAAGACGATGAAGAGATGCAGGTCGAGGCAGACTGGAGGTGCGAGACTACACCTAGGAGGTGGAGACCCTGGTGAGGATGATCCACTGGATGAGTGGGTAATGGTTGGAGGCAGACAGACTATGCAGAGATGCAGAACACTGATGCCAGGTGCTCAAGAAGTCCCTGCCAGAGAGGTTGGATAAAGAATCAAAGGATTTTTCGTGGGCTCAGCTGGAGGAGGACCCCCTGACTGAGCAGAAAATTCCTTTGTTCCTATGATGTCACCTGTTGGAGGTCAGAGATGCAAGTATGGAACTTGAATGTGAGACCCCAGGTAAGACTGTGCCTAATGATATTGTGCTGGGGTTGAAGACTCCAAGCAAGCAAGAAGAAGCCTATGAGGCCGAAGTGACTTTTTCTTGTGTTGATACAGCTACAGATAAATCTGTTAACAATATTGACTGGGTCTACAAGCTAAAGATGCTAATGTTGCCAAACTGTTGCAGTATGTTAAGGTCAAGGAGGTGGTACATGTTTTTTTTTATTTATGAAAAACCTTCAAAAGAAGAGGTGGGTGGAAAATAGATTGGAACTTGTGTTGGGGTAACACCAAGAGTGTCTACCCTCAGGTGTCTATATCTGTAGCAAGTGAAATGAATCAAGAGACACAGTGGGTTTATGTAGAGGAGTTGAACCAAGGACTGGGCCCCGGCTTAAAACTGACATGTCTGGTGGGGTTGGATCAGGTAATAACTCACCCCAGAGTAATTCTTTCTTAGGTACTGGACTTTACAGCCATCCCAATGTTTGGTTAAGAAATATGATGTACTTTTCCTAAAAGGAGATGGGAAGGTACCGTTAGTCTATGTTGAGAAATGTGTTAATGCCTCTGGGTAAAGAATGATGATATCCACTGTGTATATGATGGAATGTTTATCATTAATAGGGACCCTGAGATGTAGCTTCTGAAGATGGTTGGGTGGAAGCTGCATCCCTTCCTGGGACAGGAAGGTGGTAAGCAGTCTACAATAACTGCTTCCCTCTTAAGGTGGGGGATATGTGACAGGGAGCTCCTGCCACTCTTGAGGACTGGCCTTTTCTTAAATCTGTTGCAACAGTTATTCTATTTCTTAGACTAGTCTATTCTTTACAATTTCTAGTCCAAAAGGTTTGTCACCTATGGGAACCCCCTTTGCTTTCTTGACTATGCTATAGTGTCCTCTTTAATTTTCCTTTTCCCTCTCAGGTCCTCGTACAGGGAGGTTATTGTTGTGACCTCCAAGCTTATGTAAAACAACAGGCTGTGTTCCTCGATGTTGGATTTATTATGTAATGGCACTATGTCATAAAATACTTTAATGTATATACCATGGCATTAGGTATTTTTGATAAAGGTAAAAAGTTACTAGGGGACTGTATTATAAAAATTAAGTTAGTTGTGCTATTTAAAATGCATGTAAATTGCTGTAAACTGAACATGTCTGAAATGTCATGGTGATTTGTATATATCCCATGATGCTTTGCATTATGGAAGTATGTGCGGTGTTGTGTTTCTTTGAAACTTAGCTTATTGTCAATGCCCTTTGGGGTAACCATTGTTTCAGTGCTTCTGCACTGAGATTCTTTGTCTTTAACTTGTTTATTTTTTTTTTTTATTTGAGCCCCCACCACCCAAGCAAACAAGACCTGATCAGAGATCAGTGAGTCAGTAAGTGCTGGCTAAGTGTAGATGAAAGACTTGCATAGTCTTTTGCTACAGACTGATGTACTAAAGAAGGGATATGCCATTGCTGAAGGTTATCACCTACATTTTGAATAAACATCACACAGAGATTGTGTGTGGAACTTGAAGTTTTGTGTCTGGTCCATCTGTTATCCCACAACTGCTTTACACCCTCCTTCATCATTCTGATTGGCCCCCATCTGGAGCAGTCCCTTCTATCCCCATCACCCAACATCCCCGTGCTTACCTTCTCTGCAGTCATCCTGCACAGCATCTCGCTGGAAGGGCCCAATCATTGATGCAGAGCCTACAAAGCATCAGGCTGTCACCATGTTGCGGTTGGAGTGGTTTTCCTCCATTTTCTTTGCCTGGAGCCCACATGTGTCCAGTGATGCATGTACATATTCTTCTTCCCTGGAGACAACCCCCCAGTGACCGTTCATGGGATCTCCCTCTCTATCTGTCTTATGTCACCACCATCTAGATTCCTCTAAGTGGCAGTCAAATTGTGAGACAGGCATTCCCCCTTCTAATTAAAAAGAGAGCTTTCCTATGGATGCTCAGTCCTCCCTCCCACCCCTGGCCAACCCCCATGCGACCTGGGTCCGATCCAGAACTGGGGTCGCCGGTGCAGCAGACAATGAAGCAGCAGTACCTCAGTCCACCACACCACTGGGCTGGCCAAGATGGGCAGTTTTATCTTAAATAGATACTTCTGCTCAGTATTTACTGAAGAGAAGGCAGGGCAGGGCCCACAGCTCTGCACCATGGACACGGGGGGAGGGAGGGGTGCACTAGTCCCTTCACAAAAGAAAGGGTCCTACAAGAGCTCGATAAGCTCAGGGTGGACAATGCAATGGGACCTGATGGCATACATCCCAGGGTATTAAAGGAGCTAAGGGTGGAACTAGCAGAGCCATTATCAGAACTGTTTAGTGAGTCTCTGAGCACAGGAGAGGTCCCAGAAGACTGGAGAAGGGCTCATGTGATCCCGCTCCACAAGAGTGGTAGCAGGGACGAGGCAGGGAACTACAGGCCAGTCGGTCTTACCTCAGTAGTGGGCAAGGTTATGGAGACACTTCTTAAGGAAAGGATAGTGCAATACCTGGAATCCATAGGAGCACATGATTTAAGACAACATGGGTTTACAAAACGAAGGTCCTGTCAAACTAATCTCATAGATTTCTTAGACTGGGTAACCAGAGTGGTGGACAAAGGGGGAGCAGTTGATGTTGCCTACCTTGACTTCAGCAAAGCTTTCGATACTGTTCCACACAGAAGATTGATTAATAAGCTGGGTAGGCTCGGGGTGGGTCAGACATTGGTCAACTGGGTGGCAAAGTGGTTGACGGGCAGAAAACAGAGTGTTGTGGTAAATGGTGTACAGTCAGAAGAGATGCAAGTCACAAGTGGGGTCCCCCAGGAATCGGTCATGGGGCCAGTCCTCTTCAATATCTTCATCAGTGACATTGCAGATGAACTGGAGGGTAAGGTTTGTCTGTTTGCAGATAACACCAAGATCTGCAACAGAGTAGATGATCAGAATGGGGTGGGTAGAATAAGAAGAGATCTGGATAAACTGGCAAAATGGTCAGAAGAATGGCAACTTGGGTTTCATACTGGAATTCATACTGGATTGTTAAGACAAGAAGGTCAGAGCCCATATAGGTTGTCCCCACTATTTCAGTGAAGGAAACCGAAGTTACCAACTGATATATACGTATCTAATCCTGCCTTAAAGGCATTAAAACTAGTAATCTCTACTAGTTCTTCTAGTAATATATTCCATAGTGTAACAACTCTGGGTCCAAAGCTAAATTGTCTCAGTTTTGTCTTACAGTATTATTCTTTTAATTGGAACTTATGCCCTCTTAAATTATAGTTTTGTTCCTTAATCTGAAGGTCAAGATCATGTTTTAATAATTCCTGTCCCATAATTTTATGGAGCAGTAGCAAGCCACCTCTAGTTCATCTCATGTCCATTGACCACAACCCTAAGACCCTTAATCTTTTAATCTTTAATGCAAAGAAGTGCAAGATCATGCACATAGGGAAGAGAAACCCTGAAGCCACTTATAGGCTCGGAGGGGAGTTGCTGGCAGTCTCAAGGGAAGAAAGAGACTTGGGCATCATCATCACAGATGACCTGAAATCATCCAAGCAGACCTCTAAAGCAGAAGGTAAGGCTAGAGGGATGTTGGGGTGTATTAATAGGGTTATTACAAGTCAGAAGAGGGAGGTAATAATGCCTCTTTACAAGACACTGGTTAGGCCCCATCTGGAGTACTGCATGCAGTACTGGAGGCCACACCTTCACAAGGACATTAGCCAAATTGAGGCAGTCCAGAGAAGGGCAACCAAAATGGTGCAGGGACTGCATCAGAAAACATATGAGGACAGATTAACCAAACTCAATATGTATACCCTAGAGCAAAGGAGGGAGAGAGGTGATATGATTGAAACATTCAAACACCTTAAGGGCATTAACAAGGTGAAAGAGTCTAACATGTTTTAATATAAGAAAAATAGCAGGACAAAAGGACACAGCATGAGATTAGAGGGAGGCCGATTAAGGGGTAATGTGAGGAAGTTCTTTTTCATAGAAAGAGTGTTGGATGCATGGAACGGCCTACCTCAGGCAGTGGTGGATATGAATACAGTGCAGCGCTTCAAACAGGCATGGGATAGGCATAAGCAGGGTTTTAAATAATTGATTAGCAGTTTTTTTCTAGGGACGATACTAACTGTACAGAAAGTATTTATATAGATTTTCTAGAAGTGCTGTGTTTGTTAAACACAGTGAGGCAAGAGCTATGCATTTTCACAAAGATTTAGCACTTTTATGAGCAAAACGCTAATCAATTTTTAGAGTTAAATAAATCCCCGATAAGCATACCTCTCAAGTGCCCCTGATTTTCAGGGATGTCCCTGATTTCACCTCAAAATTTTACTCTGTCCCTCCTAAAATCTGTGTTCCCGTGACTAAACAGTGATGATTGTAAGAATAAAAGTATGTCAAACAATACAGTTGCAGACTTCTTATTCTTCAGAAAATGTATTATACACTGAGTCCCTTATTCTGCCAGCTTCCTGAGTGGATAGCACACATTTTAAAAATGTGTCCCTGATTTTGGGCCTTTGTCCCTGATTTTTTTAAGCACTGTCCCTGATTTATGAGGCAGGAGGTTGAGAGGTATGCTGATAAGGGAGCAATATAAATGACTATAAATAGATAGGCCATTGACGGAGCAAAGGCCTATGGCACATTCATAAGGTAGAAAAAGAAATGGGCAGACTGGATGGGCCTTGAGGTCCTTATCTGCCATCAACTTCTATGTTTCTACGTTTTCTGCTCAGAGTAAGTGTTATAAAATTTGCAGGAGCAACCAAAATGGTACATTCAGAAGTTTTGATAATCTGGCCCTAAGTCTCTACCTCTATATGTGCTCCGGTTAATGTAAGGACCTAGCCAGTGACACTCAGATTAATGGCTGAGAGAATCAAAAGTAAGATATGATTTGAGGGTACAGTATAGAATGTTGCAACAGTTTCATTTTTATTAAGGTGGCATTCTAGTAGAGGAGACCTAGATGACCGACATAACAGCTGCTCTGTAGTTTTTCTTTGTGGTTGTCTGCAATCAAGCAAGGGTTTTTAAGTGTTTACAGCTACCTAAATTTACACATTCTGCATGACTCAAAAGGAAAAATACAAATGTCCTTACCCCTGAGGAATATACCTCTCCACAAATAAGACCACTAGAAAAATATTCCAGACCTGCAACAGGCTCGAGGAGCAGGGAGTAGAGCTTGGAGTGTACCCAGCTCACCTGTCCCTGAAGCTGCTTCGCATGGACACGGTCTACCTCCTCCTCTGAAAACTTCACAAGTAGTGAAGCCTTCTCACTTTTCTTCAGCATCAGCCACAAATATTATTTGAAATACTAGTATATCTGAAACTGTTGGTGTAATGAAACTGGGGCAGCTCGTGACTGCTTTGTATTCCTGTTCAGTCAGCTCTGTATCATGTATTGCAGCCACTGTAACCGCAAACACTGCAGCCAAAATGAACTTACCACAGTCAGTATCCCCCTCAAAGCATGCATCCGCTTCAACTTCCATGTTGGTGGGACACAAACACCACACTACACCGTACTGTAAATTGCTTTGACTGAACGATGGTCAGCATTTTTCAAAGTCTTCTGATATATCAGAGCCATCAATGGAACTCTAAATGGCAGTTTCTCAAGTCGGGGCTGGAAGTTGGAGGGTGGGCTCCACACTCCAGGGTTGCACTCAGAACACAAGGTCAGAGTCATATTGACTGTAGTGTGCATACTACAGAATTAATATATTTAAAGTGCTTTCATGTCCAAAATGTGACAGAAGTTCAACATAAGAGGATATGGCCCCTTTGACACTGGCAGGTTTTCAGCATACCTCACCCTCCAGTCCAGTGTTAGATGAGCAAGTGTTCCTTCTGCTGAATCCTCCACTTTGTCCTTTACAGTGCTTTGAGTTCCAAAGTCACCCTTACTGTGCTCAGCCATGTTCCTGCATCCTTGGCATAATGAAAAATGTATTGTTTCCCAGAATAAATTGCCCACAGTTTTGCCAGGTACTGTATAGTATGGGATACCCCCATGGACCGCAGTCATCCTAATAGCATCAAACAACTTCTTATGATCCCTGGTAGCATAACTGCAGTCAGAGAAAAGAGATATTTTTTCCCCATCAGGAGCTGTCAGTGGTCTGACTTCCCTGGCTTCATTAAGAATGTGGTCCCATTCATACGGGCCCGCTATCTGGATTAACAAGGTACAGAAGGCTCATTCCCTGCCTGCTTCCACCAAGACATGATCCAGAAAGCTCTGCAGACCAAGGGAATCAGTTCATGGTGCAGATTAACGCCCAGCTGAGACTGTGCATACTCCGTTGAGTCGTCTCCCTGGGCTATCTCCAGTAGTCCAGGGAGTCTAAGATTTGTGGCCCTCATTTGATTTTTGAGTGCCCTTATTCAGTATTGTAGAGCTTTGTTTTCCCTCATTGTATTTGCTCAAGTGTTTGTCAATGATTGTTTTTACCTGCTTTGTGCTCTCCCCGGTTATACCTGAAAATAGGCGTTCACTTGCCTAGTGTACTTACCCGATTACCTAACACCAAATAAGGGTAGGCAGGGAGGCAGTATAACGCAGTGGTTTAAGGCTCTGAGCTGCAAATCTGGTGACATCCAGCGGACCAGACCTGGGTTTGAATCCCACAGCTTCCACTTGCATATTGTGTGACCCTGAGCAAGTCACTCAACTTCCCTGTGCTCCCAGGTCGCTCCTGTAAAAAAGCTTTCAGCTTAGTGTGCTACTCCTGGTTAAACAACTAAAAAAAACAAACAAAAAAATCCAACAACAAAAAAAGTTCATCCCAGGATCAGACAGAGGAAGCATTCCAAGTGATTTGCTACTTCTTTAGATAATTTTTTTAACTGCCTTAAATCTCAACGGATTCAGATACAGACTTAATTTCATAGCGCGGGACTCCCAGAAAGCCAAATCCTTCCTGTCAGAGAAAAGAACCAAGTCAATTGCATGGATGGCCTGTATCATCAGGACACTGAGTCAGGTAGCAGAGTACTTAATGTAGTGTATGTTGTGCCTTAGTACCCCTGGCAAGACTGCACATGTCCTCCAGGTGGTTGCTCAGCAAACAGTGATCTTAGGCTTCCTAGTCATTGAAGCACCCCATGGGGTGACAGATCCCCTTAAATAGTCTCTTTTGTAATGAACTAACAGGGAAAACATTATCCAGGAATTACAGGTTCCCTTTGTTCCCCCAGTGTCTACAGGTGATAGTAACAACAGAGCTTCATCGAGGGTATCTCGTGCAGCAGGCCACACCTATGGAACTATAGTCACCAGGACCACACAGAAAAACGTTTCTAGCTAACAGTCTTAAAGGAGGCTGCCCACTTCAATGTCACACGCTGATGTTGCCCCATCTTATAAGAGTTGGTGACCCCCGAGGCCTCCTCAGTTATTTTCCTGCCATTAACCATCACACATTGGACCTCTCAGAGATCCAGACAGCTTCAGTTGACTGCCATTTCTTTACATTTTTGTTGTTTTTCTCTCCTTAGTTTAGCATCACTTTACTGTGAAATGATTATTTTTTCTTAATTTATGCAGAGCTCCATCTCCTATATGCTGTAAAGAAGGTGTGCCTGTGGTGAGAAGATTCCAAAAAAGGATGATCACATCTCCTGCATCCACTGCCTAGACCCAGACCATGACATCCAGGCCTGAAACCTGTGTCGCAGCATCAACCAGGCTACCAAGTAGCACTGCCAGAAGACCCTGGACACCTTCCTACTCAAGCAGCAGGTCACCTTCATGGAGAAGGATCTACAATCTAAACGTTCCTCAGCTTTCCCAGCCTTGTCCTTGGGTTCAACCTCCTCTGAGGCCTGGGTCAAATCTAGTGGGAAGCCGAAACACAGGGACAAGGACTGCACCAAGTCATGGTCCTCCCCGACCCGCTGTCAATTTCCACTTCGCACATCAGTCGTCTTTGGGAGTGGCCCCCTTTGCATCACACACCCTCTCCCCCACAGAGCTACTGTTGGCAGCTCCTCCCATTAATCTCACTTTGGCGGGTGTCAGTTCCTCGAACACGAGTGCCCCATTGACATCTCAGCCCCTTCTGTTTCAGCCCTTGTTTTCCGCAGGGCATCAGACAGGTGGCTGCACCAGTTCGACATTGTCTGGCACTGGCTGTGCATTTCCAGTGGCTCTCCCTGCTCCCTGGACGCCGACCTTGGATGTTTTCTTGGCCAAGCCCCTCAGCCTCAGTGCCCCAGCTCTCCCTGGCATTACCCTGGGTGGTTTCTTGGTCATCCTGTCCCTTTCTGATGACAGCCCAGACAGAGGATACGTCCTGCAAGCTTCAGCCTCCCTCCCTGGCCCCAGCACCCCCTCAGCCAGCGCCGGTTATGGTAGATTTCCAAGCTATGCTTTCCTCTCTGTGGGATTTTATGCAAGCTCGGCTTGCCCCTCTACAATGACCTATGCCACAAGGGCCTACAGTGCCTGCCCTGTGCCCCCCACCACAGGGCCATGGCACGAACCTCGGGATCCAGTGCTCTCTCACCCCCCTCAGGAACTGGGGGATGAGGATGAGGATGAGTATCACCTGGACCTCCTTCTTCTGAATGAGGAGGATGAGGGAGATGCTGGAAATAAAGGAGGCATTACCCTCACCCACTTCCCCTCTATAGTGTCATCCAATGACTAGAAGACCCCCGAGTATATACCACGTTTCTCCCCAGATGACCCTTCTTTTGTCTCTATTCTGCAGCAACTACAGGTGGCCATGGGATTCAACACCGTGGAGCAGGACCCTATCCAACACCATTTGTCCAGTTACCTTGGCCTGCCGGATGCCCTTCCTCTAGTCATTCCCCCATTGATAGAACCCTTTGAGGATGCCACTATGGTCACCTGGCATCAACCTAGCTTAGTCCCTGCCATGCCTCGGAAGGCAGACAGGCTATACCAGGCTCCCATGGGGAAGCTTTTCTTCGATGAGCAGCCTCACGCAGACTCTGTAGTAGTTAATGCTGCCCACAACTGTACCAAGAGGCCCAAATGCCTTAGCTTCCTCCCACTGGACAAGGAGTCCAGGCGGGTAGATCTCATTGGCAAGCGAACCTTTGCCTCTGCCACTTTGACCATAAGGGTCCTGAAGTATATTGCCCATATGGTCCAGTTTCAGAACCAGCCTGGGCCCAGGCCACGGAGGCAGCAGAAGCCCTCCCAGAAGACTCCCTGGTACAGCAGCTGCTCCAGAACATTCAGTGAGGGGCCGAGGTTGGCAAGCACCTTCTTCGCTCTGCCTATGGTACTGTGGATGCCTCAGCTGGGTGACTACCGCTAGCATTTGCCGACAGCACCATTCTTGTCTAAGGGCATCGAGCTTTGCCCAGAATGTCCAACAGTCCATCCTGAATGCCCCCTTTAGAGGGTACAGACTGTTTGGGGCGGACATGCATGACATACTTTAAAACCTGCAAGCCTCCAGCCACAGCTTGCAGTTAGTTCATTCCATGCACTACACCAGCCAGTGTAGAAGTGGTCAGTGCTTGCTTTTTTGGCATGCTGCCCATAGCCATAAACCCAGCTCTAAACCTCAGGCTAAATGCAAAGCAGCCGCAGCCCTGCCAACCCCCACCTCCACCACCGGGAGATCTCCCAGAGGAGATGCTGCAGCCCCAGCTGCAAGTACTACCTAAGCCTGACTCCTTGCCCCCTACCCCCCAGCCAGGCAGGAGATGATAGTCAGGGATCGCATCTCCCTGCACCTTGACAAGTGGCAGAAGATCACCAGAGATGCCGTGGTCCTACAGCTCATAGAAAATGGCCATACTCTGGAGCTTCGGAAGTGGCCTCCAGAAAACCCTCTGGTTCAGTCCTCTTACCCTCCAGACCACATTCTAGTGCTCTGGGAGCAGATCTACACCCTGCTGCACAAAAGTGCCATAGAACCTGTCCCAGAGATGCAGCAGGGAGGGGGTTCTACTCTCACTTCTTCCTGGTCCCCAGATGCACAGGAGATCTCAGGCCCATCCTAGACCTCCAAGAATGAAACTTATTCATTCAGCACAAGAAGTTTTGGGTGGTCACCCTTCAGGAACTGATGCCCCTCTTTCATCAGGGAGATTGGATCTGCTCCCTCGATATGAAAGATCCATACCTGCATGTCAAGGTATGTGCCGTTCACCATCAGTACCTCAGATTCCACTTCCAGGGAGCGCACTTCCAGTTCCGAGCCTTGCCTTTTGTCTTGTCCTCAGCCCTTCAGGTGTTTACTGAATGCTTGGCAGTAGTGGCGGCAGCTCTCAGGAGAGAGGGAGGGTCTCTGTGTCTTTCCCTACCTGGACGACTGGCTTCTCAAAGCACTGTCCAGCGAACACCTGTTGTGGACTTAAGCACATACCACCCATCTGTTTCAAGAGCTGGGCATCACAATCAATCTGCCAAAGGCAGTTCTGACCCCCTGTCAGCACCTCCAGTACGGTTTCATGTTAAAATAGTGAAAATAAAATCGCGACTGCAATATTAGCGTCTTTTTTTAGGCGACTGCAATAATAGCACGCATCAACTATAGCGCTACACATATTTCGCTACCATGTCAAAATAGCGCTTAGTCCCCTCCCTTAAGACCAGCAGTCGCCTTTCCTATATGTCACTGTACAGGGGGTATACCCTCCAGCTGTGGACTGTAGGCTAGAGTCTGGGCTTCTCAAACTTCTTTCCATGGTAGTCCTCTCTGAAAGCGGGTTGCCATACATACGCCACATTGATGCCCAGATTTTGAAATGTTCTTAGTGACACCATCCCAGTGTTGACTAGATGTAGGCTCCTCAGACAGCTACTTCACTCTGGGGGACTCAACCTCCTTTGCTACTTTGCTGCAGCAAATGTCTGCCTCCGTGAATATCACCACTGAGGAGGTCCAAAAGTGGGAGTTTTAGCCCCTCGTGGATATGCTGGAATAGGATTCCTCATCTTTTGCGTGGCAGCATCCAACTTTGTGCTGGGATCCTCCATGCTGCATGGACTGTAAGTATGTGTTCCCTGTGGGGCTCCTTTCCTTGACCTGGATATCAGTAGCAGCAGCAAAGGCAGCATTTCAAGTAATATCGGTTGGCCAAGTCTTCTAAGTCTAGCAGTCAGGGTCATAAAAAAGAGGGAGTTGAGTTGGTGCTTCTGGGGGCCAAAAAAAATATAATTCTTCTGTTTTGGCTTTGTATTGCTGGTCGCTATTTTTTACAAGCACAAACTCAGCGATAATCGCCATTTATGAGTGATCGCTGAAATGAGCTAGTCACTCATATTTAGGACTAAATGTTTATCAGGGCTCTCACAGAATGCACGATTTCCCTGAAAAGAGCATCTCACCATGAAAATAGCATATTTGGTTTAAAGTCAGTGAAAATATGCAATATTTTCTACTTATTTATTTATTTATTTTTTGTTTAGTTTTAATGCTGAGGGAACATTAATTGACCTTGGTTTGACTGCTAACTGGTGACTAAGTGAATTTGTAACATGGCATAAAAAACAGAAGCCAAATAAAGCAGTGAGATAGGTGCAAAGACGCCACATGGTACAACACAAACCATGGTTTAATACCATGGTAGATCATGATAGGGAGCAGGGGCGCGCAAAAACAATTAGACCACGGTTGCAATGCTGCAGGAGCTGAACAGCGGTGGTCCGGAGCGGTGAGATGCTGCTCGCTGCACAGAATGTGAGACAGGAGGGAGCCGAAGAGAATGATAGTCACCCTAATAATACTGATGATCCCTGGTGAGCAAATGTATTCTGGTAGCACAGAGTGAGCTAGGAACGCAACCGATAGACAGTCACAGTGCTGAAGTCAGTGTAACAGAAGTAGGACAATTGAAAGAACCAGACTGTTAGTCGCTTGTATGAGGGACAGTACTCACCTGCACGTAACTGGTTTCCTAGCCTTACTTGCGGCAGTCGATTAATAGGGAGAAGCACAGGGGCACGGCCGTAGCATGTTGAAAGACGAAGATGTGCAGGAAAAAGCTGCATCTACACGAATGGGCTGCATCATCTGCATCTCAGTATTCAAATAAGCACACATACCCATAGTGCAACCGCAGAGAGCGACAGAAACAGTTTGCAAAAGAGCGCACATGCAGAAAGAGAAGCAGTAGGCAGAAACAGTAAGAACACTCAGCATTATATACAGTGCTACTGGATATTGTAGCCACGTCGTCTACATTTCAGGAAAACAGCATCAGTATCTGAATAGATGTTAAATGGGCAACGTGCACGCACACGTTAGAAACTCAATACAACATCATGCACATATTAGTAACACAGAGGAACATCATCGCTTAACTCCAGTTAAAAATCACAATCAAGTCATTTAGTAATAATGGAAATTAAGCTGCCACCACCCGGTTATCTACAGCGGACATCCATCAGTGACAGTTCATCAGGAATTAATCACGGTGGGTGAAAGAACCCACCTGCCTTCAGCCCGTGGTCCAACCCCCCCAACCATGGATTAATTCCACAGTAGACCCATCCTTTCTCGTGGATTAATCCTTACACTGCTGTCAGATCATTAACAGCTTGTGTTAATTTCAAGTTCATTCACTGTAGTGTGGTGGTATTGAACGAACCCATTTAGCATGTCAATTGATTCCTTATAGAATCCTGTTGTTGCTTGCAAGTAATTTCTATTACCTTGTCACTTAATCAATCAATCAAGTCTTTATTTAACCAGGCGTTCATCGTTGAGCAGAAGCTGATTTGCAAGATGGACCTGGGTGGAGCATGAACAATTGTATATACAGGTCAACACAGGTATTTACAAGGCAATACAGATAATACTCTTTACAGAGAGGAAGAAAAAGAAGTTCATATGTACATAGAATTATACAGATATTGTACAGATTACACGGTATTTACATACATAGAAGTGTCTATAGGAAGATAAAGCAGGTTATCTAAGGTTGCAGGAGGAAGTAACGGAAGAAAAAATAAAAAATATACACCAGGTAGAGGTGAAGGTAGGGGGAAGAGAGGGAGGGAAGTAGGGGAGAAAGGCTAGGAGGGCACGTGACAGAAAGGAGTTGGTAAAGCTGGATGTAGAGAAGGTGGATGGAGAAAAGGAGTATGTGTGAGCCCGGGATTGAATGCTATAAGCACGGGGTATGGTAGGATGTCACAACCTAGGTAGTGAGCTCCTATCCGAGGTTGGGAAAGGAAGAATAAGGGATGGATGGGCCTAGTGTTGATAAGACAGGGGATAAGAGAGAGAACAATTAGGCTGGTGAGGAGCAAGCTGGGGGGCTGGTACTTAAAATTGGGTCTAGGCGCATATATACCAGTGCAGACACCGCATGGGTCTGAGTGGGTGAAGCAGTTACATACTTCTCTGATTGTACAGAAATAAAGCATCTTGAAAGCATTTATACCGATTAGAGTGCTTAATTTGAGGGTTTTTGTAGATCGCTCCATAAGGTAGTAGCACGTAAGCTTATGGCTGCCTCTGCCGGGCGTGGATTTTGCTTTGGGTAATTTTCATGTAATAGCTGAGTAACTTCTTAATGCGATTTCCCAATTATACTCAGGGGAAGACAGCAGGAGATATAGTAAGGCAGCTTATTAGAGATGGCTCTATAGGTCCAGAGAGCGCGCTCTGTGGCGCCCTGAACTTTAGTGATGTCCATCCCACTGCCGCATATAGGGTGCAGTGATGTGTGTCAAGGGAGTCCCGTTATAAACTCCAGTGCTCGATGGTAGAGTGTGTCCAGTTTAGCCATGTAAGAGTTGGGGCATTGGCTGTAGAGAAGCCAGCGAATCAACCAATGATAGGAAATGGATTGACCAGTTGTTTCTGGCATCTCTGGTGAGAAATTGGTTGATTCTAAAAACAGTCCAAGCCTTTGTCAAGTCGCTTTAGCAAGTCCTCGATATGTTCAATGAAGGAGAGTCTTTGGTCTATCCAAACCCCAGATACTTGAATTTTGTAACAAATTCTAGTTTTCACCTAGAACTGTGGTAATTTGGGAACTGTCCCACTGGACACAGGGTTAGCTGTATGGATAAAAGGAGAGAGACCATCGCTTAGTTTTTTGGCATTAAGGAGTAGCTTTTTTTGGAGGAGTTGGTCTTGGTAAAAGGTTGAATTCTGACTGTAGGTCATTGCAGGCAGCTTCAGGTGTTGGGCTACTCATGAGAACTGTATCATCTGCAAACAGATGGATGTTGGCTTTTTATACAGTAGTCGATGTTATTAATGTAGATTGCAAAAGTAAGGGCCCTAATATAGAACCTTGAGGTACCCTCTTTGCAGAGTTTTTAAGGGGACAGACCTTCTTCAGCTTTAACTTGTTGAAGGCGCCTGTAAGATAGTCAGTGAACCAACGCAGAGAGGAGGGGTCCACACCTATGGTTTGAAGGGCGGAGAGGAGCAGACTATGGTCGACGGTGTCAAAAGCCTTGCTTAGATCAAGGAAAACAGCACAAATAAAGTTTTTGCTCTCAAGATTACGCTGCCAGTCGTTAGTAACTTTGGCGAGGGCTGAGATAGTGCTATGCTTAGCTCTGAATCCGGACTGCATAGGATTTAGCAGTTCCCAGACTCAAGGTGTCCTCAGCTGCATTTACAATTTTCTAGGAGCTTGACAGGACCGAAGGAGGGAAATTGGCCTGTAGTTATTGAGATCGCCACGGTCACCTGATTTGAACAGTGGTATAACATGTGCTGTCTTCCATATAGGTGGTAAGGTGCCCTGAGACAGGGATAAGTTAAAAAGGTGGGTGACGGGTATTGCTAGTACGTGGTAGGCAATTTTTAGGAAGTAAGGGTCAAGGGAGTCGGCCCTAGCACTTTTTCTAGTATCCAACTGAAGCAAGAGGTCCTCTACCTCTTTCAGTGTGGCAGGTTGAAGTGAGAAAGGCGGCGAAGTTATCGGAGTTTCAGGCAGTTGGCTGGCAGTCTGGGAGCCAAGTATGTTTGCAGGGAGTTATCAAATGCCATGCTTGCAGTAGCAAAGTGGTTATTGAATGCGCCAAGTATATCCATCTTTTCGGTTATAGTCAAGTTGCCAGAGGTAATCTTGGTCAGGAGTGAATTTCCTGGGGAGTGGCCTAGCAGATCACTGATTGTGTTCCAGAGGTTGATTGGGCTCTTTGTGGCAGAGTCGAGTTCGGATTTGAAGAAGGTGGCCTTCGATTCTCTGATTGTTTTGGTACATAAATTTCGTAGTCTCCTGAACTGGTTCCAATCCTCTGCAGTGTTCAGTCTGCGTGCTTTTTTCCAGAGCTTATCTCTTTCTAGAAGGAAGGACTTGATCTGAGGGGTGAACCATTTACAGGTTTTGGTCCTAGTTCTGAACTTTAATAAGGGAGCATACTTATTAAGGGCCCTTGATAGAATGTTGTGGAAGATATTGTAAGCTGACGTAATCGCTTTGGCCAGGTAGAAATCTTGCCACCAGGGGAGTACTTAAGCTCGTTTAGGTAGGCATGTTCATTGAAGTTGCACCTGGATCTCTTCATAGAGAACTTGCTGATGGGTTCTGGGTTGTTGGTGGATCTTACTCCCGCAATAAAACAATGGTCGCTAAGGCCTGAGAAGAAGACATTAGCGTGGGAGAAGAGATGAGGTTTGCTCACCATTAGCACATCCAAAAGTGTACTTTTACTGGGGTTCTTCACGCTTGGCGTGTTGGTTCAGTAATAAGTTAAGGCCAGCCCATGTTCATCACAGAAGGATGGCAAGGCAGCTGTGTTAGAGAGCCAGTCAAAGTTGAGGTCTCCTAAAATAATAGTTTCTGGCAGCCCCTGTCCCAACTTGTCACTTAGATATGACATAGTTGTAGGCCAGCAGACGGTGGTCTGTAGCATCCTATTACGTAGAGTGCAGTAGTCTGTGTAATTTCACTTTGAGAATTAGGCATTCAATTGCCATGATAGATGCCGAGGATAAGCAGGAGGCAGAAAATTTGTCTTTAACGAGATAGCTACCCTCCTCCTCTGGCATGCCTATCAGCTCTGGAACAAGGCATAGTTGGGTATGTTTACTTCTCTATCAGTGGTGCTGGGTCTAAGCCAAGTTTCGGAAATCACAAGTATGTCAGGAGAGGTATGATTTACCCAGGTTTGTATTAAGGTTATCTTTTTAAGGAGGCTACATACGTTAATATGCAAGAAGCTTATTCCTTTTAAATTTGCTAGTTCTGCTGGCAAAGCAATAGCTTCTGGGGGGCCAGGGTTGAGTTCTACGTTGCCTGAACAAAGCAGGAGGATAAGTAGGATTTTTCTAAGAGCGCTAATTATAAGCTTGTAATTCCTGCCTTTCTCCCGTCTAGTAGATCTGATGTTTTAGGGACTGGAAAGTAGCTACCATAGAAGAGCTGATCTGTTGTAGCAAGAGCTAGTACCCCTACCACAATAGGCGGGGAGGAGATAGAAGTCTGCATGGTGGGAGGTGGGCCTTGTGGTGGGGGAGTGTTATAAGTACTACTGGTATGTGTGGTCCAAGCCTTTCAGGTGTACAGAGTTTAGTCTGCAAAGCGAGTATTTAATTCGTTCAGGTAGTGCAGAATCAGAAGGCAGTTGAAATTTTCATCTCCCCCCCCCCCCAAAGCACACATATCAGTAAAATCGAGCTGCTCAATGCCATCAATATGAAAAAGGCACCTTTCATGTGTCTGGCGACGTGCTGTTCTGCAATGTAGCTGTGGATCACAAACGCAAAGCGACCTGTGACCGTCATTTGGATGCTGCAGCCCATGTTGCCAAGAAGCGTAAGCTGGAATCGAACTCTACATCCTGTAATGAGAAGCAGGTCACAGTAACAGCGCTTTTCTCTACCAAGACTGTGCAGCAAGAGACAAAGAAAATGGCCCTCTTCAACATGGTGGAAGCATTCACAGCTGCTAATATTCCACTTCATACACTCGATAATCCCATCCTGCATTCCTTCCTTGAAGAAAACTTGAAGTCTGTCAGTGTCATTCCATCTGCTCAGTGGCTGAGACCTGAATATTTACCAAAGGTATGTAATTACCATTTAATTGAAATTAAAAGGAAAGTTGCAGAAGCAGTAACTCTATCGCTCGTCTGTGACGAGACCACAGATGCTCAGGACAGATACATTCTAAATATTGTTGCAATACCCTGTCTAACTTACATATCTGGTGCTGAAAATAACAGTAAGCTTTAGCCTCTACTTCTTGACTGAGTTGTACTGGAGGCAACACGTTTTAAAACAGTATCTCAGGCTGTACTCAAGTGTTTGCAGGATTTAGAGGTTCCATATACAAAAATGTATTCGTTCGTCATGGACAACGCCATGTATATGTACAAATGTTGGGGACAAAGTTTAAAACGTGATACTTAATTCAGTTCACTTAACATGTTGTGCTCATCTGCTAAACTTATTGGGGGACATTTGCAGGAGCAATTACAGTGCTTTGAACGATCTTGTCATTGCCCTAAAGAAAGCTTTCACAGCATGTCCAGCACGCAAAGCTAATTTCAAACAGTTTTTAAATGCAAAGGGACTTAGAACTGCACTGCCACCAATGCCTGTCATTACCAGGTGTAACACCTGGTTTTATGCTGTGTTTTACCATGCTGAGCATTTACCAGAGTACGTAGAATTTTTTGAGACAGAAAGTTCTGCATGTGAGGAGGTAATCAATTTGTCAGTAAACAAAGCGGTCGTACAAGATGTTCAAATAGTTGCCAGCAATGTTCCCCCTCTAGTATAGATGTTGGAAAAATATGAGGGGGACGAAATGAAGGCTCACATTGTATTTGATGAATTGACAGACTTTGCTGTTTTTCTACAGATCAAATCAGAGGGTATAGATCACCCAGCTACCAAAAAAACCCTATCTGTATGTGCTCAGGAAATTGCTGACTATATGAGTGGCAGCGGACGATTCCATCAGTCAGCATTGAAGTTCTTTAAAGCTGTGCGCATATTTAACCTATTCGGCTAGCTACGCTTGCAGTGACTGAGCAAGAAGTCCTGGAAAACATCCCAGCCTTTGACGACAACATAACGGCACAAGCAGAATTAAGGATCTACATAACAGAAGTACAAAGCCAAGCACTCCAAATGCATGAATGCCCAGTAATGCAGTTCTGGTGGGACATTAAAGAAGCTTCCCACGTTTGAGCACAATTGCAATTAGTTGTCTTAGTGTGCCAATGCATAGCGCTAGTGTAGAAAGATCTTTTTCAAAATATTCAGCTATGCTCAGTTCCACAAGGTGCAGCAATAAACCAGATAACCTGAAAGTATACTCTATGCTACAGCAGAATAAAATTAGTTAAATATTGTTCATACTGTTCTAAATCTATGCACTTATATACTGTTTGTTGTTCATTGTTCAGTGTTTACATGTGTGTAAGAAAAACATTTTTAAGAGAAGTTGGTGCCAAACAAATATTTTTATACCGGAAAAACAAATCTGGTGCCTTCCATGAAAATTATCATTTTTAGCCCATCTGAAAACCGGCTGTAAATGCTGTGAAAAACTTTTAGCCCTACTCATATTACAGTCATTGAAATGAAGTTGTGATTATGTAGTCACAATTATGTAGTCGCCATTTTAATGGGTAACCCTCCAGTACATAGTGGCAGTCCTGGATATGTCCCAAGGTATGGTCTTCCTGTCCTGAGACAGGGCGGACCACTTTATCTCTCAAGCCCACCTGCTGTGCAATAGCAGATATGTCTCAGCCAGAACCTTCCTCCAGGTCTTGGGCCTGATGGCTGCTGCTATAGTCACATTGCCCCTAGCCAGACTCCACATGAGGATACCCCAGTGTACACTAAGGCTCTAGTGTGATCAACAGACCGACAACCTGGAACAGCAGGCCCTAGTCTCCTTTCCAGTCAAAAAGGTTTTGCTTTGGTGGATGGAACCCAGCAATCCGTTAGGAGGAGTTCATTTCCTGATTCCCTTCCCTCAGCAAATTCTCACCACTGCTGCTTCAAGGTTGGGCTGGGGGCTCATCTGGGGCCCTACCAAACATAAGGCACATGGGCCAGGATGGAATCTTCCCTCCACATCAACTTTCTGGAGATGCAGGCATTTCTTTATACCCTCCAGGCCTTCCAGACACAGCTAGGCCTGGGCCTTCTGCTAGCACAGATGGACATCAGTGTAGTTTACTACATCAACAAACAGGAGGACACCCATTCATACCCTCTTTATCAGGAAGCAATGACAGTCTGGTACTGGGCTCTAAAACACTGTCTAAAACTGTTGGCTGTCCATGTTTCATAGAAACATAGAAGTTGATGGCAGATAAGGACTGCAAGGCCCGTCCAGTCTGCCCATGTCCAAAACGTTCTGACAAAGGCTAAGCCGCTCACAGTACAAGATGCATGAGTGGGAACTGCTGACCTTCATCATAGAAGACCTGTTCGACAGGTGGGGTCATCCAGAGCTGGACCTTTCTGTGTCCCCACTCAACACAAAACTGCCGCTTTTTTGTTCACTCGTTCCAGGACCTTGAGTTTTCTAGTGAGAGGCATCATCCCTCTCTTGGAAAGGGAGGTTTCTTTACGCTTTTCCCCTACTGCAGAGGGTTCTGATCAAACTACTGATGGAAGGGGCCACTATGATCCTCATTGCCCCCTTCTGACCTTGCCAGATCTCATTCCCCTTACTGCAGCAACTAATAATGGAACCTCCAGTGACCCTGCTTCTGTATACCAGCTTGCTTTCCCAGGACCGGGGCACCCTGATCTATCTGGATTTCAAATCCCTACATCTTCACACCTGGCTCCTGAAGATGTTACCATGGCTGCGTTTGAAGTGTCCCTCAAGGTGGCTGATGAGATGGTGGTGGCTAGGAAGCCTTCCACCAGGGCCACTTATTCCATGAAGGTGAAACGCTTTGCTTTGTGTGCCACTTCTTGTCATCTGGACTCCTTCACTTGTCCAGTGAATGAGATTCTGGAGTACATGCTGTTCCTTTCAGACTTTGGTCTGAAATACTCTTCTCTTAAAGTATACATACCTGCTATTTCTGCCTTCCATGTGCCTGTTGAGGGCCATATAGTGGCACAACTGGAGGTGTTGCATACATTTCTGAGAGGCATTCTCCACCTGAAGCTTCCTATTCGTAATCCAGTCCTGCCTTGGGACTTGAACTTTGTGCTAAAGAAACTTTGTCTCCTTTTGAGCCAGCTGTGACATGCAAGCTATGCTTTCTGTCATGTAAAGCATTATTTTTAGTTGCTATTACTTCTGCGCAAAGGATTTCAGAGCTACAAACTCTTGTGTGTGAGCAGCCTTATTTGGTTTTCCACAAAGACAGTGTGTCTTTGCATACTATCCCTAAGTTTCTTCCTAAGGTGGTGTCTGAGTTCACTTTAAATCAATCCATCCACCTGCCAGTTTATTTCCCAGACCATGCCAATCCAGGGGAAGCATTGCTCCACAGTTTAGATGTGCCTAGAATTCTACATTACCATATACATCATCCGAAAGACTGTAGGAAGTCCTCCCAGTTATTTGTTTCTGTTGCCCCTGAGAGAGAGGGCATTTCTGTTTCTAAACAGTGCTTGTCCAAATGGTTAGCAAGCTGTATTACTCTTTGTTATAGGAAGTATGGTAAGGAACTTCCTGGGGTTGTTCGTGACCATTTCACCAGAGGCATGGCCACTGCTGTTGCCTGTTTCAAGAATGTATCAGCTGCAGAAATCTGAGTTGTTTCCACCTGTAGTACTATCCATACCTTCGTCAAGCCCTACAGTTTGGACATTGCCTCTAGGCAAAGGGCCAGTTCTGGCCTAACTGTTCTACAGGGCCTACTTTCTTAGATTTTTGGTTTCCAACCACCTAGACTGCATTTCCAGCTGTCAGAACTGCTTGGGACTCATTCCATAGGTGTGCCCTGCTTCAAGAGATAAGTTATGTAAGAACTTGCCATAACAGTAGATCTTTAAGAGCATTTCTTGCAGCAGGCCATGCCATCCCCCGGCCTTATGGACCTTCCTGTCTCTGATTCTCTTTCTCCTTAGCTAAGAACCTTCTGCTATTTGTTTATTGGTGGGAACCTTCTGCTCTTCCTTGGTTCCTCAGCAGGAGACAAGTTGATTCTTGTCTCCGGTGGGTGAACTGAGGAGGGTGCAGGGGCTACCCACTCTTACAGGATATGACGATGTCAGTGTGTGATGTAGGACTGGGTGACCCCCTTGAAGATTGCTAGCTAGGAAAGTTTCTGTGTGGTCCTGGCGCCCTGCTGCTCTAGTTCCATAGGTGTGGCTTGCTACAAGAGAGCCTCTCAAAAATCTACTGTTATGGTGTGTTCTTACATAACTGTACTATGCATCTTGCCTGGGAAAGGTAGAACACTGTCTGGAATTTTAAACTCAAGGGATCTGGTCAGCCTGGAAACAAAATCTCAACATAAACATATTGGAAATGAGGCCAGTATTATATGGACTTCAGGCTTTGGTGGATGAAGCTGGGAGCGAGTTACTACATGTGCAGCAAGCATGTCAGTGCTCACTTAACACTCTCTGTGCAGGGAAACAGTGAGTGTCTGGAAGTGGGCCATGCCAGCCAAGACAAATATGATAAAGCAAATGGTGGCACAACGCTCAATACATCACCATTGTGGTCAAACATCCTGTGATAGTACCAGGGTCCGTTATTGCACCTTAACCTTTGGTATCTACATCTTTAAGCTTGGCTTCTGAGAAGAGTTCTGTAGTTCTGGAGTATCCACATGAAAGCTTTAAATGGAAGACATTTCCAGTGTTTTGTGAAGGAAAATCATTGAATTCCTTCACCTACCATAGTAACCTGGTTCTGGAATACATTTAACACATCTGGGCTGCAGTTTGCATCAGTGATGGTCCGCCTGGCTACCATTGTGGTGTATCGCAAGATTGTCAGTGAGACTGCAGTAGCACAGTTGACCCCTTTTTAAGAGATAGGGTAAATCTCAATTTGAGGCTACCAATAAAATAAAAAAAAAACTAGTGGCTAATGCGGACCTAAACCTAGCACTGAGTAAGTTGACTTGCATTTGTTTTAGCCAGCAGCCAAGTATGAACTGAGATGTACTGTGTGACACAGAAGACTATCTTCCTTGTAGTCATTGTATCAGCTTACTGAGTCTCAGAACTACAAGCTCTGCTGACTGATCCTCCTTGCACAGTGTTTCATAAGAACAAAGTGGTTTTCTGTACGTACTCTAAGTTTTTACCAAAGGTTGAGTTGGAGCTTTAGATCAACCAGTCACTGGTGTTGCCAATATTCTACCTCAAACTGCAAATCCAGATGAAGTTCTTCTGTACTCTCTTTAATAATAAAGTATTGAAGACTTTTTAGTGTTTAAAGGTATACAGTCAAATAGGCAACTGTTAACAACAGTAGCAGGCAATAAACTGTACAGCTACTGTAAATACATCATTAAGCTGAGGGTAAAAACCAAAGGGTTCAATTAATAGGGCTCCGTATGGTTACAAAAATATGATGAGAGTCCCTGGAACATAGAAACATACAGTAGACATCGACGGCAGATAAGGACCGCAAGGCCCATCCAGTCTGCCCATTTTTTCTACCTTATGAATGTGCCACAGGCCTTTACTCTGTCAATGGCCTATCTATTCATACTCATCTGTATTGCTCTCTTATGCCTAACCCATGCCTGTTTGAAGCCCTGCACTGTATTCATATTCATCACTTCTTGTGGTAGGTCATTCCATGCATCCACCAGCCTTTCTGTGAAAAAGAACTTCCTCACATTACCCCTTAATTGGCTTCCCTCTAATCTCATGCTGTGTCCTCTTGTCCTGCTATTTTTCTTATATTGAAACATGTTACACTCTTTCACCATGTTAATGCCCTTAAGGTGTTTGAATGTTTCAATCATATCACCTCTCTCCCTCCTTTGTTCTAGGGTATACATATTGAGCTATGTTAATCTGTCCTCATATGTTTTCTGATGTAGTCCCTGCACCATTTTGGTTACCCTTCTCTCTGGGCTGCTTCCATTTTGTTAATGTCCTGCTGCAAGTGCGGCCTCCAGTACTGCACACAGTACTCCAGATAGGGCCTAACCAGCGTCTTGTAAAGAGGGATTATTACTTCCCTCTTACGACTTGTGATACCCCTACTAATACACCCCAACATCCCCCTAGACTTACCTACTGCTCTAGTGGTCTGCTTGGATGGTTTCAGGTCATCTGTGGTGACGGTGCCCAAGCCTTTCTTCCCTTGTGATTGCCAGCAACTACTCCCCTCCCAATCAATAGGTGGCTTCAGGGTTTCTCTTCCCTATGTGCATGATCTTGTACTTTCTTGTGTTAAACCCCAGTTGCCACTGTTTTGACCATTTTGCCAGTTTCTCCAGATTTCTTCTCATTCTGCCCACTCCATCTGGATCATCTACTCTGTTGCAGATCTTGGTGTCATCTGCAAACAGACAAACCTTACCCTCCAGTCCATCTGCAATGTTATTGATGAAGACATTGAAAAGGACTGGCCCCAGGACTGATCCCTGAGGTACCCCACTTGTAATTTGCATCTGTTCTGACTGTATACCGTTTACCACCACTCTCTGTGTTCTACCCACCAACTAGTTTGCCACCCAGTTGACCAATTTCTGACCCACCCCAAGCCTACCCAGCTTATTAATCAATCTTCTATGTGGAACAGTATCGAAAGGTTTGCTGAAGCCAAGGTAGGCAACATCAACTACACCCCCTTGGTCCACCATTCTGGTTACCCAGTCAAAGAAATCTATGAGATTAGTTTGACAGGACCTTCCTGTTGTAAACTCATGCTGTCTTGGATCCTGTGCTCCTGTGGATTCCAGGTGTTGCACTATCCTTTCCTTAAGGAGTGCCTCTATAATCTTGCCCACTACTGAGATAAGACTGACTAGTCTGTAGTTCTCTGCCTCCTCTCTGCTACCACTCTTGTGGAGCAGGATCACATGAGCCCTTCTCCAATCTTCTGGGACCTCTTCTGTGCTCAGACACTCACTAAACAGTTCTGATAATGGCTCTGCTAGTTCCACCCTTAGCTCCTTTAGTACCCTGGGATGTATGCCACCTGGTCCCATTGCCTTGTCCACCCTGAGCTTAGCGAGCTCTTATAGAACCCTTTCTTTTCTGAAGGGGCTTGTGAACACCTCCCCCCCCCCGTGTCCATGCTGCTGAGCTGTGAGCCTTGCTCTACCTTCTCAGTAAATAATGATCAAAAGTATCTACAGTATTATGGATAGATGGTTTTCCTTTGGTCCTCCTCCTCTACACACTCCCCCCGTATCCCCTTTGATCTTTGGAAGAGAAGTTATCGTGATAATGTCATAAAAGTTATTAAGGACATATCATTGCACAAAAGGCTGTAGTTGAATAGCAATTTCTCTGTTGCATTGACTACAGTTATGTAATAAATAGAGTAATAGAAAAGGGACTGCACATTATGAGGCTATAATACCATCGAGAGGTTCTGGGGACATGAACCTTGAGAGCAAATCATGTCCCCAGAACCTCAAGATGGTGTTATAACTGAATAATCACAGTACTTTGTCTGTTATTTTTTGTAATATATGGATCCGAGAAAGATTTGAAGTTGCACTTACCATATGTAGATAGCCAATGATTGTTGGCTGTAAACTGAAGAAGTCTCTCTAACAGGAACAGCAAAACTGATAAACAGGAACAGTCTGAAATCGGAACAAACATTTTTAAATGGGGTTTTTTTAGTCACTGTCTGAGTCAGAGTAGATGACGTAGTGTTGTTGTTTTGGTGGTGGTATGCTCACCCTGTTTATGGAAATATTGCCGTAGAACGTGCAGTGGGAGCCAAAGATGTTTGCCCTGCTGGAGAAGGTTACATCTGAAGGCAGGTGTTGTGAGGACATCATGTCCATTTGGTAAGCAGTTTGAGCTGTCGGTGTCAGTTGTGCAGGCTGAGAGGAGGGAGAAGGCTGTTCTATCGTTGCTGCTCCAGGTGTTGATGACTAAGGAGAATCTCCATAGAGAATGGCTCAGAAAGTACATTGCTTCTTCTTAGATAAGGTGCTGCAGTTGTTGGACTGAATGTTTTTTATGTCCAGGGATCTATGCTACCTCTGTGGGATGTGAGAGTTGATGAGCATTTGGATGGCAGTTTTGTGAGTAGAGTGGTTTGTGATACACTTCTAAAGCAGAAGACTAGCAGATATCTTAAGTAGTTTCCTAATTGATCGTATTTTGTTTTCCCTGATTGTCATAGCTCTGTACCACAGACTGGATGGTTTCAACTTTAGGTTGGGGGCTAGGTAGAATAAGGAGTCAGGTGCCTGAATTTATGGCGGTCACTGTGTGGTATATTTGTGGTAGACAGTAATAGGGTCTCATTCAGGGTTTGCAGTGTTTTTGTACATGTGAGGTGGAACAGCCGTGACATCTCATGGGTTGACTCTTGTCCAAGTCTTCGTCTGATGCTCATGATACTCTATATGTTCATTTCCCTCAGTGTCTCTGCCAGGTTTTATGTCCCTCCAACTTTAAATAATATTGCTCACACTTTAAATTATATTGCTCATTGGTGCAGAGAACAAAGTGGAGCCCGATGTTAAAAAATAGCATGTTACTATTTTTATTTTTTTTATTTTAGTTTCTAGGAAAGTATCTGTGAGCCAAAGGCACTTTTACAGAGGTTCCACATCATAGCAATCACATACTGTAGGTATGAATTCAAATACAGAGGTTCCACATACACAGTCAGCAAATGGTTCAGGTTACAGTAAGGGACCATGTTACAAACAGTAAAAAGATATCACTCAAAAAAAAAAATGAAATACTGAGCAGAAAATACAAGAACAGGTTCAGTTGGTACAGTTATGCAATTATGCAAATATAGACAGTTGCACTGGGGTGAGGACATCACACAGTAGTATAACCAGGTCTAGTTCATTTGGCCCAATTACGAAAATAAGGCAGTTAGCAATATGTTGTTTCAGGAAGCACGGTGAGTATCAGAACTAAATTAAGTAATCTAGGTAGACTCCTATCTAGTAGCCAGAACATGTTAAAGCAACAGTTCTATTGTCTGAAGTGCTAATAAAAATAGACAGCTGGGAGGACCTTGCTACCAGGGTGAGAGGTGCAAGGCAGAGACCCTGGAGCCCATGGGGGATGAGTGTCTTACTGGGGGGAGGTGGAACAAAAGTATAAAGAGGGAGGTGGGAGACAATTCAGGGTAGGGTTAAGGGAGGGCAATAAAGGAAGAGGAAGAGGAACTGCGGTGGAGGAGCGAGAAAGGGGAGAGGGAGGGAGACGGGGAGGAGGAGAGGGGGGAGGCATGGGGAAGCCATGGGCAGAGAGGGGTGGGAGGAGGGGAGCATGGGGGAAAACCAGGCAGAGATGGGGTAGGGTGGGAGGCAGGGGGAAACCAAGGGAAGAAACAGGTGAGGAGAGGGAAGGGATGGGGAATAGGAGTGTCACTGGGAAGCAGGACCGAGGGGGGATAAGGGGAATGAGAGGGAAAGGAGGGGGAGAGTTGGGGGGGTAGAACAGAAAGTAGGGAAGGGAGGGAAGAAAAAACAAAGAGCAAATAGGAAGGCGAAAGGCTGATAAGAGAAGAGTATATGGGAGGGGGGTCAGGTGCCACAATTGCAGTTGTTTGAGGCTAGGGCCGAGTGGAGTTTAGATTTAAAAGCTCCTAGCTTTACTTCTTTTGTAATGCCTATGTCAAGTGAATTGAGCCAGAGCAGCGCCCGGTATTCATAGGACTGTTGATCTTGCATGGTTCGGCAGAAGGGCTGCTTTGGGTCAAATTGTTTAGCTCTGGTGCATCTGGTGGTGTTAGGCTGGTTAAGGAGTCTTTGCAGACCTGGAGTGGTAAGTCCAAGTGTAGATTTCTTGGCGAGAAGGCATACTTGATACTGAATGCGACTATCAAGGTTGAGCCATCCCATCTGAGTGTATTGCTTACAGGTGTCGCTGAGGCGGGTTACACCTAGAACTAGATGGCATGCTTGTTAAGCATTGTTCTGATACGTGAAGCAGGGCAGTAGGTGAATAGTAGCCTCTTGTGCCACTAGTGTACAGCTGATTAATATCAGACTCTATCAGTGTTTCAGCTTTCATAGGACAATTGCCCTTACCTAATTTCTTGAGGTATTTTTGCTTTGCTTTGAGAGTGGAAATTGTTTCCTTAAAGTAGGTTTTCGTGCCTTGAGAAATGGAAGCAGGATAACTATGTTTGGCTGGGTGTCTATCTACACTTCGTAGGATGCCATGTATTGTGCTAGGCTCATGTTCTAGTATGAAGTTAGTTACTATAGGGTCTAATTCTTCCACTGGAATAGTGTGAAGTGATCTTGACTCACCATTTGGTGTAGTGTTGCTCAGATGGATCCAGACAAATATGGATCCATAGTTACCTGCCCTTTGCGGCAGGATAGTGGATCTGCTGGATACTTCCTCTATCTGCCTGTGAATCCGGCCATCGGATCCTAACCAGGATCCATTACTATCTGGTCCTGGATCCTAACTATCTGCTCTAGGATCCATGGATCCTAACTGGGATACCTGGATCCTAACCAGGATCCATCACTATCTGTCCCCGGATCCTATCTGCCCTAGCCCCTAGGATCCATGGATCCTAACTAGGATCTGCCTTAGGGCAGTCTCAGTCAAGGATATGCTGAGCCTCCTCTTCAGCCTCTCCCAGCACTCCAGCTCTGGCCCTGATAACCTGGAGCCTAAGCTTCTGAAACTAGGCGCCTCTTACATTGCCTCCCCAGTAGCCCACATTCTTAAACTGTCCCTTGCATCGGGGGTTATTCCTGACACCTAGATAGCTTACATGGCACATTTACAATTTCAGTGCTAAGAGACTGATTTTTAAATGGAATTTGAATGTTTTAAAACTTGATATTATATGCTTAGTAAAACTGTGTGTTTCTAAAGTTCACCTCATAATCTCGCGAGGTTTTTGGAGCACTAGCTGTGCTAGGAGAGGAGTTTCAGTCTCTGTGGCAACAGCCCAGACCTAAACTCAGCTGTTTAATTTTATTTTACTTAAAATTGCTATCAGGAGGGGTTTAAATTTATAAATCACCACTGCCATTGCTGTAAATCTAAAATTCTGAAAGTGACAAGTAGCGAGTGAACTCCCGACATCTTGAAGCTACTTCCGGGTAGCACTCAGTATTTAAACAGCCCAGCCGCGAGCAGGGCGAGCATGCGCTTGCGCATGCGAAGACACGCGCAAAGACACGCCAATCGCGTGTCACGCGTGTCAAGAGTGTAAAGAGTGAGGCCTACATAAATAAATCACCAAACCTGTAAGTATATTAAAAATCATATATTTAGAAGTAGATTCAAAAAACTATGGCAGACCTAATTGCACTGGAAATAGAACCGGAGGTTATAGTCCAGCATAAGATACCAGAAAATGTCTCCAAGAGAGATATAATAATAACCTTAGATGAGAAACAGGTTTAAAATGTAACACCTGCCTGATGTATGCTTTATTTGAGAATCTCCCTCAATCTCCATTCTTCATTTGCGACAAATGTATAAACAATAGTGTCCTGAGAGAGGACATAGACGATTTTCACAGGAGGTTGTCAGTTATTGAACGCTGTCAAGAAAATCAAAGTCAGTTGTCAACAAATACTTTTCAAACTAATAGAGAAGATAATACAGGCACCAGTAATGTTGATTGTGATTTAGAAATGCCTGGTAATGATGGTACCTATGAAAAGAGGATGTCTCCAAGAGAGATATAATAATAACCTTAGATGGAGAAACAGGTTTAAAATGTAACACCTGCCTGATGTATGCTTTATTTGAGAATCTCCCTCAATCTCCATTCTTCATTTGAGACAAATGTATAAACAATAGTGTCCTGAGAGAGGACATAGACGATTTTCATAGGAGGTTGTCAGTTATTGAACGCTGTCAAGAAAATCAAAGTCAGTTGTCAACAAATACTTTTCAAACTAATAGAGAAGATAATACAGGCACCAGTAATGTTGATTGTGATTTAGAAATGCCTGGTAATGATGGTACCTATGAAAAGAGGAAAAGACATGAGTCTCAAAGTAGTTGTTCAAATAGTGAGGTTGAGGAATGGACCACAGTTACCATTGGCCATAAATCCAAACTTCGAAGGAGGGAAATAGATCACAATATTAGTCTATCAAATAGATTTGATACAGTAATTGAATTAGACAAACCAGACTCCGGGGTAGAAATAGGACCCAATGAAGTCAATAATGGACAAATGTACCAAACTGATTCAAATGACTCTTTGTGTGACAAGGAACCTATTGGGAGTAGGCCACTAGTATTAGGTTCCAAACACAATAGTACTGACCTGTGTAAAATAGTACCTTCAATAGTAAGAGCTCAGTCAAATCCAGAGGAAGAGAGTATAACAAATGACACTGAAGCACTGGATAAAGTACGCAGACAATTTTTTGTGTTGGGGGATTCACTAGTTAAATATGCTGATAAAATTGTATGCAGATCGGACAAACATAACATTACATGTTCTTCTTTTAGGGGTGCTGGCATTAAAGACATAGACAAAATGTGTCCAGATATCGTATATAACTCAGGTCAAAATCCCCTGGTCGTCTTACATGTGGGTACAAATGACTTGAAGAAACTGAGTATTGAGGAAATCAAGCAGGACTTCATAAACAACAGTAAAACATTATCAAAATTAAATTGTGAAATATGGTTCTCTGAGATTCTCCCAGTCCCTAGGGCAAATTATTACACCACATGTAAGATAAAAACCATAAATGAATGGCTAAGAAAATGGACACTAAATGAAGGTCATAAAACCATTCCCCATTGGGAAAATTTCAATAACTCATTGTCACTATTCAGTTGGGATGGACTGCATCTAAGTCGCCAGGGCACTTACAAACTGGACAGGGCATTTGAAAAAATTATCCTGAATAATTTAAACTAGAATATAAGGGGGAAGAGGGTTCAAAAACTATGTTGCCTTATGTCATCAAACCAAAAATTCCACCAACTTCGAAAGGAAATAGTACTAAAAAATTGGAAAATTATTTATTAATGCAAGAAGTCAGTAAATAACAATGAAATTAAGCGAACTTAAAGTTCGAGTTATAAAACATAATGTGGATATTATATGTGTAACAGAGACCTGGTGGAATGAAAGAAATAATTGATCAAACAACATACACGGATTTCAACTTTATAATATAAATCGTGAAAGTAAAAAGGGTGGTGGAGTATGCTGCTATGTGTCTGAGTTAATATCCAGCAAGGAAATCAATTTAAATAAACATAGGGAAAATGCACCTGAAAACCTATGGCTAAGTTTATTTTTTCCCCATTCATCTAAAATCAATTTAGGGATATGCTATAGACCACCTAATAGTAATAATATCTTAAACAATAATTTTTTGGAGGAGATTAATAAAATAGCCAATTTAGGCGACGTTTTAATTTTAGGGGACTTTAACACCCCCAGCATATCATGGACAAAACGCAAAGGGAGTACGGTATTCGAAAAAGCATTAATCGACATTATAACCATTCAGGGATATCATCAACTGGTTGAAGCTCCAACAAGGGGACTTAATATTTTGGATCTTGCTATCACCAACACTATAGGTAGGATTTGTAAAATTGACATCCTACCACATTTGGGAACTAGTGACCATAATATTGTTGAATGTACTATTCATACTGATAGTTTCCAAACTAGTAAATGTACATTAGCCTTCAATTACAAAAAAAAACCTGACTGGAACAACATTAAGAATGTATTTGGAAAATTAGACTGGGGGTAAGCATTTTGTAAATTAGGAGTAAACTCTATGTGGGAGGAATTAAAAAATAAAATACAAACACTTATGTTTGGTTCCTACACGTAAAATTTACAATAGTAAGGGATTTATTCCTCACTGGCTCAACAAAGATATTAAAAAACAAATCAGGAGGAAAAATAAAGCATTTAAAAAATACAAAAATCATCCTACAAATATTAGTCTTATCAAATATAAAAAACAGCAGCGCTTGCTCAAAACTATTATCAATAAAAGTAAGATTAAATTTGAAAATAAACTAGCTATGAATAAAAATCTAAAGGCCTTTTATGCATATATAAATAATAACAAACAACAAAGTAAAAGGATTGCTTCAGTAGGAGTAAATGGGAAAACTATAAAAAACAACAAAGAAATAGCTGATAGGTTTAACGAGTATTTTGTTACCACTTATCAGGTTCACAATGCTAAAATAAAAAATAGGTGTAAGTAACTCAGATCCTATCTATATTAGTCATGAATCAGTTAAGTTCGAATTGTCTAAAATAAAATCATCCTCTTCCTCAGGATCTGACAATATTGATTCAATTGTTTGGAAAAACCTTGCTGACGCATTAGTTGAGCCTGTAACATTAATATTCAATAAATCTATCTCTACTGGTGATGTTCCTCTTGATTGGAGAAAAGCTGTAGTTCTACCCATTCATAAAAAAGGTGATAAATCATGTTTACTAAATTATAGGCCTATTAGCTTGACGCCAGTTTGTTGTAAAATCCTGGAAAGATCGAATAAAAACAGTATTGAAAAAGATATGGTAAGGTTGAAATTACAAGATGCTACACAGCATGGCTTTAAAAAAGGACTTTCTTGTAATACTAACCTATTGGCCTTCTATAACTTTATTAGTGTAAATTTGGATAAAGGTAAACCCATGGACGTTATTTATTTGGACTTGGGAAAAGCTTTTGACACTGTCCCCCACCATAAATTAATAAATAAATTGATAAAACTTGGTATAAATACAACTACAATAAGGTGGATTAAAAATTGGTTGTCAAATAGAATACAGAGACTGCGTTTTAATGGTGTGCTCACGGAGGAGGGGGAGGTGGCTAGTGGGGTTCCCCAGGGCTCCGTGCTGGGTCCATTACTGTTTGGGTTGTATATCAGTGATATGAATGATGGGGTTACATCCCACATAACTAAATTCGCTGATGATACCAAAATAGGTGGGGTAGTAAAAACCATTGGTGATTTTGAAGAATTAAAAAACAGCTTAAGTACAATAGAAAAATGGGGTAGACAAAATGGTATGAAATTTAATGAAGAAAAGTGCTCAGTGATTCGTTTTGGAAAAAAATAACCCCAATTATCCCTACTACTTGAATAATAGGAAGCTAAAAAATAGCAATTTAGAAAAAGATCTGGGTATTTGGATAGATTCAAAACTATCCTTTAACATGCATATATCGAAAATGATAGGCAAATGTAATGGTATCATTTACTCAATAAAAAAAGGATTCATATCAAGAAACAAAGAGTGTTTGCTCAAACTTTAAAAAATTTATGTACTTCCCCTTCTGGATTATGGTTCCCCCTATATGGAGCCCATATTTAAAGAAAGATATACTCAAAGTTTAAAGAGTCCAAAGACATTTAACCAAATCCATAAAAGGATTACAGAATAAGGTATATGAAGACAGATTATTAGCATTAAATCTGTATCCTTTAGAACTCAGGCGAATTAGGGGAGATTTACTATTCCTGTACCACATCTTGGAAGATGTAACATTAATGGAGCAATGTAATATAGTAAGAAATCATAAAACCTTTAATTCAGGATCTCATGAAAATCAAATCCTTATGAATATTCCCAAAACAAGTAGACGTTTAAATTTCTTTAACTCAAGAGCCTCTCATGTATGGAATAGCCTCCCTAAACACGTGGCGAAAGCAAATACATTTGACTCCTGTAAAAGGGAGTTGGATGCACATTTGCTTTCAAATGGTAAACATTATATTAATAAATAAACCCACTAGGAGTGGGAGACAATTAAATGAGCCTTGGCCTACTTTGTCTATGCCTACCAAGTTACCAAGTTATCTGGAAGGTGGCTAGGATTGTTCCTGTAATGAAGCAGGGCAATCCCAAAGTACCAGACAACTATCGTCCGATCGCCATTCTATCTTCTCTCAGCAAGCTCCTTGAAAAAGTTGTGGCAGAGCAACTTTCGGAGTACATACAGGTCCATGAGCTGCTGTCCCCAGCCCAGCACGGCTTTCGCAAAGGGCATAGCATGACCACAGGCCTGGTCTCTGTCTCTACCAGCATCAGAGCAGCCATGGACCAGGGCAGACTCTGTGGAGCAATGTTTATCGACCTGTCCAAAGCCTTCGACCTTGTTGATCACGCGTTGCTCTGTACTCAGATGCGGTCCCTTGGCCTTTCCCCCCTGCTATGAACTGGCTAACTGGCTACCTGCATGGCAGAACTCAGCAGACCAGATTAAACAAAGTCCTCTCTGATCCCTTACTGGTGACCTCTGGCATCCCCCAGGGTTCGGTCTTGGGGTCCCTGCTCTTCTCCCTTTTTGTTAACCAGCTCCCAGCTGCAGTAACTCACTGCAGTGCCACTCTTTATGCGGATGACCTGGTTATCATGGCCCACTCTCGGGACATTGCGACTCTCAATCAGCACTTATCCGTGGATTTTAACAATATCCTGGCCTGGGTAACCAAACACGAATTGGTTCTTAACCTGAAAAAAAATGCAGGCTATGCTGTTTGGGTCAGATGCCAAAATCAAAGCCTCGCCTGCTCCTTTGGGTATCACTAGTCCAGACAGAACTTCCCTCCCATTTGTGAACTCCATCAGATACCTTGGGGCGACGCTTGACCCTCAACTCGACCTGGGGAGTCATATATTAAATGTCTGCCGAGCAGTGAACTGCAAAACTGGGCCTGGCCTATAGGGCCAAACATAACCTCACACCTGCGGCTCGCCTGACTCTTGTGAGAGGTGTACTACTTCCCTTCCTTAGTTACGGTCCGCACCAATTTGCTCGTACCTCCAAAACTCATCTTACTCGGTGGCACACGATGTACAACAATATCTGCCGTTTTGCTCTGGCCGCCCCCCCCCCCGTCTCACCCACCATTGTGAGCTTTATGACAAACTCAGCTGGCTCTCGCCATCTAAGTACCTGGACTTTGGGTTGGGATGCCTTGTGGGTAATGTGATTAGAACTGGCACCCCACCGGGGCTGGCTCAGCTTCTCTCACCTGCCGACCTCTCCTCCTACCCTCTCAGGTCCCAGTTTCCCGGGATGCTAAGGGTACCCCCTACCCAAACCCTTATGGGGGACAGGGACTTCACTGTTTGTGCTCCTAGACTCTGGAACTCCTTTCCTGAACAGGTTCGCTTGGCCCCCTCCCATCAGTGCTTTTGAAAATCCCTGTGCAGGTTCCTGAAGCTGGCCTCAGTGTGCGAGTGTCCCAAGCCTCCCTAGTGTATCGTCCTTAGCCAACTGGACCTTTGTGCTTTTCAAAGGTCCTGCCAGTGATACTTTGCTTGTCCCTATGATTCAATTTCTCACCAAGGCACTTGACTGAGTTATATTTGAATAGTCCAAATAACTGAAGATTCTATGTACTTTACCATTGCTTGTCATGGGAGTTACTACATGCCTTACTACTTTGTGACACCCTGGATAATGTTATTCAGTGTACTTCTTTACGTTGTCATTCTGTTATGATGTTTCTATATTATTCTGTACTATTCTGTATTATTCTGTTGTACTCTCCTGGGTCGTTCCTGAAAATAGGCATAATACTTGTCTAGTATACTTGCCCGGTTAACAAAAGCTAAATAAATGAATAAATAAATAAACTATCTGACCCTGGATCCTGCATCTGTCTTTGGCAGGATATCTGGTATGATCCAAGTCAGGATACCAGCACTATCTGACAGATAGTGGTAGGATCCACAAAAGTACTATTTGAGCAACACTAATTTGGTGCCATGTACAGTAGTTGGATAGAAGGAATAAATCGAAAGTCGATTATTTCAGTGTGCTTTTATTTTTTCAAGAGTTGATGAATTGCCATCCTTCTTCATTTATTGTATTTTTGTTTTGCTGAGCCATTTCTAGAGAACTAGTTCTGTCAGCTGTGGTGAAGACCAGCTTTTATTGTACACAATGGTTACAGTAAATGCCATCCCTCAGGCAGCTATGCAGAGTGTGTGCAGTGCTTATGAAAACAGCATTCTCGTTGCACTGTATCTGGAGATGCATCGATAGTATTAAGGGATCTTGTAATACTATTGATGGATTTCATCAGTGGTAGTATTAAGGGTTTCTCGTAATACTATCGATGGATTTCATTGGTAGTATTACAGTGAAAAGAAGGTATGATTTCCAATAGTATTATTACACATATCCATATATTTCAGAGGTACTCAAGGTACAAATGTTGTGTATGTGTCTAATGTGTACAGAGGCTGTTTGTTCCATATCTCTTCAAGAAGTGGGAGAAGCTTTAAATGTAAGTTTGCTTTTCTAAACAATAGATTATATCTACTATTAAAGTCCATTGAACTACCTAGGAGAGAGGAGCTTCATCCAGAGCCCATCTGTACTCTCGGGTTGTCAGAAAAATTATCACTTTTTATTTTGGTAGAATCAAAGAGCTCAGGCTATTATCTCAACTGTTCATAGCCTTTGATCCTAATTCCAAGCAGTGTCTTTACTGGATTGGTGGCTGTATTCAGCATTGTTACATACTGGTATGGAAATGGTTGGAAGGCTCTGCTAGATGCCGTTCCACTTGAGTGTGGCCACATCAGTGGCCTCCCTAGTGTGGTAGCTGTTGCAGAGATCTTTTGGTTTGTATCCCAGGTAGTGTTTATACACTCAGTAAACACTGTACTCTGTATGTACTCTCTAGGAGGCATGCAGGATTTGAGGTTGGCAGTACATACGAACATATGAAATTTCCAGGAGATAAAGGCCTTATGGTCTATCTAGTCTGCTCGATTGTGCAGCTAGCAGCCTTTATACTGCAGCTGCCTCTCCCTCCCCTCCTCCCTCTCTCCCTTCAGTGACCTTCACCCTTACCCTATCCTATCCCCTTTTGAAGCAGCCCACAGGATACTACTTCCTCTGACAATGTGTTCCACCCAGACACCATCTTCTCTGTAAAAACGTGTCTTCTCATTTCGTTCCTGAACCTCCCCCCTTCCAATCTCAGATCATGCTCTCAAGTGTCCGTCCCCCTCCTTAATTTGAAAAGTCCCTCCGTGCCTGCCTTATTTATTCCCTTCATGTACTTCAAGGTTTCAAGCATGTCCTCCCATTCATCCACTCCTCCAGGGAGCACATGTTCAACTCCCTCAGCCTGCTCTCGTAGGGTAAGTCCCCTAGCCCCTGGATCATTTTTGCTGCCCTGCGCTGCACCCCCTCCAGTAACTTAATGTCCTCCTTCTGGTACGGTCACCAGAACTGCATGCAGTACTCCAGGTGTGGTCTAACCAGTGACCTATATAGATCAGGATCACCTCCCCCCCTGCTGGAGGATATGCCTTTGGCAATACAACCCAGTATCCTGTTTGCCTTTGCAGCTGCCTTTCTACACTGTGCTGAGTTGTTCATTGCTCCCATTATGATCACCCCAAATCCTTCTCCTCTTCCGTCCTGGCTAGTTGAATCCACCCTAGCTGGTAGCTCCTCCTTGGGCTTTTTGTGCTGAAATATAGCACCTTGCATTTCTTGGCTTTGAACCCCGGCTGCCAAGTGTCCAACCAGGCCTCCAGTTTTGCCAGATCATCTTGCAACCCCTGCCACCTTTCTAAGTCATCCATTACTGCTCCCATCTTGGTATCATCTGCAAACAGTCTGGTCTTGCTCTTGATACCTATTGGGATGTCTGCTATGAAGATCCCAAACAACACCGGACCCATAGAACCCTGTGGCACCTCGCTTGTCACTGTACTACAGAGGTTGCTGTCCTTGTGAGTCCCTATGTGAATCTGTCCATCCATGTCTGGAGGAATTTACTGCTGGTCACACGACCAGAGTGGAACTCTAGTGAAGAGATAACCTCTAAGAAGATTTAAATATTACTTGGCTGTTTTGATCTTCTTTAGTAGTTCCTCCATAGCGCCACCATATCCACCCACCATCCCTGAACTCAAGAGGTAGGGTCAAACCGTGCACGGAAACAATGCTGTTAAAGTTGTCAATTTTCTTGTTTTCTCACCATAGTCAGTAATCACTTTCTTAAGTGCTTTTTGACAGCATGTATGTTGACTAAGGAGCCGTTGAAACTGTTCCGTTATTGCGAATGTGGTGAAAAGACATACTCCAGAGATTCACACAACGTCTGCTTGTGTAGCCATGGCACGAACCATAATGTTCAGGTGTGCCCAGTCTGCAGTGGGTTCAATACAGCCACCCAGCGATGCCACAAAGGTGCTTTAGAAAAGCACCATCTGACTTCCGGTTCCACCTGCAATCCATGAGTATGTGAGGTGGCTCGGCTTCTAGCCCCTGGGGACAGAATCTTGATTTAAAAATTTATTTTCGAGGCAGAAAACATTCTGACTCATTCCGATCCATTGCTACTACTCGCAGAGACAGAATCAGGATTCAGCGTGCATCCAGATGTCAAAATAGGGAATTAAACACTAAGCCTAAGCTGGCACCAATAGAGAGTGGCTGCAGCACCTGCTGCTCGCAGTTGGAGCAGTCAGAATCCGTTAGTGGGCTGAGCGAAGAAGAAGAAGCAGGAGAAGGCCCATTTATGATCACATCAAAGAAACCTTTCTACCAACTAGAATAAAATCAGTGTGACAACTAGCTCACAGAAGCCAAACTAGCCGAAATTAATAAAAGCATTCAATCTTTGCAGCAACGGACTACAGACTTTGAGAAGGGCCTAACATCCAATGCGGAGATGGCGGACAAACACCATGAGGCACTTGGCTATCTTCACCAGCGAGAGCTTACTGAGAAGCTGGATGATCTAGAGCTCTGCTCCCGCCACGACAATATTAAGATCCATGGCTTACCGGAGGGCACGGAGACAGGAGAAATGGAAAATTCATGGAATTCTTCCTCCAAGAGCTTCTCCAATGGCTGAAAGAAGAACCCATGCAAACTGAACAGGCACATCAAGCTCTGGCTCCAAGACCAACAGACCCAAAAGCAAGACTACACTCGGTAGTCATTTGCCTCCTAGACTATTAAGTCAAAACTAAAATATTGTACACAGCTTGGAGTAAGAAAAAAACACCCTTTGGAGATACTTAATTGTATTTTGAACATGACTTTGTGCCTTTAACACTCCTAAAATGCAAAACTCTCCTGGCAATTAGGAGAAACCTCAACTGAAAAAAATATAAAGATGCAGCTACTTGCCCCAGCCCAATTCAAAATCCATACTTCAAGTGGCCCCAAGTTTTTTCGAACATTGGCAGAAGCCAGGCCACTTCTGCAGCAACTAGGGGTGCTGTTAGAATTTACCTCACCTCCCAAGTCTCCCTTCCCGGTGGTCCCCAGCTTTGAACCCTGGCAGCAAGTTGGAAGAAAACATGGCAATCCTGCTTCCCCAGCACATGGCAAAGACTCGGCTCAGAGATCCCTGGAGAAATGACAACACTTAGAAGGACTAGTTTCTCCAGTTGTAAACACAGAGTGACCGTGGGATCAGGAGGGATTCACAAAGATAACTTTTTCTCCCAAACTGAAGGATGCATATTCTTTTTCTCATGCTATTGGCAGATTATGATGTTGTTTTGGAGGCTATGATTGTAATCTGTGGCTGGTTGGTGGGCTCATCAGGATGGGGTGGGGAGGACAGCTAGATCATTAGTATATATGGGGGTGGGCTGGAATTTGGAAAATACAGAGGAGCGGAGGGGGGGATTAAGACTGATGCCGCACAACTGTATATAATGGGCTGTGTTCTTGGTTCTGTTTTCTCCATAGGTGACACCGACCCTCGAGTCTCTGGTAGGACCTTCTCCAAACTCTCAAATCCCTCGGTTGTGTTGTGGAAGCTGAAGGTCACAGACACCGAAGGCAGGTGACTACCTCAGGTTTCCTGAAGATGGGAGGGGGGAACCGGAGAAGGAACTAAGCAGAGGGAAAGAGGTGGGGGACAAACAAAATAACAACAAAAAAATAAAAGACACTCTCATTCTTCCCCTCATGACATTTTGCAAGAAGACCAAGGAGCACTGCGCTGTGCACAGTAGCTTGATGCAGATCATCCAGAATGGCCACAAGGGTCAGGGAAGGGTGAGAAATGGCCACACAAGCAGAGCTGGGGATTAATGTTTGGGGGGAGTGGAGGATGAGAAAGGCTATTGTGTCAGGATATAAATGCATCACTAATTGTGAATAACCTGAAGACGTGATATCTACAATGTCAGTGTGTTTGCGATATGTTTAGGTGAGGAGCTGCTCCCAGGGAGAGATGAGGGAGGGACAGGGGGGTGTCACCTCCCAGCACCTACAAAATCATGGTCTGGATTGTTCTGAGATGGCAAGGCCTCAATCCTTCTGGCCCCCCGCTTGGAGGAGGGCAGTTGGATAACCTGACACTCCGCCACCTGACTATGTTGCAGGTGACTCCCAGCAGAGATGGAACGGGGTAGTCTGGCTTGCTCCTCACTCCACCACTACATAGACAGTGCAGAGACAAAGAGTGGGTCACTTATAAGGTATCGATACACTCATGCACCACCGGGTGGGGGGCTAGGGGCCCATCGCTCCGAGGCTGGAGTTATGGGATCATATGCTTTGTGTCAACATATAGCTAAGGGGTTGACCACAGTACTGACGCATACCTTGGGGGAGTCTTCATTGATGGGGAGTGGGCTGACTTTTTTGGGGGGCAGCCAGGTGCACCACTCCGGAGAGCAGACCTTGCTGCCTGGGCGAGAGAGGTACTGTGGCTGGTTCAGGCTGTGGGGTGTCCCTCTGGTTGGGGAAGTCCCCCCCTACTACTTTCCTCCTTGTCTCTCAGCCTCCTCCTGTGTGCCCCAGAGGCAAAACATAATGGGTGCTCAGGTTATCTCTGTATTACTACATGCTTTCTCAGTGAAGTAATATGCTTGAAGTGTGTCTTACTGAGTTCTAAGTGAAAACAAATACTTCTAAATAATATCAGTTAGTGTGTTCACCATTGATGTGGTAGATGCAAGAACACTGGTGGCGGTACTTTACACTGCGACCTGGGATAACAGGGATCACATGCAACTCCTGGAATGCCGTGCTGGAGCTGACTTGGGGAGGGGGCGGAGCATTTCATTTGGGGTCGGCACCCGGCTCTTGGACAGAGAGAGATGACACTGGCCATCTGGCATCTACCCATTCCTGGTTAACTAAACAGGAAGTGATACTGTCATCAGTTTTGAAAGCAGGCCCCACCCACACTCCCAATTGGACAAAGGGTGCAATGGTGGCGACCCTGATCATTAGGATGAGGGGTGCTGGGAGACAGGAGAAGAAATCAGTGATGGCTAAAAAGAATATTTCTTGGGGGGAGGGAGTGACTGTTTCAATGATCATGGAATTTATCATTAATTATAAAACAAAAGGCTGTAAATGGTGCAGTTTGATTGGCTGGTGACATATTAGGGGCTCCTCTGGCCTCTTGACCTTCCCAGGAAAGAAATAGGAGGATAGTAATCCAGTCACTGATGGTGCCTTTAAAGGTTACCAATCATCACAAACCTGTCTGAATATAACGGATACCCCATTTACCCATGGGGGTAGGGAAGGGGATGGGGTGAACAAACAATTTAGAAGCTGTCCGTACCCACCGGCGAAGTGGACGGGTGGCTACACCAGAGACCTCGGCGGTGCTATGGATTGAAGGTGATACTGATGATATTTCTGAAACATACAAGGGATGCCCAGCTCTGTTTTAGGTTGGTGTTATACCGGGCGGTTGGGGATTTGGTGAATCAACCAACCTTTCAGGCGATTAAACAGTCACTGGAAACATCCCGAGGAGGTGAGGCTTGATAAACACAATGTGTTGTGCACTGTGGAGATCTACACACACAAGCACAGCCTTGTTGGACAAGATAGCTCAAAAATAGACAAGGCTTCACCATTTAGCCATGGAGGTCCACCAGTTTGGAGTTATACCTCCATACGAACATACAAAATTTGCCAGCAGATAAAGGCCTAGAGGTCTGTCAAGTCTGCTTGAATGTGCAGCTAGCACCCCTTATTCTGCAGCTGCCCCTCCCTTCCACCCTTCCCCTTCATTAACCCTCCCCTTGTCCTGTCCCATCCTCGTTTGAAGCAGTCCACTGTTCTACTGCATACCACTTCAACAGGTAACGCATTCCACCCAGCCACCACCCTCTCTGTAAAAAAGTGTCTCCTCATCTCCCTCCTGAACCTTCCTCGCTCCAGTCTCATATCATGGCCCCTGGTGACCCTCCCCTCTGTACCCGTCTTGTTTATTCCTTTCATGTATTTAAAGGTTTCAGTCATGTCACCCCTGTCTCTCCTCTCCTCCAGTGAGTACATGTTCAACTCCTTCAACCTCCTCTCGTATGATAAGTCCCCCAGCCCCTTGATCATCTTTGTACTCTGCGCTGCACCCCCTCCAGTAACTTAATGTCCCTCTTCAGATACGGACACCAGTACTGCACGCAGTACTCCAGGTGTGGTCTAACTAATGACCTATACAGTGGCAGAATCACCTCCTCCCTCCTCGAGGATATACCCCTTGCAATACAACCCAGCATATTGTTGGCCTTTGCAGCTGCCTTCCTACATTGTGCCGAGTTGTTCATTTACCCTGTAATGAGCACACCCAGATCCTTCTCCTCCTCTGTCTGGGCTAGCTGCACTCCCCCAGCTGGTAACTCCTCCTTGGGTTCTTCATCCCAAAATGCAGCACCTTGCACTTTTTGGCATTAAAGCCCAGTTGCCAGGTGTCTGACCAGGTTTCAAGCTTTGCCAGATCATCCTGCAACCCCTGCCATCCCCCTAGGTCATCCACCACCGCGCCTACCTTGGTATCATCAGCAAACAGACTGATCTTGCTCTTGATGTCCCATGATATGTTTGCAATGAATATCCCAAACAACACTGGTCCCAACACTGAGCCCTGTGAAACACTGCTCGTCATTGCCCTTGGGTGTGAGAGCTCCCCACCCACCACCACCCTCTGTTGCCTTCCCTGCAGCCAGTTTCCTACCCATCTGGCCAGCTTTGCACCCGCTCATGTGCCTACTAACTTCCTTCCCAGCCTTCCATGTGGCACTGAGTCGAATGCCTTACTGAAGTCCAGATACAGGACATCCACTGCATGGCCCCTGTCCAGTTGCCTAGTTACCCAGTCATAGAACTCAACCAGGTTGGTTTGGCAGGATCTGCCACGTATGAAGCCATGCTGTCTGCTGTCCTGTAGTCCTTTGGCCTCTAGGAGGGCCACTAGCCTCTCCTTCAGGATAGTCTCCATTAGCTTACCCATGATGGATGTGAGGCTCACTGGTCTGTAGTTTCCCGGTTCATCCTTGGGGCCACTCTTGTGGAGGGGCACCACATGAGCCATCCTCCAGTCCTGAGGTACACACCCCAAATGTAGTGAGGCATTAAATAGGTTTGCCAAAGGTCCTGCAAGGACCTCTGCCAGCTCTTTCAGTACCCTGGGGTGGATGCCATCTGGGCCTGGCGCTTTGTCCACCCTCAGTACCTTCAAACCCTCTCGAACTCTGCTCCATGATTTTCCCATCTGTCACCATTCCCCCTGCTTCTGCCATTTCTCCCACCTTGGGTGTCACCCCTCTTCTTTAGTAAATACTGAGCAGAAGTACTCATTTAGTGCTTCCGCTTTATCGCACCCTACTTCCACCCAACCCCCCTCATTCCTAATCCTTACTATATGGTCCTTACAGCTCCGTTTCTCCATGATGTACTTAAAGAAGTCCTTCTCCCCCTTCTTAATGCCTTGTGCCAGCCTGAGTTCCGTAGATGCTTTGGCTCCCCTTACTGCCCTTGTCACCTCCTTCGATTCTGTCAAGTACTCCTCCCTGTCCTCCCCTCTCCCTGTTTTCTTGTACTTCCTAAAGGCAGTTCTTTTCCTCCTTACCTTTTCCATGACCTCCTTGCTCAGCCAGATCGGTTTCTTAGCCCTAGCCTTCTTGCTCTGGGCTTTGCAGCAGGTTTTGGTTGCCTCCACTATCCCCAGCTTTATGAGCTCCCACCTCTGATTAGTGTCCATACTAGATTGAATTCTATCCAGGTACCCTTTTACCACTTCCCCCATCCTCCCAAAGTTGGCCCTCCTGAAGTCCAGCACTATTGTGCCAGATTCCACTCCTTCCTTGCCCATATCCAATGTGAGCCATACTGAGCGGTGGTCACTCCCTGACAGCGGTTCCTCCATTTAAAGTTCTTTACAGTTTTCAAAGTTATTGTTGTTTATTAGTGTTTTATTTTAATGGTTACAACTCGATGGCTGTCTACCTACCTGCAGGGCAAGGGGAGGGGGAGACGTTTTCACTCATCATGGTGGATAGGGTGTTAACATATAATGTCAAGGGCCTCAACAGCCCAGTAAAAAGAATTCACCTCCTGCAGGAGCTCAAATGGAAAGGAGCAACGGTGGCCCTCCTATAGAAGCCGCATCTGATAGAGTCAGAACATGTAACACTAAAGTGGTCCTGGGTAGGCCAGGTGCATGCGGCTACATATACAGCCCACCCCCATAGGAGGGGGGCAGCCATCTTGATATATAAGAATTGATTCATTGAGGTGACTCAGGTGGGGCGGATCCCAAAGGGAGATAGGTGTGTATTAGAGGTGTGTGTATTAGAGGTATGTTCGGCTTGGTTCCTTGCACTATTCTTAACATATACTGTCCAAACTTGGAAAGGGAAACTGTTGCCTTCCTGAGGGAGACATTGCCCACTTGTGCCCTGGACCCAGGCTCTATCTATTTGGTGGGAGGGGATTTTAACGGGGTTCTTAGGCCCCAATTAGACAGGTCGGGTGACAGTAGGCAAGGACCCAAAAGAGTGGGCCAATTCCTTAAAAGACTCTGCCAGGAGTTGGGGTTAGTGAAGGTGTGACAGCTGCTACACCCCAGGACCAGAGACTGTACCATCTGGTCACACCCTCACCAGGCCTACTCCAATATTGATCTGTTCTGTATCTCAGCAGATGGATGCATGCAGTGGAAAAATGTGACATTGGTGTGGCCACTATTTCAGACCATGCCCCGGTCAGGCTGGACCAGTAGATTGTCCCACAGATGAGGTCCAGCAGTTGGCAGCTGAACATTTCCCTACTTAACCAGAAGGAATTTCAGCAGATGGTTAAAAAAGAAATAGGGACTTACGGGGCCTCCAACATGATAGGCCATCTGATGAGAGCAGTATGGTGGGACGGCCTCAAAGCGGTTATCACGAGCCTTATCATTAGCTACGCCTCTCAGGAAAAGAAAGAATTGTTGAGAAAACAGTTGCAACTAGAGGAATAGCTGTTTGACCTGGAGGTGGAGAACAAAATCACCCTGCACCCTGAAGTTAAGAAGAGACTGGATGGCTGCCGGGAGAAGTTGAGCAGATGTTTGGAGGTCCGGATTGAGGATAATCTAAGATACTCCAAACAGAGGTTCTATGAATCCAGACAGCAGGCCAGGTGGCTCCTGGCTTGGCAGCTGCATAAGGAGGCATCAAGTAGGACAGTCCTGTGTATCCACCAACCTGGTGTCAGGCGTAGAGACACGGATCCCAACAAGATTGTCCAGCACTTCATGGAGTACTGTAAGGACCTATATAAACAGGAACCGGTCACAGACTTTGACAACAGGGCAGATGAATATTTCCAGAAAGTTCAAGTCCCCAAACTAACCGAAATACAGCAGGAACCCATTTCGGTACCTCTCTCACTGCCTGAAATTCAGGGGGCGATGGGTCAGCTGAAAATGGGTAAGGCCCCTGGCCCAGATGGGATAGGAGCTGATTTCTACAAAAAACTGCAGGATAAATTGGCCCCCAGGCTTCTGGAGATTTGTCAAGGAATCCAGGATGGGGAGGCGGCTCTGCCTTCCTGGCAGTATGCCCAAATTATAGTGCTGCACAAGCCAGGCAAAGAAGCAACTCAGTGTGTGGATCCTACCATCCCATCTCCCTCTTGAACACAGATCTTAAACTATTCACCTCCATACTGGTGCTAAGGCTACAAAACTGTGTGATGTCCCTGATGGATCAAATGGTATTTATGAGTGGCAGAATTATACATGACAACATCAGGTGCCTGCTGAATGTGATGGTCAAGGTGCAACAGGGCAACGAGCTCACCCTAGCAGTCTTTATGAATGCCGAACAGGCATTTCACCGGGTAAACTGGGGATTTCTCTACAGGGCTTTGGAGGAGATGGGGTTGGGAGGCAAGTTTCTGGCCTGTTTGAAGGAGCTTTATGCCTTTCCTCAGGCCACGGTGAGGGTCCATTGGGTTGACATCAGATAGATTTTGCCTCACCAGAGGCGTTAGGGATGCCCATTGTACCCACTACTTTTTGCCACGTGCATGGAGCTACTGGCGCTGGCTGTCTGTGCCAATAAGGGGATTGAGGGGGTGAGCAGCCAGAAATGGGACCACAAAATCTCGTTATATGCTGGTGATACCCTGTTCTTCCTCACTTGACCCCAGCGCTCAGTGCCAGCATTGTTAGAGGAGTTGGAAGCTTATGGCTTTATATCTGGCTATAAGATCAATTTCTCAAAATCAGAGGCCCCGATGCTGCAGGACAAATTCCTGTTTAGATGGGCAGAAAATGAGGTGGCTTGGTACTTAGGGGTCCGGGTGTCATCCAGGCTTACCTCACTTTCCCATCTTAATTTCGGGAAGCTGGAGGGAGAAGTGTGTGCTGATATTGGGCGGTGGAATCTTCTTCCACTGGGATTGGCCGGGTGAATAGCCATGGTCAAGATGAACCTTCTCCCTCAGTACCTCTTCCTTTTTCAGGCTCTGTTAGTTAAGATCCCAGAGGCATTCTGGAAAAGGTTGCAGAAGGCTATCCTCTCCTTCATCTGGGTCGACCACAAACATTGGATCAAGAGGTGCTTGTTTACCCTTCCCAGGGAAGGGGTGGGCTGGCACTACCAGACCTATGTCTCTATTATATAGCAGCACAGCTCTCCCCGGTGGTGGCTTGGGTTAAGCAAAATGTGGACTCCAGTTGGCTTGATGTGGAGGCAGGCTCCAGACCTCTGGTACCTTTTTTTCATGCTCCTGCATGCACGCATCACACCACAGTTGCTGGTGGCAATAAACAACCCTCTCATGAAGCACACCCTACATTTACTCTTACAGGCCAGGCAGATTTCGGGAACACCCAGTGAAATCGGGCCACACACAGCCATCATAGGAAACCCAGAATTTGACCCTGCAAAAATCTTTAGTTAAATTTGTGCAGTTCCTGCACAATGGTTTATGCCATGCATTCACTAATATGCAGCAACAGTTCAGCCTTACTCAGCAGGACTTCTGTAATTTCCTGTAGGTCCAACACTACATACAATCACAAAGGAGAGGTACTTTAATTGAAAGAGACCCCACTGGACTAGAGCAGTTTCTATACTGAGCAGTAAAGCTGGTGGGCAGGTGGGGCAGTATTACCTCTGCCTATAAGATGCTGCAGGGCATGGAACATACAGAGTCCCAGGCAGTAAGGGAAGCATAGATGCAGGATGCACAGATCCCCATAAGCACAGTGGACTGGAACCACATGTGGAGGATGGGTTGGCGAACTACTTCATCTCACTCTTGGTGTGAATTTCAGTGGAAGTGCCTTATTAGGTACTTCCACACGCCAACAGTCACCAAGCATTTTCAGCAGGGAGGCTCCAAGATGTGCTGATGTGGCTGTGGACCTGTGGGCTCTCACTACCACATCTTTTGGGGATGCCTGCATTTATGGGCTTATTATTCCCAGATACATGAAGCATTAGAAGGTTTCTGGGGACTAACCATTCCGCACACCTTCGAACATTTGTTACTGGGGAAAAAGGTGCCATACTTGGGGCAGACACCGCAACAGATGCTGTTCAGGATGCTTTGCCTGGCAGCAGTGAAGGTGATCACAACACACTGGCTCACAGGGATGATCCCAACACTTTCAGAGTGGCATGTCAGGGTATGGGAGCTTCACACAATGGAACATATCACAGCAGCCCTGCATCTCACCCTAGAGAAGTTTGGGGAGAAATGGCATGTTTGGAAGTTGTACGAGATAGGGACATGGGATGAGGTGGGTGACCACGATCACCACGGCCAAGACTTGGCCGCCGGGGTGGCAAATTCTCCAACATTAGTGACCTAGGGTGAATGGGGAGGTACCTGGGGAGCATGGTTTGAGGGGTCCCCTTGGGAGGGAAAGGTGGGGTGGAAGCATGGGTTCTGTTCTCTTTCGTGTGGGCAGTCCTGTCCTGCTCATGATGGGCTGGGAATCCAATTGTTTAGACATATCCTTGTCACTGATTAGATGATAAATCCCTAATGAATACCACGGGGGGGGGGCAGTCATTTGAGTAGGCTTGTTTAATAGTTGGTTATTACTTAAGTTTTTTTTGTAAATAAGGACATAGGAATACCACCGTGACCCCATAACACTGTGTCATTGAGGTACAGATCAGAAAGCCTAGGAAAAACCTGGTACTAGGTCCAGTACCCACACACAACTCTTGGCTTAGAGTATACATGGTGTAAATCCCACCGCTAACACTATCTGTCATCGAGGTGCAGGTCAGGAAGCATAGGAAAAACCAGGAGGAGTTGTAAAATTCACAACAAGAGTGAATAAAAATAAAATAAAAAATAAAATTTTTCAGTATGACTATTTACAAAAGCCAAACAAAAGAAGATGCATCTGCATTTTCCTTCAATCTCTGTGTCTCCTTTTGCAAGCAATTGCAGCTCTCTTATAAGTCTTTGCAAACCCCCCCTTAACAAAATGTTCTAGTATATTTCAGGCAGGTGCTGGCAGGAACACAATGCCCCAAAACTGAGGGCCTCTTTTTCATAGCTTTTCTGCAAAAGGCTTAGAAATTGCACTCAGGTAACCTCTTGAGCTTCCAATAGCTTTTTGCAGTCATCTCAAACTATAATTATATACATTTCAAAAATTAACACTATAGAATTTCTAAACAAAGGGATCCCAATATCAGTTACATTTCCACATAATGATTTGCATATAATTTTATATCAGCAGATATGCAAGGGAGGAAAAGACAAACAGCAAGGGAAGACTGAGAAATAGCAAGAGGCAGAGAATTGCGAGACTGTCGGGGTGATCAAGTCCTAGGTCTCATGGGAAAACTTGGTTGCTCAACCAGACAGACAAGAGACAGAAATGGGGAAAATAGAACATATCCTTGCATTCAAATGCTTTCCATAACAACTGTAACATGGTCCTAGTCCACTCTGTCACATACACCCCCTCCTTAAGAGGATCCTGTTTTATTAAACAGGTTTCCAAAATGTTCTATTAATTCTCTACTAATAATAGTTTCTGTAACCCCTAGGTGGCACTATCCCAAGGGCTACTACCCCTGCCTGCTTGGCTAGTAGCAGGTTAAGGGGCCTAAGTTCTGAAATGGGTGCCTACACCCGGAGGTCAGGGTTGGTAGTGGTTAAGCTAACCTGGGCACAGCCCTTCGGGACACTGTAACCCCCCTCTTTCCTTACTAGTGGCCAGAACAATACACAATAATCACTTTCACAATACCCCTGATACACCACACAAGTACCCACACTGTTTGCACTTACCACCAGGGCTTTCCTCTGGCTTGGCCCTGGGGACCCCCTGTAAAACAAGGTTATACACAGCAAATAAAAGCAGTACAGTACTCTTGCACAAACTGGAACCACAGTCAGGGTAAATGCAAAAAAGAGTTAGATCGGATTTATTTAAGTGACTTGAACAAGGGGGCATAATCAGGTTAATTTGCTTAAAGGCTGTATCACTCAAACAGTTATGCATGCACTTCAGAGTCCATAAACAGTCACACACCCTGGGTACCCAGATGGAGAATCGTGGGCTAGCCAGGAACGTTGCAGCTGCTTGGGGCCCTGTGATGGAAGAAAAACAACATGCACAACACACACTATTTGTAATCCGGAACCGGAGGGCTCAGTTCGTGAAAAGAAAATAAGACAATCAGATGACACACTTTTAGATTAGGCTGTTGTTGCAGGGAGCTACCCTGATGATTACTCACGATACCCAAGACTGGACAGAGGCTGGATGAAAATCAAGACAGCAGGTGGTTAATCTGGAGTGCAAGGAGAAGCAGGGACCATACAAATAGCCGAGGCGTAATTCCTGTTCAGGCGTGGAGCAGGGGGGCTGATCCCCAGGCAGGTCTTTCATCGATGGCTTCTCTGTGCAGTGGGTAGTCTGGCTGGGCCAGTTTGACAAGACCCAGGCCAAATAGAGACAAATTCGGATGCAGTCCGTTTTAGGTTGGATACAGCTTCCAGCAAGCAGAACACAGTTCACACAGTGGGAAATCAAATCACGACCTACTAGCAGCTCACAGCACATTTACTTGTAAGGAAATTTTACTGTACCAGGCAAACCGCTCTCCGGTCACATTCGCAAAGTCTTTGCACACACTGGAGGCTCAGAGGTGGCTGGAAGTCCAGACAGGCCGATTGCATTCAGCAAATCTTCTGTCTTCTTCAGGTTAAAGCCTGGTCACAGTCCAGTGGCTTAAACAGTCCTCACAACTCAGATTCAGTCTGAATCAGTGGCGGCGCTACACCGGGGCACACCAGGGCACGTGCCCTGGTCAAAAATATTGTGCCCAGTTCGTGCTCCCCGGTGTTTCAGCCGCAGCCTCCTGAGTCCCTCACATCGCGAACGAAGTCCGATAAAAAAGGCGTAAAACTTGTTGGATTGCGCTAACATAGCGCCGTAGTCCTCCTTTGCACAGCACTGGCTTCCCACATTATTAAATTTTTAATACCCTGACACTGTTGTATGTCGTTCTGTGTACTTGTAGCCCCAGCCCCCGTGACAGTTGGACCGACGTCCGCTTTTATTAAATTAGGCAGTCCTCCCCACCCCGGCCACAGGGAGTCGCAGCTTCCAAATTGCGCTGGTATACCCAGCCTGAGAGCCTGCTTGAATTAAACCGTCCTCCTGGGGTGAAGTAGCTATATGAGCGCTGTCGACACCGCTTAAATCCAGAAAGAAGCGGCCGGTCACTGCAGCCTGAAACACGACACGAAGGACTAGGGGAGATAGAGAGAGCACTTGGAGCAACCGCTACTGCACTTACCACTGATGAAACGGAGACCCCATCCGATTCCATCCTGTCACTCATTCCTATTCCTAACTTAAGGTACTGTAAATAATTTATTGATCCCTTTTTTGGGTTTGGGACTTGGGAGCAAATGGGGGGGGGACTGGGGGAGCTCAGCTCTGCTAGGCATGCCGCACATGCGATCCACAACACCCTCCCCGAGTGGCCTATAATGGCTGGCTCGCAGTCGAATCGCATTCCCTCTTAGTTGCCTCTTATAGAGCCTGCCTGTACACCAGAAAAATAGGGACTTCTATACTACCGAACTGGCTGGGCCCATCGTGAAACTAAAGTCCTGGGTGTACCAAGGAGGGTACTGCACTGCACAATGTGCATCAGCATCTGAAAATGTGACTGATGATTCTGCTTGCTTGCTTGGGCTGCACTCATACCTCTCAACTGTCCCTGATTTTCAGGGATGTCCCTGATTTGGCTCAAAATTTTACTCTGTCCGACTGTCCCTCCTAAAATTTGTGTTTGCATATGGCTAAACAGTGGAAATTGTAAGCATAAAATAATGTCAAGCATTAAAGTTACAGACTTGTTCTTCTTTAGAAAATGCATTTTGCACTAAACCCCATATTCTACCAGCTTTCTGGGTATATATCTCTAATCTTGAAGATGTGTCCCTGATTTTGGTCCATTGTCCCTGATGTTTTTAAGCCTTGTCCCTGATTTATGAGGCAGGAGGTTGAGACTGAGGCTGCACTCATGGAATAGATGCCTTCCTACAATTCATCAGAGAACACAGAGCATAAAAAGTTGCCACCATATTTTATTACACCCATGCCATGACCATGAGACATCACACGTATATGGACTCCCAATACTTCTGGGGGTAGGGGCAAGATGCATTCCTGTGGGTGAAGAATAATTTCATTCAAACAGTGTATGCACAGTAACTAACAGCGATGCTAATCAAGCTAAGGGTGGCATCAAAACCTCAGAAATCCTAATAATGAGCTTAACTCTATGGTATTGATCCTGTGATCCCAGGTGAATGTTGTTAGTGCTGCTGACCAGTTTGGCAGCTGGTTTAGAGGGAACAACAATGTCCAATCAGATATCAGGCAGAAATGAAAAGCTGGCACCCAGTGATTTTAATAATGTAATTGTACACCACAGCTCAAAGTTTGCTTGACAACTGGCATGCCCCAATATCATTGCTGTTTTGTGAAAAGACAGGAGAAGATGAGATGAGGAGGCCAATGTTAGCCCTTGCTCTTAGCACATTGGCCTTTGTGTCCATTACTGGTCAAATTCCAGAAGACCAGCTCTCAAGCCAGGAGAAGAAAGCACTAGACAGACAGAGCTGTAGAGGATTTCAACAAGAAACTGAAGCTGCTTTCAAAGTTTCTGCAGTTACTTACAGGGAAATGGTATGTGATTAAAGCTTGCTCTGTAGTTAGTGTTTTCTTCAGTTTTCACTAGCAAATGGGAAATAGGTAATGAGGCAGTTGGCACCAATCGTATTTATTTATTTGGAATTACTTCATTTGGGATACCCGATGAGATGCAACATTTTTTTTTATATCAGTCCCAGGAAGACTGTGGGAATTGTCATATCTGTGAACTGTTGACTTACAGCTTCACTGCAGCTGGACAGGATCAATGTATTTGCATTTATATTTGAATGACCGAATATCCTATTAATTCCATTCTGCACATTGGTGTCTGCTTATTAATTTCAAACATTATCACTTGGTCAGAGGCATTAGTTATTGTTTTAATTATTGTTCAGTGATGTGATGCTGTACCATCAAGCTAGCTCCTCTTAAGTTTTGCACAGGGAATGTTTTAATTTTGTTTGATCTTGTATTTTGAATTTACAAGAGGGGAACAGTTGAAAGGGGTGCTGCTAGGGGTGGTGACAGGTGGTGTGGGAGGTGGGAGGTGGGAAGATTTTTCCATTTTATTGCCTGAGCAATTAGGACAATCTGTTAATGCATGGGGTTCCCACACACTGCAATGGTGGATTCAGTAGCCTTACTGGTTCATGGGGACCCACATTTCCCAGCCCAGCTGTACAGCAGCTTTAACGAATGGTAATAGGGTGATACACCAAACATAATTCCTCCTTGCTTTAAACTAGCTGGCCACTCGCAGCTAGATCCTGCGAGCCCCACAGGGCTCATTGAACAGAGAGGGAGTAGGGACCTGGGAGGAACGGTACGGAGCTGGGTTAGGGTAGCTACCTTGAGTGAGCTGGGCTCCATCTCAATGTTCTGAATCGCTTCACAACTCTACATTCTCGCCAAAGTTGGGGGCTTGAATGGAGCACAGGCGGATCCTGGCAGGGCGCAGCGCTCCATGCCATGCCAGAGTCCCAGCATTCAATATCATTCCCGGGCAGCCTGTGCCCGTGCCCGGTGCGCTCACAATTAAAAACTGGATAATATTCAGTATTTACTGGGACCCCACGCCTTCCGTGGCTGTAAAAATGTTATCTTTGGAGGTCCAGGTTGCGCCGCTGCTCCAGTTCAAAAGAGATCTGATGGAGTGTGCAAGACTGCTATGACAGCAACAATAAACACTCATATTTCCACTTTTTGGGATTGCACAAACTATGTGAGTCATATAAAACCAGGAAGGATAAAAAGCTGACAGAAAGATCTAGGCTGCAGATAGCTTGGAGGGAAGGGAGCCAGTGATAGAAAAACATGTATTGCTTGCTGGCTTGCTTAGCTTGGACCCTGGCTAGCATACATATGATGCATTGCTAGGCTGCCTGCTGCTGCTACTGAGGAGTTTCAAAGGGAGCGCCAAGCAGCAGCAGACAGCTTGAGTTCAGAAAGTGGCTTAAAAGTCCACCAATCAGAGCCCCAAAAATGTAATCCTGCCAATCGAAGTAGGGGAGGCAGACCAGGCTTGTGATTGTGATTTTATAGTAACCTGCACTGCTGTGTTTGTTTGGTATGAAAAGATGGGGGAAATTGAATGCAAACAGTCCGAGGTGAACAACTCTGTCATTTATTCAGTGTCATCTCAAGTGTTTTTCTGGTGTACAGGGCACAGTATTGCAAGGTATTGTTTCTATGGGGAGGCCTGACTTTTTCCTTCCAAATCTTGGGGGGGAAGCTCATTAAGACTGTTTGAGAACCAAAAGCTGTAACCTATGCTAAACATCCTCATGTGTTTCTTTTTACGTGTTGGTCCTCTATATTTGTGTTACTGTCACCCTCAGTTTTGCATATTGTGTTCAATCACAGTTACTGTTTCTTTTCATATTTCTTGGATATTCCAGAAGGCTGACACGCCATTCTATGCTTGCACATCTGAACAGCCTGGTATTCCTCTTGGCTGTGTAGTGTCAGAGTGAACGGCCTCAAGTTGCTGGAGGTGTTGGTGTGTCTTGTGCCATCAGCGGCTGGTATTCCTCTTGTCTGTGTAGTGTCAGAGTGAATGGCCTCAAGTTGCTGGAGGTGTTGGTGTGTCTCGTGCCATCAGCGGCTGGTATTCCTCTTGGCTGTGTAGTGTCAGAGTGAACAGCCTCAAGTTGCTGGAGGTGTTGGTGTGTCTCGTGCCATCAGCGGCTGGTATTCCTCTTGTCTGTGTAGTGTCAGAGTGAATGGCCTCAAGTTGCTGGAGGTGTTGGTGTGTCTTGTGCCATCAGCGGCTGGTATTCCTCTTGCCTGTGTAGTGTCAGAGTGAACAGCCTCAAGTTGCTGGTGGCATTTGCGTGTCTCATGCCATCAACGGCTGGTATTCCTCTTGGCTGTGTAGTGTCAGAGTGAACGGCTTCAAGTTGCTGGAGGTGTTGGTGTGTCTCGTGCCATCAGTGGCTGGTATTCCTCTTGTCTGTGTAGTGTCAGAGTGAACGGCCTCAAGTTGCTGGAGGTGTTGGCATGTCTCGTGCCATCAGCGGCTGGTATTCCTCTTGTCTGTGTAGTGTCAGAGTGAACGGCCTCAAGTTGCTGGAGGTGTTGGCGTGTCTCGTGCCATCAACCGCTGGTATTGTGCTGAGTAGTGCCAGTGACACCACTCCATTAAACAGTGGTGTCACTGGTAGTAGTAGTTTTGCTTTTAATTTGTGGAAGTTCAAATTGAAAATATAAACATTTGACTGAAAGGAAACAATGCTGTCATTCTAGATTATGGATATCCGGGGATTCCTCACCAGAAAACGAAAGGCTGATGAGTTGGATGACTGTAGTAGTTCACAACAGTCCGAATGCTCAAACACCATGCCTCAATGGGAACATAGTGATGACAGTATGCAGTCCGATAGTGATACTTCAGCGTCAGACTCCGAGGATGATGGAAGTTTCAGAATCGTTGAGATCTGTACAGCACAACTGAAAAAACCTCCAGGCCCCTCTGATTTAAGCCAGAATAAAGACTGCATGCCTGTGCAACCAAAGCTGAGTGCATTTCCACAAAAGAAGTTTGGCCAAAAGTGGAGGGCATTCAATCCCAACTGGTACAGCATTTTCCCTGGATTGAATACTCTCAGTCTGAAGATGCTGTATATTGCTTTGCATGTCGTCATTTTCCTCAAACCACTAAAATGTCACCGTGTTCCTTAAAAATGGTTTCCAGAACTGGAAAAGATCGACTGGAAAGGATGGATCACTAACCCTGCACAACAACTCTGAGTCCCATAAAGCATCACATACAGCATGGTGTGACTTCAAGATGCATGCAAAGGAAGGAAGGACCAACAGAATCTGATCAACGAGGATCACAGCAAACTTGTGAAAGAAAATCGCCATTACATAAAAACAATAGCAGAGATATTGAGGCTGACTGCTACACAGTGCATTGCACAGAGAGGACACAGAGAAGGTGAACAAAGTGTCAACCAGGGCAATTTTCTTGAAATTCTGAATCTGATAGCAATGCGTGATGACATAGTCAAAAAAAAATTGTCAGGTGCAAGAAATGCAAAATATACACATCACAGCATCCAAGACCAGCTCCTTAATATTATGGCACGGCTTGTGCGACAGCAAATTACAGAAGAGGTGGCAGCTGCTGGGGCATTCTCGATACAAGTGGACGAGTCAAAGGACATTTCAAAGATTGAGCAAATCTCTCTTGTGGTGCGTTATGTGCATGGTGGCAAAATACATGAAGAATTCCTTGGCTTTCAACAAGCAAAAGGCCTGGATGCAACATCCCTGACCAGGGTAATACTGCAGACACTTGCAGATAACAGCATAGATATAAATGCATGCATAGCACAGTGCTATGATGGTGCCAGTGTTATGAGTGGGGAAGCAGCTGGAGTGCAGGCTAAGTTTCGTGAAGAAGTTCCCAAGGCTATCTATGTACACTGCTACAGCCACAGGCTGAACCTTGTAGTTGTGGATTGTGTCAAAAATATTCAGATGGCAGCTGAGTTTTTCTCATTGTTACAAACCTTATACAATTTCATTAGTGGGTCAGCAGTTCATGCTTTCTTTTAGAAATTCAGAAAGAAATTATACCTGCAAAGGTGCCAGTGGAACTCAAACGTTTATCTGACACAAGGTGGACCTGCCAATATGCCGCATGCAACAGTGTGCATAAGACTTTGCCAGCCATCATGGAGACACTACATCACTATGTGGGAGAGAGGCAATGCTGAGCGTAAATTCAGGCAAAGGCACTTGTACATATAATAACTAGCACATTTGCCATTAATCTTGTTATGTTTGAACTGATCCTCAAAAAGACCAGCATTGTTCTAAAGTGTTTGCAATCTTCTGATCTGCAACTATCCTGTGCCGCATAACTGGTAGCAAGCTTACAAGAAGAATTATCGAAGCCAGACGTGATAGCTAATCTGAATCTGGTTTATGGTCTACAGTTTGACAGAGACAAAAGCTGATCCAGGACAATGGTTTGCCCTCAGGCTCAGCCAATTGAGAGGGCTCAGATTTGGAGAAGACCAGTTTCACATCAGGATCATATCACAATGAGCACAACTGGGCAACGCCATGTTCTGCAAAGCAAGGATGATTTTAGAAACACCTCTTTTGCCAGCTCTTGACAGGATCATTGGAGAGTTGGACAGACGGTTTGATGACAAGAACTGTGAAATTCTAAAAGCAGTTGCTGCATTAACTCCAGGGAGGAAGGACTTTTGCAGGAAGAGAATGTACTTCCATGGCACACCACTATGGATTGAACGTGCGAGATCTGTCAGCTGAGTTGTATGCAACAAAGAGGCTTCGAAAGGAACCCTGATGAGGACATAAACAGTATGCATGCTCTGAGTCATTATTTGATGCCACAGAGATGCCTTTTTGAACTATATCGCCTGCTTATCATTGCACTTACTCTTCCAGTCACATCTGCCGGATGTGAACGTTCATTCAGTAAACTCAGAATGATTAAAACATACCTTCGCAATAGAATGGCAAATGAGAGACTTAGCAACCTGGCAGTCCTTTCTATTAATGAAGGCCGTACACAGGACTTGGACATGGACAGTGTGGTGGACATTTTTGCCAAACTACATAGCAACAGAAGAATTACTTTATTATGAAACATGACTATGTATAGAGTGGTATTGCATACGTGAAATGGTCAGACGCTTGTAGTTAAGTTTACTGTTTAGTCTACCTTTTTTTTTTTTTTTTGTTCTGTTCAAATGCTTTCAGGCACAAGAACTGGTGAGACTTTCAGGAGAACTTTAATTAATAAAATATTTTTAGGGAGCACCAGCATGCTGTTTGAAAATGCAGTGCTCAAAACAAACCCATAAACCAGTTCAGATGTGAAATGTGACGAGGAGTGGGAAGAGACAATAGAGCAGACAAACTTCTTTACAAAGTTTGTATATGCATACTTAAATGTAAAATTAAAGCTCTAAAACATAACATTGAAATGGCATTTTTTATTTCTGAAATATAGCATTCATTTTTTTTAGACTGTAAAAAAAAAACAGGCACGCAGGAATTTACACGTATGATTTTACATTCTGGTTTCTATGGGTGCCCTGGCTTCCAACTGTGGTGCCCACCCAGTGCCCTGGTAACCAACAGAAGCTGGAGCCACCACTGGTCTGAATAAACTCTATTTTCCCTCTCAGGGACAGCAGGCAGACAGGCAGGCCAAAACTGAGCCTTTTCACAGTTATTTCATGCAAAACTACACAGATCTACTACCCAAATCTCTTGAGCTGTTCTCATCTCACTTCCCAGCTCAGAACTGAAACTAGCTGCAGCAGCCTATGAAATTCCCCAAGATCCAAAAGGTTCAGTTGGCTGATCCTCCTGTCAGTCACAACAGAGGCTCCCCCTTCAGATGCAAAAAGGCACAGAAAGCTCAAAACTACAATTCCTACAGATTTTGACTCCAGACAGCTCCTGTAGTCCAGCTCCATTTTAGGTCCCACCAGACTGATTGGTCCAATTCAGCAATTCTGGGCCAAAATGGTGGGGATAAACAAAACAGTCCTTGCTGCACAGAAGGCAGGTTAGACGAACTACATTATTATTATTATTATTATTACTCTAAATGATTTTCAGCAAATAGTTACATCTTTCAATAGAGCTCGCTGTCAGATTACTTATGACTACAATCCAGGCAGCTCTTAAAGAGACAGTACACAGAGGCTATCCAGGCACTCTCTGGCTATCACATTTAAACTGTTAAAATGCAGGGCACCAGCCTGGCAGTGAGCATTTAGGCAAGCTCGAGGAAGACTTTTTGGGAAACCCCATTTGTAGGGGGGCTGCACCTCTGTCTTTCAGAAATTAAGCACATGTGCATTATAGAAACATAGAATTTGACGGCAGATAAGGACCGCTTGACCCACCCAGTCTGCCCATTTCCCTACCTACTGGATAAGCTGCAGATCCTAGTTAACCAGCAGCCTACTTCTTTTTACCCCCACCCCCCAGAATTGCCTTATGACTGTCCCATGCATGCTTGAATTCCACCACTGATTTTGACTCCACAACCTCCTCCGGAAGGCCGTTCCATGCATCCACAACCTCTCTGTGAAAAATACTTCCTTAAATTACCTCTGAGCCGCCCCCCTCTATCTTCAAATTGTGCCCTCTTGTTCTTGCACACTCTTTTTGAAAGATGCTACCCTCTTGGACTTTGTTGATTCCCCTTGAGGTACTTGAAAGTTTCTATCATGTCCCCCCTCTCCCTCCTTTCCTCGAGGCTATACATATTAAGCTCCTTAAGTCTCTCTTCATATGTCTTCCGGTGCAGACCCTGCACCATTTTAGTTGCCCTCTCTGGACAGCTTCCATCCTGTCTATGTCTTTGCGGAGATTGGGTCTCCAGAACTGCACACAGTACTCCAGATGGGGTCTCACCAGCTGTCTGTACAGAGGGATAATAACTTCCTGTTTTCTACTGGTGATGCCTCTCCCTATGCATCCCAGTATCCCCCCAGCCCTCCTTGCTGCCCTCTCACATTGCTTGCCCACCTTTAGGTCATCTGATATTACTACCCCCAGGTCCCTTTCCATTTTTGTTGTTAGTATCTCACCCCCCATTGTGTACTCTTCCCCTTGGTTTTTGTTTCCCAGGTGCATTACCTTGCACTTCTTAGCATTGAATCTAAGCTGCCATACATTTGACCATTCCTCTAAGCTTGCCAAGTCCCTTCTCATCCTTTCCACCCCACCCTGTGCATCAACTCTGTTGCAGATCTTAGTGTCTTCTGCAAAGAGACATACTTTTCCTTCCAGTCCTTCCGCAATGTCGAATATAAAGACATTGAAGAGGACCGGTCCTAATACTGAACCCTGCGGTACCCACACTAGTAACCCTCCTTTCTTCTGAGTGGACTCCATTTACTATTACTCTCTGTGTCCTATTCTCCAGCCAATTCTTTACCCAGGCTGTCATCTTGGAACCCACACCCAGGCTGGCTAACTTGTATATTAATCTTTTGTGTGGGACTGTGTCAAATGCCTTGCTAAAGTCTAGGTAGGCTATGTCCACAGCCCCTCCCTGATCTACTACTTTGGTCACCCAGTCAAAGAATTATCCTTTCTTCTATAACAGTACAGCAAACAGTAAAGTTTAAACTCATACATTTGTTTTTCAGCCTTCAGAACCCTCCATTCCTGATCTATGTCTTGACAGAAAATCAGCATAGCTATTTTCTTTACCAGGTTTGTGTATCACATTGAACTTAAATGGCTGTAGTGCCAGGTACCACCTTGTGATTCTGGAATTGTTATCTTTCATATGGTTAATCCAACAGAGAGGATTGTGATCTGTTATACAGTAAGTGCAAAGTCAGTTCCTGGCAAATAAAACTTAAGGGACTCCATGGCCCACTTTGTTGCTAAACATTCCTTTTTAATGGTGCAGTACCTTTTCTCTCTGTTATGCAACTTCCTACTTATGTACAGAATAGGATGTTCCGTCCCATTAACATTTTGACTCAGGACTGCACCTAGGCCTACCTCTGCTTGTAATAAAAATGGTTTCTCAGAATCTGGGCTTCTCAAAACAGGGGCTAAACATAATGCAGCCTTAATGGTTTGAAAAGCTTCATCACACTCTGGGATCCATTTCACATTATATGGGAACCGTTTCTTCATGAGCTCAGTGAGGGGAGTAGCTAACTCAGCAAAGTTGGAAACAAATCTCTGATAATAACCAGCCAGCCCTAAAAATAACCTGACATGTTTCTTTGTTTTAGGGACAGGGCGGTTAGCTACAGCATCTATTTTAGAAATTTCTGGCATAACGTCTCCATTTCCCAACACATAGCCCAAATATCTGGTTTCCTGCATGTCCAATGCACATTTGGTAGGATTAATAGTCAGATCTGCATTTTTGATAGCTTGGATAACTGCTCATAGATGTTCCAGGTGGCTTTTCCAGTCTGGACTGTACACCATGACATCATCCAGGTATGCTGCATAATAACCAGTGTGAGGTGATACAATTACATCCATTTACCACTGGAATGTACCTGTCGCACCATGTAAACTAAACAGCATGGTGTTGAACTGATAGAATCCAACAGGTGTGGCAAATGCTGTTTTGTCTCTTGGTTCTTTAGCTAAATGTATTTGCCAGTAACCCTTGGTGAGATCAAGGGTACTGATATACTTTGCACCCCTAGTCTGTCCACTAAATTATCTATTCTGGGCACAGGATAACTGTCAAATTCTGACACTTGATTAAGTTTCCTAAAATCGAGACAAATTCTAATACACCCTTCTCTTTTGTTTACAATTACTATTGGAAATGACCAAGCACTCCTCAACTCTTCTATGATACCCAATTCTTTCACTTTTTGTATTTCCTTAACCACATCAGCTCTTAACCGCTCTGGTAATCTGTATGTCTTTTGCCTAATAGGGCGAGCATTCCTTGGGCACTATTACCTGCTCAACCCCTTTTGTTCGACCTGGTAATGTGGTAGAAGTACTGTTAAATGTTAAGCTACATTAATATCTTCTTTATCAGTTTCTGGTAAAACTAGCAAAGCAGCTTTTGGCATTTTTCAACCCATTTCTTGAGGAGGTTAGCATGGTATATCTTAGTAGGATTTTTCCTGTCAGGGGTCTCAGTGTCATAGTTAACAGTGCCAGTAAGTCTAAGCACTGTATAAGGTCCTTCCCACTTCATTAACAGTTTATTTTCTGTTGTGGGTCAGAGCAGCAAAACCTTTTCACCTGGTTCAAAACCATTTTCTTTTACCTCATTGTCATAATATACCTTCTGCTGGTTTGGCCCCTCTTCCTATTTACTATGGGCAATTTCAACATATTTTACAGGCTTCTTTCTTAGGGCACATATATAAGACGTTATAGATTGTTTCTGAGTGGGGTTATCTTCCCATGTTTCATTCATCACATCCAGTGGCCCTCTTGGCTGCCTACCACATAGCATTTAAAATGGGGAAAACACTGTTGATGCCTGTGGCACTTCTCTGTAAGCAAAAAGCAGACAAGCCAAGTATTGGTCCCAATCTTTCCCTTCCCCTTTTGCAAACCTTTTTAAAATGGATTTTAGGGTTTGATTAAAACGCTCAACAAGACTGTCTGTCTGAGGGTGATAGGGGGAGGTTTTTATGGCAGTGATACCAAGTAGTCTGTACAGCTCCTTGGGTAATGCAGCACCAAAATGTTTACCCTGATCAGTAATAATTTCTTTTGGTATGCCCATCCTGATGAAAATTTTTGCAAGCTGTGCTGCCACTTTTGAAGCTGTGACAGTACATATTGGAACTGCTTCTGGGTATCGAGTAGCATAGTCACATACTACCAGGATAAATCTGTTACCCTTTTTACATTTGTCTAATCACACCCATTGCAATTCTCTCAAAAGGCACATCTATCACGGGTAGGGGCACCTTGTCTTTTCTAGTGACTGGGGCTACTTTCTGAGACTCAGCACAGGAATTACAATAGGTAGCAACATCTTCATGAATTCCAGGCTAGTAAAATCTATACAGCAATCTGGCAAGGGTGCAGTCCCTTCCTGAGTGACCAGCCATAGGACTATCATATGCTATCTGTAACAACTCTGTTCTATACTTCTTGGTATAACCAATTGTTCTGTCTGTTCCTATGTCTGAGGTTTAACTTAAACGCTATACAGTATCCCACTACATTTTTTAAACATTGGTCCACCCTGTTTTGGTTTCACCACCAGCTGCTTAAAATAACCCTGGAGAGAAACATTGTTAGCTTGCTCTAAAAGAAAATCACAATCAGTGATCAGTTTAGTTTTAGCATTTTCATATGTTAACCCCTTGTGTCCATCAGTCATTTGTTGCCACAGTTTCTTCAAGCATTATCGTTCTTTCCTAGATTTCTGGATCTTGGAGCTGTGCTCAAACAAGTCCAAATTAACATCGTGAAAGGAAGAGTCCTCACCATCTGAAATTTTCTTTGCCTGAGGTCTTGTCACCACTGGTGCTGAAACATCAGGATTTACTCCCTCTCTGATTAACTCAGTAAATCCTGGAAAGTCATTTCCAATAATCACAGGTATAGATAACTTAAGTACTACCCCCACTTTCATTTGTTGCGGCACACCCTTAATGGTCAGAATCACTTGGGTGGTGTGATAGTATCGAGTGTCCCTGTGGATGCAGATGACACCAGTACCTGGTCCTTTTGCACAGTGTTTTCCCAGCACTTCAACATGCACTGGGGTCTGTCTGCTTCCTAAATCAGTGAGTCCCTTTACAGTCTTATCCCCCACCTTCACATCTGTTAAGTACGTGCCCCAATTTGCCAAGGACAAATCTGCTCCAATGCCTCTCTTCTTATGGAAATTTCTTGCAATATGGCCTGGCTTGTTACAGTTATAGCAAATAACGTCATTGGGCACAGATTTGTTACCCACACCAGAGTTCTTATCAGACTTGGAGTTTAAAAGGGAAAAAGAGTGTCTTGCCAGTGCTTGGCTGTTACCTCACTGCTGTGGCATCTGTCTAGCCATTTGGTAGTCCTCTGCCAAACAAACAGCCCTTTACCCACTTTCTGGTCAGTGTTCCTTTACCCAAAGCTGCACATCTGTAGGCAGGATGTTTATGAATTGCTCCATTGCAAATGTGCTGGATCTGTGTGACTATTTTTCCCTCTGGTTGGTGCCATTTTATAAGGAGTTCTCTGAGTCGGGTGAAGGCTTCTCGAGGATTGTCGACTGAGTTGTACTTCAGAGATCGAAATCTCTGCTTGCAGGTCTCTCTTGAGATGTCATACCTTTTCAGGATTTTGCTTTTTACCAGGTCATAGTTTTCTGACTGTGCAGTGTCCATATTGGTGTAGGCAAGTTGGGCTTTTCCTGTCAGAGATGGTACCAGTCTGATTTTCCATTGCTGCTTTGGCCATTGACAGGCTGAGGTAACTCTTTTAAAAGTTGTCAGGTATGCCTCTATATCATCCGAGGGACAGAACTTTGTAAGTTTAATGGCCTTTAAGTTGCTTGTGTTTTGTTGCTTATCTGGATGTGTGCCAGATCCTCTGCCTTTGATAGCTTGCAAGGCATCCAGCCATCGCTGCTCCTGTCACTGCATCTCTTTGCTCATCTGCTGCTCCTGTTGTTGCATTTCTTCTTTTCGCTGTGCTTCTAAACGTTGAAGCTCTTTTTCTCTCTGCTTCTCTGTCTCTTTTTGTTGGAAAAGTCCATCAGGCTTTCAGGTTCTGTCACTGCCTGTTCTTTTTCCATAACTTGTGCTGGCTGTACAATCTCAGCTTGGACTTCAGTGTCTGCTAGTTTGGCTGCCATTCTCCTGGTAACCACTCCTGGGCTTGCTGCTGCAGAATCCATACCTTTCTCTGTGCTTCCCTGGTACTAGGTCCAGTGCCCACGCATAAAACTCCTGGTTTTGAGTATGCACAGTGTAAATCCCACTTAGGCTGACACCATCTGTCATCGAGGCACAAGTCAGGAAGCATAGGAAAAACCAGGAGCAGGTGTAAAATTCCCAACAAGAGTTTTATTATGAATTACAATAAAATAAAAAAATCAATCTCTGATCCACTACCACTTAAGGAGGGGGTACCGCAAGGTTCTATACTAGGTCCTCTACTGTTCTCACTGTTTACAAATGAACTACACAGCCATTGTGGGAGCAGTAATGTCATTCAGTATGCAGATGACGCGGTGATATACAGAGCCTCCGATAACTTGGACGACCTTGGGACAGCCCTCCAAGTGGACATCCACATTATGGAGGATTGGCTCACTAAGAACAAAATGGTCCTTAATACCAATAAAACAAAGGCTATGCTGTTCGGACCCAGATCCCTTGGCCAAGACAGGTCACAACTCCTTCAACTCACGTCCAGGGTGAGTAACAAACTTGAAGTGGTTGCCTCCACAAAATATCTTGGCTTTACTCTGGACCAAGGCTTTACCTTAAAGCAACATGTTGAACAAGTCACAAAAATCATGCATGGAAAACTAGGGACACTCTAACGGCTAAAGGATCAGTTGATCCCAGAAGTCAGGACTGCCATTGCCTTGAGTGTCCTACTCCCAACTCTCATGTACATGGCCCCAGTACTTTGGGGAGTGGCCAAACTGGAGCTCAGCAAGCTACAGATCTTGTACAATAAGGTGGTCCATTTTGCCACACTGTCCCACTCTAGGAGCCACCACTGTGATTCATTATCATGACTCAGCTGGCCATCATTCAAAGCTCACCTTAGATACCCAACACTCTGCCTGGCATACAAGCTAATGAGCTCCATGCCTCCCCCCAGTCTTGCAGGACTCCTAACGGCTAAGCGAAATCTGTGGAACCTATGGACATCAGGCCAAACTCTCCTAGAGGTTCCAAAGGTGAAGACTAAGGCAGGGTCTATGTCCTTCTCTCATGTTGCCCCGTCCCTTTGGAAAAACCCTCCTTTGGAGGTTCGGGAAGCTACATCTTTAATGTGTTTCTGTACAAGACTCAAGGCTCATATGCTTGACACAAGTAGATGCCAATGCTATGGTACCTGATACTCACTCATTACTGGCCTTCCTGTACACTTATATCACTCACATCACTAGACCCCGAACTGGCAGCACTAACACTTCAGCGGTCTCTCCCCACTCCCTTGAATTTCCAGGAGGGAACTAGAGACACAGTTAAACTTATGGCTCACTTATATTGTGCACATGAATAATTTAATTGCATCCTGCTATGTAATACATTTTACTGCTATGTATCTATGTAGACTGTTGCACGCCAAACAACCTATATCTGTATGACTGTTTATTGTTGCCTGCCAAACAACCTGTATCTGCATGACTGTTTACTGTTGCCTGTCAAACAACCTGTATTTGTACGACTGTTTACCATGTATTTTCCTGTAACTCCCAGGTCGCCCCCGATAAAGGGACCTCTGGGGCCCAGTGGGCCTACCCGTTCATCAAAATTCAATAAATAAATAAAATTGTTCAGTATGACTATTTACAAAGGCCAAATAAACAGAAATCTCTGTGTCCCCTTTTGCAAGCAATTGCAGCTCTCTTATAAGTCCTTGCAACCCCCCCCCCTTCTTTACAAGCATCCTGTTTTTTTCTAAAATGTTCTAGTATATTTCAGGCAGGTGCTGGCAGGAACACAGTGTCCCCTTTTTCCACAGCTCTTCTGCAAAAATCTTAAACATTGCACTCGGGTAACCTCTTGAATTTCCAATAGCTTTTTGCAGTCATCTCAAACTATAATTATACACATTTCAAAAAGTAACACTGTAGAATTTCTAAACAAAGGGATCCCAATATCAGTTAAATTTCCACATAATGATTTGCATATATTTTTATATCAGCAGGTATGCAAGGGAGGAAAAGACAAACAGCAAGGGAAGACTGAGAGATAGCGAGAGGCAGAGAATTGCATGACTGTCGGGGTGATCAAGTCCTAGGTCTCACAGGAAAACTTGGTTGCGCAATCAGACAGACAAGAGACAAGAAAGCGGAGAATAGAACATATCATTGCATTCCATCTCTTTCCATAACAACTGGGACAGGGTCCTAGTCCACCCTGTCACAGACTGTTAAATTGCTTTGATCAGTTTCATTTGGTTTTAAGCTTGACAATGGCACAACCAGAACATTGTGAGTGATTCAGAATAACAGTCATGTCAATAGAATTGTTTTTGTTTTTCCTTAGTATTAAAAAGAGTGTTCTGCTCTGTTACAAGTATGCATAGTGTTCTAGAACCCAGTCAGTTTGACATGAACATTTCTTCATAATGCATTATCATTGTGGATGTACTGTTCCTTTTTTCTTTGTATCCAACAATAAAGCTGAGTTTTTAAAAAAACAAAAACACCTTCTGCTGGCCCAGAGGTGCAGAGGGCTGAGGTGGACTTGGGTCCGCCGGAGAGCCGGCATGGGGGAAGGAGGGTGGGAGCAGAATTGCGCAGCCAGAAGGCATCTCTCCTCTTGGCTGTCACCCCTCTATAGTTCCGCTGTCATTGGGTGGAGGTCTGGTGGTCAGCGTAGGTGGGAGCGGGTAGCAGTAGGGCACCTTGAGGTGCGGCGTGCGTGTGCCTCCACACGCACACACACAGCCAAGGTACGAGGATGGGCAAAAAACAGGAAAAGAAATCTGGGCAAAAAAAATCTATTTAGAAAATAAGAAAAGCACCTTCTGAAGCAGCAAGTAGCCCAAATAGAGAAAGAACTCCAGCAAAAGAGCTCCACTGCATCGCCGGCACATTCCTCAGGATCCAAATCATCTAAATCCCGGGAGGTGTCCAGGTCACACAAACATAAGCACTGGGAGAGGGAGCAAGAAAAGGACAAAATCTTCCCAGTTCATTCTAGGTCATCACTCCATACTGGTCCAACCAGGCGATGCCGCCTTCTGCCCAGGCCGGCAACCTTACTTCCAGTTCAGGGGAGGCTACAGGCGCCACCAGGCCTACTATGGCTGGGGCATCACTATTGATGCCAGGGGTTTTGCCAATCCCGTTGACCTCTACTGGCATTTCCTTTGACTACTTGGGCGCCAAGATACAGGCGGTACTTTCATCCTTTACAGACATTCTCAAGTGCCTTCTGCCTCCTCCTCCCGTACCAGGAGCTTCATTGACAGGGTCTCTCAGTCAACCCCCCGTGTCAGTGTATGCTAGGGCTATGCCTCAGCCCCCCACTTGAGTGTTGAAGGCCTCGCCAGCATGCTGCTTTTGTCCCGTTGACCAGACTGATGATGACCTAGAATGCATTCCTGACCTTATAGTGCAGGATGATGAGGAGGAAGCTGAAGATGGAAAGTCCCTATGAGGGGACTAGTTCCACTGTATCAACAAGCAGTGAGGACTCTGTGTTTACAACCCTAGGTCCCCCCCCACGAGGAACCATCTTTCATAACCATGATGCAGCAGCTACAGTCTGCCATAGGATTCGATCTGGATGAACAGGATACAACCAAGAAGAATCTAATTGACTTATTTGAATATCCTGATTCCCTTCTCATAGTAATTACATCCCTCCTTCCTACCCTAGAGGATGCCACCTTTGCTGCCTGGTATAGGCCTAATGTGATCCATGCTATACCCAGAAAGGTAGACAAGATGCTCATGGCCCCCTCAGGTAAAAAAACATTCTTTGCAGGCCAACCTGAAGTGGATTCTGTAGTCATAAATGCTGCCCATGATAGATCCAAGGCACCAAAACACCTTCACTCTCTTCCTCCTGATAAAGAATCAAAGAGGTTAGACATGCTGGGTAAAAGAACCTATGCCTTAGCCTCTTTGTGCCTTAAAATTGAAAATTACCAGGCCCATATGGTCAAATACCAGAATATACTCTGGAGGAAAGCTACAGAAGCTGCTCAAGCTCTCCTAGAAAGTGCACCAAAACAGGAGCTTCTTAAAGCTCTAACAGCTGGGGCTGATGTAGGGAAACACCTGCTACGTACGACCTGTGACACAGCGGATGCTTAAGCTAGAGCAGCTGCATTAGGAATATGCCTCAGAAGGTATTCCTGGCTCAGGGTGGCAGGCTTTGTGAATGACGTCCAGCAGTCCGTTCTCAGTGCTCCATTTAGAGGTTATAAATTGTTTGGTGCAGTTGTCCAGGCTATCCTCTAATTTGCAGGCCTCAGTCAGAACCATGAAATCAGTACACTCCTTCTATCACACCCAGCCAAGGAGTAGAAAGAGGGTGCCTTTTTGCCTGGCTGGTACTAGACACTGTACCGCTACCAGACAGTCAGGTAAGGGTAAAGGACCAGGAACCCTGCCTACCCTTTGAGCCACTCCAGGTGGCCACTCAAAAGCCTCTGGAGTTGGTGGTGCTGCAGGAGCTGCTGCAGCTGGCTCCAGCTGACTCCTTTTACACCACCCAGCCACCATTACCTCCAGGGATGGTTGTTGGAAGTTGTCTCTCCCACCACCTGGACCAGTGGAAGGAGGTAACGTCAGATGCCTGGGTCCTGGAAATAGCACATGGACAAGCTCTGAAACTTTTTTTTCTATATAGATTTTTATCCTCCTGGCAGGTGTGGGCGGCTGGCTCAGCCCTGCCCCATCTGCAGCCATCCCGTGTCTCCTTCGGTCTTGGGTGGCTTGTGTCCCCCAAGGATTGGGGCCATCCTCCCCCACTCGGAACACAAGTCCAGATGTCCCCAGTGTCAGAGAGACCAAGCAGACCATCGGTGTCAGAGGACAGGGCTTCATGAAACCCATTCTCCATTTTCCTTTTTGATTTTGTTCCCCTGGGATGCACAGACATGCAGTGAGCACAGTGTGCATGCTCTGCCTCTGCAGAGACACCTCCAGTGCTCTTAATGCATGCCCCTCCCCCTTAATTGGCCTTAATGGATGGAACACAGTAACCTGCTAAAGGGGGTTCCTTTCCTGATCCTGCCCCTCACCAGATTTTAACCACAGATGCCTTGGGGATGGGCTGGGGGGCACATTTGGGGCCCCATCAGATGCAAGATGGAGAGCATCCTGTATGTAAATGTTCTAGAAATGAGAGCTGTTCTGTATGGCCTGCAGGCTTTCCAGCCTTATCTGTCCCCAGATCCTCTGTTAGTACAGATGGACAATGTCAGTGTGATGCATTGCATCAACAAACAAGGGGAACTCATTCTTAACCCCTGTGCATGGAAGCAGTGGGAATATGGTATTGGGCTCTAAAATAATCTGGAACTGTCAGCAGTACATGTTCCAGGTACCCAAAACATCTTGGCAGACAGATTAGGCCAGTCACAATCCAAAATGCATGAATGGCAACTGCTGATCTCAATGGTGGAAAACTTGTTTGACAGATGGGGTCACCACTGAGATCATCTATGAGCTTCTAACCCCTGCACTTGTTTGCACCCACCGTAGATTCCTCTTTCCATTTTTCTCCCTACCCCCCCGTATCTACTCCCCTTCAATCTGTCTTATCTTCTCTCTATTGACCCTCCCATTTCACACTCTCTACTGCCCTCACCCCTCTCCCCTGCCTCTAGCTCATCCTCCTCTCCCTTCTCTCTAAAGCTTGACTACCACAAAGGCACTTATTATATGCTGTATATATCTTGTCTATCTCATCTAATTCTTGTACTCAGTATTTCGGTTTTTTGCACTTGTTCATATTTTACTACCTTGTCTAATGTTATACTGCCTGTACTCTGACCTTGTTCTAAACTGTATTTCGCTCAACCTCTTTCGTTTGTTCTGACTCCATACTGTATTACCTATTTCATGTGCTGCGTCACATGGTGTGCTCATATATTGTCTACCTGTATTCTCCCAGGTCGTGCCTGAAAATAGGCATTCCCATGCCTAGTGCACCCACCCAGTTACCAAAGCAAATAAAATAAATTCTGAGTTGGACCTCTTTGCATCCTCACACAATGCAAAACTGCTGCTTTTCAGCTCACTCATTCCAGAGCCTGGAGTTTTCTGGAAGGGGAGGTTCCTGTATGACTTCCCTCTAATTTAAATGGTGTTACTCAAACTCCAAATGAAGGAGGAACTCTAATTCTCATTGCTCCCCTATGGCCTTGACAGATATGGTTCCCCTCACTGTGGCAACTGGCAGTGGAACCACCAGTACCCCTGCCCTTATGCCTGGGACTTCCGTCACAGGAACAGGTAACCCTGGTCTATCTGGACCTCCATCCGCGGGGTCTCAGCTCCTGTCCCACCTCTCGACTATCATGGGCTTTGGTACCCTTGAAACAATTATACTAGAGGATCTTAACTATGACTGGCTGTCCAAGGCCTCACTACCTCTTAAGTCCTTCTGTGACTCCCATGGGCTCACACAACTCATTGATGAACCAACTCGCACTAACAAGAAAAACCCCATGAATAGCACCCTATTGGATGTCCTTCTTGCAAGTAAACCACATCCCTTTTCCCACACACTGGAATTTTTTCCGTGGATGTTAGTGACCATTGCTTCATCGCTGGTGTAAGAGCTGACTCCAAACCTCCATCAGCTTTTAAGTTCTCCACTGAAAGGTCCCAATGGAACTTTGATCCACTTGCATACATCAATGAACTAAAAGCCTCCCTGTGCTGGCAGAGCTTTTACCTAGCCAAATTAGTGAGCATGGCATACAGCATTTTCCATTAAATTGTGTCATGTGCCCTAAACAGCCATGCTCTCCTGGTAAAAGTACGTATAAAGGCTAGAAAATGCCGTTGGTTTTCTGTAGAACTCAAGGCTGCATTATTAGAAAGAGACAAACTCTGGGAAAAAGCTTGCAAATCAAAAGCAGCCAAAGACTGGTATCACTTCAGAGTAACCAGGAACTCCTGCATTAAGTTGGTCAGAGAGGCCAAGGCCAACTTCTACCACTCGAAGCTATACTCTGCCTCAAAATGCCCGACCAGATTTTGGTCCACAATAAAATAATTGTCTGGTCACATGTCAAGAAATATGCTTCCCCAAAAAATTACCTCTGACAACGTTATCAATGATAGAACGGAGATCCTACAGGCCTTCAACAGCCACTTTGCCACTGCAGGTCTAGCATTTGACTATTCACCCACATGCATGCTATGCTGCCAGATTAGTGCACAGCTTCCTGAACCTAGTACCACAAATGCAGTCTTTTCCTTCTCACCTGCCTCCTTGAAAGATGCTGAAGATCTTCTACAAATGGACACTAAGGAAAGTGCTGGTGCTGATTCCCTTGACCCCTACTTCCTAAAGATTGCATACCATGTCCTAGCTGTACCTATCACACACCTATTTAACCTGTCCTTATCATGGGAGACTTTCCCTCACCTGTGGAAAACTGCCCATGTCATCCCTCTGTTTAAATCAGGGGATTCCTGCAATCTAAATCACTATAGGCCAACATCTCTCCTCCCCATACTGTCAAAACTCTTGGAAAAATTGTGAATGCTCAGTTGAGAACTTTCTTAGACAACGTGAACCTTCTAAATCCTATGCAGTCTGGTTTCAGAGCTACACATAGTACTATTACGGCTCTGGCAAAAGTAACTAATGATTGGCATTGAGATCTAGAGAGCAGACATTTTTTCTGTGCCATGTTCCTGGACCTCAGCAAGGCCTTCAACACCGTCAACCACTGCCTGCTTCTTTCTACATTAAAAATTTTAGGCCTGGACTCGACCTCCTTGTGCTGGTTTCATGATTACCTCACTGATAGGCAACAGTAGGTCAAGGCTGAAGGGGAGCTTTCCCCACTCAAACCACTAAAGAGGTGTTCCTTAGGGATACATCTTGGGGCCATTAGTGTTAGCTATTTATATAAACAGTATAGACATCGGCATTAAGGAGACAAACATTCACCTGTTTGCAGACGATACAGTGCTTTACATAAGCCGTACATCACCTGAAGTTGCCTGTGGAGACTTGCAAACTGACTTCAATCTGCTGCAGAGTCTGCTCCTTAGCAAAAAACTATCACCTAACACCAAGAAAACAAAAGCAATGCTGTTCTCACCAGCTAATCATACGACGTACCCTACTATTGTCGGTTCTGTACCCCCCATCACCACTTTATTAGGAGAAAGACTGGAATTTGTAACGAAGTTCAAGTACTTGGGGGTATGGCTTGACCACAGACTCTCCTTTGCAGATCATATAGAGGATCTACTGAAATAACTGAGGCAGAGGCTTGGTCTTTTCTTTAGGATAAACCACCTCCTGACCACAGATGCCAAGATGCAGCTAGTTCAGTCCACGTTCCTCTCCTTAATTGACTATGATTACTTTATTTATAGTCAGTGTACTGCCTCCTGCCTTGGAAAATTGGACACAGTGTATCACAGAGCTCTGAGATTCATAACTGGCCTTCCCCTCTCCACTCATCACTGCTCCTTATGTGCAGCTGTGGGGTGGACCTCTCTTCAACATAGGCGGAGTAGAAATGCGGCTCTCTGGACATTCAGAGCTATTACCAATAAACTTCCCCAGTACATTGTTGACTGTCTGCCTCAAAGTTTGATAGGCAACTATGCTTTGAGAAGCTACTCTCTGATTTCATTGCAAGTGCCTGGGGCCAGCACATGGTTTGGGAAAGCGGCCATAGGCTTTGTGCTGCCTTCACTGTGGAACAAACTACAGAAATCATTGAAGTTCAGCATCCCGTTAGTCTTGCTGTGTTCAAGGCTTTGTATGCCAAAACTGTTAGAGAACTGTGCAACTGTTTCCATCGCTCCTAGTATGCTTTGTTGCCTTCTGCTTACCTTCCCACTGTTTCAGCATGTATCACCACCTGGCCCCTATCTGTCTTCAAAAATTCTTCCACTGCACTGCTCCTTTACTCACCCCTCCTACTCCTGCCCTCTTCTACATGTGTCCCCAGCCTGTCACCCTAGCACTCCTCATAAAGAAACTGTCCCTGTGCCATACCCAGCCATGCCAGGTTTAACTTCCACCACCTCCCGCCCGTTCTATGTCTGAGGTATGCAAAAATGTTCTGATAATGTGACTGACGTATTCATGCTGCTCTCATTTTTTTATTTACCTCCATTTCTCTCCAAATATTGTTAACCATTATCAAATCTTGTTTACTTTGCACTGTATGTACCTTTCTTATATATAACTACACCTATTTTTTTTTTGCCTGTACATAAATGTATTGTTCTTTGACCTTGTGTGATGCAGGTCCACCTTGTAAATGAGCTTGCTCAATGGTGTTCGCCTGGATAAATAAACACTTGATTGATTGAATGGACCTTGGATTGCTTCACCTCCATGTATGGCTCCCAAAAACATAGCCATTGTAAGATTTGGAGATTCCCAAAAGGTGGCTAATGTCTTGGTGGCTACTAGAAAGCCTTCTACCAGGGCCACTTATTCCATGAAGTGGAAGCAGTTTGCTTTGTGTGCCGCTTCTCATCATTTAGACCCCTTTACCTGTCCAACCCATCAAGTTCTGGAATATCTGCTGTCCCTGTGAGACACAGGCCTACAGTATTCTTTCATTAATGTGCCCTTGGCTGCTATTTTAGCTTTCCATGTACCTACTGAAGGTCATACAGTTGCCCAATTGGAGGTAGCCCATACATTTTTGCAAGGCATTCTGCACTTCATGCCTCCTGTCCGTAATCCAGTCCCGGCTTGGGACCTGAATTTTGCATTGGAAAAAGCTTACTTTGGCTCCTTTTGAGCAGGCCGTAACTCGAGTCCTTCGCTTTCTTTCTTGGAAAGCATTGTTTTTTGGTTGCCATTACTTCTACCCAAAGTATTTCAGAGCTACAGGCTCTAATGTGTGAGCCTCCATATTTGATTTTCCACAAAGGCAGGGTGTCTTTGGGTACTAATCCTAAATTTCTACCAAAGGCGGTGCCTGAGTTTACTTTAAATCAAACCATCCACCTGCCAGTTTATTTTCCTAAGCATGCTATTCCAGGGGAAGCATTGCTGCATACATGACCGATGTACATAGAATATTCAAGTACTATACACACCACATGAAGGACTGCAGGAAGTCCTCACAGCTATTTGTGTCATTCGCCCCCAGAAAAGAGAGTACTTATTTCCAAACAGTGCCTCTCCAAATGGTTGGCAAACTGTATTACTTTTTGTTATAGGAAGTAGGGTAAGGAACTTCCTGGGGCTGTTTGTGGTCATTCCACTAGAGGCACAGCCATATCTGTTGCGTGTTTCAGAAATGTGTTTGCTGCTGAAATGTGTGCAGCTGCCACCGGGAGTACTGACGACACCTTTACTAAACAATACAATCTGGACATTGCCTCTTGAAAAAGGGCTGGCTTTGGCCTAGCAGTGCTACAAGGTCTACTTTCTTAGGCCTGTAGTACAGCTCCTGCCACCCACACTGTTTATGGTCAGTACTGCTTGATACTCATTCCATAGATGTGGCCTGATGAAAAAGATATCCTTGAAGAAGCCAGAACAGTTACGTACTCACTGTAACAGTAGATCTTGAAAGAATCTTTCATCAGGACATGCTGTCCCACCCCCCTTCCCCTTTAGGATCCTGAGATTCTGATGAGTGCTGTCTCCTTCTCTATGAGGGTCTGTTTGCTGTTCTCTGCCTTGTCTGGTTGGCAGAGCCCTAGGTTCTCCACTGGTTCATCACTAAGTGGTCCTCCAAGTATGATCTCCGGTTGGGAACTGAGGAGAGAAGGGTCCACCTATATTTATATGGGGAGAGTTGACGCCTGACGCCATCGTGGGTAGCCTCTAGTGAACTGCTTGCGAAAGTTTCCATGTGGTCCTAGTGCATGGCGGCTTACAGTTCCATAGGTGTGGCCTGATGAAAGAGATTCTCTCGAAGATCTACTGTTACAATGAGTATGTAACTGTTCTTTCAAGAGCAGACTTAGGTACCTGTGTCATGCCAGCTAAGGCTGGGAATAGTGCTGCTATTGGCTGTGCAGGAGAGGAGGAGGCACAGCTCAGTGGCACAGTGACATCATGCAGTGGGCTGGGGGAGCCTGCTCCTTCACAAAGGGACAGACTAAGTGTGTGTGCTGGGCTTGCAGTGGGACTGTGTATTGCGCTAGTTGGGCATAGGAAGGATGATGGGGAAACGCACATGCACAAACTGCAATGCAGAAGAGACTACATGGGGAACAGTCCCCTGAAGCTGTCAGATTGATGGTGATTGGCACTGTCAGGCCCCAGTCCATGAACCACCTTCATAATGGATTGGACTAGTACTTGTACCATTATTTTCGTTACTGCTGTGCACAGTGAATGGGAATTTTTGGCTCATTAGTAAGGCATAGTGTTACATACTTGATGTTAAAAGTACTACAGTCTTGCCTAGTGGGATCAGTGGAATGTGTTGTGCTCCTTATGGTTGACCTGGATTCATTGAATGAACCCGCCCCCTCAAGGTGATGGAGCTGTAGGATTTCTGCAGAGGCAGCCCTCTCCAGCTCTGAGAGGGCGAGAGATGCTTCCCGATGCATAGGTGCCAGCTGTGGGTCCACATACACACCAATAAGTGGGCACATCATGGACACCGTGCAGCAGTGTCTGAGAGGTGGCAGGTATAAAACCAGTTATAACATTTACTTCCTAGCCAACCTGCTGGGGTGAGCAGTAGCACTACCACTTGCGTTACTGATGACCCAGGTTCAGGAACGAGCCCAGAGCATTGGAGGGTTGACCAGGGAGAGGAGGAGGATCAAGTGTCCCAGGGACTACTCTCCTCTTATGGGGGGGGAGGAGTGGGGTGGGCTGCAGACTCTCTCTCCAGCCAGGACCATGCACTGAGGGACGGAGGCAATGGTGGACATCTGAGGGATGTGTGTGGGAGCATGCTTGTTTTGTACTGACGTCATTCCCTGTCCACTCCTCTAGGGGAAAGAGAAAACTGAAAACCCTTGGGCCAGCCACAAGATGTCACCCCTGGACATCCACTCAAATAACACACCAGGTGTGAGCCTCAGCTGGGGCCACAGGGTGGATCTCGGTCTCTCTCTTCGGGGAGTCCCACTGCAGGGGTAAGCTGCGGGCCTCCCAGTCTGGGTGACTAGGGGGTATGCCAGGTGGGTGGCCCAGGCACTAAATGAAGGGGGTACATCCCTGCCAGTCACCTGAGTGACAAAAAAGTTGAAGGAAAAAAAAAACACAACTATTCCCTTGGTGCTCCACAGTCCTGGCTACATCTGACACCTAGTGCCACTATAAACTGAATTGTTGGTGGACACTGGGTCCACTGCACATACCACTGCAGGGTTCATGCAGGAAGTTCTAGGTCTGTGTGAGGTGATTGTCTGAGGAAGCCAGTGCCTGACAGCATGCAGCGGTATAGGAGCAGCCTGATAGGTAGGAATTGTGCCTAAATGAGTGTGAGAAAATTGTAAATCTAAAATACAAACACTACACAAATCATTGTTATTGTTATCTGATGAGGATGTTGGTTGTGTATTCAGTTAGGGATGTCATGGTATACTAGTTTCCTCTGCAAAATCTATCTTATGCCTTAGAACATTCCATCATTCAGATGGGTGCCAAACAATATTATTATGGGTGAGTTTATTCTTAAGGCAAAAGGAAACGATTTTCAGTATGTCTTCCTTGAAATACCTTTGTTTCTAGGGATGTGGATATGGTGTACACTTCTGGCAACGTTCCTTTCCCTTTAAGGCTTGCCAGAAAGTCTTCAGGCTGGCTCCTCCCACCCACCCAGGTGGCAACTCCCTCGGCACTGCCCCATGATGTCAGATCTTCCTTTCTGCTGGAAGAAGAAGCTTCCCTCCTTACTGCTCTCTGCGCTGAGTAGGCCCTTTGCTTTCAAGCTCTAGCGATTTGCTCAATTCTGCATCTTCAGGCAATTTCTTCAACATCTCCATTATGGACAACTCGAAGTCGGCATCACGATTCAAGAAGTGTGCATATAGGTAGAAGATGTGGTGGATGGACCTGCACACCATATGTGTCTACTGCCAAGGCCACGACCACAGTTCCCAGGCATGTGGTCTTTGCCGCACTTTGCATCCTTCAGCTTTGGAAGACTGGGACACTCGGTTTCTTCTAGGATGCCCTGATGAATGGGATCCTCCCATTACATCAAAAGACACCCGTTGAGCAGTCTCTGGCTACGGGGTCCGCTGAACAGCTTGAGGCTTTTGAAGAGCCCATGGCTCAGGCCACAGAGCATACTTCTTCGACTTCAGCCTTTATGCCACTTTCCTGCCACCTATTCAGGAGCATTTCGTGATTTGTGCCAGTCCCTTCCCACCTTTTGGTGGGGCCTCTCTGTGGGCACATCATCTAAATCTTTGAAAAAAGAGACTAAAAACAAGTCTTGCTATCAATCATGGGATCATGAGTGCTCTTGGGCCTTGGATTCCCATGTTTCTCAAGCCATTCGAACCAATGCACCCATGTGAGATGTCTCACCCATCGTGGAAGACCTCCTTCTTGGTGGCTATCACATCAGCCAGAAAGATCAGTGAGTTCCAGGTGCTCTTGGAGGAGTCTCCTTACCTGGTCTTCCACAGGGACAAGGTTGTCCTTCGCACCAACCCAAAGTTCCTCCCGAAGGTTGTGTCTGAGTTTCACCTTAAACAGGTGACTAATCTCCTGGTGTATTTCACTAACCACGTCTTGGAGGCCGAGCACAGGCTCCATGCTCTGAACCTGAGGCACGTGCTTGCCTACTATGAGGAGTGCATGACTGGAGTTTGGGAGACTTTTACAAGCTATTTGTCACCTACGCTGAAGCCACACCTCACAGGCCAGGAGCTAAGCAGATGATTGGCAGGTGGCTTGTATCCTGCATTAACCTTTACTATAGGTTGGTAGTGGGGGAGCCTCCCATAGTGCTACAGGCTTATTCCACCCATTATACCGCCACCTTGGTGGCTGCTTCCAGGGCCATCCCTATCCAGGAAATGTGCAGGGCTGCTACCTGGAAGTCAGCACACACATTCATTTCCCAGTGTCACATTGATCTTGAGTCACACCAGGATGCTGGTTTTGGGGCCTCAGTTCTCCAGTCTCTCTTACTTAAATAAGGGGTGTGCACCTTGTCCCGCCTGCCGGATAACTGCTAGGAGTCTGCCAGGAGTGTGGATAAGTACACCATATCCACATCCTTACAAAAACATGTTATTCACCTGTAACAGTAGTTCTAGAAGTGGTATGTGGTACACATCCGCACTGACCCACCCGACCTCACCTGGCAAGTGACACACCGATGATTCTTGCTTCCAGCAGGCAAGTTCTGATGTCTCGGGGAGGTGCTAGGGGAGTTACCACCCTGGTGGGTGGGAGGAGCCAGCTTGAAGAATTTCCGGCAAGCCTTAAAGGGAAAGGAACACTGCCAGAAGTGTGGATATACACCATATACCACTCCTAAAACTACCTTTACAGGTGAGTAACCTGTTTTCCTTCCTTTCAGTTACTGTAACTCTTTGGAGTCCTGAAAGAAATTGTTTTTATTACTTTGTTACTACCTTATATTCTTCACTCCTGCTCTTGTGCCTAGCTCCTGCTGTTCATATGTGTTCTCATGCCATCTACCCCTCCTGCTCTCTTTTCATCTGGTATTTTCCTCTGAACCCTTGTCTGTCCTCTGCTATCCCTGCCACACTGTACTGGTCACAGTGGGTAGCTGGTGGAGAGCCCTACTCTGTGTCTTTTACACAGACACTATCTCACTTGTGTGATATGTATTTTTCGAAAATTGGTAACTGGGAAAGGCAAACCAAGCAAAAGCGTACTTCCATGTGTGACTCAGGGGAGGGGTACAGGGATAAAGTAATCATTTAGTGGCAAAGTGCCTTCCTGCACCTGTGGCCTTTAATGCTGTGTACATTTTGGATTTCTGTATATTGTCTAATCTGTATTTTTTGCCAATTAACCTCATTTGTATATGTAGTTACTTATGTTTAAAGCTACCAACAGTCTCTATTTTTCCAGGACAGTCCCTATTTTAGGCAGCATGTCCCAATGTCCCCACAAATGTTGCAAAATGTCACTTTTGTCCCAGTTTTTGCTTACTTGTTCCAGTTTTGTCCCTTTTTTTGCTGACTGCTAATCTGTGACTGACAGTTATTTCAGCACCACTGTGGCACTGCTCGGGCTGGACAGCAGTTTGCAACTTCAGCCCTTGGGCCTGTATTGCACTGCAAGCATGTCTGTGGGAGCACAGTAAAGCATGTTCCTTCCTGTTAGATTAGACTGGGTAGTAGTGCAAACAAGCACATGTGGACTTCTGCCTGCTAGCAGCTGTGAGGAACTCCAGACAGAGAAGAGACCGGCAGCAGGGAACTAAGCTACCTGAACTTGATCAGCTGCAGGGAAGTGTGTGAAAACAATCTGGTGTGGTGATGGGAGTCTTTGAAATGAAGTTTGCTCAGCAAATGAGGTGAGTGTAAATGGGTTGGATGGAACTGACAGGGGGAGCAACACATGCAGCTCGAATGTCTGATCACAATTTAACGCAGGTTTGCTTCTAATGAACTTTATGTATATCATGATTTAGAACTTGCTGCAGCAGAATGATGTATTGTTCTAACCTGAATGTTTGCTACTGGTGTTACTGTGGGGTGGCATGGCCAGAGCAAGCAGCAAAATGTAATTGATTGTGCGTAGCATTGTCTGTGGCGGTGCCAACGGGAGTGACACGGTGGGGGGGTGGTCATGGTCAGGATGGACCGTCCCAGTTTTAAGCCTCAGAAAGTTGGTAGCTTTACTTATGTTGCAGTTCTTGATATTACCTGATTTATATTTCTGTAACTGGTATCCCATGTCCCTTCTCCCAAGTCACACCTGGAAACGAGCCTCAGCTCAGTGTGCTTTCATGGCCAAAATTTTGAAATAAATAAATGGTCTCCCTTTTCTCTATGTCTCTGCACCTTTTTGTAGGTTTTCAGAACATTCTATGTTGTCATTTTTGCTGAAATGGACAGGAAGCATCAAAACAGTTAGCAGTAAACAGCCACCAAAGCATGTCAGAAGAGTGAATATCCTTGAAAAAACTCATAACTATGTGACCCTGCTGATAGGCAACTCATTTAAAGGAGCTGCCTGCCCGAGGCATTTAATTAGTCCGTATCTGAATCTTTTTGAGAAATATTTAATTAAAAGGGAACTTTCTGCTCCCCTACAGTAATGTTGTGGGACCAAGAGATCCAGATTAAGCTAAAAGGCTATATATTACATTTGTTTTATCTGGTTTATCCTGCGATTTCCACCCCGTCCACTATGCCTGCAGACTAATACCCCCAGTGTCTGAGCTCTGCCTGATCAGTACTGGTAGAATACACATGAAAAGGTGCTGTTTTACATTGTTAGTGTGACAGTAGATGTCCAGCCATGTAGACATCTTCAGCAGCTTAGCTCATCATTCGCGTCATCAAAGGGCTAGCAGTGGGGGACACTGAGGCCTGGATATTCAGAAGGGTTGCGCATGGTGCAGCACTGTTGCACCATGCGCAACCCACTGATGCGCCCCGGTAAGATATTCAAATGGGGATTGAGCCTGGCACAAATCCTGATGCCCCGGAGCACATCCGTAATGTATGTGGCGCAGGTGGGGGGGCGTACCGATGCATACTCCACACATCTCGATATTCAGCCCGGGATTTGCTGAGTCCATGCATGCACAACCCCTACCTGTGCTGCACACAGGTGAGCAAAAAAAAAAAGGAGCAACAGCTGGCCACCCACAGGTGAGCTGCCATATTGCAGGGCACAACACGGCAGCTGGCCACCCGAGCTCCGGCTGCACCTTCGTGGCAGTGCACCCCCCATGCCTGATCGTGGGCATACGTAGAAGAAGGATAGTCCTATATCCCTGGTGGTCCAGTGGACCGCTTGCAGCCCGATCGCGGGCTTTAGTCTGTTCAAAACATTCAACACTATCCCTGGTGGTCCAGTGGACAGCTTGCTGCCCGATCGCGGGCATAAGTCTGTTTAAAACATGTAACAATATCCCTGGTGGTCTAGTGGATCGCTCGCAGCCTGATCGCGGGCATTAGTCTGTTCAAAACATTCAGCACTATCCCTGGTGGTCCAGTGGACCACTAGCTGCCCGATCGCGGGCATAAGTCTGTTTAAAACATGTAACACTATCCCTGGTAGTCCAGTGGACCACTCGCAGCCCGATCGCGGGTATAAGTTGAGAAATATTAATGTCCCATATCCCTGGTGGTCCAGTGGACCGCTCGCAGCCTGATCGTGGGCGTCAGTGAAAAATAATGCAACACCAATCCAACCCTGGTGGTCTAGTGGTACCCCTCCCCACCCACCCACTGAGCCCCACAGCCCCACCCCCATGGGTCATTGGCAGGCGGCAGCTCCCACCCGCCTGCCACCTCACCGCCTGCCTACTGACACTGCACGGTAGGGCTGTACACCCATTGATCCATTCACATATCTGGACTGTGTTAGTATAGTACGGGCTGCACACCATTGACTCACGCCAGGGACCAGTGGGCGACAGCCCTACTGCACGGGTGTCAGTCAGCGGGCGGCAGGAAGCTCACCGGGGGAGAGCGGGCGGTGAGTCCCCTATACATTATACTGCCATAAGAATGCTGCGCACGGGTGCGACAGAGGTCGCCGTCCTTAACTCTCACCCCATTCTCTTATACCTCTGCTCTTTACACATGTGATGGGGTGAGAGTTAGGGGCCGACGACCCCAATGCGCACCTCATGCTGGTTGGGGTGGGCTGGGGTCCATGGGGCTCAACCCTAACACTGAATTTCCTCACTTTTGTCGCTGTGAAACAACCCTAACTGATGCATTAAACTGAGTTTTTTGTCTCTAAGATATATATATATATATATGTATATGTGTGTATATATATATATATATATAGTGTATATGTAGCTCGCTTACCTCAGGGAACCACTAGTCTGAGATCCCAGACTACTCGGCTATCCCAAACCCGCCATCCCAGAGCACATCTGTAATAAACTTCATTAAGAATTTTGGAAAACAACCCCCCACCTCCATCAAAAGGGCTAAGAACATTAAGGCATCCCCACAACTCAACAGCCCACAAAGACTATGTGACTCAGCTAACTTCAAGCTAACAATGTAAGGGCCAGTAACAATAAAATTAAATTTTAAAGTTCAGAGTTTAAATCCCCCTCATCTGGTTCATTGCTGGACGACTGCTTGGCAAAGTCCTTCTGGATAGTGGCAAGTCTCTTTCCTGCCTTGGCAGCATCTTAATACAAAAAGATTTGACCTGCATAGGTGATTCTAAGCCAGGCCAAGAACTGGAGTGCATGATTGACTCCCAGAGCTCATAAACCAGATTGGACAGCATCAAATGCTTTTTGTCTTTGGTGGGTGAAGTAATTAATATCAGGGAAACAGTGAATATGTGTCCCATTCTCCAGAGTAGCAGATCCCTTTCCTTTGGCAGCAAAAAATACTTTGTCCCGGATATGTGATCCGCTAGTAATGGCAAGCACCGTACGAGGCTGGCTGTCAACAGATGGCTAGCATCGAGGAATAATCTGGTAAGCCTTCACTATATGTCCAGTAATATCAGAGTCCCAAACAGTTTTAAACAGAATTTCTAGATACACCACAGTGTCCTGACCTTCAGACTGTTCCGGAATGCCCAGCAGACGCAAATTCATAGAGTGGACTGCATTTTCCATTTGCTTCATGCATACATGAAGTAATGTAGGTATTTTCAGCCAGCATTCCAGTCATAACGGTGGCAGTGTTATTCACCGTTTCAGCAGCAGAATAAGCTATCTTTGTAACCTTAGCAATTTTGGTGTCCATGGTAACAGTGTGGTCCCCTAAATTATCTACTTTTTTTTCAAGGTCTCTGTTGGCCTGTAAAAGGATAGCACTCATCAGTTCAGCAGTCTCCTCTGCTGCATGGACAGAAGCCGCGGCTCCTTCCTGTTGGACAGCTTACCCTGCTTCAGCTCACCACTGTCTTTTTGAGTCTCTTTTTTAGGGTTTCCCATGGTGGAAGTGAAGAAAAAGAGGTATCAAACTGCTCTCCAGCTCACGCATGACAGTTGCTGTTAAAAGTTAGTGCCTGAAATGAGACAAAAATTAAGAAATTGAGAAATTTGTCCGTAGTGGCAGGGGCTCCTTAAAAGCTGTCTGTTCCCTTAAGCTGCTGACTCCACCCCCAGGATGAAAATATGTTTTAATTTATTGAAACATTGTCCACAGTCAGCACACACCCCACCGATACCAGCACAGTCTGTTGGCCATCGACAGTGTTTCAACAAACTGAATAACATTTTCATCCTATGACCAAGCAGTGATTATTAATATGTTGCTTGCTGTAGAGCCGGGCTCCTTGGGACTCCTGCCTGGAGACTGTCAGCTGCTCTTTTCAGAACACCAACTGTGCTCCACTTGACAGTTTATTTTACTTTATTGTGTATTGTGCTGCACGGCATTTGTGAATAAATCATTTTGTTTTCTTTGCAGAAAGAAGGAGGGTGCAACAAAATGACTTGCATCTGCTGTGGACGGTACTTCTGCTGGATTTGCTTAGCTGTTCTGTCAAATCCGTACAGCCACTTCAGTGATTGCAACTCACCATGCTTTAATCTGTATGTATTCACAGCCATGTCCTATTTATATGTACTGTTTTGTGGATTATAAAGCATTTTATTTTCTGTCCTTTGAAGTGAATGGGAGAGGCTGAAGCTTATGAATATTTCTTATTCAGGAAAGAGTGATACAACCTCTATGTGTAGAAGATATTTAAATTATGAAATCCAAATTCTGTGTAGTCTAACAAATGACACTGCTCACTACTACTTCACCACCACGAATCCCATCATCATGTTCAGAATTCACCAAGTATGTTCCCCCTCTTTCACCAATGTTCATAATTGTCATTTAATAAAATATTTATTAACAGATAATACAATGTGTGACACTTGGCCAGCTGGTTATGATCATTGTATGATATTTGTAAAATAAAAATATAGTATGTGATTGTCTCATAAAAGACAGCCTGTGCTTCCGTGAGTGCCCCCCCCATGTTTCAGTGAAGCTACAGGATTTGTAAACTGACCAGAAGATGTGTGAAACTGACCAGTAAAGGGGAAACCTAGAGTTTCCTGTCTGTTCTTAAGACTCTGGCTATCTGCCAGAGGATAAGCCTAATAAACATTTATAATTTCCTTGAGGAACCTTTTGATAACAGCATTGTGTTGAAACGTCGTAAAACCCTTGATCTCCTTGGGAAAACAGGAACTAGTCGCCAGTTCAAAGGAAAGGCTTGATTAAAGACTGTCATAATTGAGGAAACGTCTTTTTTTCTTTTGAAGTCACATTATTAGAAATACCCCCGATAGGAAATCATTTTTTGTAATTTATTATTCTAAAAGGAGGGGCTAGATGACTCACAGAAGGGGTGTGGAGACACAGAGTTTAAACTGATACTTGTGTCTGAAATGTCATATTGTTTTGGGACTCCGAGAGAAACAGTTCTCCATTCTAACTTAAGCACTTCCAGAGGTAATACCTTAGACAGCAAAGGTCTAAATGTATTGTGGTAGGAGTTTTTGTTTTGTACTTTTCCCTTGTTCTTTTATGTGATTGTGAGCTCTTTGATATATTGTTCTATGTTTACATTGTTCATATTATCATCTTTTAGTAAAGAACATTTTCTTAAAAGACTGCCTGGGTGTGTGTCAGTTCTTTTTGCATGCGACGTATAGGTAGTAAAGTCTGACAAAACTGTTCAACAGCTTGATGGCATTACTGAGCTTGAGTAGAAAGGTAAGAATATACCTAAGGCCCCTTACAGAGTTAAAGGGTTCATTTTGGATACCTGGTTAGGTGCCCTTAGGTGAAAGATGTATTGCATCTCCCTGAAGAGAATATTATCTCAGCCTGTACATTTGAGTACGCTAGCATAAGGTCCACAGTTTGAACCTCCCCCCAAAACTTGAGACTAAAGGTGATTCGGACCCATAAGCAGACAGGAGGGTTACCCTGTCTGTTACCTATTCACACTGTTGTGCTCGGAGGTTGGCACTGTGGGAGCAGAGGGCCTGACCTGCTGAGTGCATTTGTGACAGATTGGTTGGTAGCGGTATGATAAATTTGGTAGCACAAGCTTCAACTGTTCAGTGTGTCAGCTTAATACTGTACAGCTCACTTGCAAAATAAGGCAGTAATGTATTTTTAAAAAGGAAACAGAACTATATCATTTTGCTTATAGTCAAGTTCCTACCCGTTTTATTTTTTTTTTCAAAGTGCAAGTTAGAGTAGCCATAGTTAGGGAAGAAGATGGCTTCCAACTACATTGGGTACACTGAAGACTACTTGAGGCAGTTGTGCCAGGACAGAGGAGTCCAGTATGAGGGGAAAGCCAACAAGCAGAACCTCATGGATGCTCTGATGGCAGCAGATGCCCAGAGCATCAAGTCACAGACTGTGACTGTAAAGGACCAAACCTTGGGCATGGAGGGTCCAGCAGCCAGTGCAGTGTCCAGATCCAGTGAGGAGGACAGCAGGGCCTGTACAAGCCAAGGGCCACAGTAGCAGGGGAAGGTCACCAGCATACTGGAGCCAGAAGCAATCAGGTTGCAGACTGAGTTGCGCAGAATGGAGCTGGAGTTCCAGAGGAAGGCTGAATGAGAATGGTGAGAAGCGGAGTGAGAGAAACAAGCTGCAGAGGAGAAGAGGGAGTGAGAAGCAGACCAAGAGGAGCATGAGCGCCAGAGGCAACATGAACTGGAGAAGCTATGACTCCAACCACCAGCACCATAGCAGGTAAGTGGCTTGGGTTGAACTGGAACTACAGGACTGGGTTACAAATTAAATTCCAAATTAATAGCTGAATTTAAAGAGGGGGCCGATATGGATGCCTTTTTAAATTCCTTTGAAAAAGTTTGTATTCAAGCAAAGATTCCTAGAGGGTCCTGGAGTTTCCAGCTATCCCTGCTACTTACCAGGAAAGCTCTGGATGCATTGGGTCAAATGGACAATGAGAACAGTAATGCTTACAGCAAACTTAAAGCTGCACTTTTAAAAAAGTTTGATTTAACTGCAGAAGCATACAGAGCTAAATCCCGTAAACTCGGGAGAAGCCCTGAAATGAGCTACGAGGAGCTAGCCATGAACCAACGTCAATGTGTAAAACGTTCGTGGGAGAAAATTGAAGCAAACTCTGTAGATAAAATTGAAAATCTATATTGTTAGGACAGTTTTTGTGGGCATGCCCAGTAGAGCTGAAAAACTGGCTGGAGGACTGAGATCCCAAAATAGTGCAACAGGCTGCTAAACTCTCCGACCGCTATGCCAAGAGCAGACCTCTCTGAGAGCGAATGGAGTGGGCGTGGCAGTGCAGAAAGGGAAAAGCACACCTTCAGGGCAGTTAAAACCCTCACTGCCTCCACGGAAACCAGTTAGCCCCAGGTTTGAATGAAAAGATTTCTCTGAGAAAAGAAACGAATCTTGGGTTTGTAAAGAAACTAAACATTTTGCCAGACAGTGTCCCAAAAGGATGAGCAATACGCAAAATGGGTCTAGGAAAGAAGTGGGTTGTTTGTGTGTCTCTGGAAGCATGCCTGTGAACATGAGGGAACACATGCACCCAGTCACGGTGAATAGTGTACAGACACAAGGGTTAAGGGACACAGGGGCATCCCTGACACTGGTAAAAGAGGATCTGGTAGAGCCTGGTAAGCTTATACCCAATAAATTTCTAACTGTACAAGGGTTCACTGGTGAGGAGAAAACATTGCCACTCACTAGTGTTCTCCTAGACTGGGGAGAAACAGGGGGAACTGTGCAACAGGTGGCTGTCGCCAAAATGTTAGCAGCTGATGACATCCTTGGCAACAATCTCAAATGGGATGGTGTGTGCAGTTACCCGTAGCCAAGTGGAAAGGGGAAATTGTAGTTCCCCAGGCCCCATAGAAGCCATTGTGGAAACTACTGGGAGGCTGGTTCCCCAGCCTGTGTCCCCTGATATGGAGACTAATGGAAAGGGGGTAGAAATTTCCCCAGTAGCAGTTAACCAAACAGCTATGGAGGGTTACTCCGAAGAAGGAGGGGTAACCCATTGTCAGAGGGTTAGGGATGACAGTGATCCTGAGTGCCCTGATGCTAGAGCTAGGAACCCTAGTTTAGGTACTGATGGGGGCCTGTCCCATGCCTTGGGAATGTGTAAGGAGTTTGTAGCTGCTCAGAAAAGTGACCCTAGTTTAGAGAAACTGAGGGTTTGGGCAGATGCTGACAGAGTACAAGGTGGTGATGAGAAATATAAGGTTTATTGGGAAAATGGACTGATGTATATGCAAGCTGAAAATACAGAGGGAGGGGTGATAGGCAGGCAGGTTGTCATTCCCCAGGGGTACTATGAGCAGTTGCTGAAGACTGCACACAACATTCCAATGTCTGGTCATCTAGGAATTGCGTGCACTATGCAGCGGTTTGCCAAAAATTTCTATTGGCCCAACTTCACGCACCAGGTGAAGGAGTATTGCAGGTCTTGTCACCGGTGCCAAGAAATAGGGAAGTTGGGTAAGAAAATCCAAGCCGCCCTAATTCCATTGCCCATAGTGCAGGAGCCATTCCAGAGAGTGGGAATGGATATTGTAGTACCTTTAAATACCCCCAGCTCCTCCGGGAAGAGGTTCATCCTGACTGTGGTGGATTATGCCACCCGGTATCCAGAGGCAGTCACCCTATCCTCACTCAGGACAGACAAAGTGGCAGATGCCTTACTTGGGATTTTCTCCCATGTTGGGTTTCCACAGGAAGTTATCACCGATCAAGGGGGTTCCTTCATGCCGGACCTGATGAAATGTTTGTGGGAGAAGTGTGGGGTGGTGCAGAGGTGCACGACACTTTATCGCCTGCAAGCCAATGGGCTTGTGGAAAGATTTAATGGTACCCTGAAGTCAATGCTCCAAGTATTTGCTGAACAGCATGGGAGGGACAGAGAGAAATACCTTCCCCACCTGTTGTTTGCATACAGGGTGGTGCCTCAAGAGTCGACAGGGTTTCCCCCCTTCGAGCTCTTATATGGATGCTGGGTACATGGGCCCCTAGACTTGATCCGGGAGAACTGGGAAGACAAGCACACCACCCAGAGAACTCCCATAGTGGATTATGTCCTTAGGTTTAGGGAAAGGTGAAGGAGCTTAGGGGGGCAGCCCAGAGCAACCTGGCAGCTGCCCAACAGAAACAAAAAGTGTGGTACGACCACAGAGCCAGAGCTCACTCATACACGGTGGGTCAGGAAGTCATGGTCCTTATCCCGGTCTGGAAAGACAAGCTGCGGGCTGAGTGGGCAGGACTGTACAAAATAGTTAGAAAGGTAAATGACGTGAACTATATCATAGTTACCTGACAGAAGACATACAGAAAGAACGTAGCATGTCAACATGATGAAGCCATATGCTATTAGGGGTGACATGGTGTTTGCAGTATGTAGTCCTGGGGAGGGGACTGATGAAGGAGACCCCCTTCTGGACTTGCTGGAAGAAAGCAAGCAGGAGTCCTCTGTGGAGGCAGTTAAATTGTCACCCCAGCTGGCCCCAGACAAGATCTAGGAAGTAAGGGAGATTTTAACAGACTTTGCCCCACTGTTTAGTGCCAAGTCTGGACTAGCCTCCTTAGCAATGCATGATGTGGAGACAGGGACACAGATGCCCATACGGTGGACAGCATACTGGGTTTCAGAGGCTGTCCAAAGAAAATTAGGAGGGAGTTGGAGGAAATGCTAGATTTAGGGGTAATCCAGAGATCACACAGCCCCTGGGCCTCACCCGTAGTCCTTGTGCCCAAGCCAGATGGCTCTACTCGTTTCTGTGTGGACTGTCATGGACTGAATGTAGTCACAAAGTCAGATGCCCACCTGATGCCCCGGATGGATGAACTCCTGGATAAGTTGGGAGGGGCGACATACCTTACGACTATTGACCTGACAAAGGGGTATTGGCAGGTAGAGTTAACTGACAGAGCTAGGAAGAGGTCAGCCTTCATCACTCTGATAGGCTTATTTGAATTTAAAGTAATGCCTTTCGGAATGAAGAATGCCTTGGCCACTTTCCAAAGGTTGGTGAACCAGGTGTTAAATGGTGCTGAGGAGTATGCCGTGGCGTACCGGGATGACATTGTCATCTTTAGTGCCAGCTGGAAGAACACCTATCCCACCTTAGGGAAGTGCTGGGCAGGATATATAGGGCCAGGCTCACTGTCAGAGCTGAGAAGTGCCAGGTGGCCATGGCTGAAGTGACATATCTCGGGCATGTTGTAGGCCAGGGACAGCTCCATCCTAACCAAGTAAAAATAGAGGTGATCAAGGCATGACCCAGACCAGAAATGCAGAAACAGGTCAGGAGTTTTCTAGGGACAGCAGGGTACTATAGGAAATTTGTACCCAATTACAGTGCCCTGGCTGTTCCCCTGTCTGACCTGGTAAAGAAAAAGATGTCTAAGAAAATTAGCTGAGAACTAGTCTGTGAAAAAGCATTTACCAGACTGAAGGAGGCACTGTGCAGTGCTTCTGTCTTGACAAGTCCTGACTATAGCAGACCCTTTATAGTCCAGACTGACGCCTCAGACATGGGTATTGGGACAGCACTGAATCAGACATCCAACCAAGGGAAAGATCACCCCGTAGTGTACCTGAGTATAAAGTTACTTCCCAGGGAGCAGGTGTACTCTACTGTGGAAAAAGAGTGTCTTGCCATAGTGTGAGTCCTAAAGAAGTTAGAGCCATACTTATATGGGCAGCATTTTGAGGTACAAACTGACCACAACCCCCTGGTTTGGCTGAGACAAATGGGAAAAACTAATGGTAGACTTGCAAGGGTATGACATGATGATCTTACATAGGGCTGGAGCGACCAATCAGAACACAGATGGCTTGTCGCATCTATATGAGGAATGAACTGACTTGTGGAGCTCATCCCATGCAGGAGATAGAGCCCCCAAATCCAGTCTTGGGGGGGGGAGTGTGACACTTTGCCAGCTGGTTATGATTATTGTATGATATTTGTAAAATAAAAATATAGTATATGATTGTCTCACATACGACAGCCTTTGCTTCCATGGGCGCCCCCCCCCCCCAGATTTCAGTGAAGATACAGGATATGTAAACTGACCAGAGGATGTGTGAAATTGACCAGTGAAGGGAAAACCTAGAGTTTCCAGTCTGTTCTTAATTAAGGCTCTGGCCATCTGCCAGAGGATAAGCCTAATAAACATTTCTGATTTCCTTGAGGAACCTATTGATAACAGCAATGTGTTAAAATGTCACAAAACCCTTTGATCTCCTTGAGAAAACAGGAACCAGCCACCAGTTCAAAGGAAAGGCTTGATTAAAGACGGTCATAATTTAGGAAATGTCTTTTTTTCTTCTGAAGTCACATTATTTAAAATACCCCAGATAGGAAATCACTTTTTGTAATTTATTTTTCTAAAAGGAGGAGCTAGATGACTCACAGAAGGGGTGTGGAGACACAGAGTTTAAACTGATACTTGTGTCTGAAATGTCATATTATGTTTGGACTCCGAGAGAAACAGTTCTCCGTTCTAACTTAAGCACTTCCAGAGGTAATACTTTAGACAGCAACGGTCTAAATGTATCGTGATAGGAGTTTTTGTTTTGTACTTTTCTCTTGTTCTTTTATGTGATTGTGAGCTCTTTAATATGTTGTTCTGTGTTTACATTTTTCATATTTTTATCATCTTTTAGCAAAGAACATTTTCTTAAGAGACTGCCTGGGTGTCTGTCAGTTCTTTTTGCATGTGACGTATTGGTGGTTAAGTCTGACAAAACTGTTCAACAGTTTGATGGTGTTACTGAGCTTCAGTAAAAAGGTAAGAATATATCTATGGTCTCTTATAGAGTTAAAATGGTTCATTTTGGATACCTGGTTAGGTGCCCTTAGATGAAAGATATATTGCATCCCCCCGAAGAGAATATTATCTGAGCCTGTGCATTAGGGTATGCTTGCATAAGGTTCACAGTTTGAATCCCCCAGAACTTGAGACTAAAGGTGATTTGGACTCAAAAGCAGACAGGAGGGTTACCCTGTCTGTTACCTGTTCACACTATTGCGCTCGGAGGCTGGCACTGTGGGAGCAGAGGGCCTGACCTGCTGAGTGCATTTGTGACACAATGTAGCCCAGGAAGTACGTGAAACTACTGAAGTATGTTGCCATAAAGCATATGAAACAGGAACTTTCTTACTGAGCGGCTCAGTTTCATCACTTTATATCATATTTGGTTCAACTCTAAACAATGATAACCAATAAAAAAGAACAGTGCTTTATAGGCAAGATAAATAAAGCATGAGATAATGGTTGCTAGGTGTAAGATGAGCGAAGGGGGCAGCTGTTGTAGTAACTCCATTTATATCTTTGTTCCCCCTGCTTAGAGAATTGCAATTGGAAGGTTAACTGTTTCCTGTCTGTTCTGTTACTGCATCTCCATATGTCCCCCTAGTCCTGGCCCAACACACATTTTATTTATTAATCGATCCACAATGTTATTTTACCACAACTGTCCCTATGAAGTCTTTGTGGTAAGCACATCTCTGAACCTCTGATTTGGTTGTGCAATACTCCTTTTTCATCTTGTAGTATTTTTATTTGTGAGAACTAATGTACTTGTTTAGTTAATGAAATTCCTGGTGGTGTTGCAGACTACCTTTCGTTGCTTGGATTCTGATAGGAAAAAAATAAGTGCTTGATGAAATGTTAATGAGAGTACTTGGAAACGTCTCTTAGCTAAACAAAAGAGTCTCCTCATAAAGTCTTCAGGTTTCAGAACCCTAAAAAATCACAAGGAGACACTGTTGATTAATCAAAAAGCATTAAAAGGTGATTGGAGGCTGGGGGTGCCACTAGAAACTAGAGAAAGACAAACTGTGGAGGGAGATCGAAGGGTGGGGGGCCACTAGACACCAGGGAAAGGCAAACTGTGAACAGGGACAGTGACTGGAGGGTGGGAGCTGCCACTAGGAACCTGAGAAAGAAAAAGTATGAATGGGGACCGAGATTGGAGGGTGGGAGTGCCACTAGAGACCGGGGAAAGACAAAATATGAATCTGGGTGGCAGTCTGAGGGTGGGAGCACCACTAGAGACCAGGGAAGTAATTATTTATTGTGGAAATGGTGATCAGAGGGTAGGAGATGCCACTACCCACCAGGGGAAGACAACATTTAATACAGGGTTGGTGATCGGAGGGTGGGGGGGTGCCATTGGACATTGGGGAAAGATCATTTTTAATATGGGGACAGCAATCAGAGGGTAGGGGTGCCACTAGACAGCAGGGAAACAGTGGCTTACTGTTCTCACTGTAGCCTGCAGCACGAGTTCCAGCTGCAGATGTCAAGAAAATCTCGCTGTTCTCATACAGAGAATATGGGTGAATGGCTCCTCTCGCTAAGCTGGGCACCCTAGATTTAGGGTGCCAGAAAAGGTATTTCTGGGAACTTTAGAAAAAAAAAACAGAATCTAGCTAAGCAGGTCCTGTTTAGCTACAGTAGGTTGACATGTTTTTTTTTTTTAAATATATAATTTGTATGTGTTTTTGCTGTTTGTAAGTTTGAACCACTTTTCCTGGTTCACAAACCAGAACATTTTTAGTTTGAACCAAATAAAGTGGTTTGAATCAGAAATCATCAAGAGGGATCGTGAATATGTGAAATATCACATTTTGGCAAATTTACATAGAAACATAGACTTAGATAGCAGATAAGGACCGCTTGGCCCACCTAGTCTGCCCATTTCTCTACCTATTGGATAAGTTGCAGATCCTAGTTAACCAACAGCCTACTTCCTCCTACCCCCACCACTAGAATTGCCTTATGTCTGTCCCATGCATTCTTGAGTTCTCCCACTGCAAGGCTGTTCCATGTGCCCTCCACCCTCTCCGTAAAAAAATACTTCCTCACATTGCCCCTGAGCCATCCCCCTTCTATCTTCAAATCATGCACCCTTGTTCGTACACATCTATTTTTCTGAAAGATGTTACCCTCTTGAACTTTGTCGATTCCCTTGAGGTACTTGAAAGTTTCTATCATGTCCCCCATCTCCCTCCTTTCCTTGAGGGTTTACATATTAAGCTTCTTTAGTCTCTCTTCATATGGCTTCTGGTGCAGGCCCTGCACCATTTTAGTTGCCGTCCTCTAGACTGCCTCCATCCTGTCTGTGTCCTTGCAGGGATGGGGTCTTCAGAGCTGCACGAAGTACTCCAGATGGGGTCTCACCAACTGTCTGTACAGAGGGATAACAACTTCCTGTTTTCTACTGGTGATGCCCTCCTTAGGCATCCCAGTATCCCCCCGGCCCTTCTTGCTGCCTTCTCACACAGCTTGCCTACTTTTAGTTTCATGTGATATGGCTACCCCCAGGTCCCTTTCCATTTTTGTTGTTAGTCCCCCCCCCCCATTGTGTACTCTTCCCCTTGGTTTTTGTTTCTCAGGTGCATTACTTTGCACTTCTTTGCGTTGAATCTAAGCTGCCATACTTTTGACCATTCCTCCAACCTCGCCAAATCCCCTCTCATCCTTCCCCCCCGTTTGTGTATTAACCCTGGTGCAGATCTTTGTGTTGTCTGCAAAGAGGCATTCTTTTCCTTCCAGTCCCTCCACAATGTCACCTAAGAAGACATTAAAGAGGACCTGTTCCAGTACTGAACCCTGTGGTACCCCGCTAGTAACCCCCCTTCTTCCAAATGGACTCTGTTTACTGTTACCCTCTGCATCCTGTTGTTCCGCCAATTTTTTACCCAGGCTACCACTATGGGGCCCACTCTCTGGCTAGCTAACTTGTTTATTAATCTTTTGTGTCGGACTGTGTCAGATGCCTTGCTAACATCTAGGTAGACCATGTCCACAGCCCCTCCCTGGTCCACCACTTTGGTCACCCAGTCAAAGAAATCTATTAGATTCATCTGACATGACCTTTCCACTGTGAATCCATGCTGCCTTGGGTCCTGTGCCCCGCTGGCCTCTAGGTACAGAACTTAACAATTCTTTCTTTCAGAAGTGATTCCATCATTTTCCCTACCTCAGTGGTCAGACTAACAGGTTTGTAGTTTCCTGCCTCTGCCTTGCTCCAACCTTTTTTTTTTATATATATATTGTCTGTTTATGCCGCCTTACTCATGCTCAGGATCCTATTCTCAGGGATTCCTAGGCTGTGCATGCTCCTGTAGGTCCCCCCAGGTAATTCCTTTCTCAAGTCCTGGCAGCACTGCCCTCATCCGGCCTCAGTTTCCCCCCCCGGGCGGGGAGGAGAGGGAACCCTCTATAGTCCCCTCCAGTGTCCATGAGTGTGCATCTGGTATGATGCACAGGCCCCATCTGGAGCCTAGTTGTAGATTTCTCTCGGGTAGCCGGTCCCATCTCCAGGCGTCTGTTGCAGGGTTTTTTCCTCTTTTCGGTGCTATCCCTCAGGACGTCAGCGAACTAGGGGAGCCAAGAGGCAAAGCATGTTGCATTCTGCCAGTGTTCCAGCTCCCAACCAATGTCCTCCCAGACTGCTGCATGCTGTCCCGCTGCATCTCCAACCGTGGTCACCCAGGTGGTGGTAGAGTGGCGAGACATGCAACCCACCCCTCCCAGAGGAGAAGAGCGGCCTGTGAACTCTCAGTCCTCCTCCCTCCAGCTAGTCCTACAGCCACCCAAGTCCATTCCCGAACCCAGGTTGCTGGCATAGCCCTACTGCTGCACTGGTGGGCCAGCCATTTGCTCCAATTTTTGTGAATGGGAATCACATCCTCCCTCTTCCAGTAATCAGGTACCACACCATCCTCCCATTATTTGTTAAAAAGGATAGTCAGTGGTGTCACTAGTTCTCCCCTTGGTTCTTTTAGAATTCTGAGGTGAATCCCATCAGGCCCCATTGCTTTGTCCACTTTGAGTTTTAGGAGTTCTTTAAGGACCCTTTCTTTTGTTAATGGACTGGTATGGACCTCCCTATCCAGAGTGCTTCTATTGTTTCGTTTAGGTATCCCCCTTTTCTTCTTTTATGAATACTGAGCAGAAGTATTTGTTCAGCATCCCTGCTTTTTCACTGTCACCCTCTGCCCACCCCACCCCCATTACTAAGCCTCACTATCCCTCCCTTTGTCTTTCTTCTCTCCCTAATGTACCCATAAAAAGGTTTTATCCCCTTCTTAACTGAGTTGGCTATCTTTTCCTCAGTTTGGGTCTTTGCTGTTCTGACTGCCTTCCCCACCTCCTTCTGCTTTAACTGTTGCTATTCTCTGTCCTGCTCCTTCTGTGTTTCCTTATACTTCCTGAATGCTATCTTTTTCTCCCTAACCTTCCCCACCACCTCTTTTGAGAACCATAGTGTTTTTTTTCCTTCATTTAGTTTTGTTTATTTGCTTCACACAGAGGCTTGTTGCCTCTGTGATGGCAGTTTTGATTTTTCCCCATTGTTCCTTCACCCCTCCTTCTTGCCCATTTGCTAGTACTTTTCTGAGGTACTGTCCTGTTTTGCCAAAGTCAACCCTCCTAAAGTCAAATACCCTCACTTTTGTATGGCTTGACTGTACGGCTGAGTTTATCATGAACCACACTGTTTGGTGGTCACTTGTTCCCAGATGGCTACCCATTTCTAAATCTGAGATCCTCTCTCCATCCCCATTTGAGAGTACCAGGTCTAAGATTGCTCCCTCCTGAGTTGGTTTCAACACTAGCTGCCTGATGCATGCCCCCTGTAGGGTATTGAGAATGACCCTGCTCTTGGATGTGGCTTCAGCAAAGGTGCTTCAGTTAACATCTGGCATATTCAGGTCCCCCAACAACAATATCTTCCCATTTTCTGCCATTCTAAGGATGCCTTCTATCATTTTCTTGTCCATTTCCTCCCCCTGAGATGGAGGCCTGTATACAACCCCTGTGTGGAATGTGGTGCCATTTCCTGTCTCCAGGGTGACCCACAGTGCCTCCTCACCTCCCTATTTACCCTCTGGTTCCATTGCTTTGATCCCTCCCTTATGTAGACAGCTATTCCTCCTCCTTTTTTATCCTCCCTGTCCATCCTGTAGATTGTGTAAACTGGTATGTTGACAATCCCAGTCATGGTTCTCTCCATACCAAGTTTCTGTTTCTGCCACAATATCCAGGTGTCCCTCTTCAATCAAGGCCACTAGTTCAGGGAGCTTGTTTCCCAGACTGTGGGCATTGGTACTCATCGCCCTCCATTTTTTGATGACCTTACCCCTTTTAGTCCCATCCCTGTCCTTACTGCCTTTTTCTCCATTTACTCATGTGCTGCTCCCCATCAACTCCTCTACCTTGGTGTTTACTTCACTAACTAACCTGTTTTGTGGGGGGGGGCTCAGATTTCCCTGCTCCTTTTCAGTGCCTCCCCCCTTGGGTAGTTTAAATGCTTGCTAATGAAGCATTTAAACCTATCACCTAGGATCCTGGTTCCCCTCCCGGACAGATGTAGACCATTGCACCAGTATAGGCCTGTATCCCTCCACATGGAACCCCAGTCCCCAGTGAAGCTAAAGCTCTGAGCTCCACACCAGTTTTTCAGCCATTCATTGAATCCTGTGGTATAGGAATACCCTAGCCTCACCCATGCCATAGACAGGCAGCACCTCTGAGCAGGTTACCATGCATGCTACTTGTCTAAGGCCCCTCTCTAACTCCACAAACTTCTCCTGCACTGCTCTGATCCCATTCCCAGCCAGGTTATTTGTTCCCCAGGTTGACAATGACATCCAGCTTCCTCTCCCGTGCTGCTGCTCCCACAATCCTGAGGATTCACTTCTTGTCCCTCCCTGCCATGGCACCAGGCAGGAACCTTACCTTCCTCTTCCCTCCCTCCCCCAGTTCTAACCCCCAAACAATTGAGTTCCCCCACCAGGAGTTGTTTCCTTCCCCTGTGTGCTCCTGTGCCACCCTCCTGTGGGTCTCCTTTGTGGAGATTCCCAGCATCCTCTTTAGTCTCCACTGTGGGTGCCTCCATAGAGGAACCATGGTCTGTCAAAACAGCATATGAATTGTGGACATGTACAACTGGAGGGTTGCGGCTTTGTTCCACCACCCTCACCCTTCCTGAGCCTACCATGATCCAACCACTCCTCTTTCTTGGCAACCTATGAGGCAGTGGTGGCCACCCTGGTGGTCCCTGGGTGGGGTGGAGGTTTCCTGAATCCTCGTCAGGTCAGCCTGAAGACAGGTAATCTCCTCCCTCAAACCTGAGAGGTACCTGCAAATATGGCAGCATCACAGCCTCCAGAACGTCTACCAGAAGACTGCCGCCCCACTGCCAGTGCATTGTGTCACTCCCCACATGTATATTTCCCTTTCTGTTTAAAATTAACCCATAAACATACTATGCAATATTGCTTAGGGAAAACATTTTTTCATCAGAGATGTATTAGTTTTGCTAAAACCATCCCCTTACAAGTGTTTTCTAACTTCAGTAGCAGCAGAAATAAAGAAACAAGATGGCGGCAATCGCAAACCACAAAAAAAAAAAGTGGTTCGTGAGACCCATGTTTGGTTCATGGCACATCAGATTTGCTAACTAAAACACATTCTTGCGAACCAGAAATTTCTGGTTCGTATGGGGCGTCTGTCTTTTTTAATCCATATAACTCAGGAACTGTGTAATATTTTTTATAGGAATATGGATATGATATACTATCCACACTTCTGGCAGTGTTCCTTTCACATTAAGACTTAGCTGGAATGTCTTCATGCTGGCTCTTCCCACCTACCTGGGTAGTAACTCCCTTAGCACCGCCCCGTGATGTCAGATCTTCTTTTCTGCTGGAAGAAGGTTCACTTCTTACCAATCTCCAGGATGAGTAGGCCCTTTGCTTCAAAATTTTGCAAATCTTTGCGAATCGGCTTTCATCTTCAGGCAATCTCCAAATCCTCATTGTAACAAGGTTGAATAAGGCCCTGTCCCATTTGTTATGCAGAAAGGATTAAATGCAATGATCTGTTCTATCCTCTCCTTTTCTGTCTCTTCTCTCTCTAGTTGCAGAACAAAATTTTGCTTGTGAGACCTAGGAACTAATCACTCCAATGGTTTCACAATTCTCTACCTATTGCTATCTCTCTGTCTTCACTTGCTGTTCTGTCTTTTACTCCCCCTTGTATATGTGCATGTAAAAATATATATGTGAATCTTCATGTAAAACTGTATGTGAAACTGAAATATATGTGTATCTTCGTGTAAAACTGTATGTGAAACTGGGATCCCTTTGTTTAAAACTATATATAGTTTTACTGTTGAAATGTTTGCAAAAAAATATTTGGAACTCAAGGGGTTAAACTAAGACGCTGGTATGCAAACTTTATAGAGCTGTCAACAAGAGGTCAGTTCTAGGTCATTACGTTCTTTTTGCTGCACCTGCAAAAGCATTGGAAGCTGACAAAACATTCTGTGAAAAAACAGTTTTCTTAATGAGCTCCTGGCAAAGACTTGTTATAAAAGATCAGATGCACACATATTTCATAAAAAGCTTGAATTCACTTGAATTCATATCTCTGTGTCATGATTAGTTATTCCTGAAAATATCATGCTGTTTGGTTTTGTTGTTTTCTTTAAATCAGCATTTCTTAATGTTTAGTTTAGTTGGTTTTTTTTTAGTTTAGTTTAGTTTATTCTAGGAATTACTACCTTTGAGCCAGAGGCTCTTTTACAAAGGTTCCACATCAATTAGGTACAGTACAAAAAAGGTTACATAGATAACACAACAATTTGTGCTGTGTCGAGAGCGAGAAAACATATACAAATACATATCAAATCATTTGTGCAAAAGGACATGATATGTCAATAATCACATTATTATTACAAGAAAGAGGTCATGCCAGATTAGGAGAAACAAATAGGGAAAAAGTCCAGAACAGAGAGGGTAAGTGAAAGGTGTGGGGAGCAGATAATAGCAGGAGAAAATATTTCCCAAACATGTCTTTGTCAAATAACGGAACAGGGTGGATACTTTGGTACTTTGGTGGTATGGGACAAAAGAAGGCCGTTAGCCCATCATGATTGTCCTCCACGTTTGTGGATCGTTTAGTGGGTCCCTAATTAGTCAACCATTTGTCCAGTTTGTTTTTGAAAGACAGTATGTTAGGGGAGTCAAATATTTCCTGAGGTAATTTGTTCCAGATTCTGGGCGCTCTTATAGTAAAAAAAATCATTCTTTTGTTTGTTTTTGCTCTCATGATCTCCAGTTGTCTGTTCTGCAGTCTTGCAGCTGGTTTTCTAGTAGAGTATTTGAGACCGCAGTTTTGCATCTGTTCTGTATTTGCTGTGATTTTGAATAATAGTAGCAAGTCCCCCCTGAGTCTTCTTTGAGATAATGTGTGTAAACCAGTTTGTTCTAATCTGGTGGTGTAGTTAAATTTAGAAAGATGAGGTATGAGTTTTGTTGCTTTGTGTTGGATGCTTTCAATCTTATTAATATCAGAAGTTATATAGGGGCTCCAGAAGGGAAAACAGTAGTCCAAAAATGGTCTAACATGAGATCTATAGAGTGGCAATAGACATTGTTCAGTTTTGTTTATGAAAGTTTTGATAATCCTCCTGAGAGTGACATTTGCTTGGTTGGCTATTTTGGTACAGTGTGAAGTGGAAGACAGTTTATTATTGACCAAGATGCCTAGATCTTTTTCTACAGTAGAAGTTTTATTAGCTGTATTAGTTAGGTAATATGTTTGCAGTGGATTATTTTTACCCAGATGAAGAGTTGCACTTTTAGTGACATTAAAGTGCATCTCGTTCATACATGCCCATCGCTCGATTAGCAGTAGTTCTGTTTGTAGACCAGAGTCTTTGGTTTGATTGATAGCTTTTCCCCCGATTTTAGTATTGTCAGCAAATTTTACCATTTTATTGTTTGTTGATATGTACATATCTCCAATAAACAAGTTAAAGAGAACCGGTCCAAGCACAGAACCCTGGGGGAACCCACTGTTCACTCCTCTTTCCCTGGACATTACATTATTGACCCTGACTTCCTGGGTTCTGTTATTCAGCCACTGGTTAATCCAGGAAGTTAATGTGGGTGACAACCCTATTTTAATAAGTTTTTTGATCAGTAAAGAATGAGAAACTTTATCAAACGCCTTGCTGTAATTGAGTAGTATGACGTCCATAGGTATGTTGTTGTCTAAGTGATAGCCGATGTGTTCATAAAAGGAGATGAGGTTTGTTACACATGAGAAACCCTGTTTAAAGCCATGCTGGTATGTGTCAATTATTTTTAATGTTGCTAGTTCGTTTTCTATTTTGATCTTAATGATTTTTTCCATAAGTTTACATGGAATAGATGCAAGACTTATGGGTCTATAATTTTCAGTCTTTGAATGAGAGCCTTTTTTGAAAATTGGTGTGACTATTGCAGTACACCATTCATTTGGCACTGATGATTCATTCAGGGATTTGTTAAATAATATTTTTAATGGTTGGATAATGACATCTTTTGTTTCTATTAAGAATCTAGAACTAATTCCGTCCGGTCCTGGGCTTGTATGTTTTTTTAAGGTATTTAATGCATTTTTAATATCTTCTTCTGAAATCCTATCTGTTTTTATATCAGTAATGGAGGATACAGTAATAGGAATAAAGTCTGATTTGTGTGTGTAAACAGTTGAAAAATAGTTATTTAATTCAGTGGCTGTTTCTATATCTGAAGTGATGGTGTGTATTTATAACTAGAGGTCCAATTTGGTTATTGCAGTTCTTTTTTGTTTAAATAGGAGTATAGAGCTTTGTGGGAGTCCTTTGTATGCGCTATCTTGAATTCAAGGTTGCGTTTGGCTATTGTTATATGTTTTTTTAGTTCTTTAACTGTTTGTCTATAGGTTGTTAATATTTTATTTATTTGAGATGCTGGTGTTTTTTTTAAGTTTAGAGAAGAGTTTTTTTGCGGGTTATTAGGGGTTTTATATGCTTATTGAACCATTGAGGGATTTTTCCTTTGTTGTTGTTGTATTTAAGTCTCTCAGGGATATATTGTTTGTGAAGTTGTAATATTTTTTGTTTTACTGTTTCCCATGCTTCATTTGTTTTTAAGGGGGGGGGGGGAGAATCTGTTCCCAGTTGGTTTTCCCCAAATCTTGTTTAATAAGGTCAAAATTTGCTTTGTGATATTGTTTTATTTTAATATTGTTTATTTTGGGTTGTGAGGGTAGCTGGATTGAAAAATATATAGACATATGGTCGCTGTTTCCAATTGGTGGTAAAATTGTTATATCAGATGTTGGGGTTTCTAAGTTGGTAATAACAAGGTCACATAAATTATTTTCCCTAGTTGGCTCCCTCACCATCTGTTTTAAACCTTGATCAGTTACAGCAGGTAGAAATTGTTTGTCATGCTGGTTTATTCCAGATAATGAGTTCCAGTTAATAGTTGGTAGGTTGAAATCTCCTAATATTAACACGTCGTTTTTATCAGCAAATTGCTGTATTTCCTCGGTTAACAACCTGGTGGTGTCTAAATCAGAGGCTGGTGGTCTGTAACAGGTTCCAATCAGTATTTTGTGTGAACAAGTGACTTCGATGTATGCCCAAACATTTTCTAGACAGGGGTTGGAGTCTTTTTGGTAGGGTTTTAAGTCATTTCTTATGTATAAACTAACCCCTCCTCCTCTTTTTGTGTTGTCTGTGTGTTTATAAGTGTTTGTAGCCAGGTAATTCTGTTGTCCAGATTTTTTCTGTATTTCCCCAGGTTTCAGTTATAGCAATTATTGCTAATTCTAGAGTGTGCGTTAGTATTTCTAGTTCAGCATATTTGGGAATAGTCATTGATCTAGCATTAAAAGTGAGAATATTGAAGTTAAGGTTTAGTGGTGAATTGACATTATTAGCTAGAGGGTGGGATAAAATCCCAGACTCCTCCCTATTTGTTAGTTTAAATGAGTATTTATGTAGGTGTTCATTTTTTGTCCTAGTATAGTACTCCCTCTTCTGCTGAGGTGTAGCCCATCCCAGCAGTATAGAGATGGCCTATTCTCAAATTCTTCCCAGTGTGTTAGGCTTTTGATGTCTTGTTTGTAGCACCATTTTCGTAGCCACTCATTTAAGGCTTTGATTTTTTTGGTGGTGTATTCGGTGGCTCTAGGAATGGGTAGCACCTCTGAGATGCATACTGAACATCCATGTTTGCTTAGAATATTATTTATTGCTACAATATCCTGTTTGATTTGTATAAGGTTTGAATCTTTGATGTCGTTAGTGCCTGCGTGGATTATCACTAAAGGATTTTTGCCTGCTTTGGTTATTATTGGTTTTACCATTCTTGTTATATCTGCTACTTTGGCCCCTCTGAAACTCGAACACATTCTCTGTTGTTTGTCTGGGTTACATATTGGTCTATCAAGATATTTGATGATAGAGTCTCCTAATACAATGACCTGCTTTTGTTTTGTTTCTATATTGCCCGTGGGGGATGTTTCTTTTATTGTTACATTGGTTTTTTCAGGTAGTTTATTTTTTGGTTATGGATTTGAATGAGAGTTTTGTTTGTCATGTTGGGATGAGAGGAAAACTGATGTATCTAAGGAGGTTTTTACCTTATTTATCTAACTTATATCCATCAGTTATTTCGGAATTTAGAACTTCAAATGAATTATGCAAGGCCAGTTCCTGGCTTTCTGTGCATAGGTGTTTGTTTTTTGTTGTATGCTTTTTATGGGGAACTTTAAACCAGCTTTCGTCAGGTTTGCAGTTTGAGGGGGTAGAGGAGATGACTGGTGATTCTGCTAGGTTAGTAAAGGTAGATTTGTTTAGTGATTTATCAGGGTGTGGTGGGTCTTCAGGAATTTGAGTGACAGATGCATTATTTTCAACTAACAGAGACATTTGGTCTATGTATTCCTCAAGTGCTTTTATTTCAGGTTACAAGTTATCTTTAGGTAGCAAGCGTTTAATTTCATCCTGAAGTTTTTCTACCAGTAGACATCTGTCACAGACAAAACTAGGTGTCTGTTTCCCTGAGGTATACATGAGACAGGATGAGCACATTTTATTAACTTTCTTCATTGTGATGGTTTAGATTAAAGTTTGTCCCAGATTAGCAATCTGAATGGGAAAAGAAACTTGCAATTCAGTAGTGAGTTGAGTAAAGTTACCTGTTTCAGTCCCAGTATTATGTGTCAGACCCTTTACCCATTTGCCCCGGGAGACACGGAAGACATGGCGCCGACGCTGCCGTAGTCCTCGCACGCCGCCTGGCCACCAGTGCAAGCTGCTATAGGAGTCCAAAACCGAAGTACGTTGCAACGCTTACTTCCGGGTTTCCATGTGATGTTTTATATTTCAAATGCTTTAATCAGCCTTTAAGAAGGCTTTTGGTTTATATATTGCAAGGTTTAATCCTGCAAAGTGACTGACTGAGTACAAAAAAAGCGTGTAAGGCTTCAAGAAACACAGGACCAGGAAGTAATGGTGGGACAGTCCTCCAATGTCCCAGAGTTCAGCAGTGCACAGCCAAAGAGCTTGCCTCTAACAGGAAGGCACCCCTCTGAGGACAGCATTCAACACAGTGCAATTTTAGAACAATTTTGCATTTACATTGGTTACATAAGCATAAAAATGGTGTAACACACAATTTCACAACAGCTGTTTCAATCTGGTGTGCGCTCGCTAGTGCGAGCGTTTATAAGGAGTCCGAAAATGGAAGTATGTTGCAACGCTACTTCCGTTTTCGCTATGTGATGTTTTATATTTCAAATGCTTTAATCAGCCTTTAAGAAGGCTTTGGTTTACATATTGCAAGGTTTAATCCTGCAAAGTGACTGACTGAGTACAAAAAAGCCTGTAAAGCTTCAAGAAACACAGGAACAGGAAGTATTGGTGGGACAGTCCTCCAATGTCCCAGAATTCAGCAGTGCACAGCCAAAGAGCTTGCCTCTAACAGGAAGGCACCCCTCTTAGGACAGCATTCAACACAGTGCAATTTTAGAACAATTTTGCATTTACATTGGTTACATAAGCATAAAAATGGTGTAACACACAATTTCACAACAGCTGTTTCAATCTGTAGTGTAGTGGGTAGTGAGAAAATAGGAGGAGTAAGTGAAAACAGTGAAGAAACAGTGAAGACTTTTCTGTCCTTGTCAGTAAGCAATGATATCATACTTGTCCAGCCTGCTGCTTCAGCAGTTAAGTCCCTGATTGACTGAATAAGCTTTTGCAGTTCCTAGTTAGAGCAGTCTGCAGAGCTAATTGTTTTCTTCAGAGTTTGTTACTAACCCATCTGGTTTGTGTTTAGAGAGATATGCTTAAAATCTATCTTTTTGTTCTCATAAAAAGTTGATCATTTGGGGTTCAGTGCTGAATTGAAGTGGTATGAATGAATCTCTGTGACAAATTACCTTGTCCATGTCACATATGTCAGTTCTCTGTCATCAAAACTCTGCATTCTGTTCTGACTATATAACACGGTTGTTTAATGGATATAAAATAAATCTGCATTCCGTTAATTCATAGAAGCAGTATGTCTTTGATGTAGCCTCAATGAATAGGTTCATGTGAGAACACTTTTGTTTTTATGTCAGATTGACAAACTTGTGTCTGTCACACTCTATTTCAGGAACATGTACTGTATGGACTCATAAAATTCAATTCTTTGAGGGTTTCTGTGTGAAAATACATCATGTATGTGTATAACTAGAAATGCTATATGGCATCCTGATGCCCCATCTCTTGGATCTCAGCTGAGGCTGCTTCACCCCGCTTCCCTCTGTCCCCCATGTTCAGGGCCAATATACACTGTTGCCCCCTTTTCCTGCCTCCACAAACAGGGCTGCTGTGCTCTGCTAAGCCCTAGAATCCCAGGGCCTCTGCCTTCACAGTTTGGGCTGCTGCACCATGCTACCCCAGACCACCAAAGGTGATGCTATGCCTGCACCCTACTACCCACTTCCATTGCCCCAAATGGGCAGGGTTGCTGCACCATGTGCAGCCCATCACACAGTAATGGCTGCTGTACCCTGATGCCCCCACTGTGTCCTGCACCACAGTCAAGGATTCTGCACCATGCTGTCCTCTCTTCCCTGACACCACTGTCCTCTGCTGTAACATAGAGGCTCTTTCCTCCACATTTAGAGTTGTTGCACCATGCTGCTCCCTGCCTCTAGAATCAGATCCTTTGGTACACTGCCAAAAACTACCTGAAAGAAAAAAAAATACTTTCATCTTGTGTTATAGGGTGGGGGACAGAGGGTAACAGGGTGCAGCAGCCTATACTGTTTGTGCAGGAGGTGGCAAGGTGCAGCAGCCCTGACTGTGTGGAGAAGACCATGGGCAGCGGGATGCAGCAGCCTCATATGGGGGCAGGAGACAGGGGGCTTTTGGGGCAAGAGAAAGAGGGAAGCAGAGAGCTGCTGCCTCAGCTGTCAGGCAGGAGCATCAGGATGCCATATAGTATTTCTAGTTATACACATACATGATGTATTTTCACACAGAAACCCTCAAAGAACTGAATTTTATGAGTCCATACAGTACATGTTCCTGAAATAGCAGTGTGTGGCAGACATGTTTGTCAGTCTGACATGAAAACAACATTGTTATCACATGAACATATTTATTGAGGCTACATCAAAGACACACTGCTTCTTTGAGATAATGGACTGTAGATTTTTTTTATATCCATTAAACAACCCTGTGTTATACAGCCTGAATAGAATACATAGTTTTGATGACAGAGAACTGACATTTGTGATACAGACAAGGTAATTTCTCACAGACATTCATTCATACCACTTAAGTTCAGCACTGAACCCCAAATGATCAACTGATATGAGAACAGAAATATATATTTTAAGCTAATCTCTCTAAACACAAACCAGATGTGTTAGTAACAAACTTTGAGTGAAAACAATTGGCTCTACAAACTGTTCTAACTAGGAACTGCAACAGCTTATCCAGTCAATCAGGAACTTAATTGGTGAAGCAGCAGGCTGGACAAGTATGTCACTGCTCACTGTCAGGGACAGAAAAATCTTCACTGTTTCTTCACTATTTTCACTTACTGCAGAGCACATTAACAGATGCTGATTTAAAGAAAACCACAAAACCAAACAGCATGATATTTTCAGGAAACACTAATCATGGCACAGGGATGTGAATTCAAGGGCATTCAAGCTTTTTATGAAATAGCTGTATGTGCATTTGATCTTAAAAAGAACAGCAATGTTTTGAGAGAGAGAGAGAGAGAGAGAGAGACTAAGATTTGAAACTGAGAAGAAACACTCAGAAGAACTTTGTTTTCTCTGTACTGCCTTTGTAAATAGTTATACTGAAGACATTTTTATTTTTTATTTTGATGTTATTACTAATAATAAAATACTCACTGCAAATTTTACAACTGCTCCTGGTTTTCCTATGCTTCCTGACCTCTGCCTCAATGACCGATGGTGTCAGCCTAAGTGGGATTTATGCTGTGCATACTCTAAGCCAGGAGTTTGTGCATGGGTACTAGATCTGATACCAGGGAAGCTTCGAAGAAAGGTATGGATTCTGCAGCAGCAAGTCCAGGAGTGATTACCAGAAGAATGGCAGCCAAACTAGAAGCAGAAACAAAAGTCCAAACTGAGACTGTACAGCCAGCACCAGTCATGGAAAAACAGGAGCAGTTAGTGACAGAACCTGAAAGTCTAACTGCCTTTTTCAAATGGTGGACTATACAACAACAAGAGATGGAGAGACAGAGAAAAGAAGAGATGCAGTGACAGGAGCAGCAGAGAAAAGAAGTGATGCAGTGACAACAGCAGCAGAGAAGAGACGAGATTCAGCGACTGGAACAGCGATGGACTGATGCCTTGCAAGCTGTCAAAGCTGGAGGATCTGGCACAGGTCCAGCAGAGCAACAAAACACCAACAACTTAAAAGACCTTAAACTTACAAAGTTGTGTCCCTCGGATGATATCAAAGCATACCTGATAACTTTCGAAAGGGTTGTCACAGCCTGCAAGTGGCCAAAGCAGCAATGGGCAGTCGGACTGGTACGTTGCCTAACAGGGAAATCCCAACTTGCCTAGAGCAATATGGACACTGCACAGTCAGAAAACTAGGACCTGGTGAAAAGAGAGGTCCTTGAAAGTATGACATCTCAGGAGAGACCTACCAGCAGAGATTTTAGTCTCTAAAGTACAATGCAGTCGACAATCCTCAAGAAGCCTTCACCTGACTCAGAGAACTCCTTATAAAATGGCTCCAACTAGAAGGCAAAACACTCCCACAGATCATCGAAATATTTGTAATGGAACAGTTCATCAACATCCTTCACACAGACATACAGCTTTGGGTAAAAGAACACCAACCAGAAAGTGGGGAAAAGGCTGTTTATTTAGTTGAAAACTACCAAATAGCCAGACAGATGCCCCAGCAGCGAGGTAACAGACAAGCGCCATTAAGACACTCCTTCTCCCATTTAAACTCCAAGTCTGATAAGAACTCTGGTGGGGTAACAAGTCTGTGCCTAAAGACATTACTTTCTGTAACTGTAATAAGCCAGGTCATATTGCAAGAAATTGCCGTAGTAAGAAGAGTGACACAGGAGCAGATTTGTCCTTAGCAAAATGTGGCAAGTACTTAACAGATTAACAGATGTGAAGGTGGGAGATAAGACTATGAAGGGACTTACAGATTCAGGAAGCAGGCAGACCGTAGTGCATATTGAAGTGCTGGGAAAACAGTGTCCAAAGGGACCAGGTACTGGTGTCATCTGCATACATGGGGACACTCAATACTATCCCACCAGCCAAGTGACTGACTATTCAGGGTGTGTCACACCAAATGAAAGTGGGGGTAGTACCTAAGTTACCTGTACCTGTGATTATTGGAAATGACTTTCCAAGATTTACTGAGTTAATCAAAGAGGGAGTAAATCCTGATATTTCAGCAGTTGTGATAACAAGAGCTCAGGCAAAGAAAATCTTAGATGGTGGGGACTCTTTTCCTTTCGCTGATTTTGGTTTGAACTTGTCTGAGCACAGCTCCAAAATCCGTAAGTCCAAGAAAGAAAGAAAGACAACTCCTGAAGAAACAGTGGCAACAAAAGACTGATGAACACAAGGGGTTAACATATAAAAATGCTGAAACTAAACTGATTACTGATCGTAATTTTATTTCAGAACACGTTAACAGTGTTTCCCTTCTGGGTTATTTTAAACAGTTGGGGGTGAAACCAAAACAGGGTGAATCTCTGTTTAAAAAATGTAATGGGCTACTGTACAGGATTTGAGTTAAACCTCAGACATAGGACCAGATAGAACAATTGGATCTTATTCGTGTTAATCTTCACCATTCATCACTAGTGGGTACCATGCTGGAGCCAGGACCCCGCGGGAGCCTTTTTGTTTTTTTCATGGGCGTAGCTGATGCAGGGCCGGTGCTGCCCTCAAGGCCGACATTCCACGTGGCACTCAAGAGTTGGCAGTTAGGCATCGTCAACTCTGCCCCAGCCCCAGTTCCTTTTCTCCTGGCATCGAGTGAGGATCCTGCGTGTGAGACTGCAGCTTTTGCATCCTAGTCCGTTGTGTATTTTGAATTATTGCCTCGGTTCTGCTCGTCTGCTCGATGTCACTTCAAAATTCCGGTAAGATCTTTTCCTTTTATTAAGCGGCGTTGAGTACTGTGTTTTGTTTTCTTTCTCATCAGGTCGTGTCTCATCCAGGGGGCAAGAAGACGTTGAAAGCGGGGCGGCCCCCCCATGCATCGGTGCCCCTGTGGCTGCCCTTACTCCGTAATGCACCAGCATGACCATTGCCTCTCCTGCCTTGGCCCCAGACATGATTTGGATAACTGCAATATTTGTTTCTCCATGGACTGCTGTGTCATTGAAAACTGCACGATGAAGGTCAGACATGCACCGCTGACTTTCGGAGGTCGAATTCACAGTCACCAGGACAAGGCCAGGACTCTCAGCTCTTCCTCCAGGTCCCCTCCTGGTTCTATACGGCCTGTGGAGGAAGGAACCCCCTCCTCTTCTAGCCTTGCCGCTGTGGGGGTTTCTTCCATGGTGCAGGAGGCCCAGGCTGACCCCCTTGGGATTCAGTCAGGAGGCACCATTTCGGCAGTCGCTGCTTTGGTAGTGAAGGCTCCCTCAGTGTCGTGTTCCAGGTCCCTCGGGACCAAGCTAGCACCATCCTTGACGCCATCTCATAGCGTCGCTCAGGTCCCGGCACCATTCGCAGCACCATGGGCTTTGAGTGCAGCATCACAGTCGGCGTCAGGCCTGCTCTCACCACCGCCATCATCCCTGATGCTGTTCACGGAGTCAGGATTCTCAGCGGCATCGGGTTGGGTAGTCTGGAGGTTTCTGGGCCTGGTTCTGGTCCTGGCGCTGTGCGTGGTGCTGGGGCCAGAGCTGGCACTGTCTCTGTCCTCTGCACCGGAGATGGGGTCAGTGCCATGGTCGGGGCCAAACCTGCCTTCGGTGCTGCTCGTGGTACCAGTGTGTTGTACAGCACCACATTCGGGGCCACACCTGTCTTTGATGCCACTGCTTCAGCGCCGGACGTGGTGCCACTTTGGATTTGGTGCTTTGCAGTGCCAGGGGAGAGCGTGGAACCATGCTCGGGGTCACGCCCCAATCCGGTGTCGTTCACAGCACCAGGGTGGGTGTGGGCACCGGGTGTGGGGGCTGTACTTTCTTTTGCTGCCGTTGGAAGCATCAAATCCTAGGGTGCCCGTCCTCTGGGTCTGGGAACTGGAGGAGTCCGTGGGGTGTTCTGGCATTGGGCCTTGGAGCCTACCTCTTCAGAGGTGGATTCTGAGTCTGATCCAGATTGGCACCCGGGTTCTTCAGAATCTTTGGATCCTTCTGTCTCCAGCACCTCTGTCCCCACTCAACCTCCCTCTGGGACTCAGCTCTCGCAGGCAGACCTCAGGGTCAGGGGGTCTGACCAGCCAGCAGTGGTCTCTGTGGCTACTGCTGAGCTGCCTGAGCTCACTAGCATGACTGTTTCTCCAGTTGAGATACCCCTCTCCTTTGGTGTGTTTGGACAGCCCAAGTCTGGGGCAGCCCAGAGTGCATCAGGAGGGGGAGGGTATGGTTCCATGGTGGACTCCTCAGAGACTGCTCAGAGGTGCCAGCTGCCTAGGTTGGTGACTAAGAAGACGAGGTCCCTCTCTGACTCCAAAGGGTTGAGAGGTGAGGGTGTGGTGCAGCGAGCCCTTCCTAGGGCCCAGCCAAGTTCTGGTAGGAGCCGAAGCGCAGGCCCTCGCCTTTCCCTAGAAAAGTCCCTAAGGGGGACTTCTGCTTCTGAGGTCAGGGGCCATACTTCTGGACTCACACAGTCCCGGTCACCTCATGGGGGGATTTCTTCTTGGGGGCACAGCTCAGACCGTTCAGACATGGTTGAACGGCTGTTAGCTGCAGCGGCCTTTGGTTCCCCCTCCTTGTGAAGTGTTTCCTGTTGGCCTCCCTACCCTGACAGAGACCATTCTCCTGTTGCCAGGAGCCTGTCCTCTGAGCCTCTGTCTCCATCCCTGGTAGTCCCAGGTATTCCTGGTCCTTGCGGGCCTCTTACCTGGGAACAGTTCTGAGGTTCGGCTGCACATTTTCCCACCTACCTCCATGCCCTGGACCAGCAGATATTTCACCACACACCTGTGCAGCTGGACCCTGAATCTGGGTGCTCATCTTCCTCCTCTTCTCCCTCTACTGAAGGAGAGGAACCTTCAGTCCACGTCTCCCCAGCGTCTGATCTGTTCTCCTATCAGCGCTTCCTTGTAAGGATGTCGGACGAGCTTCACCTGACCCCCATACCAATTAGCAATCCCGAGCACGTGACGCACGCCACCTTGGGTGAATGCAGTGTGGCCCACCTGGTGGCTCCCGCCTGGCCTGTTCCTTTTCAGGAAGCGCCACATCGGATCTTGACTACGTCCCTTTTCCACAGTAGCAGCCCCAAGGGACTTAGGCCAGAGGTATTGCGCTCCACCTGGGTCTCCAGGTTCTCTGCCTCATCCCCTTCAGGATTGACTTCCTTGGACACCTCCTCTGGGCCTCATGACCCTTACCGTGACCACCCCCCAGATTCGGACTCTGCAGACTTCGACTTCTGGGGGAGACTAGTGTTTTACTCGGCATGGATCTCTTTGTCAATTGCAGCATATCAGGCCCACTTTGCAGCCTATGACAGGTTCTTGTGGTCCAGGCTAGGACAACTTCTAGCCTTGATGCCTGATATGGAGGAAACCAGGCAAGCCATCACCCTCTCTGCACAGCTAGCTAGCAGGGCATCAAGCAAGGGCATCTTACAATGCCAATGAGGTAGCTTCCAGAGTGGTAGGGACAGTGATCTGCCTTCAGCGGACAGCATGGCTTCACCTATCCTGGTTGTTACCCTTGGCCCGGCATAGGGTGATTTACCCCGCCTACTGGAGAACCCATCTCTTCTTCCAATGGGTGAGATGGCAGCTTTCGGGGCACCTTCCTTCCCCACTGGGGGACCCCCATCTCACCCAGTCCAGTCTCAGGTCTCTCCAGGCTTGTAGGGGTTCTCTCCTGCAGTGTCTTACCCACTGGAGGCTAAGGGACCTACTCCCTTAGGGTGTTTCAGGGTCCCCCCTTTTTTGGGGGGGGCTCGGTACTCGACCACTAGTGATGAATGGTGAAGATTGCCACAGATATGATATGAAAATTATGTACCTACCATAATTGTTGCTCTTTCTGTGTATCTTCACCATTCATCACTAAATCCCACCCTCCTTCCCCCTGGGGCCACAGTCTCTGGACTCCACCCCTCCCCCTGTGTGTCTTTCCTTTCCTCGCTCTCCTCTCCTTTCATGTAGGTGGGAGGGAACTATGGAGACACACAGGGTGAATTTTTTAGGCTTATAGAGAGGGAGGAGCCTCCCTTCTTCTCCCTTATCTAGGGAGTTGCAGAGTGGGGAGGGGTGTCCTCTTTTCTCTCCCCCTTCAACATTTTTATTATTATTTGTGAGCTCAGACGTCGAGCCCACAGCTTTCTCCTCCAAGCCTTTGGCTGTTAAAAATTCTCCCCTTATTTTGGGAGGGAGGGGGGAGAGTTGAGACACACCCTTCGTCTGCACTCCCTAGTTGGTTGGTCCTCAGACCTAGGCTGCCTTCAAGTCATGTCTTGCAGCTGAACTCTATAGTCCACATCTGGACTTTATTCCCTGAAAGGATAAAGTGCAACTCTGTTCATGAGGGTGTGCTACTCTTCCCTCCTCCCCTTATCTTCCCCCCTTTTTTCCTTCTCCTTCCTCTCCTTCCAGAGATTCGGGCCCCCTCTCCCCAACTTCCTTTTTAAGTCTCCTCTTTCTGTCATCTTAGTTGTTTATTTCTCCTTTTGGCTGATTATTCTTTTCCTTTTATCTATTCCTTAGGCTCTCTTGCCTCAACCCACCCTCCCTTCCGTACACTCTCTGGTGTATCAGAACTGGGGCTGGGGCGGAGTCAACAACGCCTAACTGCCAACCCTCGAGCGCCACGTGGAACCTCAGCCTTGAGGGTGGCGCCGGCCCTGCATCGGCTCTGCCCATGAAAAAAAAATTAAAGTCTCCCGTGGGGTCCTAGCTCCAGCATGGTACCTGCTAGTGATGAATGGTGAAGATACACAGAAAGATCAACAATTACGGTAGGTACCTAATTTTCATTTATACCACAAATGTATAGCTCTGAGTTGTTACAGATAGCACATGATAGTCCTATGGCTGGTCACTCGGGGAGGGATCATACCCTTGCCAGATTGCTGTACAGATTTTACTGGCCTGGAATTCATGAAGATGTTGCTACCTATTGCAGTTCCTATGCTGAGTGTCAGAAAGTAGCCCCAGTGACTAAAAAAAACAAGGTGCCCCTGGTGCCCCTACCCTTGATAGATGTGCCTTTTGAGAGAATTGCAATGGTTGTGGTTGGCCCCTTAGACAAAAGTAAAAAGAGTAATCAATTAATGTTGGTAGTATGTGACTATGCCACTTGATTTATTATTTATTTAGTTTTTGTTGACCGGGTAAGTGCACTAGACAAATCTTGCCTATTTTCAGGCGCGACCCGGGGGAGGGGGCTACAGATAAAAGCCAACTGACCTTGAACCAGATTAAGCTGTTGGTGGTATTTTTAGTTCATGATGAACTTGACAGTACAATAGTGCTGATACTAGAACAATTGAGTTGATCAGTATAAGCTGATGGTGTGGCTCTACTTTGTATCCCACTGTATGAAGGAAGGTTAGTTGTTTAGGATGTGATACCCCCAAAGAAAATATGATATCCATGGTTATCTCCTCCAACTCCGGAGAGTATGGCTGGCAGCACGCAGGAGAGAAAAAAACCCTTAAGGGGAAACCTCTGAGGATCCATGGCTACCAACCCGCCCGTCCTTCTGGGCATACTAAAGGAGTATAATCCTACATTAATTAATTATTGGCTAGTCCAAGTTGCCGATTTACATATCCAATGGAATAGTCTGTAGCCAGGATGACAGGTCAAGAATGGATTCCAAATCTTGCGTGAGCGAAGCAGGTAGTAGTATGAAAACATGCATCGTCCAGGTAGAGAGCACTGAGGTGAGCTTTGTAGAAAATATCCAATAAGTTCAGGATGGGACTGGAAGAGAGGAGCTCCTGAGGCTAGCAAATGATAGATGATGGATGGTGTAAATATATCTAGGCATTGATGCAAGCGAGGCAGGGTGGAATAGAAGTAGTTCGACTTCCAGGCTTGAGATGAGACTACTGACTGATAAACCAAGTTCAGATGAAGAACGATAGGAGTAGAGTATGCTTAGGTCTTGATATGGAAGGCATACTGCTGAAGGTTGCACTAGAATCTTGCCAGGCTTTAAAGGTAGTAAATCTGAAGCACTAGTGCGAGGTTAGGAAGCATTCAAGAGTATAATAGGGCACGCCCAATAGGTAAGTATGAGCAGGTAGACCGTATAAGTTTAGGAGATGAGGTAGTAAGTAGCAAGTAAATGGACCTAGTTGGTCAGTTAATAAGAAATAGAACGTGGCAGCTAGACCCTCGGCGAGATGCACAGCTTAACCATCAGCTGGTGAGGTAAGTGGAGGCAGCTAGCTCCAGGTAATATGAAGCGCAGCCAGACCTTCATAGGTCTGCTGGTAGTAATAGAACATGGCTGCTGGTACCTCGGGTGAGACGCACAGCTTAACCGTCAGCTGATGAGGTAAGTAGAGAGGTGGCTAGTTCCAGATAACATGAAACCACAGCCAGACCTTCATAGGCCAGCTGGTAAGTGAATAGAGGTAGAAAGCCAGGTAGGAGTTAGAAGTATATGAACCTCCCGGCCCAGATTGAGTGTGGCAGGCTGATGGAATTCATAAATCTCCAAGTCCGATGCTGGGCGAGGCAGATAGAGTAAGAGCAACCTTGGATGCTGCTGAATGAGCATTGAGCTGATCTAGGAGCATTTGAGTGAGGACCTTGCATAGGATGAGACACCCCCAAAAAACACCATGATATCCACGATCATTTCCTAATGAATGGCTAATCCATGTTGCAGATTACGAATGATCCAGTGGAACAGTTCGTGGTTAAAATAAAGGTCAGAATCAGCTTCCAAGTCCTGCGTGAGTGCTGCAGGCTGCGGAATGAACATGTGAAGCAGCCAGGTAGAGTGCACTGAGGTGAGCATCAGTGGCATACATTCAACGGAGTCAGGAGGACTATGGTGAGGAGCTCCTAAGGCTAGCACTTGATGATCAGAAAACTATAGAGTACATATCCAGGCTGTGATGCCGGCAGCGGTGGGCAGGATGAATTGGAAGAAGTCCATCCTCTGGCTTCCGCTGACAGAAGGTACATGAATTCTATGGAATGGAAGAATGGCTTGAGAGGAAGCTGATGACTGACGAACCCAGTTCCGGTAAGAGGACGAAGAGAGTAGGGCGTATGCTCAGGGTATGATATAGAAGGCATACAGCAGTAAAGGTGAGCTGGAATCCTGGCAGGATTTGAGGGTAGGAAATCCAAAGTACTGGTACGAGGTTGGGAAGCATCAAAGAAAGTGTAACAGGGTGAGTCCAATAGGTGAGGGTGGGTGGCTGGACCAAGTAAGTTATTTATTTATTTTGTTTTTGTTGACCGGGTAAGTGCACTAGACAAATCCTGCCTATTTTCAGGCATGACCTGGGGAGGGGAATATAGATGAATGCCAACTGACCTTGAACCAGATTAAGCTGTTGGTGGTATTTTTAGTGAATGAGAGAAATTTGGCCAGGACACTGGGGAAATTCCCCTACTCTTTTCGAGAAGTGCCATGGGATCTTTAACATCCACCTGAACTACCACCAATCCAGGCAGATGGAACCTCGGTTTAACGTCTCATCCGAAAGATGGCACCTCAGAAGTGCAGCACCCCTCTCATGCTGCACTACAGTGTCAGTACTGGGATATTAACCCAAGTGCCAGATGTGGGAACTGAACCCACAGCCCTCTGATCTCCCAGCCTCAGAGTTAGGAGAAGAGGTAAGTAAGTAGCAAGTAATGGACTGTTGGACAGTGGAATAGTAGTAGAATGTGGTAGCTAGTCCTTCGGCTGATGCGCAGCTTGACCCATCAGCTGGTGAGGTAAGAAAAGTTGCAGCTAGCACTTTGTCAACATGTAAGCACACCCGGATCCCCATAAATCTGCCGGTAACTAAGTGGAGTGGCAGTTAACCTTCATAGGCTAGTGGGAGCAGTCGGTTCTCCTATGTAGGTAAGCAGATTAGCTAGGACGAATTATGAGGGTGTAGAGCATGTCCGGACGATATTTGTGAGAAATGGAGAGATCCACAGGCAAGCATATGCGATCCATGTAGGTTGAGTCGTACTTGTCAATAATGAAACGGATGAGGAATTCAGCCCGAGGAAAAGGAGTGTGAATGAATGACTGAATCAAGTAGGAGAATATGATCTTGGAGTCGCTGCCAAGTAAAGTAGGAAGTCAGGTATGAGAAGTATACGAGCCTCCTGGCCCAAACTGGGCATGGCAGGCTGAGAGATGTAGGAACCTCCAGCCAGGTGCTGTGCAGGCAGGCATTGTGTACGAATAGTCGAACCTCTGGGTCCTGGAGATGGAGTGAGAGCAACCTTGAAAGCTAATCTATGATAAGTCTTTCCTTGGGAAAGGAAGCAGGGTTGTGAAACATAGTACAGAAAGAATGCGTCGCTACAAGGGAACCATAGGCGGATCGGCTACAGTTTTGGGAGTGTAATGAGCTAGGCTTCCCACAGATAATCAGGTAAGCACGAGGAAGGCTGTAGTTGGAATAGAAACCCAAGACCCTCAATGCTTAACAAAGGTGGCAGTAGTACTGAAGCAGCAAAAACTGAGCATTTACGCAGCACATGACATGGTTCCAAAAGATGGAGTGCAGGGAATGCATGGCATGGATAATAAATATAGTCTTACTTCCTCACGTGTGCACAGGTATGCAGTCGAATTCACCATACACATCTCAGATATACAACCTAAAGGGAGGTTGCAGGCATTCCAGTGAAAGTTTGCAGCAGGGTCTAGTGGAATAGAAAGAAATGACAGGCGGTTGCAATGCTTCAGGGCTGAATTAGAAGGATTGTAGCAGACTGACTATAGTTAGGCTTAAATTCCAGTTAATCAGCCTCCATACGAATAATTCCAGAGGACAGAACGAGGGTCAGGTGAGGCGATATGGAGCATAGATAATTCTCCTATGTGCAAGGTTGAGTCTCAGGAACAACAAAATCTATGTTAGGTAAAGCAAATACTCATCCCTAAATGAACACATGTCTGCTTGTAGAGCCCTACTCACTCAGTCTCCCTCTCCCTCAGAATACTGAAAACAGTGTGCATACTGCACTAGATTAATCGACATATAGTTGCCAGGGAGGAATCAGTTCGGTAGTTGACCAATTGCCGATGTCCAGCTAATGCAGGCAATCGTGAATTGATAGGAGTTCATAGTAGGAGTAGGTAAACTGGATTACGAATGCTAGGCATGGAGAGCTAAGGGCACCAACCAGCGAGAGATGGAGGTAGGGAGCAGGAACGTAAGCCCAGCATGGGAGGCCAAGTAGAGCAGGAGGGAGCTGTGCTCGAGCTGCGTGAAGCAGTCCAGGAGGGCCGAACTGGAATCAAGGAGGCAGCAGTTGAAAGCGCAGGCAGCTGCACTGATTTAGAGGCTGCAGATGATGGTTGTGCAGTTCGCATCATTAGGCTGCAAGTACGAGTAGCAGCCGCTGGTAGATTGAGGTATGTGCGCAAGCAGCTGGGTCATAGTGGCAGTAGCGAGGGCGGCCACGAAGGCAGTTGAGATAATCGAGGCAGTGGCAGGTGGTATGGAATCCAGGTAATGGCTGTGTGACCGAGAAGAAGCATGAAGTAGCCAACTGCAGGAGAAGCAAGAAAATAGCGAAGAACTGGGCTGGAACCAAGCTGCTTGAAGGAGGAAAAGAGACCACCAGAAGGCAAGTGCGCAGGCAAGCAAGGGGAGAATAGGCAGGGAAGTAATACAGAGCAGTGTGAGAGAATGAGCGTACAGAACCCCCCCCAAAAAGAAAAGGAAAAAAAGCACACAGACAAACGAGCATGGGAAACGGAAGGGAAGGGAGCCAGGGGAACCCACAGAAACAAATGAGGCGAGGCAGAGCAGACGGTTGGGGGGACAAACAACAAGAAGAGCAGCCATAGGCCAGCAATGGCATGGCAGCGAGTGCGTCTCACTTTAAGCAGAGCAGCAGGTTTCTGCTGTTTAAGTAGGATATGGGGGAGGAGCTCTTCCCCCATATAACTAGGCTGAGCCTTTCAATTATCCAATCAGTCAAAAAGGCAGGTCTGACAATTAATCCTACCGAGAGTGCATTGGGCATGCAGGAAACCGGATATTTGGGCTATGTTTTGGGAAATGGAGAAGTCAAGTCAAAGGTTTCCAATATAGAAGCTGTAGCTAACAGCCCTGTCCCCAAAACCAAGAAACATGTCAGTTCATTTTTAGGGCTGTCTGGTTATTATCGGAGATTTGTTCCCAGCTTTGCCAAGCTGGCTACTCCCCTCACTGAACTCACAAAGAAATGGTTCCCCAGTAATGTGAAATGGACCCCAGAGTGTGACAAGGCTTTTCGGGTCATTAAGGCTGTATTATGTTCAGCCCCTGTTTTAAAGATCACGTGCAAAGGTTTTTGCATATTGTTAATGAAGCTTGAGTTCAAGTACCTGTGTCATGATTAGAGTTTCCTGAAAATTTCATACTGTTTGGTTTTGTGGTTTTTGTTAAATCAGCATTTGTTGACGTGCTCTACAGTGGCTGAAAACAGTGGAATCATTTCTGTCTCTCTCAGTCAGGCTTGGAGAGCAATGAAATCATTGTGGAGTACTGTAGCTTGCTGCTTCAGATCCCCAATCACAGCAGGCTGTAGAGTTCCTGGTTTGCTCACCAGGTTTCTTATAAACTCAGTCCGTGGATTGTGTTTAGATAGATTATCTTAAAATCTGTCATTCTCTTATTATAAAAGTTGATAATCTGAGTTTCAATTCTGAATTCAAGTAGTAAAAATCTTTGTCTGTGAGAGATCAGCTAGTCTGTATCACAGCTCTCCATTCTTTCTCATCAAAACTCTTATTTTTTCTAACTATGCAACACAGGTTTGTTTAATAAATATAAAATAAATATAAATTTTGTTCAGTCATAGAATTAGTTTGTCTTTGATGTAGCCTTAATAAATACATTTTAGGGGGAAAATATCTTGGACCCTCTACAGTTTAATGATTATTGCTCCTATTTGACAAACATGGCTTCTATACTTCCAAAATATGGTTTTAGGTTATACGATTTGTACTTATAGTGTACATGGACTGGCAAGCCCTGTCAAAAGAAGTAAGAAACTCTCCTTTTTAAGATGTTCTGGGGTAGACATCTCTCTCCTGCAGGAGATTCACCTCTCCTCAATAGAGCAAACAAAATTTGAGAGGCTGGGATTCTCGCAGGTTATTGCTACTTCATATGGGGGGGAGGGACCATCATTTTGACACCCCCAATGGTACCTTTTGAGTACTGGGACAAAATAGTCGATAAGGAAGGTAGATATTCATTAGTTAAAGATAGGCATAATGTCACAGTGGTTACAATTGCCTCTGTTTACCCACCAAATATGGATTTTAAAGAATACAATTCCTTTTTTTATTGTTAGCTCAATGGGGGGAGGACAAATTCTCTGTGGGGGTGATTTTAAACATGACTTTGTCATTAAATAATGCGAATGGCTCTCAGAACCCCAAAAAGATAGAAACTTACAACCCAGGTAACTAAGCTGTTGAAGGAACTTGGATATACAGATACCTGAACGTTTTTGATGGTAGTACTCAGAATTACACGTTTTAGTCCCAGGTCCATTCTAGCTACTCCAGCTTAGGCTATTTGTTAATGTCCCAAGAGCACCTTGACACAGCCCTTAAATCTTGGGTAGGGGATTTTATATTGTTCGACCATGCTCCAGTTTTTGTAAAAGTTCAAATTGGTGATCCCCAGAAAAATATATTTTGGAGATTAAATTTGCCCCTCCTTAGGGACCAGGATAACTTTAAACAAATTAAATATACTCTCCCACAGGCAGTGGAGGATAACGATTCCCCCCGACACAAATCCAGCTACACTATGGGGTACTCTTAAATCCCCGTTGAGAGGGAAATTAATAGAAATTTCAGCAAGGAATAAAGAAAATTAGGGACAGTTGTGGGGGTCCCATACCTCCCATATACAAAACTTAGAAGATCAACAATAAATTAAAATATGTAAACATAGAGCCCAGGAACTACATTCTCTTAAAAAACAGTTTAACAACCTCGTAGATTATTACGTGGAGCAGAAATGATGGTTTCTTAAACAGAAATATTATGATGGAGGACCTAAGTCATTAGAACTGTTAGCTGGTTGCCCGAGGATGCAAAGATTCAGGGCTTCAATAATGGATATTATGAAAGGGGTTTGAGAAATGGAGCTTTCCGATTGGCTATAAACAGTCTAACAGCCTTATGTTAATCTTTTATTAACATACATGTAGAGCTTAATCATACACTGAAAAAAGTTTAGCACTATTTCAATTTTTTTTTATTATAATAGCAATAAGGCACTCCCAGGGGTTATTTTAATAGTCAGTTAATCACCCTCTAGGGGCATGTGGTACTCAGCTATGCCTCGTACCACATTACACTACTAGAAGGTGATTAACAGACCTTTAACAGAAGCTCTGGCCATGCCTTATTGCTAAATAAAAGATCTCAGTTCTAACACTATTCACTATTCTATATCAGCTGTCTCAAAGACTTTTCTGGAATATTCCCAGTCATACTCCTCCCCACCAAGTGCTTCACAGGAAGAGATTTCTTCCTTTTTGAAAGCACTGAATCTCCCCTCTGTCACAGGCCCAAGTAGAGTCCCTTTTCTCTCCCATTTCTACCCAAGAAATAGAATCTGAAATTGGTGCTTTGAAAACAGGAAAATATCCCATCTCTGACAGGCTTCCAAGGGACTTCTATAAAACTTTTAAAGCAGAATTATCACCTTTACTCCTCTGTACTTTTCTTTGGTTTTTACCCCAAGGGAACAGGTCCCTCCCTTCCTCCTGGAATTTTCCATCATTTCTGTTATCCCGAAGCCTGGCAAGGACCCCACCCAATGTTCTTCTTACATGCCTATTTCTGTCTTAAACACAGACTATAAAATACTAGCAGCTATATTATCCTGACTACTTAAACATCTTGCCCCACCAGTTAATCCACCAGGACCAATGTGGCTTTATTCCAGGTCGACAGGCCCAGGACGATATAAGAAGTATTTACTTAATAGATCATATTCAGAAAAATAAATGCCCAGCTATGTTTCTAAGTTTAGATGCCAAAAAGGAGTTTGATAAAGTGTCCTGGCCCTTTTTAAGGGAGGTCCTTGCTGGCTTCTGGTTCCCATTCAGTTTATAGACCTTATATTTAAGTTTTACCAAAAACCCCAGGGTTCTATTCGAACTAACGGCCATATATCTGATAGTTTCTTTTTACGGAGAGGTGTCCGACAGGGATGCCCTATTTCCCCCTTATTATTGCTTTCTATATAGAACCTCTAGCCCAAGGTATTCGTCACTTTTCTGATATACAAGGTATTTTGCGTGAGGGCACTGAGCATAAACTGGCACTTTTTGCTGACGACATTCTCGTATACCTTACAAAAACTGACCTCTCTCTCCCAGCCCTGTTTTGAACACTGTCAGCCTTCTCTAATCTGTCAGGATATACCATAAACACATTCTTAAAACCAAAGTCCTTACTTTTAACTATGTAGTCTCCCCCCCCCACACACACACACATATATGTAACCTTTTTCATATGAAATGGGATCAGCCTTTCCTTAAATATCTGGGAGTTAAAATACCTACGGACTGTTCACAATTATTCATCTTAAATTACTCCCCTCTAATTATAAATTTAAAGCAAGATATGAGAAGCTGGAACCTCTTGCCCCCATCCTTTATGCCAGAAATCAGGCATTGAAAATGAATGCCCACCACTGGCTATTGTACTAATTTCAATGTATATGCTGCTTTATCACTATTAAAGAATTATTAATCTGGCAAAAACTATTTTGTTCCTTTGTAACAAACCCCACATTAGACTGAAAATGTAATCTTATCCAAAGGAGTAGGTGGTATTGCCCTACCATACTTACCCATCTACTGGGCTGCCTCTCAGATGAGACTAGCCCTACTTTGGGGAAACCCAAACTATTTTGCTCACTGGAAATTGATCGATTTGGCTAGACCCCTATCCTTTCCTCTGCCACTTGTCCTTTTTAACCCAGCTCTATTAAAACAGGTAAACAATTTATTACCAAAGGAGACTCAGGTGATATTAGAAGGCTGGAGACATGGCACTCAGCGTAAAGCCTCATGTATACATTTCTGGAAGTATACTTGTGTAACCCCTAGGTGGCGCTATCCTATGGGCTACTACACCTGCCTGCATGACTAAGCACAGGTTGAGGGGCCTAAGCTTGGTGAACGGGTGCCTTCACTCAGAGGAATGGTACTGGGGTATTGGTATAGTTCTCCAGGATGCTTTAACCCCCCCCACCAACCTCTCTAGTGGCCTAATCAGTTTAGCAATAAAACATTCACATTTACCATGTGACAGTAATGATATGCTCACGTTCCTTGCACTTACAGTACCACCAGGGCTGGATCTTCTGCAACTGCCCTGGAGACCCACTGGAAAATAAGACAGGTGATACAACAACACAGTAGCAGTACTGTATCCCCACCAAGAAGGTACACATTAGCCAGGTTAAACATAAAAAAACAACAATCTGATTTATTCAGGGGGATGTGAACGAGGGTGGGGCATAAATCTAGCAAGTGATTTGCAGTTCTGATTAAATTCAGGTTGATTGAGCATGCACTGTAAGTCCCTTTGACACAGTCCCACAACCCTGGGCACCCAATATATTAAACAGGCTAGCCTGAAGCATTGCTCGGGTAGGTCAGCAGTGCAGCTGATTGTTGGGGCCCTTAGGAAGAAAAACAATTAACATGCACACAACCCAAATATCTGTAGTCCAGAGTCAGATGGCTTAGTCCATTGCAATAAACCCAAAACAAGTAAATCAGATGACACACACAAATGATTGCAGCTTTGTGACAGGGAGCTACCCTGAAATTACTCATGCTACCCAAACAAGGAGGATGATCCAACAACATGAGACCTGTGCAGATATTTCATGAAGCATGAGGAAGGGTTCCCTCATGGTCCTCATCAAAACACTGGTCTTCGGGATGCAGGAGCAAACAGCTGATGCTTAACTAGTTCAAACACTGACCGAAACATGCAAACCAGACATTTCAAACTAGCCGGCCACGCAATGCTTCGGCAACTAAGCACATTTATATGTAAGGCTTGTCCTTCTCTGGTCCTTCCAACCAGCTTGCAGGCCGATCCTGAATTCCAGCTTGATTGCTGCACGAATCCCCTGCTGCAGTGACCCCAACATGGAGTGACTGGACAACTTGAACCCGCGTACTAACGGCCAAAAAAGTCTAGGCCTGGCAGCCCTAACCTCTGAGAGCTGGCAGGCTCCCCAGAGGCACACACACTGAACTCCTGGGCAAATCTGAAAATCCCAAGCCGTTACCCCCTTTTACATGGGGCTTAGGTCCAGAAATCCTATTGGCTGCCAAAACTGTCCTGAACAGTTTCCATTTGTTAATTGGCTTGTTTTTTGGCACCTAGATTTTGTCCCAGATAATTCCCCACAAGTCTCTGGCAATGTCCCACTATTCCCTTTGTTAAATGCTGGCTCCCAATTGGCTTATAGGCACAAAGATGGTAGCTGCATGCAGTTTCTGTTGCAGTCTAATTCATTGTCTCCAAGTATAAAGTTCTGGTGCAGCCAGATAGAACACTTTTATTAAATAATATCCCCACTCTCTTGTAGCCCCAACAGTTCTCTCTTAAATATGTCCACTTTTAAGTTACTTAAGTACACCATCAGGGAGTCACAGCTCCTGTAACACACTGCCCCCGGAAACACAACAGCAGGCTTATAGATATTCATTAGGGCTTCACTGCCCTGACCTTTGCCACTAAGCTTCTGGTGCCCCAGAGGCAGCATCTGCCAATTTTTTTAATTAAAAAATGTCAGGTTGCCAGTCCCCATTTAGGCTAGCGGGGCAGCGGGACCAAGAAAACTCCTCGGTTTGAACTGCAACACTAGCAGTCGGCATCAACAAAATGCCGCAGGGCGCATGCACGAGTACCAGTGCCACAAACATGCTGGCAGCTTACGGTTAAAGTTTTAAGCCTGAAATGGGCTGAATTAAATTACTAGGGCTGCTGGTGGGTGCAAGGGGACATCAGGGGAATGACCAGATGGCAGGAGGTGCCACAAAGAACTGGCGGATGCCAGGAGGCAATGGGAGCACACCTGGAGGCATTAAGGTAAGCCCCCAATATGGGGGGGTATTGCACTTGGTTTTTAGAGAACTCACAATTTTGACCCCCTTTACATGACCCATGGTATAAACATCAGGCCTCTAGAGGTTTTGTTGCTCCTTGGCAACTATTAAAACAGGGTACAATAATCACTTTTGAGCAAGCTAAGGAACAATTTGCCTGGCAAGAACAGGATAGGCTCCATTACTGTGAGATAAGGGATTTTATAAACAAGCAAATCCGAACTTCAGGAAGTCAAGTGCAAATATTTGAGGAAACTTTTCATTTTATTAAAACATGGACTTTGACTGCAGGAGATTGTGCCATCTCTCTTTTAAATACAGGATTAATTCAGCAACAATCTCATGCAGCAGACCTTTTGAAAACAAAGTCTGACACAGGATTTGGTGTGGGACCTGGTCTACTACTTCCTCCCCTTTGTGGACGGAGTTTACCTTGAAAGTTAGAGCACATTTTTCTTTTTGGTCCCAGCCTTCCTGGCTAAGAGATCTGGCTCTCCATATGTTTTTTGGTGGGACTGTGGCTCCGCTATCGCATCCCATGCTCATGTCTTTTTTGATTGCCCCAAACATCTTAATTTCTGGCAGGCAGTATCTCAAAATATATTGGCCATTTTCAGCCTTTCAATACCCCTTACATCTCTTAACTTATTATAAGGAATTCCACCCAGGATGCTTAGTGGAAGGGAATCACTGTACCTGTGGGCGGTCCTTCTGGTGGAAGCCTATAAGTCTGTTACCAAAAAATGGCTTCAAGGGGATCCACCTCAGGTCACTGACTGGAAAGCAGTGGTTCTCCACATACAGAATTTTGAACATCTTACTTTTAACTTACAGAATAAAACTGAACTTTATCTTAATCATTGGACTTGATAGGAGCATTACTATCACCTTATTTGATTATCCTAATAGGGCTTGCCTATTCTATTTTAAGAAATTACAGTATTTGTGTATTCCCTTTATAATACTTTGAGTAAATAGGACCCTTTCCATTTATTCTTTTTACCCTAATTTACTTTCCTAATTTTATACTATACTGTACTATACTATACTATAACTGGTGGATTTTTTTAATGATAAGTGGCCCATTATTTATTTACCTTTACTGTAAGTTTTTAAAGTTTTTGTATGGGCAATAGTTAATGCCTTAAATGTTGTATATGTTTATCTATTACCGTTTGTAATGTAATTTCAGGTTACTTAGTGTTTGTAAATTCTGTGTTATAATAGTTTCAATAAAGATGTATGAAAACAATTGGTTGTGCAACCAGACAGAGAAGAGACAGAAAAGGAGATGATAGAACAGATCCTTGAATTTAACCCTTTCTGCATAACAAATGGGACAGGGCCTTATTCATCCCTGTCACATACCCCCTCTTTAAGAGGGAACCTGTTTTACAAAAACAGGTTTCCAAAATTTTCTTTTAGTTATCTTCCAGCATTAGCTTATAACTTTTACAGTTCTGTGCATATGCAGCATAGCAAACAGAGAAGTGTCAACTGACATTTTTTCAACCTTCGGAGTTCTCAATTCCTGATTCACATCTTGACAGAAAATCAGCATTGCCGGTTTCTTTCCCAGATTTGTGCATCACTTTAAATGCAAATGGATGTAGTGCCAGGTACCACTATATGATTCTAGAATTTTTATCCTTCATTTGGTTAAGTCAACAGAGAGGACTTGTGATCTGTGACAGGTACAAAGTCAACTCGTAGTAAGTAAAACTTAAGGGACTCCATGGCCCACTTTGCCGCAAGGCATTCCTTTTCTCTCTGTCATGCAATGTCCTACTTATGTACAGAATAGGATGTTCTTTCCCATCTATATGCTGGCTCAAGACTGCACCTAGGCCTACCTCTGATGCATCAGTCTGTAACAGAAATTATTTCTCAAAGTCTGGGCTTCTTAAAGATCATGTGCAAAGGTTTTTGCATATTGTTAATAAAGCTTGAATTCATGTACAGTAGAAATAGTAGAATGTGACAGGCACCTATTTGTCAATCTGACATGAAAAAGTTCTTACATGAACATATAAGTCCTCCCTGTCAGTAAGCTTATATAGTAGGACCTGTTTCTCCAAAGTTTAAAGTGATTTATGGAAGGTTACTATAGCAAATGGACATAGTAACCTGTAAGAGTTGTGAATCAGTCTCCTACCATTCAAACTGCCAAAAAAGTAGTTTTCCATAAAAAACAAAATCCTTTTACTTCAGTGCTCCATTTCATTTGCATAGCCCTGCCTCTTTTTTTCTCAGTGCTGCAACCCCTCCAACCTTTACATCTTGCAAAGGAAACAACGTTTTCAAAGTGATTTAGCAAGCTTTGCCTTAGCAAATGGAATTAGTAAACTGTACTAACCTAGGCGTTGTGATTCAATCTCCTACCATTCAAACTACCAAAAATTGCTTTTTTTCCATTAAATAAATGCTTTTATTTCTGTGCTCTGCTTCAGTTGCATAACCAGTGTCTTTTTGTCTCAGTGCTGCAACCCCCAAGCATGACATCATGCAAGGGAAACAGTTTATAAGCACTGTTTTGAAACAGAGATCTCTGTTGGTCTGTCTTGGTATTGCGGACATCTACACTACTGACATAGGAGACTACATCTCTCAGTAAAGAACTCTTCATCAGCTAGATACTATATGCACAATGCCTTGTTTGGAAAATAAACATATGAGAGCTTTTATTGTTGAAGCCATTACAGAGATATGGGATTGCACCTCACAGTAAGGGAATTGGAAAACAACTTCTCATTGTATCCACAATGCCTTGTTAGGTACATCTACATATTAGGTGCAGTCACCACCTCCAAAATAAGGGATTGCACCTCTGAGTAACTAATATTTAAATCACCTTTATAGTTTACCGAGAATTCCTTGATGCTGTATGTGAAACATTGACAGCTTCCTTGCACGACATCATTCTTGGGGTGTGGCCAGACAGTGAAAACTGGAGGGCAGGCAGAAACAAAGTGCTGATAAAACATCCATAAAATTGACTGACAGACTTTTTTACTAAACAAATTGCAGCTTCAACATGTGAAACATGGCTAGCAATGACATGCTATGTGAAAAAGGCATTTGGGGAACTTCCATAAATCACTTTAAACTTTGGAGAAACAGGTCCTATAAGCTTGCTGACAGGGAGGACTAGACTGTGAATTCAGGAGATGAAGTCATCAGCAGCTCTTCACTAAAACTAGCTTTCTTGAACAGGCAGTGAATATAGGGTTGTAAAATGATTTGTAACTTTTAAACAATGTAACTTAGAGATCTCATTTTTTGACATGAGGTTGATTGGATCTATGCTGAACCAAATTCTGAATTAACTGATGCCAGAAATTTTTCACCATTGTCCCACTTTAAATCACAGATATGCTCCCCTATGTCCCTGTGTAGATATAGGAATTCTTGCTAAACACATAACTGTTGAGTACTATCAGTATTAGTTTAACAATAAGGAGATAAGAACTAAACAATCAATGCCTTATTTAAGGCCTTTCCAAAAAACAACTTAAAGACATTTTTACATTGCAAGCTTTGCTATATGAACCATAAAAAAAAGGGAAGCAGTTAAATCAGTTCCATCCAAATGAAAGCATCTCTATAGAAGGTAAATCACAGTAATCCCTCTTTTACTATGCAATGCCCCATTATAACATATAGAAAAGTTACCAGCAGATTCAGTAAGCATCATAGACATATCAGCAGTAAATAAAAAAAAGGATAGTGTCCAAATATTGAGGAACAGTCTGCTAATATATTTGTAATATTAATAGTCCAAAGGTTAAAGATAAACACAAATGTAGAAGGCTCTTGAAGCATTTAAATCTCTGTTGAAACAGAAATCAATCAGCTATGTACTGATTTCACCAAGTGGAAATAACATTCAAGGTCCACAATACTGTCTGGTCATAAGGGAGGAGTTCTGAGCTTGTTCCCAAGTAAGGTCGGAATGTATATAATTAAACTGGAGGGGGGAGTCCAACCTCAAAAGAAATGTTGCGCATCCCCTACCCTCTTCAGGTAAGATCTCCATGGCTAAACGTTGAACAGACAATAAAGAGATAACAGGGGATGATGCTTTGTACAGTACCTGGGAAGAAGAGTCTAGGAGCCAAGTTGAGAGCAACAGTTGCAACACAAAACTGTCTGCATCTAATCCCATTTGTAAGAGTTCTTGCCTGCAGACTTGATGTGCTTTTCTAGAAGTTGCTGGATCTGCATCAGGGCTTCCGTGGGTGGCATTATTTCCCCCAGGGCACTTCCTGTTAAGGACCTGCTGCCAATCCAGATCCCACATCCTATGACCTTGGTTCCAAAGATCATCGCAGCCAAAGCTTCCTCAATAGAGAAATATACTTTTGTGCGTCCTCCCAAAAAATTCTCAGCCTGACGGGATATGGAGTTTGAAATCAAATTGCCTTCTTCGGAATTTTCAAGAGGGGTAAGAACTGCAGCCGTTGCAACTGAATTTTCTGGGGGTAATAATTATCCAGGTACAGACGTTTGTTTAAATATATCAGTTCTTTTTAGACCATGCTCTCCTAAGAATATCTTCTTTTGTCTTGAATGATCTCAGTTTGAAAACTATGGATCTCGGATGGATGGCTGGGTCTGTAGGTTTAGCTTGAAGTGAGCAATGGGTGCCTTCGATCTGTAGATCATATGTGGCAGATAGTTCAAGAATGTCCCTCTGTAGATTTTCCACAAATGCGGCCCTGGGCATTGTTTCCATTCCCTTCGGTAAGCCATATAACCATAAGTTTTCCCAACAGGAGCATCCTTCCAAATCCAGGCATTTAGCTTGTATGCACCAAAAGAGTCTCGGTTACTTTAGTAAGCTGTACGGCGCCATCTTCCAGAACCAAGACCCGTTCCTCCATGTGGCCCAGATGTGAAGCTAAACTGGAGAGCTTCTGTTGGATGGTTTTAAATTCTTTTTGTTCTCATTTCTGGATTGTTTAATTTCATGCAGTAGTGTCTCAAAGCTGCTGCGGGACAGCTGCTCGACCTCACCATCTGTATCATAGTCGGCCATATGGGAGCTAGCCGGAGAGGATGATCTTCTCCTGGTGAGAATGGTTGAGGTAAATCTACTGCCATCCTTGCCTCGCAGACGTCCTCTGGAATTATGTTTGCTTTTACTGTGGTCTGCTTTGTCTCCTCCTGGCATTTTATGCAGAATTTTAATTGAATTGAAGGGTTTTGGAGGTAGATTAATGAATTAAGATAGATTTTGAGGACTACGTTGATGATGATGAGGATTATGATGAGGATGAGGATCTAGGGGGGAACCACTTGAGCCAGATGTGTCCCCGAATCCACAGCACCCTGACTCCCCTGAAAAGGGCTCAGAGGACCTTACCACCTTATTTGTCTTCATGCAGCAGGTGGCACAGACTCTGGACCTCCCCACTCAGGAAACAATGGAGGAGGAGCCAGACTATGTTGAAGTGATAGATGTGGCATTAACTAAGAAGCTGCTGTTCCCCATACATAAATCTCTGAAAAAGCATGTCCTGCAAATTCTTCAGACCCCCACTTTGGTTCCTCCAGTTGATAAAAAACTGGATAGGAAATACTGGGTAGACAAATCTGGTGCAAAATTTCCTTTTGGGCACCCTAGTCACAAGGGAGTGATTCAGGGTGCCTGTGACCAGGCTGGAATACCTCATCCTATCCACCGGATAAAGATTCCAGGAAAATGGACTCTGTGGCCAAAAAGGTGTATTTGGGGTCCTCTTTTGCCATTAGACTTGTCACTTATATAGCTTATGTAGCCAGGTTCCAGAAGAGCCTGTGGAGTATAGTGGCAGAAATTCTAAGACCTGTCCTACCCCCATTGCTTCTGACCTGACGAGGCTGCTAGGAGGGTCATTGAGGCATCTAAATTCCAGTTTAGAATGGCAGTAGATGCCATTGATACCGCAGTCAGGCTCATGGCTACCTCTGTGTCCTTAAGGAGGTTTGCATGGCTTAGGTCTACCAATCTTTCCCAGGACACTCAAAACAGAAGCTCTGGATTTTCCCTGTGAGCCCTCATCCCTCTTCGGGGAGCAAACTGAGGCATATATGAAGAAGATGAATGAGTACTAGACTGCTTACAGGAGTGCGGCTGCAAAGGAGAAAGCTTCTGTTCCTCAGAAGCAGCAGGGTAGAGGGAAGGCAAGGCCCAACTACAGGCCTTTCTTCCAAAGTCAAGTACTCCTAGCTTACCAGCCTCACAAGGACCACTTCAGGGGAAGGGGCAGGAGAGGCAGTGGTAGAGCCAGTCCCAGACCTCAACCAGCCCAACAGCCCAAATAGACCCCCAGAAGCGGGAAGACTTGCCCACTTCCTCAGGCCTGGCAGTCAATCACTACAGACAAATGGGTCCTGGAGGTGGTGGGTCAGGGTCTTACCCTCAGCTTCAAATCAGCTTCCCCAACAGAAGCCCAGTTACTGGAGGAAAAGGTCAGAAAACTGTTGTGGGACAAGGCAGCTAAACCTGTCCCCTTATCTCTAAGGGGGAAAGGTTTCTACTCATGATACTTCCTCTCAGTCAAAGACAGGGGAATGGTGACCCATTTTGGATCTAAGACAACTAAACAAGTACCTGACAAAACCATCCTGCCCACATACAGGCAAGGGGACTGGCTGGCATCAGTAGATCTGAAGGATGCTTATTTCCATATGCTCATCAGGCCATCACATTGAACGTATCACAGGTTCAGGCTGCCATCAGTCAATTTCCAGTTCAGGGCTATGCCTTTCAGCCTTACTTCAGCACCAAGAGTGTTCACAGAATGCCTAGCAGTGGTGGTGGCACAACTACTAAGGCAGGGGGTTACAGTTTTTCCATAGCTCGATGACTGGCTAGTAATGGGTCAGTCTCCTCAACAAATGTCAAGCTCACTAGCCATGGCCCAGGACATCCTGCAGTCACTGGAGGTCTTGCTAAACCCCAGGAAGTAAGTGCTGAGCCCAGTCCAGTTTGTGGAGTTCATAGGAGCAGAGTTGGACACTGTAAAAGAAAGGGCTTACCTCCCTCAGAGAAGAGTGGAAACTTTGGTCCAGTTGGCCAGCTCCTTCCAGCTGTCCATCCCCAGGCCAGCAAGACACTTTCTGCAGCTATTGGGCCACATGGCAGCAACAACTGCAACAGTTCCAGGTGCCAAGTTCCAGATGAGAGACATTCAGTTCCACCTTAGGTCCTACTGGTCACAAAGAAAGGAACCCTTGAGCAAGCTAGTGCCAGTCACAATGTCACTGCTTCTAACACTCCAGTGGTGGCAGGAACAGGGAAACTTAAGACGAGGAGTGTCTTTCCTGCAACAGCCACTCTCAATAGTGCTCACCACAGATGCTTTCCTCCTGGGTTCTGGAGCACACATGCGAGATCAGACAGCCCATGGGACCTGGTCCCAAGAGGAAAGCCTGCTCCAAATAAATCTATTGGAGCTCAGTGCAGTACATCTTGGGAGCCTGCCCTTTGCCCCATGTTAAAAGGCAAAGTTGTTCAGATCAGGACAGACAACATGACAAAGGCATTGAGGGTGAATAAGGCACCAGGACCAGATGGAGTACATCCAAGAGTGCTGAAGGAGCTGGCAGAAGTCCTGGCAGGACCCTTGGCAGAATTATTTACTTCATCTCTAGACACAGGATGCATACCCCATGACTGGAGACTGGCTCATGTGGTTCTTCTCCACAAAAGTGGACCCAAGGATGAACCAGGGAACTACAGGCTAGTAAGTCTAATGTCCATAGTGGGAAAGCTAATGGAGACCATCCTAAAGGAGAGGCTAGTGGCACTACTGGAGGTGAATGGGGTGCAGTACGGGAGGTAGCATGGCTTCATCAAGGGCAGGTCATGCCAAACCAGCCTGGTGGAATACTATGACTAGGAAAATTGACGGGGGCCATGTGATGGATGTCTTGTACCTAGACTTTAGTAAGGCCTTCAATTCAGTACCACAGGGGAAACTTGGAAGCAAGCTACTGGGCACATGGGTAGGAGCAAAACTGATGGGAGGGTGGAGAACTGGCTAAAAGATAGGCAGCAGAGGGTGGTGGTAGGTGGGGAATACTCATCCCCTAAGTCTTTAACAAGTGGTGTTCCACAGGGGTCAGTGTTGGGCCCACTGCTGTTTGGCATATTTATTGCAGACATCTCGGAGGGCATCAGCAGCAAAATCAGCCTATTTGCGGATGACACCAAGATGGGAGTGGTGGCGGATGACCAGGTTGGGTGGCAGGGGCTACAGGAAGATCTGGCAAGGCTAGAGGCATGGTCTGACAGATGGCAGCTGGGGTTCAGTGCAAATAAATGCAAGGTACTGCACTTCGGAACAAAAAATCCGAGGAGAAGCTACCATCTGTGTGGGGGTGCCTGGAGGTAACAGAAGAGGAGAAGGATCTGGGGGTGCTCATCACGGGGGGCAATGAAGAATTCCACACAATGCAGAAAGGCAGCAGTAATGGCCAACAAAATGCTGGGGTGCATCGAAAGGGGCATTACCTCGAGAAGAAGGGAGGTTCTTCTACCGTTATACAGATTGTTGGTTAGACCCCACCTGGAATACTGTGTGCAGTACTGGCACCTGTACCTTCAAAAGGACATTAGGCTGCTGGAGGGGGAGCAGCATAGGGCAACGACGATGATCCAGGGCTTGGGGAAAGTGCCATATGAGGTCACACTAAGAGAGTTAAACGTACACACTTGAGGAGACGAGGGATGGAGGGACATGATTGAGACATTCAAATACATAAAGGGGATAATCAAAACGGACACAGAGGGTCTATTTAGGAGTAGGGTGGGGAGAGACACTAGGGGCCATGGCATGAGATTGGAGGAGGGGGGTAGATTCAGGAGGGAGGTGAGGAGGCATTTCTTTATGGAGAGGGTGGTGGCAAAGTGGAACACACTACCGACTGAGGTGGTGGCATGTAACAGTGGAATGCTTCAAGAAGGGGTGGGACAGGGCAAAGGGGAGGGTAAAGGGAGGGGGGGCAGCTGCTGAATAGGGAGCTAGCTGCAATCTCGAGCAGCCTAAACAGACCAGGATGGCTTTTTGCTGCTGGCAACATTTGTATGTTCGTATGTACTTCATAAACAAGCACGGGGGCACAAGGTCCTCACCCTTCTGCACAGAGGCCATGCTAATATGGAAGTTGGCATACCCTCTGGACATTTCCCTCACAGCTGTTTACCTCCCAGGGAAGGACAGTGCCCTGGCAGATGCTCTGAGAAGAATCAATCATGCCCACGAGTGGGCACTGAACAAGCAAGTTCTTCAGACAGTGTTCAGGAGGTGGGGTACACCAGAGGTGGATCTCTTAGCAGCCCCACACAATTATCAGCTGCCGCAGTTCTGTTGCAGACCTCGGGTAGTGAGCACAGTACCAGTGGATGCATTGCTCTTGGACTGGTTGGGAAAGTTTCTGTATGCATTCCCTCCTTTTCCCCTGCTTCTCAGAGTCCTGAGCAAACTCAGGACACAACCCGCAGCCATGATTCTCATTGCCCCAAACTGGGTCAAGGTGCCATGGTACTCCCTTTTTTTAACCCTATCTGTGAGCAGGCCAAGATCATTGCCCAGGAGGCACAACCTGCTGACATCCTTGCAGGGCAGGTTCCTCTACCCCAACCTTCAATTTCTCAGACTCAAGGCCTAGCTGTTGAGGATCTAGAGTTGGCTGACTTGGGGCTCTCAGAAGGAGTTCTTAGGTCTCCAGAAAGCCTTCCACGAGGCAAACTTACTCTTCTAATTGGAAGAGGTTTTCCATTTGGGGCCAGCAGCAGAGGTTAGTGAGTACCCAGGCTGGTCTGTCAGTGGTGCTTGACTACCTGATACATCTGCATTCCATTGGTTTCAAGCCCTTTTCCCTTAAGGTGCATCTAGCAGCTGTTTCAGCCTACCTTTCAGCTGGTAAGACGTCATCTTTGGCTTCCAACCAGGTGTTCTAGAAGTTCTTCAAAGGGCTTTTGCACTTGCATCCCCCACACAGGGAGCCTACTCCTGCACGAGACCTTAACATTTATTTTGGCCAGCTGATGCAGCCCCCCCCCTTTGAACCCACGTTTTCAGAAGACCTAAAGTATGTGACATGGCAAGCTGTGTTCCTAGTAGCTATCACTTCAGCCAGAAGGATCAGTGAGCTACAGGCCCAGTCTACTGCACAAAACTAAATTTCCTTTCACAGGGACAAGATAGTCCTGAGGACAAACAGGAAATTTTTCCCAAAAGTGGTATCTGATTTCCACCTAAATCAGTCTATCACGCTATCAGTTTTCTTCATTGATCACTCTAGTTCAGGGGAGTGCAGGCTGCATAGCCTGGATGTCAAGAGGGCTATCGCTTATTATCTGGAGCATGCAAAGGGTCATAGGCAGGAAGGGACCCAGCTTTTTCTAACATATGGGGAGGTGGGAAAAGGAAAACCCATCTCAAAGACAATGATTGCCTGCTGGATTGTTGCCTGTATATTGTTCTGTTACAGTAAAGCAGGAAAAGAGCCCCTAGTAGGTCTCAAGTTCCACACTACAAGGGGAACAGCTGCTTCCATAATAGCTGCAAGGAATATCCCTTTAATGAAAAGCTGTAAGGCAGCTGCCTGAAAAACTGTTCACACGTTTGTCAAACGCTACAGCTTGGATACCCAGACCAGGAGTGATGCCTGGTTTGGCATAGCAGTACTGCAGCTCCTGTTGCCTAGATAGGTTTTCTGCCCACTCCAAAGGTACTGCTTGGGTAGTCTGCATATGTCAGAATACAGTAAGATTTACTGGGGTGAGAAGAAAAAATGACTTACCATAGTAATCTTGTTTCTTCCAAGGGAATCTTACTGTATTCTGAGCTCCCACTCTTCCTCCCCTACTAGAACCTGGGGACACTGCACTACAGCTGTGATTACTATGGTGTATACGTGGGCTGTTTTTTTCTATGGCACATCTGTGACTTGAGTCTTAGAGATGACCATCTGTTGTTTCTTAGATGGGAGGTATTTTGTAGGGTGGGTAAAATTGTGGGGGTTTTATATTGTTAGTTGACACACTAAATTACTTGGTTAGATAGTGTAGATAGTTCCTATGCATGCTTCATTAGAATCTGATGGTTGGAAGGTTGTTTACCAGAGACAGTGGTTTGAAAACTGAGCTTGAGCCTAGTATTCAGTCAACTGAAAGCTCCTGTGACTGCGTCTCCTAATTAACAGCATCTCTCAACTGTAGCCCCTGGGACTGCATCTCCAAACTCATAGACACACACCCCATTGATCCCTCCCCCTCCCTCTATTCTACCACCTCATCTCAGTCGCCCACACTTTCCTATCATCCACCTGCCACTCTGCCCCTCCCCTCTCCTATCCCTGCTCCCTCACCTTACAGCTCTCTCCCCTCCTCCCTTTAATCAAAACCTTGACAATGCCTCTGGCTGCTACCCTCCCACCTGCCTGTTTCCACAACTACCCCATCCCTATCCTTATTTGCCACTGCCTCTACTTTACTGTTGTTGTGTTTGCATTTAGCACTGTAATATGAAATTGTTGTATATGTTTTTTACTTTTTTACTTTACTGTTGTTGTGTTTACATTTTGCACTGTAATATGAACTTGTAAATGTTTTTACTTTTTTACTTTACTGTTGTGTTTACATTTTACACTGTAATGTGAAATTGTTGTATATGTTTTTACTTTACTGTTGTTGTGTTCACATTTTGCACTGTAATATGAAATTGTTGTGTATGTTTTCACTTTTTTACTTTACCGTTGTGTTTACGTTTTGCACTGTAATATGAAATTGCTGCATATGTTTTTACTTTTTTACTTTACTGTTGTGTTTACATTTTGCACTGTAATATGAAATTGTTGTATATGTTTTCACTTTTTTACTTTTTTAATATTCCCGCTATTCTTCCCTTTTATGTATATAATCCCCCCCTCTAACATGAAACCTTTGTAAATGAGCTGCCTGGCACTCAAAGGTAGTTGTAATCCAAGATTGATTGAATAAATAAATAAATAAAATCTATTATTTGCATAGGTTCCATTAACCAGTTCAGCTCCGGGCAGTACTATGATGGGACCATACTGCAACTCAGTTGGGAAACAATCTGGACCTAATGCTAACTAATGGGGAGGCTGTGAGGGATCTGAGGGTGGAGGACCCGCTAGCTGGGAGTGACCATCAATCGGTGTGGTTCACACTCAGCATGGGCAGGGAGACTGTAGGTACAGGAACCAGGGTAGTTGATTTCAGGCAGGCAGACTTTATCAAGATGGCGGAAATTCTGGGAAGGCACCTGGTAGGAATTAAGCTTGATATGGATGCAAATCAGAAGTGGGATATTATCAAACTTGGGCTGATTGAGGCTATTGGGTCATGTACCAAGATGCTGGGCAAGAAGAGTAGGGCTAAGAAGCCAAGCTGGCTGAAGAAGGAGGTTTTGGAAGGGGTAAGGGCAAAAAAGTAGCTTTTTGGAGGTTCAAGAAGTCCAGGAGGGGGGAGGACAGGGAATTGTACACGAAGAAGTCCAAGGAGATAGCCAGATTGGTCAGGACGGCCAGGACTTCCAGGGAGCTGAGGCTGGCACAGGGCATCAGGGAAGGGAAGAAAGACTTTTTCAGATACATAAGCGAGAGAAGAAGCTGCAGGGACCAGATAATGAGGATTAGGAAGGACGGGGAGTGGGTGGAGAAGAAGGCAGAAGTACTAAATAAGTACTTCTGTATTCACGAAGGAGAAGGGTGGACAGCTACCTCGGGGGATGGGGAAGGTGGGCAAGGGGGGAGGGGTGACAGATGGGGTAATTGCAGAGGGCAGGGTGCTGGAGGATCTGAAGGCACTAAAGGTGGATAAGGCACCAAGTCCAGATGGCATTCATCCCAGGGTGCTGAAAGAACTGGTGGGTGTATTGGCGGGGCTGCTGGTGGACATGTTCAATACCTCCCTGGGACACAGGTTGTGTATCACAGGATTGGAGGATGGCTCACATGGTGCTTCTCCACAAGAGTGGCCCAAAGGATGAACCAGACAATTACAGACCTGTAAGCCTCACATGCATTGTAGGAAAACTTATGGACGTAATCCTGAAAGAGACTCTGGTGACCTTTTTAGGAGGAAAATGGACTCCAGGACAGTCAGCAGCATGGATTCCTCTCTGGAAGATTCTGCCTGACCAACCTTATTGAATACTACAACTGGGTAACAAGATAATTGGATAAAGGCCATGCAGTGGATGTGCTGTATTTAGACTTCAGCAAGGCCTTTGATTCAGTGCCTCATGGGAGGCTGGGGGGTTAGTTGCAGTATGTGGGGGCAGAGACAAAGATGGTAAACTGGATTGTGAACTGGCTGAAGGGGAGGCAGCAATAGGTGGTGGTGTTGGGGGCACTCTCTTCCCCAAGGGCAGTGACAAGCGGGGTGCCGCAGGACTCAGTCCTGGGTCCGGTGTTGTTTGAATTATCCATATCTGATATCTCACATGGCGTTAGGAGCAAGATCCGTCTGTTCGCAGATGATACCAAGATAGGGGCAGTGGTGGATGACATAGAGGGGTGGCAGGGGCTACAGGAGGACCTGATCAGACTAGAGGAGTGGTCAGAAAAAGTGGCAGTTGAGCTATAATGCAAAGAAGTGCAAGGTTATGCACTTTGGAGCAAGGAACCCAGGGAGGAGCTGTCAGTTGGGAGGGGTTCAGACAGAGGTCACAGAGGAGTAGAAGGAGATGGGGTGATCATAACGGGTAACATGAATAACTCAGCTCAGTGCAGGAAGGTGGCAGCTAAGGCCAGCAAGATGCTGGGGTATATTGTGAGAGAAATCTCATCCAGAAATAGGGATGTGATCCTGCCGCTGTACAGGTCACTAGTCAGGCCATAATTGGAGTACTGCATGCAGTTCTGGCGTCCCTTTCTGAAGAAGGATATCAGATTGCTGGAGGGGGTGCAGCATAGGGCAACTAAGATGATCCAGGTGCTGGAGGGCTAAACTTATGAGGACATGCTGACTGAGTTGAATATGTACATTAAATGAATCCAAAAAAGAACATCATGAACAGCCACACTCAGCCCGTGCTGCACTCACGGAGGTAGCCGTCCTCCACAAATGAACCAAATCCTACAGTGGTTGTGCGCACAAGGAATAACTCCGCAAGCATGAAAAATAAGAGTTACAGAAGCAAAAAAGCTTTATAACAAAATATTTTACTGAATTCTATTCATGTTACAATAATACAGAGTCAGTCGAAAAGAACCCCGAGTGCCTCGACTCCCACGAGTCTTCAAAGGGGTGCTGCTAACAGGGAACACATGAGCTTTTAATCATTGTATCATGAATAATTAATTACTTGCCATGATGTCACTACTTTTCTATAAAAGTGATAGGCATTTTTCATTTTTTTATATATGCTGTGTAACAACCTATATCCAACAATAAACACATAATTCTAATATAAATCAGTGTAAGACCATTATTTTTATAGTGTAAAAAATCTGTACTGTAGTCATTTACATATCACTTACTTACAAAAAACATAAAATGACATCTTTATAAAAAAAAAAAAAAGAAAAGAACTGTAGTTAGAAGGACCTGGGAGGGCTAGTACTAATACAGCCCATCTGTACTCCAAAACATTTAATTCCGGGTAAGATGGAGTTCCAGGACCAAACTTTGACCACATAATAACAGAACCTAAGAAGGAGAAAATAAATAAAATAATTAAATCATTATTTGATTATTTAACAGGTCTATTATTACGACCTATATTTATTTTTCAAGCGTATAGTTTTCATAGAAAAAAGAGATAAACACGCAGTACTACCACATAACAATAAATGATACAAGCATTAGCAATGGAAGATTCAGTGGTTATTTAACCCACTGATAAGGGTGGCAATATTGTGATGTTGGATAAAATTAAATATAAGGAAATAGAGCTAGGATTGTTAAATAATACTGAGAATTACACAGAATTGCAAAGCAATCTGAGTAGTCATTATAAAAAGGAGTTACATCATTTACTTATGAATGCAGTAAAGAAGGGTGATATTTCGGAGAATGAATATGGATTTTTGTGGAAAGAATTCCCTATTGTACCAGGTTTCTATATACTGTACTTCCCAAGATTGATAAAAACAAGGAGAACCCACTGGGAAGACCAATAATTTCAGGGGTGGTTCTTTAACTTAAATCTGGGAAAGTTTGTAGATTTTTTCCTACAGCCTCTGGTTAGGAACCTCGAATCATACATTAGGGATACAAGTGATCTGCTAGTGAAATTAAAGACTGTGATATGGGAAAAAGAATTCAGTTGGTTGGGTATAGACGTAGAATTTCTTTATACATCTATATGCCATATGGATGGGTTACAGGCCAATAACACTTTTTTGGCTAACTATAAAGAAACTGATGAAGTACCAACTGAATTTATTGTGGATTGTTTGGAATTTATTCTAAAGCACAATTTTTTTGAATTTGAAGGAACATTTTTTCAACAAAAATGTGGTACAGCAATGGAGTCTTCAATGGCCCCTAGTTATGTAAATTTATTTCTTGGTCAGTGGGAGCAAAATATTGTTCTAAATCCAAATGTCAGTCCTTACCATAGACATATTGTAAAATGGTATCATTTTATAGATGATATAATATGTATATGGAAAGGAGAATAAACAGAAGTATCAAATTTTATAAAATGGCTTAATGAAAATAATAGGAATTTAAGGTTTACTTTTAAAAACGATAAAATCAGTTTGGATTTTTTGGATTTACAATTGACAATACAAAATTAATCTGATAAAGATTTTATAATAAAAACCAAAACATTTAGAAAGGAGACAGCCACCAATTCAATATTGCATCATATAAGAGCTCACCCTCCAAACCTCAAAAAATCAATCCCATATAGTCAATTGATACGCATCAAAAAAACCTGTAGTACTAACAGTGATTTTGAAGAACAAGCTAATGAACTGTTAGTACCATTTCAGAGTAGAGGTTATGATTGGGATCTACTGATAAATTCTAAAGAAAGAGTAAATACGTTAACTAGGGAAACCCTATTCATTAAACAGACAACCGAGAGAATGAGAATCCATGCACATTCATTACGGAATACAACAAATTTGCAGGTCATATAGGTAACATCAATCACAGGAATTGGCCTATACTTTTGGGAGATGAGGAAGTAGAAATGGCAGTTGATAAAAAAACAAGAGTCACCTTTAACAGGGCTTCTAATCTTAGGGACAAGTTGGTACGTAGTCGCTTAAAGAAGGATAGTCCTGAGAATGATAAAATCTGGCTACCAAAAAGGTCAAATGGCTTTTTCTGTTGCAAAAGATGTAATATCTGCAAATTCGCTAGCCCTGGTAAATACTTCCATCATCCAAAAATTGAGAATCTAACTGTAGACGTTAAACATCTAATAACATGTGATACATCATATGTTATTTATGCCCTTTGGTGCTCATGTAATTTTGTTTACGTTTGATAAGACAGTTCGACCTTTGAAACAGCATATCCAAGAACATGTTAGATCAATATTAAACAATAGACAGGATACTCCTGTAGGCATGCATTTTTTTCAACAACATGGATCCTCACCGGAGACTTTAAAATTTATGGGCATAGATTGGATAGCACCTCTAAAATTGGGTGGAGATAGATTGAACGTTTTGCTACAACAAGAGAGTAGGTGGATTTTTAAACTTAGGTGTGTGAAACCAAAAGGTTTAAATGAAAAATGGGACATCAAGCCTTTTTTTAAATAAAAAACAGAAAATAATAAATAACAAAGGTGATTAAGTATTATCTGGATCCCTTTCCTGCAGTATCACTTATTGTTATGTGGTAGTACTGTGTGTTTATGTCTTTTTTTCAATGAAATCTATACGCTTGAAAAATAAATATAGGTCGTAATAATAGACCTGTTAAATAATCAAATAATGATTTAATTATTTTATTTATTTTCTCCTTCTTAGGTTCTGTTATTATGTGGTCAAAGTTTGGTCCTGGAACTCCATCCTACCCGGAATTAAATGTTTTGGAGTGTAGATGGGCTGTATTGGTACTAGCCCTCCCAGGTCCTTCTAACTACAGTTTTTTTTTTTTTTTATAAAGATGTCATTTTATGTTTTTTTTAAGTAAGTGATATGTAAATGACTACAGTATAGATTTTTTGCACTATAAAATAATAGTCTTACACCGATTTATATTAGAATTATGTGTTTATTGTTGGATATAGGTTGTTACACAGCATATATAAAAAATGAAAAAATGCCTATCACTTTTATAGAAAAGTAGTGACATCATGGCAAGTAATTAATTATTCATGATACAATGATTAAAAGCTCATGTGTTCCCTGTTAGCAGCACCCCCTTTGAAGACTCGTGGGAGTTGAGGCACTAGGGGTTCTTTTCGACTGACTCTGTATTATTGCAGCATGAATACAATTCAGTACAATATTTTGTTATAAAGCTTTTTTGCTTCTGTAACTCTTACTTTTCATGCTTGCGAGGTTATTCCTTGTGCGCACAACCTTTGTAGGATTTGGATGAATATGTACACCCTGGAGGAGAGGAAGGATCGGGGAGGATATGATTGAGACATTCAAATATTTGAAGGGGATTAACAAAACAGGCACAGAAGGGATATTTAAGCTGAGGAGAGGAAGGGACACAAGAGGACATGGTCTGAGGTTGGAGGGTGGAAAATATCGGAGAGAGTTGAGGAGCCATTTTTTCACAGAGAGGGTGGTGGAGAAATGGAACACTCTACCCAAGGAGGTAGTATCCTGTAGCACAGTGGGCAGTTTTAAAAGGGCATGCAACAGGGTGTGGGGGGTAAAGGTGAGGCAGGGGAGCAGCTGCAATGTAAGGGTGCTAGCTGTACATTCGAGCACACTAACTTGATAGACCATAAGGCCTGTTTCTGTTGGCAGATTTGTATGTTCGTATGTGTCAGAATACAGTAAGATTCCCTTGGAATAAACAAGATTACTATTGTAAGTAATTTTTTCATTTGTACTGCCTTTGTAAATAGTTCTACTGAACAAATTTTTATTTTTTATTTTGCTGTTATTACTAATAATAAAACACTCATTGCCAATTTTACAATTGCTCCTGGGTTTCCTATGCTTCTTGACCTATGCCTTGACGATATTCATCGTGAACGACTGTGCCTCGATGATATTCATCATGAATGACTCAAAGTTGGCACCCAGGTTATAAAAAATGTGAATGAGGGTAGAAGATGTCCCAGACGGACTTGCACACCTCATGCATCTACTGCCTAGGCCATGAACATGATCCCCAAGTATATGGCCTATGTCGCACCTTGTATCCCAGTACTCTGGAAGACCACCATGCCAGGCTTCTTTTAGGGTGCCCTGATGAATGGGACCCTCCATATAGGCCAAAAGATGCCCGTTGGGCAGCTTCTGCAGCTGCGAGTAATGCAGAACAGCTTGTGGCATTTGAAGAGGTGGTGGCTCAGGCCGTGGAGCATGCCTCGTTGGCTTTGGCCTTTGTGCCACTTTCCTTTGTTGCCCTCTTCATGAGGCATTTAAAGCTTTGTGCCAGTTCCTTCCCACTTTTGGGCAGGGCTCTTCTAAGGGCATGAAATCTTCTAAATCTTTGAAAAAGGAGACTAAAAAGAAGTCATCTTGTCAATTGTGGGATCACAAGCGCTCTTGGGCCTTGGATTCCTGTGCTTCTCTGGAGGCTTCAACTATGGTCAATCCTTTGGTCCAGGCCACTGGCTTCACAGTCTCCCCATTGGGCCAGTCGGTCACAACACTTGTCAATCAGATTATTGAGATTTTTCTCGAGCCAGTCAATGTGTTGTCATAGGACGAGGTGGATACCTCACTTTCTAGAATTCCAGTCCTACCTGTTACATCTCAGGACAGATTGTACCAACATGCTGATCCGGTCATCAAACCTCAGGATCCCATGATGCCGGAGGACCCTCGGCTTTTGTCAGTTCCCTCCGATGCTCACCGTCAGCTTTCCCGATGGTCGAGGTTGTGATCCCAAAGTCCGGAGTCGAGCAGCCCTTGGTGACATTGGCGTTCCCACTCTTGGCATTTGGATAAGCGGTACTGCCATTCTTCTTCTTCGTCTAATGCAAAATGCACCAGCGCTGCAAAAACCTCATGTGGCTTCAGCTCATATTTACCGGGGTTAAACCGATCCCAGTCCCCGCTCTATCTATTAAGTGGCTCCTGCCACCGAGGCCTCCACCTACTCTGGCTTGGCCTGTTCCGGCCTCTCTACCCATCCAGGTGGAGCTACCACCTAAACAGCTGAAGGAGAAGCCCCTCCTAAGGATGCCCATACCACTCCTGGGCTTCCTCATTGGCTGTTGGTCACTCTGACTCCTGAGAGAGCCTGTAGGGTCAATGGGGACTCTGGCAGTCGACCAATTTTTGATGAATCTTCAGAGTCTGAGGGCTTCTCCCTACACTTCCATCCATTGGACACCAATTCGGGAGAGGATTTGTCCATGGAGCATGGTCCCACCTCTTTCCTGGGCCTGCTCTATTTAATCCTGGAATCTACAGGACTCCAGATGGAACTTGTCCAAAAACATGCCAAGTACCCATTGACCAAGATTCTCAACCAGGGAGACTCCCTTGGGGTGGCCTTCCTAGTTGCCGAGGCCATTCTTGGCCCCACTCTGGAACTTTGGCAGAACCCTGCCTCTTGCCCTGCGCCATCAGCATGGATGGCCCACAAGTACATGGTCCCTACCAGTTCCCTGTCAGGTTTCACTGAGCATCCCTCGGCCAAGGGACTTGGTCTTTCGGTGTACCAGCAATGTCGGGGATGTGGGTAAGCCTTCCGACAAGAAATCCAAGAAATTGGATCATATGGCCAAAAATGTATATGCGGCCTCTTCTCTCAGCCTTTGGCAGGTGAGTTCGGCCTTTTTGATGGTTTACTTATCTCATGCCCTCTTAGGAACTCTCGATGAGGTGCTTCCCTGGCTTCCGGATGACTTATAGACTACTGTCAAGCAAGTCTGGGACCAGGGCTGAGCAGTGACTAAACAGCAGCTCCAGACAGCCATGAACATTGGCAATTCCTGCACCTGGTCTGTGGCTGCTGCAGTAGTCATGTGTCACAGGGCTTGGCTGCGGATCTTCACCTTTACGGCAGATACTCAGCATAAGTTGGCGGATGTTCCCTTCTTGGGTACTAACCTGTTTGGGCCAGGGGTGAATGACACCTCACTCAGATTGAGAAGTCCAGTGCCACCCTGGACTCTGTCACCTCCACCCAGAGGGATCCCAAGGGCTACAAGCTTCAAAAGAAGAAGCCCTTTTAGCCCCTCTCTGCCCCTGTGGCCAAGCCACTGGGTAGCTGTCCCAGGTTTGGCATTTCCAACTGAAGTCAGTTGCTTCAGTCATCTAAAAGCTAGGTGGTTGAGGTCCAACTGCTTCCTCAGCCTGTCCCTCCTCTGCCTCCAAGTCTGCCCAGTGATGAGATGGTGGGTGCCTCCCACATGCCCATCCTGTCTTCTTTGAGTCCTCCCATGAGGGGCTGACTCTGCCACTTCATGTCTGCCTGGTCCGCTGTTGCCATGGACAGGTGGGTCCTTGAGGTGGTTGGTCAGGGTCTGCCTCTAGAATTCGAGGCTTACCCGCATTGCCGAGCCCATGCTCCATGGGAGGGCATGGTGTCCACTGACATGCTATCAGTTCTTCAGAAAGACATCACCCAGCTCTTCCAGAAGGAGGTAGTGGCCCCAGTTCCGGATCCTCCAGTAAGCCCAGGGTTTGTCTCCAGGTACTTCCTGGTACCAAAGCAGATGGGGGGAAGGGGCTAGTGCCCCATCTTAGATCTGCATGACCTGAACAAATTCCTTTGGTCACGCACTTTCAGGATGGTCACTCTTGTCACAGATTATTCCATCTCTGGGGCAGAACATGTGGTTCTGCTCCCTGGATCTTCGGGATGAATTCTTCTATGTCCCCATTCATCCCCGGTTCCTGCAGTTCTGTGTGGAGGGGGTTCTCTATGAGTTCCAGGCCATGCCTTTTGGCCTCTCCTCAACTCCCAGGATCTTCATCAAGTGCATAGCAGTGGTGGCAGCCTACCTGAAATACCAAGGGGTCAGGGTGTACCCCTACCTGGATGACTGGCTTATAGCAGGTCCCTCCTGGGGGGGTGGAGCAGTCCAGGGATCTGGCCCTCCAGGTCTGCTTGTTCCATGGCTTCCTGGTGAATAAGACCAAGTCAGAGCTCATACCTTCACAAGTGATACAATTCATTGGGACAGAGTTTGACTGTTTCAGAGACGGGGCTTGGCTTCCGACAGACCAGACGAAGGATGTTTCCTCCTTTGTCCGATCATTTCAGGTTGGGCAGTTGCGCCCTGCTTGGGACTTCCTGTGCTTTCTGGAATACATAGCAGCATGCACCAGCATGGTCCGTTGGGCCCGGTGGAGAATGTGCTGTCTACAGTGGGAGCTTGCCCATCAATGGTCTCAGCGCCCGTGCCATTTCAACCCAGTTGATGTGGGATGCCCTCCAGTGGTGGTTAGTCCTCGACCATCTGCAGGAAGGAATCCCCTTTATCTGCCCAGAGCCGATGGTCACCATCAGAACTGATGCCACCCTTATGGGCTGGGGTGCCCACCTGAGGGAGCACAGAGTTCATGGACTCTGGACCCAGATGCCATATCAATATGCTGGAGTTTTAGGCTGGCCCAGTGGCACTGAGGGTTGAGGCACTGCATACCACACCCCGTGCTACGCTGGTGACCCGGGTTCAGGAGCGAGTCTGGGTCTCCGGGGGCTGGCCGGAGAGGAGGGGATTGAGCATCTGACGACAGCTGTCCTCTCCTGGGGCACAGGAGGGATGCATCTCACAGCGCTAGTGACTCCCTGTGGAGGCAGGGATCACTTCACTTGGGAGCGCTTGCGAAGGCAGGGGAAGCGCCGTGGGCAAATGTCCTTGCTGACGTGTACGGGAGCACACACACCAGCGCTTGACATCACTGCACGCCCCCATGATGCTATGGGGGAGTGCTGCAGAATACGGAAAAACCCAGCTCTGCGGGGTAGGCGATGGCATCTGACCCCCATGCCAACTGCCGGATCCTACCCACCCGGCCTTCCAGTTCCTCCACCTGGGCCCTCACCTGCAGCTTGGCCAGAACTTAAGAGTGCCCAAAGAGGAGGAGCAGCCCCACCCCGGAAGGGTTAAGCCAGGGGTACTGGCTGCAGAAGGAGTGGGGAGAGAGGAGGCTTGGGATGACGGGACCTCAGGCGGGCAGGATCAGGCCAGGATGCCTGAGAGAGGCTCCGCAGGCTGCGACCGGAAGGAAAAATAGTTAAAAAAATATATATATGCTGAACTTTTAGGCAGTTTGGGTGGCGCTGACAGCCTTTGCTCCACACGTTTGGGGTCAGGTCATTCAGGTCTAGATGGCAACAACATGACCATGTCTATCTCAACAAACAAGGCGGGATGCACGCCCTTCCTCTGTGCAGGGACTCTTTCCATATCCAGACCCTCATGCTCAGGCTGGATGCCAATCCCTTGGCCATCAATGGGGCTGCTATCTCCAACCAGCTGGCAGATGCCCTCAGCCATCTGGGCGAGGCATCTCACGAGTGGTCTCTCCATCCGGAGGCAGTGCATAGCCTGTTCTCCTGATGGGGCACCACTTTGGTGGATCTGTTTTCCTCCAGGGAGAACGCTAAGCTGAGGCTGTATTGCACCTGCCTCCCTCAGAATGGAATGCTGCAGAGGGATGCCTTCTCAATGCCCTGGACCTTTGACCTCTTCCATGCTTTCCCTCCATTTCCTCTTATCCACAAAGTGATGATCAAAGCCAGAAGGGACAAGGCATGGATGAACCTGGTGGCTTCGGATTGGCCCTGCCAGTTCTGGTACCCAGGACTCCTCAGCCTCAGCAGCAGGCTCCCATGGCATCTTTCTCTCCACCCAGACCAGCTCTCTTGCAGTTAAGGGAAGGTGCTCCATCCGGGCCTTCAATTCCTGCACCTGACAGCTTGGTTTCAAAGCAGTTAAGAGACCCAGGCTTTGGGTCTTTCTGAAGATGTCCTCACCATGGTCAAGGCTTCTCGGAAGGAGTTGGCCTAAAAATGCTATGCCGTCAAATGGAAGAGATTCCACATTTTGTGCCAGAGCAAGGGGCTTGACCCATTATCTTGTCCAGTGGCTAGCATTCTCGATTACCTTTGGTCCCTCTCTCAGTCAGGCTTTCAGTCGATGACCCTTAAGATGCACCTGGCAGCCATCTCTGCATACTGGGGGTGGGCTGGTATGCTGTCAGTGGCACAAGAGAAGGTGGTCTGGCACTTTTTCAGAGGTCATGGCCGCATTTCCCCTGTGGTGCATGAACCACGACCACCTTGGGACTTGTTGCTGGTGTTGTTGGCAAAGTTTATGGGCAAACTATTTGAACTGATGCACAGGTGTGACATCTCTCACCTGTTGTGGAAGACCACCTTCTTGGTGGCTATCACATCAGCCAGAAGGATCAGTGAGCTCCAGGCACTCTTGGTGGATTCCCTTACCTGGTCTTCCACAGGGACACAAGATTGTCCTTCGCCCCAACCTGAAGTTCCTCCCGATGGTTATGTCTGAGTTTCTCCTTAACTAGGTGCTCTATCTCCTGGTGTACTTCACCAACCACACCTCAGAGGCTCAGCACAGGCTGCATACTTTGGACATGTGGCGAGTGCTCACCTACTACAAGAAGTGTATGGCTTGAGTTCGGAGAGAGGTTCACCTGATATTTGTCACCTGTGCTGATGCCTCTGTGACACTTAGACAGCTGGTTCTGATTACACTATGATTTTTGCAATATAAAAATGTGTTATTGAGTGTCTCTCTTATGAGACATGCTGAGACAGCCTTTGGGATGACCCCCCTACCAAGTTTCAGCTACAAGATGTTAACCTAAAAGCCAGGAGATAATTAAAGACTAGAAGAGACATAAATTAAGGATCTCCTGTTTATGTGACTTAATTGTAGCTTGCCAGCTGGCAGGATGGAACTCATAAACTTTTATGACTTTTAGAGGATGAAAACCAGGTTATCTCACTTTGGTGCTAAGTCATAAATGTTCCTGTGATGTCTTGGGAAGTAGGAAACCACACTAGATGAAAGGAAAGACTTAATTAAGAAGTCATATTGAGAAATGAGGTTTTGCTGATGTCACCTATTTAATTTACCTCCTGTTTGCTAAAGACATCCTGGTTGTATAATTTTTAATAAACAGAGGAGGAGCTGGGTGACATCATGGAGAAGGCAGATTCATGACAGTTTTTTTAATTATGCTGTGACTGACCTTTAGAGAGATATACATGTTTGGTCTCTGAAGAAGAAGCTTCTATTCTAGCACTGTTTGAAGAAATACATTAGATAGACAAGTCTAAGTGTATGGTTGGTAGGAGTTTGCACTTTAAACTTTGTTCTTTTAAGTGATTGTATGTTTTGTGATATATTGTTCTGTATTTACATTTTACCTTTTTTTATCTATTTTAAAGTAAACCTCTATTTTAAAGAGACTGCTTGGTGTGCCTTGGAAATTCTTTCTTTGACAAGTGAAGCATATATGGTAAAAGTTGACACTGTGCAATAGCTTAATGGTAATGTTAAACTGGGAAAAGGTAAGAATTTTTCCTACGGTCTTTCATAGAGTTTGTAAGAGTTCATTTTGTACCTGGTTATGTGCCCTGGACGAAAGATATCTGGCATCCCCCTGAAGAGCAGAATTATCTGAGCCTGTGCATTGGGTACGCTAGCAAGAGGTTCATAGTTTGAATCCCTCCAGAACATGAGACCAAAGGCGATTCGAACCCACAAAACAGACAGGAGGGTTACCCTGTTCTTTTCCTGTTCACAGTACTGCGCTCGGAGGTTGGTACTGTGGGAGCAGAGGGCCTGACCTGCTGAGCGGGTTTGTACACAGATTGGTTGGTAGTGGTGCGGAGAATTTTGGTATTACAAGCTTTTATTGTTTAGTGTGTCAGCTTGATACTGCACAGCTCACTTGCAAAAAAAGGCAGTGATTTATTTTTAAAAGGAAACAGAACTATATCACTTGACTTACAGTCAAGTGCCTACCTGTTTTATTTTTTTTTCCTAAAGTGCAAGTTAGAATAGTCATAGTTAGGGGAGAAGATGGCTTCCAACTACAGTGGGCACACTGTAGACTACTTAAAGCAGTTGTGCAGGGACAGAGGAGTCCCATACGAGGTGAAAGCCACCAAGCAGAACCTCGTGGATGCCCTGATGGTAGCAGATACCTAGAGCATCGAGTCACAGACAGTGACTGTAAAGGACTGAACCTTGAGTGTGGAAGGGCTAGCAGCCAGTGCAGTGTCCAGATCCAATGAGGAGGACATGAGGGCTGGTGCCAACAAAGGGCCACAGCAGCAAGGGAAGGTCACCAGCATTCTGGAGCCAGAAGTACTCAGGCTGCAGATTGAGTTGTGCAGAATGGAGCTAGAGTTCCAGGAGAAGAGGGAGTGAGAACGAGCTGCAGAGGAGAAGAGGAAGTAAGAGAAGTGAGAGGTGGACCGTGAACAGCGGGAGGCAGACTGTGAGGATCGTGAGTGCCAGAGGCAACATGAACTGGAGAAGCTACGACTCCAACCACCAGCACCAGAGTAGGTAAGTGGCTTGGGTTTAACTGGGACTACAGGACTGGGTTACAAATTGAATTCCAAATTGATAGCCAAATTTAAAGAAGGGGAGGATATGGATGCCTTTTTAAATTCTTTTGAAAAAGTTTGTATTCAAGCTAAAATTCCTAGGGAGTCCTGGAGCTTCCAGCTGTCCCCGCTACTTACCGGGAAAGCTCGGGATGCATTGGGTCACATGGACAATGAGAACAGTAATGATTACAGCAAACTTGAAGGTGCACTGTTAAAATAAATTGAGTTAACTGCTGAATCATACAGAGCTAAATTCCATAAGCTCAGGAGAAGCCCTGACATGAGCTATGAGGAGCTAGCCATGAAACAAAGTCAGTTTTTAAAACGTTGGTGGAAAGGAATTGAAGCAAACTCAGTTGAGAAAATTGAAAATGTGATTTTGTTAGAACACTTGTTCTGGGCATGCCCAGCCAAGCTAAAAACCTGGCTGGAGGATCGAGATCCCAAAACAGTGCAAGAGGCTGATGAACTCTCGGACTGCTATGCCAAGAGCAGACCTGCTCTGAGAGCGAATGGGGCGGGCGTGACAGCGCAGAAAGGGAAAAGCGCCTCTTTAGGGGAGCTAAAACTGTCACTGCCTCCACCAAAACCAGTTCGCCCCAGGTTTCAGAGAAAAGATTTCTCTGAGAAAAGAAGTGAATGTTGGTTGTGTAAAGAAACTGGGCATATTGCCAGACAGTGCCCCAAACAGATGAGCAATACGCAAGGTGGTGCTAGGAAAGAAGTGGGTTGTTTGTGTGTCCCTGGAAGCATGCCTGTGAACAAGAGGGAACACATGCACCCAGTCATGGTGAATGGTGTACAGACGCAAGGGTTAAGGGACACGGGCATCCCTGACATTGGTGAAAGGGGATCTGGTACAGCCTGGTCAGCTTATACCCAATAAATACGTCACTGTACAAGACTTTACTGGTGGAGAGAAAACATTGCCCCTCACTAGTGTTCTCCTAGACTGGGGTGAAACAGGGGGAACTGTGCAACAGGTGGCTGTAGCAAAAACCTTAGCAGTGGATGTGATTCTGGGCAACAATCTCAAACAGAGGGTGGTGTGTGCAGTTACCCATAGCCAAGTGGCCAGGGAAAATGGTGGTTCCCTGAACCCCACCGAAGCCATTGTGGAAACCACTGGGAGGCTGATTCTCCAGCCTGTGTCTCCTGATATGGAGATTAATGAAAAGGGGGTAGAAATTTCCCCAGTAGCAGTTAACTACACAGCTACAGAAGGTTACTCTGAAGAGGGAGGAGTGACCCATTGTCAGAGGGTTAGGAATGACAGTGATCCTAAGTGCCCTTATGCTAATGCTAGGGACCCTAGTTTAGAGACTGAAGGGGACTTGTCCCATGCCTTGGGAATATGTAAGGAGTTTGCAGCTGCTCAGAGAAGTGACACTAGTCTAGAGAAGCTGAGGGCTTGGGCAGACTCTGACAGAGCACAGGGAGGTGACAGCAGACATAAGGTTTATTGGGAAAATGGACTGATGTATACTCAGGCTGTGTAGACAGAGGGAGGGTTGCTAGGCGGACAGCTTGTCATTCTCAAGGGGTATCATGAGCAGTTGCTCAAGATTGCACATGATATTCCCTTGTCTGGTTATCTGGGAATCGCGTGCACTATGCCCAGAATTTCTAGTCGACTAACTTCACCCAGCAGGTGAAGGAGTATTGCAGGTCTTGTCACCGGTGCCAAGAAATAGGGAAGGCAGGCAAGAAAACCCAAGCTGCCCTGATTCCATTGCCCATAGTGGAGAAGCCATTCCAGAGGGTGGGAATGGATTTTGTGAGGCCTTTAAATACCCCCAGCTCCTCAGGGAAGAGATTCATCCTGACTGTGGTGGATTATGCCACCCGGTACCCAGAGGCAGTCATCCTATCCTCACTGAGGACAGACAAAGTGGCAGATGCCTTACTTGGGATTTTCTCCTGTGTTGGGTTCCTGCAGGAGGTTATCACCGATCGAGAGGGTTCCTTCATGTCAGACCTGATGAAATGTTCATGGGAGAAGTGTGGGGTGGTGCAGAGATGCACGACACTGTATCACCCACAAGCCAATGGGCTTGTGGAAAGATTTAATGGTACCCTAAGGTCAATGCTCTGGGCGTTTGCTGAACAGCATGGGAGGGACTGGGAGAAATACCTTCCCCACCGTTTATTTGCATACAGGGTGGTGCCCCAAGAGTCGACAGGATTTTCCCCCTTTGAACTCTTATATGGACACCGGGTACGTGGGCCCCTAGACTTGATCCAGGAGGACTGGGAAGGCAAACATACCACCCAGGGAACTCCCATAGTGGATTACGTCCTTAGGTTTAGGGAAAGGCTGAAGGAGCTTATAGGGGCAGCCCAGAGCAACCTGGCAGCTGCCCAACAGAAACAAAAAGTGTGGTATGACTGCAGAGCCAGAGCTCACTCGGACATGGTGAGTCAGGAAGTCATGGTCCTTATTCTGGTCTGGAAAGACAAGCTGCAGGTTGAGTGGGCAGGACCGTATGGAGTTAGGAAAGTAAATGATGTGAACTATATTATAGAGTTACCTGACAGGAGACAGACAGGAAGTACCATGTCAACATGATGAAGCCATGTGCTAATAGGGCTGACATGCTGTTTGCAGTGTGTAGTCCTGGGGAGGGGACGGATGAAGAAGACCCTCTTCTGGACTTGCTGGAAGAAAGTAAGAGGGAGTCCTCTGTGGAGGCAATTAAATTGTCTCCCCAGCAGTTAAATTGTCTCCCCAGCTTGCCCCGGACAAGATCCAGGAAGTAAGGGAGGTTTTAGCAGACTTCCCCCCATTGTTTAGCACCAAGCCTAGATTAACCCCCTTAGTGAAGCACAATGTGGAGACAGGGACACAGACACTCATACGGCGGACAGCATATTGGGTGTCAGAAGCTGTCCAAAGGGACATTAGGACAGAAGTGGAGGAGATGCTGGATTTAGGAGTAATCCAGAGATCCTACAGCCCCTGGGCCTCACCCATAGTCCTTGTGCCCAAGCTAGATGTCTCTACTTGTTTCTGTGTGGACTGTCGTGGACTGAATGCAGTCACGATGTCAGACGTCCACCCAGTGCCCCAGATGGATGAACTCCTGGACAAGTTGGGAGGGGTGACCTACCTCACGACCATTGACAAGACCAAGGGGTATTGGCAGGAAGAGTTAACAGACAGAGCTAGGGAGAGGTCGGCCTTCATCACTCTGATAGGCGTATTTGAATTTAAAGTAATGCCTTTCTGAATGAAGAACGCCCTGACCACTTTCCAAAGGTTGGTGAACCAGGTGTTAAATGGTCCTGAGAAGTATGCCGTGGCGTAACTGGATGACATAGCCATCTTTAGTGCCAGCTGGGAGGAACACCTGTCCCACCTTAGGAAAATGCTGGGCAGGATACAGAGGGCCGGGCTCACTGTCAAAGCTGAGAAGTGCCAGGTGGCCATGGGAGAAGTGGCATACCTCAGGCATGTGGTAGGCCAGGGACAGCTCCATCCTAGCCAAATAAAAATAGAGGTGATCCAGGCGTGGCCCAGACCAGAAACGCAGAAGCAGGTCAGGAGTTTTCTAGGGACAGCAGGGTACTATAGAAAATTTGTACCCAATTACAGTGCCCTGGCTGCTCCCCATCTGACCTGGTAATGAAAAGGATGCCAAAGAAAATTACCTGGGACCCAGCCTGTGAAAAAGCCTTTAACAGACTAATGGAGGCACTGTGCAGTGCTCCTGTTTTGACAAGTCCTGACTATAGCAAACTCTTTATAGTTCAGACTGATGCCTCCGATGTGGGTATTGAGGCAGTACTGAGTCAGACATCCAGCCAAGGGAAAGATCACCCAGTAGTGTACCTGAGTAAAAAGTTACTTCCCAGGGAGCAGGCACACTCTACTGTGGAAAAAGAATGTCTTGCCATAGTGTGGGCCCTAAATAAGTTAGAACCATACTTATATGGGCAACATTTTGTGGTACAGACTGACCACAACCCCCTAGTTTGGCTGACGCAAATGGAAAAAAACAATGGTAGATTGTTAAGGTGGAGTCTTGCTTTGCAAGGGTATGACATGACAATCTTACATAGGGCTGGAGTGAAAAATCAGAACTCAGATGGGTTGTCTCGTGTCTATGAGGAGTGAACCGATTTGAGAAGCTCATCCCATGCAGTGGATAGAGCCCTGAAATTCAGTCTAGGTAGGGAGGATTGTGACGCTTAGACAGCTGGTTCTGATTACACTATGACTTTTGTAATATAAAAATGTGTTATTGAGTGTCTCTCTCATGAGACATGCTGAGACAGCCTGTGGATGACCCCCCAAGTTTCAGCTACAAGATGTTAACCTAAAAGCCCAGAGATAATTAAAGACTAGAAGAGACATAAATTAAGGATCTCCTGTTTATGTGACTTAATTGTATCTTGCCAGCTGGCAGGATGGAGCTCACAGACTTCTATGACTTTTAGAGGAAGAAAACCAGGTTATCTCACTTTGGTGCTAAGTCATAAATTTTATTTATTTATTAAGTCTAGGATTACAAATACCTTTGAGCCTTGACTCTTTTACAAAGGTTCCACGTCAGAGAAATACAAATTATGGGGAACATCAAGACAGACTTTACAACAATGTGGACATTGCAAACAGAGTACAGATTAATACAATTCAAGGGTAGCATTGTAACAAGGCAGCCAGCGGCATTTGTCAGAGAAAAGAGACAACGGATAAGAAGTGCCAGAGTCGTAGGGAGAGGGAAGAGGGATGGGGGAAGGAATGTAGGAAGGGTGGGGAGAGGGTGAAAAGTGTTCCTGTGATATCTTGGGAAGTAGGAAACCACACTAGATGAAAGGAAAGACTTAATTAAGAAGTCATATTGAGAAATGAGTTTTTGCTGATGTCACCTATTTAATTTACCTCCTGTTTGATAAGACATCCTGGTTGTATAATTTTTAATAAACAGAGGAGGAGCTGGGTGACATCATGGTGAAGGCAGGTTCAAGATAGTTTTTTTTAATTATGCTGTGACTGACCTTTAAAGAGACATACATGTTTGGACTCTGAAGAAGAAACTTCTACTCTAGCACTGTTCGAAGAAATACATTGGATATACAAGTCTAAGTGTATGGTTGGTAGGAGTTTGCACTTTAAACTTTGTTCTTTTAAGTGATTGTATGTTTTGTGATATATTGTTGTGAAGCATATATGGTAAAAGTTGACACTGTGCAATAGCTTAATGGTAATACCAAACTAGGAAAAGGTAAGAATTTTTCCTACGGTCTTTCATAGAGTTTTTAAGGGTTCATTTTGTACCTGGTTAGGTGCCCTGGGTGAAAGATATCTGGCATCCCCCCAAAGAGCAGAATTATCTGAGCCTGTACATTGGGTACACTAGCAAGAGGTTCACAGTTTGAATCCCTCCAGAACTTGAGACCAAAGGTGATTCAAACCCACAAAACAGACAGGAGGGGTACCCTGCTCTGTTCCTGTTCACAATACTGCACTCGCAGGTTGGCACTGTGGGAGCAGAGGGCCTGACCTGCTGAGTGGGATTGTGACAGCCCCAACCTGACATTTCTCCCGAAGGTTGTGTCTGAGTTTTACCTTAAAACGGTGATCAGTCTCCCAGTGTACCTCACCAGCCACACCTCGGAGGCCGAGCACAGACTCCATACTTTAGACCTGCGGTAAGTGCTTACCTACTACAAGGAGCACATGGCTGGAGTTTGGGGAGAGATTCCCCAGCTGTTTGTGACCTAAGCTGAAGCTGAACCTGGCAGATTGGCAGCTAAGCAGATGATTGGCAGGTAGATTGTATTCTGCATCAACCTTTGCTATAGGCTGGTGGGTAGGGAGCCTCCCATAGAGCTAGGGATTCCTTCCACCCATCATACCACTGCTTCAGAAGCTGCTTCCAGGGATGTCCCTATCCAGGAAATCTGTAGGGCTGCTATCTGAAAGTCAGCACACTCATTCTTTTCCCACTACCACATCAACTTTGAGTCATGCCGGGATGCTGGTTTGGGGGTCTTAGTTCTCCAGTCACTGTTCCCTAAATAGGGGATGTGCACTTTGCCCCCTCATCCCAGAGAAGTGCTAGGAGTCTGTCAAAAGTGTGGATAGTACATCATATCCACGTCCCTAGAAAAACAAGTTACTCACCTGTAACAGATCTTCCACAGGGTAATCTCTTGCAGCAGGTAATACACTCTGGTGCAGGGCAGCTCTTCTAGCAGTCTTTTCCAGGGCTGCCCACACATGACATCACCTTCCTGTTTCCTATATAAGTGTGGGTGGTCCCGGGTATCCTCAGTTCATTTCCCCGCTGTCTTCAACTTGCACGCAGCAGTTAGTGCACAGAGTAGCAGTCATCAACGAGAATTTGAGCTTAGAAGCGGAATTTTTCCATTTCACTTTCTACAGCAACGAATGTCAAAATAATCTACAGGCAAGACAGCATTATTTCATTCCTGTCATTGCGGTAGAAAAATCTACCGTTTCAACAACCATACCACTTGTGTAAGGAGTCTGGGACCCACACACGACACCACCTCCTGCATACGTTGCTAGGATTTTAACCAGGCAACCCATCGACAATGGCTGAAGGCAACTGAATCATATTTAATGGAACAGAAATTGTCTCTACTGGAGAATCAGGGGGCTCATCCCAAGAGCTCCCCATTCACTGATTCTCACAAACGGCCCAAAAAAAGAGAAGGAGAAGCCCTCCTCAACCTCTGTGCCTAAGCGCTCTTTGACGGCCACCGTTACAGGTGTCCCATCGTTGATGGTGCATTCACACACTGCCTCCTCGTCGATGGGGGTTTTCACCCTCTCGTGGCAGTTTGTGATTAACCCTTTGTTGGTTCCATCAGCGTCCCGTCAATGGGGGCATATCTCCCGTTGATGGTGACTTCATTTAAACATTCTATTACTGCTTCCCCAGCGGCCTCATTGACGAGGGATCACATTCCCATTGGGAAGCCTACAGCATTTGCTATGCATTCTGCCCCTCCTTCGTCACTGGCATGTTCTCATAGAGGCCAGGCAGACAGGGATCGGGAACTTGGGCTCTATCACCCAGGTGCAAGACCTGCTTATACTGCACGTCCAATCCCCTCAGCAATTCCCTTGGTTTCTCAGAAGCCCCCCACTCCCCCCAGTGGACATTGTCTCTGTGGTAAAGCAAGTTTTGCAAGCTATTGGGCATGCTCATCCCTTTGATCCAGGGGAGCCGAGTCATCCGTCCCATTCCCCTACTCCTCTGCCTAAACGTCTTCAGGGTGACAGACTTTCCCACCCTGGTCACCCTCAGACGTGGATGACTGTCATCAGATGAGGCTGATTTCACTGAGATTTGAGGATGAGGAATTACAGTACCTGGATTTCCAACCCCAGTTCCCCTCTTTCAGATGTTTCTTGCTTAACGTGCTGCCATCTGACTATCTGAATCACTTCCCAGCTGGCTAATATTGCAGTCTGAACTCTACATCCATACCTTATAATGACTCCCCCTCTTTCCACTTCAGGCAGATCTCTACGAGTGAGGCCATCAAATATATCAAACGGGTCCTTGGTAAGACCAGGATGGAAAGCGATCAGGTTGATATGAAGATGGTCGCTCTCACCATAAATGAACTTGCAGTACCACTCACTAAGGTTTTCAATGCCTCTCTGAGATCTGGAGTCTTCCCTGACAGGTGGAAAGTGGCTCTTATCACACCTTTTTTTAAATCCGGGGATAGCACTAACCTGGCAAACCTCCGGCCTATCTTGATACTACCCCCCAAAGCCCTTGAAAGGGTGGTCTCCGAACAGCTGAGTACCTAGAAAAACACAACCTTCTCTGCATGCAACAACATGGCTTCCAACAAAACCACTCCACCGTCACTGCGCTTGTCGAATACACCACACAGCTCTATGGGGCCTTGGATAAAGGGGTGGCAGTGGGGTCTGTCTTCATAGACCTCACCAAGGCTTTTGACACTGTCAGTCACCAACTGCTTGTGCAGAGTCTCCTCTCCACTGGTTTGTCAACTGACACTGTGGCCTGGTTTAATGGGTTAGGATCAGCAGTACTATCTCTGAGCCTAGGGAGGTGAACCTAGGCATCCCAGAGGGATCTATCCTAGGTCCTCTCTTATTCAGTCTATTCATAAACACCCTGCTAGCTGCCTGCCCTGCACACACTGTACTTTATGCCGGCGATGCTGTCATCTCCGTCCCAGGCAAAGATATGACAGCCATTAGCTTCGAATTACAGGGAAACTTCTGAGCATTAGAATCCTGGTTCACCTGGAATAAACTGCTGCTCAGCTATTAAAAGACGAAGTACATGCTTTTCAGCACACTGCAGAGCAGGATACGAGGGCCATCTCTGCATATACTCAGCAGCAATGGAGAAACACTTGCTCAAGGAGACACATTCAAATACCTAGGGATTCACCGAGATGACGCCCTCATCTTCTCTGATTACATTGAGCAACTAGTAAAATCCACCAACATGAAACTTGGTATCTTGTACAGACACTGCACTTCCATGACACCAGATGCCCTGAAACTTGTTACTTGCTGTTCAGTATTCTCCTCAGTGGACTGTGGCCTCATCATCTATAGGGCTGGCACAGACGCAGCACTGAGATAGATCAAAACCCTGCCGCTTGGTCCTGGGTGTGCACAAGGTGACTCACTTGTGTGCCTTATACAAGGAAACTGGCTGGCTCCAACTCTACCTCAGATTCCAATACCAGGCCTGCCTGCTAGCAAAAAAATCCCTACTGGGGTTAATCCCAAATTCTACTGCTGTCCTCTTTGAAAATGCATAACCCACCATCAGCACTAGAAGTGCCTCCAAGGTATGTCTAATTGTTCCATTCAAACAAACTACCCTTGGTCAAAGATCCCTCTCCTACTGTGGGCCCAAGTGGTTCAATGATTTGCCTGCTGCCCTTGCCGATTCTCCCAGACTTAGCCAATTTAAAGTTGGGCTACAATCTCTCCTTGCCAGCAAATCTGACTGTCAGTGATTTTGTTAACCCGCGGCTGCCCCAGCTGGTCCTGCCCCTGTCCTACACCACTCCTTCTCCTTCTCCTCCACCTATCTTTCTTTTTTTATACTTCTTTATTAATTTCATTACATGTAACCAGACATCTTGTTTTACACTGAATACAGCAAATACTTACTTTAAACAGTCATTATGGATATAGAACACTGAAATGTAACTTTGAGTCCATTACATTAATTCCTCTCACATTAGCCTACATCTCTGATAGTCCCAATCAGTGGCATCACCACGTTGATTTTGGAGAGGCTACAGCCCCCCAATCTAAGTTAAAGCCCCCCAATCATTTTCAGTGAAAAAGTAAATAATTATAGCAGTAAACGTAATAAAATAGCCAGCCCTACATTTTTTTATTGATTATTTCTGACTTGCAAGTTGCAACTCACTACTGAACTCTAATGGAGAAAAAACTGACTGACTCACGAGAGACAGACTTCAGACGACTGAGTGAGCCGGCAGCCAGTAGCGAGCGACTCGCAAGGCAGCAGCTCGAGCCCTAACTAAAGTTTATTGTGTTACACAGCTTGCTTGCCAGTAGAACGAACTAGGGAAGAAGATGCCTGGCTGGCTGGACTCTCTGGAGTCAGGACTCTGGACTGGACGAGTCACCTCACGAGACTTGGGACTAGTGTGGCAGCCAGTCTGACTTGAGTGCAGGTGTACTATGTGCACAAACAGCGGCCGCCGCCGGACACTGAGATGACCCGAGCCAGAATCAATCCTGATTGTTATTGTGAATGAATGAAAAAAATAACAGTCGGGTCGATGATGACTCAATCAGATTCAGATCCCACCAGTCACCCCACCGCTGGCCAGGGAGGAGAAAGGGAGACAGACTATACTGAGAGGGAGAGAGGAGACAAGAAGAGAGGAGGATTGGTTGGAGCATCGGGACGGGACCTGGAGAGAGCTCATCAGCTCACTGAACTGAGCTCACAGATTCACATCACATTGAGCTGAGCTGAGCTCCTCCAGTCCTCCGAGTCCGACTCTCCAACCAATCCTCCGTCCTGTCCTCTCCGTAGTTTCTCTACTCTCTCTAGTAGTCTGTCTCTTTTCCTGCCGGGCTGGGGTGAGGTGACTGGAGTCAGATCTGATCTAGATTATCATCACTGTTTTTTTTTTTTTTATTCATTAATCACAATCAAGGATTCATTCATTGATTCCGGCCCGGTCATCTCATCTCGCGTCCGCTGCTGGCGGGGAATTTTACTGGTACTGGATCATTGGCTGGCAGGCCAGGCAGGTACTGTATACTGTGTGTGCTGGGGAGGGGCAATGGTAAGATAAGAACAATATTTAATTTTTGTGTTAGCAAATGAAAAGTTCTTAGGCAGCACATTGAGCACAAGCAAAAACAAGGGCACTGCAGGGCAGGCTCAACTTAGACTCAGTAGTCAGTAGCACTGAAGTGGGTTTGCATTGCAAGGACTCCTTGCTCATGTCTGAGCAAGGAGTCCTTGCAATGCAGACCTGCTTCAGTGCTGCTGACGACTACCAGTATGACCGGGTGTCTGTGTATGTTGTGTGTGGGCGGGGGCAACCGGCAGGGGCAGGGCCGCCTCCAGCATAGCATCTGCCTTAGTAGCCTTCAATGATGATTTTTGGACACTTAGAACCTTCCCAGCAAATCTGCCGGGATAATAGTGTGAGGTATTTGGCTGTTGCGTTCTGGCTTCTTCTTTGCTCTGGGGTCCTCCTGTAAAACCTTCCCAGCAGATCTGCTGGGATAATGGTGTCTGGCTGACAAATTTTTCCACAGGTACCATTAAATAGATGGCTGAGAACTAGGCTTCTTAAACATATTTTTCACCACTAAATGCAGGAAAAGGCACCATTTGAAGGCAAACATTTCAAAATTTTCTGGGGGCATGCCCCCAGACCCCCCTAGCTTTATTAGGATTTTGACTAAGGGGCATTAGCCCCCCCCACTTTGTACCCCTGGTGACGCCCCTGGTCCCAATCCAGTTTAAGACGCAAGTTATAGTCTCTTTACCAGACATATGTAGACAGACTCATATCCTGAAATATTATTATCCATCACTTAATGGTTTTTATTAAGAACAATTAAAAAAGAATAAAAACTATTTGACTAAACTTTAAGGTCAGTTATCGCTTTAAAAGAACTTCATTTTTCTAATCAATTAGATTTGTAAATTGTATCAACCTGTTGTTGTATGCTTGTCTATATTTATCTTTCTACATTGTTCCATCAAGGATAAGATGGCGTTCTCCATACCCTTTCATGCCACAGGCATTCAGCATTGCCTGGCTTTGGGGGGAGAACTCCCATCAGGGACTTATTTGGGGCAAAGGAAATTCCATCCTATGGTCTAGGTATTTTTAATTATATTGACCCCTCCAAACCACCCATCTTGTCCATCAGTTCTGGAGAGCTGTGTTCTCTGCTGAAGCTTAAAAGTAAGTTCCTCAAGTTGCTGTATCTGCTGAACCCCATCCAGCCACTCCAGTTTGGTCAAAGGATTGACCTGAATCCACTTTCTAGTTATTGCTTTCAATGCAGCTACTGCCAGGACCTACCAAAAGTAGACAGCTTCCCATCCCCTAACCTCCCCCACAATCTCTCCCAGTACTAGGATCTCAGGGCCTAGCTGACCCTGTACCTAGAAAATCTGTTTTAGGGAGTTAGCTATACAAGCCCAGTATTGATGCATGCTTGGGCAAGACCAAAAGATGTGGGTGTGCATAGCTCTAGTCTCCCCACACTGTCTCCAGCAATGTGAGGTTGTACCTGGTTGTTGCCTAAAAACCATCATGGGTACTCTGAAGTATCTGGTCCTCAATTTCCATGGAAACTCCCTCCACAAGGGTGAGGAGGTCACCTTCCAAGTGTTCTTCCAGCCCTTTTCCCATTGTCTCTCAGAGATGACTATATTAATTTCCTGTTCCCATTCTTACTAACATACTAAAATGCCAGCAGAATAGGCCTAACGGTCCTTTGTGTCTGCTCGTTTGGTCAGCCCCCACCCTGGGAGCTGACCTTGCTGCCCCCCTCTCCCTTTCTGGCTTCTCCCTTCCCAGTCCTGGATATTCTCGCTGCACTGGTTTTTGCTTCTAGAACTCTTCCCCTGTACCTGTCCCACCCCCTCTTGAACCCCTCCACCATTTCTGCCTCCACCAGCCCCCTGGGCAGCACATTCCATGGCTCCACCACCCTCTCGGTGAAGTAGCACCTCCTTCTTTCTCCCTGAATCTCCCCTCCAGCTTCCACCTATGCCCTCTAGTTGCCCTCCTTCCTTCGGAGCACCCTGACTGCTCCTCCCCCTATTTATCCCTTCATATACCTGAAGACCTCTATCATGTTCCCCGATCCCTTCTCTCTTCCAATGTGTACATATTTAGCTCTTCGAGCCTCTCCCCATAGGTCCTATCCCCCAAGCCCCAAATCATTTTGGTTGCTCTCCTCTGGACCCTCTCCAGGAGTTCAGTGTCCCTCTTTAATTGTGGCCTCCAAAACTGCATGCAGTACTCGAGGTGCGGCCTCACCAAGCAGTTATACAGTGGGAGTATCACTTCCCTCCTTCTGGAGGTGAGTCCCCTAACGATGCATCCAAGCATCCTGTTGGCCTTTGCCGCTGCCCTCCTACAAGTCTCCGAGTTGTTCATCTTGACATCCACCACCACTCCCAGGTCCCTCTCTGCCATCGAGACTTGTAGCATCCCCTCCCCCAGGGTGTACATTTGGCCCAGGCTTCTGGCTCCCAGGTGAAATACTTTGCATTTCCCTGCACTGAACCTCAGCTTCTGCCTTCTAGACCACCTTTCCAGAGCCTCCAGGTCCCCCTGTAGGGTCACCCTCCCCTCCTCCCTATCCACCACCGCCCCCAGTTTTGAGTCCTCCGCAAAGAGACTCATCTCACTCCTGATACCCTTCCTTATGTCAGAGACATAGGCGTTGAACAAGAGGGGCCCAAGGACCGATCCCTGAGGGACTCTACTAATTACCCTCCTTGGGGATGAGACTATCCCGCCAGCCACGACCCTCTGGATCCGGTTCTGGAGCCAATTGCCTATCCATCTGATCGTCTGGTTCCCCACCCCCATTTCTCCCAGACTATCCAACAGGCCCCCCATGAGGAACAGAGTCAAAAGCCTTGTTGAAGTCAAGAAAGAGGACGTCCACTGGTCTACCCAGGTCCAAGGCACTCGTCACCCAGTCATAGAACTCCGCAAGGTTTGTCTGACACGATTTCCCTGGGACAAATCCATGCTGTCTATCATCCAGGCACCCCAACTTTTCCATGTCCCCCCCCAGTCTCTCCTTAACAATGCCCTCTATCACCTTGCCCACCACTGATGTCAGGCTGACGGGCCTGTAGTTCCCTGCCACCTCCCTTGATTCCCCCTTGTGGATAGGCACTATATGCACCACCTTTCAGTCCTGGGGCACCCACCCTGTCCTCAGAGAGATGCTGAGGAGCTCCGCCAGAGGTTTCACCAGGACATCCACCAGTTCCTTCAGCACTCTGGGATGTAATTTATCCGGCCCTGGTGCTTTCCCCGTCTTAAGGGACCTGAGGGCTTTGCTCACTCTCTCTGCCGTGATTTCCACCTCCGCTAACTCATCCCCTGCTTTGCCTTCCCCCCACCTGCCAGTGATGCCCGCTTCCCCAGACCCGCCAATCGATAAGGGTCCCCCCTCCCCTCAGTTTCACTGTCTCCTCCCATCTGTGATGCAGCCCCCCCATTTTCCTTGGTGAAAACTGAGGCAAAGTATTCATTTAGTACCTCAGCCTGCTCCTGCGGGTCTTGTGCCCATCCCTTCCCTGTTTTAATCCTGCTAATCTGCCCCTTCACCCTTTGGTTTTCCCCAGTGTATCTAAAGGACCCCTTGTTCCCTCTCCTAATTTCCCTAGCCAGGTTCTGCTTCTTCCTTGCCTTAGCTGCCCTCACCATCCTAGTGGCCCTTCTGGCCATCAGCTCGTACTTCCCTCAGTCCCTTTCACTCCTTGAGCACTTGAATTGCCTGTAGGCCGCCTTCTTTCCCCTCACCACCTCCTGAACCTCCCTGGTCCACCAGCAGGGTTTTTGGGCCCTACCACATTTTCGTCTTACTCTTGCGCAGGTGCTGGTAGCATCCTGCACCCCCCTCCTGATGATTTCCCACCTACTGTCAGCGTCCATGTCTGGCCCAATCCCATCCAAGTGCTCCTTAAGGATCCTTCCCATTTCCTTGAAATCCACCCCCCTGAAGTCAGTTACCTCCGTCTTTGTGCAGCCTTCTACCCCTCCTAGGTTCAGGCAGAACCAGACCGTGGCATGGTCACTCCCCGCCAACGGGTCCCTTACCTCCAGGCCCCCAATCTGGTCACTGTCTTCCAGGACCACATCCAGTATCCACTCCTCCCTGGTGGGTTCTCCCACCTGCTGAATTAGGAACGCATCCTGAAAGACATCCAACAACCTCTGTTTCCTGGTCACCGGGGATGTCATAGTCTCCCAGTCTGTTCCTGGCATGTTTAAGTCCCCCTACACCACCCTTCCCCTTCCCAATCTGCAGTGTCTCCCAACATCTGCCACCAGACTCTCCTCCAGCTCCTCTGCCAGTGCCGGGGGTCTATACACCACTCCTATTTTTACTTTTTGCCCCCCATTATCAAGGTGACCCAAATCGCCTCCACAGTTCCCTCTGCCTTCTCCGCCTCCTATGGCAATGCAGTTTTTGACTATTGTCTACCCCTCCTCCCCTTCCCTCCTCGCTGTCCTTCCTGAACATGGTGTAGCCCTCCAGGTTCAGGTCCCAATCGTACCCTGCAGTGGCCCAGGCCGCAGTGACTGCTGCCACATCCACCTCTCCCTCAGTTAGCATTGCCTGGAGCTCAGGCATTTTATTGCCCAAGCTCCTGGCATTTAGCAGGACTACCTTCCACCCTTTCCCTATACTTCCATTTCCCCTGCTCGCATTCTCGTGGAATTCTGTCTTCCCCTGGTCCACATCTTACCAATCGGCCTTTTCCTGCATTCCTCCAGCTCCCCAGGGGGGTGAAGACAGAGTCCCTCCTTTGTTGGACCCCCTCGACAGCCTTTTCTCCCACCCCTCCCCCCTTCACAAGTTTAAACCCCACCTTTCACCAATGAACCCCTCTATTTTCAACTTAAGGATTTCCTTCCCCTCTGAATTGAGATGGAGCCTGTCTCTAGCATACAGCCCCTTATCCTCCCAGGTCTCCCCAAAATTTGCCCATCAACCCATACCCTCTGGCCCCACACCACTCCTTGAGCCACTGGTTTATCACCCTAATCTCCTCTTGTGTTCCCCACTAGCCCTTGGCACCGGCAGGATTTCCGAGAAGGAAATTGCTCATCGTATATCATGACAGACCCTGGCAAGCTCCCTGAACCTTGCCTGTATCTCTAGCTCACTGTTTCCCTCAATGTCATTGGTACCCAGGTGGACCAGTATGTCCGGGGAACCTCCACAATCCTTTGTCAGCTGATATACCTCATGCTTGGCCCTGTGCACCGTTAGTCTAGGGAAGCATTTTGTTCTAACCGAGCAGACTTCTCCCTCCCTATCCCATTTAATCCCCCTGATCATGGAATCACCCAACAGGAGCACTGTAGCCACCCCTTTTCCTCCATTTCCCGCCTTCTGTGTCCCTCATCCTTTCTACCGCCCTCCCCAGCCGGTTCCTTTCCTCCCCATCTAGGTGCCACCTGCCATCCCTCCTTATTTACCCTGGCCACCCCCTCTGATCCTATGCTCTCATCCTCCTAAGTATCCTTCTGTACCTCGCTACCCCCACTGTTACTGCTCGCAACTGGTTCTTCCCCCCATCTGCTAAACTAGCCTGGCTCATCCTCCCTTCCTTCCTGTCTCTGTTCAGCCCCTCCTTGCTTGTCATGCTCCCCTGGCCTAAACCCTCAGCTCCCTTTACTGTATCCTCCTTGTACTTCTGGACCTTCTCCTTGCCCTTTCCTCCCAACTGGTCCTTTTCCTTGTGCTTTCCTCCCTCTACCCCCTCATCCTCCTGCTCTGCTCCCCTGGTCCCCCCGTTTTCCCACATTCCAAGTTCCTCCGTTCCTTCTGCTATCCAGTCCCTGCCTCCTGCCCCTTACTCCTTTTCCATCTCTAACCGCCCCTGTCCATGGCTACATCACCCCCTCATCCTCAAGCAGAAGAAGAGAACTGAAGTGTTTACTGAGCTTAAGGTCCGACCCACCTTCCCCCATTGCTTCCTTCTGTCCAACCCCAGCCATCTGCCTACTTCCCTGAGAATGTCCTCCCTTTGGCCCCCATCTGTGAGGGTCTCCAGTTACCTGCCTGCTTCCTTCATAGTATCCTCCTTTTGGGTCCCATCTGCCAGGGTCCCTATGTGACCCCAGAATACTCTCCTGTACTCCTTTCCTTATGCCACTGCCCCTAGTGCTTGGTGCAACCCCGTGGGAGAGCCCCTGCCCTATTCCCCAACCATACCTCCCCCCTTCCCCCAGCTGTCTCCTAATTCCCTCAACCTCCTCCCTAAGCTGTGCCAGCTAGTAGCACACTGGGCAATCACTGAACTTCCAAGCCCAGTCCAGTATCATGGCTGCCCCACACCCTGTGCACCCCACCACCCTCCCAAAGATGCCGGCCCTAATGACATGTGGTCCCATCCCCCTTCAAGTAGGTTTCCTTGGGTGAGCCACCAGGTTCCCCACTAGTCCAAGACTTTTAAACTTGCAACACTTGAGTTGCTGAACTTTTTCCCACCTGACTATTAGCCTTAAGAGTTTGCTCACAGAGGAAGTTTGCAACTCCCTAAACTCCTCCCTCCCAGCCTTTAAGCGCAACCCCAGTGGCTCTTCTGTATTTAAGAAAGTTCTTAAGGAGTTAGGCCCATTTTAAAACACAACTTACAAACAATAACAACTTACAGAAACTTATGACAAAGTTAACTTTCCAGAACTTCATCACATTTTCAAACTTCAACTGCTACCTCTGCCCCAGCAAGAATACTTAAAATGCCTCAGTGAGAATTTTAAACAGAGATTAACTGAAATGCAAACAACCTTGATTGGCTGGCTATGTTACTGGCCAAAGACCCTCCCCCACAAGAGCAGTCACCAGCTAGCACAGATTTGTGTCCCTCTATTCCAGAAAGTTCTTAAGGAGGTAGGCCAATTTTAAAACACAACTTACAAACAATAACAACTTACAGAAACTTATGACAAAGTTAGCTTTCCAGAACCTCACCACATTTTCAAACTTCAACTGCTACCTCTGCCGCAGCAAGAAGACTTAAAATGTCTAATATACTCAGTGTTAGCATTAAACTGCTTGATATATGTCTTCTATACAGGTGGGCTATTTTACCTGGGGCATTATCAGATTTTCAAAGCTGTTCAAAAGTCTCCTCTTTGATCCCCTGACCCCCTGTGAGCTGGTCTCTTCTACTTTTTTGGTTTATATAGCTACAGATTTGAAGATATCTCATTTTATCAGCTGGAGCGAGGTTAAACCATCTCTGAGCTACCCCAAAGGGGAGCAATCCTCCCTCCTGTAATAGCTGCCAGGGTGCCTGGAGGCCTGCCTTCGCCTTGTTGCGGAACCAGAAGTCCAGTGCTGCTTGGTGTGAATTCAGGATCCACTGACCACCATTGATACCTCCAGGCCTTATCCAGGTTTACCCTACCTAAGGTCCCCCTTTTCCAACCCTCCAGTGTTGTCTGAGTGGCCGTAAGCCCTCCTATCCCATTTTCTGGTTGATCCTTAGGGTGGAAGGGAAGAGCTGACAAGGGGGGAAATGTATAAGTTCCCATTTCCATCTCTTTCCAGGTGGCCTTATAGGTTGGATGTCCCCACAATAGTCCTATCTGCATCTGAGTGGCAACCCAATAACTGTCAAGAAGGGGCACAGCCATACCCCCTTGCTCCTTAGGAAGAAACATAGTTTGTTTCCTGACACTGGGTTTCCTATTAGCCCATACGAATTGCATAAGTATTCGTTGCCTGGCTTCTAAATCCTTCTTTGAGATGATACACGGGGCACCTTGAAAAAGTTATAAAAAATGAGGCAGTGCGTTCATCTTCACTGCTTGTATTCGGGCATGAAGTGGGAGTGGTAGGACACTCCATTTTTGGATATCTAACTTCAGTTGGTTCAATAAGGGTACAAAATTGAGTTGAAATAATTGTGAGGCTAGAGTACCAATGTTCACCCCTAGATAGTTCATCTGCTTTAAATCCCACCTCATGGGGTAAGCAGCCCTCAGGTGTGTGTGTGTGTGTGGGGTGTAATAAAAAGATAGTATCTCTGTTTTAGAGGTGTTTAGAGAATAACTGGCCAAGGTGGAAAATTTAGCTAATTTGTTCATCGCCTGGACCAAAGAGTTTGTGGGATCCTCGAAGTATAGCAGTACATCATCGGCATATAAAGAGATCTTGTGCTGACACCCAGCAATTTGCACACCTTTGGTTCCCTCATCCTGTCTTATATACTGAGCCAGGAGTTCAATATACAGGGCAAGTAAGAGAGATGACAAAGGGCACCCCTGCCTAGTTCCACGCTCCAAGGGGAATTGCTGTGCATGATGTCAATACTGATCAAAAGAGCACGTGTTTTGGTGGAATTTAGATGGTCAGTTATGTGGATGGTCTCCCTATGGTTGTCCTGAGCCTGACACCCTGGGATGAAGCCTGTTTGGTCTAAGTTGACCAAATTCGGGATCAGTACCTGGAGCCTTTTAGTCATAATTGAGGTCAATATTTTATAGTCAATATTTAATATTGAGATGGGATGATATGAGGGGCAGAAAAGTGGGTCTTTCTTCAACTTGGGGATTATAGATATAATGGCCTGTGGCCATGAGGGGGGTATCTGACCCTCCTCACCCTTGAAGAGCTCAGAACACTCTACCTAATAGGGGGACAAGATCCGGGTGGAACTTCTTATAAAATTCCCCCGGTAGTCTGTCTGCACCTGGGCATTTGAGGGACTTTAATCCTCTAATAGTAGTGTCAGTTTCCCCGTCCCGTATGGGTTGATTGAGATGGTCAGCTTGCTCTTGTGTTAGTGAGGGGAGACATAAATCCCTAAGGAAGTCCCTGTGGTCTCTAGAGGGTTGTGGTCCTTGTTTGTATACGGTGGTGTAGTATTCCCGGAATGCCTCAGCAATCCCCCTTACCTCTCTCTCTCTATCGTATGTGAGGCAGGGTGCTGTACAGCCTGGATAGTTGCCCTACTTCTTTGTGCCCTCAATCATCCAGCTAAAAGTCGCAAGGATCTCGGGCGTCCTTCATAATACTTTTGTTTCAAAAACAAACATTTTTGTTCTACTGCATAATCCAACATGGTAGACAGTTTGGCTTTTAATTGTTTTAGGGTCCTTGCTCTCTCCTTATCTATCTTCAGTTTCTGCTGTGCCTCCTGTTGTTGTATTTGAGTTAATAATTCTGACTTCTTCGCCTCCCTCTCTCTTTTTCTCCAGACAGACCACTCTGTGAACTTCCCTCTAATGACCGCCTTAGTGGTGTCCCACAAGATGACTGGGGATATCTCAGGAAGGTCATTATCCTTCACTGTGTATTCCACAGTTTGTCTTATTGAGTCTATCACTTACTTATCTTGGAGCAGAGAAAGGTTTAGCCTCCAAAAGGTATTTTTCTTAACCTCGCTTAACCTCATGGTCAGAAAAATTGGGGCGTGATCGGATTAAACAAAGTCTCCAATCGACACCTCTTGCACTTGACAAACCAATCCTTTGGGGACCAAGAAATAATCCAATCTAGTGTAGGTGTGGTACACCACTGAATAGAATGTATAATCCTTCTTTTTCCACTCTAGGTGGCACCAAATATCTACGTATCCTAGTTCCCCCGGCATTCTTTTAACTGTTTTGGCCGTACGGTGTTCTCTGCGAGGGGTCTATGCTATGAAATCTAATACAGGATTCAGGGTTAAGTTTAGGTCACCTCCCCATATCATATCCCCTTGTGCCCACTCCTGTAGGGTTGTTAAAAATGTCAGGTATAAGGCCAACTCGGACCCAGGGCGGAAGTACACCGACGCCAGGGTCAGTGGTCTACCCTGAAGAGTCCCCTTCATCAAAACATACCTTCCCTCCCAGTCAGCTAACACATCAGTTTTTTCCAAGGGTACCTGTCTGGGGACCAGAATTGCAACCCCTCTTCGACGTCCCTTTTTATAAGAAGCTGTAGCAGTGCTGCTAAAACCCGTGGAACCTAATTTAGAATGTTCTTGGGGGGACAAGTGGGTCTCTTGAAGAAATATAAAGTCCACTTCAACCTTCCTCAAGTAACTCAGAATTTTACTATGTTTAACTGGGCTACATAGGCCGTGAACATTATATGAGCAAAACTTTGTGTTTCTAGCCATCTATATTGTCCCAAAAAACTTCTGTTTTTCTTCCCCTGATCAACCTGACCAGAAATTTCAATGCCCCATGTAGGAAACACCGACGAGCATACAACTCACTCATTAGCTGTTGACTTTGTAAACACATAAAACCTTTTGCCAACAGGGCAATAACTTTAACTGTGTAAAAGTGGTTCATTACACGCTTCCAAGGTAGGAAACCTGAAATGTCAGGTTTCTGTTCTCCACCCCCCATCTTTCCGGGTGGGGTGGTGAGAAGAGGAGGTATTGGAATGCCCCATGTGAATGGTGCCGTCCCCTGAGGCTGTAGGTGTTGTTCATGACCTCCAATTAAATCAATATCTTGCGTCACGGCAACCCCCATCTATGAAAAAGCAGCAGTAACTAGTCGCCCCCCCCCAAGAATTTTCCTTTCCACATTCACAGACTTCTGCAAAGGAGAATCAAACTGATGTAAGATAGTACAACACTTACACAGCTTATTAAAACAAAAACAAGGCGCTGTGTCAGCATGTGGTTTAAAAGCAAAACAAAATGGTTATATTAAATGCACGCTGAAAATAGAAAATAGAGTTAAAAAATCTATGTTTTGACCTTAGGTCTTCTTCAGAAAATATCTAAAAGAGAAAAAAAGCAGTTATTAAAACAAAATAGCACTGTTACACTTGTATGTCTCAGCCCTTTCAGTTCCCCCCCAGCCCCCCTGAGTTCATCCACACCCAACCACAGCCCCCTGTCTCCTATCACTTGACTCTACTCCCCATCCCCCCCCAACCAATATTCAAATTCCAAGAGGGGGTTCTTGCCCCACACACAATGCTAGCTTATGCGTCATTGGGACTTTCTTATTCAGTCAGTTCGTGTGGTTCAAGTCCTGCCCAGCGGACAGCAACAGGATCCCCATTCCCTCAACCTTGATCCTTGTAACTGCCATCGCAGGGTCAAGTTCAAGTGACCCAATACATTAGGAGGAGGGGGAAGGAGTCCCCACCCACCCTGCCAAGCAGGGAGAGAGGGGTTAAGAGCTCAGACAAAGAAACGATAGTGTCCTACATTCACAACAATTAAAGAAAAACGACAACAGAGATCCCAAATAGCTGAAGTGCTATGGTTCTGATGGTTAGATAAATCGGCCTTCAAGAGGCATCTATTGAAACTCCACCTCATTATGTAGACAGTCCAATCTGAACTCTTCCACTGTAAGAGGACCCCGATGTTAAACAACAAATCGGGGAAGCATAGAAAAACCCTCACGACACGGGGTGCATCAGTGAGGCCCAATGTTAATATCTTCCGTCGTCGCTGTATAAGAGGCAGGGTGAGGGCTGAGACAGTTCTCCACAACTGGAGCACAATAAGGAAAGTAAAGCCACAGTTACCTCTGAGAAAGATTCTCAGCCCAGTGCCATTGGAGATTCATCCTGGGGACCTCGCTCTCTCTTCTTCTGCAGGGCTGCTACTTGTTTAAGAATGACTCGAGCTGATTCTAGTGCTGGGCTTGTTTTCTTCTGACTGGCCAGAGGTGCCAGTCCGTGTTTACCAACTGTTTCTGCTTCAGACGTTCCGACTCAAGCTGTGGAGGAGTAATGCCTTTTTTCTCGAATATTTTAACAACTTCTTCTGGAGAATTGTAGACTCTCGCTCCCTCTTCCCACATAATCTGGAGCCTTGCAGGGTAGGGAGTCTGGAAGCAGATCTGTTGCTCATGAAGGATTTTAAAGAAAGGGACCCAGCATTGTCTGGCCTGTTGAATCTCAGGGGGATAGTCCCGGTCCATCGTCAGCTTGGAATCAAGGTATTTTAACTCTTTTTTCTGCCAAGCCCTTTTAAGGATGTCCTCCTTGCCTCTATAGCTGGAGAATTTCATAATTATGGGCCGGGGTCTGGCGGCTGGGTCTGTGAGTCGAGACACCAGGGATCGGTGGGCCCACTCAACGTGGATCTGGTAGCCCTCTGGGAGTGCAAGAATGTCCCTCAGGAGGTCCTCTATGAAGGAAGCGGTTGGATCTCGGCGCCCTCTGCCAGGCCGTAGCGGCGGAGGTTATCCCTCCTGGATCTGCTTGCTAAATCGGTGCACTTCACCTGCAGTGCCAGGGTATGCTGGTAAAGTGAGCCCACTGCCTGCCCCAGGAGTTCTCCCGTACTTTCGGTTTGGGTGATTCTCTGCTCTGCCTGCTCGATTTGTTGCTCCATTTTATTGAGTTTTTGAGATAGGCTGTGGAACTCCCTTTTATTTTCAGTATGGGAGTCCTGGATATCCCTCAGGAGAGTCTCAAAGCGCGATCGAGACAAGTTCTCCGACTCGTCCTCGGTGTCATAATCGGAGCCATGCGGGCTGTGGGGAGATACATTCTGGCTGCGGGCCTGCGGCTTATCTTTAATTCTGGTGCCATTGGGCTTTTTGTTTGTTACTTTTTGCCAAAATTTGTCCCCTCTGTCATTCTTGGAACCTCCTGGTGGCATTCTGATGAGAATTTTGAAGTTAGCAGATTTTTTTGGAGGTTTAGAGGTTGTCTCGGGGAGAGAGCTCAATTCTTAGGCTGCTGCTGGCGCCGTGACATCACCGGAACTTCCTCCACCTGCCTTTGACTGCCCACCCGCCCCCCTTTCCCTTTCCCTCCACCCCTACCTTCTACCCCTCCCGACAAAGCCATGCCTGGCTGCATCCAATACCCTACTGTGGACTGGGGCTCCCCTGTGTGAACTGCTCCTAGATATCTATAAGGCACTGTACCGCACTTATGTAGTGCTGCTTCAATTGGTTATTCCGCAAGTGTGGCCTTGTTTTCTTCACTTGCTGTCTTAAATACCCACTTAATGGTGTAACTGCACTTTTTTACCCTCATGTTAGTTTGGTGTCTGCTGTGTCCATTGTCAATTACCTGTATATGTCTTGTACTCCCTTTTGACTTGGAGCCTTTGTAAACGAGCCCTCGGCTCAACGGTATTAATCCTAAATCTGAAATAAATAAAAAAAAATGAGAATTTAGCCCACCAGGCAGCTTTCTCTCCTCCCGATGACCCATCCTTCCATGAGAGGATGGTCCAAATTCTAAAAGTCATGGGATTTTCCACTACCAAACATGACAAGCAACAAACAGATATGGCAGACTATCTAGAATTACCAGAGGTGCCAGTCTTAGTGGTACCCCCACTTATACAAACCTACCAAAATGCTATTCTTGCAGCCTGGAATCGCCCTTCTACTGTTTTGGCTATTCCCTGCAAGGTGGATCACCTTTACCAGGCTCCTCTGGATCACCCTTTTATTTCCACTACTCCTGAAGTGGACTCAGTAGTGATTGCTGCCGCTCATGATCGTACTAAACGACCTAAACACATGAGCTCCCTACTGCCTGATAAAGATTCCGGAAGGATAGATTATCTGGGAAAAAAGTTATTCCAAGCAGTTACCATGAATCTCAAAATCCTAATACCAGCGTACACGCTGGTCATCTGACATGGAATTAGTCAACAAACTCCCTCCTTCGTAGGAGAGGGATCAATTACTGGCTCCCCGACACCTACTTCATTTGGGATATGATGTGGTCAATACTTCAGCTTGCATGTCAGCAAACGGCATTACCTTGCATCGCCATGCTTGGCTTCACGTCTCATGCTTTACACCAGATGTACAGCATAGAGTGGTCAGTGCCCCCTTCAATGGGTCTAAACTTTTCTGCCCAGGTACCCAAACACTTATAGATGATCTCCAATCTTCAGCACGGACACTGTGTACTGTACTTGGCATGTACCATACCTCCCAAACATCATATCATCCTCAATCCTCCTTTTATGCAAAAGAGGAGGAAAATACAGAGGCTCACATACAGGCAGATCCTGTGGTTGCTGCCAGCCTTCCAGGACCGTCACCTCTGCCACCAAGGGCTCCCACTCCCACCATCCTGTTGGGGCTGGTCAGCCCGCCTCCCAGTAACCAATTGGGGCTTTGTCCATGCTTCCTCGATCAAGCCTCGGAAGCGTGGGCAGTCGCTCTGCCCTCCATTTAGAGGCCTGGCAAATGACCACATTGGATGAGTGGGTACTTCAGATCATTCACAGGGGTTACACTCTGGAACTTATTTCCATACCTCCCCCTCATCCCCCCCCCCCGCTCTGTCCACTACCCACCCGACCACATTCCCATTCTCCAGGAGGAACTCCAGGCTCTTCTGACCAAGAAGGCCGTTCATCCAATACCCCTGCAGAGCATCAAAGGGTTTTATTCCCATTTCTTCCTGGTGCCCAAGCGAACTGGAGATCTCAGATTGATACTAGACCTCAGACAATTGAACCTACACATCCAGTACAAAAGGTTCTGCATGGCCACCCTAACTTCCATCATGCCAATGTTGAAACAAGGGGATTGGCTATTGCCTTGGATATGAAGGATGCCTACCTACATATCCCCATCCATCCTGCCCACCACAGGTTTCTTCATTTTCACCTGTTGGGACAACATTACCAATTTTGGGCACTCCTGTTTGGCCTCTCATCCACCCCAAGAGTGTTTATCAAGTGCCTAGCGGTAGTAGCTGCAGCCCTATGATGGGACAGGCACTTTGTCTTCCCATATCTGGACGACTGGCTCATCAAGGCAGGGTCCAAAACTTCTTTGCTTTTCTCCCTTCAAGCAACCCTAACTCTGTTTCACCCCCTAGGGATTATGGTCAATTGGCCGGAGTCCAATCTGACCCCTACACAGTTATTCCAACATATAGGAACGGTCCTGGACACCGTCTCCACCAGGACTCGCCTCCTGGCCAATAGACAAGACAATCTCCTATCTCTGGCTTCTCAGCTACAAGTTCAAAAAGTAGTCACAGCCAGAAGCATGTTATGCTTCCTAGGGCACATGGCCGCTACCATCCCTACAGTGGCACTTGCCTGTCTTCACATGAGACCAGTTCAGTGGGTTCTCCAGAACCAGTGGTCTCAAAGAACAGGAAATTTTGAAGATAAAATCAGAGTCACTCCTATGCTGAGGCCCACCCTATTATGGTGGACCCTCCAAGCCAATCTACCTCAAGACATGCCCTTCCAATCTCCCTCACCCCAGCAGACGTTGACCATGTATGCATCCCTAGAAGGGTGGGGTGCACACCTGGGTCCTTACAGGACACAAGGCAAGTGGCCCCGTTCTTCCCCTCCTCTCCACATAAATCTCCTGGAGATGAGTGGTCTGCTTCACCCTCCAGGTTTTTCAGCCTAAATTGTCCCCGGAACTGTTGCTGATTCAGTCAGACAACACATCAGTTGTTTTCTACCTCAATAAACAAGGAGGTATGAAGTCCCATTCTCTATGCAGAGAGATGATTGCGGTCTGGCAGGAAGTCATACGGCAACACCTTTTAGTGACAGCCGTCCATCTACCAGGATGCCACGCTCTCCTGGCCGACCTTCTCAGTCTTCCACACACGAATGGACTCTTCATCATGGAGTTCTTCAGAAAATCATTCATTTGTTGGGGACCACACAACTGGATCTGTTTGCCTCCCAGTCAATCATGGTCTCCTCAGATATTATTTCATTATCATGAGCAAAAGGGGATTGTCTACAGATGCCCTGTCCCAGTCATGGACAGGACTCATCTTATATGCTTTCCCCTCCCATCCCTCTCCTGCAATGGACTGTACTGAAATTACAACTCAAATCTGCCACCATGATTCTCATAGCCCCTCTGTAGCCTCAGCAGATGTGGTTCCCCCTGCTTCAATAGTTCTCAGTGGAGGAACCCAGCCCATTACCAATAAGACCAGATCTCTTGACTCAGAATCAGGGGACCCTTCTACATCCCTACCTGAAGTCACTATACCTTCACGCTTGGCTCCTGAGGATGCTTTCATAGCACGTCTCCAAGTGTCATCTCCTGTGGCCAATTTTCTATTGGCCTCACATAAACCAGCAACCAGGGAAATTTATAATGCCAAATGGAAACGCTTTTCCATTTGGGCTGTCTCCTTGTCATTGGATCTTTATTCTTGCCCACTGACAAAAGTATTGGATCACCTGGCATCGATTGCTGAGACAGGATTAATCTATTTCTCTATCAAAGTCCATTTGGCCTCCATTTTGGCCTTCCATGAACTTCTTGATGGCAGATTACTGTATCAACATCATTTTAAGACAAATGTTACATATTAAGCCACCTATGAGATGACCCACCTCTCCGTGGGATCTCAATTTTCCGATAGAAAAATTAACTCTTGAACCCTTTGAACCTGCAGCCACTTGTGACCTCTGTTTTCTTTCTTGGAAAACACTATTCTTAGTGACTGTCACTTTGGCTCAGCATATTTCCAAGCTTCATGCCCTCATGTGTACAGAACCTTACTTAATTTTTCACAAAGACAGAGTGGCACTTCATACCAACCCGTATTTCCTACTTAAGGTAGTGTCAGAACTCACCTTAACTCTATCCTTGGAGTTACCAGTATATTACCCTGAGCACTCCAATCAAGGAGAATACAGTACCTCCTACATACTCTAGATGTCCATTGCATATTACGATACTATACTAATCGAACTAAATCAATTAGGAAGACCTCTCAACTTTTTGTTACCTTCGCCTCAAACAGGGAAGGTCTTCCAGTCATTAAACGGACCCTTTCCAATTAGTTAGCACACTGTATCACATTTTGTTATGCAAAATATAACAAGCCATTGCCAGGGCCTGTCCAAGCCAATTCTACCAGAGCTATGACCACCACAGTGGCCTGTTTTAAAGGGGCCTCTATCACAGATATCTGCAACGCAGTTACCTGGTCCACAATCCATACTTTCACAAAGCACTACAACTTAGACGTTGCTACTTGCCATAGGATGGCCTTTGGCAGAGCTGTCCTACAAGGCCTCCTGTCATAATTCCACCCTTCTTGGGTTTACTGCTTGGGATTCATCCCAAGTGTATTACCTGCTGCAAAAAATCACCCTGTGGAAGATAATACAGTTAAGTAAGAACTTACCGTAACAGTAGATCTTTGAGGGGTATCTCTTGCAGCAGGTATGATCCTGCCCTTCATCCCCCTCCTTCTCTAGGAGCACAAATTCTGGTCCAGTGACTTATGAGTTGGGATACCTATGGTACCTTCAATTCCCCTAGATCCTTGCTTAGCGACCTGAATCTGGCAGGGGAAACTGAGGATACCAGGGACTGCCTACACTTATATAGGAAACAGGAAGATGATGTCATGTGTGGGTGGCTCCTGGAAAAGACTGCTAGAAGAGCTGCTGTGTGCCACGGCAACTTCTGGTGACAACCCAAGTGTATTACCTGCTGCAAGAGCTACCCCTCAAAGATCTATTGCTATGGTAAGTTTTTATGTAACTGTACTTTCTAGGAGTGGTATATGATGTACATCCACACAAACCCACCCAACCTCCCCTGGCAACTGGCACACTGGTCTTGCTTCCAGCGGGTAAGATCACTGACATCACGGGGCAATGCCGTAGAAGTTACCACCCAGACGGGTGGGAGGAGCCAGCTTGAAGACATTCTGGCAAGCCTTAAAGGGAAAGGAACACTGCCAGAAGGGTGGATGAACATCATATACCACTCTTCTACTGTTACAGCTCAGTAATCTGTTTTGCACCAAACCTTCGAAAGGCACTACCTCAGCACAGAACACATGTACCCTGAAAGTTTTGAGCAGAAATTCAGCACGATGTAGCCTGTATATGAGAGCAAAAAAAAAAAATGTTAAATATAGGGAAAAATTGGAACTTTTACAAAATAAGGGGTATCCAGGTCTCAGAAACATCACAAGATGCCATCATGAAACTCTCCACCTTTTCACAGCATGGCACATCAATGGAAAATGCAAATTTGTGGGCTAGTCTGACAAACCCCGTCAAAGTTATTGAACTGCAAAGTTAGGGGTTTAACATTAAGTACCCTACTCAACCTTAACTATAGGGGCACTACAGTATAGGTCCAGGTCAAAATAGTGAAATGAAAATGGTGTGGTCAAAAGGCATGCTGTGCACAACACAGAAAACAGGTGTGGTAAAAAAACATGCTAATATAAATAAACTCTGAAATAGTGCATGCTGTTATGATGGTGCAGTTTTTGACCGTGCCCTTTTTGTTTCACTATCTTGACGGATACTGGGCGCTACCACACCCCTATAATATATATATGTGTGTATATATATATATATATATATATACTGCACCAATATATTAGGTTGAGTGCAGACTTCTATGTTAAATCCAAAATTTTGAACCTTAGTAACTTGGAATCGTTCAACAGATTTACACATAATTTGACTTGCATAATCTCTAGGGGTCAGTCCCTTAATGTGCCATGTTTCATGTGAATCTGTTGTGTGGTTTTTGAGATACAGAGGGTAAAAAAAAACATATTTACCTGTTGTTTGGCATTTCTTTGTCCACCTGTATCTCGGGAATGGTTTTATGCTATGGTCTGAAAATTGTAGTGAAGAAAGCCTTTGGGTCACAGATGTCTTTTGAAGGTTTGGTGAAAAAATATGAATTAGTTGAAAAGTTGTATCAGTTTTAATTTTCCCATTTCCTATGCGAAAAGTTGTGTTCAGCACGAAAGTACAGTATTTTCGCAAATCATGATGTGTGTGCAAAAATAGGTGTGTCCTATTTTCCACACACGTTCTACGAAAATAAGGGTGTCAGTTGCAGACAGCAGGGTGCCCAATCCCCTGTCAGCATTTCTTCCCCCCTCCCACTGTGGCACACTGGGAGCTCACCCAAGTGTGCCAAATAATTGTTTTGTTTTTTATCTGTTTCTGATACTGGGATGCCCACTCCCAGTGTCAGTTGCTGACGGGGGTGCCCAACCCCCCCTGTCAGCAGCATGTATCCCCCCAACTCATGTGACACACTGGGAGCCCACCCTAGTGTGCCCCAAAGCTTTTGTTTTCTTTTTCTAAGCTGTAAATTAAGAAAACCATCCCCCAATAACTCTTTTTTTACCTGTAAAAAAGAAAACGGTCCCTCGTCATCTCCCCAGCACCCCTCCCCATCCCCACCCTCCCACTGAGCACCCTACTCCCGCACCCCTACTCCATACTTACCTCTGGAGGTTGACACTGTCATCTTCCCTGGACTGGGACATGTCTGCACTCTTCAAAGCTGAATCGAGAACTGAAGAGTCAAAGGTAAGCGTCGTATAATGGCTGTAAATAGGGATTTCAACTTAGATTGATGTCACAGCCATTTTTAGGAATTTTGGCCCCAAATTTTCAACATGGGGTTCTTGGGACCCCACCTCGTGAACACTGTCACTGTCATTTCATTACTCAGTCCTGAAAGGAGATTTCGCAGTCGTTACACGGAATCACCTTTTGGGACCAATTAATGAAATAACAGTGCCACTGTTCATGCGGTGGGGGTCCAAAAAAGCCCATGTTGCAAATTTGGTGAAAAGAATTCTAGAAAATGACTGTGGTACGAGCATGCGTTGCTCAGGTTCTATGCAAGTTTGTAACTTCACCAATTTTTAATATTTTTACTCCAGATTTTTAACATTGCCATTTTTACACACTTCCTCATGAACAGTATAGCTTTAATTTTTCATATCCTGCCCAAAATGTGTTTTCGCACCTGTGGCACAGAATGGCCTGGTCACTGTGTGAAATCAACTTTTGGGATGAATTAACAAAATCACAGTGCCATTGTTCATGAGGGGAGATCCCAAAAGCCTCATGTTAAAAACCTGGTGAAAAAATTCCAAAAAATGACTGTGTTACAAGCGTGCATTGAGCAGTTTGTACGCATGCTTGTAACTTCAGCATTTTTTTCATATTTTCACCCCAGATTTTCAACATTACCATTTTGTCACACCACCTCATGAACAGTACAGCTGCATTTCTCACATCCTGTCTGAAATGTGTTTTCTCACCTGTGGCGAAGTCTGGCGCAGTCGTGGTGCAAAATCTCCTTTTTGGACAGATTAGCAAAATGACAGTACCACTATTCATGAGATGGGGTCCCAAAAAGACCATGTTCAAAATTAGGTGATAACATTCCTAAAAATAGCCGTATTATGAGTATGCATTGAGCAGTGTCTACGCAGGCACATAATTTTGGTAATTTACAATATTTTCACTCCAGATTTTCAACATACCCATTTTTTAAAATCACCTCATCAGCAGTACAGCTGTCGTTTCTCACATCCTGCTCAAAATGTTTCTTCGCACCTGTGGTGAAGAATGCCGCAGTAGCTGTGCGAAATCACCTTTTGGGACTGACTAATGAAATGACAGTACCACTGTTCGTGAGCAGGGGTCCCAGAAAGCCCATGTTGAAAATCTGGTGAAAAAAATCCTAGAAATAGTCTAGTTACGAGCATTTGTCGAAATGTTTCTATGCACGTGCGTAGTTTTGATAATTTTTAATATTTTCACTCCAAATTTTCAACAAAGTCATTTTTTCATACCACCTCATGAATAGTGTCCCTTAATAGGGATACAAATAAAGTGTCTGAAAAAGTAAGGAAATTCACTGCAAAAAAACCTTTGCTAATGTACTGTACCATTAGGGCTGAAACGTAAAAAGTAGGGAAATCCAATCTTAGGGTTCTCAAGCCTAACACACTGCCCCCACCCTTGGATTCCAACCTGAACACCCCAATCTCACCCTCGACTTCCAAACCTAAGGCCCCACCTCCACCCTGCATGCAGGAACAGGTGTAAGGCGTGTGCCTTGTGGTTCCAAACCCTAATGCACACTCCATTGTTTTATTCAGTTCCCATATTAGGTTATTAACTGTCGAGATGGGGTGAGCATTAGGGTTCGGAACCTCAAGGCACACCCCACACACCTGTTCCTGCATGCAGGGTGGAGGTGGGGCCTTAGGTTTGGAAGCCAGGGGTGGGGTGTTCAGGTTGGAAGCCAAGGGTGGGGGTAGTGTGTTAGGCTTGGGAACCCTGAGACTACTTTTTACACTTCAACCCTAAAGGTACATAAATGAAGTTTTTATATGTATATATATATATATATATATATATATATATATACAGTAGATATATATACATATACACATATATATATATATATATAAAACATTTTTTTTTTTACTGGCACAGTAGTGTCAGTATAGTTATGGTTTAAAGGTCACTTCTATATTAAACCCCAAATTTTGCACTTTAATAACTTTGCAAGCATACGACCGATGTGCACAAAATGTTTCATGCTCCATCAGGTACCATAGATTTCTTGATGTGGCAAGTTTTGGTCCAGTTGGATGTGCAGTTGCAGAGATGCGGAGTGTCAAAAAATGTGAAGATTACCATTTAGGTGCAAATCATTTGCCACACCGCATCTCTGGCTTGGGGGTTTGGTCTGAAATTGTTAGGGTGTATGGGTCTGGGTCACAGATGTGCCTTTTGAAGGTTTGGTGAAAAAATATTAATCCCTTTAAAAGTTATTAAAGTTTTAAGTTTTCCATTATAGCCTATGGGCAAATTATATATGCCATGTGAAAGCAGCTTCTGATTTCAGGAAAGCACTTTTTGCTGCCACAAATGGATCAGTAGTGTCATGCTGCCACCAACTTATTTTCAGTTAGTGACGGGGAAAAACACTGTAATTCAAAAAATACTGCCTTTTGGTAAACACCAACAGTTATGTTGACCTAATCAGGGCCCAAGAAACACAGTGCTGCCATTAGTTTTTAAAATTAGTTGCCAGAAATATGTTTTTCACATCAGCTTTTGGTAGTTTTGCAAATTTGCGACACTACTTTTGTGAAATTACCGCAAATTGTGGCAGTTTTTGTTTTATACTTCATCTTTTATTCAGTTCAAGTTAAAAGCAATACATTGTCACAGGTGTACAATCTTCAGGGTAACCATTACATTTGATACAGGAGAAAAATGATATATCTTGTTAGATATTACAATGTACTATTTAATTTAAGCACCTTATACCTTGTACAATGGTAGCCAAGGGTAGCATAGCTGTTCTCAGTTTAAATAGAATTTATAGCTACTGCTAGTAAATATAGACCTAACCCAAGAATAGATCTAGAATAGGACAGGTAATCAGTGCTAGTGTTTAGGTACAGAAAGAAAAAAAAAACAGTAAAATATTAAAAAAGCATACATAGCATATAAAAGAAAAGCATTTGGTAGGTCAGATATGTGGGGTATAAGTTCTCTAGGATCAGCATTACTGATAGTATCAAGATGAGGGTGGTCTTTCTTTTACAGCCTGGTCAGTAAGATAGGGGGTCTTTACCCTAGATAGAATGTTGTGGATATCGGGGTCTCTGCTCTATAGTGCCCAGCCAGGAGCTGTCCAAATCATGTTCCTGGGACATTCAAAACCCACCTAGACCACCGATTCAGATATAGTGTAGGCTTATCTTGTAAGTTATGTGAGATACTCTCAAAGGCTCTGATATGGTCCACTATACTTGTCCATTCAGAGATGGTTGGGGGGGGGGTTCTTGTAGCCACCTCCTGGTTATTGCTTTGTAGGCCACAGCCAGCAATATAGACCAGAGGTACTTCGTATCTTTTTGTTTAAGGGATTCCGGTGGAATACCCAAGACCAAATTCCGCACCGTCAAAGGTTCATCAAGAGTTAATATATTGTAAATATGCTGAATAGCTGCTGACCAGAAGGTTTGAAGTTTAGGACAACTAAAAAATATATGTGCATGGGTTGCCCCTTCTGTATCACAAGCCCTCCAGCATATGGATGGAAGGTTAGGATTTCTTTTAGCTATTAGCTGGGGTGTTAAAAAAAATCTTGTTCGGACTTTCCAGACGTATTCACGCCAGTTCGGAGATGAGGTAGTGGACCAAGTCATCTACCATATCTTTGCCCATTGAGATTGTAGTATTGTAATTTGAAGGTCCTGTTCCCATTTAACTTTAAAGGGTTCCAACACATGCTCCTGCAAGGACACCAGGTATTTATATATGTGAGACATTGCGTGGTCTCCCCCCTTAGCATTCAGAATTTGTATATATGGGGACGTGTCCTCTAGTATCTGAGAATGGGACTGACTATGCCTGTACTGGGAGTTTACATAATCTCTAATTTGAAAGTAACGTATTCTCTCTCCCTCTCCCCATTTAAATTTAGTCTTGACTTCCTCAAAAGATATCATGGTGTTTTGCCTCATAAGCTGCCAGGGGGCAAACATTCTTCTGTTTGCTTGGGTAGTATACCAGGTTGATTCACCAGCCAGAGGAAAGTCTGGGTTATTAATAAACCATTTGTACTTCCAAGCATGCTCCTTAATACGCTTCCAGGGGTGTCCCCTCCTCCAACCCTCCAGAACTGAACGTATGCTCCCTTGTGTATCCAGTAGGGCTTGCCTCAGTAGGGTTTCTGAAAATAACATAGCCGGTAGAGGTACCTTAACTTTCTAGTTAGGTCTATTTGTTTCCAGTGAGCTTCATAGTGCTTATTGCCCCACAACAACGCACATCTCATCTGTGCTGAGTTCCAATATGAAAATAAGTTAGGGAATGCAATTCCACCCTGTAGCTTAAGTAGATGTAGTGCCTGAAGTTTTAAGTCTAGGTTTTTTACCTTGCCATATAAAGGCAGTGGATATTTGTTGCCAGGCCTTGAGGTCACGTTTGGGTATAATACAAGGAACCGATTGGAACAGGTATAACAGGCGTGGCAAAACATTAAGTTTTATTGCCTGATTCCTAGCATAAAATGACAGTGGGATTATATTCCACCTTTTAATATCTCTTTTTATGTTAATAATCAAAGGGATATAGTTATTTGAGAATAATTGACTGAGATCAGCTGGTATTTGAATTCCCAAGTATTTTATAGATGAGAGGTCCCACTTGAATAAGAACTGCTTACGAATGGGCATAGGGATTGGGTAATTGAGTGGTAGTGCTTCAGTTTTGGTCATATTCAGGGAATAGTCAGATAGGGCTGAGAACCTTTCAAGCTTTTGAAAGAGAGCTGAGAGTGTCTCAGTAGGATTGTTAGATATACCAATACATCATCGGCAAAAAGGGCCAGTTTATGTTCTTTGCCCCCCAAATTTATTCCCTGTATATCTGTTGCTTGTCTAATATACTGGGCCAGTGGTTCAATATAAAGGGCAAACAAAAGAGGGGAGATTGGGCAACCCGGTCTAGTTCCTTTACGTCAGGGAAAATTGTGGGAAATATGACCATTTGAGCGGATGTACGCCTGGGGGTTCAAATAAAATTTGAAGATGAGGTCTATAAAATTCTGGGGGAAATCAAAGGCAGCAAGGATACCCCTTAGAAATTGCCATGACACTCTGTCAAATGCTTTTTCAGCATCTAAACTTATAAGGATCACCGGTATCTTAAAATTTTGTACGTGTTCCATTAGATAGATGGTACGCCGGATATTATCCGAGGCCTAACGACCTGGGATAAACCCGCACTGGTCCTGATGGATTAGGCTAGAGACCAGGTGTTTTAGCCTCTGTGACAATACTGAAGTAAATATTGTATAATCTTTATTTAGTACCGAAATAGGACGGTAGGAACTAGGTAAAGTTGGGTCCTTGCCTGCCTTTGGGATGACTGATATAATTGCTTGATCCCAGGATGGGGGGTTCTTCCCTCCTGGTGGGGGATATTACCAAATAATCTAGAGAGGAGGGGAGTTACTACCACTTTAAGAGATTTATAAAATTCTCCCAGGAGGCCATCCGTCCCCGGGCACTTTAATGTTTTCAATCTCCCTATCTCAGCCTCAATTTCCTTAACTGTTATGGGGCAACCAGGCCCAAACCTAGTTGTTTAGGTAGTTTTGGCAATCGGAGGGTAGCCAAAAGAAGTTTGTATTTGCTCCTCTTTCTCCTGGGTCAGGGGGGCAGCGTACAATTGTGTGTAATACTGCACAAAGGTATCAGATATTTTCTCCACCGTGTGACTAGGGGGATGTTGATGGGATCGCCTCAGGGTAGATATTAGTGCTTTAGCCCTTTGTTGTCTGAGACGGCCAGCCAACAATTTCAGAGAGCGTGGCCCTCCATCGTAGTACTTCTGCTTGAGAAACAATAGTTTCTGCTCAATTTTATGATCTAGTATGGCATTCAGTTCTTGTTTTAGCTTTTTAATTTCTTTTTAAGTCTTCGGGTTGGTCTGGGATATCTGTTGAAGCTCTAATTTTTGTATTTGGGCAGTCAACGCACTACATTTTTGTTCTCTTTCTTATTTATTTCTAGCTGATAGTTCGATAAATTTGCCCCTACAGATCGCCTTGATAGTGTCCCATAAGATCGAGATATCAGTCCCAGGGCGATCATTTTCTCTCTCAGCCTGTTTGATCACCTCTTCCATTGTGTGGATGATGTCCTTGCTACGAAGCAATGAGAGGTTAAGCCTCCACGTAGTATTTTTCCTAAAAGTATCAGAATCTAATCTAAAGAAAACTGGGGCATTTTTTTATTTTTATTTTTTTATTTTTTATACTTGTAAATCCAAATGAGCAAACTGCCCGTTTTCATTGGAGACAAGTTTAAAACTAAAAAACACACAAAATACTAACAAACAAACATAATACAAACAATACATTCGTTCAATAAAATACAATACATAAAAATACATTATGTTTTCAAAGATAGCCACTGTTTTAACCGTGTCTTAAAACCCTGACAGGAGTTATTATCAACAACTTCTGAAGATTTCATATGAACCTGAAAAGAAATATTTTGAACAATTTCTAATGGAATTCTTTAAAAAAAACTAGGTGATCTAAATAATAAAGATCTTTGCCCAAAAGTAGTCTTAAAAAATGGTATTTTAAATTTATAATTATGCTGAGACCTGGTAAACAACGCATTAACTAGTCTAGGAAACATTAAAGAAACAGAATAAGGAAAAAAAATTACATTTAACTTTAAATAAGAAAATGCCCATCTTATAAAGTACTCGGTTTTCAAAAGATAAGGAAGATGACTGATTGTACAGATCAGAGCAATGGGTTCGAAAAGGGTAAATTTAGCCAAAACCTCAGAGCTGAATGGTAAATGGCATGATCAGATAGAATAAAATCCCACATCCAAGTCTTACCCGCCAACTCTAGGTGCTCTTGGGATATAAGCATATAGTCAATTGTTGTATAACTCGAGTGAACTTGTGAAAAAAAAGTGGCATGCTTAGTTGTTCCATTTAGGTATTTCCATGTGTCCATATACCCCAGTTCCCTGAGCAGTTTTGATAGTTCCCTTGTTTTTTCCCCCACTGTCTTTCCCTCTGCCCCAACCATCGAAAGATCTAAGTTAAAGTTGCCCCCACATACCGTTATACCTTCAGCCCATTGTGACATGAGGAGGAAAAAAGCCCGGTAAGCCTTAAACTCAGTGGTTGGAGGGAAATATACTGAGGCAAAGGTGACAAGTATACCATTTAGTTTCCCCTTTGACCAATATATATCGCCCATCTTTGTCACCTAGTTATCTTGGCATTCAAATGGCACCCTAGATGGTATTAATATAGCTGTGCCTCTTCTACGTCTGCCCTTGGAAGGATGAGGAATAAACCTGGGGGACCCCAATCGCTTAAACTTTTCATGCTCCTCATGTGACAAGTGGGTCTCCTGGAGAAAAGTTATATATCGGTTCCTGAACGCTTTAAATATGAGAGTACCTTGGAACGCTTAATCGGGCCTGATAAGCCATGAACATTATATGAGCATATAGTATAACACATTGTGGTTAAGTACTAACAACATTCTCACATTAACATGAACCTTTTTTCCCTGTGCAAAGAAGATCACGGATACTATTTCTGCTGACCCCATAAAAAATAAAACATAAATTCTCATCATACATAGCTGATTAAAGCAATAAACCAGAACCAGTTGTGCAAACTGTGCACTATCATAAACATTTTTAACTGACTTCCAAGGTAGGAGGTCTAACTTATACAGAGACCTCTTATCCCACCTAACAGATGGTATTGGTGGGAGGAAGAGTGCTATGGATTCCCTCAGACCATAAGGGAACTCTTCCTGGGCCCTTACATTAAAGGGCCCCTGTAATATGGTAATCGTCTCAAAACCGGCCATCAGAGCTGTACTGCCCTGCCTGATATTGGTAAAAAAAGGAGAACCTCTTCCTCCCCCAATGCCCGTTTAACCTTTAATTCCTCCCTCCCTTCTCCCCACCCACTGATGTCCTCATCCCCCCCAGCACCCCCTTCATCCTGAGGAACGCATGGTAGGGGGAAGGGGGGAAATATTCCCACTAGGCTCCCCTCTTCCAAGTGCATCTCCCCCATGTTAATTGGTTATGTCCCACATATAGTGGGGCAATCCCTCTGATTGTTCCCTACTTAGGATGCATCAGAGGAGAATGATTTCCAGATGTATAAGTGCATCCATATATTTGCTGGGAGCCGTGTAATAATAAAAGTACTAACCCATATTTCAGAAACCCCCCCCCACCAGAGGAATTCACTTCCTACGATTAGGGGGACATTTATATCTAGGGGGCAAACTAATCTGGTATGAAATCCCAAAAATTAAGAAAAAAACAAAAAAACAAAAGTCATCCCCCCGCATTTAGCAAAGCCCCTCATCCCCTGCCTTAGTGCGTTAGACTCAAGATGTTGCGCGCAGCCCAGGTAAGCAGGTGTAAGCCATATTTGGTGAATTTTAAAACTAATGTACGTCTCCCTGAACACTGCTCAGTATTTCCTTCATTAATATACAGTATGTCTAATTATATATTACGTCATATAGGCAGAGGAAAAGAAAGAAAAAGGTCATAAGTTCTGAGAGCTTCAGCGCTTCTCCAGGTCTGACCATGCTGTAGGGTGACCGTATCCCCGCTTCACAGCGGGATCTCTCGCACTCTCGCCTCCAACACACTCGGAAGAAATAGGAAAAAGAAAACCCCCACAAAAGAGACTTCAGTTTAAGCTTCAGAGGGCCGTTGGGTCGAGTTTGGCAAACTATGAACCCAAACAAATTCCTGGTGGGTGAGTTCATCATTATAATAAAGTCAAAAAGGCCCGTGTGGTATCAACAATCCAGTCCCAGACCAAAATAATAAGCTCAATCAGAGAACAAAGCAGCCTGAATTACTCATTCAAGGAGAGCCATGGAATACACGGGGAGGGGGATATGAAACGCTACTCAGGTATTGTCAGCCTGGAGTCCGGGCATTAAGGGGTATTTTACTTTGAGGATATATATATTCAGGAGGCGAAGCAGTCAGTTCCCGTCTCACAGCCCAAGCATCAAAACAAAATGGTGCTTATGAATATAGCTCTCACCCATCTGCATTCTCAAGGTCTGCTTCCGCGACTCCAGGCAATTTCTTTATTAATTCCCTGAATTCATGCTGGGTTGATGTGATTGTATTGCTGCTCAAAACCCTATTTTTCCTTGGAGGGACGATATGCCAGTCCTCGGTAGGTTCCTTTCTCTTGGGCTGGGGGGGCTTAGCAACAGTTTGTACCTCGATCCCCCGCTTTTGCATAGCTTCACTGACTTTCTGTGGAATAAAATACAATTCAGTGCCCTCCTTCCAAAATACTCTCAATTTCGTTGGGTAAGGAGTTTGAATTCGGAGTTGTTTGTTTCTCAGTAGTTTAATAAGTGGGATGTACTCCATACGCTGCTTCTGTATAACCGGAGGGTAATCTTGCTCAAAAAATAGATGGGAGTCAAGGTATTTGACCTCTTTCTTAGCCCATGCACGGCAGAGTATATCTTCTTTAATGCGGTAACTTCAGAATTTAATAATTATTGATCTAGGTCTAGTGGTCGTGTCTTTGGGTTTGGGGAGTAAGGCCCAGTGAGCACGTTCATTCTTCGGTTTGTAACTTAATGGCAGCTCGAGGACATCTTTCAGCAGGTTAGCAACAAATTCAACCATGTCCCCTTCCTCAGCCCCCACCTTCAGACCGTAAAGGTGTAGGTTGTCTCGTCTGGATCGACTTTCTAGGTCTATGCACTTCTGTTCAGTATAATATTGCATGATTGCAGAGGGCAAATATGGCGCGGCCCAGGTGTTGCAGGCCATCCTCCGTGTTTGAGATTCTGTCCTCTGCTTCTTGAACACGACCCTCCACCACTGAAAATTTCTGGTTTAGTTGTTTAAATTCCACTTTATTTTCTGCTCGCATTTCTTTTAACCCCTTCATCAGGGATTCATATCGGTTTCTCGATAGGTGCTCTGCTTCTTCATCAGTCTCGTAGTTTTTGGTGGCCATAGTGCCTCTAGATTGACCTGAACTGCGTACCAGGGAACTTGATCTCGAATCTCCGCCATCCCTTTCAAATCTGGACTGCATCACTTTAGACCTCCCTCCTCGATCTCTTTGCGAACCTGCTCCCAACATTTTTATTTAGTTTTAACTTTTCCCACAGATTGTTATGGAGGTTATAGAGCAGGCGAAGCAGAGAGCTACTCGTTTAGCTGCTGCTACGTGCCGGTGGCGGAACCGGAAGTCAAATTGTGGCAGTTTTCACGCAATTAATGCCACTGTTGTGCAAAAATTGCTGCAAAGTGTAGCACTGTTTCATGAAAGCTGTCGCAATTTGTGGCACTACTTTAAGAAAAAACAAACATTGGCCCCCTGTTAAAAGGCAAAACCTTTTCTGGCCATTTTTTGGCCAAAACAACTGCAGAATCTGATTCCTCAGCCCCCGTTTAGTGTTTACCTAAATAAAGGATGTTTTATACTTTAACTGCTTCCAAGGGAACAATGGCATACAAAATGTTTTTTGCCGACATCGGGGTGCCCAGTCCCGATGTCAGCAGTAGAAGCTCCCCCCCACCAGTGTGGGATATTGGGGAGCCCACTCTCAGTGTCCCAGACACTGGAGAGCCCACTCCCAGTGTCCCAGATAGAAGCCCCCCACACCCGTCAGTATGGGACGCAGGGAAGCCCACTCCTAGTGCCCTGAGATGTGTCCCCCATCCCCTGCCACTGTGGGACACTGGGTAGCTCACTCCTAGTGTCCCGAAATGTATATTTGTATGGTGTGCTGACAGCAGGGTGCCCAATCCCTGTGTCAGCACTAGACCCCCCTGCCAGTGTGGACACTGGAGAGTCCACTCCTGTCCCCAGTAATGTCATACCTCCCACTACTGTTGGACACTGGGGAGCCCACCGACAATGTCCCAAAATGTTGTTAAGAAGTGTGCCTATAAAAAAAAAAGAAGAAAACATTCCCCTGACATCTTTTTTTTAATGCTGTACTGACAGCGGGGTGCCCAATCCCCCTGTTGGCTCTAGAACCCTTTCCACCAGTGTGGGACACTGGGAGCCCTCTCCTAGTGTTCTCATTTATTTTCTACTGTCCCCAGTACTGTTGGACACTGGGGAGCCCATCCCCAGTGTCCTGAAGTATTGCTTAATGTGTACCTTTAAAAAAAGAAAACAGTCTATCTTTTTTTAAATCCTACAATAAAGACAACGTTCCCATGTCATCTCCCCCATTCCCCTCCCCATCCTAACCCTCCCACTGAGCACCCACCACCCCACACCCCCCCTTGCCCTATACTTACCAAAGTAAAATGGCCTTTCCCGAAAGTATAATGTACTTTTGAGGCGTACATATATTTTTCCCATAGGCTATAATGGGAAATTTTAAACTTTAATAATTTTTGAATGGATTAATATGTTTTTATGAAACCTTCAAAAGCCACATCAGTGACCCAAACACCATATACCCTGACAATTTCAGACCAGACACATAAACCATTTCGGCCATAGCCCTGAGCAAATAATTTGCATAAAAGTGGTACATTTCACATTTTTACGCACTCTGCAACCCCACACATTACAGAATGAAACTTGCCAGATCTAGAGATCTTTGCTACCTAACAGAGCATGAAAAATTTCAGGCAAATCGAGTGAATGGTTGCAAAGTTATTAAAGTGCAAAATCTGGGGTTTAACATAGATGTGGCTGTGCAACCCTAACAGCTATTATATATATATATATATGTATATATATATATATATATATATATATATATATATATATTAATTAGAGCAAAAAACTCCATTTAATGCATCAGTTAGGATTGTTCCACAGTGACAAAGCGAGGAAATTCGGTGCTAGGTTTGAAAACCCCTTGGACCCCATACACCCACAACCAGCATCAGGGTGCGTGGGTCATCACTCCTAACTCTCACCCCATCACATGTGTAAAAGAAGCAGAGGTATAGGAGAATGGGTGAGAGTTAGGGCCGGCGACCAACGCGCACCCGGATGCCAGTTATGGGGTGGGCGGAGGTCCAAGGGGGTTTCTTGCCCCAATAATCAATTTCCTCACTTTTTGTCGCTGTAGAACAACCCTAACTGATGCATTAAACAGATTTTTTGCTCTCTAATTTCCATTCTTTTGAGAATGATGACGACAAATAGTGAAAGTAATGCAGCGGCGGGAGCGTGGGGCCCTTCGGATCCCGCGCTCCCGCCACATGATGTCTTGTGACATAGTAACAGGAATAGCAACACAAACAGAAGTGCCAACAGTGGTGCACATGGTAACGGAAACGTAAATGGTAAAGGAAACAATAAAAACGCAAGCGCAAAGTGACGCCGATGTGAACAGTGACGCAAACGGACATTGAAACACATACGAAAACACAACTGGTAATGTGAACAGTGATGGCAGTGGTATTTTAAATCAAAATGTTAAGTGTCACAGCAAAAAGAACGCGAAAGGGAACAGAAATGGAAACGCTAATGCAAGCGCACACGTAAATGCAAACCGTAACGAGCACAGCCATGGTACCACAATAGTAAACGCAAATGGTAAAGGTAACATGAAGAATATTGGCAAAGGAAACAGAAATGGAAATGGGAATGGAGGCGTGTACGGAAACGCAAACCGTAACGCGCATGGTCACGGAACCGCAATTGTTAACGCAAATGGTAATGGTAACAGCAACAACAATGCTGAAGGAAAGAGAAATGCAAATGCAAGCGAGTACAGAAACGCAAACCGTTACGCGCACGGTCATGGTACCGCAGTTGTAAACGCAAATGGTAACAATAACAGCAAAAATAACGCCAAAGGAAGCAGAAATGAAACAGAAATGCAAGCGCGTATGGAAACGCAAACCGTAACGCAAGTGCATGGTACCGCAATTGCAAATGAAACTGGTAATGGTAACAGCAACAATAATGCCAAACGACACAGAAACGCAAGCGCTAGCGAAAACGCAAACCGTAATGCACACGGTGGCATAGACGGTAACGGTGCTGCAAACGGTAACGAAAACGCAACTGAAAACGCTAACTGGCATAGTAACGAAAGGGCACACCCTTCTTATCCCCAAAAAATGCATTGGAAAACACAGTGAAAACAAAGAATGTATACATAACAATGGGCCTCGGAGCAGAAAATGAGGACTTGCAATATTCAATTGCATATATCTCAGGAACCGTACGATGTAGAAAAACAATGTAAATTTCATATGAATTATGATGTTCCTGGCTAGTTTTGTACTTAGCCCCTGTTAGGGGGCTAAGCAATTTTGCATCAAAAAGTTTGTATCTCGCAGCGTTTCCGAGATACCGGCCCTGAAAGGTGCGATGGGTGCCGTAATGTTATCCAATGGGAAAAAGCATTAACTTCAGAGTGCCGTCACTGTGCCACCCTGTAATATTTTTTCACCAAACCACCAAAAGGCACATCAGTGGGATGTTGGCTTTCTTCCCTCCAAATTTCAGCCCAAAAGACCAAACTGTTATTTTGCAGCAGGGCGGCAAATGATTCCTGTAATGCGGCGGACGCCATAATGTTATCCTATGGGAAAAAACATCAACTTTGGAGTGCCATAACTTTGCCGCCCTGTAATATATTTTCACCAAAACACTGAAAGGCACATCTGTGAGATGTTGGCTGCGTTCCCTCCAAATTTCAGCCCAAGGACCAAACCGTTCTTTTGCAACAGGGTGGCAAAGAATTGCTGTCATTTTGCCATAGCCTGGAAAAGTAGTTGCTTTCACAAAAATTTGCGACACTTTCGTGAGTGCGGCACTACTTTGCAAAAGTACTTTTTCCAGAAGTTTGAAAAACGTATTTCTAGGGTGTTTAACCTCAAAATAAAGACATGCCTAGCATCCTCAGGGTCCGACTAGGTAAACAAAAAAGGAATTGTGTTGGTAGAGGGTCCCAAATTTAAATGCCAAGTATTTTTCTGATCACCAGCTGAAAACAAAATGGCAGATTTGCAAAAGTAAAAGGGCTATTTGCGACACTAAAAAGTGCATTTGCGAAAGTGTTGCACTTTTTGTTAACTTTTCCCATTGACTTATAATGAGAACTTGTTTTTTGAATAACTTTTGAACCGTTCAATATTTGTTCACAAAATCTTCAAAAGGCACATCGGGGACCCCGGCCGCACATTCCCTGAAGTTTTCGAACCGGTCGCGCAAACCGTGCGACCTGTAGGCGAGAGCAAAGAATTTGCAAAAAAGTGCAATTACTCATTTCGTTGTTGCTTAATAACTCCACAGCCGTATACCCAACCAGCATGAAACTTGGCAGATCCCCAAGATGTATCCTGCCCCATCATGCATACCAAATTGCAAGCAAATTCACTGAACGGTGGCAAAGTTATTAAGGTGCAAAATTTTACCCTTAACCTTAAAAGGGCTACTCAACCCTAACTATGGTAGCACTACCAGTTACCACCGTATAAATATATATATATATATATATATATACTATACATTGCAAAAACTTTGTTACTGCATTAGTTAGGGTTAAAGCAACAAAAGTAGAGAAATGAGGTGTTAGGGTTTCCAGCCCTAACACCTCACCCTGCGGCCCACACACCCAATCCTACCACCCCCACCGCACCCCCACCCTTTACAGACCAACAGATGTTGGGTGTGCCTCGGTGTCATGAGCCCTAACTCTCACCCCATTCTCCTATACTGTACCATCTCAGCTCTCTTACACAGGGAATGGGGTGAGAGCTAGGGCCGATAACCCCAAGGCACACCCCAGCACCTGTTGGTCTGTGTCGGCTACCAGTGACTTGAATGAGGGTGTCCATTCTTCCACAATCATGTTTGTGCTTTGCAAAGGCTTCACTATGCCTTTCCAGAATTGACCTGAGTTGAGGAAGTAGCCCATGGTGTTGCAGCATTATGATGACATCATACTCTTTGTAATTGATTTCCACTGCTGCTACCATATGTGAGACAGAAATGAGTAGCATGTGGGCATGCTTGGGATCTGGAGTAATAGCCTGTTGGCTCAATCCAGAACACATCCATGACATACTAGAAAGTACATTTCCAAGATACTTTGGTGGTGATGTAAGACCATGAGGTCAAAACGGGGTTGCACCTCCAAGGTACCAATGGTTACTGGTATGGGTTTGGACCTGTAGGTGGTGACTACAGTCCCCTCGAAGGTTTGGGCAGAAGTGACCCTTCCTATAGGACATTGAGATAGCTATAGGTCTTCTTGATGCAGCAGTGAGACAGTGGCACCCATGTCTAGAAATAATTCCAGCTGGTGGCCCCCAACCAGCGCTTCTATACATGGACTGCCAGATCCATCCATCACCAGGGTGGTGATGATGTGTACTGGGGCCTGACTCCGTCAGTCCAATGCATCTTGCTCTGATGAGGGATGGGGATCCACCGCTCAGAGCATGTGGGTACACTCATGATACGGAGACATTTTGGCCTCCTCCTTCTCAGGCTCCTCCTGGTACAGAAGTGCAGATGGAACAGTTGTTGAAGGGATAGCCGCAATAGGTTGCAAGTGATTTCAATTTGACCTCGAACTCCCGGAGTCGATTGTTTTCCTCCAGCAGCTCCTTGTAAGAAGGGCTGGACCGCTGTTTTTGTCCATCATTCCCCTTCTCTTTCTGCTGCTGCCGGTAAAACTGCTGCCACTCCCTGCGTCAATCTTTGCAGTGTCCTCCTTTGTTTTGATAGGAGGTTTGTTCCTTTTGTTTGTCTTCCACCACATACTGTGTGGATGGCTCAGCACTACTCTGTACTGCAGCCACCTTCGCCTTGGAGCCAGCAGCCTGGTTGCATCCATAGAGCTGGTATGCATGTCACCCTTTCTATGAATTCAGTGAAAAGGTCCATCCTCGGGAAGACTGAGGCCTCAACCTTCTCTCTGACGCTGGCCCAGTGACACTGAGGGCTGAGGTACTGGACGCCTTACCTTGCATCACACCAGCGACCTGGGTTCGAGAATTAGCCTGGGTCATCGGAGAGCTGGCCTTGGGGGAGGGGGGAGGGAGCAGGATTGAGCAGCCGAACGGCAGCACTCCTCTCCTCTCCTCTCCTCTCCTCTCCTCTCCCAGGGTGAACTCTGTCGCTCGCCATAGTTCCACTGCCCCTGGATGGAGGTCCATGGGCAATGCAGGTGAGAAGGTGGCCAGCAGTGGAAGGGCATCCCAGTACTGCGGCGTAGGCACACCTTCACACACGTGTATGGCCGGGCAGGGTTGGGAGAAAAATGGGTAAAATCAGGGCTAAAATATAAATAAAAAAAAATATCTTCTCTCGGAGGGTCAGTAACATGTTTTTCAAAAACAAATGTTTGTACTCTACTGAGTCACGCACAGCAATCTCATCAGCTAACCCTCTTCCAGTACAGTAGACCATCCATAAATGGCTATTATACTGGACCAGGGTTTCCTTGGTGAATTGCTTCACCATATGGGCCATTATCATGCCCGCCAGATTGGGATTGTGTGCCACCGTGAGTCTGGCAGCGACTTCCTCGAACCCAGCTGCAGCGTCCTGACACACTGCTTCTGGTAGCTTGGCCCACAGTGTAAGCTCGATTGTTTGTTTCAAAACTTGCACTTTATGCTTGGCTGGAAGACTGAGCATCTCACACTGATTTTTAGCTTTCTCCAAAAAGCAATTTAAATTGTTGCCAGAGGCCATGCAGCCTATTTTTTCCACGACATTTTGGATGGCTTGTGCAGACTGCAGCACATTCAGGGTGTGTTCTGGCTGCGCTGCCATGGACTTGACCTTGGTCATAGCCATGGTCACACCCTGAACAAGGCTGTTTTGGCCTATCTCATCCTTTAGCAAGTCGATTATGGCTTGGCGGGTTGCTGAGAAATTGACCTTGGCCACGTCTGCCCTTGCAATAGGTTGCTTAACCAAGGACTCAACCTTAGTCTTGTCAGACTTACTCAGGACGGCATCCAGAGGTGGGTGATGCCTCAGTCCTCCAGTGTCCCAGGTCCACCATCTTGGAAATCTCAGACATCACCTTCTTCATCCATCAATGTTGCCAGGTCAATAGGTGGAACATACAGTAAAGCTTTCACAAGACCTTTCAGGATTGCCAACTGCTGATGTAATTTTGCCAGTTTTCTTCTACATATAGAATGATCTGTTCTACTTTCATGCCATCCCTCACTAGCATGATTTTACAAAACTCTATACGCGGCACGCACTTTACAACTTTCCCCTGATCTCCCTGTGCAGTGCATTCTGACTCTTACCCATTTCTTCTAACAGCTCATCATCCACATCTCTCAAAGCCTCATTTCCATCAGTAAACATATCATTCTGTTGCAGTGCCTGTTTCTTATCCTGCTGCAACTTATCACAATCCTCTCTCAACCTAATAATTTCTCTGTCTTACTATAACACAGTGCTAAGCATTTCTTGTTGTGTTACATGCCTAAGACTTTCAATTTCCTGTTCCCATTCTCTGCATTGCTCACCAGCTTCTCAGGAATTGGAACCCCAGCTCCTCCTGCAAAGCCAAGACCTTTACTTCAACTACCTGTAGGGCAGCTTAGAGAACGGCAACCATGACCCCTTTTTGGCCATGTTTCTTGACCGCATGTTTGGTTTCTGAGTACAGCACAAACATGCTGCATCAGGTAGGCATCAGACTTAGTACTTAATGCAAAATCACCAAAACCTCCATAGGAGGCTAAAAGGTTTGAGACGTCTAATTTAAATTCAGCGCTGATGGCCATAGTAAACATTTTGTCCTCTTTTCTGCACTGGCCGAGGAGCCCAAAGTGAATCAGTCCAACTTGCAGTCTCCTTCTAGGCAGTTGCACATCTGTGCTATGGAGTCTTTCAGGTTATTCCACTTTAGAACACGAGGCATAGGTTTGAGTACCTTCATTTATCCCATCGTGTTCAGGCATGGAAAGCCTGAAAGTTTGTCCATGTTTGCTGAATGGGAGGACGCAGGTTTGAAACCCTGCGTTTTCCCCTTTTTCAACCATTCCCCAAATTCTCCCATCTGTTTTTCTCAACTGGTGTAGTTTTCACCAATTAAATCTGTGCCACGGTTGCCAATTTGTAGGTTTGGCAGGATCTACCATGATGATAAAATATCACGCAGGAGACAGACGTGCAGAATAAGAGTTTATCGCCCTAACACTATACAGAGGACAGTCTAGAAAGCTAATCTTACCAACTGGAAATCCAGAACAATCTTACACGTGGTGTGGAAGCATAAAGCTCCCAAGAATCCGAGGGGCTTGGCTGTGTGCATAACATTATATAGTGAAGACAAGAAAATCCCATTACTGGCGTAAAGGGCTCATGTGCACAATAGAATGCTTATGTTTGGCTTCCAATTGGTGAATACATTGGGCATCTCATACACAAGGCTGTGAGATGTTGCACTTGCACAGGATACATTATTATGCTGACTATCAAACTTGATTCTTGTATTATTGCTGATCATAGTATCATGATTTTGTACCATAGGTAGCGTGCTAAGACCACAAATAGGTCAGGGGTGCTGACAGAAGTTTCTGGGCTCAGGGCACAGCTTTAGGACGGGCCCCCCCAGCCCCTTAAGACATACTATAAATCCAAAAAAAAAAAGAAATGTGTACAATGTATATTTAAATAAATAATGCTTAAACAATGATTAAAAAATTACATTATAAGCACGTGATGTGTTTCAACAGTCAGTGTACACCTACAAAAAGCAATTTCAAGGTGAATCACAAGCCAGCTAGAGAATAACAGTCAGCAGCCAACTTAACCACTAAAAACTTGTTCATATGCCTTGGCCACCTCAGAGTATTTCTAACTGATGATGTATTAGTATGGACTGGTGGGGCAACCTCAGGTGCAGTATTATTTTATTATAAACCTGCTTAGAGTCATGACTCATGTGTAGTCATCATACCGTAGGTACCATGGTTGAGTTATCACATTCACATTATAGTCTCACTCTTCATATCAATATAAGGTCTTAAAGGCCATAATAATCAGTGATGAGAGAGAGAGAGACTGAGACATTTTTACTGCACTAGTAGGAGATGATTCAGACAGCAAGTTATCTCCCAAGAAGATTCTGTGGAGACCCCTGGAGAAAACATCTCTGGGGCACCATGTGATGCTGAAAATCTCCTTAGAGTTAACTTCCCCAAATCAACTGCTACTAGCCTACTAGTAGTGCTACTGTAGGAAAAGATGCTGTCTGACAAAATAGATTTTTTTGTTTCTGGCGCCATTAAGGATTTCCTCACATCATAAGAAAAGATCCTGACCTGACAATGACTGAGCGTCAGAGAAAGTTGGAGGGTCTATCCAGTAAGTGGGTATGGACATCACGCAGGTCACACTGCTGCCTGCCCTGTGGGTGATGATGGTTCTGGTCTGGTCGAACCTCGAGGTGAGTCAGCAAGGAGAAGGAAAGTCACTTAACAGCTGGTGACCATGTGACTGTGAGTCGAGTCACTACTTCCTAGGCTAGCAAGGGGGGGAGTACAGGGGGCAGGCAGTGACAGACAAAGCAGACTGACAGCACAAAGTCCAGAAAATGCACCCAGCTGTGACACGACTCCAATTTTGCCAGACGGAGCCACATGGTGGCTGGCGGTTGAACTTGCAGTTTTAAACTTTTTCATAATCCGACGTGAGGTTGTCCGGCTGGGCCTTCTGGGGCACTGGGCCTGGAACAGTTGCCCCAGCTGTCTTCCCTCCCCATCAGCACCCCTAGTTATTAGACTAGTAATATAATAATTGTCAGTAGCTTGCATGCTAAGACCACAAATGTATTATTAGCTAAACAGTAATACAGTAGTTCTGTCAATACATCCTAGCTACATTAGTAGACATTATTATCCCTTGTCTGTGTCATGATAGAAAATGGTGGTCCACATTAGGGACTGCAGGTCTACATTACCTTCCCATAGGAAATAACCTACTAGATTGTCCAGTTGCTCAGATCATTTATTTGGAATGTGTACCAGTATGTGGACCAAAAGATGGAAGATTTTACATGTGGTCACCATTTTTAGCCCTTCAGTTTTCTCCGCCAGGGAGAGATGCAGGGGTTTCCATCTATCATACTCCATTCTGAGCTCTGCTAGAAACAGCATGAAGTTGAGGTCACATATCTTGGCTGTATGTGGTGATATCTTGACATCAAGGTAGTTTAGCATATCATTGGTCGAATGTAGCCCAAAGGACTGCATTAGAGGAGCTGTGCACTGACAGTTTAGGGGGAGTATTTCAGTCTTAGACTTGTTGATCTTAAGGCTGGATGTTGCAGAGAAAGATGAGAGGAGAATGAGTAGGTAGGGGGGTGGGGATTGGTGCCTGACTGGTCAGCACTAACAAGTCATTGGCATATACCTGGGTTTTGAATTGTTTCTCACCCATGTGGATCCCTTGGTTGTGTGGGTGCATTATGATCGCTGTTGCTAGAGGATCGATCACTAACACAAATAGTAGGGGTGATAAAGGGCATCCCTGGCATGTTTCTTTGCTGAGGGGGAAAGGGTGAGAAATGGTTGAGTTGGTGATGACTTTTGCCATGGGGCTGAAGTATATTGTTTTCACACCGTTGATGAAGTGGGGTCCAAATCCCATTTGTTTAAGCACCTCATATAGATGCCCCCACTCCACTGAGTCAAGTGCTTTTTCGAAGTCTATTGTGATGGCAGCCAATAGAGTGTACGTATCTCTTGCCAGGTGAATCAGGTTTAGAAGTGTATGAATGTGGCCAGAGCTTTGGCAGATATCTTGCTATCTACTGTGATAATGTTCACAGTTCTCATGGTTTGTGGGAATACCCCTAAGGCAGTTGACACCTGATACAGCCAGTGTAATATATGGGAGATTGTCTGCATAAGAAATTGCAAGAACTCCACTGGGAACCTGTCCCCTTCCTAGGGGGTCAGTGCTTTCAGGACTGCCTCAATCTCTGTGATTGAGAGTGGTGCTTCTAGGATGTGCAGTTGGTCTGGGGTGAGTTTAGGGAATTGGAGCAGTTTAAGGAAGACCTCTATCTGATCAGGGTTTGGGGTGACCTTGGAACTATACTGAGTCTCATAGAATTCTCTCATTGTGTGACTAACATGTGTTTCTTGGGTGCATGTCTTCCAGGTGGAGTCTTTGAGTCCTGCAGTGTGGCATTTGGCTTGCAGTTTTTTCATTGTGTTATGGTGTGTGTCTGTGATTGGTTGTCTTGCCGTGTTCCACCCCCCCAGTTGTGTGTTCTGTGTGTGTGTGTGTGTGTGTGTGTGTCTGTGTGTGTATGTGTGGCAGTGGGGGGGGGTGGGAGTCGGAGTTAGGGTTGAAAACCCTAACGCCGAATTTCCTCACTTTTGTCACTGTAGAAAACCCTAACTGTTGCATTAACACAGTTTTTTGCAAAGAATTTCCTTACTTTTTGAAAAAGCATAGGTAAGTACATTGTAGCACAAATTGGTGGGAGCACAGGGCCCAACCAACTTGCAAATTTCTGCATAACATCATAATATAAGTAGTGAACCACATGTATTGGTGGGAGTGGGGACCTTTGGGCCCTGCGCTCCTTCCACATTGCATAATACTGCATAACAATATACATCTGCCATATGTTTTGAACTGTCCTATACCTTATAATGGGAAGGGGGCAACTTCAAACACTTACAACTCTGGAATGGAATAATAGTTTTTCACCAAACAAAAAGTGACATGTTCCTTGAATAAAGGGCTTTCTACGTCCCACGTTTCAGACCAATCAATCACACAATGGCTGTGCAGCACCACAGGCAACACAGTGCACAAAGTAGCAACGACTGCATTTTTGTCACTACACTGCGCAAAAATCGTATGTCCAACTGAAATGAAAATTGGTAAATGCAGAGATATACCATACCAGATGATGTATATCAAATGTTATCTGAATCTGTTCAACGGTTGCACAGCGGCACGAGTGGAAAACTGAGCAGGAGTGCTGAAAAGAACATTTATGCTGCTTTGCTGCACAAGAACCATATGTCCAATGGAAACAAAAATTGATAAAAGAAGAGATGTACCATAGAATACCATGTGTCCCAAATTTTGTGAACATCCGTTCAACGGTTGCACAGCACCACGAGCAAACAACTGCACAGGAGTGTCGAAAAGTACACTTTTGGCACTTCGCTGTGCAAAAACTGTATGTACAACTGAAATGGATATTCGTAAATCAACAGAACTACCATACCAGACCAAGTATTCCAAATTTCAACAGTTGCAAAGTTATAAGCATGCAAAAATGTGATGTTTAACATTAAAGTGCCTACTGAACCCTAAAGGTAGGGGTGCTGTCATGCCAAAACACACATCTGTGGTACCACAACTTGGCACCCAGGTGATATAGGCCCAGCAGCATGATGGAATGGTACAACAGAGACTCAGAGAAAGAAACGCCCTGGACAATGCTTTGCAGACATGTTGCTGCATGAGCAAATCTTTTCACACTGCACATATGTATATATTTTCCCATTGACTATCATGGGAGATAAAAAGTGGCATAATTGTTCAACGGAGCAACATTTTTTCATGAAATCTTCAAAGGGCAGCACCACAGCCCAGGACCCATGCATACAAACCAATCAGAACCCACTCAGATGGTTTCTTGTTGCGCAGGACAAAAATGTGATCATGTTGTTTTCACAATGCACATATATATATTTTCCCATTGAACTATAATGTGACACAAAAAAATGGCATAACTTGTGAACAGAGCAAGATTTTTTCATGAATTCTTCAAATGGGAGCACCACAGCCCAGCACCCAGGTATACAAAACAATCTGAAGCCAGTCAAATACATTCTTGTTGCACACTGAAAAATGACATCGCCACTGTTTTCACAATGCACATATATACTTTCCCATTGACTATAATGACAGACCAAAAAATGGCATAACTTTGGAATGGAGCAAGATGTTTTCATGAAATCTTCAAAGGGCACCAGCACAGCCCAGCACCCATACATACAACCCAATCTGAACTCACTCAAATGCATTTATCACTGCTGGTGGGACCACAGGGCCTTTCGGGCCCCATGCTCCCACCAACTTGTATATTTCTGCATAACATCACAATATAAGTACTGAATCACATGTATTGATGGGCCCTGTGCTCCCACCACATTGCCCAGCACTGCATAACAATATACATCTGCCATACCTTTTGAGCTGCCCTACACCTTATAATAGGATCTTCCTGTGCACCCAAAAATATGCTCACCGTGGTTTTCACAATGCACTTATATACTTTCCCATTAACTATAATGAGCACATGCCACAGTTCAGCAACTGTAACTGCCACTGGCACAGAAATTGTCACAATCGAAGATCTGTGATTAATCTTTCCACATTTTAAATTTCAGGCAAATCGGACACATGGTTCAAAAGTTATTGAAGCGTAACAAACAAAATTTTCTTTTGTTGAAGTGGCATAATTCTGCACCTCTTTAAGTTTTACACACCAAACCACTGAAAGGCACCTCCATGGCACTAGGGCTACCTACTCTATAAATTTCAAGCCAGTAGCACTATGCATAATCCTATGGGCAAAACGTTAAGTACGTCACTCAGTATCTCCACAACAAATTAATTTTCTAACACCTAAACAATATCAGTCACATCTCTAGGACATCCCCTCAACACCCTCCAAATTTCAAGTAAAAAGACCAAACCATTTCAGAGATATTTAATTTTAAAGTTTTACCACCTTTAAAAATTATTTGGTCGCAAGAATCGGCTTCAACCTCGCAACCTAAGATCATTTTCGGCCATCAGGAGACATCTGGTCATGAAATTTGGGCTATCTGGTCCTGAAAATCTGGACATCTGGTCGTGAAGTGGCGAAATAAGCTCGCAAACAAAAACTGTCTCACGACCAAAGAATTTGCAGGCTCGCGATCAAAGATCGTTAGCGAGCCGCGACCAAAGATCTTCAAAGTTTAAAACTATATTTTTTGACACAACTGAACCAAACCACAGGCATGGGTTGATAGAGGGAAGCCCCCTGAGCAAAACCCATCCTTCCTTTACTTCAGAAGTCACCCGTGAGCTGAGATATTCTTTTTTTTCCGACCGCAAACTGAAAACAAGATGGCGGCTGTCATGACTGATAAATTTCTTGCGACCAAAGATTTTTTGGCCACGAGCCTGAAAATTCTTTGATCGTGAGGATAGACCAGATAGCCAGAACCCCATTCTTCTTTCGCAAAACAACCATATAAGTGTTCCCATTGACTTATAATGGAAGCTAAAAAGTTTAATAACTTTCGAATGGATTAATATTTTTTTCACCAAACAAAAAGTGGCATGTTCCATGACCCATGCTCTTTCCACATGCCAATTTTTGGACTGGCACACCACACGGCGTCCGTGTAGTGCCATGGAAAAAATGCAAAAAAAGTACACAAAACAGGCAAAAAGTGAATTATTTCGCATTTTGCTGCACAAAAAAAGTACATCCAGCCAACACACAACTTGTCGAATCAAGAGATCTACCATGCCCCACTGCACATACTAAATTTTGTGCAAATCCATTGAATGGTTGCAAAGTTATTAACATGTAAAATTTAAAGTTTAACATTAAAGTGCCTACTCAACCCTAACTATAGGATCGCGACTACACCCATATAATATATATATATATATATATATATATATATATATATATATATATATATATATACACACACACACATATATATATACACTTTATAGTGGTGTAGTAGCGTAACTATAGTTAGGGTTCAGCAGGCACGTTAATAACTTGCAACCGTTCAATGAATTTGCATGAAATTGTGCATGCTCGGTCTCCTAGGGTAGATCTCTTGATATGTCAAGTTTTGTTCCAGTTGGATTCCAGATTTATAGTATGTTTAAGATCCTATTATTTTCAATGGGATTTTTATTTTTCAGGATAGATTCCTGGAACGAAAAAGGATTTTGCTCTGACGAACAAGGATCCTTGCTCTTGAGGGGCTAATCCTTGTTCACCAGAAAAAAATCTTTTTTCATGAGCTGCCATCTAGTTTTTTGATTTTGCTCCAAAAAACTGTCATAACTCTGCCCAGGGATGTCTGTTTCAAACATCATAGGTACCATAGGTATTTGCAAGCTACGCAGACTTTCATCCTTTATGCTTGCCACTCATTTCTAATCCAGTGTGTATTTGTTGTGGTAGAAACTATCTAATCTCTATTTGAATAAATCCATTGTTTCACTAGTAACTACCTCCATTGGAAGGCTGTTCCATAGTGGCACCACTCTCTGGCTAAACCAATGTCTTCTTTTTAAAAGGTTCCATTTATCAGTGGTTAACTGGAGTGTATGTCCCCTAGGCTCGTACACATTGTTCTTTTGTTTTAGGCCTAGGTCCTCCCATAATGCTTTATCCTGTAGGGCCCTATATACCATGCACATATCCCCCAAGTTCTTCTATAGTGCACTGTATATAGGTTCAGTCTATCCAGTCTCTCTGGATATGTGGCCTCCCCAAGACCTGTTATTACTCTTGTGGCCCTTCGTTGTATATTTTCTAGTTTCTTTATGTCCCCTTTTTTGTATGGTGACCATACTTGTGTGCAGTATTCCAAATGGGGCCATACTAGTGCTTGATATAAGGAGAGCAATACTTTGCTTTCCATGCTCTCTATGTGTCACAGTATACCATTTAGGGTTTGGTTTGCTTTTTTTGCAATGAAGTTACAGTGCTGGCTAAATTGTAGATCATTTGTGACCCTGACTCCCCGGTCCCTTTCCTTGTTTGATTGTGGCAAGTTGTTGTTCCTGATATTATATATATGCTTCAGATTATGTTTCCGTATATGCATAATTATACACTTCCCCATGTTTAGTTTTAGCTTATATTATATACATTGGTGTATATTATTTTGGGTCTCCAAAAAAGTTGTCACTATCTTCATTGTTGTTTACTATAGCCCTAAATCGGCAGTCGTCTGGAAACTTCATCAACCATACATTCAGACGGTTGCATTTAAGAGAGGATGCATATATATATTGACTAGACAGGGACCCAGTGTCACCCTCTCCCAGTCTGATAATGGTCTGTTTATCGGAACCCTCTGTCTCCTCTCTCCTACCCATGCCTCCACCCAATTTATGTTATCTATTTTAGTATTACTTAGAATATTCACTAAATCTGTGTGGGGGAGTTTGTCAAAGGCCTTGGAGAACTCCAGAAAGGCCACTTCCACTGATCTAACCTCATCCAGGGTCCTGCTAACCTTTTCGTAAAATGTCAACATGTTCGTCTGACATGACTTAGATTTTAGTAAACCCATGCTGAGTTGGATCTGTTAAATTGTGTTTTTCCAAGTGAGATAAAATGTGTTCTTTCAGGATGCCTTCCAATATTTTACCCATAATGGATGTCAAGCTCACTGGCCTGAAATGTTCGGGTTTATTCTGCGTGTCTTGTGCCCATACTTGGGTTTACTAGGTTTGTTTGTATTCACAGCCATCCTACTCTTTCCAAGTAGGGTGTCCCACATCTCATCCAATGTTTTGTTAGTGAATTTGGCTTTCCATTTCCATTCAGTCATGTTCATTTTGACTGATGAGAAGTCAGCCTTCCCAAAATTAGGTTTGCATGTTGAACCTATTCTTTTGTTGGTAATTTGTTCCTCTTATTTTGAAGAATACAGTGCAATAGTTGGTGTTTCCCAGAGGAATATCAACCACGACATTGTCCAGTTTGTCCCCCATATTGATCAGTATGAGGTCCAGAATATTTCCTTCCCTGGTTGCTATATTCATTAATTGTTCTACTCCCATCTGGTCCAGTGTATCTAAGTAACATTTGTCTATTCTGGTAGTACCATTTAATCCCTGCCAGTTAATTCCAGGCAGATTAAACTCACGTGCTAGAATAATATTTTCCACTGGGTCAATATTGGATAACATATTTAATATCAGGGCATTGTCTGCTGCTGAAATTGAAGGGGGTCTGTATATTAATCCCAAATTTATTTTGGGCATTGCTTTTGGTAGTATTTTTACCCATAGTATCTTAATGCTATTTTGTTCTATTTTGACCTGTTCACATTTTATAGAATCCCTTATATATATATGGATATCCTCCTCCTCTTCTTTTGGATCTAGACCTAGAAAATAGGTTGTAACCTGTTATGTTCTTGTCCCATGGATTCATTTTCTCCCACCAAGTTTTGGTTACAGGAGCAATGTGTATATCATGGGAATGTAGCATATGTTAGAATTTTTTAAACTTGTTTATCAGACTCCTGGCATTTAGCAGCACCCCATTCCAGCTTATGTCTGAGTGATTTTTAGTGTTGCTTATGTTACCCACCATCATTTCTGGTAGTCCCTGCCCCCTTCTCTCCAGTTTAAATGAAACTTAATAACTTAATTTAATTCCTTGCCCAGAATTCTACTTCATGCTCTGTTTAGATGTAGCCCATCCCTTTTAAATACTGCTTTATTTTGAAACATGATAGAATTATCCATGCATCCAGTATTTTTTTCTTTACAAACGGAGTGCAACCAATTATTTATTCTATTTATGGCCCAGTTCTTGTGTTCATTGGGTCCATGTCCTGGTAATATACCTGAGACAATACGTTCACCACCACCCCTTCTCTTTAATTCTATTAATTATCCTGGTGTAGTTGTCTTGAATTGTTGACATCTAATTTCTGCCTATGTCATTTACTCCTATGTGTAATATGACCAAAGGGTTGTTGGTGTTCTCCATTAGCCCGTCCAGTAATCTCTTTAAATCAAATAATTTCACTCCAGGGAGTGTGCATACTGTCGTATGCATTTTCCTCCTTCTACAGACTATTTCATCTGTCCCTCTTGTTATTGAATCTCCAATTATGAGAATATCTTTGTTTTGGACATTGATGTTTAGGTTTTTCCTGGGAATTTCTTTGGTCTACTTTGATTGACTGCCTGCTTTTTTTTTGGGGGGGGGGTTGTCCAACTCTGGCAGAATATTTACATTCTCCTTCCCATGAGTAATCTAAGTATGTTTCTTGCTCATCTGGAGTTGCTGAGCAGTTCTTTGTGGTTTCCGACCTTTGTATGCCCCTAGAAAATTTTTTTTCAATTTAATTCCTTTTTCTTCACTCACTAAATTCCTTGTTCATCACGGTGAAAAAAGAAATTGGCTGGCAAAAAAGGATTTCCCATTTTGATGACCAGATAGCCCTGCAAGTGGATTCCTTGTTCACCAGCCAATTTCCTTTTTTGGAAAAGGATGGCGAAAAAGGAATTCGGATGGTGGAAAAGTATTACCAGCAGGGCCATCTCGTTATCAAAATGGGAAATCCTTTTTTGCCAGCCAATTTCCTTTTTCACCGTGATGAATAGGGAGGGCGAGAAAATAATGTGAGTGATGAAAAAAGATTTTTCCACAGCCATCTGGTCATGAAAACTGTTTTCCGGGAGATCTGGTCATCAGAAACATGTCCATCTGGTTGGGAAAAGGATAATTTTTTGCCAGATGGAATCCTTTTCCACTATCACAGAAAAGGATTGGTAGAAAAGGATTTCACCTGGTGGAAAAGGATTCCACCTGGCGAAAAATGATCCTTTTGTTTCTGTATGCATATTTTAAAAAATGCGACCTCCCCCCAATGGGAAAAGTTCCAACCTGTATTTTCATGTATATATATATATATATATATATATAGATATTATTATTATTATTTTTATCCTAACCCACCTTTTTGGGGGGGTCACAAAGGTCCCATTTTTTTCCCTGGTGTCTAGTGGTACCCCCACCCTCTACTGTGCCCATAGTTATTGGCAGCAGTGGTATTCCCCCTCATGGTCCCTTTTTTACTGACATACTAACATACTAAAATGCCAGCAGAATAGGCCTAATGGTCTTTCGTGTCTGCTCATTTGGTCAGCCTCCACCCTGGGAGCTGACCTTGTTGCCTCCCTCGCCTTCTCTGGCTTCTCCCTTCCCAGTTCTGGATATTCTCGCTGCATTGGATTTTGCTTCCAGAACCCTTCCCCTGTACCTGTCCCACCCTCTCTTGAACCCCGCCACCGTCTCTGCCTCCACCAGTCCCCTAGGCAGCGTATTCAATGGCTCCACCACCCTCTCAGTGAAGTAGCACCTCCTCCTTTCTCCCCTGAATCTTCCCCCCTTATTTTATTTTTTTTGTTCCCTAAAAGGAAAAAAATGTCCCTTGATGTCTTTGGTATTTTCAAACCTGTAAAAAAAAGCACCCATCGCTGATCATGCCCATACCCCCCACCCAACCACCCGCTGTACACCCACCTCCCCACCACTCACATATGGAGGTCCCTGGTTCGAGACCCGCTCCGCTAATGGAAAACAGATTTTGCTGCTGGAACCAGTGACTGCAATATGAACTAAGGTAAATGCGCTTCAATTTATTTCGATAAGGGGGGTTCAACTTTTGACCATAGCTTGGCCATTTTTTTGTCATTTTTTTTTTACTGTAATTTTTATTATATTTTCAAGTGGTACATACAGTTATATGCCATTGGCAAAGAAATACAAAGTGGCCTCATACTTAATATACTGAATCAGTATACATTATAAATGCATTAATAAGAACTTATACATATCGTCAATTCAATATATATTTCAAGGAGGGGGATGTGTAAAATTATTACATTTTAAATCCAATATTTAATATTTGTTGGAGGAGTAGGACCCCGGGGGGGACAGTTTGTCATGTAACAATGTAAGTAACCTCTACATTTGGACTGACTGGCATAGAAATAGATCCTATCTGAGGGAACTTGGCCTTTTAGGGTATTATGTCAGGTCTGGTGGTCGAAATATGGAGAAAGCAAATCGTCCATCTATTCATAATTTGAGGGAGTCAGTCCTGAAGCCTAGCCATCATGCACTCCATTAAGTAAATATCGTAGATGGTGTCCTCTCACTGTTTAATCATCAGTGTGTTAGGCTATAGCCATAATCTAGACAATGTCTTTTTAGCTGCCATCAACATAATGTTGAGAAGGTACTTCTTTTGTCTTTGTTTAAAGTGGGATGGGTAGTGTAGTAGGAGTGCTATCTCTGGGGTCAGTTCTCCAAGTTCTGGGAAAATAGCTATTACCATCTGCTCCACTGCCTTCAAGAATGGAAGTATAATTGGGCAGGACCAGAACACATGGCTATGTGTTGACATCTCACATCCGCACATTCTCCAACAGGAGGGGTCCCATGAAGAAAGAAATTTGACAATGATTTGTGGGGTACGGAAGTATAGAGACACCACCTCCCATCCAAACTCCCTCCATCCATAAGAGCCCATTATCCGGTGTTGTTTGCCCCAAACTTGCTGACATTGTTCCTGTGATACCTCTAGTAATAGTTCTGCTTCCCATGCTGTCTGAACTGTATTCATCAGTGTAACGAGGAAGTCAACCAACACTCGGTAGAATCAGGAAACTGAATGTTTTGGAGAGGGTTCATTCTGTACAGGGAGTAGAAACCGGAAGATCAGAGGGAAAGCTGAGGGATCAACACTATGTCCCAGCACAGTACCCAAAAAAATGCCATATTTGTAGATATCTGTAAAAATCAAGTTGTGTAAGGGAATAGTCAGCTTGTAATTGGGTAAACGATTTAAGAACCCAGTCATGATAGAATTGGTATGTATGGCTCCATCCCCATCTCATCCACCCCTTGAATCTGTGATCCAGCCTTGCCGGAGCAAAGCCCAGATCCAGGACCGGAATCCCAATCCATCTGATGCCTCTGTTATTCTTTGTTTTTTTAAGAAAAATTCTCCAGCGGTGTATAATGCTTGCTGTATATGGAGAGGCTTCCAGCTCCTAATCCCCTCCGTGGGGCTGGAATGAGATAGTGTGATCTAAAGTGGATGAGGAGAGAGAGAGAGAGCGCGCGCTCATCCTGCACCCACAGAGGGGTCTTGGCCGAAGGACCTACCCAGGAGAAAAAAATGGGCAAGGAGTGCTGCCAATGCATAAAAGTGAAAGCAGGGGAGGCCCAGGCCCCCTTCCCCCGGCTTTAGGCAGCTGTAGTTGCTTCAAGGCTATTCTGGGATGTATTCTCTGCTAGAGGAAGGAGGAGACCGCCCTGTCTCATCAATTAAATTTGGCCTGTGGCGGGATATATGGAATGTTCTGGAGTAAAAAAGGTATTCTAGGTAGTATGTTCATCTGGATTGTTTGTATTCTATTGTATTCTATTAATAATTGACATGGGCAACTGTGTCCAGACCTGCAAGTCTGTCTTGACTCGGGTAAAAAGAAAGCCATAGTTCTGAGCAATTATGTGGGAGGGGCCGAGGTTAATAAAATTCTCAGATATCTGATATGTAGTCTGTCCCATTTATAGGGGTATTGACGCCGCAGGTGAATGGAAGGGACTGAATGGATCATTAGCACCTCCGTTTTGCCTGGATTTATTTTATAGCCAAAAACCTGTTCTATAGTTTGCAGGGCTTCTTCTAAAGCCTGGAGGGAGATTTCAGGGTTAGTCATACCCCTGAGTGGATGCCTCTTGGCATAGATTCTGGGCTATAGGTTCGGCATATAGGCTGAACAGATATGGCAAAAGAGGGGAACCATGGCTGGTGTCTCGAGACAACTTGAACCTGTCAGAATGAGACCCATTAACCCTGACAGTGGCTTCGGGGTTTGTATATATCCCAGCAATGTTTCTAAGGAATTCCTGTGAAAAGTCAAATTTGGCCAGGGTATGTTTCAAAAAGTCAGGAAACCCTGTCAAATGCCTTTTGAGCATGTAAACTCAAAATTAGCAATGGGGATACGCTATAGTGGGCATGTTTAGTTAAATAAAGGGTCCGTTTGATACTATCTGTAGTTTGTCTGGTCTTAATGAAGCCATTAAATTTTTTAGGTCCACGATCCCTGATGGATCTGCTCAGAAGTACCTATCTGTACTTGAAGGCAATTTTCAGAGCATTGAGTCAGGGGAGACTTTGATGCGGAAATTCCAAGGTACTAAACAATGGAAGGGAGAAAGTTTGTCTGTATATGTTACTCGCCTAGAAAGAGCTCTGCAGAAAGCTTTCCAGAAAGGTGGGGTAGCCGTCAGTGATTTGAACCGTGTGAGATTGGGGCACATACTGCAACATTCCAAGCATTCTAAACTGCAGATCATCCAGTTAAGGTTTCAGGATAGGAGAAGTAACCCACCTGACTACTGTGACTAGATAAAAGAACTCTGGGAGGTAGAAGGTGAGGAGGGAGATTGTAATTATGGGGTGAGTGGAGCCCAAATGATCATGGCACCGGAAGACCCTTCCAAAATGGAGACCACTACAAGTGTCCCGCCGAGGACTGAACGGGGGGGGGGTTGCAAAAGGAAGTCAGAAAAGTACAACCGGGTGTGTTTGCTGAGGTATCCCCTGCTGACAGAGACCCTGGCCCCTGTCAGGACGGGACTGTTATGGGGATGGGGGTGCACCCTCAGGCATCCTCTACTAAGGGTGGCTTCTCGGCTGAGCTCAGTGAATTGACTGCCACCCTAAAGGAACTTTTGAGACATGGAACACTACCAGCAGAAGTCAGAACACAATCTCCCATTGATGCTCCAGCATCCCCTGCTATGTTCTGCAAAAGGATGCCCCGAGAGCCTGTCATTTTTTCACAATTGTGGCAAGGATGGCCATATGAAGAGGGAATGCCGGTCTCAGAAGGACTTAGAGAAGGTGGTGAACCGGCTTCAAGGAGAGCTTCAGAAAATGAGTCAGTGGTCAAGGGGCGCAGGAAATAACCACAATGAAGGCTTCAGCCATCCTAACTCAAACGCCTCTATGGCTAAATCATCTGTCCAGGCCCCTGCTATCGTCCCTCCAGACTGGTCCAAAATAGTGGGCCCTTCAATGAAGACTACTGTGGCTGTGAATGGTATTCCTACTCAGGTTGTGCTTGACAGTGGGTCACAAGTGACCATTGTATTTCAGGACTGGTATGACAAACACTTATCTGATGTGCCATTACAATCCCTGGAAGGCCTACATGTGTTGGGGCTGAGCAACAAGTCTTATCCCTACCTAGGATATGTCCACCTCTGGTTGTCTTTTCCTGCAACTGTAACTAATGTAGAGGAGCAAGTAGAGACACTGGCTCTAGTGTGTTCCCCCACCGGACTGTATGATGGAGTTCCCCTGTTAATTGGAACAAACGCCCACATGTTATGGAGACTAGCACAACTCTGCCATGAGAAAGAAGGGCAACTGACTGGATGGGCCCTAAGAATTCCAGCTAGGATTAGAAAGAAACTCGCCCAGAGAGACCAAGTGTTTTCGTTAAAAGAATGGGACGTGGGGTGTGTCCAGGGAGCAGAGTATCATATAAGCCTGCATGAAGTCTGTCCATTTCGAGAGTGATCCTGACACCTCACTCCAGTGGACATAGATGATGTGAGGAGACACCTGCAGGAAATGCTTGCTGCTGGTGTGATGCAGGAATCAAGGAGCCCATATGCCTCTCCCATTGTGGTTGTGCATAAGAAGAATGGGTCAGTGAGGATGTGTGTTGATTATCGAACCCTGAACCGGCGGACCGTCCCAGATCAATACACTATGCCTCATATACAAGTTGCCCTAGATTGCTTGAATGGGAGCAAATGGTTCTCAGTATTGGATCTTCGCAGTGGACATTACCAGATTCCGATGGCCACAGAGGACCATGAGAAAACTGCCTTCATCTGTCCTTTGGGGTTCTATGAATTCCTGAGAATGCCACAGGGGATTTCGGGGGCCCCGGCCACCTATCAGTGACTGATGGAATGTGCGATGGGAGATATGAACTTACTGGAATGCCTAGTGTACCTAGATGATGTCATTGTGTTCGGACGCACATTAGAGGAGCATGAGACCCGACTGTTTAAAGTCCTAGACCGATTCGAAGATTTCCTCCTCAAGCTGTCCATTGACAAGTGCCAGTTTTTTTTAACCTCTGTGAAGTATGTAGGGCACATAGTATCTGCAGAAGGGATAGAGACCAATCCCAGTAAGGTTGAGTCGCTGACTACTTGGCCCCAGCCCCATAACTTGAAAGAACTATGTTTCCTGGGGTTCTGTGGCTAGCACCGCAGGTTCATAAAAGACTATGCCAAGGTGATTCACCCGCTCCTGAATCTCACCCAGGGTTACCCCCTACCAACTGTAAATACAAGAAAGGGTCTGCCAAAGAACCTGAGAAAGTATACTTCTGAACAGGTGACCCTTTTGAGCCCCGCTGGACACCCAAATGTGAAGCAGCCTTCCACGAAGTCATATACCAGCTCACCCACAGCCCCACCCTCGCCTATGCTGACCCTACCAAGCTCTATGTGCTGCATACGGATCCTAGTCTGCAGGGCCTAGGAGCTGTGCTATATCAAGACCATGAGGATGGTTTGAGACCAGTGGCTTTTGCCAGCAGGAGCTTGACCTCATCAGAATGAAACTATCCTGTGCACAAGCTGGAGTTCCTTGCCAGTTTCATGAGTACCTCTATGGGGCAAAGATATTGGTGAAAACTAACAATAACCCATTAACCTATGTACAGACTTCAGCTAAGTTGGATGCCACTGGGCACCGGTGGCACTCTGCTTTATCAACCTATGATTATGCTGTTGAATACAGGCTAGGACTGAACCATATTGATGCTGATGCCCTGTCATGAAGGCCAGCCTCCAATAGTGATTGGGTCAGGTTATCTGAACCTGACATCCGAGCATTGTGCCAAAAGTTTGATAGAGATGAACAGATGTCTGCAGACACAGTGGACTATCTAGTAGATTGCTTGGGCCCTCCTGATACCTGCATACTGGCTGCTTATTGCCATTTCTCTGCTCTGCATATTAGTGCACTGCCTCAACTTGACAATGACAGTATTCATTGGGCTCAATCCCAAGATCCTATGATTCAACCCACACTTGATGCCTTGCATGCGGGGAAAGGTGTGTCTAAATTGTGTTCCCCTGACTTGCAAACTGCCCTATTGTTCAAAGAAGACCCCAGGTTGAAGTTACTCAATCAGTTGTTATACAGAGAGACAGTTGATCGTAGTGGTAAAGTAGACAAGCAACAATTGGTCCTGCCCACGGCCTTTAAAAACTTGGTACTGAGTCCCTCCACAATCACATGGGACACCTCAGTATTGACAGGACTCTCGACCTGGTACGATCTTGATTCTACTGGCCCAAGATGGGGGCCGATGTTGAGCACCATGTAAAGACCTGTAGTTGTTGCCTCCAAAGAAAAGCCCTACCTCAGAGGGCTGCTCCCTTGTCAATATTGCTACCAGCACCCCCATGGAACTAGCCTGCATAGATTTTTTGTGTTTATAACCTGATCAGTGGAATATTGGCAATGTGTTAGTGGTTACAGATCATTTCACACAGTAAGCACAAGCTTTTCCAACCAATGATCAAAAAGCCTCTACCGTGGCAAAGGTGCTGGTGGAAAAATTCTTCATCCACTATGGTGTCCCCCTGCGGATCAACTCTGACCAAGGCAGAGACTTTGAAAGTGGGCTAATCAAAGAAATGCTGTCTCTTTGGGGGGGCAGAAGTCAAGAACCACCCATTATCACCCGCAGGGGGACCCTTAACCAGAATGTTTTAACCGCACCCATCTAGACATGCTGGGCACCCTGCACCCAAAAGACAAGCATAAGTGGAGCCAGCAGATTAGCACTTTGGTACATGTGATCAACTCTGACCAAGGCAGAGACTTTGAAAGTGGGCTAATCAAAGAAATGCTGTCTCTTTGGGGGGGGCAGAAGTCAAGAACCACCCCTTATCACCCGCAGGGGGACCCTCAACCAGAATGTTTTAACCGCACCCATCTAGACATGCTGGGCACCCTGCACCCAAAAGACAAGCATAAGTGGAGCCAGCAGATTAGCACCTTGGTACACGTGTACAATTCCACCAAAAATGACGCAACTGGGTTCTCACCCTACTGCCTCATGTTTGGGAGGGATGCCCGCCTGCAAGTTGATGTCTGTTTTGGGGTCTCTCCAGATTGGGTACAAGATGAAAACTACCTGCAGTATGTACTGAAACTGAAATTTCAGTTGAACCATGCATATCAACTGGCCCAGACAATGGCCACTAAAAGAAATCTCGCCAACAAAGAGAGGCACGACAAGAAAGTTATGGCTGAAGAGCTACGGTCCGGAGACCGTGTGTTGTTATACAATTTGGGACTACATGGTAAGCACAAAATTGCTGATAAGTGGCACCATCTTCCTCATGTAGTAGTTGGAAAGTTGGGTGATCTATCAGTATACATGGTACGCCCAGAGAATGACTCCAAAGCTGTCAAGACTATGCACCGTAACCACTTGCTGCCTATCGGCCAAGTTATTATTGAAGCTGAGCCAGCAGACATTGCCTCCCCTGGTCCAGTGACTTGTGCTGCTGCAAAAAAGAGACAGAGTCAACCTACCCCAGTAGTTACAGAGTTAAGGTTTCCCTTGCAGGAGGCCCAGAATGATAGTGACTGTCAGTTCACCTCTGATGATAGTGAGTGTGACAATGCCTATTACCCCTTCTATGAATTGAGTCAGCTGTTTCGAGGTAACCCTATGATTAATTGTGGGGATGAAGCTGGGCCTTCTGGACTGCCTAACCCCCCAGCTTCGTCCTTGGAGCCAGTGCTCCCTAAAAGTGAAGTGCAAAGCATCACATCTGAGGTTGCGGACTCTGTGTTTTGTGGAACTGTGTGAATTGCCCAAAGGAGGGGCTGATGGTCTGAGTTTCCCTGGTGACACACCAGGACTTGAAGTACAGTATGAGAGTGCTGACAGACCAATTTCAGTGCCATAAAGCCTAATTGTGCCTAAACCTTCTCAAAATGAGCCAGCTGGGCCCTCATCAGAAGATAGTAATGAGCAAAGTGTTGTGGAACCAGAGCCTAAAGAGCAAGGAACTGACAGTGCTCCTGGTTTGGACATTCCCATCCATGCAGACGTACCCCTCACAAGTGATGAAAGCTCCAAAGTTAGTGCTGAAAGTACAGAAACTATGACTGCTCCCCCCGAGAAAGACTGGCCGAGCTGTCAAGCCAGTATTACGCTTTAGTTATGATTCCCCTGGGAGGTCAGTGGATTTGCCTCTCAGTGTGGTTCACAAAGGAGTTTATGTCTCGCCAAGCTCACTACCCAAACTGAGCTTGACTGCCAATTCCAAGTTACTTGTTTTTCCCTGTCACCATGGTGCCCCTGCCCCATCCAGCCCCAAGTTAGCTGACAGGGAAGGGTCCCCTCTTACATTGTTTAATGCGTAAGAAATTATTACCTGAAACAGTATTGTGATGTTACTAATGTGTTAATCATAGTGGAATCAGCATTACCTGTATGAAACATGCATAAGTATTGTCCTTATGGATATAGTATTGAGAAGTGTAGTAAACATGTATAGCAAAGTAATAAGTTTATGTTAACTGATGCATGATGGTACAGACTTGATGCGGACGCCAAGTTTTCTCCAAGCAGGGAAGTGGGAGTTCCCAAAAAGTCTTCCTTGAGCTTGCCTGAATGCTCACTGCCCAGCTGGTGTTCTGCGTTTATAGCAGTTTAAATGTATTGCCAGAGAGTGCCTGTATAGCCTCTGTGTACTGTCTCTTTAAGAGCTAGCTGGATTGCAGTCATAATTAATCTGAGAGAGAGCTCTGTTAGAAGATGTACTTGTTTGTTGATCATTTGTTAGAGTAGTAATAATACTGCAGTTTGTTCTAACCTGCCTTCTTTGCAGCATAGACAGTTCTGTTTGTTTCCATCATCTTGGTTCTGGACTGCAGAATGGGCCAATCACTACATTTGGGACTCTAAAATGGAGCCTGCCTACAGGAGCTTGGTGGGGCCAGAACTTGTAGGAATTGTGGTTTTGGGCTTTTGGCGCCTAAAATAACCTGTAGGGGGAGCACTTGTTGTGACTGACAGACAGATCAGCCAACTGAACCTCCTGGATCTTGGGGAAAGTCCCACACCGCTTGCAGTTTCAGTTAGATCTGAGTTGGGAAGTGAAGAAGTAACAGCTTGAGAAAGTTCGAGCGGCAGTCCATAGTGGATTCGCACAGGAGAACTGTGGAAAGGCCTGAGTTTGACCTGCATGCCTGCCTGTTGTTCTGAGAGGGAATAATCTATACACACCTCTCTTAGGGAAACAGTATTCGTTTATGCACACACCTTGTGCAGTTTCATAAAAAGGATTTAAGCCTATAAAGTAATGGAACACATAATTATAATTTTAATGGAAACGTGTTCTATTACTTTATAGGCTTAAATCCTTTTTATGAAACTGCACAAGGTGTGTGCATAAACGAATACTGTTTCCCTAAGAAAGGTGAGTATGGATTATTGGTTGGAGTTCCAGTTTAAGAAATATTTATGATCTAGAAGGAATTAGTTAACAATTATTGAACATGATAGTTAAAAAATGTCCTTTGTATTTATTTCAGCCCTTTGAAAAAGCACTGTCACAGTGCAAAATGTCAGGGCGTAAGAAACTTGAATAAAAAGAATTATTATTAAACACTGAGGTTGAAGTGACCTTTTCCTTCCCAAACACTACAAACCCATAGTCAAGGTTGGAGAAATGGTCAAAAGTATGGCAGCTTAGATTCAGTGCAAAGAAGTGCGAAATAATGCACCTGGGAAACAAAAACCCAGGGGAAGAGTACACAATGGAGGGAGGTACTAACAGCAACAAACATGAAAACGAATCTGGGGGTAGTCATATCAGATGACCTAAAGGTAGGCAAGCAATGTGAGAAGGCAGTAAGGAAGACTGGGGTGATACTGGGATGCATAGGGAGAGGCATCACCAGTAGAAAACAGGAAGTTGTTATCCCTCTGTACAGACAGCTGGTGAGACCCCGTCTGGAGTATTGCATGCAGTTCTGGAGACCCCATCTCCACAAGGACATAGATAGGATGGAGCAGTCCTGAGGAGGGCAGCTAAAACGGTGCAGGGTCTGCACCAGAAGCCATTCAAAGAGAGACTGAAGGAGCTTAATATGTATACCCTTGAGGAAAGGAGGGAGAGGGAGGACATGATAGAAACTTTCAAGTACTTCAAGGGAATCAACGAAGTCCAAGAGGGTAGCATCTTTCAGAAAAAGAGATGTGCAAGAACAAGGGGGCACAATTTGAAGATAGAGGGGAGACAGCTCAGGGGCAACATGAGGAAGTATTTTTTCACAGAGAAGGGTGGTGAACATATGGAACAGTCTTCCAGAGGGGGTTGTGAGGTCAAAAACAGTTGGGGAGTTCAAGAATGCATGGGACATACATAAGGCAATTCTAGTGGGGGTTAGGAAGAAGTAGGCTGTTGGTTAACTAGGATCTGCAGCTTATCCAGTAGGTAGGGGAATGGGCAGAGTGGATGGGCCAAGCGGTCCTCATCTACCATCAAAGTCTATGTTTCTATCATGCCAAGATGACCAGTATGATCTGTACAGATATATTTTTTCCATATTTAGAGGAACTTGGTGAGCAATAGTTACTGGAGAGTTGCTACTGTCCAGAATGTTCAGGTGCCCAGGATTTTATCCTGATTACAGCCTTGGGCTGTGCCATTTCCCCTAGTAGGGGTGCACATAATTGATCAGTATTGAATCCCATTGACAATGCAGGAGCTAACAGAAAGGAAGTTATGGTAAGTATGAAAAATGTCTTCTTTTTGCTGCAGAGCTGCTTCCTTTTGTGTGAGAATGGACAACCCTTTCTTTCCTGCATTGTGTGGAGTATCCAAGTATGAGGCCTCACAAATATAAAGTTGCAGTGGTGCATTGTCCATTATGGTGAGGGGCTGGATGGTACCCAGTGATGATAGCGATATTAAATGAGCGACTGTAGAAACAGTAACTGATTTATATCGCTATCATGAACAGCTACCCTGCTAGGATAGCGATGCTATGGCGACTACAGCGACTGGAAAGGGAGAGATAGGGAGGTGGAGGGGACAGATAGGAGGGAGGGTTTGTATAGGTTGGGGATCCTGCTGCAGCCAAGCCAGCCCTGTGGTGTGGTGGTGAGGATGGCTGGCTACGGTGCAGCAGGAACTGGGTTCAGGACCTGCTGGAGGTGATTGCTTTGCCGCTGCTTGCGGCTCTCTGTATTGTTTTTTTTTTCGGTCTGTGTTTCACCCCCTCCTCAACATGCACCCCCCTGGAGTTAACAATCCTTATTCAGGTGGGTGCGGGGGAAATGGGGGGGCACAGCCCACCACATAAACACTTGTAATTTACCAGAAGTTGAGTCGCTTGTGTTTGTATATCACCAAAATGCTTTTCAGCTATATACATTCGTTATGATAGCGATCGCTGTTTTTCGATCGCTATCATAACATGGAACTGGGTTTGAAAGTGGCCGCCACTATCATAGGGAATAGAGACTGTGAGGCTAGCCACATGTCCAGTCTGCTGTAGTAGAATAGTATGTGTAGTCCCTCATCGTAGATTACATAACCTCCAGACATCAGCTAGTGCTTGGTCAGCCATCCATAGCTTAACCACTAGTGCTGCCTTGTTGTGGGATTCTGGTGTGCTATGACTGTAGTCTATTAGGTGATCAAGTACCAGGTTAAAATCACCACCTAGGAGGAGGGAGCATTATTATTGTTGAATTGTGTTGCTTGATCCACGAGTTGGTGGAAGAACAACAGGATGTCCTAATTCAGTGATCACAAGTTACCTAATGCCAAGGACCTAGTGGTGGTGCTGAGAAGGGTCAACATCCATCTGCCAACTGGGTCCTCAGCAATGTTTTGTGTTTTCCAGTTGAGTGATCTATGTATTAGGATAGAGACACCCTTTTTTTAACTTTGGCCAAGCTGTAAACTTCTGCCCCAGTCCATTCCCTTTTGAGATTCTGAGCATCTTGTGATAACATAGAGAATAATGAATACCTGCTCATCAGTAACATGCTGGTTAGTGCATCAAGAGGTTGCCATGGCGAAATTATGAACCTTGAGAGAGAAGCTCAAGAGGTTCTTTCGCCATAGCAACCTCAAGATGCACTGTACAGCCTGTTACCGATGATAATGTAGTCATTGTCTTTTATAGTGAATGATATGGTAACGGACTGCAGTACAACTACATTAAAAAAAAATCACAAACACACCGTTATGATATTCCAGTGAAGCAGAGCTTTACTTACTTCACCAGCAAACATGACAGGCATAAAATAGAGAATAATGGACAGGCAAGTGTGTGTTATGAATATTATTTTTACACCCAAGGGATGTGATGACCCATAAACCTCGACAGTGAAGCTCGAGAGGTTTATGTGGTCATCACACCCCGAGGGTGTGGAAAAAATATTCATATGCACACACTTGCCTTTCTGTTATTTTTTTGTGATTACTGGTGCAAAGAGTCCCATCCGGCAATTTAAATATGTGGCAAAAAAGGAAAGATCCTGCTTTTTTCTCAGATTCTGTTTTATTCTAAATTCATACAACACAACAGGCTTTCTTAAACTGATTTTAATGTATCACAAAGAACACTACAGTTTTGTGTCTTAAAATGTGCACTTGAAAATGTTTAAATGCCAATAGTCTGAGCCCCATTGGAGAAGTCTGGTAGAAGTGCTTGGAGAAGTCCGCTGGAGATCAGGAGGCCAGTAAACGGGAGATGAGTCAAAGATCGTGCAACATTTAAGAAGTTGTTTAGCTACTTCAAACAGTTAGCAACTTTACTGAAATCATGCTGTTAGCTCGGGCTGTTAGCAGTGCAACAACTAGGAAGTGTTGTTGTGGCAGCGAAGATCTTCTGGTTGCTGTGGAGACTGGTAAGAGAGAAAAAAACTGTTAAGGTATTTCTTCAAATCGTGCTGTTCTACGGCTTTTTGGCTACTTAAGAAAAGAATTGTGAGAGGTTTTGAAAAAACACCGTAGACAGAGGCAGTTGTGCCGAATGTCGCAGAGGTAAGGAGAAGTGCTTTTTGGGGCAAAATCACAAGTGCTTGAGCTGTCTGAAGTTCAGAGTACTGCTCGAGTGTTCTAACAGTGACTTTAAGTTGGTGGAATGCCATAATAACTTGATTTTGGGTTATTACGGCATTTTAACAGTGTTTGAATTCTGGTTGATAAAGAGGGTCACCAGTAATTATACATAAATAAAAATTCTTGGTGTGCAATACAATGATGACACATTAACTGTAATGTTTAAATTTAAAAATAAAACAAAATGGTTTGGCAGTCTAAGTATTAAACATCCATGCGTTGTATTTGTTTAAATCTGATCGGACATGCTGACATTCCTGCGTTTGCCCATTACATCCTCACACGATGATAAAACTGTGTGACCTGTGGGAAAATAAAATAAAAGGTCGTGAGTCAAAGGTTAAATGCAAACAAAGCATACAGCATGCCATTTTTAAGAGATGCTTACCTTAGACAGCATTGGCGCATGGTTGAACACAGCTTACTCTGCCACAAGGAGGGTACGTAAATATCTGGACCAAAAATCCCTGCTGGAAAATACAGTTGTTGCAAAAATGCATGAAGCTGGTTAAGTCAGGCAAGGGGGTCGGCTGATGTTGTTGAGGCATTTTGGATTTTGCTGGCTGACAGAATGAGGAAAGGGATGTGGAGGGTTGCTCGGCTTGTTGTTGGTGCCACACAAGAGTTCGCTGTGCCTTTTTTCAGAGAGGTCACTATAGTTATTGATCGACTGTATTGACTTATGACTGGAAACATGCTGTACATCGTTGGGTGGGATGTCACCATCTACCAACATCTGAATCACTGTTTTACAGTAGAATGGTTTGTTATTCATTTGTTCTGAGGGAGTCCAGCCTGCAATTTCATTTTTTTTACCACTGTGTGGATTTTGTTCTCATCTACAGGCATGGCGTGGAATCATTTAGAAAACCCAGACTTCTGATTTATGTTACGGGCAAGATAAAAAGGGGAATCTTTGGTCAGCATTTTCACAGGTCTCTGATCATGATACAACAGATAGGAGGCATCAGGGCACCTCTGCTGATTTTGAGTGTTGGCATATATGCGAGGTCTTACTGCCCGAATGTCTCTAGGGTTTTCTCGGTGCTCGGCTTGGTTTGACGCTCAAAATATTCTAAATATTGCTGGCCATCAGTGTCTTTTCCCAACTGCAAATCTCCTCACCTGAGAGCATATTGCTGAGCCATTCTAAGAGCAAAGAATAGACCATTGTTAAAAAACACAGTATTCAGTAGTGATGTTGGACCAAGGGTGCCACTCACGTACAGCTGGTCTGTGTAATCCTGTGACAAGACTTCAGCCCTGTTGGGCTTGTTACCCTTTCCCATTCTCTTCGGAAACTTTTGCTTTGATTCCAGTGTGGCTAATGTCTCTTTAAAAAAACAGTGTTGCCATGGAAAATTGAATGAGGGTATTTTTTTCTTCAACATGTGTCTATCCAGACTGTCAATAACTCCCCTAACTGTGCTGTGCTCATATTGATTGCCATCACTACGTTCAAGCTTGCAAATAAAATCAGCTATAAGTTTGTCAAGTTCATCAACAGGTATGTTTGTGATTGAACGGCTTTCATCCACATCAGTTAGGTAACTGCAGGACAGCCTCAAATCGCAATTTATTTTCTTTAGTGTGCGCTAGTTTTCTTGTTGAATTATAAATTTCTCATGATCAGACAGTTCTCGTGAAAAGACCGTTGCTGCCATTTTACCTATTAATGTATACACGCTAGCAGTTTAAAGTACAGGTGCCAACTGTCAGGCTTGTGAGCTGACATGGACAGGCATTGCTACACAGCGCGTGAGGGAGAGTTCAAATCTGTTATGCTGCAGTACATATGTCTGCACTGCAGCATAACAAATAGAATTGACGTCTGTACTGCAGCATAACAACATTTGGAAAGATTTTTAATAATGTTCTATCATTCGCTATAGTTTAGTTTCCTGTAAGAAAGCAACCTGTGTACAGCCTTTTCTTTTTAGGTGCATAAGAACTTGTTTCCTCTTCACTGGGGAGTTCAGACCCTGCATATTCCAGCTATGGAACCTTAGGTCAGCCATTGGGGTAGTCCCGGCCAGTAGGCATAGTGGGATTAAGAGTAGGTGAGGAGGAAACAGCTAATATAGTGGGTATGTGAGTAGAGAGACCCTTCACAGTGAAAATTAGCATAGTTACACTTCCCCTAGCTCCTAGGGCATATAGACAAGTTAGGAAGAGACAGGTTATAAGTGTTTTAATCTGCAAACATTGACATATTAGATACATGCATGAAACTTAACATAAACAATAACTGAATCCATTCTGTGACTCGGAGAAGAGCGGACACATAGATCAGAGCTCCACACCTCCCTCTACTGACAGGACAAAAATAAGGCTACTGACTATGGAGAATTCTGGATGGGCAACTATGCACAACCAGTGTGTTTTACCACAGAGGGGTTCTGATCCCCCTGACCTCGAGAGCAAAGCTCGAGAGGTCCATGGGAATTAGAACCCTGAGGTGGCAGAACACACTTTTTGTGCATAGAGTTGCTCATCCTGTATTTTTTATAATGTATAGTGCTGTGTGAAATATGTGTGCATGAGTTATTTTGCTTTCAAAATGAAACTGACTCATGCAGTCTTTAGAGGTTCTAGAATGCTGTTCTACCACAGTAGAGTAGAATCACATTCCATGACCTTTGGAATTGTGGTACAGAAGCATTTTGAAAGAGATAGAATTCTATACAGAACAACACTCTGCCATACACTATACATTGTTTCTGTTGTTGTTTTGTTTTGAATTGTTTCTTCTTTTTTTATTTTCATCATTAAAGAGCTGCCCAGTCAATCACAGGGAAAAAGTAATTTAAGCTTCGCAGTACATAGTGGCGCGTCATCAGATCAGTACTTGTTTAACGTACGGTTCAGCTCTGAAACATGTGTTTGGATATAGACAAAAGAGGGTAATTATCTGAAACCCACATAGACAGAGCATTACATTCTTTAAAACCCCTTATCTCAAGTGACTCACATCTAGAGATATTGGACTTTCTGTGGGAACGCTATAAGTTAGGACTACAAGAAAAACCTTTTCGCTGTGTTTACTTTTTCAGATGGAAGTGTCCATAGATAACACCATGGACACTTTACAACAACATTGTCCTTTAAATTGATTCAATACCCAACAGCTTAGGAGGAGAAAGAGACCTTTGATTTAACACTAAAAATAATAGAGATACAGAAACTGAGGATCATCAACCTTTAACAACAAAACACTTGTCTCTATTTATGACAGAATTTACTGCAGTAAGGCAGGCTGTTACGGACCTTGGGAGACATATTCAGAGCTGGTTGGATTTGCATGCATAACAGTGTGCCATGCAAAAAAGATGGGCTGGCCAGCTCTGGGGCAGGGGCAATATGGGACCCTGGTTGCATGGTACACAGCAAGGGGTCACCAAATTCCACACCGCACAACCAGGGTGCGTGGCTGACTACCACCCATAGGGTACATCGCGATGCATACTGGTATGTGCTGTGGCTCCCATGGGTAATATTCAGCCCAAACATGCAGATGAGCCCATTAGGCATTTACAGAACAACAGGGCCATTTGCATGCCCATTATGGGCCCATCTGCATGCAGTGTGCTGCCGAATGCACCAGGCCGACCCCCCAGCCCCAATCGATATGTTCATAAAACAGGTTTTCAGAAGCATAAATCTGCATCACTGCTGGGAGCCAATTTGCACTTCTGAAATGTTTCAGTATTGTGCTGGCCCTTATATGCATGGGGGAACCCTCATTTACATAGGTGTAGCACAATATTGTGTGTGTCGGTGCTGTTGGGGGTGTGCCACACATCCATACCTGTTGAATATGGGCTGCACCCTGACAGCCAGTGCATCTCCAGGCTTGCGTAGTGCAACTTGAGTTGTGCTGCCCAATTCTTTTGAAAATGGGGCCTCTTGTCATTTGGCTTTAGGGAGCGGAATTCTGATCTTCAACATCAAAAAACAAGGATTGAAGACACAGACATGAGATTTAGCAGTTTAGAGGATAGAGCCGAAAAAACAAACAAAGAAAGAGTCAGCAACTCAAGGTCATTAAAAAACTCATACACAAAACTGAAGAAACAGCCGTAGGCTAGTAGGGCTACTTAAAGAAACTAAAGGATCCAACACAATTCAATTCATGAACAAACTTTTACAACCAACATGCTGGGCCCCCCACCAAACAGCCCAAATTACTCAATAGAAAGGGACCATAGATCTCTTTGACCTAAGCCCAAGATAAAGGAAAATCAAGGGCTATTGTATTTCAATTTTTAAACTTTCAGCATCAAACTTGCCTTCATAACACTCTGCGAGATAAGCCTGCTGTCTTCTGTGATGGCCACAAAATAAAACTATTTAATGATGTACCAACTGAACTGTAACATAGGAGAGAAGCTCTCATGTTGATCAGAAATGTCCTCAGAGTATAACATGAAATACAGCCTGCTGCATCCAGCTACCCTGAAAATTTGGTCTTCCTCTGGTATCAAGCACTAGGCAAGTTCAGAAGATGCTAAAACCGGACTCAAAAAAGACTTTACAAACCTTTTTGCCAACTTTGAGTTCCAAAGATAGTCTCTCAGCAACCCGATCCTCCTTTCTGTTAATGTAGTTGACCGGGAAGTACTCTAGGGTCAGCTAACAGGACATGATGCTAACCTAAGCCTAGAGAGCACCAGAATTATTTCTCCACTGACTGAGCAACACTGCCCCGGAGTGCTCTCTCTTCACCTTGCTTGAAGAAGGGTTTTTTTTTTCTATAGGTGTGTTTATTTTCTTGGGTTTTGTGCTGCCTTTTGTGATGTTAGAGGTATTTTTTGTTGTTTTTTATTATTTTTTCACAGTTGCCTTCGGTTCCAGGGAACCATGAATTTCGCTTTACTTGCAGTTCCTTCTAGCAGTTCCCACCTTTTTCCTGAGAAAAAATGTTGTGGTTGAAGTAAAAAAATGTAACTTTACTTTAAAATATTTTTAAACATTAGCGGTTCCCTTTTCTCTTTGAGAGCCACATTTGTTCTTACTAAAAGTCTGTTTTTTGTTATTGAGGAACCATTTTATCGCAGTTCCATTCTCTGTAGGAACCAAATGTTTTCACTTCAGTTCCCAGTAGGGAACAACATTTTGTTTTTTTTCTGACAAATTGGTATATATCAGAAAGACCCAAAAATGAGAACTGGACCAACAGGTTTTAAAAATTGTTTAAAGCCAGTAAGATAGTGGCTAATGCAGACAGCCACGATCTTTGTTCAAGTTGTTTAGGTCCAGACTATAACTGTAAGCTGTGCTCTAAATTTTTCTCTAAAACAGTGAAAAGAGGGCTAAGAGACTGGAAATTATGTTCTCTCTGTCTGCCTCCCCCTCTAACAAAAGTTCTGAAGATGGGTCTTCTTCTCACAGTAAAACTAAAGACCGGTCTTCAATGGACCCCTAGAGAACAAATTTAATAAAAGTAATAATAACAATAATGGTCAAGCTAAAAAATATCTAATGAGCAGGTTCCTGATTCAGTGCCTGCTAAAAAGAAACAAAAAGAAAAGCATATCACTGCCCCTCCCGCTGAAAGGCAAAGGGAGATGCCAGTGTCATAAAAAGATACACCCTCAGCTGAGGAAATGGCTAAAGTATGGCATATATATCAGGCTTTGCAGACTATGGGCAATTTATTTAATGCCCCTTCTGATCCTACTGCCCCTCATATTTCCGACCCTGGGCTTACCCAGGGCTTTTATTACACTGAGGGTGATGATGATGATGAACCGGAGGGTGAACCTATAGAGCCAGATGTATCCCCTGACCAAGAGTTTGGCAATTCCTCTAACTGCCAGAAGGATTTTTCCTCTCATTTCACTTTTGTGTAACATATGGTGGACACCCTGGACATTACCACCCAGGGGACCACAGATCAAGAGAAGGACACAGACTAGACACGATGGGTCTCCCTCCTGCTGAAACACTGCTTTTGCCCACTCACAAACCCTTTGCAGGGCAACCTTTAAGCTCCTCAAGAACCCCACTTCTATTCCTGAAGTAGACAAATTGAAAAGAAATACCAGTTAGAAAAATCTAATACAAAATTCCTTTATGTGCATCCAGACCATGAGGGAGTAGTACGGGCTGCAGCTTGTGACAAAGCCAAAGTGCCACTTTCCTCCCAGCCTCCTGAAAAGAAGTCTAGAAAACTGGACTCAATGGCAAGAAATCTTATACCACAGTCTCTTTGCTGCTTCACCTTTCCACCAATAAGGCCTATGCAGCCCAATATCAAAAGGTTCCCTGGAACTCTGTGTTAGCCTTAAGTCAACAGGCCCTAAGACAGGATGATCCAAGACCTAGCAGAAACTGTAAAGACAGCCTTAGAGGCTACTAAATACCAGTTCCAAATAGCTGTGGACACTAATGACGCTGCTTCCAGGGCCATGGCACAGGCCCATCTCCCTGAGGCATTATGCCTGGCTGAGAACCACTAATCTTTTGTAAGACACTCAGTCCAAGGCCATGGATTTCCCCTGCAAGAACAACTCTTTCCCTGGGGACAGAACTGAAGCCTACATGAAAAAGGTGGAAGAATATAGAAACATAGAAACATAGACTTTGATGACAGATAAGGACCACTTGGCCCACCTAGTCTGCCCATTTCCCTACCTAGAGGATAAGCTGCAGATCCTATTTAACCAACAGCCTATTTCTTCCTACCCCCCCCCAAAAAAATTGCCTTATGGCTGTCCCATGCATTCCTGAGTTCTCCCAGTTTTAGACCCCACGACCTCCTCAGGAAGGCTGCTCCATGCGTCCGCCACTCTCTCTGTGAAAAAATGCTTCCTCACATTGCCCCTGAGCCATCCCCCCTCTATCTTCAAATTCTGTCCCCTTGTTCTTGCACATCTCTTTTTCTGAAAGATGCTACCCTCTTGGACTTTGTTGATTCCACTGAGGTACTTAAATGTTTCTATCATGTCCCCCTTCCCCCTCCTTTCCTCAAGGGTATACATATTAAGCTCCTTTAGTCTCTCCTCGTATGGCTTCTCTTGTAGACTCTGCACTATTTTAGTTGCCCTCCTCTGAACTGCCTCCATCCTGTCTATGTCCTTGCGGAGATGGGGTCTCCAGAACTGGACGCAGTACTCCAGATGGGGTCTCACCAACTGTCTGTACAGGGGGATAACAACTTCCTGTTTTCTGCTGGTGATGCCTCTCCCTATACATCCCAGTATCCCCCCAGCACTCCCTACTGCCTTCTCACATTGCTTGCCAACCTTATGGTCATCTGATATGATTACCCCCAGGTCCCTTTCTGTTTTTGTTGTTGTTACTACCTCCCCTCATTGTGTAATCTTCCCCTGGGTTTTTGTTTCCCAGGTGCATTAATTTGCACTTCTTTTCATTGAATCCAAGCTGCCATACTTCTGACCATTCCTCCAACCTTGCGAAGTCTCTTTTCATCCTTTCCACACCTCCTTGTGTATCAACCCTGTTGCAGATCTTTGTGTCATTTGCAAAGAGGCATAATTTTCCTTCTAGTCCCTCTGCAATGTCACTTATAAAGACATTGAAAAGGACTGGACCCAATACTGAACCCTGCAGTACCCCACTAATAACCCCTTTTCCTTCAGAGTGGACTCCATTTACAATTATTTTCTGTCTCCTGTTGTTCAGCCAGTGTTTTACCCAAGCTACCACCCTGGGACCCACTCCCAGGCTGGTTAATTTGACTACTAATCTTTTGTGTGAGACTGTATCAAATGCCTTGCTAAAGTCTAGGTAGGCCGTGTCCACAGCCCCTCCCTGGTGTACTGCTTTGATCACCCAGTCAAAGAAATCAATTAGATTCGTCTGACATGACCTTCCTGCTGTGAACCCATGCTGCCTTGGGTCCTATGCCCCACTGGCCTCTAGGTACTCAACAATTCTTTCCTTCAGAAGCGATTTCATCACTTTCCCTACCACAGAGGTCAAACTGACAGGTCTGTAGTTTCCTGCCTCTGTCTTGCTCCCACTTTTGTGAAGGGGAATCACAGCCACCTTCCTCCAGTCCTCAGGTACCACACCATCCTCCCGTGATTTGTTAAAAAGGGTAGTCAGTGGTGTCACTAGTTCTCTGCTTAATTATTTTAGAATTCTGGGGTGAATTCCATCTGGCCCCATTGCTTTGTCCATCTTCAGTTTTAGGAGTTCTTTCAGAACCCTTTCTTCTGTGAAAGGACTGGATCGACCCCTCTCCAGAGTGCTTCTGTTAATTGGATTAGGCACCTCCCCCACTTCCTCTTTTACGAATACCGAACAGAAGTATTCATTCAGTATCCCTGCCTTTTCACTGTCACTCTCTGCCCATCCACCATCCATTCTGTTCAGCCTCACTATCCCTCCCTTTGTCTCTCTATGCTCCCTGATATACCTATAAAAGGTTTTATCCCCCTTCTTAACCGAGTTGGCTATCTTTTCCTCAGTTTGTGCCTTTGCTATTCTGACTACCCTCCCTGCTTCCTTCTGCCTTAACTGGTACAGTTCTCTGTCCTGCTCCTTCTGTGTTTCCGTATACTTCCTAAATGCTATCTTTTTCTCCTTAACCTTCACTGCCACTTCTTTTGACCATCTGTCAAAGCAATGCTGCTAAAGAAAAGGCCTCTACTTCCTAGAAATCTCTGAATAGGGGAAACAGAGGCAGGGGCTATTATCCTAGTTCTTACTGTCCTATGCATGTGCCCCTAGACTACTCTCAGATGAGAGGCTATTTCAGGGGGAGAGGAAGGAGACCTCAGAGAAGGTCTGGCTCCTTTCCTTCCCCCAGCTCCCGTCCAAGCAAGCCTCCTGACTGCAGCATCCAGGTCATCTCCCCTCTCCCTGAAGGAGGCAGGCTAACCCACTACCTCCACCAAATGGCACCTCATAACCACAGAAAAATGGGTGCTAGAGGTGGTGGGTCATGGTCTAACCCTGCAGTTCAAAAAGTTTCCCTCTCTGCAGTACGTTAAGCTTTCCAAATCCCTAACCCCAACAGAAAGGTTGTTGTTAGCTCTAGAGGTGAAAGCTCTTCTGTCTGCAAAATCAGTGGAAAGAGTTCCCTTCCCCCAGTGGGGAAAAGGCCTCTATTCTAGATACTTTCTCACACAAAAGAGGAATGGGGAATGGTGACCCATACTGGACTGAAGATATATGAACAAATAAAATGGTCACTCTGGCTCTGGTGATCCATTCATTGCAGCAGGGAGACTGGCTAGCCTCCCTAGAAACATAGATTTGACAGCAGATAAGGATTGCTTGATCCACCTAGACTGCCTATTTCCATACCTATTGGATAAGCTGTAGATCCTAGTAAACCAACATCTTACTTCCTCCTACCCCCCCCTCTAGAATTGCCTTGTGTCTGTCCCATGCATTCTTGAATCCCCCCCCACACTGTTTTCAAACCCACGATCCCCTCAGGAAGGCTGTTCCATGTATCCACCACTCTGTCCAAGAAAAAAATCTTCCTCACATTGCCCCTGAGCTGTCCCCCCCATCAAATTGTGCCCCTTGTTCTTGCACATCTCTTTTTCTGAAAGATGCTACCCTCTAGGACTTTGTTGATTCCCTTGAGGTACTTAAACGTTTCTTTCATGTCCCCACTCTTCCTTCTTCCCTTGAGGCTATACATATTAAGCTCCTTTAGTCTCTCTTCATATGGCTTCTGGTGCAGACCCTGCACCATTTTAGTTGTCCTCCTCTGGACTGCCTCCATCCTATCTAGTTCCTTGCAGAGATGGGGTCTCCAGAACTGCACACAGTACAAAACATCCGGATGCATTTGTTCATATGAAAGACATTTTTTATGTCCTCCTCTCCTCTTCAAGTGACTTGCTCAGAGTCACATAGTATGCAAGAGAAGGCTATGGGAATCAAACCCTATTTTGCTGGATGTACCACGATCATTCACAGCTTGTTACTTAAACCTATGTGCTATCCTGCTAGCTTCAAAAGAAACACCTAGTCTTGAACCCATGACCATTGCATGACAGTATGCCATAACTTCAAGGCCTTAATCCACTACACCACAACAACTACATTAGATCTCAAGGATGCCTATTTTTACATCCCTTTAAGGCCATCCCACACAAAGTTTCTAAGATTCGGGCTGCTATCCAGCCATTACCAGTTTGCAGCCCTGCCATTCAGTCACACTTCAGCTCCCAGGGTTTTTACAAAGTGCCTGGCAGTAGTTGCAGCTCACTTAAGGAGGCAACAGGTGTCAGTCTTCCCATACCTGAATGACTGGCTAATAGTTGACAAGTCACGGGACAAGGTCAGGGAAGTTCTCAAACTAACAATAAGTACTCTGGAGACCCTGGGATTCATCATCAACAAAGTCCCATTTCAAACCAGTTCAAGTGCTAGACTTTATAGGAGCAAAGGTGGACACCATACAAGAGAAAGCAATGCTCCCTGTGGACAGAGTCCAGAACTTCCTACACTTGGCAGATTCCTTTGCCTTGGCCCAGTCAAAGCCAGCTAGGCATTTTCTCAGACTACTAGACCACATGGCTTCCAAGATGGCAGTGGTCTCAGGTGCCAGGTTCCAGATGAGAGACATGCAGTATCACCTGAGGGCTCACTGGTCCCAAAAGTAGGACTCCCTGTCAAAACTAATTCCAGTCTTAAGAACCTTGCTTCAGGCTTTGGACTAGTGGAAGGAAAAGGAAAACCCCAGGGTCGGGGTCACTTTTCAGCAGAGACAGCCCTCCAGGATTCTTACCACAGGTGGTTCCTTTCTAGGATGGGGTGCTCATCTGGCAGACCAGCCTATATGTGGAATCTGGTCCCCCAGGAAGTCCACTCTTCACATCAACCTTCTCAAACTCAGAGCTGTGTATCTGGTTAGCAAGGCCTTTGCACCACAGCTGAAGAGTCACTCTGTCCAGACAGGGATGGACAACACCACTGCCATGTTCTACATCAGTAAACAGGGTGGCACAAGGTCTACCAAACTCTGTACAGAGGCCATGAAAATCTGGTCCCTGGCCTGCTCCTTGGACATGCACCTGTCTGCCATTCATCTTCCAGGAAAAGACAGTTTTCTGGCAGACTCCCTCAGTCAAATCAGCCGGCTATCACAAATGGGCCTTAAACAGGCCAGTTCTGATCACAGTATTCAAGAGGTGGGGAACCTTAGAGGTGGACCTCTTCACCTGCAACCTCATCAATCAGCTTCCACTTTCCTGTTGCAGACCCCCAGCTCATGGTACTCTTTCAGTAGAGGCTCTGACTTTGGACTGGGCAGGAAGTTCCTCTGTGCCTTTCTTCTCATACACAGAACTCTTCTGAAACTCAGGGACCAATCGGCCACCATAATTCTGGTTGCTCCAGCCTGGGCAAAGCACCCTGGGACTCCTTACTCCTGGCTCTCTTGGTCAGTAAACCAATCTGCCTGCCACCAAGCTACAGTCTTCTGACTCTGTGTTAGATGGGAGTAGCTTTTCCAAGCATAGAGTCTCTTCACCTCAAGGCCTGGTTCTTGAGGAGTTAGAGTATCCTGATTCTCAGTACTCTGAGCAAGTGCTCATAATCCTTTGCATGGCTAAAAAACCTAGCACTGAAAAAACCTATGTTCCCAAGTGAAAAAGGTTCTCCCTGGTGTAGAGGTAAGCAATTAGACCCACTCAGGGCTAATCCTCCTACTCTTCTGGACTATTTAGTCCACCTGCAGTCATCAGACTTTACGGTGCATCTAGCAGCCATATCGGCCTACCTCTCTGCTGGGAAAGAAGAATCTGTCATTTCCCATTCTATTTTCAAAATGTTTTTCAAAGGCCTGATGCACCTTCAACCCCCCCCCCCAAGGGAACCTGTCCCTCTCTGGGACTTAAATCTGTGTATAGCCAAGCTCATGGAACCTCCTTTCAAGTCCATGGCTACTGCTGATCTGAAGTATGTCACCTAGAAAACTGTTTTCCTAGTTGCCATCACTTCTGCCAGAAGGATTTCAGAGTTGCAGGCCTTGTGTACTAAGCCTAACTACATCATTGCCCACTGGGACAAAGTAGAACTTGGAAGAGATGGAACGTTCCTGCCTATGGTGGTTTCTGAGTTCCACCTGAACAAGACCATCACCCTCCCAGTCTTTTTCACAGAAAAATCCACACCAGGTGAATGCAAGCTTCACAGCTTGGATGTAAAACAAGCCCGGACCTACTACCTGGAGCATACCAAGCAGTTCAGGTACTCCCATGCTCGGCTTTTTCTCACCTATGGTGAGGTAGGCAGGGGAAGACCAGCAACCAAGAGGACTATTTCCCATTGGATAGTCTCTTGTATTCAGTTCTGTTACAGCAAAGCTGGCAAACAGCTGCCTCAGGGCCTCCAGACCCATTCTACCAGGGGCACGGTTGCTACAGTGGCAGCCTCAAGGAACATTCCCTTGCCCTATGTCTGCAAAGCAGCCACTAGGAAAACTGTATGCACCTTCACAGACCATTATTTGTGACAGGGTTGACTAGGACCCTGTCCCAGTTGTTATAGAGAGTTCGAATGCAGGGATCTGTTCTGTTCTTTCCATTCCTTTCTCTTTTCTATCTGGTTGTGCAACTAAATTTTCCTGTGAGACCTAGGATTTGATCACCCTGACAATCTTGCAGTTATGTGCCTCTCACTATCTCTCTACCCTCACTTGCTGTTCTGCCTTTTTTCCTCCCTTGCATATCTGCTGGTATAAAAATATATGTAGATCATTATGTGGAAATGTAACTGATATTGGGATCCCTTTGTTTAGAAATGATATAGTGTTACTGTTAAAATGTATATAATTATAGCTTGAGATGATTGCAGAAAGCTATTGGGAGCTCAAGGGGTTAATCAGCCAGCAGTTTTTAAGCTCTCTTTCAGAAGCGTGGAGAAGAGGCCTCATTTCTGGGACATTGTGTTCTTGTTGCACCTACATGAAATTGACAAGAACATTTTAGAAAAATCAGCATGCTTGTTAAGGAGGGGGGTTGCAAAGACTTATAAGAGAGAGCTGCAATGTTTTGGGAGAGACACACAAAGACTGAAGAAAAACTCAGATGGATCTTCTCTGTTTATTCTGCCTTTGTAAATAGTTATTCTGAACAATTCTACAACTGCTTCTGGTTTCTCCTATGCTTCCTGACCTGTGCCTTGACAACAGATGGTGGTAGCAGTGGGATTTATGCTGTCGCCGTGCATACTCTAAGCCAGGAGTTTTGTGCGTCGGTACTAGACCTAGTACCAGGGAAGCATAGAGAAAGGTATGGATTCTGCAGCAGCAAGTTCAGGAGTGGTTACCAGGAAAATGGCAGCTAAACTAGCACAGACAGAAGTCCAAGCTGAGATTGTACAGCCAGCATAAGTTATGGAAAAAGAACAGGCTGTGACAGAACCTGAAAGCCTGATGGACTTTTTCAAATGGTGAGCTATACAACAACATGAGACAGAGAAGCAGAGAAGAGAAGAAAAGAGATACAGCAACAAGAACAACAAAGAAAAGAAGAGATGCAGCGACAGGACCAACAAAGGAAAAAAGAGATACAGCGAAGGAGCAGCACTGGCTGAATGTCTTGCAAGCTATCAAAGCAGAAGGATCTGGCACTGGTCCAGCAGAGCAACAAGGTACAAGCAACTTAAAAGACATTAAACTTACAGAGTTGCATCCCTCGGATGATAGCGAGGCATGCCTGACAACTTTTAAAAAAGCTGCCACAGCCTGCCAATAGCCAAAGCAGCAATGGACAATCACACTGGTACCATACCTGACAGGTTACCAGAGTGATTAAGAGCTGACGTGGTTAAAGAAATACAAAAAATAAAATAATTGGGTATCATAGCAAAGTTGAGGAGTCCTTGGTCATCTCTAGTGATAATTGTAAACAAAAAAACAAGGGGGTGTTAGTATTTGCCTTGATTTTAAGAAACTTAATCAAATGTCAGAATTTGACAGATATCCTCTGCCCAGAATAGATGATTTGTTGGACAGACTGGGGAGTGCAAAGTATATCAGTAACCTCGATTTCACCAAGGGTTACTGGCAAATCTCTTTAGCTAAAGAATCCAGAGACAAAACTGCATTTGCCATGCTTGTTGGATTCTATCAGTTCACCACCTTGCCATTTGGTTTACATGGTGCACCAGCTACATTCCAGTGGTACATGGATGTAATTTTATCACCTCACGCTGGTTATTGTGCTGTGTACCTGGATGATGTCGTGATGTGCAGTCCAGACTGGAAAAGCCACCTGGAACACCTACGAGCAGTTATCCAAGCTATCAAAAATGCAGGTTTGACTATTGATCCTGCCAAATATACACTGGGCATGCAGGAAACCAGATATTTGGGCTACATGTTGGGAAATAGAGACGTTAATCTTGAAATTTCTAAAATAGAAGCTGTTGCTAACAGCCCTATCCCTAAAACAAAGGAACATATCAGGTCATTTTTTGGACTGGCTGGTTATTATTGGAGATTTGTTCCCAACTTTGCTGAGTTAGCTACTCTGCTCACTGAACTCACAACAAAAGGTACCCAAATAATGAGAATTGGACCCCAGAGTGTGATGAAGCTTTTCAAGTTATTAAGGCTACATTATGTTCAGCCCCTGTTTTAAGAAGCCCAGACTTTGAGAAACCATTTTTGTTACAAACAGATGCATCAGAAGTAGGCCTAGGTGCAGTCCTGAGTCAAAATATAGAAGGCAAAAAACATCCTATTCTGTACATAAGTATAGGAAGTTGTATGACAGAAAGAAAAGGTACTCCACCTTTGAAAAGGAATGTCTAGCAGCAGAGTGGGCCATGGAGTTCCTTAAGTTTTATTTGCTAGGAACTGACTTTGTACTTATAACAGATCACAATCCTCTCTGTTGGCTCAACCAAATGAAAGAAAAAAATTCCAGAATCACAAGGCGGTACCTGGCACTACATCTATTTAAATTCCAGATGATGCACAAATCTGGTAATGAGAGGGTTCTGAAGGCTGACAAACAAATGTATGAGTTAAAACTTTACTGTTTGCTGTACTGTTATGGAAAAAAGAATACTGCACATGTGCCTAATTTCTGAAAGTTAGAAGCTAATGTTAGTAGAGAATTAATAGAACGTTTTGGAAACCTGTTTGATAAAACAGGTTCCCTCTTAGGGAGGAGGATGTATGCGACAGGGTTGAATAGGACCCTGTCCCAGTTGTTATGGAGAGTTTCAATACATGGATCTATCTGTTCTGTTCTTTCCTTTCCTGTCTCTCGTCTATCTGGTTGTGCAACCAAATTTTCCTGTGACAGCTAGAATTTGATCACCCCGACAGTCTTGCAGTTCTCTGGCTCTCACTGTCTCTCAGTCTTCCCCTGCTGTTTCTGTCTTTTTCCTCCCTTGCATAACTGCTGATATAAAAGTATATGCAGATCATTATGTGGAAATATAACTGATTTTGGGATCCCTTTGTTTAGAAATTATATAATGTTACTGTTGAAATGTATATAATTATAGTTTGAGATGATTGCAGAAAGCTATTGAGAACTCAAGGGGTTAACCTGAGAGCAGTTTTTAAGCTCTTTTTCAGAAGCTGTGGAGAAGGGGCCTCAGTTCTGGGACATTGTGTTCTTGCTGCACCTGCATGAAATTGCCAAGAACATTTTAGAAAAAATCAGGATGCTTGTTAAGAAGAAGAAGAAGAAGAATCAGTATTTATATAGCGCTTTTTCATACATCCAAAGCACTTTACAAGCAATGCTAGACTGGTAGTGAAGTGACTGAATGTGTGGTGGCAACCATATCGCACATCATCACCCACACACAGCCTGGATAATTGCATGAACCGGTTTATGGGAAGGGGAATGTTGGCCAGGACACCAGGAATGTTCCCTACTCTTTTGCGAAGAGTGCCCTGGGTTCTTTTACTTCCACCTGGACACCCACCAGGACAACACCAGGATGGGTAGAAGGGACCTCGGTTTAACGTCTCATCCGAAGGACGGCACACCCCAGCAGTACAGCACCCCCCAATACTGCACTCGGATGCCAGCGATTTTTAGGTGCAAGTCCAATCCCGGTGTGGGACGAGAACCCACGACCTTCTGGTCCAGAGGCGGATGTGCTACCAACTGAGCCACGCTGACACCTAAGGTTAAGGAGGGGGGTTGCAAAGACTTATAAGAAAGAGCTGCAATGTTTTGGGAGAGACACACAGAGATTGAAGAAAAACTCAGATGGATCTTCTCTGTTTATTCTGCCTTTGTAAATAGTTATTCTGAACCATTTTATTTTTTATGTTACCGCTAGTACTAATAAACACATTTTACGAATTCTACAACTGCTCCTGGTTTTTCCAGTGCTTCCTAACCTGTCACTCAACGACATGAGGTAACAGCCAAGCACTGGTAAGACCCTATTTTCCCATTTAAACTCAAAGTTTGATAATAACTCTGGTGGGAGTAACAGCTCTGTCTCAGAGACTTTATTTTTTGTAATTGTAACAGGCCAGGCCATATTGCAAGAAACTGCCATAGTAAAGAGAGTGGCACTGCAGCAGATTTGTCCTTAGCAAATTGGGTCAAGCACTTAACAGATGTGAAGGTGGGGGATAAGACTGTAAAGGGACTCATTGATTCGTGAAACAGACAGGCCCTAGTGCATGCTGAAGTGCTGGGAAAACACTGTGCAAAAGGAGCAGGTACTGGTGTCATCTGCATCCATGGGGACACTCAATACTATCCCACCACCCAAATGACTGTGACCATTAAGGGTGTGTTGAACCAAATGAAAGTGTGGGTAGTGCCTAAGTTACCTGTACCCATGATTTTTGGAAATGACTGTCCAGGAGTTATTGAATTAATCTCAGAGGAACTGAACCCTGCAGTTTCAGCAGCAGTGGTAACAAGAGCTCAGGCAAAGAAAATCTCAAATGGTGGGGACACGTTTCCTTTCATTGACTTTGATTCTGACTTGTTTGAAAACAGCTCCAAGATCCGGAAGTCCAGAAAAGAAAGAAGACGTCTGAAACAACAGTGGCAACAAGAGTCTGATGGACATAAAGGGTTAAAATATGAAAATGCTGAAGCTAAACCAATAACTGATTGTGATTTTGTTTCAAAGCAAACTAACAATGTTTCTCTCCAAGGTTATTTTAAGCAGCTGGGGGTGAAACCAAAATAGGGTGAACTAATGTTTAAAAAATGTAACAGGTTACTGTATAACATTTGGGTTAAACCTCAGACACAGGAACAGACCGAACAATTGGTTATACCACAGAAGTATAGAACTGAGTTGTTAAAGATAGCACATGATAGTCCTGTGGCTGGTCACTTGAGGGGTTGCACCCTTGCCAGATTGCTGTACAGATTTTACTGGCCTGGAATTCATGAAGATGTTGCTATCTATTGTAATTCCTGTGCTGAGTGTCAAAAAGTAGCCCCAATCATTAGAAAATACAAGATGCCCCTACCCTTGATTGATGTGTCTTTTGAGAGAATTGCAATGGATGTGGTTGGTCCTTTAGACAAAAGTAAAAAGAGTAATAGATTTATTCTGGTAGTATGCGACTATGCTACTCGATACCCAGAAGCAGCTCCAATGTGTACTGTCACAGCTTCTAAAGTGGCAACAGAGCTTGCAAAAATTTTCAGCAGAGTGGGCATACGTAAAGAAATTATTACTGATCAGGGTAGTAATTTTGGTGCTGCATTACTTAAGAAGCTGAACAGACTACTAGGTATCACTTCCATAAGAACCTCCCCCATCACCCTCAGATGGCCTTGTTGAGCATTTTAACCAAACCCTAAAACACAAACACAAAAAGATTTGTAAAAGAGGAAGGGATAAGTTGGGACCAATACTTGACTTACCTACTTTTTGCTTACAGAGAAGTGCCACAGGCATTGACAGGGTTTTCGCCATTTAAAATGCTATATGGTAGGCAGCCAAGAGGGCCACTGGATGTGATAAAAGAAACGTGGGAAGATAACCCCACTCAGAAACAATCTATAGCATCTTATATGTGTGTCCTGAGAAAGAAACTGGCAAAATATGTTGAAATTGCCCATAATAACCAGGAAGAGGCCCCAAACCAGCAGAAGGTATATTATGACCATGGGGTAAAAGAAAACATTTCGAGCCAGGTGAAAAGATTTTGCTACTGTTACCCACAATGGAAAATAAACTGTTAATGAAAGTAGCAAGGGCCTTATAGAGTGCTTAGATGTACTGGCACTGTTAACTATGAGATTGAGACCCCTGACAGGAAAAGTCCTGCTAAAATATATTATACTAACATCCTCAAGAAATGGGTTGAAAAAAACACCAAAAGCTGTTATGCTGGTTTTACCAGAAACTGATAAAGGAGATATTGATGTAGCCTTTGATAGACTGGAACAAACTGTAACTGCTTATGCTGTAAAGGTAAATGTTTCCTTAACCCCTGAACAGACCGCAGAAATTTATAACTTGCCAAAGACATTTAACAGTACTTTTACCACAGTACCAGGCCGAGCAAAAGGGGTTGCTCACATAATAGTGACAAGGAATGCTCGCCCTGTTAGGCAAAAGACATACAGATTACCAGAGCAGTTAAGAGCTGAGTGGTTAAGGAAATACACAAAATGAAAGAATTGGGTGTCATAGAAGAGTTGAGGAGTGCTTGGTCACTCCAGTGGTAATTGTAAACTAAAAAGAAGGGGGTGCTAGAATCTGCCTTGATTTTAGGAAACTTAATCAAGTGTCAAAATTTGACAGTCATCCCATGCCCAGAATAGATGATTTGTTGGACAGACTGGGAAGTGCAAAGTATATCAGTACCCTTGATCTCACCAAGGGTTACTAGCAAATCCCTTTAACCAAATAATCCAGAGACAAAACTACATTTGCCACTCCTGTTGGATTCTGTCAGTTCACCACCATGCCATTTGGTTTACATGGTGCGCCAGCTACATTCCAGTGGTACATGGATGTAAGTTTATCACCTCACATTGGTTATTGTGCTGCATACCTGGATGATGTTGTGGTGTACAGTCCAGACTGGAAAAGCCACCTGGAACACCTACGAGCAGTTATCCAAGCTATCAAAAATGCAGGTCTGACTATTAATCCTACTAAATGTGCACTGGGCATGCAGGAAACCAAATATTTGGGCTATGTGTTAGGAAATGGAGAAATTAAGCCAGAAATTTCTAAAATAGAAGCTCTAGCTAACAGCCCTGTCCCTAAAACAGAGAAACATGTCAGGTAATCTTTAGGACTGGCTGGTTATTATTGGAGAGTTATTCCCAACTTCGTTGAGTTAGCTACTCCCCTCACTGAACTCACAAAAAAACGGTACCTGAATTATGTGAAATGGACTACAGAGTGTGATGAAGCTTTTCAAGCTATTAAGGCTGCATTATGTTCAGCCCCTGTTTTAAGAAGCTCAGATTTTGATAAACAATTTTTGTTACAAACAGATGCATCATAGGTAAGCCTAGGTGCAGTCCTGAGTCAAAATATAGATGGGATGGAACTTCCTATTCTGTACATAAGTAGGTAGTTGCATGACAGAGAGAGAAAAGGTACTCCACCATTGAAAAGGAATGTTTATCAGCAAAGTGAGCCATGGAGTCCCCTAAGTTTTATTTGCTAGGAACTGACTTTGTACTTATAACAGATCACAATCCTCTCTGTTGGCTTAGCCAAATTAAAGATAAAAATTCCAGAATCACAAGGTAGTACCTGGCACTACAGCCATTTAAATTCCAGATGATGCACAAATCTGGTAAAGAGAGAGTTCTGAAGGCTGAAAAACAAATGTATGAGTTAAAACTTTACTGTTTGCTGTACTATTATGGAAAAAAGAATATGCACATGTGCTTAATTTCTGAAAGTTAGAAGCTAATGTTAGTAGAGAATTAATAGAACATTTTGGAAACCTGTTTGATAAAACAGGTTCCCTCTTAGATAGGGGGATGTATGTGACAGGGTTGAACAGGAGCCTGTCCCAATTGTTATGGAGAGTTTGAATGCAGAGATCTGTTCTGTTCTTTCCTTTCCTGTCTCTTGTCTATCTGGTTGAACAACCAAATTTTCCTATGAGACCTAGGATTTGATAACCCCGACAGTCTTGCAGTTCCCTGCCTCTCGCTATCTCTCTACCTTCATTTGCTGTTCTGTATTTTCCCCCCTTGCATATCTGTTGGTATAAAAATATATGCAAAGCATTATGTGGAAATGTAACTGATATTGGGATCCATTTGTTTAGAAATTATATAGTGTTACTCTTGAAATGTATATAATTATAGTTTGAGGTGATTGCAAGAAGCTATTGGGAACTCAAGGTGTTAACCTGAGAGCAGTTTTTAAGCCCTTTTTCAGAAGCTGTGGAGAAGGGTCCTCAGTTCTGGGACATTGTGTTCTTGCTGCACCTGCCTGAAATTTACAGGAACATTTTAGTAAAAAACAGGATACTTGTTAAGGAAGGGGAGTTGCAAAAACGTATAAGAGAGAGCTGCAATGTTTTGGGAGATGCACAGAGATTGAAGGAAAACTCAGATGGATCTTGTCTGTTTATTCTGCCTTTTTTAAATAATTATACTGAACAAGTTTATTTTTTATGTTACTGCTAGTACTAATAAACACTTTTTGCGAATGCTACAACTTCTGCTGATTTTTTCCTATGCTTCCTGACCTACGCCTCGATGACATTACTGCTTGGATGCAAAGTCCAGATCAGATGCCAAATTTGTCAGAGCGGTCCTGCAGAGCCTCTTTCCTAAGTAGGTTCTGTACCCATCTCCCAAATGTACTGCTTTGTAGAGTCTGCATTTGTCAAGCATACTAAAGGACCCTGTGGTGAGAAGAAAAAAATACAGTACTATTATTTTTTCTTCTAAGGTGTCCTTTAGTATGCTTGACCTCCCGTCCATCCTCCCCTACATAACCTGACTGAGAATGGCTCTGCATCCCTTCTATCTTTTTCACTTTTTGTTACTTTGAAGAAAGTGTTTCACAGTTTTGATGTTTTCTATTTTTAATGCATTTTTAGATCATTTTTATTCCTGTTGTGACAGTTCATACTTGGGGCCATGTTTTGCCCCTTACAGCTTTGACATAATTCTGGTACCCTGTAGGCTGACTGCTGGCAGCACACCTTCTTGCTCTCTCCTCATAGGTCAATTCTCTAGGCTCATTGTCATTGACTCTACCTCGGGGGCAGCGGAACCCAGTTGGTATGCTGCATTTGTCAAACATACTAAAGGACACTTTGGAAGAAACAATATTACTACAGTCAGTATTTTTTTCTTTCCTTACTTTCTCTGCTTTCTAGGTTTTTACATCAATGTACTAGTGTTTAAATGTATTTTGTAAAAGCAACTGGTTTTGCTAAAGGAGGCCACCTTGCAAATGTTTTCATTTTCCTCTATGTTGTTTTATGCCTCTGTGACTCTTCAGTTGATTTTTCAAATATGGCTTGAGAATGGAACTGTGTGCACCATAACTGTACTGTGCATGTGCTAAAACTGTAAACATACAGAATGATGGTTCTGACTCGACCCATAAGCATTCATTGCTTAAACTTTCACATTTCTTATTTTTTGAAGCTAGTTCAAGGTATTTTTAGTGATCAGACATGAGCTATCCAAATATGTAGTGAATATGGCAAGAGTCAGGTGATTTGCAGATGACTGTATTTGCCCAATTATTAATACTCTTTTCTGTAGAAAACATACATGACAGACTGAATTAGCACTATTGAAATGCATAATGGTCCTACCTATATATGTTGCTTAGATCAAATAAGACCCTGCAGTGAAGGAACCTTACAAAGCTCTATAATAACTAATTTATGCAAATTTCCATAGAATGGTCTGAAAGAAGAGTAGCCATTCATACTCATTATAATCTAGGTATGTTATTTTAAAACAAAAATATAAGTGCTGAATGAAATGCTGTTGAAAACTAGTATTTTTATTGGCTTACCCGTTAACTTTTACATTTGTGAATCAGCATTGCTATATAGATCCTATTGTGAGTGTGAATTTTAAATGTTATATTCATGATTTGCTACTCTTTTTTTTAATTACCTGTATTTAATACATACATAATGGGGAGAAAGCTCTTTCATTATGAAAATGATGAACCAAATGGGCATACTCTATGTATTTAACGGTGGGGGCCTTTGCATGCACACCTTTGATGCTAGATATTGCAATTTTTTTAATTTTCTACAAACAAGGGCTATTCTTTTTTTCTCAACTGTTATAGTAATTGCTTTTCCTTTTCTATCCTTTCTACTGAGCACAGCCTACATACCTGAGACACCGAATCCCTCTCTTGTAAGTACCATTTTTTTTAATCCTAAGAAAAATGAACAAACTTTCCATGAGTAATATTATTACACTCGCTACCTGGAATGTTAGAGGGTTAAATTCTAAGTCCAAAAGATACCAAGCACATAGACTTCATAAAAAACTCAGTGTTGATGTGGTTTTCTTGCAAGTGTCCTATTTAAAACCTACTAATGTTATTTAAATGCTTAGGGAATGAGTGGGTTACTCTTTTGGAGCAGGAAAAGTAACATAAAAAGCACAGGTTTTAATATTAATATCCAGAAAAGTTAATTTCCAGGGATTTTAATATTAATATCCAGAAAAGTTAATTTCCAACTAAATACTCTTATAGAGGATCCAAATGGACATTTTTTAGTTCTCTGTGGAACTCTTAATACTAGTCAGGTTACCCTAACTGGGGTTTATGGTCTGAATAATAGTACTCATGATTTTTTTTCGGTTATCAGAGACAAAATAATTCCTTTCCTGATAGTAGGATTATTCTAGCTGGTGACTTTAACTGTGTAACAAATTCCCTGTTAGATAAGACCAATGTTAGATATAGGCTATCAAAGTCATACAGGGACATAAATAATACAACAAATGACCTTAATACTGTTGATGCTTGGAGAATCCTGAACTCAGCTTCTGAGGAATTCACTTACTGGTCTCAAATTCATAAATCTGGTTCCAGATTAGATAAAATCTTTATATCAGCCACACTTATCTAGAATATTATCAAAGCTGAGATTCATCCAATTGTAGTTTCTGACCATACACCAGGAACTACAAAACTTTTCTGGGATCACAGTAATAATTAATCCTCTCGATAGGAAATCAGGAAAATTTGGAGATGCTAGAGGATAAATTTAGGGAATTTTTTACACATAATAAACCCTTAAGTTGATATCTCCTCCAGTGTGGTTGACCGTGGGTCACCTTAATCCTGTAATTGTATGTCAAATGAGTTTGGTGTTTAACTAGGGCCCTGTGGCCTGCTGTACCACTCTGTATAAATTGTATAATCCTGTACAGCTATCAGTTAATCTGTGTAACTATGGCCCATTTGGCCTGCTTTATCGCTTTGTTTAATTTGCTGTAAAATTGTGTCTAATCTGATATACCTTCTTGTTTAACCTTATCTACCGTGTACCCTGTTGAAAATGTTGTTCTATTATATCTTTGACATGAATCCTTTGCAAAAGAGTCCTTGACTCAACGGTCGTATTCCGAAGTGTCAAATGAATAAATAAATAAAGACACAAGTTGGGCTTCCTTTTGAGAAAGTTTTAAATGTTTTGCTAGGGGATGCCTAATTAGTTTGGCCACAAAGGACAAATAGCTAATAGCGGAAGGGAAAAATAAACTTCAGCAGCAACTCAAAAAAACTGAAAAGGAACTGGAAGTAAACAACTTAGATGAAATTTGGAAAAAATGGTCCCAAGCCAGGACTAAATTAAATGAAGTTCTTAGAAAATAAGCTGACTTTGGCATAAGAAGGTCAAATATGTTTCTGATGACCCCAGATTGCAAAAATGATTAGCTCTCGGGCTAAAACAACATACCGAATCCCGTATGATGATTGCTGAAAAGGATAAAGAAAAAGTTATAACAGACCTCCTGGAAATAAACAATATTTTTGTTAATTATTATAAAACACTAGATAAGAAAGAAACTAACCCACTTTTCAAACAAGATAGCTTCCAATTTTGGGAAAATTTGCACATCCCTAAAATGACAGACTTGAACTACCAATCTCTTCTAGTGAGATTACCCAGGAGGACATTAAGGAAGCCATTAAAAATAGGGAGAATAACAAATCTCCAGGCACAGGTGGGTTCTCCATCAACTTTTATAGAAAATTTGCTAACTTAACACCTGTACGAGATTGGACACCTTTCAAAATCAATGCAGCAGAGTGTTATGACTCTGATACGTACGCCTGGAAAAGACTCTCTATCACATGAGAACTATAAGCCTGTTTCACTTATGCAAAAATATTGGTGAAGGGTTTTAGCAATAAAAGTAGTGCCAGCTATGCAAAACATAATAGGTCCAGAACAAACTGGCTTCTTAAAAAAAAGACAGGCATCAGATAATGTCAGGAAGGTTTTGAATCTTATTGGAAGGGCCAAAAAAATCCAAATCACCCATGGCCTTTTTAGCACTTGATGCTGAAAAGGCCTTTGATAGAGTTGAATGAGATCACATATTGAATTCTATGAGCATTTATGACCTACCCCCAGGTTTCAAAAACAGGGTGAAATTGATTTGCGATGCACTGTCTGTGGCAGTTGCTACAAACAAAGTGGTGTCCTCCTATTTTGCTCTAGAGAGGGGAACCAGACAGGGATGCCCTCTATCACCTCTGCTTTTCAAGCTTGCACTTAACATCTTAATACTTAAATAAGGATGATGGAGTGGATGGTTTTAAGGCTGGTAGGTACAAAATGTTCCTTTTACACAGACAATATACATCTATTGCTAAGTAACCCAAACAAATCTACTAAAAATGAGCTGAAAAATTGAAAAGAATATGGGAAGATTTCAGGATACAAGTTACATTTAGACAAATCGCAATTTCTTTCTTTAAATGGTGGCATTCCAAAACATGAGATAATAGAATTAGATATTTCATGGGCTAATAGTTACGTAGATTACCTAGAAATTAAAATCTTCGGGAAGTTAACAAAACTACTAATCAGAACCTAACAACTTTTAGAAGTAACCTCGAGAAGGACCCAGAAAAATGGAATAAATTACCATTGGGCTTCAGGGAAAGGCTAGAATCAATTAAAATTATTGCTCCACCTGGAGCTCTACATACTTTTAACATGACAAACAAGAATATTCCTAAAAAATATTTTCAGGGAGTTCAAAATACCATAAATACATTTTTATGTAAACCAATCTTATCACAAGCTGACCAGGCCAAAAGAACGATGAGGTCTCAAGGCACCAGATTTTATGTATTATTTTCTCACTTTCAAATTGTAACAATTGACCCATTGGTTTAGAGCTCCCATTATGAAATGCTGCACCCCCATTTGGCGTAAAATTGAATCTGAAGTGATGGAAGAACATGAAATTTCCTTACCATCTGCGTTATCTAAAGTTCACAAAAAATTTTAAAAATAGCATACTGAGTCTATAAAAATAGCATACTGAGTCTACAAAACTAATCTCACAAATTTCTCAAATGTGTAATTTGAAACTCAAAAAATCACTGCAGCAACCCATATGAAGTAATCCTAATGTAATATTGAATGAGAAAACACTAGTATGTAGTTATCTTAAAGAGAAAGGTCTTTAGATTTTAAAGGATTATATGCTTCAGGAAAAATTAGATCATGTGAAGATCTCACAAATATAATGGCATTAGACAGAGAAGAACAGTTGAAAGTATCTATCCTATTTAACCACATTAGAAACGTAGAAATTTTTTTTTTATTTATTATTTTTCCATATATAAGACATTGGTCAGTACATACTGTATAGTGGACAGTCCTGAAAGACTTTTAGAACATTGTTCACTTGGGAGCTTAAGCAACAGGTTGGTAGAAAAGAGGCCAGGAGTTATATTTTGTTTTAAACTGAAATATTTGAATAGTTTGTTAGTGAAATTAGTTCTATGTGTTAAAAATTATTACCTTGAATTTGAACTGATACTTGGGCTGTGATATTGTAGGTTTGGGGATAGATGTTTGGCAGGGAAAATTAGAAGGTAATTTAAATGTGTTTGCCTGGTGTTTGGAGGAGGGGACATTAGCTGCAATTAACTTGTCTTTAAACAGGAATTACTGTGGCTTTCATTGTTCACTTGGGAGCTTAAGCAACAGGTTGGTAGAAAAGAGGCCAGGAGTTATATTTTGTTTTAAACTGAAATATTTGAATAGTTTGTTAGTGAAATTAGTTCTATGTGTTAAAAATTATTACCTTGAATTTGAACTGATACTTGGGCTGTATATTGTAGGTTTGGGGATAGATGTTTGGCAGGGAAAATTAGAAGGTAATTTAAATGTGTTTGCCTGGTGTTTGGAGGAGGGAATTAGCTGCAATTAACTTGTCTTAAACAGGAATTACTGTGGCTTTCATTGTTCACTTGGGAGCTTAAGCAACAGGTTGGTAGAAAGAGGCCAGGAGTTATATTTTGTTTTAAACTGAAATATTTGAATAGTTTGTTAGTGAAATTAGTTCTATGTGTTAAAATTATTACCTTGAATTTGAACTGATACTTGGGCTGTGATATTGTAGGTTTGGGGATAGATGTTTGGCAGGGAAAATTAGAAGGTAATTTAAATGTGTTTGCCTGGTGTTTGGAGGAGGGGACATTAGCTGCAATTAACTTGTCTTTAAACAGGAATTACTGTGGCTTTCATTGTTCACTTGGGAGCTTAAGCAACAGGTTGGTAGAAAAGAGGCCAGGAGTTATATTTTGTTTTAAACTGAAATATTTGAATAGTTTGTTAGTGAAATTAGTTCTATGTGTTAAAAATTATTACCTTGAATTTGAACTGATACTTGGGCTGTGATATTGTAGGTTTGGGGATAGATGTTTGGCAGGGAAAATTAGAAGGTAATTTAAATGTGTTTGCCTGGTGTTTGGAGGAGGGGACATTAGCTGCAATTAACTTGTCTTTAAACAGGAATTACTGTGGCTTTCATTGTTCACTTGGGAGCTTAAGCAACAGGTTGGTAGAAAAGAGGCCAGGAGTTATATTTTGTTTTAAACTGAAATATTTGAATAGTTTGTTAGTGAAATTAGTTCTATGTGTTAAAATTATTACCTTGAATTTGAACTGATACTTGGGCTGTGATATTGTAGGTTTGGGGATAGATGTTTGGCAGGAAAATTAGAAGGTAATTTAAATGTGTTTGCCTGGTGTTTGGAGGAGGGACATTAGCTGCAATTAACTTGTCTTTAAACAGGAATTACTGTGGCTTTCATTGTTCACTTGGGAGCTTAGCAACAGGTTGGTAGAAAGAGGCCAGGAGTTATATTTTGTTTTAAACTGAAATATTTGAATAGTTTGTTAGTGAAATTAGTTCTATGTGTTAAAAATTATTACCTTGAATTTGAACTGATACTTGGGCTGTGATATTGTAGGTTGGGATAGATGTTTGGCAGGGAAAATTAGAAGGTAATTTAAATGTGTTTGCCTGGTGTTTGGAGGAGGGACATTAGCTGCAATTAACTTGTCTTTAAACAGGAATTACTGTGGCTTTCATTGTTCACTTGGGAGCTTAAGCAACAGGTTGGTAGAAAAGAGGCCAGGAGTTATATTTTGTTTTAAACTGAAATATTTGAATAGTTTGTTAGTGAAATTAGTTCTATGTGTTAAAAATTATTACCTTGAATTTGAACTGATACTTGGGCTGTGATATTGTAGGTTTGGGGATAGATGTTTGGCAGGAAAATTAGAAGGTAATTTAAATGTGTTTGCCTGGTGTTTGGAGGAGGGACATTAGCTGCAATTAACTTGTCTTTAAACAGGAATTACTGTGGCTTTCATTGTTCACTTGGGAGCTTAAGCAACAGGTTGGTAGAAAAGAGGCCAGGAGTTATATTTTGTTTTAAACTGAAATATTTGAATAGTTTGTTAGTGAAATTAGTTCTATGTGTTAAAATTATTACCTTGAATTTGAACTGATACTTGGGCTGTGATATTGTAGGTTTGGGGATAGATGTTTGGCAGGAAAATTAGAAGGTAATTTAAATGTGTTTGCTTGGTGTTTGGAGGAGGGACATTAGCTGCAATTAACTTGTCTTTAAACAGGAATTACTGTGGCTTTCATTGTTCACTTGGGAGCTTAAGCAACAGGTTGGTAGAAAAGAGGCCAGGAGTTATATTTTGTTTTAAACTGAAATATTTGAATAGTTTGTTAGTGAAATTAGTTCTATGTTTAAAAATTATTACCTTGAATTTGAACTGATACTTGGGCTGTGATATTGTAGGTTTGGGGATAGATGTTTGGCAGGGAAAATTAGAAGGTAATTTAAATGTGTTTGCCTGGTGTTTGTATAGCCTCCCACCCACCCTGTTTTGTAGGCTTACTTAAATACTGAAAAGCCACTGGGGTTGGGATTGAAGGGCTGAGTATTTCTGTTTGGGACTGAAATTTTGAAGCAACAGGAGTTGGTGGGCCTGTGACATCATACGGTACCTGGAGTCTGCTTACACACACTGTTAGTGGGACTGAACACATACTGGACTGTATGTGTTTGTGAGACTTGGGAACTTTGATGGTGGGGTTGAAATTGGGTTTGTAAATAACTACAGTCAGTATAGAGAGAAACTGTACTCCAGGGGAAAGGGACTGAGAAAAGGGGGTGTGCTATTATAAACAGAGGGGGATAATCTGGGTGGCCATATTCCACCATGGCAGGCATCTTGGAAGGGTTGTAGGCTGCACAGGCTGTGGGATGGCAATAATTCTAAATTGGGCCTGGAGAGGGAGGCTGCCCACCTGTAGACAGCTATCTTGTATTAGGAGTGAGGTATATTGGTTAAGGAGTAAGCTGTGGGAGCTGGGGGTGTCCAAGGATAAGGGGTGTGGATATGGGCAGCAGAAGGGTGGGGCTGAGGGAGGCTGGGGAGCGCTCTGAAATTACAGGACATTATGCTACAGCAAGCAGAAGGGGATATTAGGGACAGAGGACCCTTAGATAGGGAAGTTGATGCTAAGGGAAAGGGTACAGGGTGAAAATTCTGAATTCAAGGAGACTGGAGGGGAAAGTCAGGAGGGCTGTTCAGCGGAAGCCTAAAACAGCAGACTGTGGGAAGGAGCTCCTAAGGTGAACAGTGCAAGAGAGGAAGAAGAGGTCAGTTTAGAGATGCAGTCAGGGAAACCTGGGTTACTTGATGGATGCTGACATAGAGTGTCACAATAAATTTGAGATACTAAGCATCCTAGAGGGGAGGAAGGGTTGGTGGAAATGAGGAAACTTATACAGAGGCGGGAGGGGAGTCAGATACCCATAGGGCATCACAGAACAGCTATGGAAAGGATAGACATAGTCCCAGAGGAGAAGAGGAAACATGTATGTTAAGCAAATGGGAGATGCAACATATTCCAGACATGAGGAGAGAGCATGATTGGAGAGGAACTGGGAGACAAGGAGGTGGGAGAGGGCCCCTTCAGCAGGAAGGTCAGTACCAAGGATGGGGCCCTAGCTAAAGGGGACCCACAGAGAGCCTCTGGAGACAGGGGTACTATTACAAGGGGGATGAGGTGGGGGAAGGGGAAACCATCAGGGCCAGGATAAATGGTTCAGATAGAGAGGGTTAAAGGGACACCTATTCAGAGGGTTTGAGTTAAGTGGGCAAAATAGCAAGGAGGCAGAAAGGGAGGGTGACAAGGGGTCTCTAATAAGGCAGGAAGACTCCCATGAAATTGTGATCATGAATAAAGTGGGAGAGGGGGGTGAGAGGGCATAGTGGAGGTAACCATAAGGATGATGGCGGTGTTAAGGTTCTGTTACTGGGAGACTCGATGATTAAGGGTATCCATTGGGAGGGACAGGGGATGGATGCCATAGCCAGGTGAAGGTAGTGAGTATCTCTGGGCTGACAGTGCACAGAGCAAAGTTCATGGTGTATGAAATGGTTAGGATTGTGGAGGAAACCGATTTCCTGGTGCATTTGGGAACTAATGATCTAGAGGAATAGCATTATGGAAATCAAGCAAGGTTCCAAGAACTTGCCAGAGTCTGTCGGGATAATGGATGCAACATTTCCTTTTCGGAGATATTGCCAGTACCAAAGGCCTCAGTGGAGAAAAAAATAGCTCACAGAGGTTAATGAATGGCTCAGGAAGTGGGGTGAAGAGAATGGGTTGGGGTGTTAGGGAACTGGAATGGAGTTTGGGAGGATAAGGACTATATGCCAAGGACAGGTTTCATCTTGCCCCATTAGGGAAGGAAGTCCTTAAACAGGGGATGGCTGACTACATACAAGAAAGGTGGGGTTTAAACTTGTAAGGGGAGGGATAAGGGAGGGCTGACCAGAAGCCTCCCTCCAGATGAGGGAGTAGCCTCAAGCCCAAGGGGAGGAAACAGACTGGAGGTGGAGGTTCAGGAGGAGCAGGGGAGGATGGAGTATAAGGAATCTGGGTGGGGTTCGACAAAAGGATCAGGGATAAGGGGTGGGGTTAGTGTTAGTAAATGCCAGGAGTTTGGGAAACAAGTTGCCAGAGTTCCAGGCCATGCTGTTCGAGGAGGGGTGGATGGCGGCAGTCACGGAAACGTGGCCAACAAAATCATGACTGGGACCTAAATGGGGTACACTATGCTTAGGAAGGATAGAAAGGAGGGCAGAGGGGTGGAGTGGCTATGTTCATTAGAGATGACATAGAAATTGCTATGGTAGAAGAGGCAGAGGGAAACGTGGAGGCCTTATGGGTCACTTACGATCCCCAGCAGGAGATAAGGTCAAGCTGGGTGTAGTATATAGGCCCCCGGGATGAGTGATGTTCTAGAGGATGGTTTGCTGGACAACATCATTGCCCAGTGTGGTCCAAAAGGGGAAGGAGTGGTGTTGATGGGGGACCTTAATATGCCAGGTACTAACTGGGGAACCATGTCCTCTAAGGTGGCCAAGGAGCAGAGGCTGCTGGATGGCTTCCAGGATGTGTTCTTAACACAGCATGTGATGGAGCCCACAAGGGAGGGGCATGTCCTGGATGTGGTTCTGCAGATGGGGATCTGGTAAGGGACATGGTTGTACAGGACCCCTGACTGGGAGTGACCACAATACTGTCTGGTTTCAAAAAGCATTGGGGGAGTGGGGGTGAGATCTAGGACACTGGCAGTGGACTTCAGGGGGAGACTTTATGGGCATGGAAATATTCTCAAGGATCACTTGAAGGGGATTACCTCAACAACAAGTGTGGAAAGGAGATGGGAGGTCATAAGCGGGGACTTCATGAGGCAATCAGGATCTGCGCTAAGTTGAAGCGTGAGGGCAAGGTCACATAAACCATGCTGGTGGTCCAGTGAGGTCAGGTAGCAGTCAGAGAAAGAAGGCGACTTACAAAAATATAAAACAACAAGAGGGGATAGGGATAAGGAAATGTACCAGCTTGCATCTAGAAAAGTCACCCGTATGGTGAGGGAGCAAAGTCCAGTAAAGAGCATCGGCTGGCTGAGGGATACATGGAGGGAAAAGGGTTCTTCCGGTACATTGGGGAGCGGAGAAAACTAAGGGCCATCTCAGCAGATTGAGATCAGAAGGAGGGTGGGTGGAAGAGGCGAGGGACCAGGCAGAGGTTTTTAACGGTACTTTGCCGCTGTGTTCACTAGGGAGGGATGGGATATCTACAAAGCAAGGCACAAAGGGATAGAGCGGCAGGGAGGGATCGAGGAGCAGCAGAAATGGAGCAAAAGGGAGGAAAGGTACCCAGGGTGTCGATCTGGATAAGGATAAAAGACAGTAAGGTGGAGGGATGGATGATGCCATCCCACCAAAGGGTGTGGTTTGCCCTCAAGGCCCTAAAGAAAGACAAATCTCCTGGGCGGATGGCATTCATCCGAGGTACTATGGGAATTGGCGGACATATGGCTGCACCCTGGTGGAGCTTTTCAACAGGTCACTTGAGACAGGGAGGGTACCTAGGGATTGGCGAGAGGCACATGTGGTACCAATCCATAAGGGGGTCAAGGAAGTACCAGGAAACTATAGACCCATCAGTTTAACCTCGGTGGTGGGAAAATTAATGGAGAGTATACTAAAGGAACGATTGGGGGTTTACTTGGAGGAGGTGGGAGGTCTGGATAGTGGCAGCATGGGTTTGTGCCAGGTAGATCATGTCAAACCAACCTTGTAGAGTTCTATGAATGGGTAACATCAGAACTGGATAGGGGTAAGCCTGTGGATGTATTATTCTTGGACTTCAGCAAGGCGTTTGACTCTGTCCCCCACAATGGTCTGGTGGAGAAACTGATGGGGTTAGGAGTAGGCCCTTTGATGGTCAGATGGATTGAAAACTGGATAGCTGGACGCACTCAGAGAGTAGTGGTCTGTGGGGAGCTCTCGAACCCTACAGAGGTTGGTAGTGGGGTACCACAGGGCTCGGTCCTGGGTCCAATCCTGTTTAATGCATACATATCAGACATCAGGGATGGTATAGGGTGTGAAATGAGTCTCTTCGCGGATGACTCCAAGATGGGAGCAGTAGTTGAGGGAGAAGAGGGGAGGTTGGCCCTGCAAGGGGACCTGGACACCCTGGAAAGCTGGGCTCACACATGGAAATTAAATTTCAATATCACCAAGTGCAAGGTGTTGCATCTTGGTCGGGAAACCCTAAACACAGGTACACCCTGGGAGGAGGTGCTGGAAGCCTCAACAGGGGAAAAGACCTAGGGGTCATGGTGGATACATGTATGAATAACACTGAGCAGTGCAGGAGAGCAGCTAGCAAGGCAAACAGGATGTTGGGATGCATCGCAAGGGGGATCACCTCTAGGAGCAAGGAAGTGATTCTGCCACTGTACAATGGACTGGTTAGACCACACCTTGAGTACTGTGTACAGTACTGGAGACCACACTTGAAGAGGGACATACAGCTCCTGGAGAGGGTACAGAGGAGGGCAACAAAGATGATACGAGGGCTAGGGGATTTGACTTACGAGGACAGACTTGAGGAGCTCTGCCTGTTTTCATTGGAGGAGAGGAGAGGAGAGACAGGGGGGACATGATTGAGGTCTTCAAGTACCTCAAGGGAATAAATAGGGTAAACATGGAGGGGATCTTTAGACTAAAGCAGGGAGGCATCACCAGAGGGCATGGTTTGAAGTTGGAAGGTGGAAGGGTGAGGGGGGAAAAGAGGAGGAGGTTTTTCACTGAGAGGGTGGTGGACCCTTGGAATGCTCTGCCTGGTGAGCTGGTTCAGAGATCCACAGTGGAGAGCTTTAAGAAAGGGTGGGACAGACATAGAAAGTGGATGTATCAGATGATGGCCTGTCCCGGGGGGGTGGGGATGGATGATAGGGGTTTCTGGAGCACAAGGGATGGGAGGGTCTCGGCACCCAACTAAGGATCTTGGTTCGAGCAGACTTGATAGACCATAAGGCCTAATCTGCTGGCAAATAGTATGTTAGTATGTTAACTAAGTCCTTTAATCAGAGGAAACATGCATTCACTATACAGAGATATCACATGAGGAGGAAGCCTCTATATGAATAAATCACCAACGAAAATACCAAATTATGCTGCATTACTGAGTCCAGGTGCAGCATGGCTAAGTCTAAATATCAATATTGTCCAGCAGTAGTCCAAGTAAATTCACATCCCAAAATGGGACTAGTGGCCCCATGCGTGGTACCTAAAGTTGAATCATTTTCAGAGCAAATATATAAACAGTATACATGATCTTGAGATGTAGAGAAAAAAAAAATCCACTATCCAAAATCCCATCTCAAAACATACTTTAATCCATAAGGCTATATTTCAACATACAGTAACATTATCGGTAATTGAAAACAGTAAAAATGTATTACACACAGCAGTATAGGCAATGACACATGGTGGCAAAGAGCCATCTTGTAGGAAACTATGTAATATGAGCAGGTCTACAGTATAATTTTAACGGCTAGAAGAAAAATATAAATTAAGAGACCTTGCTTGAGTGACCCAAACAGTCTTGGGGGTATGTGCCTCCTCAGAGGTGGTCCTTGATGTGGCTGATTGTCAAGTTGCCCACTTGCCACCCTCAACAGGATCCAAAAATAGGTATATTTTCCCTTCAAAGATGATCTGAAGGAGAGCTGGGTAGATCACTGAATACAGGACCCCAGCATTTCTTAGTGATTGTCAGACTCCATCACATTTTTTGCAGCATTGTTTCATTGCATAGCCAATGTCAAGGAAAACAAAGATTTGTTGATTGTCCATCATAATAGGCCTACTCAGAGTGCCAGTTGTAGTATATGGTCCCTAACACCAACTCCCGTCAACACCACCAAGAGGGTCTGAGTTTCCTCAGAGTTTTGCAGCCAATCACAAGGTGTTATTCAGTAGACTTTTTGTATATCAGTAATTGCTTCTGCTCCCACCAGCACCAACTTCTCTGTCAGCCAGTCTGTAAAAAACATGATGGGTTGATCTCCCTCACACCCCTCCGGTAATCCCAACAACTGAATATTAGTGGAGCGAGCCTAGTTCTCAAGTGTCAAGTCGGGCTTGCAAGTGCTGCGTCTTCCTCACCATAAGCACTGTGGGCCCTACTGCAGAACTGGCTTGTTTGCTAACCTCCTTCACTTCACTCTTCAGACCATCCACCACATTCTCAAGAAACACAACTCAGCCATAAAGCTATCCACCTTCTGAGAAGGAGAGGTCAGTGACTGAATAAATTAGTTTTTGGAGCTTTAGACCCAGTGTAGTTAGTGTTTCATCCAAACTTTGATCAGCTGCGGCTTGGGCCTCCACACCAGACCATGAGGTCTGAGCTCCACCCGATCCTTTCCCTTTTTTGGAACCGCCAGCTGCTCTGTCTCATTTAGGATTACCCATCTTAATTGAATAGATGACCCGCTATACACTGGAACACTCAGTTTGACAGTCAGAGCAGTCCAAAATATGGATTTTAAGGGATATTGGAGCACAAATCCTGGAGATGTAAAAACTGCTTCTACTCAGCTTGAGCTCCACAGCATCCCCATCTAGAAATTTGAAACTTAATGGGGCTATAAGTCAAGAAGTAAATATTAACACCAAGAACATATTAGCTGTTTTGGGGATGAAAACTTCTATATCTTCCTTTTATACTTTTTTAATAAAGTTTGCCACTGCAGAAGCCGAGTGTAAAAATAGATGGGCAGAACAATTAGGACATAATGTTTTAAACTGGAACTGTGAAAAAAATCTTTAATTTAGCACTCAAGGCTTTTTTGGTAGTGGATTACAAGCTTATACAATATAAAACTCTACATAACCTTTACTTTACCACTAAGCGTATGTTTAAAATGAAAGTCAAAAAGTATAACTGCCACAAATGCAGAATTTCTAATGCTGACATAATACTAACATACTAACATGCCAGTAAAGTAGGCCTTATGGTCTTTCACGTCTGCTCATTAGTCAGCACCCATAATGGGTGCTGAGTTTGCTGCCCCCCCCTTGGGTTTCCCTACCCTCTGTCCAAGATATTCCCCCAGTATTGCGCTTACTCAGTTTCACCTTCCCCTATACCTGTCCCAGACCCTCTTAAACCCCTCCACATTATCCACCTTCACCAGTACCTTGGGCAGTGCATTCCATGGTTCCACCATCCTCTTAGTGAAGTAGTGCTTCCTCCTCTCCGCCCTGAGTCTCCCTCCACTCAAGCTTCCACCGGTGTCCTCTGGTTGGCCCCCCTCTTTCATTTGGAACACCCTGTCTGAGTCTACCTTAATTTTCCTCTTTGTGTACTTGAAGACTTCTATCATGTCCCCCATCCCTTCTCTCCTCCACAGAGTACATGTTGAGCTCCTCAAGCCTCTCCTCGTAGGTCCTTTCCCCATGCCCCAAATCATCTTGGTTGCCCTCCTCTGAACCCTCTCCTGGAGTGCAATGTCCCTTTTTAAGTAAGACCTCCAGAACTGCACACAATACTCAAGGTGTGGCCTGACCAAGCACTTATACAGACGGAGAATCACTTCCCTCCTTCTGGAGCTTATCCCCCTAGCGATGCATCCCAGCATCCTATTTGCCTTTGCTGCTGCTCTCCTACAAGTCTCAGAGTTGTTCATTTTGACATCCACCACCACCACCCCCCCAGGCCCCTCTCCCCCTTTGAGACTTGCAGTGTGTCTCCCCCCAATGTATACACTTGGCCTTGGTTTCTGGCCTACAGGTGAAGAACCCTGCATTTCCCTGCATTGAATTTCAGTTTCCCCTTTGCAACCACTTCTCCTGAGCCTCCAGGTCCTCCTGCAGTGCTACCCTCCCATCTTCCCCATCCACCACTGCTCCCAGCTTTGAGTCATCCATTAAAAAGAGACTAATTTCACTCCTGATACCTTTCCTTATGTCAGAGACATAGGTGTTAAAGAGGAGTGGGCCCAGGACCGATTCCTGGGTGACCCCACTGATGACCCTTCTAGAGATGAGACTACCCCCCCAACCACCACCCTCTGAGTACGCTCCAATAGCCAATTTCCTATCCATCTGATCATCTGTTTTCCCACCCCCATTTCCCCCAGCTTAGCCAGCTGGCCACTGTGAGGTACGGAATCAAATGCCTTGCTGAAGTCTAGAAAGAGGACATCCACCAGCCTTCCCTGGTTCAGAGCACTCGTCACCCAATCGTAGAACTCCACAAGGTCTGTGTGACACAGTCTTCCCAGGCTGAAGCCATGCTATCTATCGTCCAGGCAACCCATTTCTTTCAGCACCTCCCCTAGCCTTTCCTTGATAATACCCTCCATCACCTTGCCCCACCACTGACATCAGTCTAACAGGCCTGTAGTTCCCCAGCTCCTCTCTTGATCCACCCCTGTGGATAGGAACGATATGGGGCACCCATCCCATCTGCAGAGAGATGTTGAAAAGCTCCACCAGAGGGGCCGCCAGGACATCAGTCAATTCCCTCAGCACCCTAGAATGTAATTAATCGAGCCCTGGAGCTTTCTCCATTCTTAGGGACCTGAAGGCTTCCCTCACTCTATCAACCAGGATTTCAACTTCCCTGGCCCCCTCCTTCCCCTTCTGTTCTTCCTGTCCCCTCCTGATGGTGCCAGCCCCCCCCAGACTCAGCATAAATCCCAGTCTCTCTAAGGGTCCCCCCACTTCCATTGGTCCAACCCCTTTCCCTCCGTATGGTGTGGCCTCCCTTCCTCCCTGATAAAAACTGAGGCAAAGTACTCATTTAATACCTCGGCCTGCTGCCGCGCATTCTCTGCCCATCCCTCCCCTGTAACACATGTTTTGGTCTTGTGCTAAAATACAGGTGTTATGGAACCAGGTTACAGATTTCTTAAATGGGAATTGTCAGCAATAAGAGCCTCACACCCAAGTGAGAGACTGATCCTTATTAGCCCTTTGTGTGCAGAAACACTTTTTTTTTACCTACTGATTACTGCAGTGGTATAAATTGTATCATGCTAATCTTATAGACTTGTAAGCTGACATTTCCTGTAACCAGAAATGTCAGACTCCCCTGATTCTGACATCAGAGGAGGGTTGCAGCAGTGGGAGATATGTACAATAGGATGCAGTAAATGTCAGAGTTTTTTATAAGCTGTAATTTTCTATTTGATGATCTGCTGTTTTCCTGTGGCTAGGTACAGTCACAGAGGACTGTACTAAGCCCCATGAGCACAGCAGGACCAGCAAACATGACTTTAGTGTACAACATTTTTAACATCTGTACTGTGGGCTATTGAAGGCTATTGAATCTTGTTCTACAGCCCTTCTCTGCTGTCAGCTGCAGGGGATTCTGGGATGTCTGGTTACAGGAAATTGCATCTTAGAGGTCAGCAAAATTAGCCTAATACATTCTACTATACTGCAGTAAATAGTAAGTAAAAAAAATGTTTTTGTACACAAAGTGCAAACTTGGATGAGCCTCACACTTAGGTGTGAGGTTCATATTGCTGACAGTTCCCCCTTTAAGGACTATCTCTTTACCTGTTAACTCCATTAACATCAAAAAGTGTGTCTTAGGCAATTTCTTTGTTACACCGAATATTGGACAAGAACAGAAAAGGTGTGTGAGTGGTGAGGCTGACTGGGGCTCTATTAGCAAATGCCTAAAATAGGCATTTAAATCTAACGTGCAGTCCGTATGGCTTGGGTCCTCTCCCATGGTAACTTGGTTTGATGAATACTCTCTATACAAGAAAATGATAACTTAACTTGACCAGATACTGTTCTGTCCATTATTATTTTTTTACCAAGGCAGTATAACATTTTGCTATTGCTTCTGCATCTGGTACAGTCATTGGATGTAATTATATGAACATACTGTAACATTACAGAACTTGTCCACGTATGTATCTTAATAGGTTGCCAATATACCTTCATCTACATTCTTTGTAGAATATGCATTGAATAACATGAAAATAATGTTCTTTGAAACCCTTATTACATGGACATTCCATATTCCTTTGAAAATAATTAGTCAAATTTTTATTTCTAGTCTTTAAGAATTTAGAAATAAGTTCAAATGTTGTTATTATAATTATTCTCCTGGTCTCTTGGTGTAGGGTAAGAGAAGATAATCTTTAAGATTATGTTAAAGAGCTGGTAGAATCAAAAATAGCAGACAGGAAAATGATAGACATTTTAAGAAGTAGTTGGAACTTTTTATTTCTGAAGTATTTTTCTTTTACCATTTGTTCATTAGAAAGTTTTCTATGTGACAGTATTATGCTGGATGTGTGGAACAGCACTGCCTGGCAATTGACATATCTATCCCTATCCCCCCACTACGTCATCAGTATTGTGATCTCACTGACAATGACATCACAGGTGATTGACATGGCAACTACTGAGTAAGCAGTGAGGCATGACAGGGCATTGGTGGTACTAGGTTTCCCCGATGATCGGGGCATAGGGAGGCATGAGGCGAAATTGAGTGCCTTCAGCCCCCTGTCCGTGGGGGAACCCTAGTACCACCAACATCCCCGGAGTGCCTTATTGCTTATATAAAATGGGCCCATAGACAATTTTCAAAAAAAGGAAAACTAAAAGTTTTCAAAGCCACAAAAATATAACAAAATGTTGCTCAAGTATGTGGAATAGTCCCTCCACAGATGTTTTTCACCTGTCAGTCTTCTGTCTTTTTTCACATTCAATACACCGTGTGACTGTTTACCATGGAATAGAAAAATACAAAGCTCTGTATTATTCCAGTAGTAGAATACCTTCCCCCACACGCACGCGCGCATGCACACACACACACACACACACACACACACACGCATATACATAACAAGGAATGGTAACATGGAATACATGAATCCAGAATTCTTCAGAGTTCTGCTGCACACACACACACACACACACACACACCTCAGGTGGAGCCAGAACCTCAATTTTAACTGTTGCCAGGTAAGGAGCACAGAGTTCTCTGGCAAACTGGTGAGGATAGGAGGGGGAATTTTCATGGTCATCAAAGAAACACCATTAATGGAAATTCTGGATAGTATTTGATTTTTTTAAAGTGTGTATGTGTGTAAGGAGGGGCTCTTGAGTGAAAATAACATTACATTATTTACTTACTTTATTTAATTTAATGGACTTTTATTTTTAGGGCCTAGTTGAAGGTTTTTATATATGAGTAAAGTCTGCAGCCATTTTTGTGATGGAAATCAGGAAGTAAGTGGCTTGTGAATTCTGTAACTTACCCTGGTTGACAGGGACCTGGTTTTAGCCATCGGTAGTGCTCTCTGAAGGCAATGGTTAGAACCAAGTCTCAGCCAATCAGGACACAGGGATTTCCTTGCCCATTTATATTGGCTTTTCCTGAGTAGCTGTGATGTCACAGTTGGTGAGGTAGCAGTGCTGATGATGTATGACTACTGTATGTTTCCTGTGAAAATTTCTTACATGCTACTCCATTCATTTTGTAGTGTGTCCATCCTGTATAGTGAATAGTATAGTATTCATATGCTGCATTGTATACCCTTGCCCTGTACATATTGGGCCGGATATTCAGAAGGGTTGCGCATGGCACAACACTATTGCACCATGCGCAACCCACTGATGCACCCCAGCATGATATTCAAACGGGGAATCAGCCTGGCACAAAACCTGATGCGCTGGAGCACATCAGTAATGTATGTGGCACAGGTAGGGGGGGGCGTACCCATGCATACTCCGCACATCCCGACATTCAGCCCGGGATGTGCTGAGCCCATGCATGCACAACCCCTACTTGCGCTGCATACAGGTGAGCCCAAAAAAAAAAAGGAGCAACAGCTGTCCACGCACAGGTGAGCTGCTGTATTGCAGGGCACAACACAGCAGCAGCCACCTGTGGGTGGCCACCCGAGCTCCGGTTGCACCTTCGTGGCAGCGCCCCCCCCATGGCCGATCACAGGCATATGTTAATATAAAAGCAGTCCTATATCCCTGGTGGTCCAGTGGACCGCTCGCAGCCCGATCACGGGCATATGTAGAAGAATATAATCGTCCAATATACCTGGTGGTCCAGTGGACCACTTGCAGCCCGATCGCGGGCATATGTAGAAGAATATAATCGTCCAATATCCCTGGTGGTCAGTGGACTGCTCGCAGCCCGATCGAAGGCATATGAGATAATAAAAGCAGTACTACATCCCTGGTGGTCCAGTGGACCGCTTGCAGCCCAGTCGCGGGCATATGTAGAAGAATATAATCATCCAATATCCCTGGTGGTCAAATTGGTCCACTCACAGCCCAATCTCGGGCATCAGTAGAAAATAATGCCACACCAAAACAGCCCTGGTGGACTAGCGATACCCCCCTCCCCACCCACCCACTGAGCCCCACCGCCCCACTCCCCCCCAGTCAGTGGTGGGTGGCAGCTCCCACCGCTTGCCGCCCGGCTGCCCGCTGACTGACACCGTACAGTAGGGCTGTCGCCCATTGATCCACAGCATGAGCCAATGAGCGTGCAGCCTGTACTGTACTACACAGTCAGATAAGTACATGGATCCATTTACATATCTGGACTGTGTAGCTACAACGGGCTGCACGCCCATTGATCACGCCGGACCAATGGGTATACAGCCCCACCGCACGATGTCAGTCAGTGGGCGGTGGCGGCAAGCGGTGGGGAGCTGCCGCCTCCGCTGATGGTGGAGGGGCAGTGGGGTTCAGTGGGCGGGTGGGGAGGGGGGTACTGCTAGACCACCAGGGTTGTTGTGGTGGGCATTATTTTGTACTGACACCAGCGATCAGGCTGTGAGCGGTCCACTGGACCACCAGGATATTGGACGCTTTTATTTTCACATATGCCCGCGATCGCTGCGAGCGGTCCACTGGACCACCAGGGATATTGGACGTTTATTTTAACATATGCCCGCAATCGGGCTGCAAGCGGTCCACTGGACCACCAGGGATATTGGCGTTTTTATTTTAACATATGCCCATGATTGGGCTGTGAGTGGTCCAATGGACCACCAGGGAAATTGGACGTTTTATTTTAACATACGCCCACGATTCGGCTGCGAGTGGTCCACTAGACCACCAGGGTTATTGGACAATTATTTAAATCTACATATGCCCACGATCAGGCAGTGGGGCACATTGCCGCGATGTGCAGGGGGTGTCGGTCCACAACGGCTGCTGCCTGGCAGGGCGCCAGGTGCAAGTCTCCAGGGATCAGCGCACCTGCATGCAAATGGGGCCATAATTTACAGAGATTTACCAGGCAGGCATACTGAGCGGGGTACCGCTCGTTTCCAGATGCGACCTGGGGAGTTACAGAAAAATACAACCAGGACAAGTACATACAGGGATAAAACAAAGTACAAGTAATTACAAAAGCTGGGCTCGTATTTGATTCAACAGATGTTACAAGGTTTAGTCCTAGGAACATAGTATAGACAGGCAGAGAACATACAGGTGCAACAGTCATTTTGCTGGGTGTTTATAATGGCAGGGTACATTTAAATGCACCTTGGTTGTAGATCTGGGTTGCTGGTAGCAGTTGCATATGTCAGAGAAATGGTCATGGAGGAACGGTTTAAGGAGTCTTGGGGCAGAGGTGAGCCTGATACCAGCAGGAAGATCATTCTAAAGTTTGGACAAACGATATTTGAAGGCAGATTGGCCCTTTGATGTGTGCATGAATGGGACTTGGAGGAGCCTGGAGGCGGAGCATCTGAGAGAGTAGGCCAGGGAGGGTTGTGCCGATAAGGCAGAGCTGAGGTGGGGGGATTTGTCCAGAATTTAGCTATGACATTGGCGCAGTGTATCTGTTGACATGACACAAGTGAGTGTAGTGCTAGGGAGCTGTATAGGTCACAGTGATGGGTCGTGGGGGGGCATTCCAGGATGAAGTGACAGAAGGAATGAAAGAGGGTGTCTAGGCTGACCAAGGTGGATGAGGGTGCTGAGCTGTAAACCACGTCGCCATAGTCAAAGATAGGGAGAATCATTTAATGCACTGTTTCCCTCTGGACCGTAGTGGACAAGCACCCTTTATTGCGATAAAGTGCGCCCAGTTTGGGGTGCAGTTTTTTGTGTAGCGGAGAAATCAAGGTGTTGATCAAGCCATACTCCCAGGTATCTAAAGGAGGTGCAAGACTCCAAGGGGGACCCATCCAGGGTATGGAAGGCAGGGGGAGCAGCTAGGCAGGAGAGGCGAGGTTGCATGCCGAAGGTTAGGGAGACGGTTTTCTTTGAATTTAGTACTAGTTGATTGGACCTGAGCCAGTTCTGGATGGCATCAAAGTCCTGTTGGAGAGCAGCAGACATGTCCCCAGTGGAGGGGCCGAAGGTATACAATATGGTGTCATCCGCCCACATTTGTATGGCTGAGTTTGAGCAGGTCAGTGGGAGGTCATTTAAAAATATGGAAAATAGTAAGGGGCCCAGGACAGAGCCTTGGGGGACCTCCATGGTGACTGGGAGTGGGGGGGATACTTGTGAGCCAATTTTTACCGATTGTTGTCTGCCAGTCAGGTAGGCCTGGAACCAACTAGTGGCAAGGCTGGAGAGGCCTGCGTCATTTAGTTTTGCAAGTAGCTTGGAGTGGGAGATGGTGTCGAAGGCCTTGGCCAGATCTATGAAAATGGCCGAGGTGATATGCCCCTTGTCCATCCCTGAGGAGATGTCATTTGAGAGTCTTAAGAGTGCGGTGATGGTAGAGTGTGATTTACGAAACTCTGACTGATAAGGGGTGAAGAAGGAGGTAGAGTCAAGAAATTGAGTGAGTTTGGCAAGGGCTAGGTGTTCCTGAAGTTTGGCCAGTATTGGGAGAAGGGAGATGGGGCGGTAATTTCCAGGCGCAGATGGATCACCTCCATTCAGTAGAGGGATAACAACTGCCTGCTTCCAAGTGGCTGGAATTTGAGCCAGGGAAAATGAGAGGTTTAGGAGGTCATCTAGTGGGGTGGCAATGGTGGGGGCTGATAAGTGGAGACGTTTGGCATCCAGGCCTAATGGGCATTTGCCTTTGTTGGGGTCTAGAGAGTGTAGGGCATGGAGTACTTCTGCCATGAAGACTGGGCGGAAGGAGAAAGTGGTGATGGGGGGGGTTGCTGGGGTTGTAATGAGTAAATGAGTGTGGGAGGGGTGATCGGGTGGTTTGTGAGGAGAGACGAAGTGCAGTTGGTAAAGAAGGTGTTGAAAGTAGTGGCAACTTCACTAGGGTCTGAGACAGTGTTGCCGAGGATGGATAGGGTTGGGGTAGGCAGCTGGGCTGGGGGAGTAAGAAGGGTTTTGATGGTTTTCCAGAAGTTAGATGGGTGACTAAGGTTGGAGGAGAGAGCCAACTTGAAATAGTTCTTTTTTGCCTGCCATATAGATTTGGTGCAGGAGTTGCGGAGGGTGCGATATCACTGCAGGGATTCTAGGGAGCAGGTTTGCATGTGTTTTTTCCAGGCCTGGTCCCTAGTTCGGCATCTGCCAGTGATGTCGGCAGTGACTCAGGGGAGATGGGAGCCCTTAACTCCATTGCATCTTGGGGGGAGTGGTAGTCCCATACAGCAAGCAAGTTGGCTCTGAACATGTCTAATGCATAGTCGATAGTGGGTGCCATCTGTCTGAAGGACCAGTCGACGTGAGCAAGGTCATTTAGGAGGGAAGGTAGACATACGGATTTATAAGCTCTCGTGAGGAGCATCGGGGGGGTAGCAGGTCTGTGCACTTTCCTAACAATGTAAGCCATATGGTGATCACTCAGGGAGTCAGGGAGGAGACCCGCTTTAATTATCCTGTGAGGGTGGGTTGTGAGGGCCCAGTCCAAGAGGGAGTGGTTTTGCGTTTTTGAGTTTAATCGGGTGGGTTGATCAATTTGTTGTGAGAGGTTTAGGGAGTGAACTTTGCTCCGTAGTTTAGAGCAGTCTTTTGCTAGCCAATTGTAGTTGAAATCCCCGAGGATGTAGAGCTCGCCAGCTATGGCAGCAGACTTTAAAGTGGCTAGGTGGTCTAGGACACTGGGCGCAGGGGTAGCAGGGGTGCAGTAAGTCCCTGCCACATACACCAGGGAGAAATGCGGTAGAGCGAGCTTAATCAACAAGGATTCTATTTGGGGTGTGGTTCCGGGGATCTGGACAGGGGTGAACTGGATCCTGGTGGATATGTACATAGCGATGCCATCTCCTTTCTTCTTGCCCTGTCACATAATGACATGCAAATGGTCCCATTTGCACCTTGCATACATTATGGCCCCATGTGCATGTGCACTTTTGAATATCGTGGTTGTTGCGCATAGTGCAACGGAACTTGCACTAGCACATCCCCCTGATCTACTCTGGCCACTTGCGCTGGCGCAGTGCCACTGCACCATGCGCACTGCGGGTGGTCAGGGTATGATATTCAACTATGCTGTGCCATGGCGCAGCTCTGTTGAATATCACCCTGTCAATGCCCCTGCGCAGCCAAGTTGCACTGCGCCCAGGCTTGCACCACAGCTTGGCGCAGTCTGAATATCCGGGCCATTGTATATAATTCTGTATGCTTTGCCTTTGAAATTACTTATATGTATTACGTTGCTGTTAATGTAAACTTCCCCAGGTCCATCCCAGAAATGAGTTTTATCTCAATGGTGTTCCATCTGGTAAATGAAGACTTGATTAATTGATTGATTGATGTAGTAGGGGGCATAGAACTTGATTTGTCAGCTGTCAGGCAGAGTGCTGTTCCACGGATCACACTTACTAACAACAGGTAAAAAAAATCTTCTAATTATCTAAAGGGAAAAGAAAAAGTACTTCAGATATCAAAGGTAATGGCTGACTGCTTTTAAAAACTAATATTAATTTTAGGCAGTACACTAGCTCTTTAACCCTATCTGTGCCACCGGTGTGTATACATGTCCTGAAAACCTATATGTTCTAAATTTTCTGGCAACCTAAGGGTTAAATTTTGTTTACTCTCAACCAATTAGCATACCTCAACAGCCGTACTTTATCTTTATCTGCTTTTTGGGCTCCATGGTATAACTAAGCAATAATGCATGACAGGGTGTGCGTTGTGCTGGGATAATGTCACACTTTGCGTGGTTGGGCATAAGGCCGCAGGCCAGGGGCGTTCAACACCAAAGCATGACATTATCCCAGCACAACACACACCCTGTCATACATTATTGCTGTTATAAAATGGCTCCTTTGTTTAAAAAAAAAAAAAAGTTTATCAAAACTAAGTTTGTATCTTTTTTTATGGGTAGGCATACATTCTAAAAAAAAAAAAAAGACGTAGTGCTCATTATTTATTTTTCCCATGGTGGAGCTACTGTCATGTTACTATAGCTCTGCTCTGCTCTCTCTTTTTTGTTTGCAACCCCATGATCCCTTTTACTGGCATAGCAACAACCATAAACACAAAGGCTTTACCCTTGGCATTAGGGTAACACCTAATGCATCTAGGCGGTCGGAGGGAGAGGTACAAAATAACATTTCTATTTACTGGAGTCTGGGAGAGACGTACCTGGGCTATGGTGTCACACTATGTCTGTGGAGTCCCCAAAAATGCACACAGGTCACAGAAAGATGGAATGTCCACAGCATGAATAGGATTCTACCATATTGCTTTATTCCTGACAAGGTGTCAGTCAGAAAATGTGGTGCCACCAGGCTTTTTACAGGTACAGAACACACAAAGAACACAACTGTACTGCAGGAACAGAACCTGTTACAAGAACATTTCCTTTAGACCTTCTGTCCCTTTGTTTTGGGACCAAAATGGAAAACTGGGTCAACAGTTGATGCTCAGGACTACTTAAGTGCATTAAATTTTAAACATAGGAAAATTGCCCTGCAGTTACAGGGAAAAGGCAGACTTATTCTGGGAGCAGTCACACACACACACACACACACACACACCAGCAGCAGCATTTACTCTGACTAAATAAATTCAAGAGGACTGATTTAGCAGCATGGCAGTTTTTGATGATTGTTACTAAACAGCACTGCATGACACCGACAAGAAAATAACTTTGATCATTTGGTAGCTCTTCACAGCCCTATCGGCTCTGGCTAGAGCCAGTTAACATTGTTGTGTTCCTTGTTAGGCACCAGAAAACCAAAATGAACAGCAAATGCACTTTGTGCTAGGCAGAGTTGTACTCACAAAGCATTTGTCACGTTCTCACAGAACTACCAGTTCTCACAAACTGTAGGTGTCCTCTTCCATGGGACCCACCCACAGTAACACTTGGAAAAGTCACAGCAGTAATTACACTCAAGCTCCAGGGCTATATGGCTTTCTGAAGTATTGAACTCAAATGACAGGAATCCCAAGTAATTTACATTTTAACAGGTTGGAGCTTTGTTGTAAAACACATGCAGTCTATTCTGGGCAGCACTTAGGAAGTGACATGGTGAACGGGTTGCCCCAACATTTACTAATACAGACACCAGATGATCACAATCTTGTGATGAAATTCACCCCCTAGGGGCCTTGGAACAGATGTTCTCCACCACAGACCGTACAGCACTGACACACTAAGGCGAAGAAAAGACAAAAGGGGCTCTCCCTCTGGAATTTGGGCAGCTGGCTAGCAGGACTCCAACCTGTTCAAACTCCAAACTCTGAATAACTGACTGATGACTCAAATTGCAGCTTCGATAGCCAGGGGTTTATGCTGGTGTGAGAGTTCCATATGCAAATTAGCTTCCCTCTGCTCAGCAGAGACAAGGCAAAGAGGGCTTAAATGAACCTAAAAGGATTTTACCTTGTTGTGCTGCCCACACCTACCTACAGTATACTGAAGGGGTTCTAGTAACCCCATGGGAACCCAGGTGTTACATGTTTGTTGTTAGTAGTGAGCTTGGAACCACCCCACTACAGACACACACATACATTTTTATGTTCCTGTTATTTTCTTTCCCTGCTGTCCCTCGCTTCGCTGTTCTGAATTATTTAACCAGTTTTGTGTTTGCCCTGCTGTTCCCCGCTATGCTGTGCCCATTGCGGTTTGCGGTGTAGTTTCTGTTCCCCACCGTTGCAGTTCACATATATCAGTTAGCGTAGCCCCGCTGACTCCCAATAATAGTTTTTTAATTTTCTCCTGGTTAAGATGATGTGACTGCCAGGAGACCCAGAACCAAGCAAGGAATGAACTTTAAAAGCTGCCAGTAAGTGAACCTGTAGTACATGGGCTAACACGCTGTCATACTTCTGGCAGTTGGAAACAGAGACTGAATTCGATCATGGTTTTGCCAAGGTGGGCAGTACTGAAGCTGATCCCAATGTCGGCTTTCTTTAATGAGCCATTTTTTAGAAATAAAACAGAAGGATAAGCAGAACAAGGGAACTGTGTGTCATGTTATATGATGTTTGCTGGGGAGTTTTGGGTGCAGTTTGTGACACTGGGAAGGAGACATTTATGATATTAAACAAATGATAAGGACTGGAAGACTTGACGGTGGTCATGCCAAGTCTGGGCAACTTGGACATGGCCTGTGCAGTAATTTCTGTGACATTTAATGTGGTCATGTGTGTGCTGGGATTAGATGCATGATGTTGTGCTGAGATAACACCACAGGTCTAGCAACAAACTGACCAATTAGAGAGCAGGGATTCTTCTTGCCATTTTATCATTTTGTTTTTATTAGGTTTCTGTATGATACTGAGCTATTAATCTTTAAATAATCTGACCATAAACGTAATTTAACACTGTGTAGATACTCAGTGAGAGAGTTTAACCATACTGATTGTTTCTGCAAGTTTAACCATGAAATCTTTTCCTGAAGATATTCCTTAGGGAGTGTATTTTGCTGATTAGTACTTAGTTTAAGCCATAGGCTATGACACTTAATTTGACTTGTGTATGATAGTCAGTTTTTCCAAGTGCAGCCCTATCCACAGCTGTAGGGGTATTCAGGGGGATCCGTAAAAGAGCTTTATAAAAGTAAAGTAAAGTAAAGGTGGTTCACATTCCTTCACCTCTTTTATATCCCAAACCTGTGCACCATACAATGGTAAAGGGTTTATTTTCATGTCTTCAGCAGTAAATGTTGGCATCAATGTATTACATCCATAAATGTAATTAAATTGTAATAATGCTTTAACTGTATGTCTAGCTTTGCTGGTTTGCAGTTTTGTGTATTGATTCCACTTACCATTATTAGGGTACTTCCTCCCCCCAAGGTACATACAGTATACTCATTTTCTACCTCAGTTTTTTCTAATTACAAACATCATTTTTTTTATCTGCATCAAATATAATTTTTTTACATAATAATTAAGAATTAAGATCAACGAAAGTAATACAGTATCTGACCCCAATGTATCGAACAAAATTTAGGGAACATCCCCTGTCTGTAATTATACCTTGCACTTGGGATGTTATCCAGAATAAATTAAAATTGGTAACCCTTTTATTTATTTCACAGTTTAAAACTGGTATTATTAGATTATTACATTCAAAGTGTGACTGTTATAGATGAGATTATATTTTGTATATAGTACGGTATGATTACTGGAATTGTGAATTTTTTTGTAATTTGTGTATTATGTATCAAGTAAGTTCTGTATGTTAAATGTTGAACACAATTGGAAAAGATAGTTTACTCTCAATTTGCTATCCAATAAAATGACTGATTGATTGATTGAATCTTTATTGTGACAAGAGTAATCTTTAACAGTAGATCATCACAACTGTGTTTGAATATATTAATTTTCTTTGAAGATCTTTTGGAGAAAGTGAGAGTAATACCATAACATCTGCCTAAAGCTAAGGAGTGACAACGTCTTTAATGGGAGGGCTTCACCCCGAGGTTCAGTGTGGGTGGATAACTCTTCCCACAAATCAAGTAAATACTGTACCAACTTCTTCCAGCAGCCCATGCTTAGCATGTCTCAAACATCTGAGCTGCTGCATGATCTGTGTGGCTGTGCACTGCCTGCTCCATTTGCTCATTTTGTCTTTCTTCCTGTGTTGCCTCCTTTCACCTCCCTGTTCTTGCCTTCTTCTGCTCCTTTTCTGCTGCTGCGGCCCTTCCTTGGTGGTCCTCTGCCCCCACCCACCCCACTGACTGTCTCCTCCCTTCCTTCTCTCTCTCTGTGGTTCCCCTTTTTGGCTGCCCTTGTCCCTTCCTCTCCTGCTGTCTTCCAGCGTCGCCACTCCTGTGGTGTTTCAGTCAGTGGTCTTCCTGCTGCCCCCCACTGTACCTTTGATTTCCTCCTCCAGCTTACCTGTGTTTCTCTCCCTCTGTATCTGTGCTCCTTTTCTCCTTGTTGGTGCTGGCTGTCTCAATTTCTTTTGGGGGTTCTCTTCTCCATTTCATTCAGTTCTTGAAGCCTTCTCCCAATTTTTTTTCACATTTGTGATGCAGGCTGATATCATAGCCCAGCTTAAAGCTACAGCCCTGCTTTCCATTTCACTTACTGCTGCCTGCTCCTTATAGATTTCATTCTCTCCTGCTGTACTGTTCCTCAATCATTCTGCTGCTCAGTACTTCCTGCTTCTGCTTCTGGCCTAGCATCTCATGCCTTCATTCTCCTACTATGCTTCTATTCAGCTGCCTGAAGCAGCCAGTCTGCTGCCTTTCCTGTCCTCAAACAGCCCTCACCAGCAGCCCTACAGTACTCTGTCTCCCTAACTCATACTTTTAGGACATCTATGGGTGTAGGTAGGGTTTGACTTCATCTGCCAGAGGCAGGAGTCTGCAACTTTCAATCCATCAGCAACTTATCAGACTCCCTTCTCACATGCTTGTCTCAGCAGTCATAGACTGATATTCATCTATTATAGCTCAACTTCATCTGCGAAAGAGTGATTCTGCAACCTGAAAAGCTGCAAAGCGAACACAACTCCACTAGAGCTGTTTCATCCACATCAGTGTCCAGTTACTGGCCCTAACTGCCTGAGATGCTGCATGGTCTATGTGGCTGTGCTCTTTCTCAACACTGCCAGTGGTAACGCTTCCCCATGAACCTTGTGAGACAGTACATTGCCCCTCTATTTTTCCAAGGTTCATAAAAAGCTCAAATTTCTCCACTGGAGTTGGTTCCTCTGAAGTGCAGTACAAAGTGGTGTATTGGGACTATGGCTTCTACTACTCCTACCAGCACTCTGTCCCCAGATCCTGAAGAAGGTCCTTCATGGTCTCCTCAGACTTCTTCATACACTCAACCATCTTGCAAAAGACCTTCAAAATCAAATTACTTCATAAAGGACTGGGCTGTCCCCTGCCTTTATGTCTGAATTGAAAAAACTCAGTATTTCATATTCAGCTTCAGCCCTGAAACAGGAACTGTTCGATTTATTCTTAGCTGCCAAATCTCAGCCTGCCAAGGATCCTGCACCTAGCCAACTCATTACCCAACCAGTTCCTGTGGCTCAAACTGAAATTAGAAAATTTATGGCTCAGCTCGCAACATTTGTATCAGCGCTACAATCTCGTATTGCTGCCCTAGAAGCTCACCTTCCCTCACAACCTACTCCAGCCTCAAGCTTAGCAACATCTGCTGTCCTTCCATCCATCCACCAACCATACCCAAGAGAATGCTGCATCTACTAGTGCTGTGCCAACTATAAGCACTTCATCTACTTCAGATCTGCCAACTCGACAGAATTCAGGCACCACTTCCCTCAGTCACTCCTCCTCATGTTCATCTGTCCTAGTCACCTTATCTTAGGTCACCTCTACAAGGGTATCATAGAAGGATGTAAATCTGATATCCCTTCTCATCTCATCCCATGATACCATTGAAAACAGAATAGTATCTTACGGAGATGTGTCTGTCATATTAAAGTCAAAAAATCTCAGACTCGTGAAGAAATTGACTATAGCGGAATTCATTCTCAGTTTCAGCTTATGTCATAATGTGCCTTGTTCTGCATTTCCTTCTAGATGTGAGGAACTGGGCTGGTATTTATGTTTCTTGGTGGATCTAGGCATGCGATATGGAAGGACGCATTTCTGTGATTATCATGAGTCCTTCTCCACAAAAGCTACAGCTGCTTTGGCTCATTTTAATACACAATTTAACTGGACCATCCTGGATAACAAGCTGTTTTGTCATCACTTTGCTGGGCCGCAGGCATACTCCTGCCCACTGCCTGGCTCCTTTTCCCATTTCACTTCTCTTTGTCCATTAACAGTTTCTGGTGTCTCATCATCTAGCATTCCAGCTAGAAGAGATAAATCAGCTAGATCAATTCTGCTTACTTTTCCTCTTTAAGACTGACCAGCACAATTGCTAATCCTAATGCCCCATTCTGCCCCAACTTGGAAAGTTGAGGCAGACACATTAAATATTCAGGAGGCAAACCAATTTGCAATAACTTTAATGCTGAAGGCTGCCCATTTTCTGGCTGTCAGTTTCTTTACATCTACAGTTTTTGTGGTGATGCTCATGCTCGATTCATTTATCCAAAAATGTCCTGCTCAAAACATTGACAATTACTTTAACCCTCTACTCTAATCAATTTACAAGCCTCATGTCATGTGCTAGCTTTACATTTCTTTTCTCTCATTTATGGAATATCTCCTTTCTGACTTTTCTGAAGGTTTCCATACAGGCATTTCAGTGCTTCCATCCAGCATCTTCACATGTCACAATTTTCAGTCTGCTATAAAGGATTCCAAGATCATTCAGCAGCTTTAGAAAGAACTGCAAAAAGGATTTCTCCTTGGTCCTTTTCGGCATCCACTGTTTCTCACCTATTAGAGCAATCCTATTAGTGTTGCCACCATAACATTTTCTGTCAAGAAGCATCTAACTATTGACTTATCTGCACTTTGGTCAATGTCCATTCCTAGCATCAGTTCATTTATTCCACTCAATGACTACTCTCTCTTCTATGCTTGCATTGAAGATGCCATTACAATTATTAAATACTTTGGGCCCGGCTCCTGGCTCTCAAAAGTGGACATTACCATTGCATTTAAGTTGCTGCCCATTCTTCTCTCTCTGTGGCATCTATATGGCATTCAGTGGGAAGATCACTGCTACTTCAGCATTTGGCTGACCTTCGGCTGCAACCGAAACTGTTTGACATGTTTGCAAGACACTTTCTTGGTTATTACTCAGTGTCTGTCAGCATCCAGCTGTCATCTATCTTCTAGATCCGGGTTTTTCAGCCAGGGTTCTAGGCCCCCTGGGGGTCCCTGAGCAAGGCATGGGGGTCCTTGGAGCGAGCAGGAAAATTATTAAACATGAAACTGTAGAAACTGTGTTAAATACCATCTCAGTGTTTTGAACACTTTTTCCATGCTCTGCCATAGCAGCCCCAGCTGTACTCATGCTACTTTTCATAAATGAAGCACTTGGAGGCAAGCAGTTGTAAAGAAAAGAGTCTAATCGAAACCAGTTATTTGTTTTAACTTGAGCCACGTTTCACTCATAGTACCTAGTATGTATCAGTGGTGTACAGAGCAGTGTCTTTCACCACATTTATTTCTCTCCAACACTCAGTTACAGGTATAAAAGGTGTCATAAAAATGTGTTTAACCCATGTAGTAAGAAATTGACTAGACTTGTTCCACCACATTACACAAAAGGGATTATTCCTGACCTGCAGAGCCATCCAGACTAGCACCTACAGCCTCCCAGTTGCCATCTTGTATCGTCTCTGCAGGATTCAGATCTGGATCTTTCATTTACAGCTCTTAACACCTCCCACACCTCCATTTCCTTGGGGCCACATGGTGAATATGGGATTCAAATCTGGTCTCTGGCCGGAAGGTCTGTGCTCAAACTCCATACCCCCATCACCATTTGTGTAAGAAACTTAACATCCCCCCCACACCCTCTGTCTGCCATTGCAGGTAGGGGGTCCCTACTACTACTGATGTTTGCTCTGGGGGTCCAAGCAGACAAAAAGGTTGAAACCCATGTTCTAGATGACTTCTTTGACATTGATCTTCCTGATTCACCTCCTGTGACTGGCATTACTGCACTCATCCATCTGTTGTAGGAATTGGCAGTTCCTCTGTCCGAGGAGAAATTATTAGGACCATTTACATCCATTGATTTTCTTGGTATCAAACTGGACATGGGCACATGGAAGCCAGATTACCACCTGATAAACCATACATGATTCAAGCTCTCATGGAATCCTTTTCTGTTTGCTCCTCCTGTATCAAATGCAAACGTCTCTCACTCCTGGGATAGCTCAATTTCGCAATGCGGATAATTCCGCAAGGTCGTTTATTTATTTCCCACTTTCTGACATTGTCATCTTCTGTCTCTGAACTGCACCAAAAAATCAACATAGCTGCTGCAGCCAAATCTGATCTAGTTATGTGGTCCCATTGTCTAGACTACTGGAATAAATGTTCTACAAAGATCCATCTCCTGACTTACATCCCAGGATATACACTGTTGTGTCATCAAATCATGGTTATGCTACTATCTTTTTGCATTCCTGGATCACTCCACCCTGGTCTCTTGACATATCCACACTTTGAGACTTTTATGATTTCTGCTCTCATTAAAATCTACTGTATCGTAGCTGCTGTATTCGTATTGAGACACCTTTAGTCTCTGTAGACCATCTCAGTCTTTTCAGACTATCAGTCAAGAGTGGATATTATCAATAAGGTCAGGTCTTCATCCCATTACATCATGTTGTTTATGCAGAGGCCAATTTGGTTATCTCTGTTCATAATTTTACTCTGAAATACTTTCATGTTCCTGGCTATGCAAATGAAGCAACTGAGTCTTTATCTGTCCCTCAGCAGACTCCATCGTGATTTCTCCTCAATTTCCCGATCTCATCATGACTTAGCATATTGTTGTCAGCAAGCTAAAGCCTTTATGTGATCCACCTTAACACCTGCTACTCAAACAACGTATACGACTGCACCATTTTGTGACTTCCAGTCAACCCCTAGGAGTTCCTTCTCTGTCAGTCATGTACTTGCATTCATAACCTACTGCCATCAAGCCTTGAAATTATCACATGGGACCGTAAAGCAATACGTATCGGGAATCCAATTCTTCTTATCTCAGTCAAATCCATCCCTATGTTCAGTTTTATCAAATGTCTCAGTTAAACTCCTCCTGCTTGCCATTCATAGAGCATCACCCGAAAAAGTTCCTAAATGACTCCCTATCGATGAATCTGTACTCCAAAACTTATTGGACTTGCTACGCACCATTCCGTTTGACCCTACCATGAACATTATGGTATTACTAGCCATTTGTTTAACTTTCTTCAGTTTCTAGCTTTCCAGGAAATTTATCTTCAGTGTCCTCTGCTAAATTCCTTAGTCTCCAATTTAATAAAACAAGCAGATCTTTACATCCTGTTGCTTCCAACTTAAAAGACCTACTGACTGCACAAAGGAGTTGAGATTACATATTACCTGACTCAGAATAACCGGTGTTGAGTTGCTCTTTTTGATCAACTCATGCAATACCACATGCATTCTGATTCCTCTCAACCTCTTCTGACAATCATGCAGCAATGACTACCAAATGGTTCATGGAGCATGCAAGAACTGTCCTTCAGCGGAAATCCTTATGCTTTCTCAGGACATTCCTTTCGGATCAGAGCAGCATCATCAGCATCCAAAAACAACATTCCTGCTCATATCACCAGGAAGTGACAAACCAGTGCATTAGGCTGAGGAGCAAAGGCACGAGAAGGAAGAAACCACTATGGTTTTCAATAGAGGTAGCAGAGAATGTAAGGGTCAAAACAATGGCTTTCAGAAAATATAAGGGGACACAGAAGTAGGAGGATAGGGAGGTGTACCTAAGTTGTCTAAGGGAGGTGGGGAAAGCTTTTTAGGAGTGCAAAGGCACAAACAGAAGTTAGGCTAGCACAGACAGTGTAGAAAGGAAAAAGGGAAAGCTGGGGGGTGTATGGCTCAGAGGGAAGGGGGATGTGTGGAGGTAGACATGGAAAAGTCATCATTATTGAATAAGTACTTCTGTTCAGTTTTCACGGAAGAAGGGAGAAGACTGGGATCACAGTTAGGCACCAGATGTGGGTGGGGGGTAAACACTAGTCCATTTACAGAAGAAAGAGTCCTGGATGAGCTCACAAAACTGAGAGTGGACAAGGCAATGGAGCTATATGGCATACATCAAAGGATATTGAAGGAGCTGAGAAGGGAGCTAGGGGGACCACTGGCAGCCCTGTTCAGTGAGTCGCTCAGTACAGGAGTGTCCCAGAGCACTGGAGGAGGGCACACACAGTCGCTCTGCATAAGAGTGGGGGCAGGGAGGAGGCAGAGAACTACAGGCCGGCCAACCTGACATCAGTGGTGGGGAAGGTTATGGAGAAGCTGCTTAAGGAAAGGACTGTGGAACAATTGGAATCCAGTGAAGCACGGGATCCAAGGCAGCATGGATTCACAGCAGGAAGATCCTGTGAAACAAATCTGATTGTTTTATTTGACTGGGTGATGAAGGAGGTAGATCGGGGAGGGGGGCAGTGGATGTTGCCTATCTTGATCTCAGCAAGGCCTTCGACACTGTCCCACATAAGAGACTGGTGAATAAGTTGGGTAGCTTAGGAGTGGGTCACAAGGTGGTGAACTGGGTTGGAAACTGGCTGAAGGGCAGAAAGCAGAGAGTGTTGGTAAATGGGATCCAATCCGTGAAAAGGGGGGTGACCAGTGCGGTGCCTCAGTGGTTGGTCCTGGGGCCAGTCCTTTTTAATGTCTTTATTAGTGACACTGAAGAAGGGTGGGAAGTGAAGGTTTGCCTATTTGCAGATGATACTAGGATTTGCAACAGAGTGGAGACTTCTGAGGGGGTGAAGAGGATGAGGAGGGACCTAAGAAGGCTGGAGGAATGGTCAGAAGTGTAGCAAGTAAAGTTCAATGCAAAGAAATGCAAAATCATGCACCTTGGGCATAGAAACCCTAATGAGTGCTACAGGATGGGGAGGATTGCTGGCGGTTACCAGGGAGGAAAGGGATTTGGGGATTATCATCTCAGAAGCTCTAAAGGTTGGCAAACAGTGCACAAAAGCTGTAGGGAGAGCCAGTGGAATGTTGGGGTGCACAGAATGAGGCATCACTTGCAGAAGGGAGGTGGTGATACTACTATATAAATCACTGGTGAGACTGTACCTGGAATACTGTGTATAGTTCTGGAGGCCACACCTTTGAAAAGACATAGACAGGGTTGAGGTGGTTCAAAGACAGACAGCGAATATGGTGCAGAGCTTACAACAGAAGACATGTATGAGGAAAGAGTCATGGACCTCAATATGTATACTCCTGAACAGATGCAGGAATGTGGAGATATGGTAGAAACATTCAAGTATCTAAAGAGCATAAACAAGGTGCAGGGAGGCAACATCTTTCATTATAGGAGGGATACAAGAACAAGGGGGCACAATATGAGACTGGAGGGGGCCAGTTAAGAGGCAATGGGAGGAGATTTTTCATCACAGAAAGAGTGGTAGATGCATGAAACAGCCTGCCCCAGGAGGTATTGGGAGTGAGCACTGTGGAGGGTGGGGGGTTCAGGCATGCATGGGATAGACATAAGGGAACCCTAGAGGTGGGAGGGAGGAAGAGGCTGAAGCTGGTGAACAAATAGGGTCAGCAAGCACTGACACAGGTAGGGTTTATGGGCAGACTGGATGGACCTGGTGGCCCTTATCTGCCATCAGTTTTCTATGTTTCTATATCATAAAGAAACTTGGAAGATGGACCTCTTCATGCTTCATAACACACATCCCTAATCTGGAAGAAGAAATTTGATGAGCATTTTTAATTATCTCCTCTTAGTATGCCCAGAGTACGGGCAGTTCAGTAGTCATGGTTCCTCACAGGTGTCCTCTACAGGGGTTTTCCCTCTCCTGCATGCTACTGTTCAAAGCCTTCATGAGTTGGAGTAGGTAATTTGGACCTTCTATTCCCTAACACTGTCCAGTTCCTCTACTGAGGGTGGGAATAGAGAAAGGCCACAGTTTAAGTATACACATGCAGTATACACTATGCACCAAACATTAAATTGGAGGACTTACAAATTAAATAAATACCAGTCTCGCTTAGCAGCCCACACTTAGCATATCTCAAACACCCTCCATCTTCCCCAACTCCTCCTCCTCTTCCTCCAGCACTCCGCCTCCTCCAGCACTTATCTTAGCATTGGGCCTTCTAGTCCCTAATGCTGCCTGATTCCTCTATTGAGAATTGGAATAAAGAAAGGCCAATGTTTAAGTACACAGACACAGGCACTATACACTATGCACCAAACATTGAATGAATTCTTTTTTTTAATTTATTTATTCTCCTCGGCTGGGGGATTGTACCTATGGTCCCCCCCAATCCAGCTGTCTCCTTGGCCCTGCCCCAGCTGCAGCTGGAGCTCTCCAACCCCTATGTCCTGCCCCTCCCAGCCACATTGTGGTGGGTACTTACATAGAAACATAGAAGTTGACGGCAGATAAGGACTGCAAGGCCCATCCAGTCTGCCCATTTCTTTTTCTACCTTATAAATGTGCCATCGACCAGTGCTCTGTCAGTGGCCTATCTATTCATACTCATCTGTATTGCTCCCTTATGCCTATCCCATGCCTGTTTGAAGCCCTGCACTGTATTCATAGCCACCACTTCCTGAGGTAGGCCGTTCCATGTATCCGCCACCCTTTCTGTGAAAACGAATTTCCTCACATTCCCCCTTAATCGGCCTCCCTCTAATCTCATGCTGTGTCCTCTTGTCCTGCTATTTTTCTTATACTGTATTTAAACATGTTAGACTCTTTCACCTTGTTAATTATCTTAAGGTGTTTGAATGTCTCGATCATATCACCTCTCTCCCTCCTTTGCTCAAGGGTATACACATTGAGCTCTGTTAATCTGTCCTCATATGTCTTCTGATACAGTTCCTGCACCATTTTGGTTGCCCTTTTCTGGACTGCCTCAATTTTGTTAATGTCCCTGTGAAGGTGTGGCCTCCAGTACTGCACGCAGTACTCCAGATGGGGCCTAAACAGTGTCTGTTTTGTAAAGAGGGATTATTACCTTCCTCCTACGACTTGTGATACCTCTACTAATATACCCTAACATCCCCCTAGCCTTACCTACTGCTTTAGAGGTCTGCTTGGATGATTTCAGGTCATCAGTGATGATGATGCCCAAGTCTCTTTCTTCCTTTGTGACTGCCAGCAACTCCCCTCTCAGCCTATAGGTGGCTTCAGGGTTTCTCTTCCCTATGTGCATGATCTTGCACTTCTTTGCATTAAATCCCAGTTGCCACTCTTCTGACCATTTTGCTAGTTTATCCAGATCTCTTCTCATTCTGCCCACCCCATCTGGATCATCTACTCTGTTGCAGATCTTGGTGTCATCTGCAAACAGACAAGCCTTACTCTCTAGTCCATCTGCAATGTCACTAATGAAGATATTGAAGAGGACTGGTCCCAGGACTGATCCATGAGGTACCCCACTTGTGACTTGCATCTCTTCTGACTGTATACCATTTACCGCCACTCTCTGTTTTCTGCCCGTCAACCAGTTTGCCACCCAGCTGACCAACTTCTGGCCCACCCGAGCCTACCCAGCTTATTTATCAATCTTCTATGTGGAACAGTGTTGAAAGCTTGCTTGAAGTCAAGGTACGAGCATCAACTGCTCCCCTTGGTCCACCACTCTGATTACCCAGTCAAAGAAATCTATGAGATTAGTTTGACAGGACCTTCCTTTTGTAAGCCCATGCTGTCTTGGATCCTGTGCCCCTATGGATTCCAGGTGTTGCACTATCCTTTCCTTAAGGAGTGCCTCCATAATCTTGACCACTACTGAGGTAAGACTGACTGGTCTGTAGTTCCTTGGCTCCTCCCTGCTACCACTCTTGTGGAGTGGGATCACATGAGCCCTTCTCCAATTTTCTGGGACCTCTCCTCTGCTCAGAGACTCACTAAACAGTTCTTCTAATGGCTCTGCTATTTCCACCATTTGCTCCTTACCCTGGGGTGTATGCCATCAGGTCCCATTGCCTTGTCCACCCTGAGCTTAGTGAGCTCTTGTAGGACCCTTTCTTTTGTGAAAGGAGTAGTGCTCACCTCCCTCCCTCCCTCCTGTGTCCATGGTGCTGAGCTGTGGGCCCTGCCCTGCCTTCTCTTCAGTAAATACTGAGCAAAAGTATCTATTTAGGATAGATGCTTCTACAGGGTCCTCCTCCTCACATGACCCCTTTTCTCCTTTGAGCTTAGCAATACCCCCTCTGGACTTTCTTCTTTCACTAATGTATCTATAGAAAGTCTTGTCACCTTCTTTTACTGTTCGTGCTAGTGTTTTCTCAGTTTGGGACTTTGCCTGCCTTACTGCCTTCCCTGCTTCCCTTAGGGCAGTTTGGTATGCCTCCCTATCATCATCCCGCTGTGTTCCCTTATATTTCCTGAAGGCCAGACTTTTGGCTCTGACCTTTTCTGCTACTGTATTTGAGAACCAAAGTGGTTTCCTTACTTGGCTTACCCCGCACACCGTGGAAGGCCAGGGAGAGAACACCAGGGGAGCTGATTTAGGTGCATCTGTTGCGATGCCGGATCTGCCTTCATTGTGCCTGCAGAGGTTTTCTGTGCTTGTTCCCCCCTCTATGACACAGACATGCAGTGATATCAAGGATGCTGCCATGCGGCACTTCCAACATCGGCCTGCGTCAATCCCACAGCTTACCACGGCATGCACCGAGCCCCAGCCACTCCTAGGAGCTAATGCATCCATGGTAATCCCTTCCCTCCCTCCCCAGAGGAGGAGAGCAGTCCCTGGGACACTCAATCCTCCTCCCCCATCAGACCCTCCAGCACTCAAGGTTGCTTCCCACCCTGGGTCGCTGGCATGGCGCGAGGTCTGGCATCCAGCACCTCAATCCTCAGTGCCACCGGGCCAGCTCTTTGAATGAATTTTTGTTGTATCACATTCTTGGTCTGTACTTACCAATAACAAGGAGTTGACAAATAAATATTAAACAATGTTGGTGTTAATAAGCATCCTTGGGGGTGTGTGGCCTGGCTGGCAAAGATGGCGGAAAACTAACTGAGAGCTCTTTGTGGATCCACCAGAAATCCTGCACATCTGACTTAAACTCGAGACCAGAACATCTAATCCAAATAGCCCTTACCTTCCTAATGCCAGGTACATCAAAATCGGGGAAAAAACAGTCAAAAATCCGCTTCCCCATGCACCCTGAAGAGGGTAGAGGCCCGGGCCCGAGCAGACCAGCGGCAAGCATTATGCCATCCATGGAACAACCCCCCGTGCAGACTCTCAAGAGTGCAACGACAGAAATGGCACAGGGAGGAAATGATTATATTTCACTGGAATGCCTTATTAAAGATCTCAAATGTGATTTGGGGACTAAAATGCAGACCGGATTCGATAATCTAACAGCACAGATGCAGCACTTACAGAAAACGGTGAATTCAGTGTCTGATACACTAGATGCCCATGAGGGAAGAATTACAGAGCTGGAGGCCCGGATTAGCACGCTGAAAGATTTCACCTCCTCTACCTCCTCTGATCTGAGAAAAGCTCTGAAAGAAATCACAGAACTAAATGAGATGATTGACGATCATGAAAATCAAGAGAGGAAAAATAATGTCCATATCATCGGTCTACCAGAGAATACAGAAGGCAGGGACTGCAGCACCTTTATGAGACAATGGCTCAGACAAACTCTCACCCTACCCAATGACTGTGATCTTGAAGTGCAAAGAGCGTATCACTCTCCGGGGATCAAACCACAACCAGATCAATGACTTAGGCATGTCCTAATTAAATATTTTAGATACCAAGATGGCCAGATAGTCTTGGAAGTGGCCAGGAAAGCAGGACCAATTATGATAAATAACTTGAGGGTCAGTATTTTTCCAAATTTTTCCAGACTTATCCAGACCAGACAACAGGCCTTTGGGGAGATGAAGAAAAGACTGCACCATTTGAACTGCCCCTTCTCTCTGGTTTATCCTACCCGATTAATTGTGAGGCCTCCAGAGGATAAGCAGAAGGCATTCAACGATCCAACGGCTGCCATGTCCTTTCTAAATGAATGGGAAAGCAGGAACCAGAAAAACAAGGTTGTTGGAGAGAACCACTGAACCTTAATGAAAACACACTAAAGAAGATAAGTTAGAAACTTTTCTTGTTACTACTTTATAACTTAACTGCTGAGAGTTTGTGAGGGGAGTGGGTATTAGGCAGATGAAGGCTTAGGAGTTTACAACAATAGGAGGTGGCCTATAATAGCAAATGAAGGGCTCCGTTGCATCCTCTATCCCTCTCTCCTGAGACCTCGTGGCTGGGAGTGTTTGGGACGCTGGACTAGACTGATAAAAAGTGGCAGAATCTTCACAGTCTCCCCACAATTAACGGTATAGAGACTCGGTCTGAATTCCGGGACTTATCACGGAGAGAAGCAACCAGCATTGTCTATTTATAAGCTTTTCAGGATAAATGGAACAACACTCCCAGCATGGACTGAATCAGAGAGATTAAAGCCCCAACGATGAGGTCAGGTTATTTGCAATGTTGGTTAATTTAAACAGCTAGATATTGCAAGATTTTCTCCATGTTATGTTAACAAGTTATAGATATTTCTTGTTACTGTTTTATAAGTTAATTACCAATGGTTGGCGATGGAGGCTCGCAAGCTCACAACACTAGGAAGTGGCCTATAATGGCGAGTGAAGAGCTCTGTTATATCCCCCATCCCTCCTTCCTGAGGCCAGCTGGCAGGGAGTGTTTGAGACACCGTGCTGGTCTGATAAAAACATAGAGAAGCGGTAAAAGTTTCACAGTTCCCCCATGATTAAAGGTACAGAGACTTGGTCGGACTTTGGGACTTATCACAGAGGGAAGCAACCGACACTGTTCATTTATAAGCATCTCAGGATAGCTTAAACACCACTCCCAACGTGGACTGAATCAGGGAGATTGGAGCCCCAATGCTGAGGTCAGGATATTTAAACTGTTGGTTAGTTTGAGCAGGTAGACATTGCAAGACTTTCTCCATATTATGGTAACAAGTTTTGGATCATTACTTAAGAGGTTCCAGGTTTATATTTTAGAAGCAGGGTAACAGACATACTGATCCTGGACTTAAGGGTCTCGTATAGTGACATAGAGATATTTGGGGGGGAGCGTAAGCCGACTGTATCTGAAATGCAACAGCTGGGGGAGAGGGACAGCCCCTCTAGAGTTATCTTTGTGGAAGAGCAATTAAGGCAATGCTGTGAATGCATTAAAAAGAGCCCCTGATGACCACACCACACAGGGTGGGCACTTCTCGGGGATCTTGGGGGGAGGGCTGCGCAAACCCGGTCGATACTTAGATAAGTAACATTATGGGCCTTCGCTAGTTGGTTGGTTCAGGAAGAGAGACTTTTTTTCCACTCTACGTTCCCCCCCCCAGATGCAGGTAAGGGGATGTGCTTAACAGTTGTGTTTTTCATTTTTTTTATGCGAATTGGTTGGATGCCCAGCCCACTCCATGAGAAGTAGTGGGATGAGTAACAGAAGCTTTATGGGAGTAATACTACACATTTTATTCAGGAATGTGTAGTAGGGGGGAAAAGGGAAGAGGGGAAGACTAGGAGGGGGTCAAAATGTTGGGGGTTCTAAGGGGGGGAAATTTCAAAAAGTTGGATATTGGAGATTTGGTACACATGTAATAGTTATGCCACTCAAGTTTCACTTAAAGACTGTCAGGATAAGATCTTTTGAATATGATAATGGCTGAATTAATATGTGTGACCTGGAATGTCAATGGACTACGCACAGTGGTAAAAAGAAAGAGAGTTTGGACCCAGTTGAAAAAACAGAAATGCGATATAGCCTTACTTCAAGAAATCCATTCCACTGAGGAGGAAGTATCCTCGCTGGCTAGATCATGGGGAGGAACGCTACTGGTGGCCCCATTTACATCTCTGGTGAGGGGTGTCGTAATATGGATTTGTCCAGGATTTCCTCACCGGGTGATATCCCGAAGGGCTGATACCCAGGGCAGAATTTTAATAACTCAGGTTGAGATGGGAGGTCGGGAACTGACCATGTCTTCGATATATGGACCAAATTATGACTCTCCTGACTATTTTGCCCATCTGCAGGTGACTCTAGGCTCCTACAAAGAGAACTTGATTATAGGAGGGGATTTTAATATATATTTAGACCCCAAACTGGACCACTCCTGCCGTAAAATTAACCCATTACCACGAGGGATAGCGGCATTGAGGGGTTAGTAGAGGAGAGTGCTCTGGTGGAAGTGTGAAGACACCTACACCCTGGGGAAAGGGAGTACTCCTTTTACTCCCATGCCCATCAGGTTTACTCGCATCCTGACTACCTTTCTGTATCCCCTTCTATAATGGGACCAGATATGGAAGCGTCCTGTGGCCCAATGGTAGCCTGTGACCATGCTCCATTGAAGGTAGGTCTTTAGTTAGGCCCCAGGGAGCCGACGAGCTTCCAAAGGAGGCTAGACCCGATATTGCTCCAGGACCCTAACTATATTAGATTTATAAATAATAAAATGATAGACTTTATTTCCCTCAACCATACACACGAAGTTTATATTAAATATGTATGGGACACCTTGAAAGTGTGCATCAGGGGCGAAAACCTTTCATACTCTGTACATAAATTGAGAGCTGAAAGGGAAAGGGAAAACATCTTAGAAACCCGAATTTTAAAGACAGAAAGGGAAAACATGCTGAACCCATCAGGGGAGAGAGCCAAGGCCTTAAGGATCCTAAAAGGACGCCATAGTCAAATAACTAATAAATGTATAGAGAGAGATCTCTTAATCGCTAATTCCCAAACACATTTTGAGGGAGATTATGCTGGAAAATGGCTGGCTAATTTGGTGAAGAAGAAAAGGGCGGAATATACCATCTTGGCCATGAGCACTTCCACTGGTGAACCCACATATAATCAAGTTCAAATTAACCAGATGTTTAAAGACTATTATGTTTCTTTATATACCTCCCAATTCCCAAGAAATGCTGACCCTCAAACCTTTCTGGATCCTTTGCCTCTTCCAACAGTGACACCTAATCAGAGAGAAGTTATAAATGGACCCATCACGATGGAAGAAATTAAAAAGGCAATTAAACACATGCGGTGGGGAAAAGCCCCAGGGCCAGATGGGATTCTGGTAGATTTTTATAGGGCAACATGGGAATCCTTGGGATCATTGATGGGAGAAGTGATGGAGGTAACATTAAAGGAGGGTGACCTCCTGGATTCAGTGTCAGAGGCAACGATTGTGGTACTCCTCAAACCAGGAAAAGACCCAAAAATTTGTGGATCCCATAGGCCGATATCTTTACTTAAGTCAGATTATAAAATCGTGGCCAAGATTTTGGCCGAAAGGCTGGATCCTCTTTTGCCCAGCCTGGTCCACTTGAATCGGGGGGGGGGGTTATGAAGGGCTGCCAAGCAAAACATAATCTTAGGTGGGCAATGAACATTATCCATAAATGGTCAGGAGGGAAAAATAGAATGAGAGGATTCCTCACCCTCGATGCTGAGAAGGCATTTGATCGAGTAGAATGGCCATATATGTTTGCGTCCCTCGAAAAATTTGTCCTTGGTGATACATTTGTGAGCTGGTCGAGAACTCTATACAGAGCTCCCAAGGCTAGATCTTGACCAACAATACACTGTCCACCCCTTCCCTCTCACAAGAAGCATATGCCAGGGATGCCCCCTCTTCCCCTTGTTGTATGTACTATGTATTGAAACCTTAGCAGCACATATTAGAGCGAACCCAAAAATAGAGGGACTTAGGGAAGGCATGAGAGACCATGTAATCTTGTTATTTGCAGACAATGTACTGTTATTTTTGGATGACCCTGACAGGGTGTTACCAGAATTAAACAAATGCTTTGAGAGGTATGGTCCACTTTCTGGCCATAATATAAACTGGTCAAAAAGTAAATGGCTTCCATTGGGAACAATTAGAAGGGCGATTAACATTGCGGGGGTGGAGGGTCAACCCTCTAATGTGGTAAAATATTTAGGGGTCCTTCTCCCGAACAAACTATCTCAGACAATCAAACTAAATTATCCTCCCTTAATTAAAAAGATTAAAGAAGACTGTTTCAGATGGAGATCACTTCCACTATCATTAATAGGGAGGGTAAATCTAATAAAAATGTCTATACTGCCTCAGATCTTATATCTATTTCAAACTATTCCTCTTTCTCTACCCACCAAATATATAAAATCAGTTGAAGGGGCCATTACACAATTGTTATGGCAGGAAAAATGCCCTTGTATTAAAAAACAAGCCTTATGGCGCAAAACAACGGAGGGAGGCCTGGGGCTACCACACATAAAATTTTACTACTTAGCCACCCAGTTAGCACAGATACCAGACTTGCTGCAAAGAGAATACCACAGGTGCCCCCAGTGGACGAGTCTAGAAAAAGTGGGAGAGATACCCTTATATTATTCAATTTTAGTAGACTCATCTTTGGAACTAGAAGAGAAGAGGATCCCCAACCCATGTACAAGAAACTCACTAAAGGTTTGGAAGATGGCTCACTTAATACTAGGGGAACAAACATATATGTCACCAAACACCACCCTGAGGTCAATATTGGTGAGGGGAAACAGTTGTCAAGGACAAATGGGCTGAGAGAGGTCTGGCCAAAGTATAACAGGTGATACAGAAAGGGCAGGTTCTCCCTTTCCAAGAGGTAAAAACGACTTATGGGCTCCCCACATCTCATTATTTTACATATTTACTAGTGAAATCATTGGTTGAATGCCAACTGGGAGGCAGGGAGAGATACGTAGAAATGCATTGTTCGCCTCTAGAGGAGATATTTGGGTGATTTTCTAACCCGGCGACATTTAAACCTCTGAAATTATGTTACAAACTTCTGGTGAGCTCTCTGAAAGACCCACTAGAAGCAATAAAAAGGCAATGGGAAACAGATATACACCCTGATGGTTTGACAGGAGGGGACTGGGCCCTTATACAAAAAAATATACTCCGATGTTCGATTAATAATAGACTCCAGTCCCTCCAGTATAACATTATGATGAGGGCATATTTTATGCCCGAAAGAGCATATAAAATAAATCCAGAAAACTCACAGTTATGCCCTAGATGCGGTATACATGTGGGAACTTTCTTCCACGTACTGTGGGAATGCCCTGAGATCTGGCCCTTTTGGGTAGGTATTGAAACAATTCTTGCCAAGACTCTTTCTAGCCATATTAGCATGGACCCTTCTGAGATCTTATTAGGACTCCCAGGACTGGGAGGCAGACACTCCAAGGATGGGAATAAACTGAAAAGAATAGGGGTAGTAGTTGGGCTAAGAGAAGTGGCAATACACTGGGAAAAACCCAAAAGCTCCCTCTGTCACCGCATGGTTGGCGGAGTTACTCCGTCTGATGAAATTAGAACACACTCAATATCAGGTTTCAGGCCAAAGGCAACGATATGAAGAAATTTGGGATCCTTTAGAAAAAGCCATGGCAACCAGCTGGTTCCCAGTATTTTAATCCTAAAGGGTGGGAGAAATTATTATAAATTCTAACTACATAAATAATCCGACATACCAGAACTGTGCAGACAGACATTCCACAAGCACAATAGCCCAGACCTCTATCGGAACATTGTACAGAAAATAAACTAATGTTTCTTACACTGACATTCTGGTATTATAGTGAAGAAGAACAAAAAGTAAAGATGTGTACAAGCATGAATGTAAAATGAGTATCCTGTGTAATTGACATGAAAATGAGTGTATCCAAGTGCCCTATGTAATAAATAAAATTTACCAAAAAAAAAAATAAGCATCCTTCGTTTGAACCCCCCCCATCTGCTATAAATGAGGAAGAGAGATTGCCAGCATTGTCATAGCTAATTACATATAGAATAATACATGGGTTAGTGTGTATAATGAAAATTTTATACACACACACCAGGTGTTGGATGCTGCATAAAGCCCAAGAGTGAAGCTTGAAGGGTTTATACAGTACATGCATCCAACACTGAGGGTGTGTTTAAAATTTGAGTTTTACACACTACCCCATGTCTTGTTTTATATAATTTCTCTTGAGCTTTTTTTCTCCACAGCAATTATATAAATACAAATTGACCTCCCTGTCTGTAGCCACAGTTGGGCTGAAGCAGGTAAGCAGTGTGCACATGCGTGGAGAGATGGAAATCCAACACATGCTCACTGTTGTAACCAGCTAGTTAGAATGATGAATTATAATAACCAGATTTCGCTATGAGAGAAAACACTCCCCCAGTTATTATTGTGTGTGTATAAAATTCTCATTGCATTATACACACTAACCCATGTATTATTCTAGATGTAATATATAGATATTGAAAATAATATCACTGAAAAGTATACAAAAATTTTCCAGTAATACACTGGTGCCCCAGTGAATTCCATTGTTTTTGACCAATAATGCTATTGTTCAGAGCCAGTAATACTATCGTTCGGAGCACTGAACAATAGTATTGTCACAAAAATGCCACAGAGCCTGTGCAAGTCTCCCTCCCACAGAAAGCAATTGCCATGGTCCCAAGTCCCTTCCTGCACAGCCGAACTCACGGCATGCATTTTCATGAGCAGTTTTCCTCTGTGGGCGGGCACAACAATTTTAAAAACATGGCAGCTGTTTAATTTTGCTTAGCGAAACTAGTGCATGCTCCTTCATTTTTTTTTGTGTCTTTTCCTCTCATTCAGTAGATTATCTGGTTCATCCTGCATTTTCCAAAGGATGGAAAGAATTAAAAGGTAGGAATGCCTACCAAATAAAAAAAGAAAATCACACACAGACGAAGGGGTTGGGGAACAAAGGTGAGCGAGTAACTCTGCACTGTGATGGTCAGTCAAGAGCGAGCAAGCCTTCAGTGTGGCTGTCGGATGTCCTGTCTCACAGAATGCACAAAACAAAAGCCATAGAATTTCAAACTAGAGCCATATATTACAAAAAAATAAACAGATAAGTATCTGTTTCAAGGTAGTAAGACCATCTTGAGGTTTGGGGACTTTGGGGACCTCTCAAGCTTTGCTGTCAGGGTTCTAAGTCCCCAAAACCTCTCGATGGTCTTATTGCCTTGTAATAGACACTTATCTATTATTCTGTTTATTCATATACAGTTGGAATGTAGGGATCAGAATTGCATTATCAATGCCAGTGTTATTCATTATGTGCCAAAGCCTTATCCTATCAAGTGAGTTAAAGGCATCCGAGAAATCAATAAATAAAGCATGTAGTTTCATATTTTGGGGGGGAGTTAAATACTTTTCTATTAAGTGGGTTAATGCAAAATTATTATCCACTGTTGAAAAAGCTGACCTAAAGCCTGCTTGGAAAATGGAGTATGTGTTGTTCATTTTCAACCAGTTGGTTAATCTAGATAGTATTTTAGAAAAAAAAGTTTTGACATTACAATAAGAAAACTTATAGGGTGGAAGTTGTTTGGGTCATAAACTGACCCTTTTTATGTCTGGAACAATAATGTTTCTTTACCAGGAGGTAGGACTAAGCTTCAGCTTCAGACAGTTATTGAAGAGAGCAGTCAATATTGGTACCCACAAGTTTGTTTTTCTATAATTCACAGGACAGAACATCGGGGCCTGGAGCTTTATTTGCTGCAAAAGTAAGAATGGCTTCCTCCACTTCCCTCATCGTGACTATTAAAGGATCCCCAGAGAAGTCCAGCTCAATATCCAGATCCAGAGTTCCAGTATGCAAAACAGAAACATTTGACTTCTGTGTTGCTTCTGGGGTATATACTGATAAGGACGACTGAAATGCATTTGTACCTTCGTAACCAGCACCTAAAAGTTCATATAATCATTTATAACTGTAAACATCTCTTGCCACAGGGCCAGATGGTATCTTTGTTTTTCCTCTTTTAAAGGAGAAACATATGGGTCTAAAGGGAATTTTTTTTTTGTCCATAGTTTTAATTTGATTTTTTCCCGCATTTTTACAAATATGATAAAATCATGAATGAAACATTCCACCATGGTCAGTCAACTTTTTTACATAGAGTATACGGTGTAAGATCTTAAACACATTTTGCAAGATTTTAACTGCTTTATTTGGCTCTGTAGCATTAGATATGGAATTAAACATATCAATAAACTGTTTATTATACAATATATGGTCAATTTTGTCAGGTACCAGACCCTACTTTCTTAATCTGCAGTTTCCCCTGACATCCAATGGCATATCTAAAGGAGAAATTACTGTACCCTGTATATTCTCTGTTGTTAAAACTTCTATTGATAATGGGGCATGGTTGCTTCTGGCTCTCATTTCAAAGTTCAGTGACTTGGAAATAGTGTTGTTTTCTGGGCTATATAACATAACAGGAAATCTATAGCACTTTGACCATTGGGACCAAAATATGTGACATTGCCCTGTTCATCTCCTGGGAGCCCATCATTTAAGATAAGTTAGGAGTTATTTGTTATAATTTCTGTCAACCATTTCCCCATTCTCATTGTGACCCTTGTCTGTACTTTTCTATTGTGAACTATTTAATGTATCTATATAGGCTTCAAACCATTCAATTTTATACAAATCATGTATCCTAGCATTAAAGTTTTCTGCTATCAAGATATAAGTTGAAGGAAATCGCAATAGGGCATCTACTAAGATTTCATTGCCTTCCTACACTCTGGAGCCAGCTGCCATCATACTTCCACCATTCCACCTTCTCGGGCTCCTTCAGGCACCTGCTGAAACTGTTCCAACCTCTCACCTGCTCCTGTTTCCCTTAGGAGGCCTTCCCTGGCATTACTGACAGCACAGGGTTTTGACTTCTCCCTGACCATTTCTGGTCTCAAGTGTATCACATTGCTCCTGCGGTGAACCTGATCTTCTTTGAAGATGTCTCCTCCAATAGGCCACACCTTTGGAACACTAACCATCAGGAACTAGGACAACACAAAAAACTTTTGCTAGTCTGGGGCTGCCCATGATGACATCCCACATCAGCATTTACATAAATGTGGGTGGCCTCATCACTCCTCAGTTATTTTCTCACCATTGTTCATCCTTGTTGGACCTCCTGAAGGAAATGCCATCAACCAGCTATTGCTTTTTATTCTTTTACTTTATTTAACAGTTGATTTTGTCACCTCTACATGCTACCGAAGTCAAAGATCTTTATTTTGGTACTGTAAGTGTGGAGATAAAATATACAAAGAAGACACGCATGTGGTTGTGTGTGCTACTTGGGCCTCTCTCACAGCTTAAGGACTTGGGAAATTTGCCAGTTTCAACCAGGCTACAAGATGACGATTCAAGAAAGCTCTAGAAAATGTCCTTCTTAAAACTTTAAAAGCCATGGAGAAGGAGCTCTTTCAGTCTCACCATTGGCTGAGAAACAGTCACCAAAATCAAAGGACCAGGATAGGGAACAGTTGTCATCGCAGCCCTCATCATCTGGCTATTAGCACAAACATGGGGAAAAAGAGAGATCTGCTTCACCGGCAAAGTCTCAGTCACTGTTGAGATAAGGCAATCCTACTGCATCACTGCAGGCTCTGGCAGTGTTGACTACAGCCCCGCCCCCCCCGGACCTTCAATGAGATACCAAGCTTAGGATTTGATTTAGGTGCTACCTTATCTACTATGGATGATAGGATACCATTATAGTCAGGACCAGGCTCGTCGTCGATACAAGTAGTCCCAGCCCCTGTCCAAGGCATTGTTGACTCTCAGGCTGTGCTGGCATCATTTTCAGAAATTATACAATATAGTCAGCCTGGCTTACCTATGCAGGTAGTTATTCCATCGACGGGGCCTCCAGACACCCAGCCCCCATCAACGCCTTCTACCAGCATACTGCAGATTCCTTCTTCTCACTGGTGCATTCCTTGGCTCCTGTCATTGACGGAGAAGTCCACAATGAGGTGGAATATAATTCTGACCTCTTGGTTTTAGAGGAGTATGAAGGAGAACAATATGTTGTACCTCACTTTAGTCCTGCCCTCTCATCCTGCAGTGAGGACTTGGCAGTTTATACCCCAAAGTCTCCTCCTGAGGATCTTATTTTTCAAGCCATGAATCAGCAAATGCAGACTGCCATGGGTTTGCCATGTAAGATAAAGATTTCACAAAACGAAACCTGATGGAATTTTTGAGGTGCCTTGCACATCATCTATTATAATTCCACCTATATGTCCTATATTAGAGGATGCTACCTTTGTTGCATGATACAGACCAAACTAAGTGCCTCCAGTTCTGAAAAGGCTAATAAGCACTATCCTGCCCCATCTATTAAGTCTTACTATGCTACAGAAACTGACTCTGTAGTCATCATGGCTGCTCATGATCAGTCTAAGCACCTAAACATATGAGTACTTTGCCTCCTGATAAGGAATGTAAGAGGTTGGATGTGATGGGCAAGTGTATTTATGCCTCTGCATCACTGGGCCATAAGATTGCAAACTACCAGGCCCATACTACAAAATCTGCAGCCCAGGCTTTGCCCAAGGGCTCTGCCAAGAATGAGTTATTTAAAACCCTGACTTTTGGTGCTGAGGTTGGCAAACATTTGCTTAGCTCAGCCTATGATGTATCTGATGCTTTGGCCAGAGCAGCTGCTTCTGACATTTGTATGAGAAGATATTCTTGGTTCAGATTTGCTTGCTTTGCTAACAATATGTATCAAGCAGTTTTGAATGCTCCTTTCAAGGGGACAAAACTGTTTGGTTATGATGTTGAAGAGGCCCTAATAGGCCTTTAGACCTCAAAAATGACTCTAAGGTCGGTAAAGTCCCTGTATCCCACACCTGCTAGGGTTTGTGAGGGGGGCTTCTTTCAACAACCTGCTGCCAGAGGTGGCCGTGCCTACCATGAGCAAGGTCAAAGTAAGGAAAGTGGCCCCCTGCCAGTCCCCTCACTCCAGTGCCCAGACAAAAGCCCCCAAAGCAATTGGTACTGGTGGCACTGCCCCCACTAGTTCCACCTGTCTCTCTTCTGGATACACACCCACTACCACTGTTACCACCAGGAGTGGCTATATGGGACAGACTCCCCCTGCTTCTGAAACAATTGAGGAAGATTACAGTGAAGAAGTGGGTCTTGGGGATAATTGCAAGGAGGCATGTTCTGGAGGTTTTAGAAATCCCTCCAGGTCATTCTTTGCCTCCTTTCTGTTATCCTCCGGACGGTTTATCTATTCTGAAGAAAGAAGTACAGCCATTATTCCAAAAACATGCTATAAAACCAGTTCCCCCTCAGCAGAGAAACAAAGGGTTTTGTTCCAGATGCTTCCTGGTCCCAAAACAGACAAGGGATCTGCATCCTGTGTTGGTTTTCAGGGATCTCTGCTTCTGTATCAAATACAAAAAGTTTTGAATGGTATCCCTGCAAGCTCTGGTTCCCCTTCTGCAAATGGGGGACTAGTTTTGTTCTCTGGACATGAAAGATGCATAAATGAGACATAGGGATGCCTTGTGGGTTGTTCACAAATCCTCCTCATCCCCTGCCACCTGAAACGTCTACTGAAGGCTCTGCTACCTCTGTAAGTGAAATCCAAATCCTATAAGGCTGCCCTCCTCAAAAATCAACAAGCTCACACTCTGGGTGACCATTGTAAATTCTGGGCTGTAGTACCAAGCAAAACCACATCAACCTGTGCACCAAAGCTGGGACTTTAACCAAGCCCCTACAAGTCACAAAGGCACTTAAACATAAATTCACCAGCCTAGCCAAATACCTGGGTAAGTTCTAACCTGAGGACTCCACACCAGCCCATGGTGACAGTAGTGTGGGCGAGCATGGTATTCCTACCTTCCATTTTAAGACTACTTCTCCCAAAGAGGTTTGTCATCTTCTCGTATCTCTCCCCATCTACAGTAGTGCCGGTAGCAATGATCTCTGTCCCCCATTCCTCAAGCTGACAGCTAACCTTATTGCTAAGCCCCTAATCACCCTATCTAATCTGTCCCTTACCTCCTCATCTATCCATTTAATATGGAAACAAGCTAGAGTTGTCCCTATATTCAGTTCAGGTGACCATAAGCTCCTGAAAAATTACTGATCAGTGTCGATCCTCTCCCACTTATGTAAAATTCTGGAGAAAGTTGTCTTCCAGCAAATCTCTGATCATATCTCAAAGCACTACTCTCTCCCCACCAGCATGGCTTTAGGAAGGGCCACAGCACCGCCACTACACAGGCCTATTTCACTGTCCATGTCTTAAGGAACTCAAATGAAGGCAGGCTAACTGGTGCCATCTTCATGGACCTGTCTGTGGCCTTTGACTCAGTTGATCATGGCATCCTCTTTTATAAGCTACATTCCTATAGTTTCTCAACAGCAACGTGGCCTGGATTAGAAACCACCTCACTAGAGATTTTAAGTGGTCTGTACTGGGGGGGGGGGCTACATCCAACACACTGGGGAGGTGTTGTGGAGATTTCCAAGGGTCCATACTGGGGCCTTTCCTCTTCTCCCTCTTTCTTAACCATCTCATCAGAGATGGTATGGGCTGCCACGTGTTAGTGTATGCAGATGATCTTATCCTTTACCAGAGTGACAAGAACTCAAAAAATCTAGCCCTCTCCCTCACCAGGGAGTTTGGCGCAGCCCAAAAGTGGTTTGCCACAAACAGACTATTTGTCAACGCAAAAAAACAAAATAAACAAAGGTGATACATTTGGGGTCTAAACCAAGGCTCGACAAATATTCAGTAGGGCAAAATACCGCCTCCACCCTGATCATGCAGGCTCCAGATGGGTCCTACCTTGAACAGCCAACTGCATTCAAATACCTTGGGGTCACCCTTGATCCCTCCCCAACTCTCACAGGTTACACTGGACAAGTTGCCAAGCATGTGAATCTGAAACTAGGAGTCTGCTTTTGGCTAAAGAATTTTATAACCCTAGAAGTGCAGCTGACCATTGCTCAAGGGACATTACTACCCCCTCCTGGATTACTGCTCCCCTGTTTTCACCCAGACTTCCAATGGCAACCTCACTAGACTCAGCACTACATTTAACAACATCTGCAGACTTGTCTCACTGGCCCCATACAGTACCCACCATTGCTTCCTACACGACACTTGGTTAGCTGTCCACGCAGTGGACCCTTATGGGTACCCTTATTGAAAAGTCCCTTCAAGATAGGGTGAACTTCCCACTATAGAGCCTCTTCAGTATTAGGACTGGCATACAGGAACATAGGTCTTCCTCTAAATATCTTCTTGAACATCCCCTGACTGCAACCAAGATGGGTCAGAGAGCCTTCTGTATTGCTGCCCCAAGGCATTGGAATGATTTACTGGCCACACTTCACTTATTGGGCACTTCTCCCATCTCCAACATGCATTTTAAAAATGCTTCTTTAACCACCATGGTTTGTAATGCCCACGCTGACATGGGATGGTTTAATTTCCCGTGCCTGGCTCAGTCTGCTGTTCATGTTTTCAAGCAATTTCTCTATTAGTGGGTACATTGTGTATTTTTATGTGAGCAATGCTACTGTTTATTAGCCAAATGTCAGCCTCCCTACATGTTTGTTTACTGACACCGCTGACCAGGGTTTCAGTCTGGGGGCCCAACTCACTGCATTTGCTGTGTGGCTGTTTTGTTTCTGCCTGTATGACTTGTTATATTCTATGCTTGGACTGTACTCTCTGTGCCGCCTCAGACTGTATATTACTTCTGCTGTACTGTATGTGCCATCTAGGTGGCCCGGCTCGTACCTGAAAATGGTCCCTCGGACCAGTGTACTTACCTGGTTAACAAGTATCAGAAAAGCTCACAGACAGTACCTCTGTGTTGTGCTTGAGGGGGAGCGCTACCAGTTCAGTGTATTGCCCTTTGGCTTGTCTTCTGTGTAATGAGTCTTTACCAAATGCTTGGCAGTAGTGGCAGCAGCCATTCACAGGGAAGGCTATATGTGTTCCCTTATCTGGACAACTGGCTGCTGAAGGACGGCTACACAGAAGCTCTTCTTTATACCTTGTCTTGGACAAGGCAATTGTTCAGGGACTTGGGAGTCACAATCAAAGTCTGTGATGACTTCCGGCCAAAGACTACAGTACATAGGAGCAGTCTTAGACATGGAGAAGGGATGTGCTTTCCTGCTACAGGACAGAGCACAAAACCCAGTTGCCCAAACACAATTGGTATACAGAAGTCCTTATGTCTCTGCAAAGACAATATTATGTCTCCTGGGTCTCATGACTGCAGCCATTGTGACTGTGCCACTGGCCCGCTTACATATGGGAATCCCTCAGTGGACACTCAGGATGCAGTGGAATCAGCTGGAGGTTGGGAGGTTTAGGAGGGAGGTCAGGAAGCACTTCTTCACAGAGAGGGTGGTGGACACTTGGAATGCGCTGCCAGAAGAGGTCATCTCATTGAAGACAGTGGGTAGCTTTAAGAGAGACTGGGATAGGCTGTGTGTAATAATAGCACATCAATAACAGCAAGCATCAGAACAGCAAATCTGAAATAGCGACAATAACAGCATATACACATGATAGCACAGCACATAACAGCTACTGCAGCTCACAAAGCAACATTTATACCATTCCAACCAGCTGTTTTGGGTTTTGTGTTTAACGTGGAGGGTTTCGCCACTGCACCCCCCCAACCCCCTATCTCTAGGATTCTTACTCCACGCTGCTCACTGATGGTGGGGGTATCGGCAACATCCTGTCACACATATTCATTATTCGCTCATATGTGACAGTTGCTCTAATGTGCCGGTCGCTGTTTAGTGCATCGCTGTTATTGAGTTGCTGTTATTGGTTCGCTATTCTGTATACACTGTTATTATGTATTACCCTGGGATAGGCATAGGGAGAAGGTAAAGATCATGGGTGAGGAGGATGGGAGGAGTGGGAGGGAGGGCAGGGACATTAGTTCAAGCTGTGGACCCTGCAATACGAGCAGACTTGATAAACCAAATGGCCTTCTTCTGCTGACTTATTCATATGTTTGTATGTTAGTATGAGGTGGACCAAATGGACCTCTTCATGTCCCCACTGTGCAGAGTATTGCTATGCTGATGGGATCATGAAAACCTATTAAAGAGCATTCCATGCTTGCTCCATGGCGCCAAACGAAGGGGTTCACTCAGCACACTGGTGACCCAGGTTCATGTCCCGAGCCCAGGTACCAGGAGCGGAGACCTGCAGGGAGGGGGACTCAAAGCCTCCATTGGACTCTTCCCTCCCGGGGGGAGTGGGACAGGCCTTGGCACCTGTGGGTGGACTGGGTGATGTGCTTGGGGGATGTGATGCCTCGACATGCCCCTGCATGGTACTCACCCAAGGTCGCCTGTGCTCACATAAGGCTGAGAACTGTTGTGGGTGGGTCCAAAAAGGGAAAAAGAGCTCCCCACCTGACCGGATGACGAGTGCCACCCATAAGCCCCAGAGAAAGCCCGGACCAGCCCTGCAGCCCTGGGATGCATAGATCACTGGCAAGGCACTCCCCCCCCCCAGAACAGAGGGTACCTCCTGACAAAGTAATACGTTCAGATACCTGGTAAGCTGCTGTAGGGGTTGGTAGGGGTCGGGTGGACACCAGGGACCTTGGCACTCTGAAGGAGTGGCTAGACGGGGGTGACATGTGAGTGGAGCATAAATAAAAAATACAAAAAAGGGGGGGGGGCATTACATTCTTTCTACCAGCTCCTGTACACAGCCTCACCACAGATGCCTCGGGCTCCGGGTGGGGTTCTCATCTTGGCCCTTACCAGATGCTGGGGTCATGGAACAAGGTGGAAGCTAGGTTACACATACACATCCTGGAGATGAGAGCTGTCCCGTACAGCCTCCAGGCATTTCTGGGGCATCTGTGCCCAGGTCCTGTGTTAATAGAGACAACATCAGTGTGATGCATTACAACAAGCAAGGAGTACTCTCTACTTTCCTGTATAGTGGAAAGGAGTGAGAGTATGGTGCTGGGCTCTGTCTCACGGCCTATAGCTATCAGCTGTGCATCTCCCAGGTCTTCAAAATGTCTTGGCAGACAGGCTAAGCAGGTCATAGTCCAAGATTCATGAGTGGGAACTGCTGACCTCCATGGTACACACCTCTTCGCAATATGGGGTTGTCCAGAGTTGGACCTTTTTTGCATCCGAACACAATACAAAACTGCTGCATTTCAGGGGCCTGGAGTTTTGGTGAAATATATTCCCCCTGTCTTGGAAAGGAAAATACCTGTATGTATTTTCCCCGATTCTTCTAATACAGAGGGTGCTGGTCAAGCTGCGAATGTAGAGTGCCACTCTCATCCTCATTGTTCCATTATGGCCTCGCCAGATATGGTTTCCACTTCTGCAGCTGATGGTAGTGGAGCCTCCTGTCCCCCAACCACTGTGTTGGGACCTGTTGTCACAGAAAAAGGGATCTATGGTTCATTCGGACCTGAAGTCCCTATGTCTGCATGCCTGGCTCCTGAAGATATAACCACTGTGCATTTTGGGGTATCCTCTAAAGTTGCTGATGTGCTGATTGTGGCTAGAAATCCTTCTACCAGACGTAACTGTTCCTTGAAATGGAAGTTGTTCACTTTGTGGTCTGCTCCCAGGAATTTGAGCTCATTTTCATGTCCTGTAGATGTTGTACTGGAGTATTTGCTGTCCCTATCAGACTCTGATCTACAGTATTCCTCACTTAAGGTGCATTTGTCAGTTATATCAGTTTTCCCTACCACCATTGATGGTCGTACAGTTGCCCAATAAGAGGTGTCCCGTACTTTTCTGAGTGGAATTCTTCACATGAAACCTCCCTACAGCACTCCAGTCCTGCCTTGGAACTTGAATGTTATGCTTGAGAAACTGATGTTGGCTCCTTTTGAGCTGACCATGAGTTGTGGCCTATGTTTCAAGGCTTGGAAAACATTTTTAGTTGCAGTCACTTGTGCTCATAGGATGTTAGAGCTTCAAGCTCTGATGTGTGAGCCATCTTATTTGATTTACCACGAAGACAGCATTTCTTCGCATACAAATCCTAAGTTTCTCCTGAAGGTAGTATCTGACTTTACACTGAATCAAATGATACACCTTCCTGTTTACTACTCAGAGCATGCCAATCAGGGTTAGGCACTACTCCATACTTTGGATGTATGCAGAATATTCAGATACTGTGTTACTCTGTTACTCACACCAAGGACTGCAGAAAATCTCTCAGGTTTTTGTTTAATTTGCCATTGGAAAAGAGGGTGCCCCTATAGCTAAACAGTGCCTGACCAAATGGCTGGCACATTGTATTATGTTCTGTTATAGCAGGTAAGGTAAGGAACTTCCTGGTGTAGTTCATGGCCATTCGACTAGGGGAATGGCCACTTCTGTTGCTTGTTTCAGAAATGTTTCTTTTGTAGACATTTTTGCTGCATCCACATGGAGCACTGTCCATACCTTCACTAAACATTACACTTTGGACATAGTCTCTTGTAGATGTGCTGGATTCAGGCTTGCTGTATTGCAAGGCCTGCTGTCCTGACTATGTAACAGACTGTACCCTCCTCCTAGCTTTATTTATAACTACTTGGGAATCATTGCAAAGATGTGGTCTAATGGAGGAGATGTTCTCGAAAAAGAACAGTTACATACTTATCGTAATAGTAGATCTTTGAAGGACTCTCCTCCATTAAGCCATGCCATGTTACATCAGATATTGTGCCTGAGCCCAATCTTTGCATAACGTTTCCAGTCACATGCCTCTTCTTGTATGCCCAGTGCTGATATTGTCACATGGTTAGCCAGGGCTGGAGGTCCTCTGACTCTAATCTCCAGTGGGGAACTGAGGAGTAATGGGGCCGCTCATGTTTATGTAGACGCAGAAGTGGGACGTTATTGTAGATGGCCCCGGCTAGCAAAAGTTTCTGTATGCTCCTAGTGCCTCACAGCTATTGTTGCAAAGGTGTGACCTAGTAGTGGAGATTATCTCGAAGATCTACTGTTATAAGTATGTAACTGTTCTTTCTATGGCATAGTTCAGTTTTATATTACAGTTGTATTTGTTATGTCAGTTCGCCTGCAAACTTGCACTTTTATGTGTTCCAAACTTGTACATGCAAGTACTGTGCACTGTAAGGTGACTACACCTTATTTCTGAGCCATGAAATGTACTGTATTTTGTTTGCTGCTCTTCCTGTTACCCTTTCCCCTGTGTTGCACCTGGAAATAAGCCTTGGCTCAGTGTGTCTTTTCTGGTCAGTTTTCAAATAAAATACATGCATTCCATTTCCTGAATAATGGTGGCCCATATATGACCATTATATTGTCTCTTTTAGATATTTCCTGAAGAAGACCTAAGGTCGAAAAGTAGATTTTTAACTCTATTTTTCTGTTTTCAGCGTGCATTTAATATAACCATTTTGTTTTGCTATTATATTGTAATAACCCTTTAGTGGAACGTTTATATTCATCAAAATTAACTAAATGTCATCCCATTGTAAAAGAATCATCAAGAAGTTTTCCATACTTTAATGTTTTCCCAAATATTAAGACCCAGTCTAATCTTCACAAAAGTTGCCTACCCCCTACATATCTTCCACATTTGTTAAACATTACAGTGGGAGAATAAATAACCTCATAGCCATTAATGTTTACATTCGAATGACCATTTGTCTTGCAAGCAAATTACTGTTTTTTTTTTTTTTTTTCGCAAATGAAAGCCATTCAGGGTCCATTAATTTTCCTGTGAGTTCTGCTATATTGACAGGAACCCCCAGCACCCCTATGGTGTTATTGTCTTCTGCCTCTTGTTCTGAATATCTACTACGTGTTTTATGCAGTCATTCATTTGTGTTATTATGCTCTACAAGATCTGATAATTTATTTAAATCTGCAATAAGAATTCCTAAATGTTCCAGTTTGGATGTATTTTTTAGAATATCCTGAGTCACAGCCAGATCTCTCTGGTATACTGTAAATCAGTCTGACCCACACCAGTTTGCTTATCTATTCTGTTTATCCTAATAAGCCCATTATCGCCCAGTCTGACTTTCATAATTTTAGAAATTAAGAAGCATATTATTGACATTGATGGCCCCCTGATGAAGCACCTTGACCAAAGCACTGGGGGTTGAGGCAGGTTGTGTGACTGAAAGGGTAAGGAGTTGTTAACTTGCAATTTTTAAGCACTTTGTTTCACCTGTATTTGCACCGTATTCACAGACTATTGATGTGAAACTTTGCACTACAGCTTCCTTGCACTGTTGGAATTTGGAAGTGGCCTATGGAACCTCAGCAATAAACAAAATAAAGTCTATGATATGTTGGTATCTGTGTGTGCCTTTTCAGCTTTTGGCATATGCCCTTAAAGGTGCTTTTGTGTGATCAGACAATATTATTTAAAATGTATTTTTGTATATACACCTACCCTGCTGCACGCTCTTTCTAACTTATATAGTGATTGTGTTTGGAGCTTGTTGACATTAGTGTTTGTTAATTTTCATTTAGTTTTTCCAATCCAAAGACAGAATGGGAGTATGGTCTGTTTATGAGGTGTCCCTAAAGGGGAACTTGTTTTTTGAGAAAAGTTCCATTTTATGGTGGGCAGTGCATACTGTAGCACTTTATGTTCAATCTGTGATCTTATTTGAACTGCATTAAAAATTATCCTGTCTGTTAACCACCAGGTTACTAAAGAGCCATCCTTAAGACCCATTTGAGATAGTCTTTTTGTTTTGAACCATATTTGTTTAGCAAAGCCCATATTAGGAACCATAACATATACAGGTAAGGTACATTTGTAACATATTCTCAAAAATATGTTACAGCATTCTCGTTCCCTTTTAACTTCCACTTCTGTCTGAAATAAAAATGTTATTAACTCCACCAGTGAGTTTCTTGTTTCATTATATTTAGGAAAGATTCTGGTTATTTCTAGAATTGTTTCTTTTCCAGACAGACTAAAATGTAGCTGTATAGTCTCTGTATTCACAACAGGCATTCTGGTAGCCTGATTGTCCCTGACGGGGGGAGGGGGGGAGATCACATTTATGACCATACCTCTCAGCTGCTGTGAATTTCGCATAGCACTATGAATTATGCATTCACAAAGGTTTACTGATGTTCCTCATAATGTTATAGCTATTTCTATACACACAAACTATGACTACATTGAATTAATTTGATAGAAACATTCCTTACCACTAAATGTACGGGGCCTGTTATTAGATATATTATTCTTTAAAAGAAGAAAGTGCTAGTCAATCTGGCCATTTGCTCTGAACTTTGAAGACCAGGGGTGTGCATTTTAATGCCATGGGGTTGAGAGTTGCGATTATTACTAATTAGAATTGGTTGTGCTTGTCTGGTTTGTTCCCTTCTACCAGTGGCTCAATTTCAGGCCTTACTATAGGAGGCCTTCCTAATGTACACTCCTTGCCCCCTTTTCTGGTTAACATTTACAGCTTTGCTGCTTTCCTTGTCCACTTCCTTCTCCATTTGTTGTGTAGCTTTTTACCAAATCTGTTTTTCCAGCAGTATTTTCCTTCCCCAGGGATGTCTGTTGGTATTATTTAGATTATTTATTTTCTTTTCTTTTTTTTTTTTACTGTACTTTGTTTTTACTTGTGGGAGTATTTGGAATAATCCCTAACAATGAAAGATTGTGCTTTTCTTTGTCTGTTTGTAGTTTTAAGAGCTTCTGCTGGATCACTGTAAATTTATAAAGAACTTCAGTCTTAAAGAGTTCTTACTAGGATTTTACCTCTGTAAGGGCTTTCAAGAGCACAGTGTTGGCCATCATAGGGTGTACTAATGCTTTTAAAGTATATTTACCCATGGTATGTACCCATGGTGCTCCTCCTCTCTGTCTACCCTTCTTTCCTCCCTTCCCTTCCTCTGTGCTTCCCCATAGTATTCTGTTACCTATCCCAGTAGGCCTCTTTTAATATTTGCTGTCATTGTACAAATGCTGTAAATTGCTGTCATTATATGTGAGTTATTATATTGTACAAATGCTGTAAATTGTCGTTTTATGAGAGTTTATTGTATATTCATATATAACTGTTGTATTCTGTGTTGTTGTTCACCCCATTGTGTTCCTCCATATCCGTGTTGTTCTTATCTTACTGCTGTACCAACAAAGCGTTCCTGTTATACTATTGTACTGATTTTGTATATCTACCCAGGGCCTCCTTGAAAATGAGCTTGCTCAAGGGTGTTCCACCTGATAAGATAAAGATTGATTGCTTGATTTAGATAGCTTTATTGAATGTTGATTCAACAGTTCAATATCTAATGCAATGTTTTCAACTTGGTGGTTCAGCTGCTCAAAAACTGTGTTTGGGGACATGGGTGCATCTATAACACAAGAACATTCCTTCAAGACCAAATCTGATGCTTTTATTATAGAGCCACAGGAATTTTCAGACAGATTAAGAGGGTTAAATAGTTCTAATTTACTTTTTTGAGTTTCTGGCAGCTCTAGGGATTCCATATGTAGCCACCCCCTCCCTGAATGTCTAGGGGATGATTGAAATTGCTGATGAACCGGGGAAGGGGGCCCACAAGAAGACACACTTTTGAAACTGTACAGCATGAAGGGCAAGAAAAAGTGTATTTTTTCCCTTAAGGCATCTTTAAACTGCTGAATACCCAAGTTGCTTTAATAAAATTGTTGGGAGCGCCCCCACAGAACCCTCACAGAAGGACCAGGACTCTTGTTGCTTTATGGCCCTTGGCTCCCCCAGGCCCCGAACCCCCAGAAGGTGCAGGATCTTATGTCAGCCTGTCCCCTGGAAATATAAATTAATGGATTGATTAAAAACTGAGGATTTTATATATGTTTTTTTATTATTTACAAATGAATCAGACTTACAATTTTTTTCAAATGAAATTAATTTATTTTTTCTGGGCCCAAAAGATATAGAGGACCACAGGGGTTTATCACTTCTAATACAAACATTTTTGCTCCATGGAGCTAAATTTTTATGTAGTTAAAATGGCAGCAAACTTTTAGCAGAGCAAGGTCTTTAACACCTCTCAAACATCAGATCTGATTTTTTTTAAGAAACCTAGTGACCCTCTACCTGGACTGTGAAGCTTTCTGATTTCACTGGTGCTGGGTAAGTACCTAACAGAGCTTTCATCTTGATTTTTTGGGGGTTCTTTTTTTGGTTTTTAACCAGGAAAGCGTACAGCTTCTCCCACCATTCTCTGACTCTCAATTCCAGCCTTATAGGGACATGGATGGCGCAGTACCTGTCAAAACCTACCGCATCATACCCCCACATTCTCTTGTCCAGTTGCTGTCCTGGTCTGCACGGCCTCCCTGAACATTACAACCTCTCCAAACAGCATGGTGGCACCTTTTTTTTCCAAGTTATCCCCCGAGCAGAACCACAGCTTAACCAGGCCTAAAGACCTGCTCATAAAATGGAAGCCCCAGGGCCTGCCCCAGACATGGACATGGCAGATCTACAGTGTATCCAGGCTGTGCTCCACTCCCTTGGCTGCTAAACATTTGAGCTGCCCTGCCACACAGAGAAACAGGAACTCTGCCACAACTTTTGGATCCCCAACAGCCCAAACACCTCTCCATCCTGCATGCTGCCTTTTTAAAAGGACATAAGAAAGATGGAACTGCTGCCCAACCATCCCCTATTCACCATTTTCCTACTGCCTGATAAGTGCAAACCAGCTCTGGGGAATACCTCCAGGGTACTCAGCGATCCACTCAACTAAAGACTGGCAGCCACCAGACCTGTCCTTCTAAACAGGCCCTAATGGGGTTAGAGGCTCCCCTGGCCCCCTCTCCAGTGGGTCCTAGGGTGCCTTGCCACACCAGGATGCAGAGGCCCTGCTACAGCTTGCTGCAACCCCAATGATCCAGGCCCTCTACCAACCTGCCGAGGCCTACTCAAACCCTGGGGTCTACCTATCCTGCATCTCCCTTTTTCACCTAGCACCCCCAGAGCGTGGGACCCCACTGATGATGGTCGCAGCTACCTGTCTCCATGCCCTTCCTTGGATGCTCACCCAGGGAACCCGATGCATTGCCACTGTAGAAGCCAGCCTGCCTAAAGCGGGGAGTCCCCCCAACCCGCACTGCCCTGGAGTGCCCATTGGTCTCCTGCTTTTGCCTGCCTCTCCTTCCAGTCTCCCAGTCAGCCCCCCCAATCTCCTGTTCCTACCTATTTATACTCTTATTGACCTGATCTCTGCTGCCACCACATGGTGACCAGCAGGAATTGTGCCCCTAGAGCACTAATAGCTCCCTAAGCTCTGGAGGCATTATGCAGGAAGGGTCCCTAAAGGCAGCATAATCCATTCTCAAAAGAGAGGAGGCTTACACTCTCCCCAACCCAGGAAATCATTCCTTCCTGGGAATAATGACAGAGGGCCCACAATGATCCCCCCCCCACACACACACACAAACTGGGTATGCCACATCTCCCCAGCCTGCAAGGAAGAGAAACCCTGTATATCTTGGCCCAAAGGGAGCACCCTCCCTAACCTAACTACTTTAACCTAATCTAAAACCCACTAAACTTACCTGTGCCAGGAGATTTTACAATTTTAGAATTAGAAAACTACTACAATAACTTATTGGCAAGAAACACAATTGTTTAGTGCAGTTCCAATACTAATAATTATCAAGGATTTAAACAGTTTTGAGGTAGGATTTTGCAATGACCTTTTTCTAATTGTACCTCCCCCTTATTAGAACAGGTTACTTTATGTACAATAAAAGAATTTGAACATTTACATCCCAGGCACTCACCCATACACTTTTATAATCGTACCAGCCACATTTTAAGTGCAATAAAAATTATTATTAATTTATTATTAAACTCTAAATTAACAGTTGGCATTGATTAATCTTTTCATTTTTGAAATAATTATACAGTCACCATACTTTGCTCCAATGAGCAATTTTCCTGGCACAGTCCATGAGTTCTCTACAGGGGGATTAAATAGCAGGTCCCCCACCAGGCGGAAAATAGAAATCTGGGTCTGGCTCGGTGGTTAGATCTCCAAATAAGTCCAGATCGATGATGTGGTACTTAGTGCATGTCTCCACCAAGTTCTGGACCAAGGCAAAGTTTTTGAACTGAGTAAGTCCAGACCATGGCACAGTGTGACACATTCCCCGAGCCTCTTGGAAGAGCTAGCTGCTGAGAGGGGGCACTTCCTCCTCCAGGTCGACACTTCAGTCTCTCAGGTTGTTCCTTGTAAATTTATTTTTCTTGCATCTCTTTTATGATGTCTCAAACCCTCCCCGACACGTATGGATAATACAGAAATGGTTATTCAACTTGTAATCTTCTCTTGACCCCCTCTCAGCCTGATTCTACTCTGGAAGGTCCCGGATGCTGGTCCTCTGAGCTTGTCCTGATGGCAACCATACTCCTTCTCAATACTTGACATTTAGGGGGTCGCTTTTGTTCAACCCATCCATCTGGGTCTGGAGGGTCGTGGCACAAACTGGTAAACATGGGGTGTGGTCATCCATGATGACCACTGGGCAGTGGAAATGTCAGGGGATTGCACGGTATACTTGGTAGTCTGAGAATTGGAATTTCTTGCCTAAGAACTTCTCCTGATCCACTTTTTTCAAGTCCTCTAGAGCCTTGGCGCTCTCCTTAGTTCCGCCGGGTGCCATAGGTTGCACAGTGCCAAGCCCAATAGGGTGCAGAATTTTTGACTTGGCTCTAATCGAGGGTTTTGCTTTAACTAACGGGGCTGGGGGGGGCTGCCATCGGACAGGAATCGAGGCAGGGACCTCCTGGGCCCTGGGGGGTCTCTCAATGGTTTTCTTGGACCCCTGCCCCTCCCTCTGCCATGGAAATAGTCAGTAGCCAGCTCTGGGGGAGCAGGGCAGATGCTTCTGCTCCCCATCACCCCCTGACTTCACATTCTCAGCAGCACCCTCTTTTTCCTTTGCCTTGATGACCACATCTGGAGTAACGTGCCTGGTTTTAGCTGTTTCTTTCAGGGCGCTCTCCCCCAGGGAAAGTTTTTCAGTGGTTCTAGAATCCCCACTGCCCAGTGACCACAAGGTAAGGGAACCTTCTGAGGCACTTGAAGGAGGTCCCCAGAGGAAAACTGGTGGGGCACGGTCAAATATGCCTCCTAGGGCTGAACTGTAACAAATACCACACACTGGCAGTCATACGATTTCTTCCCCCCTGATATTCACACCTCACACACTGTACATCTGCTTGTCCCTTCTCTCTTGCTTGCCAAAGTCAGGTCATAAACAGGCAGAAACCATTGTCAATGGCTCTTCTCGGGGGGAGGGGGAAGGGAATTTCTTTTTCTGATTTAAAACTGCCATTGTTCGTCGCACGTCCATGAATTTACCCCACAATCTCCTTTACTCTGCAATTCTCCCCACAGTACTCAGACAATAAAAGGAACAATGTTACTGTTTTTTTCCTTTTTCCTGGCTGCTGTTTCACAATTATATGGCTTGTTTGCAACACCTTCTCACCCTTCTCTATGCGGCTGGAAAATGGTGCTGGCTAATATGCTGTTTTATTTTTCCTGCAGCCATCCACCAAACAGAGGTGCCAAAGGCATCACATGACCAGCCAGTCACTCGAGCATACCACACCAAGAGAGCAGAGGCCTACCTTCATTCCAGGTCTAGCTTTCACACCACCATGAAGATTTTAAAGTGTGCCACACGGCTTAAGAGAGGCAGGAGCCCTGCCCACACCCTGAAACTGGGGAACTCAAGGTCCGGTGGGGTTTTGGGGTGAAGGGAACATCCCGATGAGCCCCCACATGTAGCCACCCTCTCCATGAATGTCTAGGGGATGATTGAAATTGCTGATGAACCGGGGGAGAGGGCCCATAACAAGACACACTTTCGAAACTGTACAGCATGAAAGGCAAGAAAAAGTTAATCTTCTACCTTTGAGTTGCTTCTTTAAAATTGCTGGGAGCACCTCACCGAACCCCCACAGAGGGACCAGGACTCCCATTGCCTTATGGCCTGGGCTCCCCCAGGCCCTAAACCCCCAGAAGGTGCAGGATCTTACGTCAGTCTGTCCCCTGGAAATGTACACTCATGGATTTATTAAAAACTGAGGATTTTATGTTTCATTTTTTTTCTATTTACAAATGAATCAGACTCACAATTTTTCCTAAACGAGATCAACTTATTTCTCCTGGGCCCAAAAGATTTAGAGGACCACAGGGGTTTATCACTCCTTATACAGACATTCCTACTCCTTGTGGCTAAACCTTTATACAGTTAAAATGGCAGCAAACGTTTAGCAGAGCAAGGTCTTTAACAGCTCTCAAACAGCAGATCTGATTTTCCTCAGGAACCTAGCGACCCTGTACCTGGACCGTGAAGCTCCCTGATTTAACTGGCACTGGGTAAGTACCTAAAAGAGCTTTCATCTGATTTCCGGGGTCCTCATTTCTTTCTTTAACCGGGGAAGCATACAGTTTCTCCCACTGTTCCCTGACTCTCAATTCTGGCCTTTCAGGGACCCAGATAGTGCGGTGCCTGCCAAAACCTACTGCACTATAACTCCACATTCTCTTGTCTGGTTGCTTTCCTGGTCTGCTCAGCCTCCTTGAACACTGCAACCTCTCCAAACAGTGTGGTAGCACCTTTCTTTCCAAGTGACCCCCACCGGAGCAGAACCATGGCTTAAGCAGGCCTAAAGAACTGCTCATAAAATGGAGGCCCCAGGGCCTACCCCAGACACGGGCATGGCAGACCCACAGCGTGCTCAGACCATGCTCCACTCCCTTAGCTGCTAACCATTTGAGCTGCCCTGCTACACAGAGAAACAGGAGCCCTGCCACAACTTCTGGATCCCCAACAGCCCAAACCCCTCTCCATCCAGCATGCTGCTCTTTTAAAGGGCCATAAGAAAGATGGAACTGCTGCCCAGCTGTCCCCTTTTCACCATCCTCCTGCTGCCTAATAAGTGAAAACCAGCTCCAGAGAATACCTTCATGGCACCCAGTGGCCCACTAGACTAACAGGGTTAGAGGCTTCCCCTGGCACCCTCTCCAGTGGTTACCTAGGGTACCTTGTCGCACCAGGATGCAGAGGCCCTGCCACAGTCTACTGCAAGCCCGATGACCCAGGCCCACTACCAACCTGCTGGGGTCTACCCACACCTTGGGGCCTACTTATCCTGCATCTCCCTTTTTTACCTACCACCCCCAGAGCCCGGGACCCCACTGACGACAGTTGCATCTATCTGTCCCCATGCTCTCCCTTGGATGCTCACCCAGAGAAACCGACGCATTGCCGCTACAGAAGCTGGCCTGCCTAAAGCGGGCCCCCACCCCCACCCCGCACTGCCCAGCAGTGCCTGTCGGTCTCCTGCTTTTGCATGCCTCTCCTTCCAATCTCCCAACCAGCCCCACACTCTCAACTTCCTATACTCTTACTGACCTGATCTCTGCTGCCACTACATGGCGACCAGCAGAATTTTGCCCTCAGAGCACCAATGGCTCCCTAAGCCCTGGGAGCATTATGCAGGAGGTGGTCCCTAAAGGCAGCATAGGCCTCTCTCAAAAGATAGCAGGCTTACACATATTAGCCTCCAATATTGTTTTGGAGACTTCATTACATGCTTCTGTTTTATTTAGATCTAAACATCTAGTATTTGTTATAATTATACTTTCAAGAAACAGGAATCTTCTAGTAGTATCAGACAATATTGCAGTCAGTGTAGAGCTGCTGACTGCCCCCAGAACTTTGAGTTTGGAATGTATGCAGATGGAAGATTTGGAATGCTATATACAGAAACTGCTGCCTCTTTGTCCCTAACTGCCAGATTCAATTTTTCCAAGTAACCAGCAGGACTTGCCACCCAAGACTGCACATCAACCTAGCTGCAAGACTGTTTATTTTGTTGAAAAGGTGGTATTTCTTTCAATACTTTATTCATACTCTACCTCTTTTAATTAGTTACTTAAGTTTAGCTTATGTTGGGTCATTTTGTATCTACCGCCAACAGCGACACTTTTACAGCGACTGTCAGTACAGCGACTACAGCGCCAGGTCGCTGTACAGACAGAGTTGGACCCAGGCACTGTATTCAGGGGAGTTGCACCCCCTCTCATAATCAGCTCTGACTCGGAGTTGATTATAAAAAGTGGGGGGTGCGTAGGGCACAACCCCGTGTGGGAGGTTCAGGGGTGAAGCTCCCCGAAGAAAACATGTTTCCAACTTGGAAGCTGTCTGCCAACCGCAGATGCAGTCAACATAATGGTTTTGCTGTCCAGTCATTCAACAACATTTTTGTCGATGACTGGTCGTAGATCCAGGTAAGTTAACCCTTAGGCTGCCGACAGAATTAGAACATATAGGAATTTTGGACTGATACAGTATATCAGTCTGCAGCCATGCAAAGGTTAACTCATTTTTAGCGGTCCCATTGCAGTTCCCAGGAACCAATTTATTCAGTTTAAAAGTGTTTAATTTGCGGTTCTGACCACTAGCTACTTAGTTTTAAACAAATATTATATTTAGTCATTTAAAACTGTTTAGTTTAAATCACCATTGGTTCCCATTTGCTACTAGGAACCGATCGCGTTTTTTAAAGTATACACATTTGATTACTTATTTTGTGGGTAGTGATCAGTTCCCTTTTCACTCTAGGAACCAATCACTTTTTGAGTAATTACAAGTAAGTTTGTTTAAATCAGAGTTTCTTTTAAATATAAGGGACCGACCATGATTGCTCTAAATTTAACTCTGTGAAATTATTTAAGAGTTTGCTGACAGTCTGGCATGTCAGACCAAAAATGAGGACAGGACCCACAGGATTTAAAAATTGTATCAAGTGCTTTCAAACCTTTTCTAATGCTGATCACTATGATTTATGCATTGAGTGCTTGGGTCCCAACCATATTTTTTCTAATTGTAAAGTTTGTAGTACAAAAACTGTTAAAAAGGAGCCAAAAGATTGGAACAGATGGCTTCTGCTCACACCTCAGTGTCACCAAAGCACAGTGAAGAGGGTATTTCTTCTTCACACTCAAAGACAAAGGTGAGACCCTCTAAAGACACTTCAGTCAGACCCCTAAATTCCTGAAAAGGGGTCTGAGCATACAAAACGCAAAAGAACAAGTGAGTAGACACCTGAGTCTGTGCCTGCCAAAATGAAATATAAAGAAAACAAGCATTTGTCAATGCCGAATGTTTGCTTGCTGGCATTGGCATTGGTAGTGTAGAAGTTACAGAGCTGCATAATAGGAATGGCAGCAAAGTATTGAACTGAAGCCAACCCCACCACCACCCTGCAGAGAGTGACAGGCATTGGGGTGTGCCTTTGGGTCGTCAGGCATAACGATCACGCCATTTCACCACACCCTACCCTGCAGACACTGACAAGTGTCACGGTGTGCCTTGGGTTTTGGCCTTATGCGCACCCCATTCCATCAGAAGTACGGTGAGATGGGTGCGTATAGAGAATGGGGTAACGTTTAGGCCTCAAAGAGTCTGAGGCACACCTTGATGCTTCTCACTGGCTGCAGGGTGTGGGTGGGGTGGAATAGTATAACATTACAGGCAAGAATCCCAAGTCACACCCCTGATGCCTGTCATTCTCTACAGGGTGGGGGCGTTATGGTGGGAAACCCTAACGCCTCAGGCATTCGTGGTATTTTCACTCCAAATTTTCAACATGGTTTTTGTGACCCCCACCTCATGAACAGTGGCAATATCAGTTTGTTAGCCGAAAACTGCTTTTGCACAGTGACTACGGCATTTGGCACCACAGGTGCAAAAACACATTCGGAACAGGATGTGAAAAATGACAGCGGTACTGTTCACGGGGAGGTGTAAAAAATGGCAATGTTGAAAATCTGGTGTGAAAATCTTAAAAAAACTGGTGAAGTCACGAGCGTAATGTAACTAGTTTGGGGATTTTTTTACAGCAGATTGTCAACACAGGCATTTTGGGACCTCCGATCATGAACAGTGTCAGTGTGATTTTCTTTATCGTCCTGAACAATGATTTCCCACAGTGACCACGCATTTCTGCGCTGAAAGTGTGAAAACACATTTCGGCCATGTTGTGGAAAATGACAGCCGTACTGTTCATAAGGAGGTGTGGAAAAATGCCACTGGTGAAAATCTGGACTGAAAATATTACAAATTCATGAACTTACGAGGGTGCGTGGAAACTGCGTAATGCTCACTCGTAACACAGTCATTTTATGGAGTTTTGTCACCAAATTTTCAACATAGCCATTTTAAGACCTCTGCTCATGACCAGTGTCACTGTGGTTTTCTTAATCTGTCCCAAACATTGTTTTCTTTACCGACTGTACCATTGTATGCGCTACATGCTGCGAAACAAATTTGGGCGAGATGTGAAAAATGGTAGCTGTACTGCTCATAAGGAAGTGTGGAAAAATGGCACTGTTGAAAATCTGGTGTGCAATATTATATAAATTCAAAAACTTGCTAGCTGCATAGAGAACTAAGTAGCAAGCCCTAAAACAGTCATTTTTGGAATTTTTAACCAAATTTTCAACATAGCCATTTTAACACCTCTGCTCATGACCAGTGTCACTATGATTTTCTTAATGTGTCCCATACATTGATTTCGCACACCGACTGCGCCATTGTGCTCTACATGGGCGGAAACACGTTGTGGGCAAGATGTGAAAAATGACAGTTGTACTGCTCATAAGGAGGTGTGGTAAAATGGCACTGTTGAAAATCTGGAGTGAAAATATTGAAAATTTGTGAACTTACGAGTGTGCGTAGGAACTCTGCAACGCATGATCGTAAAACAGTCATTTTTAGGAATTTTTTCACCAAAATTTCAACATAGCCATTTTAACACCTCTGCTCATAAACAGTGTCACTGTGATTTTCTTAATTTGTCTCATACATTGATTTCGCACACCAACTGCGCCATTGTGCGTTACATGGGCGGAAACACATTTTGGGTGAGATGTGAAAAATGGCAGCTATACTGCTCATAAGAAGGTGTGGTAAAATGGCAATGTTGAAAATCTGGAATGAAAATATTGAAAATTCACGAACTTACGAGCGTGCATAGGAACTGCGCAATGCATGCTCGTAAAACAGTCATTTTTTGGAAGTTTTCCACCAAATTTTCAAAATAGGCTTCTTGAGAGCCTGCCTTATGAACACTGGCAGTGTTGTTTCGTTAATCAGTCCCGAAAGGTGATTTCGTGCAGTGACTTTGAAATCACCCTTCGGGCCCGAATAACGCCATGACAGTGACAGCATTCATGAGAAGGGGTCCCAAAAACCCCATGTTGAAAATTTGGTGCAAAAATTCCAAAAAAGGGCCTAGATATGCAGCAAAGTTGAAAAACCCTATCTATTACATTATACAGCTTACCGGCATTTCCTCAGTTCGCGGTCGGCTTTGAAGAGTGCAGACGATTCCTGGTCCACCGAATATCGTCATACCGGATCTAGAGGTAAGTGTGGGGTGAAGGGGGTGGGGAGGCAGGGTGCACAGTGGGTGGGTGCGGGTGGGGCAGGGAGACTGGAAGGGACCGTTTTTAATTTACAGTTATTTTTTTTAATTAAGGCGGCGTGGGGCGTTTGCCACGCTGGGGTGGGCTCCCAGGCGTGGCAGCTGAAAAAGATGTTTGGGGGTGGAGCCGGCGGGGAATTGGGCACCCGTTGGCCATCTCGGGCTAGTGCCACACTGGGGTGGGCTCCCAGCGTGGCAGCTCTAAGGCTGTTTGGGGGGGCTGGAGCCAGCAGGATTGGAGCTTACGTCGTATAGTGACACCAGGAAGCTTTTTGGGGGAGGGTGGGAGCCGACGGGCATTGGGCACCCTGGGTCGGCTATACTCAGGCGCGTGGGGCAGCGCCACACAAGCACGCTAATATGCGTGCGTGCATGTTGAGGGGGGGGAGCTCTGCTCACTGAAGCGGAGCTCTCCCTTTCAACTGTATGCCACTGCATTTTCAGCTGTCATAGACAGCTGGAGCAGTGATTGGCGCACTGTGACCGCGCCTGCAAACACACTGACTGAACTGGAAGAGGCTGACACACCTCTGGAAAACTCCGATGATGACACTATGTTTCTTGCACATGTGTGCAAGCAAACATAAAAATGTTGTTGTGCCTCCTGCTGAAAAAGCAAAGGAGCTCCCAACAGACAAAGAAAAGAATTCCCTCTGCAGAGGAAATTGCTAAAGCCCTGCAAGTCATTCAAGCCCTACAGACTGCAGGTTCCATCCTGGGTTCACTTGTTCAAATCCCAATATTGGTTTCCTGTGACCAAGAGCTTGAAATTTACATTGAGGAGGAGGAACCAGATCTAGGGAACCCATTAAACCAGAGGTTTCCCCAGATTAGGAGTTCGCCCCCACCCCACCACACCACACACACACACACACACACACACACACACACACACGGGCATGATGATTTTTCATCCCACTTCTCTTTTGTCAGGCAAACAGCTCACACCCTGGGCCTCACCTCACAAGAGTTCATGGATGATGAGGAAGAGGAAGAGGCAGATTTTTTTGAATTGGATGGGTCTCACTCCCACAAGAAAGGTGGTCCTTCTTAACTATAACTCCTTAAGGAAGGCTACTTTTTTTTCTTACTTTTGTTTCTGCTCCTTGGTCCCTGGTTGACTACCTTCCTCATCCACCCATCCAGCCCCGTACCCTGAGATCAGGCCACTACCACTCTACCCCCACGGATTACCCCCTGTGGCAGGGCGGTAAGGAGCCCCCCGGCTTGGCTCAACTCACCTTCACAGGATCCAGTGTGGGGAGCGACATTCGAGATCTGGCCCTGCGAAGGGGTGGACGGCTCATCAATGCGATCAGGACCAGATTTTCCTCCTCCATTTTCGCCCTTGCATGAGGAGCGTGCAATGGCACCCATGGAAGGAGCGCACATGCGTTTGCACACGCCCCATCATGCCCCCTTTCTGTAGAGTAGTGGTGCTATATCCCCCAGCCTCTGCTAGTGGACACCCATGCGCCAACTACTGGAATCCCTCCCCCCCAGAGAGGGAGTGCAGTCCGTCAGATGCTGAATCCCTCTACTCCCCTGCCAACCCCCAGCGATCCGTGCTCATTCCCAAACATGGGTCGCTGGCATGGCGTGACGTAAGGCAACCAGCGCCTCAGCCATCAGCACCACCGGGCTGGCTATAAGGAAAGCTACTTTTAAAATACTTCAGACACCTTCCTCTGCCCCCAGAGTGAACAAGAAGGTGGAAAAGAAATACCAACTGGACAAGACTTCTGCTGATTACCTGTGTACCCATCCAGATCATGAGGGTGTTATTATGCAAGTTGCATCTTGTGATAAAGCAAATTTTCCTCTTGCATCTCACCCTCCGGACAAAGATTCTAGAAAAATTGACGTAATGGGGAAGAAAGGTTATTTAGGATCTTCCCTTCTCCTCAGACAACCAGCCTACATGGCTTATGCTGCACAGTACCAGAAAGTCCTATGGCGTTTCATGATGGCCTTAATTGATAAGGTTTCAGGAGATGTGGCACCTGATATGGCAGATATTGCCAGGATAGCTTTGGATGCCACAAAGTGCCAATTTCACATGGCAGTGGATGCAAACGACTGCGTCCAGAATGTTAGCCTTGTCAGTTTCATTAAGAAGGTTTGCTTGGCTCAGAGCAACCAGTCTTACACCAGACACCCAGCTAAAGGCTATGGATTTTCCAGGTGAAAATAATTCCCTTTTTGGTGACAAAACTGAGGCATACATGAAAAAGGTGGAGGAGTATAAAACCACCTATAGGAGTGACTCTGAGAGAGAGAGAGAGAGAGAGAGAGCACAAGAGAGAGAGACTCCACTTATCATAGATCCACAGGAAGGTGAGGTAGGGGCAAAGGTTACTACCCCAGATCTTACGCCTCATGTCCTATGCCTGTAGAATACACAGAGGTTTGAGGGAATTACAGGAGCATTGGGTCTGTTAGGTGTGCCAGCCCAGCTCCAGCACCCAGACCACAATCCAGACAGAATCCCTGACTGCACAGATCATGCTGCCCCCCCCCCCCAGTATTTCAAACATTAGGAAAACATTATCACAGACAACTGAGTACTGGAGGTAGTGAGTCAGGTTCCATGCTTGCAGTTCAAACAATTTCCAAAACTCCACGGCTGCATGGTTTTCCATCCTTCAACTCCATCAGAGACCATTCTGCTGGAGTTGGAAGTAAAAAAGCTCCTGCAAACCAGGGTAATAGAGTCAGTCCCCCTCACCCAAAGGGGAAGGGGAAGGGGTTTGCACTCAAGACACTTTCTGATCAAAAAGAAAAACGGGGACTGGCATCCAATCTTGGATCTCAGATACCTAAACAGACACCTAGCAAAGCCCAGGTTCAAAATGGTAACACTGGCAGTAGTTATCGCTACTCTAAGGACAGGAAACTGGCTGGCATCCCTGGATCTGAAAGGCGCTTAGTTTCACATTCCAGTCAGGCCTTCCCACAGAAAGTACTTAAGGTTCTCTCTCTCCCTCCTCAGGTCATTACCAGTTCTCAGCACTCCCCTTCGGGCTCACTTCTGCCCCATGGGTATTCACAAAGTGTCTATCAGTGGTGGCAACATACCTCAGAAGGCAGGGAATCAATGTGTTTCCTTACCTAGACAACTGGCTATTCATAAGGAAGACATAACAGCAGGTAAAGGATTCCAGCAGGGTGACCCAAGTTCCCTGGAGTCACTAGGTTTCCTTATCAATGCTCAAAAATCTCAGATGGAGCCAGTTCATTCACTGGAATTCATTGGAGCAGAACTGGACTCCACAGGAGAGGGTGTCAAACCTATTGACCCTGGCAAACTCCTTTTCTTTAGGTCAGCCCAGAACTGCAAAACAGTTCCTAGCATTGCTAGGACACATGGTCTCAACTACAGCAGTAGTTTCAGGCTCCAGGTTTCAAATGTGGGATAGCCAGTATCACATCAGATCACACCGGTCTCAAAGAAGGGATCCCATCTCAACACTGGTGTTAGTTACAAGAACTCCATTACTGGATCTTCAAGGGAATCTCTTTTCAGCAACAACATCACACAGTTGCCTCTCTCCTAGGGTGTGGAGCACACATGGGTGACCTCAAAATCAGTGGAATTTGGTCACCTCAGGAGTCCAAACTGCTCATCTACCTTTTGGAGTTGAGAAAAGTCTTCCTTGCTCTAAAGACCTTTGCCACTCAATTGAGGGGTCAGTCAGTCCAAGTCAGGGCAGACAACACAGCCACTATGTGGTACATCAACAAGCAGGGGGGGTACCAGATACTCAAGACTCTGCATAGAGGACATGAAGATTTGGTGCCTAGCTTATTCCCTGGAGATGCATCTATCTGCCATTCACACTTCAGGGAAGGACAATACATTGGCAGATTCACTGAGTAGAATCAGCCAGGACCATCACGAATGGACTCTGAACAGACAAGTGTTGGATACAATTTTCAGGCAGTGGGGCACCCCAGAAATAGATCTGTTTGCCTTAAAAGACAGTCATCAGCTTCCACTAAATTGCTGCAGGCCACCATCCTTGGGCACAGTGCTCATGATGCTCTAGTTCTGGTTTGGATTGGGAAATTCTTCTATGCCTTTCCTCCAGTTCCACTGGTGTCAAGAGTTCTTCTCAGACTGAGGAGTTCCCTACAACCATGATACTGGTTGCACCAGACTGGACCAAACAGCCTTGGTACCCTTTGTTGCTCACTCTGTCCACCAAGCAACCCATGCATCTGTCCCACAGATTTAATCTTCTAACAGCTGTCCAGGATCAGATAGGTTTTCTGAACCTCAAGAGCTTTCACCTGAAGGCTTGCTTCTTGAGGAATTAGAATATTCTGAGTTTAACTTGCCAGAAGAGGTTCTTAAAGTACTAAAGGTATCTTGGAAAACCTCTACAAGAAAAACTTGTGGTTCAAAATGGAAAAGATTTACCATCTGGTGCAAGCCTAAGAAAATCAACCCCCTCAGGGCAGGTTTGCCTACTGTACTTGTTTATCTGGTGCACTTGCATTCTCTAGGCCTCAGGTCTTCAACCCTTAAGGTTCACTTAGCAGTAGTATCTGCTTATTTGTCTGCAGTTGCTCGGAGAACAATTGCTTCGCACCATATTATTAAAAGGTTTTTCAAAGGGTTGGCACATATGTTCCCTCATGTTAGGGAACCAGTACCTCATTGGGACCTGAATCTGTACATAGCCAAACTCATGGAACCTCCTTTTGAGCCAATGGCTACAGCTGACCTTAAATATGTCACACGGAAAACTATTTTTCTAGTGGCAATTACTTCAACAAAAACAGTGTGCTAGTTCTAAGCTCTTTGCGCTGATCCCAATTTCATTATCTTACATAAGGACAAGGTAGTCCTTGGAACTAACAGGAAATTTCTTCCAAAGGGGGTAACTGAGTTCCACTTGAACCAGTTCATCACACTGCCAGTATTTTTCACAGCCAAAACCCGTTCTGGTGAACAAAAGCTTTATAGCTTGGATGTAAAAAGATCCTCAGCTATTACATTACACATGCTAAGGACCTCAGGAATTCCCACTCACAACTGTTTATTACCTATGGTGAAGTGGGAAAGGGCAGGCCTGCCTCAAAGAGGTCAGTTGCACGTTGGATAGTATCCTGCAGTCAGTTCTGCTACAATAAGACTGACAAATAGCCACCACAGGTCCTAATGGCACATTCCCCTCATGGAACTGCTGCATCTGTGGCAGCTGCCAGGGACATCCCCTTGCTGGAAATCTGTAAAGCAGCTATCTGGAATATAGTCCATACCTTCATAAAGCACTACTTCCTGGACGTCCAGTCCAAGACTGATGCAAAGTTTGGCACTGCAGTATTGCAGAACCTTTTTCTTAAATAGGTTCTGTGCCCTCCTCCCAAAGCACTGCTTGGTAGTCTGCAATATTCTCTAATACTATTACAAGGAGATTCCGGTTTCTTGCAAAAATACTTACCATAGTAATATTGTTTCTTACAAAGGATCTCCTAGTAGGATTAGACCTCCCATCACCCCCCCCCCCCTTACATAACCTGAATAGATTCAGCAATTCCTTCATGGGAGTTTAATAATGTTGCCATTAATCATTGCCTTAACTTTTTATAATAGTTAATACACACAAGAATGGCTAGGATCACTAGCTCTCGTGTTTTGTGTTTTTTCTTGGCCTGTTTAGATTCCATCCTCTCTACCAACAGCAGGACATTAGTGTTAATGGGGTTCTTAATTTTTAATTAGTGATTAACCTACTGTTTCATCTACAAAACTGAATCTGGCTGTTAGGGAGAAAGAGACAGCAATTTTTGATGTAGCATTCCAAATTCTTCTAATTTGCATACATTCCAAACTCAAAGTTCTGGGGGCAGTCAGCAGCTATACACTAGCTACAATATTGTCTAATCCTTCTAGGAGATCCCGTGTAAGAAACAGTATTAATATGGTAAGGAATTTTTTCTTGTCTATTGGATTTATTAATATTAATAAGGGGAAACAATTTTGTAATAGATTCCTGTTTCTTGGAGTCTACCTTCGGTGGTTTGTTTGCTGTAATCTTCTTATCATCTTTTAAAATTTGATTTAACTCCCCCTCTTTTCTTTTGTTCATTTCCATGAATGTTACTTCTGATTTGAAGTCTAAGGGCTTCTGTTGCTCAGTGTTATTTGCCTCTCTTTGATCCAGTTGTTCTGTTTTCAAACCTACCCTCTCAGGTACTTTACCATCTACATCTAGGGAGAAACTTGAACTATTACATCTTGTGCTAAAGGAGCTACCTATGGGCTTCAGCCTTCTTTTCCTCATACAAACTAAGTGAACTAAGCTGGGGGAACTTGAACTACATGAAATCCCCATCAAAAACACAGTTATTTCTGGATTTCGTATATTTTTTTTTTACCAGTTTTTCCATTTCCCCTTTTGGTTTTGAGGTTGCTCCCGCTCCTAGTAGTCATTCTGTTATTTGTAATGTAAATGAATGCTTAGTCTAAGTCAGTTAGTATCTTGGTCAAACACAAATCTCTGCTATTAATAAATAAGTCAATATAAATATAAATGGCACAGTTTCTGACTATATTAAATATGCAAATATTTAAGAAAGACAACAAAAGTCTTGCTAGATCAGCTAAAATTCAGTTTGCAGTTCAGGTTACTTTGGAATAAAACTGGATGATCTGTATAGTCAAGTAAAATAAATGGTGCAATACTTGAGTGGTATTGACTGCAGTCCAGGTCAATGAGCAACCTGCTAGGTAACAGAATTCAAGTGCAAGGAGTTCCCGTTCACTACACGGGATCTCATAGTAAGACAAAGAATCGACCTCCTGTTAAGTGGGGCCAAGTTTCATATTCTTTTCTGTCCCCTCTGCTTTGAAAATATTCTGTGCTTCCTGGTGCAGCAGTACCAAGTTTGTCTATGAGCAAAACAAAAATGAATAGCCTTTTATGTATGTCCAGTTAAAAGAAGCAGCCTCTAAGAAGCCATTCCAAATATTACCATTTATATGTTAGCCCCAAGGGTAAAATAACTAGCTGGCTCCCAGCACTAACTAAAATCTGTGAATGTGCTAACTTAAATTTCACTCATAGAATATCTGAGTTTTAAAAGATTTGTAAAAATGGTAGAAGAGGCAACCTTTTATGCTGAAAGTAGTATTTAATATTCTAGCAGAAACTAGCACTACAGTATATATCCAGATTTGAAATGCCCCATATCTTCTGAGTTTAACTAGAGAATAGATTGTATGTAGAGAACTGACATGCCTGAGGCTTCCCAATTACTCCACGACTGAGATAAATTAAGATCTTACTTTGAGAGGGCTCTTGCAGTAGGTAATTACATATAGGACTGATGCCGGCAGGCGTCAGGACCCCACAGAAAAATTTCTAGCTAGCAGTCTCTGGCGGGGGACCACCCCCACGTCAGGTGACCAATGTCATGCGACGTCAATATAAAGGGGCGGTCCCCCATGCCCACCTTCCAGTTTTTTCCTGCTGTTAGCTCGTGTCAGACGCCTCACGGTAAAGTTCAACGCTCGTCAGTCTGTTGTTGGTAGTTTTACCGTTGTTTTTTCCTCGATTTATTCATCAGAATGTTTATCTTTTCGGTGGTGTATGTCATCCCCTACATCCTCCGAGCACAAAAGTAAGTGCGACTTGTGCGGCGCCTAACTCCCACACAAGGACGGCCACTCCCAGTGTCTCTTCTGTCTGGGACCGGACCATCAGGTGGAGAAGTGCCAGCATTGCCTGAAATTCAATGCCACCACCCTCAGACGGAGGCAGCAGTCCCTGGAGGCCCACATCCTTAAGAAGAAAATGTCCTCCATGGAGAAGGAGTTGATAAAGCTCCGTCAGACTTCTACTTCCCCCGAAGGCCACCGTAAGAAGAAGGACAAGAAGAAACATAGAAACATAGAGGTAGACGGCAGATAAGGACCACAAGGCCCATCCAGTCTGCCCATTTCTTTTTCTACCTTATAAATGTGCCATCAGCCTTTGCTCTGTCAGTGGCCTATCTATTCATACTCATCTGTATTGCTCCCTTATGCCTATCCCATGCCTGTTTGAAGCCCTGCATTGTATTCATAGCCACCACTTCCTGAGGTAGGCCGTTCCATGCATCCACCACTCTTTCTGTGAAAAAGAATTTCTTCACATTCCCCCTTAATCGTCCTCCCTCTAATCTCATGCTGTGTCCTCTTGTCCTGCTATTTTTCTTATATTTAAACATGTTAGACTCTTTCACCTTGTTAATACCCTTAAGGTGTTTGAATGTTTCGATCATATCACCTCTCTCCTTCCTTTGCTCAAGGGTATACATATTGAGCTCCGTTAATCTGTCCTCATATGTCTTCTGATGCAGTCCCTGCACCATTTTGGTTGCCCTTCTCTGGACTGCCTCAGTTTGGTTAATGTCCTTGTGAAGGTGTAGCCTCCAGTACTGCCAGTAGCACTCAGATGGGACCTAACCAGTGTCTTGTAAAGAGGATTATTACCTCCCTCTTACGACTTGTGATACCCTACTAATACACCCTAACATCCCCTAGCCTTACCTACTGCTTTAGAGGTCTGCTTGGATGATTTCAGGTCATCGGTGATGATGATGCCCAAGTCTCTTTCTTCCTTTGTGACTGCCAGCAACTCCCTCCCAGCCTATAGGTGGCTTCAGTGTTTTCTTCCCTATGTGCATGATCTTGCATCTTTGCATTAAATCCCAGTTGCCACTCTTCTGACCATTTTGCTAGTTTATCCAGATCTCTTCTCATTCTGCCCACCCCATCTGGATCATCTACTCTGTTGCAGATCTTGGTGTCATCTGCAAACAGACAAGCCTTACCCTCTAGTCCATCTGCAATGTCACTAATGAAGATATTGAAGAGAACTGGCCCCAGGACTGATCCCTGAGGTACCTCACTTGTGACTTGCATCTCTTCTGACTGTATACCATTTACCACCACTCTCTGTTTTCTGCCTGTCGACCAGTTTGCCACCCAGTTGACCAACTTCTGACCCACCTGAGCCTACCCAGCTTATTTATCAATCTTCTGTGTGGAACAGTGTTGAAAGCTTTGCTGAAGTCAAGGTAGGTGACATCAACTGCTCCCTCTTGATCCACCACTCTGGTTACCCAGTCAAAGAAATCTATGAGATTAGTTTGACAGGACCTTCCTTTTGTAAACCCATGCTGTCTTGGATCCTGTGCTCCTATGGATTCCAGGTGTTGCACTATCCTTTCCTTAAGGAGTGCCTCCATAATCTTGCCAACTACTGAGGTAAGATTGACTGGTCTGTAGTTCCCTGCCTCCTCCCTGCTACCACTCTTGTGGAGCGGGATCACATGAGCCCTTCTCCAGTCTTCTGGGACCTCTCCTGTGCTCAGAGACTCACTAAACAGTTCTGCTAATGGCTCTGCTAGTTCCACCCTTAGCTCCTTTAGTACCCTGGGATATATGCCATTAGGTCCCATTGCCTTGTCCACCCTGAGCTTAGTGAGCTCTTGTAGGACCCTGTCTTTTGTGAAGGGAGTAGTGCTAACCTCCCTCCCCTGTGTCCATGGTGCTGAGCTGTGGGCCCTGCCCTACCTTCTCTTCAGTAAATAATGAGCAAAAGTATCTATTTGGGATAGATGCTTTTACAGGGTCCTCCTCCTCACATGCCCCCTTTTTCTCCTTTGAGCTTAGCAATACCCCCTCTGGACATTCTCCTTTCACTAATGTATCTATAGAAAGTCTTGTCACCTTCTTTTACTGTTTGTGCTAGTGTTTCCTCAGTAGGTCAGCTACTGAAGGTATCCATAGGGCGAGTATCCGTGACCTGACGGCGGATAACCCGGCGTCAGTTAATGAGGCACTGTGTACTGCTGCGATGGATAGGCTGGTATTGGGTACTGGGGTGCCGGATACTGTGGACCCAGGTATGACGCGTTCGGATACAATGGGGCTGGATACTCAGGAACCGGGGGGTCTGCCGGGGCAGATGGCCCAGCAGGTGGGCCTGAGACTGGAGGCCCAGCGGGCGGTGTCCCGGAGAGGGATGTCACCCAGCGTGACTGGGGCTCCTCTTCCACCGCGACTTCGGCTGGAGTTGCCGTGCTTCAGGTAACATCCCCCCCCCGGGACCGCTCTGCGATGGCCATCTTGGAGGCTTCAAGATGGCGCCAGCTCTCCCGTCGGGCTCGCACTTTCGGGCCTTCAGGCACCTCCGGGCTAAAGGCTCCGGTCCCAGTAAGGCCACCGCCCGGTGGCCTACTAGTGTAAGTGGCCCGTGGCCGGACGTCAGCCCCTCTGATGCCCACCCGAGAGGCCGCTAAGTCCCTCGACCCTTCGGGGCAGCGCACGGCCCATGTTCCGTCCGACCAGGCCGCTCCTCCTTCGCGACCTGCCTCGGGGGCTAAGTTGGATATCGGCTTCTCTGATGCCCGCCCGAACTCTGCCGATAAGTCGGATGTAGGGTTGCCTGATACCGACGTGGCGGCAGAGCCGACACTGGACCATCTTTTGTCCATCATTCCCTGCTCCCCACAGCCTTCGCTGCCCTCTGGGGACCTTGGGTCTCCTCAGCCTGACCCCGGGGATTTCTCCCCTCCGTCCTTGGATGATGCTGAGGATCTTTCTGTGCCCCCGTCAGGTCTCCCTGCTGGTCCGGATGACCTGACATCGGTCCCCCGGATGCCGGCTCTGACGCCAGTCCTTCCAACACCGGGCAACATCCCTCTCCCGGATGCCGCCCCTACGCCGGGCCCGCCACCCGCCGGGCCTCTGGTCCCAGGCCCACCTACTGGGCCGTCTGCCCTGGCAGACCCCCAGGTTCCTGCCCCATCGTATCCGATGCCGTCATACCCGGGTCCGCAGTATCCAGCACCCCAGTACCAGATGCCAGCCGATCCGTCGCCGCAGTACACGGTGCCTCATTAACCAATGCCAGGTTATCCACCATCAGGTCACGGATACTCGCCCTATGGATACCTTTAGTATCCATATCCTCCTCCTCCTCCACCACTTCCTCAGCTGCCAGTGGATTTGAAGGAGACTCTGGCCTCCTGATGGGCTGAGGCCAAGGCTCAGCTCACCAGAGAGGTGGAGAGTCGTCTCCTGGCGACGGTACTGACTCCGGTTCCCATACATCTGAGACAAGGGACTCCCTCCCCACCTCCGAATATCAGAGGTGAGCCCTCTGGTTCCAGGGCGGGGAAGGACATGCTTCCCCGAGGGCTTCCCAAGGGGTCCATTCCTCCCCCGCGCCGGGAAAGGGAGTCTTCTTCTTCTTCCTCTTCGGGCACCTTGGACGACTCCGATGACGAGCCACGCTCTGCGGCTAAGACCAGGCCTAGAACTCCCCCGAAGTCTCCTCTGGAGGATCCTTCCTTCACGGAGATGCTGCGCAAAATCCAGGAGCTTCATAAGTAGCACTCCTTGGAGCCGGATCCACAGTGTAAAAAACTCACTGAACACCTGGATCTGCCCGAGACCGCTCCGACCTTGGTGCCACCCTGGATTGAGCATCATGCCGATCTTGTTTCCACTATTTGGAAGCAGCCGCCGACATTAGCCCCTCTTTCTCGGAAGTCGAACAGGCTATATCAGGCTCCTAAGGGTGTTGACTTTCTTGATTCTCACCCTCGAGCTGACTCGGTTGTGATTAGCGCAACTCATGGTCGGTTAGCTAACCCGAAGCATTTAAGCTCGTCCCCACCTGACAAAGAATCCCGTCTTCTGGACCGGTATGGTAAGAAGATCTTCGCTTCTTCCACTCTGGGTATTAGGGCCCTGAACTATGTCGGTCATATGGGGGATTTCCAGAAAGCAATTCTTAGTGAGGTGGAATCCAAATTGGACTCCCTTGCTGACTCTCAGGTTAAACAGGAAGTGGCTGACCTTGTCCGCTGTGCACGTTCGGTCAGTCAGTACATGCTTCATGCCACGTACGATGCATTGGACACTGCTGGTAGGAGCTCGGCTTTCGCCATGGGTCTACAGCATCATGCCTGGCTCTGCGTGTCAGGGTTGGTCCCAGAGGTGCAGTCCGCTATTCAGGAAGTGTCCTTCTGGGGTTTGGTGCTGTTTGGTGGTGATGTCAAGGACATTATCACCGATCTGCAGGAGAAGGGGACTGCACTGAAGTCTGTGGACTCCATGTACAATCCCCCTCAAATGCAGCGTCGTCCTTTTCACGGACGGAATCAGCAAAAGGCAAAACCCCAGGGAAAGCAGGCCAATAAATGCCGGGCCGCTCCGGCTGCCAAGCCCCCACCACCCAGAAAAGCAGCAGGGACTTCAGCCGCGATGCTGCCCCACACCACCTGACTCCTTTCCTCACCTCTCCCACAGCCTCTGGGGTCTCCGGAGGAACCGGTAGGAGGGAAGTTTTCCCTCCACGTTCTGGGTTGGGAGAGGATAACTACAGATTCCTGGGTGCTCCAGCTGGTTGCAGAAGGACACTCAATAGAGCTTCTTCAGAAACCCCTCAAAACCCCCCCTCAAGGTCATGTACTCTCAGGAACATCTTCTTCTGGTTCGGGAAGAAATTTTAGCACTTCTGTTGAAGGAGACGATAGAGCCCGTCCCCCTTCCTCTTCAGGGGACAGGTTACTAGTCATACTTCTTCCTGGTCCCAAAGAAGTCAGAGGACATGAGGCCGATCCTCAACCTCAGTTCCCTGAACTTGTTCGTGGAGTACAAGAGGTTCAGGATGCTATCTCTGCAGAGTCTCCTGCCCCTTCTCCGGCCAGGACAGTGGCTGTGCACTCTGGATATACAGGATGCTTACCTGCACATCCCTATCTGCCCTTCCCACCGCTAATACCTGCATTTTGCATTCCAAGGGGACCACTACCAGTTCAAGGCCCTCCCATTTGGTCTTTTCTCGGCGCCCTGAGGGTTCACCAAATGCCTTTCAGTGGTGGTGGCCTACCTGCATACCCAGGGGGTGCACGTTTTCCTGTACCTGGATGATTGGCTTCTGGCTGCCCCATCCAGGAAGGAACTCCTGTGCTTCCTTTCCCTTACCCAGTGGGTTTTTGCTTGTCTGAGTATTACCATCAACCATTCCAAGTCTCACTAGATCCCGTCCCAGAGGCTCCAGTTTATTGGGGTGATCATGGACATGACCTCTGGCATGGCCTTCCTGCCACCGGACAGGGCGGCCACACTCCAGGCCCAGGTCAGCCTGTTGTTCAGCCGCAGGTGTGTCAGCGCCAGGTCGGTTCTTCACCTCCTCGGGCTCATAGCAGCTGCAATTCTGACAGTCCCTTCGCTCCAGCTCCACATGAGAATTTCTCAGTGGAAGCTTCGCTCTCAGTGGGATCAGCTGGTGGATGACCTAGATCAGCTCGTTCTGGTCTCCACTCCTATGGCTTGGGAGTTGCAGTGGTGGATGGTTCAGGAGAATCTTTGCCAGGGAGTTCCCTTCTGTCTTTCTCCCTCCTCCCAGACGCTGACTACAGACGCCTTGGGCGAGGGTTGGGGAGCCCATCTAGGACCCCACAGGACCCAGAGCTCCTGGTCCAAGCTCGAGAAATCTCTTCACACCAATGTGCTCGAGCTTCAGGCAGTGCTGTATGCTCTTCAGGCTCTGCATCTGCTCCCCGGTCTCTTGGCTGTACAGATGGACAATATGTGTGTAGTCTGGTACGTCAACAAACAGGGTGGAACTCGTTCCTACCCTCTTTGCAGGGAGGCGATGCGAGTTTGGGATTGGGCAGTGCAGCACAACCTTCACCTCATGGCAATTCACGTCCCGGGGGTCGAGAACACGTTGGCAGACAGACTCAGTCGGTCGTCTGCTCAAGCTCACGAGTGGGAACTGGATCGGGGTTGCAGACGATATCTTCCTATGTTGGGAAACACCACAGGTAGACCTGTTCGCGTCCCCTCAAAACACAAAACTTCCTGACTTCTGCTCACTTGTTCCAGAGTGCGGCATTTTCTGGAGAGATGCTCTGTCTCTAGACTGGAAGGGCAGATTCGTCTATGCATTCCCCCCGATCCCATTGATTCTGAGGGTCTTACAGAAACTCAGCTCAGAAGGCACTCAAATGATTCTGATCGCTCCCTTCTGGCCCAGGCAAGTTTGGTTCTCTCTTCTGCAACAGTACTCAGAGGAACCTCCTCTTCCTCTTCCTCTTGCTCTGTCACAACTTTTGCTGACCCAGGATCAGGGGACCCTGGTCCATCCAGGCCTCAAGTCCCTTCAGTTGCACGCATGGCTCCTGCAGACATAGCTCAAGCCCGATTTGGGATTTCTCCCAGAGTAGCTGAGATTCTGGTGGAGGCCAGGAAACCCTCCACCAGATATACTTATGCCATGAAGTGGAAACGGTTCACTATTTGGACCGCCTCCAAAGATTTCGAGCCTTTCTCATGCTCTGTTGGGCAACTTCTGGATTACCTGCAACACCTCTTTGATCTGGGTCTCAGTCATTCATCCTTAAAGGTTCACATGGCAGCCATTTTGGCCTACCATGTGCCTTTTGCAGACAGGACGTTTGCTCAGCTGGAGGTCTCTAAGACCTTTCTTAGATGGGTCCTCCACTTACAACCCCCTATCAGGGTTCCTGCCCCTCCTTGGGATCTGAATTTTATTCTGGAGAAGCTTACTCTGCCTCCTTTAGAACTGGCAGCCTCAGCAGACCTAAAGTTCCTTTCTTGGAAGACTCTCTTCTTAGTGGCCATTACTTCTGCTCGAAGGATTTCCGAGCTCCAGGCCCTGATGTGTAAAATCCCGTATTTGATTTTCCACAAGGAACACGTGGCTCTGCGTACCAACCCTAAGTTTCTCCCTAAGGTGGTAGCGGAATCTATGCTGAATCAATCCATAGAGTTGCCTGCCTTCTTTACGCAGCACTCTAATCATGGAGAGTACCTCCTGCATACTTTGGATGTTCACCGGATTCTGAGATACTACACCAACAGGACGAAGGATCTCAGAAAGACTGATCAACTGTTCGTCTCTTTTGCTCATAAAAGAGTAGGCAATGCTATTTCTAAGCAATGCCTATTAAAATGGTTGGCTCATTGTATCACCTTCTGTTATGACAAGTACAACAAGACCCTGCCAGGTCAAGTCAGAGACCACTCCACCAGAGGGGTCGCTGCCTCTGCAGCCTGTTTCAAGAATGTGTTAGCAGCTAACATTTGTGCAACCGCCACTTGGACTTCTGTCCATACCTTTATAAAACATTACAGTTTGGACATTGCCTCTCACTGTAGAGCAGGCTTCGGGTTGGCTGTTCTGCAAGGCTTCCTTTCCTGAGGCCTTCACAGTCAGAGGGTCTACTTCTGTGTAGGTTTCCTCCTCCCATTTGCTTCTCCTTGTTCCAGACTGCTTGGGACTCAGTCCTATATGTAATTACCTACTGCAAGAGCCCTCTCAAGGTAAGATAGTACAGTTACGTAAGAACTTACTGTAACAGTAGATCTTCGAGAGAGGCTCTTGCAGTAGGTAATACCTTCCCGCCCTCCATCCCCCTAAGCTTTTTTGGCTCCTTTTCCAAGATGGGAAATATCTACTTCTCTCTTGTCTTGCCTTTTGGCCTTTGGTGGAAAAGAACTGGAAGGCGGGCATGGGGGACCTCCCCTTTATATTGACGTCACATGACGTCGGTCACCTGACGTGGGGGCGGTCCCCCGTCAAAGACTGCTAGCTAGAAATTTTTCCATGGGGTCCTGATGCCTGCCAGCATCAGTCCTATATGTAATTACCTACTGCAAGAGCCTCTCTCGAACTTCTACTGTTACGGTAAGTTCTTACGTAACTGTATTTTCAGCTTTCTGGCTAGGGTCTTAACTATTAAAAAATAATAAAAGATCTTACCCAAATCAATCTTCAGCATTCATCATGATATGAGGCTCAGCCAGAGGTGCAAGCCCATTGTGGGAGCTTTAATTGTAGGAGTTTTGGAGTGGGGGAGTCAACATCAGTGACGGTGTACCACAAGCAGACGCATTGGCTATGCATACGCTCGAGGACTGGCTAGTAACTGACGCCACCCCCATTCTGTTTTTCCTGCCATCAAGGCAGCATCTCTTCAATGGGAGCAGCACAGGATTTTCAACTGTGTAGTTCTGTTCACCACCTTTTCTTAGCTCGGAGTCGTACAGTTTTCAACGCCATAAGTTCTCACACTGGTTTTGCAGCACTGATTTTTATTATTTGTATTATTTTTTAGTTCTGATGTGTGCGGTGTTGAGTCCTTCATTTTCCTTGTTTTCCATCAGTGGTGATGTCCAGTTTGGGGCCTAAAAAAAACTAGCAAGAAGGCAGGAATCGCACTCACGCATCAGTGCTCCTGTGACAATTCCATGACCATTACGTACCGGCACAACTGTTGTTTTGCCTGTTTGGGTCCCCGCCATGATACAAATGCATGCAATGCTTGCTTTTCTTGGACTACCACACTCTGTAGATCCATGTGGCCAAGATGAGGTGGGACCCCCCAACTTTTGGAGAGTGGCGTCGTACCTGGGATGCCAAAGTCAGGTCCCTGGGCTCTTCTCTTGAGCCCCTTCCTGGTTCTATATGGACCGAGGGAGACCAGACCCCCTCTGTGCCTTGTCTCACTGAGACAGAGGGTCTGTGGGACTGTCAACCTCCTCTGGGGGGTCAACTGAGCACCCCTTGCAGTCCAGTGCTTCCCCGGCAGCCCAGATGACCCTGGGAGCTGTGTCACAGCTATATGCTTGGCCTGCACCGGTGGTTTCCTCGGTGCAGCAGCCTGGTGCTGCTTTGGCTCACAGCACTGCCTCCAGTACCAGAAAGCAGAGTGGTGCTGTGTGCCCAGGTCCCTGTCCAATGCCGCTCACAGTGCTGGGTGGGCTAGGGTTGAGGGGGTTTCTAGCCTATAGATCTCCCTGCTCTCCTCCTCCAGCTTGAAAGCCAAGGATCAGGATGATCCTGACTGGCTCCCTGGCTCTGAAGAGTCCCTGAACTCTTCTGGGGCCAGCCCAAGGCCTTCTGCTCTGTTGGACCCTGTGAACCCCCATCTTGGTGCCAGCCATGGTGGTGCCTCCTCCGAGTCCCTCAATGCAGCTGCTAGTGCTGGGGAGTCTTCTGGTGTGGGCCTTGACACCAGCAGAGACAGCAGTGCCAGGCTCAGTGCTGAGTTGGAGGCTGGCACTGACTATGGCTCTGGGGCCACCTCTGTTGCTACTGCTGGCATGGTGGTGGATTCTGGTGCCAGAGGTGACATCGAGGGGGAGCCTATTGCCATTGGTAATGCTGGACTGGCCTCCTCCTCCCCTGCTAGTCCCAATACAACTTCTAGGCCTCTTCCAAGGGGCAGATCCTTTTCTGGAGGGGTGGGGGCTGGCAGGTTGAAATTGTCATCATGGCACATCCCAAGAGCTGGTGGCTTGGGGAGGAGACATATTGCAGACTCTGGCCTGTTTCACCCTCCCCAAAGAGAAGGGCCTGCAGTTGGTGGGGACAGGGGCCACCCAACGGGCACTGTTCAGCTCTGTTCACCTCACCTGGGGACTTCCCCCTAAAGGCACCACCCTGTTCATCCATCTGTGGTTGGGCATTCTTCGGTGGGTGGGTTTGAAAGCCCACCCCCAGGAAGAGTCCCCTGCACATTCCCACAGCCGTTGCAGAGGACCTTCAGTGGTTCACCAGGACCCTACCCTATGAGTTACAGGGCACCTTCCTTTTCTCCCAGGTCTCAGGAGCCTCTGTCTGCCCCTGATCATTCTTGGGCCTCGCAAGACCCGTAGGGGGCCTCCGCCTCTTGTGCCTCCTCCACAAGAGACTGAAAGAACTTATTTTCTCAGGGTGTGGTGGTGGCTTGGTACTCTAACCCATATTATAATGAATGGTGAAGACTGATTTGGGTTAGATATGAAAATTACATGCTCACCGTAATTCTTGTTCTTCCCAAATATCTTCGCCATTCATCATAACTTCCCACCCACCTTTCCCTCATGGTCAGGCCCTGGGCAGTGCCTCATTCCTTTTAGTTATCCCCCCTTTTCTTCAGTTTAAAAAAAAGGAACCATTGAGATCAAAAGGGGGAATTCCTAATTGGCAAACCCTGTTTTCAGGTTCCGCCCTTCTAGGGTATATAGGGAGAGGGTGCTTGTAGGATGAGCTTTTGGCTTGCTCTGTAGTCTTGGGTCCCCCTTCCTGCTGGGAAGGGTGAGCCATACAAAACAAAACCTGTCAACCAGGTGAGTGAGTCTGAAGTCCTGCCTGCTTATATCCTCCTTAGACAAGCTAGAGCTCTGTGGAGGGGCTCCATGCTCTCTTCAGAAGGAGATAGAGAATACCTTCTAGAATGTTTCGTCCAGGTTAGCTCTGATGGATCCTTTCTTTGCTCTTTATCTCACCCTTCTCCAAGGGGAGGACTCCTTCCTTATAGCTGCTGCCGGTGAAGGTAGCAAAAACAATTCTGGCAATGGGTCATCTGTCTGCCTCAGCAACCCCAACCCCCCCCCAACCACAGGGTGACTTTTCCACACTGGGTTTCAACTTCACTTTCTAAATAATTCTTTGCAGGCCTCTGTCTCCAGATGACTTACATTTTTCGTCTCTGGAGGAAAGGCTTACCAGCAGCCACCGTTCTCTCTACAGGAAGAGATCCTGGCTTCAAGTGGATGGTGTAACTGTTTCTGTCCCCTCTGTGGGCAAAGCAATCCTTTGGACCTCCAGTGAGGTTTGGCATGTCCCAGGTCACTGCTTGGTGACTGTTAATAGGGAATTGGCCTGGGGGAGGGAGAGACCACCGTCTGGGGTGCTCTCTCTCTCTCTCCTTCTCTCTCTTTCTCTCACTCTCATTTTTTCTCACATTCTCTTCTCCTTTCTCCTTGGGCCTACCCAGTGTTTCTGGCCACCTCTTGCCAACCCCAAGCCCCTCATGTCATCCTTCAAATCTCTATCTCTTTCTCAGTTGACTTTATGCCTTTTTCAGTTTATTTCCTTCCTTTTTCTATCCCTTGGGCTCTCTTGCCACAACCTCTCTATCCTCTAACCCTTCTTCTTCCTCTCCTTGTGGACAGAACTGAGGGGGAGGGCTGGCGTCGGTTACTGGCCAGTCCACGAGTGCCATGTGGTACGTCTACCTCGTGAGCAGCACCATCTCTGACGTTGTCTCCCCCACTCCAAAACTATTACAGCTAAAGCTCCTGTGATGGGCCTGCGCCTCTGGCTGAGACTCATAGTGTGATGAATGGTGAAATTATTTGGGAAGATCAAGAATTACAGTGAGTACATAATTTTCATTGTGCTCGCAATAAAATATTTCCTCTTACACCTGCATGTTTGTTCAATCTAAAAACCAATATCCTTTCAAACTTTTATGTGCCCGATGAAGCTATTTGAGCCTGATAAGACAAGCTGCCCTCTGAACTGGCACTGCTCAGAATGGCGTCTTTTGAGGAAAAAAAGAACTACTGCCAGTGAGGGATGAGGAGAGAGAGAAGTTAATAAATCTTTGAGCTCATCGTAACATATCAAAAAGTTTTTATACATGTCCACAATTCTAAGTCTTGCGTAACAAAGATAAACGTGATCACTCTTTCCCAATCTGCATCTTCGTCTGGAGTCCCTGGATTGAGAAAGAAGTAGGGTTGACATGTCATCATATAGAAGAGACGTCACCATGTGATACTTGCACCTGGACAAGCTCAGAGGAAAAAAATCATAAAACCAAATACAAAAGAGAAAACAGAAAACATGAAATAAAACAACAAATGGGGAGTTTTAAGAATGTGTATAAGAAAAATTGCTTGCCATATTAATATTATTTCTTCCAAGGGATCCCTCAGTATGCTTGACTTATGCAGTACTGCCAGCTGGGTTCAGCTGCCCCAGAGATGGTGTTCATGCTAATGATGGAAAGGAATTAGCCTATCAGAATGTAGTTAGAAAGTGCTGCCTGCAGGTGTTGCTGTTAGTCAGTCAGATTCATTTTGTAGCCTGAGGGGCAAAAGGCCCCAATTCCTAAGTCTAAGCTAGAGCTAGTTGAAAAATAACAAGTGAAAAAAAAGAAACCGCCTATAGGTGAACTGTGTACACCATGCTTCACTGTGGAACATTACACATATTAAACCTCTCCAGTAAGAAATTTGGCCTGTGGCATGGACTGCAGAACTATTTTCAGCAAAGTTATGTGAGGGGAGGATAGATGGGAAGTCAAGCATACTGAGGGATCCCATGGAAGAAACAATATTACTAAGGTAAGTAATTTTCTTCTCACCCAGAATCTCTCGACAGCCATGGGCTGTCCTGAGACCCAATGCACATGTAGTTGGGAGGAGGGAAAGGTTCTGCAGGACTGCAGTGCCAAATCTGACATCTGATATGGACTGTACAACCATGCAGTAGTGCTTTGTGAAGGTGTGTACAGTCGTCCAAGTAGCTGCTTTGCAGATGTCGAGCATGGGTATATCTCTTGCTGCTGCCACTGAGGCTGCAGTGCCCCTAGTGGAAAGGGCTCTGAGGCCTTGAGGTGGCTGTCTGCCAACCTTACTGTAGCAGAATTGGATGCAAGAGACTATCCAGCAAGAGACAGTCCTCTTAGAGGCTGGCTGACACTTACCCATCTCACTATAGGTAAGAAACAGTTTGGTGTGTGAGGACCTGAGCTGCTTAGTATGCTCTAGGTAGTAGGTAAGTGCCCTTTTTACATCCATGCTGTGAAGCCTACACTTGCCAGGAGTAGATTTGTCTGTGAAAAAGACTAGGAGATTTATAGATTGGTTGAGGTGAAATTCAGACACCACTTTGGGAAGAAATTTCCTGTTTGTCCTGAGAACTACTTTATCCCTGTGGGAAATGTCATAGTTTGGTTCAGTGCATAGAGCTTGCAGCTCTGTAATCCTTCTTACTGAAGTGATTGCCACTAGGAATACAGTTTTTCAGGTGACATATTTTAGGTCTGCAGTAGCCAAGGGGTCAAATGGGGACTCCATCCACTTAGCTATACACAGACTCAAGTCCCGGAGGGACAGGTTCCCTAAGTGGGGGTGAAGGTGCAGCAGGTCTTTAAAAAATGTCTTGAAAATGGAATGGAAAATTACAGATGTCTCCTTACCAGCTGAAATGTAGGCCGAAATAGCTGCCAGGTGGACTCTCGGGGATGAGGCTCTAAGGCCTGATGCTGTTTGTACTGCCTTTGTAAATAGTTACACTAAACAATTTTTATATTTTATTTTACTGTTATTGGTAATAATAAAAGGCTACCTGTGAATTTTACAACTCCTCCTGGTATTCCTATGCTTCCTGACCTGTGTGTCGATGACACGTGGGACAAACTAAATCAATTTCATTTTAAAAAGAAGTAAGACTAGGCAGAAGAATATACATGCAAACTTTTCATTCCCTTTATAATTTTCACCCAGTTTACAGATGCAGCAAGCAATGCTGATAATCGGTACACTGTGAAAATCTGTGTGCAAGTTTTGTGATGCAGTATCTAAAGCCTTAATCATGTTACATAGAGTTTAAAGGGCCAGTCTGCCTGTGCAGTGGTAGTGCTACCACTTGCGACACTGACAACCTAGGTTAAGGAATGAGTCATTGCCATTGGTGGGCCAGCCAGGGAAGGAAGGATTGAGTGTCACATCAGATGCCCCCCTCCTCCGCGGAACAGGGATTCTGTGCCCTGCTGCTATACAACCACCTGGGTGACCACGTGTAGTGGTGTAGGAAAAAAGGGGATTGAGACCAGGGAGTTGGAGCATGTGTTGATCTTTCGGGTACATCAGGTGTGCTGGCACTCAGTGATGTAAGAATGCTCCTGGGGGGTGAGATGCACTGAAGGGGGAAAAAAAATGGTGCAGGTCAGGCAGATGAAACCCTGCCAGCTCCCCACGTCTGCATGAGGTTCTAACCAGCGACTCCTAGGGGACACCCTAGTCGTCACCTCTGCCATGGGCAGCTGGATGACTGAGGGGAAGAAATGCCAAAGGAACTGAAGGTTTACCCACCCCCGACAGGCAAGCTGGGGGGGGCTGAGCAGTGGTGAGTCACGGATAGGCTGTGGGGTCCTGGAAGCTGAGTTGACAAAGCCTCAAAGGACGGGAAGCAAGTAGTAGCAGAGGTGGAAGGAAGTCTCAACCTGTGGCCAGGGGGTGATAAACCAAAAAAAAAAACAGTTTAAAGAGCTACTGTGTATATTTGAATACAGAATTAGGGAAAACTGGATGATGAAAAACATTGTAAATTGTATGAAAAAATTAGAGATTTTATCTTGAGACAGTACTATTACCTCCAACTTGAATTTTAAAGCAACTTCTATGAAGAAATCATGAGACCAAGCCATGGCCTATAATCTGGTATATCATTTCTTTATATTTTACTTTTGTAGTTAATGACATAGTGTCAAATACTCTACTTTGATTTCACAGTTTATTTCTTTTGCACAACGTTGAGTAAACTGAACCTAATTTTAAATGAGACATTATAATGTCAAGATCGTAATGTAAAAATATTTGTCATCCTTTTAGCAAGTTGTATTTTTTTTTGTTAGAAAAACACAAGCTTCTTTTGATCTTTTGAAAGTGAAGATTCACTGTGGTACAAGTTTTACCTTGGATAGTCATCTCGTTTTTCAGGCTGTTTCCTAATACGGACGTTGAGGATGAAGAAGACGATCACTGAAACGGCTGATTTAATTTCTCAAGTCAAATTGATCTTGCTTGTAAGAACCTCAATAGAGCAGAAAAGCATCATTCTGCAACAGAGAAGAAGAACAATGGTTCATCAAGGAATTGAGGCAGCCTTAGGGGAAATTTGATTAGGAGAACCCCACCTTTATCACGTGCTCACTTTCGAGCAGGAGTACCAGGCCAACATTCGAGGGCAGCTTCACTCAGGGGCCCAGGTAGACACAGGAGCCTCCCACAACCTGTCCTAAACAGCTCATAAATGTCATCAACACACCCACACCCACACCATGCAGAGCCAAGCATTATGAGGGTACAATAGGATGTAACAGTATTCAGGAGCCTCCTCTCCACACGCACATTAATCTTCGAGTTAATCTTTTCCCTTGAGACGCATTTTTGGAACTACACCTGCATCGATGCTAGGACCACATAGAAACTTTTGCTAGCTGGGGGCCACCCATGATTACAACACGCATCAGCATCTACATAAATGTGAACGGAACCATCTCTCTTCATTTCTTTCCTGCGGTCGACTGTACCCATCGCACTTCCTGAGGAAATCAATATGCCTAGTCATTGTACTTTCATTATTTGCCTACAATCACTAATAATTTAGTGATCCCATTGACACTGTATGCTGCCAAAACCAATGACGATGTTCCATTACTGCGAGTACGGAGAAAAAATATACAAAGGCAACACACGTGATGTGTGTGTCTACTGTTTAGGCCTCTCTCACAGCATCAGGACTTGTGAGATTTTTCCCAGGGCTTCATTCAAGCAACCAGATGACACAGAAAGAAGGTGCTTGATAGATTTTTGTTAGAAAAAATTCTAGTGGCCATGCAAAAAGCCCAGGGTCAGAAGGAAGTGTCACCAGCCCCACTGATCAAGTTGTGGTCATTGAAGTCAAAAGACTGCAAAAAAGATAGGACATCGGGACATAAGCACAAACATAAGGATAAGGACAGATCTGCTTCCCTGGCAAGATCCAGGTTGCTGCTGTGGCCTGTAGGTAGTCAACCTGTATTGTCATTGACCACTCTGGCAGTGGTGATGCCAGCTCCCTCCCAAGGTAGGGGCTTGGCTTAGGCACTACCATACTACTACAAACAGAATGTTGTCATCGTTGATGCGAGCAGGTCCATCATTGACTTCAGTGATCATGGCCCCTGGTCAGGGTGTCGATGACGGGCAGGCAGTACTGGCATCTTTTTCAGATATGATATGGCACATACTTCCAGGCTTGCCTTTGCAGACTGCACTGCCATGGATGGCGGTCCCTGTGTCACAGGTCCCATTGACTTCTTTGGCTGGTACACAGCAAGCATCTCCTGAGCAGAGGCCTATGGCATCATCAGCAAGGTCTTCTATTCCCCGTCGCCGACCAAGATGTCAATGAGGAGGAATATAATCCTGGCCTCATAATGGAGAAGGATTATGAAGAGGAGGAAGGATATGGAGAGGAACATTATGCTCCACCTCCCAGCTCCATTCTGTCCTCCTGCAATACGGATTTTGTAGTGTACACACCCAGATCTCCTCCTGAAGACCCTACTTTTCAAACCATGACACAGAAAATACAAACTGCTAAGGGGTTTGCTGTGGAAGAAGAGGATTCTTTCAAAAATAATCTGATGGAGTTTGTGGAGGTTCCCTTTGTTCCCTCCATCATTGTTCCTCCCATTTATCCTGCATTGGAGGATGCCATCTTGGGGTTCTATATGATAATGGTGAACGCCAAACAGCGACCCACATTAATCACGACGTCAGGGCGGCGAAAACAATTTGCCCCCTGACATCCTTGGCTTACAAAAGAACAGTGTAGGGGATTTAATGCATTTGTTTTCTGTGGGATGCACCTCTACAATTCCCTGCCACGTAGGCTTAGCCCCGCACCTCAATCTAAGGGATTCCTAAACCTGGGGTGCGCGTTGGGGAAGCAAAAAAATGCAAGTTTTAGGCTGGACGCAGCACAAAACCACAGTAGCGCCTAGACCCAGACCCGAACCCGGAACCCAATGCATCGCAAGTGAGGCCAACCCCGATGCCACGGGCGCAGCTTGGCAGCCAACCGCAGCTCAACCCCCTACATCCCTCCACCCCTCTCAGGCCACGCTTGCCATGCTCGCTCCTCCTCATGATACATATAGCGACATCCGTCGCCATAGTCGCCTCCACCCCACTCACATCTGGTCACCTCCCCTCACCATTTGACTGTTGCCCAAATCCGACGCCATTTTGACAGCGCCTTAATTCAGGTGCCCACCTCACGTGCTACCCATCTTGGCTACCTAGTATAGGCCAAATACCATATCAGCTGTACCCAGAAAGGCTGCCAGGCAATACCCTCCTCTATCTACTAAGCCTTATTATGCCAACCAGCCAGAAACATATTCTGCAGTCAGAATAGCTGTACATGATAGATCCAGGGCACCTAGTAAAGGAATCCAGGAGGCTTGCTGTGATGGGCAAGTGAACATACACCTCTGCTTCATTGGGTGTGCATCTTGAAAACTATCACTCTCACATGATCAAATATCAAAATAGCCTCTGGAAGGCTGCCAAAGTTCCTGCTCAAGCACTCCCAGAGGGCACTGCCAAGAATTAATTGCTCAAATATTTGACTGCTGGCACTGAGGTAGGCAGACATCTGCTATGCTCAGCATATGATGTCTCAGATGCATCTGCCAGGGCAGCTGCCACTGTTATTTGCAAGAGAAGGTATTCTTGGCTCAATGTGGCTGGGTTAGCAACAGATGTGCAGCAAACAGTTCTGGGTGCTCCTTTTAGAGGGACCAGACTGTTAGGCTACCACATAGAAGATGCTTTAAGAGGCCTTCAGGTATCAAAAATCACTTTAAGGTCAGTTAAAACCTTGTACCCTACACCTGGTAGAAGAAGGGGTAAAGAATCTTTTCTCCAGCTTGCTGCCAGAGGTGGCTGTCAAGCCTACCAGCAGCAAGGCCAAGGTAAGGGTGGTGGAGCCTTGCCAGCTCTCCCTCCCCAAGGAGCCCATTTGAAGCCCTCCAAAGCCGGTGGTGCGCTCAGCATTACTTATGTGGGACTTCACACAAACCGCTTCACCAGCAGGAGGCAGTGGTAGGTGGTCATTTCTCCCTTCATTTATCACAATGGAGGGAGATTAATGCAAATGAGTGGAGCCTGGAGATAATTGCTAAGGGACATGCTCTGGAGTTGCTAGAAACTCCTCCAGAGCACCCTCCATCTCTTTCAACTTATCTCCTGAGACATTTGTCCCTGTTGAAAGAGGAGGCACAAGCTTTGCTAACTAAACGTGCCATAGAATCTGTACCCTTGTGCCTGAAAGGCAAAGGGTTCTACTCCAGGTATTTTCTTGTCCCCAGATGGACAGGAGATCTCAGGGCTGTGCTAGACCTGTGAGGCCTTAATTTCTACATAGAATACAAGATGTTTCGCAAGGTCACCCTGCAAAATATGATTCCTCTGTTGCAAACAGGGCACTGGATTTGCTCCCTGGCCATGAAGGATGTATACCTTCATATCAAGATCACACAACATCGCAGAAAGTATCTGAGATTTGTTCTGGAAGGGGAGCACTTCCTGTTCAGAGTATTGCCCTTTGGCTTGTCTTCTGTGCCTCCGGTCTTTACCAAATGCTTGGCTGTGGTGGCAGCAGTCTTTCACAAGGAAGGCCTGTATGTCTTCCTATACCTGGACTATTGGCTGTTGAACGTCAAGTGGAAGAGCCAACTCGAACACACATTGTCTCTGCTCAAAGACTCAAAGGTTGCAGTGACTGTACCAAAGTCATTACTGACCCTTTGCCAGAGGCTGCAGCACATAGTGGCAGTCCTGGACAGAGAACAGGGAAAAGGATTTCTACTCCTGGACAGGGTGGAACATCTCTAGGCCCAAGTACAACTAATGTTCAGCAGTCATTATGTTCCAGCCAGACCTTTCCTGTGCCTCCTGGGACTTATGGAAGGGGCACCTGTGACTGTGCCACTGGCTTGCTTACATATATGGATACCACAGTGGACACCAAGAGTGCAGTGGGACTAACTGACAGATGACATGGATCAAAAAGTGCTCATCACCTCACATTTATGCAAAACACTGACATGGTGGATGGACCACTGCAGCCCCTTGCAGGGTGTTCCATTCTTAATTCCAAATCTGACTCAGATTCTCACCTCGGATGCTTCAGGATGGGTGGGGAGCACATCTGGGCCCTTATCAAACTCAAGGTTCATGGACCCAGGTGGAAGCCAGTTTACACATAAATGTCCTGGAAATGAGTGCTGTTCTATACAGTCTCTAGGTTTTTCAGGGGCGTCTGACTCTGGTCAATCTGCTAGCACAATCAAATAACATCTGTGTTATGCATTACATAAACAAACAAGGAGGGATTCGTTCCTATCTCCTGTGTCGGGAAGCAATGACAGTGTGGTACTGGGCACTAGAACATGGCCTGGAGTTATCAGCTGTACATCTCTCAAGAGCCCAAAATGTCATAGCAGGCAAGCTAAGCAGGTCTCAGTCCAAAACGCAGGAATGGAAACTGCTGAGTTCCATGGTTGATGACCTGTTCACAATGTGGGGTCATCCAGAGTTGGACCTTTTTGCATCCCACACAACACAAATCTGCCACATTTCTCGTTTAAAAGTAGGACAATATGTTCTGTTTCAGTGTCTAATTCCTATATCACATTTTAAATTGCTCATAGCAAATGTTTTACATAAACAATGTGCATGTCATGGTTGATAGTTTTTTAACTAATTTATATATGATGTTATAGTAATGTGATTCTGTTGTCTTTTGTGTGCTGTTTATGGTTATATGTATCTCTTGTTATATGTAATGTTATATGGACTTGAACACAACTGAAAAAGAGAGTTTCTCTCTACTTGCTATCCAATAAAATTCTGATTCTCCTTGCTCACTCCAGGGCCTGGAGCTTTTTGGCAAGAGTGTTTTTTCTTGGAAAGGGAGGTTTCTCTAGGGACCCGCTCCCATTCCATTAATACAGAGAGTATTACTAAAACTAGAGATGGAGTGTGCAATCCTCATACTCATTGCACCTCTGTGTCCTCGTCAGATATGGTATCCAATGCTGCAACAACTAGCAGTGGAGCCTCCAGTGCCCTTGCCTCTGTGCAGAGGCCTGTTGGCCAGGAGAAGGGAGCTCTGGTTCATGCGGCTCTGAAATCCCTGCACCTGAATGAATGGCTCCTGAAGACATAACCATTGCACAGTTTGGGGTGTCACCAAAAGTAGCTGACATACTGGTTGCTGCCAGAAAGCCTTCCACCAGACAAACATAATCCTTAAAGTGGAAGAGTTTCACCTTGTGGGCCACTTCCAAAAATATGGACCCATTTACCTGTCTGGTAAATGCCGTGTTGGAATAGAAGGCAACAAGAGTGCGCACACGGACTAGGTGGTGCTAAAGGAACCACACAAAATTGCTTCAATAAGTTCCTAGCACACACTAAGCCAAAGTAGGATGCCACGCTTAACAAGAATAACTTACATTTTATTAAAAAATGACCAACCAACATGGTGCCGGAGATGTTTAAGAGATTCCTCCTTTCTCAAAGCCTTTGAGAAAAGAGGAATCTCCAAAACATGTCAGGCACCATGTTGGTCATTTTCTATTAAAATGTGAGTTATTCTTGTTAAGTGTGGCGTCCTGCTTTGGCTTAGTGTGTGCCATGTTGGAATACCTGCTGTCACTGTAAGACTCTGGTCTGCAGTATTCCTCAATGAAAGTGCACCTGGCAGCTGGCAGCTCTATCAGCTTTCCATGCCCCTGTTAATGGGTGTACAGAAGCTCAATTAGCAGTCTTCCATACCTGTTTGAGTATTCTGCATATGAAACCTCCCAATCCCAATCCATCCCCCACCATGGGACCGCAATTACGTGCTTGAGAAATTTACTTTGGCTCTTTTCGAACCAGCCGCAAGTTGTGGCTTATACTTCTGTCTATGGAAAGTGTTATTTTTAGTTGCAGTTTCAGAGCTACTAGCTCTGTGTGAGCCCCCTTATTTGATTTTCCATAAAGGCATGTGTCTTCATATGTTAATCCTATGTTTTTGCCAAAGATGGTGTCTGAGATCACATGAAATCAAACTGTCCACCTGCCAGTTTATTACCCTGAGCATGCCAATCAAGGAGAAGCATTGCTCCACACTTTGGATGTAAACAGAATCCTGAGATACAATATTGCTCACACCAAGGACTGCAGAAAGTCATCTCAGCTTTTAATTTCATTCACCTCTGGGAAAGAGGGTGTACCAGTTTCAAAACAGTGCTTGTCCAAATGGCTAGCATATTGTATTACGTTCTGTTATAGGAAGTCTAGTAAGGAACTTCCTGGTGTGCTTCATGGTTAGGGCTGTATTTTTTTCATGGCGAAAAGAGGACAATTTCACAGCACCGTACGGGAACAAATCAGTTATTTCACGTCATATTGTAAAACCTGTATTAAAAAAAAAGTATTCTTAATTTGTATTAAAACCTTGCCTGCTCATGTCTGTATTTTATTTAAAATTCTCCACTGTATCATGGAGCTTACACTGCAGATTTTACTGCTGTCTACTCTGTAAAAACAGATGAGAGAGAGCCGCTGAAATTGATAAAAATGTGGTCTTTCTCTCTCTTCCCCCTGCCCGAAAGAGTCTCTGAGCTGTCTCCCAGAGCTCACACTGAAGCCTTTACTGCTGTCTACCCAGAGAGAGAGAGAGAGATGCTGAAAATGTCAAAAGTGCAGTCTCTCTCTCCCCCCCCACTCGAAAGAGTCCCTGAGCTGTCTCCCAGAGCTCACACTGAAGCCTTCACTGCTGTCTACATGGAGAGAGAGACACACTAAAAATGGCAAAAGTGTGATCTCTCTCTGTGTCTCTCCCTGCCAGCTGCAGCTTGTGCAGTAGTAAAGAGGGCTGCATGAAATAAAAATGGATCGGGGAGTAGCAGGGAGATAAGCACTTTGTTTAAAAAGAAAAACTCCCGTTTTCACAGCATGGATATAATTTCACGGAATTTGTGAATTCCGGGACGACCGTGAAAATACAGCCATACTCATGGTCATTCCACAAGGGGTATGGTCACATCTGTTGCTTGCTTCAGAAATGTCTGTGGCTGACATGTGTGCTGTAGCCACCTGGAGTACTGTCCACACCTTAACTAAATGTTACAGTCTGGGGGGGGGGGGGTCACGCGACCGCTAGATGGCATAAGGACATGTCTCTGTTGAGCTCTGCACTTCGGTCCTAATATATTATACAATCTGCAGTAATCTCTCATTGAATTAAAAGAAAACTTCTAAGTGTGTGCTCAATGGTACTATGGATGAATTTGTCATGTCAACGGGGGCCAAATCGCAGCGATTGGGCCCAAAATCTGTTAAACAGCAGCCGACAGGACCGCAGACCACCGGGCCTATCTCCATTTCAGCTGCAGAAATGGCAGCAGTCGGCTGCGAGTTATGGGAGCAGTTAACAGATGTTCTGTCTCCACAACTAGATAGGCAGGAGCAGAAAATCAATTGGAAACTGGAAGCTCTGGATGTGCAAATGATATAGCATCAAGAGAGGCTGGAGAAGGTAGAAGGCCGCATCTCAGTCACAGAGAATCTGTTGGCTCCGCTCCCTAAGCATGTGTGCGAGTTGGAGAAGGAAGTCTTGGAGCTCTGGGAGGCCCTGGATTACCAGGAGAATTATCATCGGCGATGTAATCTTCACCTTCGGAGCCTCCCGGAGGGACCTGAAAGTTCGAACATACTGGAATTTTGTGCCATGAAGCTCCCGGTCTTGTTGGGCCAAAAGCCAAAGGGGGGGCATTATAAATTAGAATGAGTGAATAGGGCAGTACAGCCGAGACTGCCAGAGGGGCACCCACCCTGCCAGGTGATATTCAGGTTCCACAACTTCCAAGACAGGCAAGAAATGTGGAGTTCCTACCAAAATACCAAGGAGCTGCAGTTTGAGGGAGCTAAGTTATATATATCTCAGGACCATTCTGTCAGGATTGGGAAAAAGAGGAGGGCATTTAATGATGTCATCGCAGAATGAACGCCTAAAGGTGGAATGGTTCACAGTCTTCCCAACTATATTCAGTATCAAACACAAGGGCGCATATAATTTTTGGGAAGCAGACAAGGCTGCCACATTCATAGCTGACTTAAAGAAAAAAATCCTGTGAAGAGGTTGGCATGTCCATGTTTTGGCTAATGGAGTTTTCTGCTTTCTTTCTTTTTCATCGATTGATCAGCGGCTCACACGGACCTACCCTATCTCTCTGGCTCCCCTACTGCTAGAGGAAGGGCGAAGGGGGCCTGAATTGGACTGGAATGTATCAATCTAATACTGGAGCCACTGTTAAATAAATCCCTGCAATGGGCCCGCCCTGCTCAGCCCTGACTTTGTTTGGGAGAAGCTTTTCTGGCTGATTAAGTACTGTGAAGGACTGGTGAAATTTTCTGTCTGCTTGGCGGGAGGCAGAGCTTGAACTTGGAATGCGCCTCTAATGCCGCCCTGGTGCCGTGACTCTTCTTGCTGATGTACCATAGTGGGAGGAGCATCCTGGGAACACCCTTCATGGAACCAGAGAACTGTGAGTAGGCGTGCGTGGTGGGCCTGCGCATTGGATTTGAGTCACGAGGCCTGCCACGCAGCTGCCTTGTTACATCTCCTTGCTGTGGGGGAATTAATGCTACATGGATGGGGAGGTGCTGCAAAGTGGGGAAGGGATAAAATGTGTTTACTTAAACAGGGCAGATGCATTACTTGGCAGGGTTTTTTTTTTTCTCTCCCTTTATTTGTTGACTAGGAGTGGACCAGCATATGGGAAACAGGGAATTTGTAAAAATCATATTGTTAACAGGGAATCTGTAATGGGTCATGACTGGGTGGGTTCCTGTGATGTTGGGGGGGTTGCAGATATTTGCTTTTGAAACCAAACCTTCAGTAGAATTTGTTTACTTAGAGTACAGTGCATACCTGGTCTACATAAGAATGTTGTATGTTACTACTATGAGGAGAGGGACGAATGTAAATTGTTATTTGGTCTCTGTTTTAAATGGGTTCTGGTTTACAGTTTTGGTTATTGAGAGTTCTACTGTTAGAAGGTCTACAAGAAGGTACAACATGAAGGGGATTGTTAATGTAAATTTAACTGTTGCAGGGGAAGGCTTGGACTGAAGAAGGGACGTCTTGTGGGAGATAATTACACAGCAATGGCGAATAAGGAGAGAAGAAGCATAATCTCCTGGAATGTGAGGGGCCTTTCCTCCCCAATTAAAAGAACCTATGTACTGATGGCCCTTCAGAGGGCACATGCCCATGTTGCATTGCTGCAAGAGACCCACCTGACCTCCACTGAGCGCCAGAAGTTGGTGGGAGGGTGGGTTGGAACTTATTATGCTGCCTTCTGCACCTCGCACAAATGGGGTGCAGCTGTCCTAATACACAAGAATCTCCCTTTTAAAGTGACTAGAGTAGTGCAGGATAATAAGGAAGGGAGATATGTGTTTGTGGAGGGAGTGCTACATGAGGTGCATGTCACCTAGGGGAGTATTTATGCACCTGCTATATTCGATCTAATCTTTCATAGGTCCCTCCTGGATTTGCTGGTCCAGCAACAGTTCCAGGGCTTGGTGATGGGGGTGATTTTAACTGCACACCAGACGTGGTTATGGATCACTCCGAGGGGAAGGGCAGGGAGGGCTGCTTGAGAAAGTCGCGGGAGGGCCTTGCAGATTTGGACTTACTAGATGCCTGGAGAGCAGCAAATCCTAAAGTTAGGGAGTACACATTCTTCTCCAATCTGCATAAAACCTGGTCTAGGATAGACAGCATTTATATTGGAGGGGAGTGGTACCCCAAATTAGCGATGGTTAAGCATAGCCCCATCCACATATCGGACCATGCCATGGTGGTAGCTACCTTGGAGAAAGACTCCAGACAGGAAAGGGGTACCTCTTGGCATTTCTCATCTTATTTGTTGCCCTCCCAGGAATTCAAAACTTTTCTGCAAGATCAGCTGGCCTTGTACACAAGGCTAAACAGGGATACAGCACCATTGAAGCAAATACACTGGGATGCAGGAAAAGCATACATGAGGGCGGTCATCATAAGCTTTGTGGCAAGATACAAAAAAGAGAAAATTCAACAACAAGATGAGCTGCGTGTGCAGATTAGAGACCTGGAGCATAGGGCGGCCAGAGGGGGAGGAGGAGAAGAAACTCTACGTTTATTGGCAGTCAGTAGGGAAGCCTTAAATAACTTGCTCGTGGGGGAAGCCTGGAAACAATTTTTCTTTTGGAAACATAAATTTTATGAACGTGGTAACAAGCCAGGGCCATTAATGATTAGCCTGATCAAAGGCAGAAGGGGGAGTACCAGGATACAAGACATAAGAGATAAAAACGGGACCCTGCATAAAAACCCTCAGGAAATTAGAAAGTGCTTTAAGCAGCATTATCAGGCCTTGTATAATGTGGAATGTAAGGGTAAATTGGATAAGATTAAAGAGTTCCTGGATGGGATGGAGGTCCCACGTCTTCCAGCCACACTGAAGGCAAACCTTAACTGAGAGATTTCTAAGGAGGAAATCAGAAAGGCCATCCTAGGTATGCAGTCAGGGAAAGCAAGCGGTCCGGATGGCCTGCCTGTGGAATTTTATAAGGCAGTGGGTCAGGGAGTGGTCAACCACTTGTGGGAAGTTTTTAAGGAAGTTAGAGAAGGGCATCCCCTACCTGCTACTACGGGTGTGGCAGCCATCTGTGTTCTACTGAAGCCTGGGTGGGACCCTCAGAATTGTGCCTCCTATAGGCCCATATACTTGTTGAATGCAGACACAAAAATCTATGACAAAGTACTGGCATCCTGCCTGAATGGGCTCCTACCAACCCTTATACATCCTGATCAGACGGGATTTATTCTGCGGAGGCACTCATAACACTAGGAAGGCCTTTAATGTGATACAGGGCTCCTGCAGGCACCCTGGTCTCACAGCTAACCTATCCCTGGATGCTGAGAAAGCATTTGACCATACTGAATGGGAATACCTCTTCGAGGTATTAGATAAATTTGGTTTTGGATCGGAATTTCTGGGAATAGTAAAGGCCCTGTATGGCTCCCCCCAGGCTTCGGTATTAATGGATGGGAAACTAGCTGATAGGTTTTCTTTGTCTCGAGGCATGCGGCAGGGGTGCCTGTTGTCTCCCCTGCTGTTTGCCCTAGCAATTGAGCCTCTTGCAATAGCCATCAGGCAACACCCTGATATCCTAGGGATTATGGGGAAGGGGGGCAGCAATACAAGCTGTCACTATATGCCGATGATATGATTCTGTATCTGCAGAACCCGGAACACTCTATTCTGCCTCTGCTTTCGCTTGTTAAGCAGTTTGCTGGCTTCTCAGGCTATAAAATCAACCTAGATGAATCCGAGGTGATGTATGTGGGCAACGGAGCAATATTGGGGGGAGGGCAAGTGGGGCTTGAAGCTAGTGAAGACTTGCTTCAAATATCTGGGGCTAAATATTGGGAAGAACATAGTGGACTTATACAGATTGAACTATGTTCCCATGGTAAAAACAGTAGTGGAGGAACTGCAGAGATGGCGGGCCTTTCCCCTCTCCTGGATGGGATGTATTAACTTGATAAAAATGAATACACTGCCTAGGATCCTCTATCTGCTCCAGATGCTCCCCATGGGTCCTAACAAAAGGGACATTAAGAAATTGAAAAAGTGGTTCACAGAGTTTATATGGCAGGGGAAGAGAGCATTGGCAGGCCTATCTAGGTTGAAAATGAATGCTCAAGGTGGGGGATTAAAATTCCCAGATTTGAAACAGTACTTCTTAGCAGCACAGATACACATTATAAAGGACTGGATAGCTATGCTGGACATGGCCAGCTGGATAGATCTAGAAGAGAGAGGGTCGTGGGCAGGCTCTCAGCTTACTTGGACAGTGGGGGTCGGAGGGCCTATGCTGCCCTGGGGCAGACCAATTCCCTAATATTATGGGTGCTAGATAGCTGGGTGCAAATTCAAAAGGCACCTGGGGCAGGAGAGGAGCGAACAAGATTACTACCCATTGCTAAAAACCCCTTTTTCAGGCCAGGCATTGAGGACCCAGATTTTTGGGATTGGGAGTCTAAGGGAATACAGTGTTTGGGAGAGATATATAGGATGGGGGTTTTGGGTTCCTTCCAGGAGGTAAGAGAAAAGGTTGCGATCCCAAATAACTACCTGTTTAGATTCTTTCAGGTTAGGGACTATTGCAAGGAGATGGGTAAGCAAAGAAAGGTAGGATCACATCTGGGGGGGGTAGAGAAGCTAATACTCAGAGCCAGGATGCAGCCCAGTGGGATGCTGAAGGCTGCAGCACATTTCTTTAGAGAAAGGGCACCTAATATGACCCATAAAACACATAGTTTATGGGAAAGGGACCTAGGGGTTACAATCACAGACAGAAACTGGGGCCTGATTTTGGAGTCACATATGGGGCCTATTATCCAGTAACAGATATAAAGAATCTGCCTATAAGTTTATCCATTGCTTGTATTACCCTCCAGCAATGACACATAGATTCCACTCTGAGATATCGGAGTGGTGTGGCAGATGCAAGGAACACAGAGGCACATATTTTCACTGCTTTTGGACTTGTCCGAAACTCAGAGTATATTTGGAGGCGGTAGCGCAGCAGCTGAGCACTGTGCCGGGCCTAATGATAGGGAGGTCACCTCCTAGTCTTTTGCTTGATATAGGAGATGAAGAAGAGGAAGAATGGTCCCTTTATCTGAGATGGGTACCGATTCTACTGCTGCAGGCCAGACAACCAAGTTTGAACACCTGGGTCTCCGGAGAGACCCCAACTATATCTCAGTGGCGTGCCCTATCTGTAGGGGGCTCTGGCATTGGAGCAGAGAACTTATTACATAGGCACATAGAAACATAGAAGTTGATGGCAAATAAGGACTGCAAGGCCCATCCAGTCTTCCAGTCTTCCCATTTCTTTTTCTGCCTTATGAATGTGCCATCGGCCTTTGCTCTGTCTATGGCCTATCTATTCATATTCATCTGTATTGCTCCCTTATGCCTTTCCAATGCCTGTTTGAAGCCCAGCACTGTATTCATATCCACCACTTCCTGAGGTAGGCCGTTCCATGCAACCACCAACCTTTCTGTGAAAATGAACTTCCTCACGTCATGCCTTAATCGGCCTCCCTCTAATCTCATGCTGTGTCCTCTAGTCCTGCTGTTTATCTTATATTGAAACATGTTAGACTCTTTCACCTTGTTAATGCCCATAAGGTGTTTGAATGTTTCGATCATATCACCTCTCTCCCTCCTTTGCTCTAGGGTATACATATTGAGCTCCGTTCATCTGTCCTCATAAGTTTTCTGATGCAGTCCCTGCACCATTTTGGTTGTCCTTCTCTGGACTGCCTCCATCTGATTAATGTCCTTGTGAAGGTGTGGCTTCCAGTACTGCATGCAGTACTCCAGATGGGGCCTATTATCTAAGAAACCAATTAGATAGCTTTACAAATATGTGGGGGCCTTTCCTGAGTACACTAACTATGGAGGAAATGTTAATTGTGTCCTCAGGTAGGTGAAATACTAAGCTAGGATAGAGATGTTAGATGATATGTTGAGGAATGAATGATATATATGTACCGGACTTCAATGAATTGAACAATGGAAGTAGACCTATGTATATAGTTTTATATAGCTATGGTTGTGCCTTTTTTTTTTTAATCTCTGATTGTTAGTGTCAACAAATGGACGGATGAAACTTTGTATGCTTTATAATGCTGTAATAACGTGCTTTTTTTTTCTTTTTTTTCTCTTTCTGGAAATACCAATACACAGAATTAAACAAAAATATTACAGTCTGGACATTGTTTCTTGTAAATGTACAGGCTTTGGCCTTCCTGTTCTACAGGGCTTACTGTCATGAGCAGACTACACCGACTTCCAGATTAGTTTATGGAACTGCTTGGGACTCATTCCAAAGCTGTGACCTAAGGGAAACAATACCCTCGAAGAAGATTGAACAGTTACATACTTACTCTTATTTATTTATTAAAAATTGGTAACTGGGAAAGGCACACTGAGCTGAGGCTCATTTGCAGGTGCAACCCAGGGGGAAGGGGGAGAGGAGTACAAGCAGATCAGAACAATAATTATACAACAGTGAGCAAGTCAGTGCCAGCTTAGATTGTAGGACACACTAACAGGCAACAGCTACTGGAAGAATTAGAACAGGCAATGCATTTCTGGTTGTACAAGACAATGGCATAGTAAATACACTATAATCATGTAAGTATGGCATTAAGTGCTTAGTGCACTGAGGAGGCAGTTCTAGTGCCATAGCCTGACAGAAGTATGCCTTTGTCACAGCCATGTACAGGGAGGAAAATTACTAGAGGTGGATAGGAGGCAGAGGGTAGAGTCAGTAGGGGGGTTGACAGAGACAGGTGGGACTGGGAAGGCACCTTAGGTAGAATCTATGAGCCGAGGCAGAGGAGGAGGAGAAGCGGATGGAAGAGGGAGGCTAGTTCCAGAGGGAGGGGAGGTGGTAGGAAAAGGCAGCTTGCCCAGTGGAGGTGTGAGGGTGAGGAATGGAGAAGATATGTTTGGATCCCTAGAGTGGTGAGCATGGGAGGAGGAGGAGATGAGAGAGGAGAGATAGAAGGAAAGGGACCCAAACCAGAATTTAAATATGAAAGAGGTGCAGTGGGATTGGCAACATGAGGGGAGAGGGATGATGAAAAGTGAAGAGTAGAGTGAGCAGTGATATATGCGGAGGGATGGATTAGTAGCAAAACAGCAGAAAGCAATACAGAGGGTGTCCAGTCTGGCAAGGGAGGAGGAAAGGGCAGTGCCGTAGACCATGTCCACATAGTTGAAAACCTGGAGAACCATCCTGGTGACTGGCTCCTGCTGGACCTGTGGGACAGGCAGCCTATGTTGTGGTACAGGACACTTAGTTTAGGGTGGAGTTTGGTGTGGATGGCATCAGTGTGGGCCGAGAAGTCAAGCTTACTATCAAGCCATACATCAAGGTATTTAAAGGTAGGGACTATGTCAAGTGGGCTGCCCTCCAGCGTGAAAAAGATAGAGGGATGAGATAGCCTGGCCACTTTCTGTCTGGTACAAAGGTCATCGATACTGTTTTCTTGGTGCTGACCAAGAGTTGATTGGTATGAAACCAGTGTAGAACATTGTAGAAGTCCTGCTGGAGAGTATCTTCAACGTCCGCTGAGAAGGGGCCAGAGGCATAAAGGACCATGTTATCAGTGTACATACGGATATGTGCAGAGACACAGGCAGAGGGCAGGTCATTAAAGAAGACAGAGAAAAGGAAAGGTCCCAGTATGGAGCCCTGAGGGACCCCAGCTAGGATGAGGAGGGACAGCAACAGGATGCCTCCCACCTGTACTGACTGTTGACATCCTGTAAGGTAGGATCAGAACTAGTCCACAGCAGGAGCTGAGAGGCCAACCAAACTCAGCTTGTTCAGAAGTGTGTGGGATACCTAATCAAAAGCTTTGGCTAGATTGATAAATTTGGCTACAGTGATAAGACCCTGATCCATCCCCATGAGAATGGCATCAGTTACTCGCAGCAGGGAGGAGATCGTGGAATGATGCTTCCTAGAAGGGAGAGATGAGGTTGGAGGAGTAAAGGAAATCAGTAAGCCTGTTGTAGACAATACCCTCCTGTAGTTTAGCAAGAGAAGGAAGGTGTGAGATAGGCCAGTAGTTGCTGGAGGAAGAGAGGTCACCCCCTTTGTGCAGTGGCAGGACTTTAGCAAACTTCCAGGCCTGAAGGATAGCACTAAGGGAAAAGGAGAGGTTCAGGAGGTGAGAGAGTGGACAGGCAATAGCAGATGTCAAGATACAGAGAAGTTTAGGGTCCAGTCCATCAGGGCTAGACTTTGCTGTGTCAAGTGGGAGGAGGGCTAGGAGGATTTCATGAGGGGAGACAGGAGCAAAGTGGAAACCCTTAGCAGAGTGAGACAGGGGAGAGGCAGCAGAGGATAGCATGGGTGAGGGACCAGGAGACGAAGGGGAGGGGAGTGCCCAGGTGGTAAAGAATTTGTTGAAAAAGGCAACAACAGAAGGAGAGTCAGACACTGGTGAACCATCCACAAGGAGAACTGGAGAAGCAGAGTGGGTGTGAGGGTCAAAGAGGGAGTGAATAACTCTAGAATTTTGCAGGGGAAACAAAGGTTTGATGGGAGGTTGGATTTGAAGTAGAGGGCTTTAGCAGCATGGACAGCTTTCATGCAGGAGCTCCTAAATGATCTATAGGTTAGGAGGTCAAGCAGGAAGTGTAAGAATGTGCAGCGTGCCCAGACTTTGTTATGGGACCTGCACAAATCAATAATGCCGTATGTAATCCACTGGTGGTGGGAGCTTTTCACCTTGGACTTCCTTAGGGGGGCATGCTTGTCCCAGGTGTAATTAAATTTGACGAGAAAGAGGGAGAGTGCCAAATTAATGTCTGGAGCCAAATAGCTGGGGGGCAGGTCTGTGGCTGTGAGGTCAGTTAAGTGAGCAGTGTAGTCAAGCGACTGGAGGGACCAGGTCTTAATATTTTTGGGGGCAGAGAGAGTGGGCCTAATTTTCCTAATGCAGTATGTCATACAGTTGTCACTGAAGGTGTCCAGGAGAGTGCCAGCTACAATGACACGATGTGGGTGAGAGGAGAGCACCCAGTCCAGAAGAGTGTGGTTAGTGGAGTGATAATTGAAGCGGGTGGGTTCATAGATACACTGAGTAAGGTCTAGGGACTCAGTCCTGTTAGAGAGAGGCTTAGAGGCAAGGGAGAGCCAACTGTTGTTGAAATCCCCAAGGAAAAAGAACTCCAAAGGAGGCATGGGAAATGACACAAGAGATGGAGTCAGCCACAGAGGAGGGAGAGATTTTAGTGGATGCATAAAGGACAAAAACAATGATGGGGAGAGTGGAAGGGAGAGATAATTTAGCCGGGAGGTGCCAAGGCTGGTTGAGGTCCAGACTTGACAGCCTCAGTGTGGGAATCCTTGGTCGACATGGGTGATATCAAGGGTCCAGGATGATGTTCCATCCCTGGATTGGGGGGCATTACCCCATATAATCATACTCTGGAAGGGGGAGGGAGGGAGTGGTCATCACTACCTGGGCATCTCAGGGAGAAGGAAGATGAGATGACTCTTCGGATGCGTAAAGATGTTCCCTTCTAGGGCAGTTTAGGGCTTTTCTGCCAGGCAGAGGCGGGGGTTCCCCTATGATAGTGAATTGATGGTTGTTTCCCATTGATGTATGTGTGTCAGAGACCTCAGGCCTGCATATTATGTGGCTGGCTAGCAGCATTCCTTGTTGCCCTGGGCAGATCCATAGCAGGTCTCTGTGATTTTGGGCTGCATTCATGTCTATAGGAGCCTGGGTAAAGGGGAGGGGTGCCAGTACATCTGGTCCCTCATGAGTGAAGAGCAAAAGAGTCCACTTCGGGGTTGGAGAAGGGGGAGCCCACCCATGAGGGTGGGGATGTGGGGTGTTAGTTTCTCTCTTAAGACCCAGTGATATATGCATTGTATTACAGTATGCCTTGATCTTTATTGCAAGTTGAGTTTAAAAGTATAGCAGGAGTATATGTATTCAACTCTTGAGAAATAAGGTGAACAAATTATCCCTTAATAATTGCTTCATCTATATACAGTATTTTCTGTAGATAGCAAACCATGGCGGATGGCTTGCCCATGTATGTAAAATCTCATTAAGTACTTGGGCTGATGGCATTCGGCAGGTGATAGAAGGAGTTTGTGTTCAATTATTAGGCCTATGGGATCAGACTGAGATAGATTGTTCACACCTAGTCCTGAGGGCAGTGTTTGGGTTGCCTTCTGCAAGATTCAACTGTGCTGAGGTCATAGTTTCCATTTACTTGCAGGCAATTATATGGGATAGCTACTGCCAGGTTCTAATATTGCCTGCGCGTGCGCCTGAAACAGTATAGGTGCTTAGGGCACATTCGTTCGAGTCTGTGGGGCCCCAGCAGCTCCCCTAATTTCTGAAAATTGCAAGCCTCCATTTATTCCTGAATCAGCACCAAGGAGGGCCATCACTGTGAGTTCATTTTGGCAACACATGGCCATTCATGAGGCTGGGGTGTGCAGATAACTGGAAAATGACTCTGCTCTGCATTCGAGAAACTGCACAGCACGGCCCCTACACAGGATCAATGGGGAGCGGACACACAGGGATGGAGACATCTTTATCGCTAAGGAGGCCCTGTCAAGGAATTTACTCAGGGACCACAGTCTCACCGTAATTCAGGGTACCACCCAAGGATGAGTCCTGGAACGGCAGCAGAGGTAAGAGGGTGATGACATCGGGGGGGGGGGCATTTTGATATTTGTATCCTTTAGGATCTTGGGCTTTGTGACCCATTGAAACACAAGGCTTTGGGAGGTGGCACACCTGATTTTATATGAGAGGTCCCTGCAAGAGAGGTAGAGCAGAGATATTGGGTGAGAAAGAAGAGTGGTTAAGGCCAGGGGTGTGAGGAAACCCAGTATCAGCATCAGCCTAGAATGTTTCTTAATGGCCACCACAGCTCTTCTCGTTCTCTCCCCTTTTAGTGTGTGCACACATCAGTAAGATTGGGGAAAAGCTAGTGAGAGGATAGCAGGCGGGGGTCTGTTTTTCAGTGCTGTGTATGAAACAGCTTGGCAATGGCGATGCACGAACCTTAAAGACAGAAAGGAGAAACTGGGTTGAGGGGGGATGCAGATGAAGGGAAAGCATACATTTTTGTTTTCTTATCCTGTTTTTAAATGTCAAAAATCATCAGTGCAACAACAACAGATAAGCATTTACATACTATCAGTCAAACTTGGGCCTCCCCTCATCCCTCCTTCTACTGATAACCCCTCAATACAAGCATTTTCTACTAATTCCCAAAAATCAGTACAGAGATGGGAACTGCTGCAAGTTTGTGGTACCTTCATGGTGGGCCTGACAGGCTGCCATCTGATCCCTGGACCAGGGACAGAGCCCCAGTCTCATAGTTATGGGTGTTATCAAGGTGTGAAGTAGTGGCATTATTTGCAGGTATAGCCACTTCAGCCCATGAGATTGCTTTGTGGGAGGGTGACTTAGTTGCAGGTTCTTTAGTTGGTGTTTGTGAAGAGCTGGTGGTAGAGAGATGTTTTTGGGTGATGGGCTGCTGTATGCCCTCATGTCTTGAGCTGTCATCCTGGTCCTAGGCCAGAGCCTCATATCTGTTGGCGGTGCAGAAAAGCAGCCTTCCTCGGCCATGGGCTCATCTTCACTCCTGCTGCCACTTCTGGACCGCATGCACTGATAGTTCCTATCTTTTCCCCACTGATGATTGTTTGTGTTTTTTTATTTTGATCTTTGGGGGAACAACCAAGTCGCATCATGTCAGCCCTCCTGTGAGGGGTATGAGTTACTACAGTTCAAGGGCTGAGTTGTGTCCATTTTAGGTGAGTTCTCTTGGGGACTACGAATTGCCTGATTTTACAGGCTAGGGCACTTTGGGTCCCGCTCACCTCGTGGCCATGGATTGTCAATAAAAGTAGAGGCAGCCTCCGGAGAGTGGAAGGTTTTTGGTATTCTATTGCTTTCTATCCAAAGTGTTGTGTGATATGAGAGGGCAGAAGGAATGTGGAGCTGATGTAGCTTCTGCTGCACCACCATGTAGGCTCTACAGTGGTGTCAGGTCCTTAGAGAAATTCTGAAATGTAACATGATGTCCTTACCATTCCAGGTGCCCCAGCTCACATGCTGTGTGCAAAATATCCTTCTCAACATGGCATCGGAAGAATTTTGCAAGGATCGGTCAGGGCTTTTCTCCCTATCTGGGCAGTGGGGCGAAGGAGTAGTGGGCCCTCACTACCTCTCAAAATGAGGGTTCTCTGGTAGCTTCAACATGACTGGCAAGATATGGCACAAGAATCTGATTGGTTCTCAGATCTCTGCTTTCTGCGGGAGACCAATAAACCGCAGGTTGCTGCGTCTCCCTCTGTTCTCCTGGTCATCCAGCTTTTCTTAGAAGGTTTGAATTGTTTAGCCTGTTCCCAGAGCTGGGCATGGAGCTCCTCCCCCAACCCACCCCCAATGTTGCCGCCCATTCTTTCCATGGCAGTGAGTTGGGATTCCAGGTTCTGAATAGCTTGGGTATTGGCTACTGCAGCAGATTTTACTTTATTGATGCATGTAAACATTTGAGCAAACATACCATCGATTCACTCCATAGATGGAGCTGATGCCATCTTTCTATATGGCAGCTATTACCATTAGAACTATGCCACCAGGCACTAGGACCCCATGGAAAACTTCTAACCAGCAGACTTCAGCCTGCCCTGACATCAGCCAGTGGTATAAAGGCGGTGGTCCCCAGCCCCACCTCAGTTCTTTTCCTGCCGTCAATCCATTCACATTGGCTCCATGGACGTCTTCCTGCTACAGTCAACCACCATTGCACGTTTCATCCCTTTCTTTATTTTTCCAGTAAATACTTTGTTTTACTTTTACCTTCTTCTGCAAGTCTTCTTCCCCGACTTCCTCCATTGAGCGGTGGACTTCTGAGTGCACATGCAGCAAGCAAATCCCATCAAAAGACTGCCACGCAACCTGCCTCCTCTGTCTAGGCCCAGACCACGACACTCAGGCTTGCCTGCATTGCAAAGCCTTCAACCAGAGGATGAGGATCTACCACCAGAAGACTCTCAAGTCACACCTCCTTGAGAAACAGCTAGCCGCCATGCAGAAACAATCCATGGTAAAGAGCACTTCTCCTTCTTCCTCCTCATCTTCCACTGCTCATAGGGAGAAGAAGAAATCATCAGGGAAGCACAAGTCCCAGGACAAGGAGAAAGAGAAAGCCCGGACCCACTCCCGGTCTCCACATAGGAAGAAGACCACCTCTGGTTCCTCCTTCCATGGGAGGTTGGACCACTGTCGCTGATCTGCCCCCACTTCTTCTGGGCAGCCGGTGGACAAACCTCCTGCCCTGGTGCTTGTGATGGCTGGAGGGTCATCAGAGTCTGGGAGTTCGGTCCAGGCCCTGTAACTGTCTGAAAGTTAAGACCATCTCTAAGTCCTTGACCTGTTCAGGTGGTGTGGCTGGTCTCAAGTCGGGCGGCAGGTCCACACCCGTCATCTGCCTGGCCTCCAAGTCTACAGACCAGGCACCCCATCGCAAGGATCATGTGTCCTCCAACAAGGCTGCAGTGATGCCTCTGACCCGGTCTTCATTGTCCTCACCTCAGACTCCAGCTAAGCCATTGATGGCTGCGTCTCCCCACCATCATCAGGCGCCTTTTCACTCAACGACGGGTACCCTGACATCCAACACGATGACACCAGCACTGTCACTGGATCCTCCTACTTTGCCGATGGATATAAATGTCTCCCTCACACTGATGATGGGAGACCTGATGTCCATGGCTCCTATACCGAAAGACCCAATGCCAGGTCACCTGGCACCTCCCTCCCGCCAGCTGCCCCCCAGCCACAGGTGCTAGTGGGTCCCTTAGGCCTCAGATTCCCCTCAGCGAGGTAAAAGATCTGTTCCAATTTTGGTGGAATGAGATCAAAGGGGACCTTCTACCACCTAAGTCTGCTGAACCAGCTAAGGTGGTTCCTCCTCCAGAGCTCAGGGAGACGTCTCCATTGCCTAGGAGCCCCTTCCCTAACCCTGACAAAGGGCATAGGGGAAAGCCCAAACAAAACAGCAAGAAGGGGAAGCATTCCTCCTCCATATTTTCAGGCCGTCCTCGGCACCGTTCAATGGACAGACAGACGCTGGCATGAGACCTCCTTCTTATCTTCCTCCAGTTCAGAAGACTTGAGCCAGAGCTTGTTCTCATCCTCCAGAAGCTCAGAACCAAGGGGTTGTCCTCCTTTTGTGGACAATAAAGACACCCCTAGATTGCCTCCTGACGATCCAAGCTTTATGGATGTTATGAGGCACATCCAAGCCAACGATGGATGGGAGATGGAGGATTTGGACCCAGAGAGGCGCAAGTTAGCCAAATTTCTCAGGCAAAAGCAGCCCAAACCCTTGGTGGTGCACCCTTTAGTGGACACTTTCCAGGACCTTACCAGAATTGCCTGGACGCATCCCTCCACTTCCTGTGCCATGTGTAAGAAGTCAGATAGGCTCTAAAAGGTATCCAGAGATGAGCCCGGTTTTGTGGAACACCTTATGACAGACTCATTGGTCATTACAGCAGCCCATGACAGGTCCAAGAAGCCAAAACACATGAGTAACCAGCCCCCTGATCCAGAAACTAAGCATCTGGACCAGATGGGCAAAAAGGTGTATGCTTCCGCCACATACTTCATCAGATCTCTTAACTTTCTTACACACATGGTGCAGTACTAGAATGCACTGTGGGTAAAAAGTCTAGAACTGGCTGACGCTATGCCAGATGCTCCACAGAAAGCAGAGCTTTTAGACCTACTTATGTCAGGCTCAGAAATCAGCACACACATGCTCCTCACATCGTATGACACTGCCAACACATCTGTCTAGGCAGCAGCCACTTGTATCTGCCTTAGGCCCCATTCTTGGCTTAGGGACTCAGGATTTCTGCAGGACCTTCAAACCAGGATTATGGGTCTCTCTTTCAAAGGGTCTGTTTTGTTCAGGGATGAGGCTGAAAAGCTTATAACTCACCTCCAAGACTTGGGCAAGGCTATCTGGTCCAACCAAAAAAAGTATAAGGCCAACCAGAAATCTTTTCACAAGCAGCCCTTTCGTAACAGTCAAGTCAGCAGCAGCACCACTGAGCCCAGCAACAGCAGAGAAGAGGCTTTAAACATCAGGGTAACTCTAGATACAGTTCAGGGCAAGGCCTTTCTGCCCCCAGATAGGGCAGATTTCCTTCAGTCTCAGGCTTGGTTGCTGACTTCATTAAGCCAGTCCTCTGCCAGAGCTTTTCTCAATGGACATTCAGAGTGCAGTGGGACCAACGTTCTGATGACCTGGAACTACCAGTCATGGTCTGGGACTCAGTACGTCGGACTCTGACCTGGTGGATGACTCCATCCAATTTGGTCAAGGGAGTCCCATTCAGAAAAGAGCCCCCAAGGCAAATTCTCACTACAGACACCTTTGGTCAGGGATGGGGTGCCCACTTAGCAGACCAACAGACTCAAGGATCTTGGTCCCCTTCAGAGCAGACCTTGCACATCAACATTCTAGAGATGAGAGTGGTCCTATATGCTTTACAAGCATTTCAGATGGACAGACAATATGTCAGTGGTCTTTTACATCAACAAGCAGGGAGGCTCCCACTCATATCCTCTCTGCAGAGAAGTCATGAGGATTTTCTATTGGGCACTGGAGCACCACCTGGAACTCACAGCCGTGCATGTTCCAGGTGCCCAAAACATCTTGGCAGACAGCCTAAGCAGGTCTTGGTCACAAGCTCACGAGTGGGAACTACTCCAGTCAGTCTCAGACCGACTCTTCAACAGGTGAGGTCAGCCAAAGTTGGACCTTTTTGTGTCCCCACTGAACGTCAAACTGCACAGTTTCTGCTCGCTAGATCCAAGGTCTGGTGTTTTCTGGTGAGGCGTGTTGTTTTGTTGGACACAGACGATTCTGTATGCCTTCCCTCCCTTTCCTCTTCTTCAGAGGGTATTTTTCAAACTGCAGGTGGAAGGAGCGGAGACGATCCTCGTTGCTCCTTATTGGCCTAATCAGATTTGGTTCCCTCTGCTCCAACAGTTAGCAGTGGAACCTCCGATCCCCTTACCTCTGAGCTCTCACTTACACTTTCAGGACAGAGGCACCCAAGTCTCTGCACCACCATGTGTGACTCCTGCACACTTAGCAGTTTCTAGGTTTGGGGTTTCTCCCAGGGTGGCAGATGTCATAGTGGTTGCGAGAAAGCCTTTCACTATGTCCACCTATGCCTTAAAGTGTAAGCGGTTCTGCCTTTGGGCCTCCGCTCCCTACCTTGACCCTTTGACTTGTCCAGGGAACTCAGTTCTAGAGAACCTCCTCTCTCTTATCTGATTCCAGTCTGAGTTACTCCTCTATTAAGGTGCACCTCCCCACCATCTCAATGTGCCATGCGCCTGTGGAGGGTAAAACCCTTGTCCAGCTGGGTTTGTCCCACACTTTCCTGCAGGGCATACTTCACTTGAAACCTCCCATTTGGGACCCAGTTCCTCCTTGGAACCTTTTATTTCTGTTAGAGAAACTTACTCTGCCCTCCCTTGAACCAGCCACAAACTACAAGCTTTGCTTTCTGTCATGGAAAGTGTTATTTTTGGCCACACTAACCCCAATACTAAAACCCCACAAAGACCCAACCGACCCGCAATCCTATAGACCTATTTCTATCTTAAATGTTGACTACAAAATTTACACGGCCATTCTATCTTCTTGATTGGAAAATATAATTCCCACAATAATTCCCCCTGACCAAACGAGATTTGTTAAAAACAGGAACACTATGGACAGTGTCCGCAGAGTTTTATTGCTACAAGAATTTGTCTGCTCTAGGCATATCCCAGCGACTTTTATAAGTTTGGACATGGAAAAGGCCTTTGACAGGGTCTCATGGCCATTTTTATGGGAAATGCTTAAAAAGTTCAGTTCCCTCCACAATTCATAGCAAACTTAGAAAAGTTATATGCCTCTCCTAAAGCATACCTTAGAGTGAACACCTCCCTATCCCTCCCCTCCCACTGGCCCAGGGAACTAGACAAGGCTGTCCTTTATCCCCCTATCTTTTCGCATTATTCATTGAACCCCTGGCGGCATGTCTTCGAAACATCCCCGCGGTCAAGGGTATCCCTATTGCTCAATCTGAATACAAAGTGGGGTTGTTTGTGGACGATATCTTGCTAACTCTGCTATCCCCTTCGCAATCAATCTGGTCAGCCTGGGAAATATTCACTCAATTTGAAAGATTGACACAATTCAAACTAAACATAAATAAAACCGAGATACTAACCTTTAACTACTCGTCTCCTTCCCACCTTAAAAAGGCCTTTCCCTTTAATTGGAGAAAAACTAAAATAAAATACTTAGGTGTTCACCTCCCATTGGACCTTGGAGTCATCGAATTATCTAATTATGAACCTCTCACAGTTCAGATTCAAGCAGACTTGAATAGATGGTCTACGATTTGTACTTCTCTATATCAAAAAATCCTAGCAATTCGCACCAATGTTCTCCCACTAATTCTTTATTTACTCCAAACTATCCCTTACTTTCCCTCCAAATTTTACTTTACCTCCTGGAACAAAATGATTCAAAATTTCATTTGGGGGAAAAACCGTCCCAGGACTAGATTATCTATACTAAAATTATCCCTCAAACAAGGAGGACTCAATTTCCCAGATTTTTTTTTATATGCCCAAGTGACGTTCTTAAGAACCCTAATATTATGGCTTACTTCCTCATATACTTCCCCATGGAAGACCATCAAATTCCAACTCAATGACTTACATGACATAAAGAAAATATTGTTCTCCACAGACGGCAACTCCTTAAGCCCTTCCTGCTTAACGCCCATAACAGCACAAACTTACAGGCGGTGGAGGCTTCTGAGAAGGGCAGGCCCCACCCAGCAAGTCTTTGAATTCTGCAAGATAATCTCTCAAGACGAAAAGTTCACTCCCAGTTACATGGACCTGGCCTTCCTTGGATGGAGGGCACAAGGCCTTTCACATATTTATCAGTTTCTTTCCCCTGAAGGTATTATTACCTTTGAAAAGCTCCAAACCCAATTCTCTTTAAGATCCTCTGATCTCTTTTGTTATTTTCAGATTCGAAACCATCTCCTACGTAATAACATAATACCTCCCAGAATACCCTCTTCTGTGTCCAAATTACTTAAGTTATTCATTGACGCAATCGAGGAAAGAACGGGATCCCATCTAATTGGACTGATATATACAGAACTCCGAACAGGTCTCCCTAATCCTACACTCTTGACATTGTCAGCTTGGAACAAGGAGCTGGACACACAAATCTCGCCAGAAACATGGTTAAAAACAACATTAGTAGAGACACGATCAACCTCATCCCCGTACTGGCGAGAATTCACTTGGAAATGCTGCTCCAGATATTTTAGAGCCCCCTCAGTCTTAATGAAATACCTCCCAGAAGCATATGGAAGGTGCTGGAGAAACTATGGCTGTTCCCGAGCAACTCTCTCACATGTTTTCTGGAATTGCCCGTATCTTATGCCTTTCTGGCTAACTCTTCAAACCAAACTAACTGCCCTATTCTCCGAATCAGTTGAACTAACAGTTGAGCAGTTTCTTTTGGGGATATATCCGGACCATGCTCCCCCCTGGGAGAAGGTCATATTACCAATATGTTTCGTGGCAGCTAAAAAAGCGATCACAAGATGTTGGATGAGAACACAAATCCCTACTCTACAAAACTGGAGACAAATAATGTCTGAGATACACAAATCAGAAACATTCAACCTAGAATCAAGAGGAGATTCCATTCTTCGATCAGGAAAATGGAGTCAATGGACTCAACACATACTGTAACTACATTAAGCGTAGATTTTGCCCTTTAATCTCATTTGGCCTAGTTGGATAACAACCCAGAGGTATAATTTCCTCAATACTCTAACCAGACCCCAGGCTTCAAATCAAATTAAAAAAAAAAAAAAGAGAGAGACATTAATATTATGTAATTTGACTATTCACAATTGAACTTATTGTCAGATATTCTCTTTAAAAATGGTTAAATGTTTAACTGATATTGTATTGCAATCTACCAGTTCTTACCTGTACCTAACTTTAACCAATGTGTAGTAAACAAAATATTTCTGAATAAAAAGAAATTTAAAAAAAAAAGAAAGTGTTATTTTTGGTTGCCATTACTTACGCTTGGAGGATTTCTGAGTGGCAGGCTCTGATGTGTAAAGAGTCCAATATAGTTTTTCACAAGGAGAGGGTGTCCTTATGAACTAATCCTAAGTTTTTGTTGGAAGGTGGTGTCCGAATTTACCCTGAACCAGGACATTCACCTACCATTTTATTATCCAGGGCATTCTAACAGAGGGGAGGCATTATTGCATACTCTGGACATTCACAGGACTCTTTGTTACTACATTTATCGAACAAGCCCTGTTCGGAAATTCGACCAGTTGTTTGTTTCCTTCACCCCCAGAACCCAGGGGGTGCTGGTTACTAAACAGATCCTTTCCAAGTGGTTAGTTAACTGCTAGTTTTCTGTTATCAAAAGTATGACAAGAATTTACCGGGCCCAGAAGAAGGTCACTCCACCAAGGGAGTAGCTACCTCCTTTGCCTTGCTGAGAAATGTGTCGGCAGCCGACATGTGTGTGGCTGCTATATGGAGTTCTGTCCATGCCTTTGTCAAGCACTACAGCCCAAACATTGCTTCCAGACAAAGGACCGGCTTTGGACTTGTCATCCTTCAAGGTCTACTGTCTTAGAAAGGGCTTCAGATTTTCTTTAGTCTCCACCCAGGACAATTTGTCATTTACTGACTGCTTGGGACTCAGTTATAATGGTAGTAGCCTGCTGAAAGAGCTCCAACTCGAAAGATAGTACAGTTACATAAGAACTTACCATAACAGTAGATATTCAAGATGAGCTCTTGCAACATGCATTGTTTTCCCTCCCACCTTTCCCCGGCATTTTTTCTGCATGGTTTAGAACCTCCTCAGTTCTCCTTTTCCCTCGTAGGGCCAGGTCTCCATCAGGAGAACTGAGGTGGGGCTGGTGGCTGCCCCCTTTATACCATTGGCTGACGTCAGGGTGGGCTGACGTCAGGGGCAGTCCCTGCTGAAGACTGCCAACTAGAAGTTTTTCTTGGGGTCCTAGTGCCTGGTGGCACAGTCCTAATGGTAATAGTCTGCTTCAAGAGCTCTTCTCGAAGATCTACTGTTACAGTAAGTTCTTACATAACTTTCCTGACCAGGGATTTAATTCTGTCATAGCTCCCAGTCAGATTTTAGAAGTAGAGAAAGAAGCTGATTTGTCAGATGCCTGCTGTTAGTAGATATCATAGAGGTCAGTTTCAGCATTGAGGAGGTTCAGAAAACTCTTGAATTACTTAGGATAAGGAGTGCCCGATGTCAGAGTAAAAGGCTTAAGCTGCCATCATGGCTGAGCCCAAGCCATGCCTCCACCTGTGTCTGCTTAATATCAGAGGCACTAATATAATCTCCTGGTTCCCCAAGAAGGGAGTCCTCTGAGCACATTCTCTGGAGCTGCCCAGGTTTATGTAGATGCTGATGCATGACGTTGTTGTAGGCGACCCCCAGCTAGCAAAAGTTTCCATGTTGTCCTAGTGCTGACTCAGGTATAGTTCCAAAGGTGTGGCATAAAGGAACAGATTGTCTTTTTTTTTAACTCAGTAAGATTTTATTGGTAATTGTGAATATAACATCCATATCACTTGTTACATGTCCAATATTCCATACATGTTTAACAACTGACCTACTCGTATCATATTTAGTTAATCTATCTGAACATGCAAATTGTTTCCAAACAATTCAAGTATCACACTGCAGAAAGTCTATCGCTTATAAAAGATGATTACATAACATTATAGTGTCTTGGTAAACCTGACAACTTGGTTGAGGAAAAAAAGTCAGCAAAAAACAAACAGACTAATTGGCACAACTCCCCTTTCTCCCCTCTTACTTGTGCTGATGGGCCTATATGTGGACTCTTTAGAGGATCCTGTTCAGAGAGGTAACCTAGAACCTAGGGTCTTATCCCATCTCCACTCCTTCATTGTGGCCCATATCAGTGGCCACCTCCTCTGATTGAATTGCTGAGCTGGTATGCCAGGGGCGCCACATATCTAAAAACTTCTCACAATCCAGCCTGAGTGTGTATGTTATTCTTTCCATTCGTTCTAGTTCCTCCACTCTAGAAAACCACTGTCTCATTGAAGGGTGGTCAGGCAACAGCCATTTGGCCATAATACACTTCAGGGCAGCAACTCTTAGGATCTGGCCTAAGGCAACCATTTTCCTTTTTTTAGAAGACATAGTCGGGAGGCCTAAAACTAAGTAAAAGGAAAAGGGATCCCGGTCATTTGTTGTAGGACCCCATGGATTTGATGCCATAATTCTTCTAACTAACAACAACCCCAAAAGATGTGATAGTATGTGCCCTTGGGTTCGCCACAGAGTCTTCAACATGCCTTTTTTGCAGTAGGGTTAAAATGCTTGGTGATCGTAGGAGACCGAGAAAAGAGGGTCAATACTTTCCAGTTAAATTCTCTCCACTATGGAGAGGATGTGATCATGTGACCCGCCAACCCTGTCTCAGTCAGGAAGAGATTGTCTTGAAGATCTACTGTTATGGTAAGTAAGTAACTGTTCTATCTACTGATTTCCCCATGCCTACTGCTTAGCATCCAGATGACAGAGACAGTAGGCACTCGGAGCACTCACCTGTCCAGTGTCCAGATTACATGGGCTATAGGAGTTCAGAACAACAGTTTTAGCCAGTCTGAGGCCTGATATTCAAAGGTTTGTGTGGGTGCTAACAGATCTTTGCCCCCACAAACCAGAATTTGCCCCAGATCTCCATATTCAAAAGGGGCTGTTGCATAGGCAAAGAGGGTCAGCTCCCATGCAAAATATAATTTACTTTTTAATTTAAAATTTTGGTAACTGGGAGAGGCACACTGAGCCAAAGTTCATTTCCAGGTGTGACTTGGGGAGGGGAGGAGGGGAAAAGGGGGTGGAAACAAGTAAACAGAACAAAGAACAATATAAATAAGGCATACAAGTAATAAAAATGAGAATGTTATAAATAAACAATGATGGATTGTCAAATAATGCGAGACATCTGTAGCACAAAATTAGCATAAGTAGTCAGCTGTAAAGAAGAAACTATGGGACTGTGGGAGGAATGAAGGGAGGAAAGATCAAGGGGGGGTGAGATGAAAATTGCTGTAGGCATTAGGAAATCAGAGGGGTGGGTAAAGTGGAGTGCAGAAGGAGGAGGCAAGTTAAGAATGTATGGAGATGGGCAGCCTCAACCTGGCTGCCGGAAGGAGATTGGAAAGAAGCAAGAGGGAGGGGGGATTGGGAAAGGATATGTTTTAAGAGTGCAGAGAAGAAGATAAGTGAAGGGAGCTTGGAAGAGAGTACCGGAGGCAGGAGAGGCGATAACAGAAGGCTGCCTGCCCCAAAATGCAGTGAGTATGGGGCAGAGAGAAGGTATGGAGGTCTCTGGAGCATAGCTGATAAGAGGAGAGGGATGATGGGGAGAGGAGAGTAAGGAGGGGAGGGACCCAGACCAGAATTTGAAAATAAGGGTGGAGGTGTGGTGCTGGCAGCATAAGTGCAGAGAGGGAGTAGTAGATGGAACAGTGGGGTGTTCGGGGGGGGGACATTGGAAGCAAAGAGGCAAAAAGTGTTAAAAAGAGAGTCTAGTCTGAAGAGAGATGTGGAGGGTACAGACCCAAAAACTACACTGGTGTAATCAAAAACAGGTAGGATAATTTTAGCAAGTGGCTCATGGTAGACAAATGAGAGAGGGAGTCTTTATTCCAGTACATGGCTCCTAGGTTAGGGTGGAGTTTGGTGTGGATGTAGTTGATGTGTCAGGAGAAGTCGAGACAACAGTCCAGCCAGATGCCTAGATATTTAAAGGCATGGACCACATCAAGAGAGGTGCCATCAAGGGTAGAAAAAGGGAGGAGGGGGAGTTTGGCAAATTTTTGAGTCATGCCTAAAGTCATGGACATGGTTTTCTTGGTATTAACCTTGAGCTGATTTACCTGGAACCAGAGTAACACACACAATAAGACATTCTGCAGCTGAGACTCCACCTCAGGTTGAGGGACCAGAGGAGTAGACAACCATGTTGTCGGCATACATGTGAATGTGGGAAGAGACACAGACCAATGGAAGGTTGTTAAGAAAGACTGAAAAAAAGATAGGGCCAAGAACAGAGCCTTGAGAGACACCTGCTTGAATGGGAAGGGGGGGGCAGGACATCACCTGCTTGAACACACTTTGTACGGCCCATTAGATAGGACTTAAACAAGTCCACGGCATGGGTGGAGAGACCAGCTGAGTGGAGTTTGGCTAGAAGAAGAGGATGGAATACAAAGTCAAAAGCTTTGGCTAGGTCAATAAATATAGCAGCTGTGATGTGACCACAGTCCATACCAGGTGAGAATTGTGTCAGTGATATGGAGGAGGGAGGTGACAGTAGAATGATTTTTCCTGAAACCAGATTGAAATGGCAAGAGGACGTCTGAGGAATTAAGGAAGTTAAATGATTTAGAGAAGACAAGGGACTCCTGTAGTTTAGCCAGGGAGGGGAGAAGGGATATACGCCTGTAACTGCGTAGAGGGGTTGCCCACTTTATGAAGTGGTCGCACCCTGGCAACTTTCCAAGCCTGAGGTACAACACTAAGAGTGAAGGAAAGGTTCATCAGGTGGGAGAGAGGAAGAGCTATAGCAGGGGCACAGATCCAGAGAATGCGGGGGTCAAGGCCATCTGTGCTTGATTTGTGAGGATTGAGAGAGAGGCAGGCATGAAGAACTTCAGGGACAGAAATGAGTGAGAAGCAAAAGCCTTCAGATGGGGAGTGGGCAGAGGGGGTTGGAGGGACATTTACCAGACTAGAAAGTAGGGCACAGGTAGTGAAGATGGAATTGAGAATCAAGGCAACAGAGGCAGGGTCCGAGACAGGCAAGCCGTACACCAATTGGGTAGGGGGGGGAGTTTGGGAGGGGGATTAAAAAGGGAGTGGAGGGCCTGCCAGAATTTAGAAGGGAAGTTAAGGTTTTGATTTAGGATTGATTTGAAATGGTAGGCTTTTGCAGCTCTTATTTCCTTAGTGCAGGCATTTCTGAGGGACCTATATAGGTGGCGATTGGGAAGGAGACTGATTGGAGTCTCACCCAGGCAAGGTCATGGGATTTACAAAGCCTAATGATATCAGCAGAGATCCAGGGGTGGTGGGTGCATCTGACTCTGCACCTTCTAGAAGGGGTGTGAGTACACCATGCCTTGTCTAGAAAGTAGAGGGAGTGAGCAGAATCAATGTCAGGGGCAGAGTATACGAGGGACCAATCAGAGGAGAAAAGGTCATGGAGGAGGGTCTCAGCATTTAATGATCTGAAAGACCTAATCCAATGGTAGTTTCATGTGGGCAAGGGGAGGAGCGTGACCATGAATAGCCATGCTAACCCATATTCAACAGCACTGCGCCATACAAAAGGGTTTAGCTCAGTCCTTTTGCACCACACAAATACTACCGAACAAAACCGTGACTTTCTCCAGGCAACCTTTGTGGCTGCCGGAGGTAATGCAGCCACCTAGCCAATTGACCACTAGGGAGAGCACACCAATCCTCTGTGGTCCGAGACCCCCATCCCCTGATCACCAGCCCGTATGTCACAATCACAGTCCTTGGCTGCTAGTGGTCCCACCCCTGCAATCGCTAGCATGTACGTCACAGTCCCTGGTGCTCTTGGTCTGCCCCGATTGTCAGCCTGTATGTTACAATTACAATCCCTGGTGCAAGTGGTCCCCCCCACTCTGATTGCCAGCTCATATGGCACAATCACAGTCCTTGGTGCCAGTGATCTCCCCTCCTTCCAATCACCAGCCCATGTATCGTAATCACAATCCCTGGTGCTAGTTGTCCCCTCCTTCCAGTCAGCAGCCCATATGTCACAATCACAATCACAATCACAATCACAAAAAACAGGGAGGCAGTATAGCGCAGTGGTTTAAGGCTCTGAGCTGCAAATCTGGTGACATCTAGCAGACCAGATCTGGGTTTGAATCCCACAGCTTCCACTTGCATACTGTGTGACCCTGGGTAAGTCACTTAACTTCCCGTGCTCCCAGGTCGCACCTGTAAAAAAGCTTTCAGCTTAGTGTGCTACTCCTGGTTAAACAACTAAATAAATAAAATAAAATAAACAATCCCTGGTGCTAGTGGTCCCCACCTCCAATCGCCAGCCTGTAGTAAAAGTTGCAACACTCCTTGGAGTCCAGTGCCCCCCCCCACCAGGGACCAATCCACGGTACTGCCTGTCACAACTCCCCACTCCTTGGCATCTAGCAGCCCCCCCCAACTGTGGCACCGAGCAACCCCCAGTTACCTTACTAGTATCTTCAGTGCTTTCAGTGCTTACAGTGACTGGCGCTGCCCTCCGCACACCTCTTTGGCCAGCCACCATATAGCCAGGCATGTGTGGCATGCGCCATGCCTGGACATACAGCAGCCAGCTAAAGAAGAGTGTGGAGGGCTGTACCAGTCATCGTATGCATCCTAGGCACCAAGGATACTGGTAAGGTGACTGGGGGGTAGGTGCTTGGTGCCATGGTGGGGGGGATGGCTAGATCCCAGGAAGTGGAGAGTTGTGACAGACAGTACTGTGGATTGGTGCCCAGGGGGATCACTAGACCCCAAGGTGTGTTACAACTTTTACTACGGGCTGGCGATCAGGGTGGAGGGATCATTAGCACCAGGGATAGTGACTGTGACATATGGGCTGGCAATCAGAGTGGTGGCCACTAGCACCATGGATTGTCATTGTGACATATGGGCAGGCAATTGGGGGGACTACTAGCACTAGGGATTGTGATTACAACATATGGGCTGACAATCGGAGCAAGGGCGGACCGCTTACACCAGGGACTAAGACTGTGACATATGGCCTGGTGATCAGAGGGAGGGGGGAACACTACCACCAGGGACTGTGATTATGACATACAGGCTGGCAATTGGAGGGAGGAGGACCACTAGCACCAGGGATTGTGACTGTGACATATGGGCTGGTGATCGGGGGACCTCTAGCGCCAGGGATATTTAATCCACTGTTGGACTGGGCAATTGAGAGAGTGCTGCGGCAGCTGACCTGCCTTGCTACCCATGCAAATTAGCACATAATGGGCATGCAAATGGCCTCTTGGCACCTTGCATGCCCAATGGACTCATTTGCAGTGGTCCCTTTGAATATTACAAATAGCACTCTGGCATTATCCATTTTGGCGGCATAGTTTGGAAGCCCTGTTGATGCAGTGCTAAGTGGTTTAGCTGTGCACCATCACAGCCTTATATTTAGTCAAATAGCACCAGTGTGCTATTTGATGGAAAAGAGCATCTTTGGACACCCAGGCAATCACAAAGCACAGCGCAAATGTTTGCACCCCGCTTTGCGTGATTTTGAATATTGGGCCCCTGGTGTCCCTGGTGTCTTGGGTTGTTTGCACAAGAGTTCCACCCATGTCGTTTAGGGAACATACTCTTTCAGGAACAGATCACCAGCACAGCTGAAAGACCTCACTGAAGACCAGTCAAATCAGGGAAGATGAACAGTGTTCCACCTCAGAGGATGAAGAATCCCAGGAAACTAACAATTTTCTCTGTAAAACACCTCACGGTCCTCATAAAATGGACATGTCCCACATTGGACCTGGAAGAACCTTAGAAGGAGATAAGAAAAAGTCAGACCCATTGCTGATATTCCCCACGGTAAAAAAGGAAAAAGTCTCTTCTCGTACATGAATCTACACAAAGCCTGGTAGCCTGGTACAGAATGAACGGTGCACTCTGGAGAGATGCTCTGCAGTATTTTGCCATGGCCATTTTACATCCAGAGGATAAGCAACAGGTGAATGAAGGCATGAGATACTCTTCCCAAAGGTGAATGCAATGAAAAAGAACCCCTCACCTATTGTAAAGGTCATCGGCCATCAAAGACCCTTTAGAAAAGTAGCTGGAATCCATCCTAAACAAGCTCTATGATGCAGAACTAGCCATGAAAGTAACTCTATCCACAGCATACATCTGTAGATTACTGATCTGCAGGCTATTCAGAGTGGATACAGATATACCTATGGGCTCAAAGGTAGCAGATCTCATGCCCCTACTAGCCATATCTGCAGGCTACATCAGAGATGAGAAGTACAACCTCAGATTATTAGCAGTGTTGTGAGTTTGTACATCACTCTAGCGCAAACAGGTAGTCTCTGTGCAGACCATTCTACATCTACAGTGCCTCAGAACTGCATGATCAGACCTAGTACATAAGGCTTGACTCAGATCTTGCCCTCTTCTACTCCACTTGTTAAAACTCTGAAACATAAGCTGATGCCCGTTCTATTCTGAGTGTAACGTTTGCCACAGGTCAGAACTACTCTATGGTATATGGAAATTTTCTAAAAAAGCCACCTCAGTTGTAGACATTTAAACCAAGGCCCTCTGTTCTCTGTGGCACAGTATACCTAACGTGTGGCATCATTAAGCTTACTTCTGTGGCAGTGAGTAAAGTTCTGCAGCACATAAATAGAATTGACCTACGTATGTATGACATTCCAAAAATGAATTTTATTTATTTATTTATTTAAGAGTTTAACCAGGAAAGCATACTGAGTGGGGAAGCTCGATTCCGGAAGGGTCCTGGGGGACTTATCCCGAAAGATACAATTATGATACAATCAAGCGAAATCAGGTCAGACATAATATACAGAGAGACACTAGCAATACATAAATACAGGAGAGAGCACGAAGTTACAAAAACTGCCTGGTAAACAATGATGGCACAGGTATCCAGCACTTAGACTAAGTTTGCTCTGGGCAGTAGGGGATACTAGCTAAAGCAAGTACAGCTGGTGGAGAAGAGGGCACTGAGGAGTAGGTTGAGGTGGTGGAAGTTGGTGGAATGTCTAATGGTAGCTGGCAGCGCATTCCAGATCTTGGGAAAGTAGTACTTGAAAGCAGCTTGTCCTTTGGTTGTGCTCATGAAAGGGACATGGAGGAGCCAGCAGTCCATGCTTCTGAGGGAGTAGGCAGGTGAAGGTTGTGTTGAGAGGGCAGCAGTGAGGTGGGGAAGGGAGGGACTGGGTCCAGAATTTGGCTGCAGTCCTAGCACAGTGAATCTGTCTACATGCCTGAAGTGAGGGCAGGGCTAGGGTGCTGTATAAG